>OX578274.1:44460926-45720926 GCA_951217065.1 Baccha elongata
TTGTAGAGAGGGTAATTCGCTCTCCTGTATCTGGTAACTTCCCAGATGTTTTATTCTTTTGTGCATTATCGCCCCACACTTTCCTAGAAGGTGATTTGGCGTTTCTTCTTGGTCGTCACAGAATCTGCAGGTTGCACTACTGGATATACCTAGGATGTTTAGGTGTCTTTTAAGTTTGCAGTGACCATTGAGGAAACCCGTTAAGATTCTAAGTTTGTTTCTACTCAGGTTTATACAAGCTTAATATCGTTTTTGGTTATAGTTCCCATGAAGCATTTTAGCTTGTCTCAGTTTAGGGAGTTCTTTCCAGTTTTTGGATCTTTTTTCCTCCTCTTTCTCTTTGATTTGATTTTTTATCACATTTTCACCTATCGCGTAATAGGGTTCCGGCCCAATCATGGGTGCCACTGCCCCTGCCTTAGCCAAAACATCAGCTTTCTCATTTCCCTCAACTCCAACATGTCCTGGGACCCAGTATAATGTTACAGTGTTGTTTTTGCATAATTTGTTGAGTTCGTTTATACTCTCCCAAACCAGCTTCCTGATTACGCAGAAATTTAGTGCTTTGAGTGCAGCTTGGCTGTCTGACTATATTCTGTTTCCGGTAGTTCCTTTCAATGTTTATCTGCGCACATATTCTAATTGCTTTTACTTCCGCTTGGAATATGCTAGAGGACTTACCCATTGGTATAGAGCATTTGGTTCTTGGCCCAAAAGTCCCTGCGCCAGTCCCCTTCGGCAGTATTTGATCCATCAGTATTATTTTAGTTTAGTAATGAGCTTAATGAATAAGAAAAACCCCAAGGACAGCTAATGTTGACTTGTGGTGTTGCCATTGAAAAGAAGACTACTGGAAGATGTCTTAAGCTAAGACCACATTAGCGCACACCTGATGGATTTGTAACGATTCCTTTTTGGTCCAAATTTCCTATCAAATTATTGGGGGACACTCGCACATTATTTAAGACGTACGTCGTTCGAACTTAAAGAACTACCATCACCATTACTTCGATCGAAGTAGATTTGCTTCGGTTTAAAAAAAAAAATTAAATCTGCTTCCCTACTTCGCTTTTTTGGGATCTACTTCTCTTTTTTTTTAATTTAATAAATTTATAAATGAGAAAACAGTACTAGATCACTCACTATATTCTGAATAAAATGACCAAGGGGTTTGTCACTAGCCAATTAAGTGGTTCAGTGATTGCAAGATTTCAAATGACTTCATATGATTTCAGGTGATTTCAAGCAGTATTTAAATTGATTTAAAAATTTTGTGATTGCATTGATTTTAAATAAATTTACTGATTTCAAATGATTGCAAATTAATTCAACTGATTTCAATTCGTGATTTCATTATTGCAAGAAAACTTTGAGTGATTTCATATATTTTTGATGATTGCAAGAAATATTTTGAAATCGATAACTTACATTTTTCTTTCTAATTTCATCAATTGAATTAATGATTGCACCTAATTTTAACGTGATTTTAAATGATTGCAAGTGTAAGTGGTCAGGTGATTTCATTCGTGACAAACCCCTCGGAAAAATTTCTAAATGTCAAAAATTTTGTTCTGAATGAACATCGTTTTTCGTGTCTATGCTTCTTCGTTTATTTGATATTAGGTGTGTTTTATTGAGATTCCTATTAGAGAAATCTAAGTAGAGTAAGAAATTTTCAATAAAACGATTCAATAAAACATCGTCTATATGTTTTTTTTATTTAAAATTGGCAATACTTGCTTATCACGTTCTACTTATTTACCAAGAAGAATTATGAGGGATAAAAGAAGAAGTAAGAGTAACTCGCTATAAAGTAATTCCTTCTAGTGAGTTTTTGACCAAATGTGAATAATCGTGTAAGTTGAGAATATTGTGCTTATTCTTCTTCGGTTTTTTTGGTCGCAATGTTTTTATAAATGAAACAAAGATTTCATTTCTTTTCCAACGTTTCGCCGGTGGTTGCCATCTTCTTCAGGGGATCTTTTATTAACAAAATGGAATGAACAATTATAAACATTACACACTTATAGCGGAACATTAGAAACTTACTTGAATGTACAAAAAAGTTACACTTACACTTCAAAATGAAGATTTGTCATGGTTTCCTCCCAATCACCAGTGAGCAGTAAACAGATGAAATATTTTGTGAGTCTTGTTTGCGGTTCATGTTGTTTTTGTTATTTATGATATGGAGGGTTTCTAGTGTGTACTGCTTTGAAATATGTCACTCCGTTTCTAGTATTTCCGTCCTGTCAAAATCCGCGTTTATGTCCGCGTTCTATGCTGTGGTAAGCCAGTGCTGTCTTCCCGCTGCTTTTTTAAGTTTAATGTTGGATTTGTGGTTTGAAATTCTTTTCCGCAGGAATTTTTTTGTAGTTCCTACATAGCATGAGTCACAATTTTCTTTTTCGTTGCCTAGACAATTTATTTTATATACCACATCGGTGCACTTATCTTTCACTGTTTTTGGCTTTAAATTGCAAAAAAGCGGTGCTAGCGTCTTTGTGGATTTGTAGGCTAATTTGACATTTTCGGTGTTCTTTTTAATTATTTCTTTGAAGTTTTCTGATAATTTAGGGACATACACTATGCTCTTGTTAGCCTCTATCTCTCTTTTCAAACTCTTAACACCATCAGGAGCTTTATGTTTTTGTCGGTCTAATAAGCTCCGTATTATATTCATTGGGTAGCCATTGTCTACGAGAATCTGGGTGACTTTGTTCTCGTTAGCCGAGTGGAACTCCTGATCACTCAATGTGAAGACTTTTGTTATAAGGTAGTTCTTGTTTTTGTAATGCATGGAAGTTTACTCTACTTTATATAAAGTTAAATAGTTTTCTTCAAAAAAAACACGTCTATTGTATCGATATTAGTCAATTCATTTTTGTTAGAAGAATTAAAAGATTTATTTTTTTGAAAATTCGATTTTTTTTTTTAATTTAGCTTTGAAATTTAGAATCTGAAGTCCGAACCCTGACCATCACCATCACCATCACCCTATATTTTATAGAAAAAAAAATGAAAAAATTGAGTTTCTTGCAATAGTTTCAAGCAAAACTCAAAAAACATCATATGTAAGTTGGAAGTTCTCAATTTCATTTACCAATGCCCACCAACTTAATCCAGACAAGAATTATTGAATACAAATTAATCGTCTCCCGATTCAATAATTCAAATATTCCTCTTTATTTTTCTAGAAAAAAACATGTTCAACATTGAACATCTGTACACTGCACCGAGCGTCCTTATTCATTCATTTAAAATATGAAAAAAAACTATACTTTGGTCATGTTGGATAAACGAAGACCCAAACTTAAACGTAAACCTTAAATAAAATTTACGACCACCAAGATAAATGTCACTTGAATATGAATAACTTGTTTTATTAGCACGTCCTTTCAAAATAAATCTTCGACATACATAAATTCAAAAGATGTCTTACTTTTTCCAACTCCCCAATCGGTATTGTAGGTCTCCTGATAGAATAGAGCTATTAATTTCCTGGTCAAATAACATTTTCTATATATGAAAATTATTATTTGTAACATCTCAATGGTAATATTCTTTATCTATACTCACAAGACTATATATATACACCTTAACCTGATAATATCTTTTTCTATACATATATAGGAGGTTCCTATGGCCAAAGTTCTATGTGGTCATGTCCACTTAAATTGCTTATGTTCGTATAGATTTCCTTTAGTGTATGAGGCACTCTACGGCCCCATCTTTAATTTCTTAATTGCATAAGGCAGCACTTGGGTCTCATAATGTCAAGATAAAAGTTAGCCCCTGTGATACCCACTTGGGGACTAGTTAGTGTGCTGCAGTGCAGTGATGTTATAAATTCAAATTCGAAAATTAATAAAGTATGATTTTAAGAAGATGATTTGCATTGGGAACGACAAAACTCTTGATCATATTTTGAAAGTTTGTGTGTTTTTCCTTACTAAAGCAAAAGTGTACAAATATTCCCTCAATTGTAAAAAACAGTTTAAAAAACTGAAAAAATAATACCATTCTGTTTATTTCGTTATATAAAGACAGAAATCGATTTTGTTTAAATTATCTGAACTACCATATTACAATATTTAATTTTGTGCACACTAATTTTGGGAGAAATAAAAAATGTTTCTTAATTCATTATTGCTTCTTCTATTTGTCCCAATCTACCGATCGATATGTCAAACATTAATATCGATCGAAATAAGTTTTTTAGTTATTAATTAATGTTAAAAAATGTTTATTTTAATTGTAAATTATATTTTGATTTTATATTTATTTTTTTTTTTAAGAAAATGCTTTTACATTATTATAACAACCCTGCTTCTGTGTTCAACATTATGGACAAGAATTAAAAAAAAAGACATTCTATTTCGCGATTTTTCTCCAAAGTTGCAGTAGCATCATCATCTTGGCATGGCTTTAATGGAAGTTAAAGATTAAGACCCTTTAACAAGGCGTCATGCCACATCGTGTCGCGCCGTCATGATGCCTAAAAGAAGTAATTACAATAGCCCAACCTAACATTCATATCTTATTCGCGTTGGTGATGCACTTCCAGCCTTCGGGATAGTGATAGTGACTGCAGAGTAATTTTGAAATTATTTTTTAATGTTCTTTTAATGAAGATAAGTATGGAGAAGCTCCTTCTTCTGTCGTTTCAGAACTTGAACTAACCTGTCAAGCAAAAATATAAAAATTACTGTTGTAAAGAAAATTGAGCCTAATTTAGTAGTTGACGTTTCACACATTTTCTTGAGTCATGTTTAGTCAACTATTTTGTAAGAGAAAATTTTTTTCTCGGAAGTTTTTGAAATACTTTACAAAAAGAAAAACAAAAAATAATGAGGGGTTGGTGTGAAGAATGTTTGTAGGTATACATGGCTAAAACTTCAAAATTCTCAAGTATCTACATACATATTATTTCTTTGGTTATTTAATTATTTAGTCGTTAAATTCATTGCAGTTTATTATAGATAAATAATAATTACATATATACTTAAGTTTCTGGTTATTTTACACTTGTTTGAATATTAAGCTTTATGAGGTTAAGCTTTTGCAGATCCTAAGATGGGGTTCTATTCATACCAGGATAAGCTTTAAGCTAGATATACACGATGGAGTCAAAAATGGCTCCCAGCTGAGCCATATTTATCATTGTTAAAATGGCTTCAAGCGGCTTGGCAGGCTCGGCTGGATTTTTTTTTTTAAAGTAGTTGGAAAACTAACGAGCCTGAGCCAGAATTACAATTAAAAAGGAGGGAAAATTCAATGATTTTCCACTTGCATTTTTTATATTTTAAAATATTTACAAATGGTTTGGCTCGATGGCTCGATCGTGTTTGGCCACACAAATACAAAGATGTGGCCAGCGTAAGAGCTGATTAATTAAGGGTTCAAACGTTGATAGTTTTCTTAAGGAGAACTTATGCCTAACATTTTTGAACATGCCAAAGATGGTTTTACTCTTTCAAAACAAAAATTCCGAGTAGGTCTTTTGTCTAGGAAACTTGAAACTGATTGGACAGTTGGAAATTTCGCCTTAAAGACCATGTAACGAATATAGGTTGATTGTCCTAACGATGAGTAAAACATCGTTTTACCCATTCCAAATCAATTGATGGAGGAAGTCCGAACTTTCCGAACAGTAATGTATGACTCCAACTTTTATCTCGAAGACCCTACGAGAATGAGGAAATATCGGTAGTCAGTTTAACATCGGAAAGCTCCAATCAGAAAAAGTCGTTAGTGCCTAAGCGGATCGCGTCACTCTCATTATAATGGTGACGTACTCATTCAGCTATAAAGGAATCCCATAAACCAACGACGAAAAAGGAAACTGTTGCTAAAAACAAGCACATGAAATGAAAAGAAGAGTTCTAACGAAAAAAAGTCCTCCAAAAGTATATTGAAGTTGAGATTGAAGACATGGAGAAATGCAACAGCAGCAATTAAATTCGTAAATTTTTCCAGAAGGAGAACAACTCAAATATATAAGACCGGAACAAATAATCCTTAATGATGTGATAGAGGGATTGCAGTTGGTGCTGACAATGAGGAAATGATATGGAGAAACCGTTTCGCAGGCTTTTAAACAGTGCGGTGAACAAATTACTAGACCTAATGAACCACTCAAAATTGACGATGAGAGACACCAATCCCTTCCAACTTGATCGTGAGAAAACGAAGAAAGTAGGCAATTAAAAAGCTTAAGAACACTAGAGCTGCTAGAGTTGACTCTGACTGCTTGAAAGCCGAGCTGTTTAAAGCCCTTATAGATGATTTTATAAGGAACATGAACAAACTCATGATAAAAATATAATTGGTTAACTATTGTTACGGTATTTTTTGTAGTTTTGGACCTCGAGAAACATTTCCGAAAAGAGGAGAGTGGGAGGGGTCTGCAAAATATTCGACTTTTCTCCTTTTTTCCTTCAATATTTTTTTTTCCCTACGTCGTACGGCAAGAGAATTTGAATTTTTTTTGTAGAGCAATTAACTTCTTACAATTTTGACTATATCGTTAAAAGTAAATTTTTTGACTTATAGCTGTATCACGGCAAGTCCGTTTGCAGGATTTCAGATATTGATCTTCCAAATAACAATGTCTATAATCGTTAACCCAGAATAACTTCAGTTTAGTTATAAAACGAAGAATTATTGTCATTTAGTTATAAAACGAAGAATTGGATCATAAGGCATTTAAGTGGTAAGGTTCTCTCTCATAGAACCAAACTTGACGTTATACAAGACCCTACTCATCCCAGTTCTGCTGCATGAGGCAAAAGCATGGGCATTGAAATTGAAAGATAACTCGAAGGAGTATGAAACAGCAGATTTAACGACGAGCTCTACGGGGTATACGGGGAAAAATTGAGCCTGGTAAAGCATTCCACATTCTTGTTGTGTGGTTAAAGAAAGAATCTCTGTACTTCACTGTACTTTTCTGACTTCTATATCCAGGAGCTTCAGATAGGTTTTAGGAGCACCTGCCCGCAGACATGAGAATTATACTCAAGCTTTGGACGGATGTATGCTTTATAGATAACAGCCAGATCATGGGGGGTAAAATATTTCTTGCATCGTGTTAAGAAACCTAAGCATTTTGCAGCGTTTTTGGCGAGGACAAATATGTGGTAATTCCACTGAAGGTGGTCAGTGACGCACATACCTAAAATGGAAAGCTGTTCAGTTTCTTCAATGCAAGTGTCACTCATGGATAGTGGCATTGGGGGTATATTGCGCTTTAATGACAGAAGGCAGCATTGAGTTTTCGAAGCATCAAATTCCATCGGTCCTGAGGCTGTAAGCGCCTTCTAAAGTAAGTATGTAAGATCGTCAGCGAGACCTATTGCATAAATGCAGTTATCGATTTTTATAAACTGTCTACTAAACCGAAATAAACAAATAGGGGACTCTAAATTGTTGTAAGGCTCTAGATCTAGATGATTGTGCAGAATGTATTCAAATTATATATGTATACTGCTCTAGATCATTTTGCTATTTAGGATGGACCTACATATATCTCAAACATAATCTAATTTCGTAATCGTACTGCAAGAGAAACATTGTTATGTTTAACTGTTCTGTCTTGTCTGTAGACAAGTAGTTGGTGGTTTTGTTGAAAGCTCCTTCAATTTCAACGATGTAATGGCTTACATATACAAACACAACCAATTCCTGTAACAACTTCCCATTTGGGAGTCCAATTAATGTCAATCGTTCTTATCACCTTCAGTAAGCGAATATAATTAAAATGACCTCATTTAAATGAACGCACAGACACAAAGTAAAATAGAATGGCAACGCTTTCTAATGTTTAATTTGAATGGAATAATGCCATGGTTACGGCTAATCGTCCTCATGAACAAATTATTTACCGATTTTGATTACCAGGACATTGATTAGAAACACTGTCAGGTATACAAGTATATATCTATAGATACATTAACGTTAAAACGAAGAACTATTGTAGCGCATGTCATTCAATTTGTTGGCTTGGCACCTAATCGAATTGCTTTCCAGGATGTTGGATTCTAATGAGGTGCTTATTGCTGGTGTAAATTGAGGACACAATAATGGGTGTGAATTTGATGTAGATATATAATTAAATTTGGGTTAAAGAAGAGGTTGTTGTGTTAGTAATGGTTTTAATTTTTGGCTAATAAGGAGATTTACTGTTAGGTAGGTAATTTAAGGGAAAAATTATTTGCTAATTTACATATATATAGACCTAGTTTAATGCAGTCGATTTGAAATAAAGAGATTCATGTTTTAAAATGATGTTATTGTTTCTGAATTATCAAGTACTCAGAGTTTTCCATTTTTCAACTTTTTAAAGGCATGTGGTAGACCATGCTTGCGCTGGAGAGATGGCGTAGACCAGGACGCCCGGAGCCTTGGGGTGCGCAACTGGATGGCGTCGGCTCGAGACCGGGATAGGTGGAGAGACTTGTTGAAGGAGGCCAGGACCGGACCCCGGTTGTCGAGCCGATGATGATGATGATAGTCAATATTTTGAATAATTTACGTGAGTAGCTGCTGAATTGTATTTATCCTTTCCTAACATTAAAGCATCTGCTCGAGTAAGGTACACATATCCATGAATAAACTGAAGCACACTCATTATACTCATTTACGAGTTTACTTAAATTTGTTGATTACTTAACCTCAACCTCAGCATTGTTTGCCCGATCTTGAAGAAAGGCGACCCTATGGACTGCACCAACTACAGAGACATTAGTCTTCATAACATCACAACATACAAGATCTTTTCTGCCATACTATGTGAACGCCTAAAGCCATGCATCAACAACTTTATTTATCCATATCAGTGTGGCCTTAGACCAAGCAAGTCCACCACTGATCAGATCTTGGAAAAAACCAAGGAATTTCAAATCGATACCCACCATCTTTTTATTGATTTGAAGGCCGCTTATGACAGCATCTACAGAGACGAACTATACAGAGCAGTGGCATCTTTATTACCAAACTCGTCCGTTTGTGCAGAATGAAGATGAAGAATTCAAGTTGCTCTATCAAAGTCGGTTAAGACCTCACTGATACCTTTGGCGATGCGCTGTCATGCGACTTATTTAACATCACCCTTAAAAAAATAGTGCAAGACTCTCACGTCAGCAACAGAGGCACAATGTTTAAAGTCAGTCCAATTATTTGCGTACGCCGACGATGCGACGATATTGACATAATGGGAAGAACCAAGCGTAATGTCAGTGGTGATTTCGTGAGCATTGAGACGGAAGTCAGGAAGATGGGTTTAAAGGTGAATCAGGAAAAAATCAAGTATATGTTGTCAACAAGAAAGGACACCCAACATAATGGAGGGCAAGATATAACAACGAACTGTACGGGCTGTATAGCGACACTGACCTTGTTACAAAAGTGAAAAGCCAACGATTAAGATGGCTCGGTCACTTAAAGAGAATGGACACCAATACTCCGGCCCGGATGGCCTTTGAATTCAACCCCGTA
This sequence comes from Baccha elongata, assembly GCA_951217065.1. Taxonomy (NCBI): domain Eukaryota; kingdom Metazoa; phylum Arthropoda; class Insecta; order Diptera; family Syrphidae; genus Baccha; species Baccha elongata. The sequence continues at coordinate 44,470,425 of OX578274.1, forward strand.
TAAGACGGCGCAGTCTAGGAGAATAGCGTAGCTGGTGGCAACGCAAGTAGAAGAGGAGCTCAACCAACTTGGCTAGAATCCGAGCCGCTTGGAAGAAGCTTGTTGGTTGAGGCACTGGTCCACCCCGGACAGTAGCGCCACCTTAAGTATAAGTAAGTAAGTTGATTACTCAGTGTGTAAATAGCGTTTTATACTTTGTTTTTAAATGGCGGAGGGCGGAATTTATGTCAAATTTCAAAAATCAAAGTAAAAAATTAAAAAAAAGGAGAAAAAAAGTTTTAGAAAGTGATAATCGTAGTCTTATACAGATTTGGAAAGTAAATTTGGAGTTCCTTATAGGGATAACTCAAAAATATGATAAAATGCTAATTTTCCTTTTAATAGATAGGAAATCACGGTTTGCAAAGTGGTGTTAGGTAAAAAATTGTAGCACATTATAGTCCATGGAATATAAAACTATTGAAGTGCCCTATGCCTAAGGTCATGTGTATCAATGTCCGTCTTCCTTCTTTACACCGCACTTAGCAATTTTCTAAAATCTTGAATTACAACAGAAAAACAAATTTAAAAACATAGGCACAACCTACAATTTCATGCAATACCTTTTTGAAAAGTTTGAATTCTTTCCTTTTATTTTCTTTGCAAATAAAGTTGTTTAAGTAATGGTCCAGTCAAACGGTAATTTCACGTTACAAAAAATATACAAATAGATTTGTTTTTCGAATTCTATGATTTTTGGGTCGCTGAATCCGAATCTGCAGAAATCCAACAAAATTTCCTGGTGCGTTTTGAGATATCCGCGAAAAACATCGGAATTTTTGCACTTTTTTCGGTTTTTTGCTACCATCTTGGAAATTATATGCGTCTTAACTGAAATTATACCCACAACAAAATGAAAGACCATTAAATTTCCTACAAAATTCATCTAAATTGTTTATTTCTCAGGCGTACCGTCAGCCCGTTAGAGCACGTTGAATTTGCAACATAATTTCTCATTTCTGTAAAAAAACAACAAGTTTTTCATATAAATTTTTAACTGTTTGTGTTTTTTTTTTTTTTTTAAAGAAATGGGAAATTATTTTAAAATTTCAACGCACTCTAACGGGCTAACGGAACGTTAGGAAATTTAATGGTCTTTAATTTTGTTTTGGTAAAATTTCAGTTAAGACGCATAGTTTTCGAGATGTAAGCAAAAAACTGAAACCGCGAAATCAAAACGCACCAGGAAATTTTGTTGGATTTCTTCAAATTCAGATTCAGCGACCCAAAAAACATAGAATTCGAAAAAAAACCCATTTGTATATTTTTTGTAACATGAGGGCTATTTTAACTACTCTTTGACTGGGCTATAAATAGTTCTTGGAATATTAATTTTCAAACTCAAAGTTCTAAAAAAAAACGTGTAGAATAGCACTTATTCAGTACTTTTTCACTTTATTGTATGCTAATAAATAAGATTCTTAATATTTTAAAAATAAAAATATTTTTAATAATCCTTTGATATTCCCTAAATTACATAAAAGTCTAGACAGGTGAGCAGTTTTCGATATTTCCTTCTCTGTCTTTGACTACAAATTCATAAGAACATTGAATTTTGAAAACTAAAATTACATTTTATTACATACAATTTTGAAAAAGAAAAATAATTTGAAACTTTTTTTTTAATTTTTTTTTTGTAAAAAATTTGAGTTTAAAAATGTATTTTTCAAAACATATTTAATTAAACAACTTTATTTAAAATGAAAATAATAGAAGAGTACTCTGCCTTTTTAATAAGGTAGCATTATGGCATAGTAGGTTGTACCTTTGTTTTTTAATAATTTTTGTTCAGTGGTATGTCAATTTTTTAGAAACTTCCCCATCTAAACAGGGGGAAATAGACCCCTCCATTCTATACGATTTTTACTTGTATCAACTCAAACTACACGCTTTATTTGTTTGTCACATCTGAGTCACCCTGTATAAAGTGCTTAGGCAGCACTTTAAATCCATCTGCTTTATAGGCAGCAATAAAAAAACATTCAGCTGTCTCGATTGGTCGAGAGCGGTCTGCAGCCCCGTTCGAACATTGTGATATCCAGGAATCTCTAATTCTTGCTTTTCTTGTCACAATTTCAGTAGCCAGTCTCGACGAAAGTCAAACTGTCTCGTTCACTTACCTCATCTCACGTAGTTTTAAAATTTACATGAACATTAACATCTAGTTCCCATCCAATTAGTTAAGTTTAGGACACTTGGAAAGCTTATCTATTTGTTCTACCTTCTGAATGACGCGCGATGAACAGAAACTGTCCGTTACCGCATCATATAGATGGTCAAAATGTATAGTCACCGACTGCGTCAATCGATAAAAAAAGTTACAAACTGTGACTTAGATCCACTTGGTTCAGCCTTCAACCCTATTTTTTAGAGCTGAGTTAGTTTTACGTCAAATTTGAGTTGGTGTTCCACATGGAAAAACTAACCACCAAGTAATTACCATCTCAAATCAGTGATAGTAAATATGCTTCCAACTCTCCCGTTTTGAGAAAACGTTTTTTTTTTTCAATTAAACCAAATTGCTTTTAGAATGTTCTAATCCCCAATTAAATATTCTGGTTTTCTATAAAATTGCTTCTCTAGCTTGTAAAATATCAATTAACTTGTAGCGAATCTTTAATGTAGCTTGAACAAAAACTACTCCATCTTGATGGCTAATAAATACATCAAAATTGTCCTATAGGTGACAAGCTTGTGTCTTCACAATTGATCTTCCTGTCATGGACTCTTTTTATAATAATTTATTCCAGGAACAACTTACAAAGCCCTGATTTGCACCACAAAAAAAAAACTAATTGCACTGTTGCGTTGATGGGAAATTAGCTTTTCAATCAATCGCCTGGCCACTGGCACGTCAGTATGCTTCTTTGTCTACTGAATACTAGAGCTTGTAAAATGATAAAATATATCCGCGTCATTAAAACCTCATCGATCGTTATTAAGTATCTGCTGAGTGAGAGTTCTGCTGGTGGTTATGATGGTAGGTACTGTTGCTGAAATTTAGAATCGCTTCCGTCTTTCCATCTACATGTCAGGATAACAGGTGAAAAGCCACTATTATCAAAGTTCCCCTTCTATAACATCAATCATTTCTGAAGTGACAGTTTTTGAATTCAACAAGTTTAGCTCATTCATATGTCAATTATCTTCTATCTGAAAATGAACTTTCAAACAAAATACCTGCCAATGGAAGATGACGGACCAGCAACGCAGCGGCATTCAGGCTACAACATAGTATTTAATTAACTTCGATCTTTGTTCGTCCAGCATATGATAGACTGACTGATGCTAATGCAACTCTCCAAAGACTATGAGAAACAACGAGGACAAGGCAACATTGTTATGGCCGGCGAAAGTGTATTCAATTAAAAAGGATGTTTTCGAATGGTCATTGGAAAGAGGCAAACACTACCTATGGTTCTTGGCATCTGCATCAAGGTGTCCAGCTTATATCCAATCTTTAGAATTATTTATCTATCGACGATGTTGAACGTAGGCATTTTCATTATGTGTCTTGAATGGGTGTAGTTTGCATTTAATCGAAATTCTTGTTGCACTATACAGTACATACATATTTCAAAGTACGTGCAATGTTCATGCTCATGTCCTGATTCCTAGGGTGTTTATGGTATCCGGGATAATGTAGTTACACCTCCATGATGTAGTCGAGTCTATATTTTTTATGGGAAAACTACTTTCCTTCTAGGTGGAATAGGTTTTTCATAATTTGCATAAATCTCATCGTTGATGGACATATAGCGCTCCTTCATTCAGATAGGTATACACACACTCATCTTATGAGAGATTTTAAGCCTAATGGATGTATGTATGTATGTAATACATGTATATATCCTTAGGTAAGAGTGGGATTGTGTTTGAGGCGATATTGAAGGCTATTTGTGATGGGATTTAGAATGTTTTAAGATCATTTCGGCTTATAGGATTACAATATAAGTCAAAGTGAATTGATATTTTCAAACAATATGTTTTTTGAAATTTGAAAGTTATGGTACATGACTAGCTAATATATACATACCTTTATAATTAAAAGTTAACTTAGGTATGTATATATGTTTACCTAATGAAGAAAACAGTTTTACCGAGTAGATTAAAGGTTGAAGTACACTATGAACTGATGTGTTCAAAGCACCTTTGGGTGGGTATCATTAGACAGTGAGGGTGGAAAACATATTAAATGAATTTCGGGTTTCTATATAAATAGTGAAATCGAAAGTTATGAGCTAGATTAGGCAAAGATTAGTCTCATACTCTCATATCAGAGATTAGTCTAATGGAACTTCTCACAATCATAAAGAAGTTAAGTTAAAGTAAGTTAAAAGAAGATGGTCAAAATGCAATTGCTCGGTTTTTCAAAGAACGAGTAAGAAAATAAAAAAAATTGTTCTTTCCTTGACAATATACTAGTTTGATGAGATGCTTTTCATTGAACCTATAAAGTGACTACATGTTATGCTCGTTGCAAGTATGGCAGATCTTATCTTTATAACGGCTTCGTCGCACCTTATCTTCAAATATAGATAAGCAAGAAATGTAATAAAATTAAAGGACTCAAGACGCTTCCTTGACGTATAGATACTCACTTCCAATAGGAATGTTTTTATGATAACAGTGCTTTTCCTTTTTGAGTTTTCCCCGCACACTGTATTGCCGACTTTTTCAAGTGTGTTCGTGCTCTATGTCTGTATAATTAGGTATGTGATGGCAATTGGAAAGTAGGTACCTATGCCAAGCCTGGAAAACTGCTCATTCCTTCTCAATACTGTATACCTCTACTTATATGAAGAACTTCGTCGTCATCCAGAAGAAGTTGGCCTTGTGCATTGTTAAAGAATTTCAGTGAACTTTGTTGATGTTGGCATGTTGCAGTTCCAGAAAAACCTGGTTCTTATTACCATCAGCAGCCCCTGGAGGTATTTGTTGCAACTGCTATAATACATTTTCTACGTACTCCCCTTTTTGATTTGGTCACACTTTCTTCTTTGCTTATATCTTGAAAGCCGTTTCTTCCTAATCATCTCTGATTTAGTTCATTTTACATCACTGAACCACCATTATTCAATGTCCATTTGATAGTGTCCTGTTGCAGTTCCTAGCAGTAATTTAGCTTAATGGAGCCAGTTTAAATTCTTTGAAGGGAACTCCAATTGTTTTCGTTTTGTATATCTACTCAACTCTCACTCTTCATTCTCAAGTCTTTTGATGGTTTCACACAGAAAATCTTTCATGTTAGAGATACCTATGTATGTTTCGCCCATTGTATCACTTGATTCTATCAGAATTCGCTGTTGGTTTTATTGCAGTCTTCGTTTCCATAAAAAGGGGTATCAATAAGAGATATGGGCCCTTATTGCGAGTGTCGTTTAAATTTTGATGCGATAAAAGTCGAAAGCATCGATAAATTTTCGTTTTTTTATTGTGTAACTTGATTGACAGAGATATCTATTACTGTGAATAACGAAAACGCTTATTGTGAATAAAACTTATATTTTGGCATTTGGGGTAGTGCCAGTGATACCTAGTACATGTAGGAAAAAATACTTTTTAGTCTTAAATTGAGTCAAGAAGTATTTCCAATTAATAAATAAATTAAAACAGAAAACTTTAGAAATCTTGGAAATGTGACGGAAATCATCTAAAAACTGTGTAACACTTGCTGAATTTTCTTATGATGCAATTATTACGCAGTCCTATCACATGCAATGCTTAAAAATAAGCGTTGAGTATCTATACTACACCAACTATCAGCTACAAAGTACCTTGTTTGCTGTGTGTCTGTGAAATGACACGAAGATTTTCCTTTGTTCTCTTGTAATATTTTATCGTTGGGAATTTTGTCGGGACATTTCTTACAAACGTATGGGCTTTTTTGTTTTGCAGTTTTATCACTGTCATATGTTTCAGTCATTCCTATATTTTGGCATTTGACAGATAGCAAACAAATTTTCATCAGTAAATCAAAGGAATAGTTTTTCCTTACAAAAAATAAATGTTTTAATACTTGTTTTCTTCAAAAAAATTATTTGTTATTAACTTACATCTTTTCTTTGTTTGAAATAGTTATAGGAGTAATACTACAATGTTAGGTAAATAAAGATTATCTTGATGTGTTTCAGTGATTGTTTACTCAACCCAAGTGTTGTGTTTTATTTTCCTTTATTTATTTAATTATTATATTGCTCTGTGTTAAAACAATTGTTATTTTAGAAACAATAAAACCATATTTAAAAGTAAATCAACATACATTTGGTGAAAAAATTAAATTCGTTGTAAGCAGTCGATCAGAAAAATGTGAACGACAAAGATCGATAGCTTATACGAAATTTTTCGTTCACAATTGAGATTCGCAATACCAAATTAAATTTTCGATGTTCGACTATCGACAAAAGTCGTTTATCGATACAAAAACGACAATCGCAATAAGTCCCATGGTTTTGTTTGATAAAGTTCAACCACCGCATTCTATGATTTAATTTAATCAACAAACTCAATTTTATTTGGGTCACTTTATAATGGAAGACAGTTTCAAGTGATTCAACACTAACAAATCATGAAACATGGAAACACATAAATTTATAGCACCCCTATTTATAGACATTAAAGTGCTTTTCCACTTTTGTCCCTTTTCTTTCTTCTTTTATATTAACTATAATATTCTTTTTAAATACATTTATATTGATTTTCCTCTCATGGAAAGAAGAATTTAACATCCGGAAGACATCTTTCGAATCTTATAAATTCATAATGCATTTTATTACATCATAAATATTTTAAATGCATTTTTAACTTCAAGAAGTGACGAAAAGTTAAATGCTTCTTTAAGCAAACGAAACCCGATTCATATAAGAAGATTTTAAAAATAGGGTTAAGATTAAATTTAAAATTTGTCATTCTGTAGGGTGTGCCATTAAATTCTATTGAGGAAATATTTTGAGTTTTTTGAAAGAAATCAGTTGTGATGGATATTGAATTCTATCATGCTGCTCATTGCAATCAAACTAAATGTTGGAATGAAAATTTTCTATAATCATATTCACATTTAAAACTATTTTAAGAGAGGAACAATGTATACTACAGATATACATGATTTGTTGGTCTATTATAAACTTGTACCTTTTATTCAAAATTATGCCTTTCCCATATTTTAACCTTAACCATAATACTGAAGGAATTTTTTTATTTAAACCTTCTTTAAATTTAATAATATAAACTCATATCGTCATCGTTTCTACAACTCATTTATCAGCTTAGAATTATGTGCCTGTTACTAATCACAGAATATTATTTGATAAAGACATCAACCTACGGACTTGATTGAACTATCCACCTGTAGGTGAAACGAAAAAAAAAAAAATGTGACAAACCATTATGACTTCCAAGTTTGAATTCGTTCAAAAGTTGAACCCAACAAAAGGACCATGTGTCGACCCTACTTTGTGATACTAGAAGATAAATTACATCATTAACATACTCTTAAGGTTTTTGAACTTGACTGAGTGGTTCATAACAAATTGCCTACCATTAGGGGGACACAACAATGCTAAGAACCTTGTTTGCGTATAGAAAATGTATGTAGCTAATTTAAGATTTGGTTATTTTGATAAGAAAGAGTGAAGTCATTTAGTGGACAACATATAACGTATGACATGACGATTGAATGAATAGATTTCCTGAGGCAGGTCTTGGAGAGTTGTTAAGCAAGGTGGTATCTGAATTGTTAAAAATAATTTAGTCAATTTGTTATCTATAAAATGACGGCTTCAATCAGTTGTCTTACTTTACATGACTCGTATGTCTAATTTTCAAAACTATCAAATGGTTTCAAAATGATAACACTGACTTTTAGTGGATGAGAATTTTAACAATAATATTAAGACAATGGCGCAAAATTATAGTCAGCCTAAGTTTAAGGAATTAACGCCACACTTCTTAACTTCATTTTAATTTTGAAACAGTTCTCTAACTTTAAAGTAATTATAGACTCTTTCTGAAGTACTGCCGTACTGACAACTAGTGTGGGGTTTAAAACATTTCTCTAACCTATTTCTGCCGAACACTCCTTAAACAGCAGTTCGCTGAGAAATCAAAGCAAACACACCTTTCTATCTATTTTCTATTTAATTTCAATTTTCTCCCTCTCTGGAATTAAAATTAATTTAATTTGTTTAAGAACTTAGAAACTTCATGTCGTCAAACAATTTAAAAACTTCGTCCTCCGAAAACATTTTCCAATTTTTTTCTTGGTTTATAGAAAATGACACATTAACAGGAGTCAGAGAGAAGCAAGTGTGACACTATCAAAATTAAAACTAGGGTTTTCATGATTTCAATTTTGATGCAAGTCTTAAAAGATAAATTGTAGTTTAACTTGTCTATAATTGCCAAAAATGTAATTTTAGACTAGTGTCAAACTAAATGTGATTTAGCTTCGAGTTAAATGGACTATAATTTTGCGCCAATGATTTTATGTTTCTTTTTATAAATAGTTATAGAGAGGTTTTGTTGAAAACATAATTTCTAAGAGCTGGTATAGACAACATAAATATATATAATACCACATTAGTAAAAAACAAAAGAACAAACAGTCATAGTAACACATCGAAAACTTTGCAAAAATGTATACCAAATACAACATCAAGGACCTGTTTCATAGATCATACAGCACATATACATATTTTGTATGATTTTGACCTTTTCACTGTATGATTTCTGTTTTTCGGTTTCGCTCACCCTTAAATAATTCTAGGGCGTTTTCTGACGGATTAATTAAATTCGAGAATATTCACATTTTCGCCATCATAAAGCAACTTTTTCGCCTATTATAGATTTACTTTTATAATTATGTATGTTATGAAATTACTTTATTTCAATTTTATTTCTTATGATTTTATTTTTTTTTGAAATAATAAATGAAAACAAACATGACAATTCAAACAACATGACGATAGGGAATTTTACCATATTGTCAAAAAATAAATGACAGCTCACACTACGCGGATGACAGATTGAAATTATGTATCGCGCTTTTTTCAAACTGTCAAACTCGAAATCTTGTTAAAAAAATTTTGTAAATAATCTCTTTTTTTCCTGTGAAATTTGAGATATACGTGACTAAAAGGTTTAATAATACACTATTAGAGAACAACATGACATGACGGTCACAACTCACAAGACGACCAAAAAATCATGACGGTCCAAACATGACGATTATAATAACATAACGATTAGAAGTCGTTAAATTATAAAAAATATAAGATTGAGGGCATACTTTCAATTAGTAGTTTCTAAGGCAGTCATATAACACGTATTCTCTCACATATATATCTACCATATCACACAAGAGGAAAAGAGAAAGAAAATTCATAAATATATATTTTGTACTAGCTGTCAAATTATTGCTTAATTGATGGCAACCGAGTTAGCAAGTAATATTACCCTACCCAGATTTTGATATCATAAAATACTTTAATTTCAGAAAAGCGTGGTCTCAACAGAAAATGTTGATTGCTTGTCGTATTTTATGCAATAATTTATTGCCAGTGCATACCCCAGGGTAAGTTTGCGAGACAACTGACAGAAGGAATATAAAATCTGCTAAAGTATGTGCGGCAATACGTATGTGAATCTTTCTATAAATCAATAGCCATGTTTTTTTGCCCATATAAACTTGTGTGAAAAAAACGACAAAAGTCGTAATACAATAACACTTGAATACAACAACAACATAAGCCCATATAGACTTAGCTAACTCTCGATAATTATCGAGATAATTAAAGATTTCTGCGACACAGTTACATGTGGTTATATGGAAACGTCGGTATTGTTGTGGGTTGAAATGTGAGTTTTACGTCAGTTAAACTCACATGTGTAATCCTGGCCTAAGGGATGATTATTTGACATTTTTACCCCTCAGATCAACTTTTTCCAAAAATAGCAACTTTAGTACGAAAAGTAGTCTTTTTTTAATGGAAATAAATTCGGCATAACACACGGATTCGTAAATATATAATAACTACCCGCTCTTGGTCATCTTTTTTCGCTATTTACTTGCCAAATCGTTAGTTATAAAATTAATGTTAAAAGAAGTTTTTATTTAAATGGCGATAGAAGTACATAAAATGCTGTCATAAGCAGGCTTGACTGCATGAAGAAACTTGAGTGTATTACTATTGGTATTCTTAGGCCTATTCCAGTTATCCAGTGTAGTGTCATAATACAGAAAGTAAGATATTGTATGCGTTGTTCATGATCATGAGACCCAATTTTTCTCATAAGGCAGTATTGCTGGGAATTAGGATTCATCGCAGACTTTTTTCATCATGGGGAAGTTTCAAAAAAGTTATGTCTTCAAAGAATTAAAAAATAACATAAAGGTACTAAATAACTCTTTTGTATTTATGAAGGACAAAAGCTTACGTCAACTGTCATAAAACCACCACCCAACCATCAGCCATACGAACTATAGCTATATAGACATAAAATTATTGACCACCATTTATATCAGTTAATAACTTTAGTAATTGCATTTCAAACTTGTTGGCAAGTTAATTGTTTAAAGATCAGGTAAATGAACCAATCACTAGCGTTAATGTCAGTCAAATGAGCAGTGCATATCGATGAGCTACATTTTTTTTTCTTTAGTATAGGTAAAGGTACCTATATATTCACAATAAGCCATCTTGGCTAAATTCGTACGCCCTAAACGTTTATTATAAGATCAAACCGGTCAGTCATCATCAGGATATACTCAGGAGACTTCAAAAGAACAAAAAAAAAAAAAAAACAGATAACATGAATCGCAGTGCGAAAACGCAAGTAAACGCAGAAGGTATAAATTATGTGGTTGAATTCCATGCCAACGTATTTTCATCGATGCCAGAGTCGCAGTCCAGTCAACTCAAGTCAACCTCAGGCCATTGTGTAATCCCCCTGTGCCGCGTTCCAGTTAAAATGCGATAAAATTACTCAATCAAAATGTACACACCAAGACAAAAGAGTTCTTTTCCCTTTTCCGAGATGACAACGTCCGGACAGACATCAGTTAAAGAATGGTTGCAGCTTCCAGTTGATGCATTTTGTGATGGTTCGTGCAAAATCCAAAAAGGATACATTGTTTGAATTGCAGGCGGTTCTGGTGCACTTACTCTATCTTGCAGACTGATACGGCCCTTCCTACTTCTTTTCTTTCGTAGTTTAATTTTACGGCCTCAGGGTGTAGTAAGTTCTTGTTTTACTTTGTTGCTGATGGCGTGCCTACGCATCTAAGAAATGGTTTTACTCTGAAAGTAATAATTATGATGGTATGTATTTTCATTTGAAATTACAATCAAATAGTGAATGGGTATATACAGCGTACAGAAAATTATATATGGGTAGGTACTGGGTATCTAAGAAACATTAAAGAAATGCAAATTAAAATATTAAATTAAGAAATAACCGACTTAGACCGACTTTTTTAACATTATTAACCACTGATTTATCCATGCATAGGCACTATCCATCGATAAAAATATAAACGTTGCAAAATCTTAAATATTTATCAACTCATTTTTCTCTGGATCATTTTTTACATCTGTCAAATAGAATTTGACAAGAAGGTGCTTTGGGTGAGATTCGCATTAGTGTGTGTAGCAAATGTTGTTGTTGTTTTGTGAAGGTTTTCTGTTTCGTTCCTATTTTTATTTTTTTATCTTTGGTTAGCTGTGTTTTCATTCGTGCAGCGTAAACTCAAAAATGCACATTTATCTGTTTAGTCCTGCGATTTTATAAACTTATCCTTTGTTTTCGTGCAAGTGGCCCTAATAAACTTAAATATTCTTTAATTTAAAAAAAATTCAAATTAATGTGGTTTTTCATTGGGTGCAAAAAGTGCTTTATTATTGATCTAGATATATTTTTTCCCATCTTAATTAGATTTTGCGTTTCATTGGTCAAAGAATCAAATCAAGATTACGTCCAAAAGCTCGAAATCTCGATTTGAAGTGAGATTTTTTCATTTGCTTTCACATACACAACAATATGTGAGACTGCCAACTTGTCAAGGTAGTATGAACTCAGTTTGTCTCCCTCTCGCCAGTTTATAAATGAACAAACATAAAATGATGCACAAAAAAAATATTTTTGCGTTTAATTCGGCAAAAAAAATTTGATATCTCAGTGCAATATCTGAAGTTTCCAATGAAAAACGACATGAGTCTTTCATTATGAGACCATCGAGCTTTCAGTATTGAATATTACTTGATGGGTTTGATTATAATCAGAATAATCTATTAGTTTAGGTAAGGTTTATTGAAGAAAACTCACTAAAAATTTAACAATTCCTCATCTTACACTTAGTTATCTGTCATAAAGCTCAATAGCATTCAATTTTTTTTTACGGAAATTGGGACAACTTTTTATATGATTTAAAGTTCAATATACGAGTGTTTTAAAATCTTTTCACTATCACGTTTCTTTGATCAACGCATTCCTAGTCACCTCTTGCAGTTTCTAAAGGGTGTTTTTTTTCGAGGCATAGAACTTTAAGTTGGCATTACTTTTCAAGACGGCGACCGATTTAATAGCTGTCAAGTGATTTACTCTCAGTTTGGTTTGGCAATTCATCATGAATAGACTCACGCCTTTACAAGGCTTGCAAATTGTGTCGAATGGGCCCAAAACGAGATGTCCGTTGTTCCCGATTTTCATAGCGAATTTTGTTTAGCGATGAAGCGTACTTCTGGTTGAATGGCTCCGTCAACAAACAAAACTGCCGCATTTGAAGTGAAGCTAATCTTCAAGTGTATGTCGAAAAACCGTTACATCCAGAAAAACTGACTGTTTGGTGCGCTTTATGGGCTGGCGAAATCATTGGTCCGTACTTCTTCAAAAACGATGATGGCCACAACGTTACAGTCAATGGTGATCGGTATAGAGCCATGATTACTAACTTTTTCATTCCTGAATTGAACAACCATGATGCCCAGGAGCTGTGGTTCCAAAGACACGTTTGATGACCGCCTAATTTCACGTTTTGGACCTGTGAATTGGCCTCCAAGATCTTGTGATTTAACACCGCTAGAATATTTTCTGTGGGGTTATGTAAAGTCATTGGACTATGCGGATAAGCCACAAACGCTTGACCATTTGGAAGACAACATTCGCCGTGTTATTGCCGATATACGGCCACAAATGTTGGAAAAAGTCATCGAAAATTGGACGTCCAGATTGGACTACATTCGAGCCAGCCGTGGCAGTCATATGCCAGAAATCATATTTAAAATGTAATGCCACAAGATTTTCTTTCGAATAAATAAAAAATCATGTCAATCGAATATTCCATTGTTGTTTAAAGTTCTATACCTCTAAAAAAACACCCTTTATTAACTATTTCGCCTTCTGATGGCAAGTTCGTTGCAGAGAAGTCCACGTGTTTTATAAGGGTTGTAAAAGAAACGCTTTTTACCTTTATCATTAGAAAGCATTCATCACTCCACCATAATGTTAGATAACCAAAATGTTGAGAAACTCATTTTTGTTGAACAGAACGCAGGAAGCTTCAACTTATTGTTAACTTCCCTCATGATGAATGTACCTTCATATTATAACCAAACCTTCTTTTATAACAGTACCATTAAGTTTATAATAACCAAATGGAAATATTTGGCCTCATTGTGTTGCAAAAATATTAAATTCCGCATGCAAAATAGTTTCACGTTTTCAAAATCTGCACTGAACAACATTCCTAACATTCAAGAAACGATGAAATTCCTTTTCTGTGTTTGCAAAATCAGCCTTACTACTACTCCCCCTTTATTGTATTCGAGGAAAGTGCTTTAGTATGGTATTTCTAAAGAACTTCCTCTTCCACTCCATTGTGGACATAGAAAAGGGATAATGTTTCCTTGGCAATGTACATCAGGCATTCGAACAAATCTATTGTTAAGTTTTATCATTGTCAATAAATTTCGCATCAATGGCACTTTTCGAACTTCAATTATCGCACCTATACCGACCCGGCACGACGACAAATCACATTCAAGGGTCAAATGATGGAATGAAAGGTGAATTAGAGATGCCGCTTTATAACTGTCTATTTTGGGGTTCCTACACATGGTGGCACATACAAGTCTCCAATAATTGAACCACATTCCACCCAGTATCACGTTTCAACCAGTAAACTTTCATGCGTCTATCAAAAACCAACCCTAAATCCGTGACGATAGCAATGTAGTTGTAGATTGTTTCGGCAACATATAACTGCGTAGTGCCAGAAAACAGAAATACCAAATACTTGTTTCGAAATTTTTTTACAGGAAGTGAAAGTTTTCTGGTGGTTGTCTTTGTACGTGCGTAGCATGAATTCTTCCCTTAAAATAGGAATTCTGAATTAGTCTAGGAATATTGCACGCAATCCCGGTTAACAAAAGCAGACATCAACTTTGGGGAGGGAGGTATTTTGGTAATAATGTGTGTGTCTAGCCTGTTTGTACAGCCGGGTCTTTACATCAAGAGCAAAGGACAAAAATGTTTTTTTTTCCGGGAAGTTAAAAATCGATATGAAGGACCAAGGGTGAGGTTTGTGGATTGAATTTGCAGAAACGTATGAAAGTGGTTTGGGGGGCAAATTGAGTTTTCCTTTGTCACATTTTTCGATGGGGGATGACGTCTTATTTTCTCTATAGGGAGTTCGCAAAGTTTAAGGTTAACAATGAGGGTGGAAGTAAATTTTGGAAACGCTAACATGAGAGCATAATATGTAAGCGAAGGTATTTCTGCACTTGAGTTCATGTAGGAAAAAAGTTTTTTTTTAGCCAAAAATAACTTTAAGCAGATATAAGTTGCCCAAAACTTCTATAGCAACTTAAATGTTTTTAGTTTAGAACAATTTGTGGAGAAAACTAGTTTCAAATTGGAGCTGGATTGCCTTTAAAGGTCAACTAAATGAAATATAATTTACAACAAGAACTACTTTAAAATTCTCTGTATGTATGTTTATTAGTTGTAGAAAAGTATTTTCACATTATTTTTTCATTATTTAAATATTTATTAACCTATAAAGAACAAATAAATTTTCCCTTTCAATTTAAAAATTATTATTTCTTTAGAAACTAAAGGACAAAGATTCAACACGACTAACGATGAGCATCTAACTCATATTATCCTGGAGCTGCGACACCTAAGTTTTTATCTTCTCATACTCTATAGCACTTAGTTTCATTTATGTACATGTACAGTCTTTGTAAGCCGATAATGAAAAGAAAAGTCTAATCGTGCTGAATATAGCTATACGCACCATCAATAGCACTATCAGTTTCAGCATTCAGAAAGTTAATTATTATGTGCAGTAGCCTCGGGTTGACCGCTGTTAAGTGATTTGTGGATGGAGCCTCAACTTAACGGTTCGCGTCACTAATAGGGGGCATCCAGATGTAGTTTTGCAACACAAATAAGATGAATACCATGGTCAAAATCTTGATAACCGAAACTCCCAAAACCCAAAATGCTAGATAATCCAAGACCCGGAAACCCTGAAGTTACGAAAACCCACAATTCAGAAACCACGATACTGTGAAAATTTAGAGGCAGCAGGCTTCACTGCAAAAATCAAAATCCTGATACACCATCAGCATCAGGTTTCCTTTCGTTGCTATAATAGCGGTGAGAGTTAGGTTAACTGTAAAGGGAAGTGCAGTGGCTAAGAGCTTTTCGCTCAAAAAATTGCATTTTTTTCATGTATGTATGTAGGACTTACTGTGTATCATATAGGAAAACAATAAGTTTGGACGGGACGAATGAGTTGCTTGTAAAGAAGAAGTTTCCTTCTGGTTTCAAGACCGCCTCTTACCTGCGGAAGAGGACGCACTAATGATAATGCAATGTTATCCTTGTTGAGGGTAAGTTTTGTGTGTAGTTAAATTTGAACGTATCGCTTAGGTGTGATAACAGAATTATCAGGAAGAATTAAAGAAATATTTTTAAATTTCTTGGCTGACTGGATGTTGTGAGGATTTCTAAAACAGATTAATTCTGTTTTTGTAGAGTTGATCTTAATTCCCCATTTGAGGTAGTTTTCCCAGAGTAAATTTAGGTTCTCGCTAACTCGGCGAGTGGCTATTGATGGGCTTGAGAAAGAAAAGTTGAAATTTGGAATACTTCTACTAATAAACATTTTCGTAACAATGAGGTGTGAATTGAAAGAATAAACACAATTCAGATAAAAATGTTATCATCTGATATGATATACATTACATATTTACTATTCATTCGTTATTTTTTTTTTGGTTATATTGACCGAGTCAGTTTCGGTAACGAAAGAATTAATGGTGCCATAACATTAATTTTTAAAAAGCATATCTTTTTTTTTTATCTTTTTAATTATTGGTAATTAAACCAGAAGAGATATTTAAAATTTAGTTAGTAAGGGTAAAATCTTATTTCTAATAGATTCAAATGACATATTTTCCCAAATTCAACATTTCGACATTGATTGCATTTTTGATTGACAACCTTCATTTATGTTGATAAAATGTTTTTATGGTAGTGGATGATGAACAACTGTAACTTTCCAACATACAACTATATAATATACTTTGTTGTCTTACAACTTCACATGTTTTTAACGAAACAAAATATTTATGTCAAATTTAGGTAACGAAAACTTTTTTATGATAGATATGTACATTGGAACACAACAACTCACAACACTTGAATGCAGAAACTTTTCCTTCATTGCATCTCTTTTCTTTATGGCAATATTTTTTAGTAGAAAATACACTTAAAGGGCATTTTAAAGGTGCATCTATGGAAAAAGAAATAAATCCCCAAGAGATAAAAGAAAACATATGCTGCAAAATACAAACACATCACTATGCCATGAAACACGAAGATATAAAATATTCTTTTTGATTTATTTTGACATCCACACTCTGCAAAGTTGTTTAGGTATCTGAACGATGCTCAAGTTTTGCTATCATATATTGATATCTCAAATAAAACAGTAAAGTTTTGTAATATTTTTGTACAAAGATACTTTTTTCAACTTATAAAAATGTTATGTTTTTCTTTTACAAGAAAAACATGCAATGCACTCTTAATTAATTTAATTTTCTAGGAAAACTTAACAAACCATGACGAAGCTTCATATCCTTTGTGTCCATTATAAGAACATGAAAAATTAAATTCTACAGATGTCATTTAAAGTAATTAATCAATAATATTGGAAATTATGGTTGTATGTTCATTAATTTGTACAAATCAAAAGACCTCCGTATCCTACTGGTTAAAAATATTGTATTCAGAATGCATCCTAAGTCAGAATGAATCTTCGTCAACTCAACGTCAACATCTCATACGGCTTCTTGTTCAGAATACATATGGTTTTTTCATCTTTTAATCTATCTAGCGACAAAAAGTGCCAATAAATTTACAAAACTACCAATCAGTCCAGGCACGAAAAAATAAATTTAAAGTTGAATTGTCAACTATGAGAGTGCAAAAAAAATAAAAATAAAATGATCATCTTTGCCAAAGAACTTCCTAGCGCTCTCCGCATCCTTTCCCACAAAAGGTATAGAAACTCTCAACACAATTCTACTAATTACTTTCTTGTTGTTAGAAGTCTAGCCCTACAGCGATTTGTAGCCTCACTCCGAGTCTGGCTACCATCATCACCAACCCAGTACCACCAGCATTGGATCTAAAAAGCCCCACGAAGAGGGAATAACTTGTTTGACACTAACGCACTGTCGGATAGTCTTGGAGGATTATAGTTCCTATAATTTATTACCCCCAGTATGTCAGTTCTGTACAAACAAAAATTCTTGGTCTCGTAGATCGAGAATTCCTCGTCATGCGACTATTCGTGTATTTCTTAGCAGAACTCTTGTATGGTGTGGCTGGAAATGATGGACAAAAGTGTAAAAAGAACTGCAACATGCGCCACAACCACGTTTAATTGACATTGGAAGACGCAGTACCTGGGTTTGTTGTAACATTCTCTAAAGTTTAAGTCCAAGGCTTTTGTTTTGATTGTTTTTCGTTTGTTTGTTGCCACCTTTAAGAAGCACGGTTTATTTAGTGTGACCAGCTGTTGGAAAAAATATTTTTAGAGTATCTATTCAATTTCTTTGGAATTACATAAAAGGTGTTTTTTTTATAATTAATTTCAATTTAATTCACTCATAAGCTGCAATATATTATTTTTGACCTTAGATCCATAAGTGCTATAATATAGGCCAGTAGGCAGAGATAGTTTTTTTGCAACAGAATATTTGTTTCCGTGATATAAGGCCCAAAAGTGAAACAATTTTCAACAGTTGGTCTTATTTCACTTTAGCAAAGTGCAATAAGGCCAATTTATTTTGGGAAAAAAGGCCAACTGTAGTTCATACAATTACAGTAGATCAAACAGTAAGTTTTCTTTGTATCACCGGCGCGGCCCTTTACACTCGTCATGTCGCGTTCGGCGCTGAAATATGGTAAGCTTAAACTATAGTTTAATGCTCCATTTTCATTTATCAAGAAAGCTGCTTATTGCTGGGCAGAAAAAAGGATAAAGAGCGGAGAGAAAACATTTATAACCAGAAGCGGTAATTGTTCATAGAAAAAACAAACTATCTTGTCGGGCCGATTTCGCACTCCAAAACCTGAAATTTTTAGATGTATATTGATTTTCGTAAGGCCAAAATCCTAAACGATGCATTCCTTGTGTACTTTGGTACTCATACGTCACCAGTCGTGTGAGAAAAATCACACAACCCCTACAATCTTCCTGCTTGGGTCTACTATACGATTTGGAGTTGGTTCGAGTTTGGGTTTATGAATATAAACAACTGTGAATATATCCAAAATTGCACCAACCCCCTCCCCCCCTTAATCCTATAAAAGGACCAGGTAGGGGGGTTGCAGTGGAGCAGCATGCCATCCATACTAAACTCAATGTTTATACGTCAAAAGCTTGACATACCATATTCTTGATGTTTGATTTCTCTAAATTGAAAATAAGCCAAACTCGATAATGCCAATTTGGCCTTATTTTATTTGGCGCTATATCATATTACCTTTCTGAGCACCTGGCAGACATTTAACGCCTCATGTCGGTGAGATATAGTCACATCTTATCAACAATTCATCGAATATTTCAATCAATAGTTTGCCATCAGAACCGTGGTCACCATTTTCGGATAATTTATTATGTACTTAGGGGCCAATGATAAGTTTCAATGATAGCTATAACTGGCCCCTTAATCAGAACGTAGATGAATTTTACATTTCAAGTAAAACATCACAGCTCACTCAAAAAATTTAGAGTGGAAACAAAATTTTAAACAAGTTATAAATTAAAAATCTTGAATTTATATTATTTTCATTTAATCAATACTAAAAGTTCAAGTATTGGATACAATGTTCAAATTGTACAAAATTGCACCCATCCCAAATACTTTAATGAACTAACAGATGGGTTGCAAGTAAGTGGCATGCCCCCCATAACTACCTCACTGTTTACCCGCTGTAAATTGTATATAAGTAACTTGTTTTTTTTCTCATCTTAAGAAGAAAAAGAATTTTCAATTGCATTTATAAGTTTGGTAAAAGAAAATAGCAAAAACACAATTCTTTAGAGACCATTTAAAGACATTTAAACAAAAATAACTCTTCTTGCAGGTCTAATGTTCAGACAAACCAAAGTTTTATATTAAGTGATATAGTAACTTCAAAAATAGCAATTAATAATATAATAAAATAAAATAAAATTATCAGAATGGTCACTCTATTTCCTGATCTTCTAACAAAAACATCTGCTTATAATAGTGAGTTCATCTTCAATTTGGACTTTTTTATCCAAAGGTTTGCCAACACACAAAAGTACTTACATACGTATGTGTATATGGGCACAACGAAATGTAGAAAAGTTCTTTTATAATTGTGTTGAGCTGAGGTTATACCAAACCAAGGCTCCAATTAAAATAGTTTGTTTTGTAGCTTGTAAGTTTGTTGTATGTTCCTCACCTATAATACGTACAACTGCCTGCCTTATAGTATTTTGTTATCGGTGTTGCATTATCTGAAGGAAACTTGTCTTTGGTTTGTTATTCGTAACAATCGCCATTTGGGTTTAACTAGTCGATTGGCCAATATAATCACGTAAAAGTAAAAGAAGAAGACGTATTCTTCGCCAAAAGAACATAAATGATCACACCTACTACTTACAACACTACTCCAGCTGGAAGATTTAGCAAAAGCCTGAAAAGAATTGCTTCTCGTGAGACGTGGGCTGGGTATGGTATATATAGAGATAAATTGAAGCTGGACTTTGAAATGGATTGTAAACATTGAGTGTGGTTATAAATTGGAAAAAAATGTCTTCATTACTTCCTTATGCATCCAACACTTTAAGGATATTAAAATTTGTAGACCATCAATTAAAAGTAGAACGATAAAACAAAAAGATAGATATTGAGGGTTACAAAATCTTATGTGCGGTTTGATGTACCTAGTATTTGAAGAAATTCCAGTTACATGTTACATTTTCTCTAGGAATGTTTCTGTTAACTGTTGCTGACCTTTTGAGGGGTAATTGTGGGGTGATGTCCACTTTATTTCACTGTTTGACGACAACATGTTGTTGAGTTTGTTGCCAAACTTCATAAAATTTGGTAACCAAAACCTACTCCTGGATATGAATGGAGAGCTCTTTATAGCAAGTTTTGGTCTACATACAGTTTTAAACAATTTGTATTTTTTGTGTTCCTAAAAAAGATAACCATATAAAAATACAAATATACAATATTCCAAAACAATTGTGAGGGAACAAGAAAGACAAATAAGCGAAGGAAACTAATATAGGCGTTTTTCGCTTTAGCTCAGAGGAGGCTTCAGACGTGGGATATCGTATTTGGGTTCTTATTAAGTCCAAAGATTTATCTGATTGATGCTTGAGAAAAATGCTTATAGAACATTCTACTTTTAAATATAAAGAGGGGTGTTGAAAGTATTCAATTTTATACCAAACAAATTCAAAATGAATAGGGTTGAAATCACTGAATGCAAATTAATTCATTGATCTAAAAACTGATTTAAAAAATTTATATGGGATTTGAAATTTGAACACTCTGAATTCTCAATTCATTATTGAAGTCAGTGATTTAAATCACGAATTCAAAATGAATGGGACTTGAACACGCTGAATTCTAAAATTATTTTTGAATTCTGTGAATTAAATCACTGAATTCAAAATGAATTGGAAATTCAACTCGTTGCAGTCTGCATTTAAAGGAATATCACCAAATGTTTTAACTCTGTTACAGCTCTCCGTAGTGAAACAGTATTCTGTGGAAAATACTGATACTCACGAACGTAAGGAAAATATTTGCAAGTTCAGAGAAGAAGTAAAATGACGCATATGTTCCTATTGCAAGCGTTTGCGTAGGTTAGGTACAAACAAATAAATTGAAACCACCGCACCGCTTGCAGGCAAGGGTTGGTCTTTTTCCAAGCACTTCCACGCAAGCTTCAAAATCAGAATTCTTAAACTCTTGCTGCAAGAAAAGTATTTCACATTCTGCAAGTACTTTTTTGCAGTAAAAGTTTAAAAAAAATTGGATTTGAAACTTGCATGCAAGAGCTTGCAGTGAACAGTCACAATATGCAAGGAAAGTGCTTGATACAAGCGACTGTTTTCTTTGATGCAAGCAAATTTGTTGCTATAGTACTTTTTGGATTTTCACACAAGCAGAAGCGTTTGTTTGCAAATTTATATGTGTGTGGGTGGACAATATTGTGTCATTTCAACCCTTTTAACAGATAAATGTCGACACGACACGTTCGAATTATCATTCGAATTGTAAACAAGATAATGAAGCGCAATTTACTGTTAAGCCTGATAATAAATTAAATAAGATTCGATAAAATTTATGTACAACAAAACAAGATTGCAAGCAAGCTCTTTCATCTTGTAGCTTGCATGCAACCGCTTGCATGAATAATTTACACCATGCAAGTTTCTTAAGGTGCCTTGATATCACGCAAGGATACAAGGAAAGTGCTTATACTCCAAGCTTGCTGCAACCAACATGTTTCTGGGTTGACGACGCAAAAGTTCCTTTAAGCAACCGATTGTTTCAAGTTATTTTATTCAATATTTTTATTTTTTGCCACTCTCATTTAGCTTCTGGGGGATATTTTTATGTTTTCTGGTGTAAAATGCCACTATTTTGGATAATATATCTTTTGAATAGTTTTACAATTAAACCTTTATGTATGCAAGAAATGTTAAACCGTGATAAATTAACTCGCAATGGAAGAAAAAAAATTATAGTATTTCACAGATTAAAAAAAATAATCAATAACTAAAGTCAAGATACCTTCTTGATACTTAAGTCTTGTCTCAGATGGTAATGATTATTGTATTTTCATTTTAAGAAAAAAAATAATGGTAAGTTGACGCTTCGACAAGGATCCTCTTTCTAAATCCCCCTCCTTATTTTTGTTGACGAGTAAAAATTGCAAATCTCGTAAAATTGTATTTCAATACATTTTCTTTTTAAATCAACAAAAGATATTTGTTTACCAAAAAAAAAGCATTAGAAAAAAAATATCCAAGAAAAAATAATAATAGAATCACTCGTAAAGTCCTTGAATCCTAATTTTCTCAATAGTACACCCGAGGCGAAAAGAAAATCTTCTTCCACTCGTGCTCTCTGATTTACCAAAGCGAAAAACATAATCTTGTTGCAAATAAGTTTATCTATTCTCCATTTGTGGAAATCCTTTTTGTTGTTGAAAGCTAAAAAAGGACTCTCATTTCATTGATTTCTACTCATACACATTCTTTACTATATCGAATATAACAAAACCGAACTTTTGAAATAACAATCGAAAAATGAACAAAAATAAAAAAAAAACTTCTCAGACTTGTCGAAAGAAAAGGATAACGATGGGATACAAATAAAAAAAAAATAGGTAAAGATACCTACTTACCTCCTTTTGGATTTGGATAGTGCAAAGTGTGCGAAAACAAAATGTTGACTTAAAAACTTTATTTTCCCTGCAGTAAATTTTGAAAGGGTTTTAAAAAAAGGATACATTATTGGTTAGTTCTTTGGGTTGTATTTTTTATTTTTTTTTATTTTTTTATTGCAAGGATGCAAAATATTTTCTATTTTTGTGTATAGTGTTGAAATCGATAAACCAATTTTTTTCTTCAACATCTTTGTGAATAAAGAAAAAAAACTTAAAAATATATGCAAAGCCCGTTATAAGGATACATGAAGAACAAATCCATCCTGTTTTGCATGAAATGTTTTTTTTTAGTTGTTTCATCTCTTTTCTTGAACATAAATTCTTTAATGTCATTCTATCCGAGGAGAGGAAGGATAAAGTTTGTTGTTGGAAAATTTCTCATTTTTTTTTTCGTTCTGGCGCATATGGGGATAATTTTAAGCTGTCGGAAGGATGCTTTCTGGAATTGCTTGAGTGAACTTACATTGAATTATGCATTAAGTATCTTTTTGGATGACGGATTGGAAATGTGAATTATTTTATGAGATGGTATTATATTTTGCAGGAGATGAAGATATTATTATTATTCAATCTTATTAGATTCCATGTGAAGGGACCCTCAATAACGTAATTGATGTTTATTTTGTAAAGGTATGTAGGTTAGGTAGGTATACCTACATATATCGAAATAAGGATGTCTTCATTACTTAATAAAATACATGCTCGTATTTGTCAATGTTTGATTTTATATTATTTGATTATGATTACTAAACATGATTGATAAGATTTGTAGCACTTCATTCAGTACTATCAAAATGCTAAAGATGATAATACATTTTTCGGTGTCAATTTTTATAACCTTTTATCTTTTTTTTTTATAATATGAATCACTCAAAAAAAAAAAAAATCGTCATTGTATACAAAAACTGACTCCAACTAGGTAACCTTGCAACAAATAATTTTTTGATTTTTTTTTGTCTATACTATAACTATAGCTATGTATTAATATGGGTTGGGTACGAAATACCAACAGCCAAAATCCCGACTGGACAAAATCCCGACCGCCAAAATCCCGACTACCAAAATCCCGACTGGCGAAATCCCGACTGACTAATTACTTTTTTTTGGTAAAGGCAATTTAAAACTGAATTTTTCAATAAAAACTAATTGCAAAAATGTTTCATAATGTCATGTAGGTATCGTTTTTACCGGTTATTTTTCTTGTATTTAACTTGTTATGTGGGGTTGCATTTATGATATTCAATATTTTTTCGTCAAAATCCTTTTTTTAGTCAGTCCCGCTCACGCAACTTCGTTGCTCCGCTTAGGGTATGACCAGTCGTCTGGCGGCCGCTTGAGTCCAAAGTTTTCAAATTCAACAGTACCTGGGTGGCCTGTTTCGCTTCTTATTTTCTTCCTTTTTAATTCCTATTTCAAATAATTAGTGTAAAAGCAAAAAAGATAAAAACGTGCTAAAAGTACTGAAAATCGGAATTTTTTATTCGTTCCATTCGGATTTTGTCAGTCGGGATTTTGTTCCTATCCCATTAATATAGGTATTGTTTTTTTTTTTTAGATTTTTCAATTTTAGTATTGAATTTGGTTGAAATACCTTCAGTCGTTATTGCGTAAAACGAAATTTTCGTCGATTTGACATAATGGCATAAATTTAATTAAAAATCCTTAAATGTCAAATTTAACTGAACAAATTAAATTGTTGTTTTATCATAATTGATAAATAACCTGTGTGTAAATACGCCCATCAGTACCAAAACACCCAACAAACTTAGATACAAAAAAAAAAAAAAAAACAAACCTAGGACACTTTTCAAAAATTCGATTTTCGAAAAAGGGGTGCTAGGTCAAAAACGGTTTTTTGGCTCTAAAACCCCCATTTTTGAATATTTTTCAATTTTCAAAAAAAGGGGTTAACTGCACACACTCAAACAAGAAGGCTCGATTGGTTGCGACAGGAAAAAATGGGAAAGTCGTCTGCTAGACGAAAACCTGTGCCGGGTTTTTTGACTGAGATTTTGAGAGTTGACTGAAGACTAGCAAGGACAAAGGCGTCATGATCGTACGAGAAATTATTAAATATTGCCGCTCTTAAATTGACAAAAAAGGAGACGCTCTGATATGCAGCAACTACAGCACTGGTACAATTTATCGAAAGTCTGTTCAACTACTCACTTTTGCAGATGACATGAATGAATGGCGCATTAGCCAGTATTGAATCGGAGGCGGCAAAGATGGAATTAGCTGTTAATTAAGACAAAACGAAATATATGCTATCAACGAGAAAGGAATCTCAACATCGTCGATTCGGCCAAAACGTTCGATGGATAGATAGATATAACTTCGAAGTAGTCAATTGTATACCTGACATCCACTATTACAACGCAAAATGACGTCAGTAGCGGCTGAGATGGCTGGGTTATGCGGAGCGTATGGACACCAACGTAATTTAAGTTATTTTAAATATTTCAAGATGTGCCATGACATTTGACCAAGCGTCATATGGCCATATTTACAAATTTGGCCATACGACACTATCACAATGCGTCATATGGCCATTTGACGCTTTACGAAAGTGTCATTTGGCCATTTTGGCATAAGGTCACTTTCAAATGCAGTTTATGAAAAAGCGCTCATCCAAAAGATGGTTAATATCTTAATCTTCCAGGGGAAAGTGGTGGCGGATATAGTTCTGGTAACGGTAAGAAACGAAAAGCTTAGCTGAAAAAAAAATTTGATGAATAGAAAATTAATTTGGGGTGTGAAAATTTTAAATTCGATCGCAATTACGGGGTACGGTGTGAAATGAAAAGCGTAGGTGAAAAAAAATTTTACGAATAGAGATCCATTTGGGATGTGAAAATTGAAAATTCCCGCGAATTTTTAACTTTTACACCCCAAATTGATCCTCCAAATGTCAAAATTTTTCTCAGCTACGCTCTTCGTTTCTTATCGTACCCAGCCTTGCACCTAGACCAAATCTTACAGTGAGCCCCAGCATCAGTGTGGTTGCAGCGGGGCAGCATGCCCTTCATAAACCTTCACTGTTTGCCTTTTGACCCTCTTAAAGAGTATGGGTAAAAGTCACAAAAAAATAAGGTCATAAGCCACTTTGGCACATTTGGAGGTTCTTACATTTACTTAGTGTCTATTCTGTTACCCTAACAATAGTCGTCAAAAAAACAAATTAACAATATTTAATGTATTTTATTGGCTCTAAAATCCATATTTTCTTGACAAGAGTCGTAAACAAAACAAAAATCATATATGTTTACGACTGTTGTTGGGGTAACAGAATAGACACCTATAGTAAATGCACGAACCTCAAAATATATTATTCACAAGTTTCTTAAGATTGCCAGGCGGTGATTATTCAGCATGAAAATACTATAGAAATGTATATATAATGGCGAAAGTGTCAAATGGCCAAATTTTTAAATATGGCCATATGACGCTTGTAAGAATGAACAAATAAAAACAATAAAAAGACTAAAAATAGTCGAATTAGATTTTATTATGACGCTTGGCCAAATGTCATGGCACCATTTCAAGACGTATCTTACACAAAAAAATCGTTTTGGGTCCCAAAAAATTGCAGATCGCTGATTTTCTTGCGAAGTTGTTAGGATAGATACCATCAAATGGTGTAAAACTATGTTTGCAGCTGTATTTCAAAATATATTATACCTAGAGAACTGCTGTAGTGCTTGAATTTTAGCATACTCTGTCTACTTGAAAAGTGCATACATTTATTTTTCCTCGGATGCATTTTTTTGAGTGTTGCGGTTTTTTCATTAGAAATCATTTTTTTCTGTCCTTTTACAATCAAATTATGGTTAAAATTAGTGAGAAAAAAATGTATCGCAGGGGATCTATTTCCTCCCGTTAAGGTGGGGGGGGGGAGCTATTTTCTTAATAATTGACTCAAAATGGAAAAAAAATATTTAAAATCAACTAAAGCACTTACAATTATGTAATACATCTTTTTTCAAAGCAAAACTTTCATAAATGTTTTTTGCTTTGATCCAAGTTGTTTAAGTTTTTTGAAAAAACAAATTTCCAAAGTCAAAATTTTCATATATTTAGTGAAATATTTTTTTCAATATTTAATGATGTTGGTGTTTTTTAGTCAACGATTTCAATGCTATTTGCTGAGTTTAAAATTTCACAGCAGCTAGCTACCTATTAACATTAATTATGAAGTTCTTTAAGAAAACTGAAGTATCTCCAAGGATCTTTTCTATTAAATGTTTATAAAAAGGTTTTTTTTTTTTTTAGTTTTCCTTGTTGTGGGTTCTGAGCCATTTTTTTTTACGGGAGAATAATTTTGTATAAAAAGTTATAGTATGTGTGTAAGATCTTTTTGTATGGTTTTGTCTATCAAGAATATCAAATGCTGGTTCCTTGTTTTGAAATAAATATTCTAAACCTCATAGAGCTCAACTATATTTAATTTAATTATTTTTTTTTTTTTTGTTTTGCTAATGAATTACCCTTTTATACACTTACCTTGGTAGACAATTTTACTTAAGAATTTGTTTGGTCAATGGGGGTTGACCTATTTTGTATATTATATTGTTAGGTTAGGGTCCTTAAATTTCAAAATTATCAAAGTGATTTAAGGGGATTTACTTAAGAGAAAGCAATTATTTTAATCCACTTTATCTGGTCATGATTTATTATGCAAACGATGAAACATGAAAGTAAAATTTAATTCCTTTGCTATGCTATAAAGTAAGTAATGAATTTTGCTGGTATAGTTATTTAAGAGGATTAACAGCTTGATAATAAACATTAAAATATTTCAAATTTATATACAAGTAATATAGGTATAAAGGTATTGCTTTATTTGATTAAATGAATCAAAGTGTATTTGTGGTTAAGTCTCCTGTATATTCTTGATTAAAACTATCAAATATTGAATTAATATTGAATTTATAAGCCAAATCTTAAGCGACCTTTACACTGTCAGTCAGATGACGTCATTCATTTCCACATATAATCAGTCATCAGGTGTTAAGAGGTTTTGTTTTTTCGTCAAACAAATGCACGCATACAGACATATTTTTACAAACACCATATTGATTTCAAATGACTGACCGTGTAAAGGTCGCTTTACTAACGGCATAATGGTTAGTGTGTCGGACTATCAAGCAGCCGGAGGTCTAAGTTCAAGCTCAGCTTCTAGCTTCGATAACATCTAATGTTTTTTTTCCAGGGGCACTGCCTCTTGCGAGAAAGTAACAAATCCTCTAAGAGTATCATTCATTGTCATGAAAAGTGCTTGTCACCTTAGTCGTTCGGATTTGACGTAAAATTGTAGGTCCACTCCAATCCTGTAGAACTAACAACGCACACAAAAGGATTGGTTGAGAGTTGTATGTCACTATAGGTCGTGGTTCTTCGGAGCTGTCAGTACCACTAAATTTATTTTTTACTAACAAAGGTTTGCATCGGCTCAGTTATATGTTCAATTAAATTTAGTAGAACAGTGTTTTGACGTACGTCCAGTCCGCCGTGTTCAGACACAAAGTAGTGTGAACACAATGGATGCACGAAACCACACGAAACAAAAAAACACAATATGTGAAATAAGCCTAGATGTTTACAATATTCTTTATAGGATTATGCTTAATTGCAATTTCCAATCAAAAGTGACCAAATTTTGCGAAAACTTTCAAGACGTTGGTGCAAAAAGTGAAAAAAATAAAAAATTACAAATGTCAGAATTGCGAATGTCAAAATGCATCCATGAGAATTTTAAAAAATCTAAAAATCCAGACGCAAAATCCCGTCTCTTTCTAACAACGAAGTGGGAATGGGACAAAACATTTAGACGTCAAAATGCGTCGGGTGAGTACGTCCAATGTGAACATCGTCTTATTTGAGTCTATAAAGCTACGCCAACTGACACCATTATACTAGGCGTGTTTTATTGGTAAGTGTTTAGTCACTTTAGCAAAATTTTGTATGGGATACGAAAAGTGGCGATAAATTGGTCAGTAATTAAAGTGAACATAAAAGTGAAGATAAAATCTTGGAATGCCTGGAAATTTTTGGCGCGAAATATAATGTCAAAACATTTTTTGCTTAAAGGTTGGTGGCACCTATGACAGCTTAAGGCATGGACTCCATAAACGATGATTATTATTAATGGTTGTGTTCATTGTGTTTTCCTTTAGGGCCGCTTTTTGCGGAAGAAGTAAGAAGCTCTCAACCTACGAAAGTTGAAAAAAAGTTTTGATGATTTTGAACTTTTCGCTTATAAACAAAGTAAATTGGGTTAAAGCAGATTTTTTAAATAGAATTATATAATTTGGAATTTAATTTGGAAATATTCAAGCTAAATAATGATAATTTATCCGGTTTTTATTTGTTTGTAGTGGAAGGTGGGGTACAAGTTGACCAACTCGGCATATACAAATAGCCATACTTTGCAGACACATCCATAAAATTAGTCAAGAATACCAACTTTGAAATAAAATAAAAAAGTGGATACAAAAGTGAATTTAGCGTTTTATTGGTTCTTTCCAGTGCTGACTAACTAAAAATTACCAACAAAACACGACTACTATTGTCACTTTTTGTCTAACGTCTTCACCTATTTCAACCTTAAAAACTAATTCCTATTACAATTTACAACAAGGTATATTAACGTAGGTTAAGTTATAATATTTCCTCTTAATTTCCACCCTCTGGATGAAGACAAACATTCCATCTATATTCCTGTTCAAATATCAAAATTAATATATAATATTCAAAAAGACAACACAATTAAACATAACCAAGCTTTATGATTAAAATGCAACCCCATCATATGGCTTAAGGCGACAAGTACCTATGTATGTGAATAACACCAACATCATAGAGTCTGTAATCTGTATAATAGAGTATGTATAATATTTGAAGACTTAAGGGATGTTTATCTAGGATATATAGTACGAACGCAAAAGCGCGGGCAGAATTAATTTTTAATGTGTTTCGCGAATTGATCCGTGTTATACTTTCTGCCTTCAGACGACGACGGTGTTGAATTAATTATTATACCCTGTTTTAAATTAAAGATTAATCTGGCGGAAATGCTCTGGATTCAGTCATCCACATACATACATATAGTACGGCCTCTCTGTGCATTTATAGGGTGGGTTTATAGTTTTACAGGTACATCCGTACATTTATGATAAGAGTTGTTCCAGCGTTCTGGTTCGGTAATTTAAAGTGGCCAGAATGAATCAATCCAGCTTTTAAAATGAAAGTGGTTACATGAACGTTCACTTGCACTGATTTTTCCATTCTTTCGCACTTCCGCTTGCCAACCAATAAAAATAATAATTAATTCTTTCAGTATGTTGATGAATTAATTATAATCGATTTTGTCCACCTGAGTCCCGAAGTCTATGGACGTGCTCCTATAAATTATGACTCACTCTGTATCGTTAGTCTCTGGTCATGAAACATCAATTATTCACCAGAAGGATGCATTTTATTTAAGCACCTTTTACTCCCGCATGTAGACCGAGATCCCTAGAAAGCTATTTATAACATAACAGTCTTCAACGTGGTGCCTTTTGCAGGATTTGAGTGGTAGAGTGGGTTAACTGTGGTAATAGTTCATGTGCAATAAGTTTTTGTGATTGATTGGTTTAATAGTAATACATATATAAAAGATCGAACAGTGTTACTACTTTCGTAGAGTGTGGCATCGATGGAAAAGATAGTAATATTCTTGTCTTAAAAGAATTGTTCTTTTTTTTACATCATCTCATATAGTTTGAAATTATGTTAAAATAAAAACAGAATGCAAGAAAATAGATAGGTGCAATTTTTATAAATTTTGTTTCAACATACATTCTAAAGCTCTCGCTGGCCCTACTGTCAACAATGACAACAATTGAAATTCTATTCATTTAATCGAAAACCAAAACCAAACAAACAAAAATTGACTTTAGTAATGAACTTTCTCTTTTCTTTCTTGCGAATGCTCTCTTAAGCAGCGGGCCGTTTCGAGGGGGCCATTTGACAAAAGTGGGGGCCACGTTTGAAATTATATCTTGATAGATTAAACAACCTTTTATTAATGTTTTAATTTAGTTTTATTATTTTAGTTCATTAGATTACTTATTATATTACTGATTTAAACAAAAAATAAAAATCACAGACGTATCACATTTTTTTTTTTATAATTCATAGGTATCTTTCGACTTATCGCCATTTTAAAAATAAAAAAATAAAACCACCACGGCACCACCACTGAACAGCGTCAATAAATAAATAATAAACAGCGGGCCAAATGGCAACTTTCTGGCAACGCTGCTCTTAGGTCTTATCTTGAGTGAAATTGAAAATGATAGAAACATAATGTACTCTAGTATTGTACCAGGGATGACAAATAATAATTCTAAACCAAGCAAATAAAAAAAAATTCCCATGGACAGAAAACGAAGTAGATAAGTGAAAAATGAAGTAAAGAATTGAATAATTGAACAACTTTTAATTTGTTTACTATGAGCTTACCAGTTTAATGTATATGACACAGAGCATAGACAAGAGAATTACCTATGAACGGTCAGAAAATTTCTGAAAGTTAAATACATTTTTGAAAGATTTTGAAAAAAAAATTCTAACGATAAACTTCCTTATTGGGAAAAAAGTTGGATTTTCCAATGAATTTATATGGCAGGTACCGTTAATAAGGTGATTTCGAAAAAAAATTCTAACGATCAACTCCGTCATTGGCAACAAATCAGTCACACAAAATGGATTTTCTGTAGCGTTTATATGACAGGTCCCGTTAATAAGGTGGTTTTGAAAATAAATTTCTAATGAAAAACTTTATTATTGGAAAAAAACCAAGTCAGGTACCGTTATTTTCAGGCCTAAGATAAAAGTCAAAAATACGCCTGGGCATATATTACTCTAAAAATACGGAGTACCAAGTATGAAGAAAATCGGCTCAACCGTTTAGGCTGTAGGTGTCGATACATCCAGACTGACAGACGGACAGACAGACAGAATTTACGACCCCATTTTTTCCGTGCTCTCATCGTAATGTCATGTTTGATTGTTATCTCAAAACTTTTTTTTACGAATACAAAACTTACCTTATAGTACCTAAAAATCACATAATTTTGCTTCAGTAAATAGTCATCCCTGGACGTGCTCTGGACTGGATGAATTTTCTATTTTATTTTCATTTCTCTTACAAAATAACAAACAAAAAACTCAAAGTCAAACCCAAAATTAAAATAAAACTCGAAATGAAACTGAAACCGGAGTAAATCAAATTACAAAAAAAGTATAAATTTTGCGGCCCGCCAAAACAAAATTAATCTATTGTCCTCCCTCATTCCTCAGTAGGAATAACTTCAATTTGTTCATAATAACCGGACTATGAATAATAATATTTTGTCTCATTTCATGGAATAAATTAATAATTTTAATTTATAAAAATGTTTCAAAGTTTCATTTTATTCCACTTGTTTGTGTTTGTTCATTTCAATTTCATTTCACAATCACAATCACATATTTTATGAGTATTTTAAGATAAACTCAATTGAAAGAGCAACAAAGAGAATCATTTTCTCTTTAATTTCAAAGTGGATGAAATTTTTCCAAATGTTCATCCTCAAAAATTCATTACACAATTTATTTCAGTTGGTGAATGTACTTCAAAGAGTAAGATTGTTTGTCAATTTGCGGTCGGTTGAACGAATAAATCCCCGAAGTGTTGTTTTTATTTTGTTCTCGTTCCGTTATTATTTACGCGCGCATTGTATATTTGTAAATTAAACAAAAAAAAAAATGTAATTAAACGATTTCCTAGAGATAACGAGAAAAATTACCCACAACTTAACGGTGCATCGTCTGATAAAGCAGAACAATGCTCGCCGGTTGTTTACAGTTTCATCAATTGGGATTATACTCAAGTGAATCGAGTGTAGTGCAAGTGCAAGTGAAATAACCACTCGAATCAAGTGTAATCTAATATATGTAATTTTTAGTTTTTGCTATTCCAAAGTGGATATCAGATTAGATCCTTTGTGAAGTCGGAAGTGTTTACAAGTGTGTTTAAATTGCCATAATAAATTAGTGTTCAAAGCAATGGATAAATCCTTGCTCGTGTTTTGTGCTATACTCGCCCACTGCAGCGGTGTCCAAAGGATCTATGATTCGAATATCGGCAGTGGGGGGTACCATCATCATAGTGGTGTCGAAGTGCTGCCCGGCACATCGTCCGGATTGTCGCCCGACTTATTTCCCCATCACAATCGCTGTGAACCAATAACCATATCCATTTGCAAGGATATTCCATACAATACGACCATAATGCCGAATTTGATGGGTCATACGCGCCAAGAGGAAGCCGGTCTGGAAGTTCATCAATTCGCGCCACTTGTTAAAATCGCATGCAGTCCGGATCTGCAGTTATTCCTTTGTTCGTTATACGTGCCCGTGTGCACGATTCTCGATGAACCAATTCCGCCGTGTCGGAGTTTGTGCGAATCGGCGCGTCTTTGTGAAGCTCTAATGAAGCACTACAATTTTAATTGGCCCGAAAATCTAGAGTGCTCCAAATATCCGGTCTACGGTGGTGATGGTTTGTGTGTGGCCGAAAATACCACTGCAACCACCACATCACCGACTCGGGCAAATTTGCCTAGAGTTAATCCAACAAGGAAGAATGCCGTTGAAACACCACACCGGAATATTGGATTTGTTTGTCCGGTTCAGCTGAAGACACCTTCAGGCATGGGATACTCACTGAAAGTTGGTGGAAAGGTAAGTCCGATGAGCAAAGGATTTTCTACCTGTTTGAAAGAATCCTTTTTTTTTGAAGGTGATAATTCCTTTGAAAAGAATAAAAACAAAGACTGTCGTCCTTGGTCGTCCATGTTGTTGTTTAACCTTTTCACTCGCTAGACTACTTTCATAAGCAAAATTCAACCCTCAAAGAGGGGAGGATATTTCTTCAATGACCCTTCGTGTTTTTTTTTAGATTTCACTAAACGAAGGACGTATTCTTTTCTTTCAGTTTTGACCTTTTTCTTCTTTATTTGGTTTTAATTATCCTCTCATAGGTTCTGAGTTTTATTTTTTCTTGTTTTTGTTTCTGTTTGTTTATTGAATGAAGTAGACAAAGCAGGTAAAATTGGTTGGATAGGTATTTCGTACAAATTGGAATTTGTTCTCATTCCAGGACTATTTTCTTTTGTAATTTTATATTTCGAATAGAATAATGATAGGCAGGCAGGAAAAGGACGAAAAAAATCGTTTGTGTACCTATGTATAAGTACCTATACCTACCTACCTATAGGTATTTGTTTTTCTTTTCAATTTTCTGTTAATTTGTTAATAGATTATTTGGGATTTCAAGGAAATGAATTCGATTTTGTTTGCGTTTGCTCTTTAAAGTGAATTTTATTGAATTTTTGTTGTTGAAATGTTGATTATAGGTTATAGGGGGTATAATTATGTAGGTATAGGTATACCTAGGTCATAAACAATGAAAGGTAGATGCGAGGCTATTGCGCATCATACCAAATTAAGCATACCTACTTATAGTATAGGATTCAATAAATAAATAAATATCTATGTAATGGAAATCAAAAAGACACGTACCGATCTATTAAGTGTAAATGGAAATAAATGGCGATATTATCTGTTTTATTTTGTTGGTAATTCATCATTGTTACTTTTGATAACTTTAAATAGAAAAAAAAGCGCACGAACTTGCTTTTTTTTTTAATATTTAAATGAGAAATACGAACAAAATCATATGAATTGTTCTTAAAACTGCTAGAAATATAGTTTTAGAAAGATTCACGCTTAAGTCAGAGTAGGTAGGTAAAATACCTATCTATGCAGAAATATTTATTGTCTAAATACATATAAGCTTACCAAAAATATAACTCAAGCCGGTTTCCCAATAATTCAATTAACAAAAAAAAAAAAAAAATTAACTAAAAAAATAAATCAACTTCACCAAAAATGAAACTGTCCAAAAGTAACTAGGTTGTGAATTCGCCGCTTTTTTACTGCTTATTAGTTGTAATAGAAAAAAAATTGATGCTCTTTTTTAATAAAAAAAATGTTTTTATAAAAAAATAGGTAGGTAGGTAGGTATGTGTTTCGCTAGCTTGACGCCAATTTTATATGACAACTTCACTAAAAATAACACAACCATGAGGGGTGACTTTGGCGGCGCAGGGACATAACTCCTCGGGACATAAGTCCAAAATTCTTTTTTTTTTTACTTAATTCCCACTTTGATGGGACATAAGTCCAAAATCGAATTTTGGAATTATGTCCCATCAAAGTAAGACATAAGTCCAAAAAATTTTATTTTTGAAGTGAGACATAAGTTCAAAATTTCAATACCAAACTTGCACCCACCAAAATCGCACCCACCCCAAATCCTATAGTGAGTCAAGAAGAGGGGTGAAGGGGAGCAGCATGTACTCCCATACCAATCTCAACTGTTGAGAAATACAGGTGGGCCACCCAGGTACTGTGACTCCTCGGGACATAAGTCCAAAACTCTTTTGTTTGGACTTTCAAAAATTCGATTTTTTCCAAAATTCGATTTTGGACTTATGTCCCATCAAACTTTGACATTAGTTAAAAAAAAAAAAACATTTTGGACTTATGTCCCGAAGAGTTATGTCCATGCGCCGACTTTGGCATTTGAATTGAATTGAGTGAACAAAAAATGTATTATAGGTACTAGCATTATTTAAATATTATAAAAAATTAAACAAAATTAGCAAAATATTTTTCTTAAAAATTAAAAAAAAAAAAAAAACCATGAAATGTTGGAAAGTTCAACATGTTTAAGAAATAATATTGGGAAATGAGTTAAACTTCAATAAAAACATTATTATGTAAATCGTTTTCTATTGTATTCTTTGTTACAATTGGTGCCATGACATTTTGACCAAGCGTCATAAGGCCATATTTACAAATTTGGCCATATGACACTATCACAATGCGTCATATGTCCATATTTGTACATATGGCCATTTGCCGCTTTACGAAAGTGTCATTTGACCATTTTGGCATAATGTCACTTTCAAATGCAGTTTATGAAATAGCGCTCATCCAAAAGATGGTTAATATCTTAATCTTCCAGTGGAAAGTGGTGGCGGATGTAGTTCTGGTAACGGTAAGAAACGAAACGCGAAGCTGAAAAAAATGTTGATGAATAGAAAATTAATTTGGGGTGTGAAAATTTTAAATTCGATCGCAATAACGGGGTACGGTGTGAAATGAAAAGCGTGAAATGAAAACCTTAAATTTGACAAACAGAGGACCAATTTAGTGTGAAAATTAAAAGTTCGCACGAATTTTTCTATGGGGCAAGGTTCTAGGTGCAAGGTTGGGTACGTAAAGAAACGAAAATAGTAGCTGAAAAAAAATTTGACAAATGGAGATCAATTTGGGGTGTGAAAATTAAAAATTAACGCGAAAATTTTTCTCAGCACGCTCTTCGTTTCTTATCTTACCCAGCCTTGCACCTAGACCAAATCTTACATAGAGCCCCAGCATCAGTGTGGTTGCAGGGGGGCTTCATAACCCTTCACTGTTTGCCTTTTGACCCTCTTAAAGAGTATGGCTAAAAGTCACAAAAAATAAGGTCACATGACACTTTGCCAAAGCGACAAATGGCCAAATTTACAAATTTCGCCATATGACGCATTGTGAAAGTGTCAAATGGCCAAATTTGTAAATATAGCCATATGACGCTTGGCCAAATGTCATGGCACCATTATAATTTTATAAACAATTCATTTCAATTTGTTTATAAAAAATGGAATAGGTATATGATGGGGTAACTTTGGCTAGGTGTTTCCGTGGCTCCTGAAAAAATGTGGTATAGCTTACATGAACGCAAAAAAGCTATAGATGAAAACTCCCTGTTCCAACTGTGTAGAGAGAGAGACTGATTATATTGCTGTATGCTTCAATGGATACGAAAATGTATATATATGTACCTAAACAAAACTACCCAGAGCAAACCAATCAAAAAAGAAAACAAAATCGCAACTTTCAATTTAGGGAGATATACTGCTTATGGTTTACGAGAAAATGAGAGAAGATTCCAAACAGCCAAAGTCACCCCGAAAGCAACGATTTGCACTAAATTTGATGTTAATCCTTAAATTTTAAAAATTTAATTAGTAACTCGGTTAGTAAAATCTATTTTATGATTTTAGTTAGTCGACTATGTAAAGTGACAAGGCTTCTATAAGAACTGTTAATGTTTTAGTAAAATTTAAACGCCACAATTCTCTTCACCCATCACTTGAGGCTAATCCAAATTTGAGGCTAACTGAATTATGATGCTTGATCTTTCTTGTCATTGACATATTTAATTTTTGTCGACATTTTTGTTCCACTCATGGATAACTTCTCTTATACATACATAGCAACCTATGTACAATATGTGAAAGCAAAATATCACCTGTCAAAATAAAAGCTGTTTCTCTAGACTAAGAAGTTAAAAGCCCACATTAATAACGTCCATAAATTTTGTTCCTTGTAAATAAATTTTAAGATAATTTCCACTTTTTTTCAATTTTAATTACATCAATCAATAACTTATAATGACATAGAAAAATAAATCAACATTATTAATGAAATGTTATCACATGGAAGTAAAAAAATGCTAACTATCTATTAAAAGTCTATTTCAACTTTAAAAACCAGTCTCACCATCGAAACTTTATATTATTTTAAACTTCTCTATAAAGACACTCATATACCTTCCCACTCCATTATAAGGACACGTTCAATAAGAAAAATATAGTTATTAGATGTTCCATGTCGCTCAATTTCTACTTAAATAAATAAATAGATAATTCATGTTGCTTTACAAACTAAACATAAATTTTTGACAGCATGTGGGCTGTCACAATATTACTCTGTTGTTTCGCGTCGCGTCGTCGTCGCAGCTGATCTTATGACATATCTACAAAAACAAGACGTGTAAGTTTCCATTAACTTTTTAAACTGCATTTGCAGTTGATACATATTTGGTGCATTTGGTGGTGTAATAAGTGTAACATCGAACGAGACACATCATGTTGTGTCAGTGGGATACATTGCGTCAAATTAATAATCCAATTCCATTAATATATGAAACGTACTCACGTTTAATAATACGTGGTTGGGTTTTCAATGCATTCGAACTAAATCGTTTTAAAAAATTGTTCACTAATTAATTGATTTTAATAAAAGAGGCGGTTTATTTTTTTTTTAAAAGAAATATTAAATGTATACACACAATCACTTTAAATTGGCTTTGGAGGTATAATAAATCTGAAATGGTAAACGCTAAAAAAAAGACTTTTAGTCTCGAGGATATCTTGGAAAAAGGAATTTTACGAAACGTTAGTCAGAAATAGTTTTGAATAAATATTAAATATCAACGCACAACATTTAAAAGTCATTTTGTTGAAAAACAATGCTCCCACTTTAATTGGGTTTGTGTCATAATTATTGTCATAAATATGATTGGTCTTTAAACACCACAAAAGTCATTATAATCAATTTTCTGAAATAAGAATTTTACCTATAAATTAATAAAATTGAAATAAAACACCACTAAAAATTTCTACTCATTCTTCTTTCTATTTCATATTCTGTAGAACCAAAAAAATAAGCACATCCGGTCAACCAGAAAGTGTCAAAAACTTCTGTATTGCTTTACGATTAAAGTTCGCACTGAATATTCCAAATACGTCAAAATTGGATTCGTATTTACTGATCTGTCAAACTATAAAGTTTCAATTGTGTTACTTTCTGATGACAGTTCACAGTAAAAACTCCACAAACGTCAAAATTAGATTCGTCCAAATCATTTAAACCATAAAGTGTCAATAGTCGAAACTGGGAAAATAATCAAAAGAAAAAATAAACTATTTTTTTATATTTGACAGGGACTGTTTGTTAATTTAGATCAAATTTCCAAAATATTAAATTTTTCGTGTTGGAACATCATTTTCATTCCATAGAACATGACAAATGCAAAAATTGCATCTCTTTTAACTTTACGAACATATCCCATCGAGATAATATGAAAGGTAATTTGAATTATCAACTTAAAATGAAACAACTAAAATTCCGTACGATGCTTGAATAAAATTCGAAAATCTACGCGCAGTAAGGACTTTCGCCTTTATCGATAGTGATCGGCAGTGTTATGAAAAATCCTACTTCACTCCAAATAGCTTTTCCATAAAAAAAGAACTTTATTATTTAACATTAAAAGTGGTAACACTGTTTGCAAATAAAAATGCAGACGAGGACTATAAATGTTTTGGTATGAATTATCCTGTACATGCGTTGATTGTTTTTTTTTTGTTTTTAACTTTGAGTCTGTTTTAAATTAGGAATTTCATTAGGTACCTACTCGCTGCAGACGATTGAATTTATGTCGCAATAAACCATAAAACTTTGTGGCACTGCTGGCTGACTCAAGTCGTGACGACATGGCATTTTAAACGTGAGCATTAGTTGCATCATTAAAAACGAGAGACTGAACTGAAAGACTACAGCTACAGACACAAAAAATAACTCGAATCAACTTGAAGAGCGTCTTCCTTTTGCAAAGTTTTAGTTCCCGCAATGGAAGTGAATTCGTGTATATTTAATGAGAGAAGATGGTGGATAAGCTTGGTATAGGCAATCTGTCTATATACTATCTATAATAAAGTGAAAAGAGTCAGCAAGAAAAAGAAGTACACAGCACGCTTGCTGTGATTGTTTTAGATTATGAG
The DNA here is from genome assembly GCA_951217065.1 of Baccha elongata. Classification (NCBI taxonomy): domain Eukaryota; kingdom Metazoa; phylum Arthropoda; class Insecta; order Diptera; family Syrphidae; genus Baccha; species Baccha elongata. The sequence continues at coordinate 44,510,255 of OX578274.1, forward strand.
ATCAAATTGTTTTCTGGAATTTCAAATCTAACACAGATCCACTTCTTCTAAAATTACCACATCATGAGTTTTTATGAGTGCATTTTAGATAATAATGTAAGGAGTTGGTTGTTGTTGTTTTTTTTTTTTTTTGAAAACATGTTTTGACTTGAGAATGAGTGATAGTAATGGATACGCTTGTGAGATAAAAGACATGATTTCAATTCAAATTGGGGTGTTGTGTTAAATTTTGTTCTATATGGCTTTAAGATGAAAGATACCATTCTGTTTTTTTTTTTTTTATTTTTGTTAAGATACAACTTCTGTCTTAGTTAGACAATAACAGATGTTGGATGAGAAACATGTTTTTGATGGTTCGAAGCGATAAGAAATTTTTTATATAGACATCAAGGTTGATGATCTTTGATGTCTTTTTCTTTGAAACAATTAATATTAACCTAGTTCAGTTTTCATTGATTAAGGAATAAAGTAATGATATAAGATTGACACGATGTACTCAAATCATATTACATAGTAACCGTATACAGTAATTTCTCTTGAAAACTCGGAACGATGTGTAATTGAATGGTGAGACAACTTTATATACCTATAGTCCAGGAAAGAAAAACATGACTCCAAACAAACTTCTCTAACTAATTTGAAGAGATTCGCGACTAACATATGTCAGTCTTTTGCGAAAAGTCCCCGCTTGTAAGTGATGAGGAAAACAAATTAATGGTAGGTAGATACTTAAGTCTAAGTTTTTTTTTTGTATATTTTCGGTATCTTAAAATTGCTATATTTTTTGATGCATACAAATACGAACAAAATTACCTACATCACAAGCCCCGCAGAAACTTTGTCTTACTCCTACTTTAGGAAACATGCTTAGATCAAAATGTCAAACAAAATTATTAATTATTTATAGTTTGCTTGTATGATTCTTTAGTTTGTGAATTTAATTTAATTTTAAATGTTTTGTTTTGTAAAAAAAATGAATTCAAAAGCAAAAAATTGGAATCTCCGATACAAATAATGAAAATACGTGCATACATATCTACCTACATTTTTATAGGGTTTTTATATTGATTTCGATTAAAAAATCTGTTCACAGAAAAATAGGCCAAACTTTCTATTCATTCGGACCTAATTATACCACATTTCCCGAACTCGTTTCAATATTTTCAGTCGGGAGTCGAGAGTTGTGATAGTTTTTTCTCCGGATTAGTATTACGAATCTATTACGACGTAGCCTGTGATAAGACTGATAATTTTTTCAGAAAACCCCTTTTTTTTAATTACACAAAAAAATTAAGAAAAAAAAAACTTAAAGTACAAGTGTAAAAAGTGCTCAAATTACGCAGAATAAAATGATTTATAGGACTGCGAAATTTGTATTCTATTCTGTTAATTAATTTTGTTTCAAAGTCATTAATAAATTTTTTTTAGTAATTTTTTTCAAATTTAATTCAAAATATTTCTTTTTTAACGACATTATGTAAATAAAAATATATGCTGTCCTATGGATAATTTGATTCTGCGTCACAAAAAAAAAACATTATTTCAGGTTTGCATAAAGTAGGTACCGTTCTGTTAAAAGTTTCTTTTTTACGTTGAAAATGTCTCCTAAATTTAAGAAAAGGATATTTTTTTTGCTACGGAAATTACGCCATTTTACGACGGCCTACCATTGTCCTAAAAATTATTAATATCTATACATATGTTAACCAATGTTAAGGCTCTGTAGTTAATCTATGAATAAATGAATGAAGGAATCTACAAAAATATTAAAAAAAAACCGTAACCACATCGTAATCACTATAACTCGCAGGTTAAGGTAATGATAACGTCGCAGGTAACGGAAATGATGGTACGGAAATGAGGAAAATCGATATTTTTTTACTTTATCAATACGAAATAAAGAATGACTTTTTTTAAATTTGACATGAATAATTGTGCAGCAGAACTTTATTAAATTGATTCAAAATCAACTCTATACCTATATTTTAAACAAAAAAATAACCCAGAAATTATAAAAACAAAAAAAATTATATGGTTTTCTAATTTTGCACTAAAAAAATTTAGAAAAAAATTATCTTTTTCATTTTGATACAATATTTTTGATACAAATTATAAATGAAACTTAAACATAAATAAAATAAGGTAATCATCCTCCAAATATATACCTATATGACAAAATTCTATTTTTAGCTATCGCACAGTCGACGAATGCTTGGACTAGCGAGGAGGTAAACATACTAAAATTCCCCGATCCTAGATTGCCCGCAAAGTTGTGTAGGGGGTTTATATTTTTCTTTTTCAGTTTTCCGCTTATAACTCAGACACGCTTGATCCTAAAAAAAAAAACAAAGTAAAAAAATAAAGCTGACAAAATTTCCTAAAAAAAGTAAACAGATTCAACAAAAACTGGTTTTTGATTATTTTCGTTGAATTTTTGTTCACATATTAGCTATCTTCTAAGAATCTAAAGCTTATATCTCTCAGAATCTATTGAATATACAAAAACTATAGATCCTTTTTTGTAGGAAATTTTGTCAGCTTTAATTTTTTACGTAACATTTATTTTTGTAGGATTTACCTAGCGTTTCTGAGTTATAAGCGAAAAACTGAAATTTAAATCCCCCGCACCCCTTTACGACCAACCTAGTATCGGTGACTTTAATATGTTTACCTCCTCGCTAGTCAAAGCATACCTGCATACATAGTTTTTCTGCCCTCGATTTTTCCATCTAGAATCATTCGTTGACTGGACTGCTATGCTTTATTAGATTTTGATGAAAACTTTTGAGTTAAACTTTTTGTTTTTGCTTTAGCTAAACTGAAAGCCTTCTTTTTCTTCTCTTTTCTTTTGTTTTTTTTTTTTTTCATAAACTTAAAGTCATTTAATTTTTCGTTTTTGCCAAACTAAAAGCTGATTTTTTTTTTCAACTAAACTAAAAGTCACACTGTTCTTGATTTGAATTTGTTTGAATGAATTAATAGTAAATTATGTTGCACTAAATGTACCAAGTACTTATAATAATGTATGTAAAGTAATGTTAAGAGATGTAGGATTGAATACATATGAAATAACATTTTCACTCGGGCGGACGACATTATTTGTCAAACCTCAAAATTTATTCTAAAAACAAAAAATGTATGAAAAATTTTTTTGTATCACTAAATAAAAAATCTATCTATCTATCTATCTATCTATATATCTATTAGATTTTGCGTCATTTCTTATTGTGGTCTAAAAAATTAAACAAAAAAAAAAATTAAAAAAAAAAAAAATACCTACACGTTTTCAAGTTTTATCCGAAATTTTATTTACTTAACGGTATTACGTGATATGTTAAGCAATAAAATATTCAATTCTGAGTCATTTAAAACATCTTCTAATGTTAAAACATGTTCATGTTTTTATTTACTTAAAATTTGTGATGGCAACCCTGTTGGCAGGAATTTCTCAACACTTAGAGGAGGGGTTTTTTTGCTTAAATACTTCTCTCAACTAGATTAGTTAGTACCTAGCTACTTTTGCACAAAATTCCCGGGCTATCAACAATATTTGAATTAAATTAAGACATTATTCAAGCAAATTTTTGATAAGAAATGCCAAATGAAATTCTCATTTTTTAACTGTACTTATACAGCTGTATTAAACCTATTGAATGAATATCTAACTGCATTATCATAATGCTCTTGGATGACCATTTTTATACCTACTCTAAGCCTGTTTCCTTTACAACTCCTTATAGCTACCGGTGTTTTAATACTTAATCCATTAAAAACATTTAATTTCTATTCTGTTTGCCGAAAGTAATAATTGTATCTTGTTTTGAGTATGCATAAATGTTTTCAAAACAAGTTTAAATAAATTTATAACAAACACCTGCTTCCCTCATCACTGCATATGTCCTTCAGACTGACGAAACTTTTACTAACGCCATCTATAAAATTAAAACTAGTTTCAAAATAACCCGCCTTCTTAAGCACATGCAACCATAATGAGTGTCCCGTTTTCATTTACTGTACACTTTTAATAGCAGTTCTTTTTCAGATCCGTTTGAAACAAGCACCACAAACAAAATTAGTACATTTCCATATGTTCATTCTCAGTATCTTGCAATATACTTACCACATACAGTCTTCACAGATAAAAAAAAGAATGAAACCTGTCTTAATAAGGAGCACTTGCAGAACCAAGTCGGGATCAAAAGTTGTGTTGCATGCGACAATGTCGGGCAGTGCACTTGACGGAAATGTCTGCAACAAAGTAGTTTTTACATGCAGAACTTGCATGCAACATACATACATAGGACCGCAGCCATTTTAATTCAATTTAACATTTCAGCAGCAAAATATCCAAACAGGATACAGATTGTTGTTGATTTGGGGTAAGAATTCTACAATTGAATTCCCTTAAGTCAATAACACTTGATAATTCTCACGGATATGCATACCTATATAACTACATTTATGTTCATTCCACCACGTACGCAATTCAATCAGGCGTTTCTATGTGCGATGACATAGATCCAAAGGTATATCATCAATACCGCATCTCCGTTGGTGTTAATTACAAGGCAGCCATTGATCCGTCCGTAATAAACTTGATACGACAAGAGATACAAAAAAAAAAAAAAATATAAAAAAAAGAATAAAGAAAGTATCGATTACCTTTCGCACAATTATTGTTGTTGTTGTTGGTGAGCTCCCCAAGGCCCTGGCCTGCCTTGGCGTAACTACTCACCGGCATCGGCATCGGCATCGGCATATAAAAGAAAAACGAAACTGGATCATTTGATGTGTGTCGTGTTTGTTGCATGTGGAAAATAGCCACAGCGTGATGTCTTGATTGAAACCACATATACCTACTCTAGCTCTATACCCCATCTATCTATATTAGAGGTGCAAGATATCATATTTTACCTTAAGGTAGCTTCCTTGGCTTCTCTGTGCAATTGTGAGCCGTCTCTGTTAATAATTAAATTAATTTGCTTCTCCACACCTGATGAGGTGTGGTTGCATCAATCGAAAAGGAATATTGAGTTCGATGATGGTAGAAGCAGAAAAAAAAAAATCTATGATGCACAGCAAGTATCTTAAGACACTTTCTATAAATCCATTCAACTTTTTCAAGTGATTTCTTAGGCTGAACTCTTTTACTTGAAAAAACGCTTTTAAGTTTGATTCTAATGTGATGTGGCTTTTGACTAGTTATTCCAGAACTTGTAAAGACCGCTTCTGTTTTAAAGTGGGTTGAACAACTTCATCAAACATTGACTTTCATGAATCTTTAATGGAAGAAACATTATGGCTTTGAAGTTTTGTATATTATACTATACAAAACATGGATGTAGGTTGCAGCCGCACTTGAATAGAAAATCTTTCGATCTAAATGTTTATTTTATTATCCAGAAATGGAAATGTATATCTACCTACTTTTGAAATAGAGAGTGAAGTGGTAGGGTATTAAGTTAAAACAAAAATGGATTCATTTACTGACTATTGAAACTTACAAAGACACCATTGTTGAAGGCAAATTGAACATAAATTGAACATGCCTTAGAGTCAAGTGTTCAGGGGTTAAGTGCTCAAAAGTCAAATGTAATCTTAAGGAAGCTCAACAACAAAATAAATGTAAACGTAGGCATGTTATGTCTTAAGGATGATGTTTTTTTTTATTTTCTAAAAATAAACATGCTGCAATAAAGTTGTATGCATTTGATAACTTAAGTTTTAATTTTTTAGTTTTTATTTGATAAAAATAGAGAAGGTATAGGTTAGGTATCTATACTTAGCTGAACAATAGCTCAAAATACATATGTTGTTTTTGATAAATCTATTGTAATTTGTTTTTGTTCATCAAACCGTTGATGTTTGTACATATGTTACGTTTTTATTTTTTAGTAAAATTGATGTAGTCTGAGTTGTTTTTTAAATTATGTTTAATGGAAAATGACTGCTACAAATGACTACTTGGTAAAAGTCACGACTGGATCGGACAGACTTGCTCTTGAGGCATTGTTCTATAACACAACGTGACAAGTTGATAAGTCTAAATTCACTAGTCCAACATTCCGTATCCGACAAGAACCATTGTATTCTGTAACACAACGCAAATAGTTAAACTTGTCAGAATAATAAATTTCCATCTACTTGTCCACACATTTTGACAAGTTTTCAGCGATAAGATTATGAGACAAATTGTGAAGGACAAGAAGATGGCTTTATCAACAAAATAAGAGAATATACATTTTTTCTTTCGGAGGTTTTGTTTATTTTTTTGAATTTTTTTTTTCGTCGAAGTAAGATTGAAAAATATATTTTTAGTTAAATTTTGTTTGAATTCTTTAATTATTCTGTCCTTTTTGTAAGAAAAAGTGCACTTGTAAGCGTATGACAATATTCAAATCATTTGTCCAAAATCAGCTGATAGTTGAACAAAACAATAGTTGAATTAAACAATTTTCCACTTTTCGATGTGTGCACAGACTATAGTCTTTTTGTGTTGTCGGATTTCATTGTTCCTAAAAGTACTTGTCACGTTGTGTTATAAGCCCCTGGGTCCACTGCCTAATTATTTTGAGAAACCAATTCAAACCCATTTAATTTTGGAAGCAAGTATAGATACCGTTTAAATAAAAAAACAAAAATAACTTTAAAAATTCGATTTCTAAGAGTCCCAGAGTTTTCCAAGAAAATCATGGTATACGCAATTACATAAAAAATTTATCAAGAGGCTTTCAAAATACTAAATAAAAAAAAATTATGAAATAGGGTAGGTACCTATACCTATGTAATTTAAAAAAAAGTTTTTAAAAAAATGATAGGTACGCCTTTAGCATTGTGCAAACCTTTAATAAATAAAATCTGGTTAAGATGCGTTGAGTCGTTAACGAGAAAGTCAAAACTAAACAAAAAATATTATATGGCAGATCTGCCGTTAAAACGTTTTCTTGGAAATACGGCGCAGGGCCAGAAGTCCACGGGCCAAAAGTCCATAATGGACTTCTGATCCCCTAGGGTGGGTCAGAAGTCCACAAATACATTATGGACTTACACAAGAAATTCCTGTGAACTTTTGGCCCATCGATTATGGACTTTTGACCCACTGAGGTGAGCCAATAGTCCATAATGGTGTACAAAGGCAAGGTTCTGGAAACAGACTTTTGCTACTCCATTTTCATGGCAACGAAAATGTGTGAGGAAATTCAACTCTTGTCTGAATCTAAGAGTAACTATTTTATTGATGGCACCTTCAGCGTTCTTCCATCAGGCGAATGGAAGCAATTAGTGATTATTTGTGTAGCACATTCAGAGCACGTAAGTACCTACTTAGTATTTGTTGTTTAGAATTACTTTTCCAAATTGCAATGAGGTATTTTGAATTTGATTTTTTAATTGATTAGTGTAGTGATATCAATTAATATAATCAATTAAAAGATCGCGTGATTTTTTAATTGATTATATTAATTGATTACTACACTAATCAATTAAAAAATCAAATTCAAAATACCTCATTGCAATTTGGAAAAGTAATTCTAAACAACAAATACTAAGTAGGTACTTACGTGCTCTGAATGTGCTACACAAATAATCACTAATTGCTTCCATTCGCCTGATGGAAGAACGCTGAAGGTGCCATCAATAAAATAGTTCCTCTCAGATTCATTTCAAAATTTGCGAGGAATGTTTTTTGAGTGTGAAGGATACCGCCAAACGCAACAAAAATGAAGTGCTATGCCCATTTTGCAGGCAAATTGTTAGTAATAGCACAAAAGTTTTTTTGTAACTATTTCTTGTCTTTGTTACTGAATTTGCTTAATTTTGTTTTTTTTTTTCGTTTTTTGTATTGATATAATTTATGTTAATTAATTTTGTTATTTTCTTTTAAAATAAATAGGTATCTATGATTTCATAATTGTTTTAGTTTTATTGTGGACTTGTGACCCACTTCTCCTTAAAAGTTATGAACTTGTGGCCCACTTTCTTGTGCACTTCTAACCCACCTGGGTGAGTCATAAGTCCATAATGTATTTGTGGACTTCTGACCCACCCTAGTGGGTCAGAAGTCCATTATGGACTTTTGGCCCGTGGACTTCTGGCCCTGCGCCGGAAATACAACTAACCAACTGATAATCATTTGACGCCGTACTCATGTCAAATTTTATCAGAATCGTTAGGGCTATTTTCGAGCAAATGCGAAAAAATTAAAACCTTTAGTAGGTACCCATACCTATGAGAAGTACCCGCTGTAGTTTTTCCAAATTTTCTCGAAAACGACTCCAACGATTTTGATTAAACTTTGTTAACTTTATAGTTGCAGTGCTCTTAATATAACTTAACAAAGAATTTTGTCGTTATATGCATGTAATGGAGGAGTTGGGTACAAAATCCCAAATGCCGAAGTCCCCGATTTTCAGCACATGAGCAATTGAAAGAGGAAAATAATAAGAAGTGAAAGGGCCCGCCAGACGACTGGACATACCCTAAGCGGAGCAACGAAGTACTTTAGGTATAAGCTCCAATTTTTACCTCACCTTTAGTTTCCCCATAAAATGCTAGTTTCCAAGAACGAAGCAAGAAATAAAACTTTTACAAAGTTGTATCAAAATCGTTTAAACCGTTTTCGAGACTTTGGAAAAACTAAGACCGTTAGGGTTTAACCGGGTCAAAACAAACATTCGAATTTTTCCTTTTCAGAAATCACCGAAAATTAGATAGGTACTACTACACGAAATTTGTAGAAAATCTGTCAAACCGTTCATGCTGCAGGTAGTTCGGTAAACAAACAAAGGCACATCCACACATTCGCACACCAAGACCGACGACGAACGGCATTACGAAAATTAATTTTTTAGGCGTCTCTAATATTGCCCTATTGAGCAATTAGAAAAATAAACTTTCTTTCACGCGTATTTCTTTTTTTTTACCAATTGTACATAATTACCAATTACCTATTTCCTAGAGCTTCATATTATTGCAAATAAAAAGATATACATTTATGAAGGTACATACCTACTCAACCATCAACAACAACAAAATTCAATAAGTTAGCACTTGGACATTGAATCCAAAAACAGCAGAGTGGCGCAGTGGAAGCGTGCTGGGCCCATAACCCAGAGGTCCGTAGATCGAAACTACGCTCTGCTAAACATGTTTTTTTTTTTTTATTTTATTTTTTTTTTTTAAATTTGTTTTTGTTTTAATTTTCATATAAATTTGTATGCTCCTTAAAGAAAGATCATGAAAAAGACAATAAAATATTTATTGTTCTTTAAATTCGTATACTGAGCTACCCTTATAATATTGACGTGTGTTAAATTTGTTTGCCTAAATTGCTTGCTACAATTTGCTTATTTATTTGACACAAAAATCGGTTTGCTCTTGTTTTTTTTTTTTAACTTTGTTCCGTCAACTTCAATCCAATTGTATCTAAAATAAGTTACAAATGTTAAGTTCATAAATTCGTTGGTAAATTATTAAACAAGCACGATTAGTGAAGCACGAGACAAAGAACGTTCAGGGTAGAATTTTCAAAATAATTCAAAATAGAAATTGTTGTTTGATGAAATTTAATATGCAAAGCAACTTTTTTTTATTAAATTTTTGGAAACCTGTTTTTAATGCTAAATATATATTGACTGAATTTAATCATTGTATATAAATTTCTATAGTACAACCATGAAACAGCGCCATCTAAAGAAAGTTGTGATCTGCACATTTGGAGGTTCTTACATTTACTAAGTGTCTATTCTGTTACCCTAACAATAGTCGTCTACGAAACAAATTAATAATATATAATGTATTTTATTGGCTCTAAAATCCATATTTCCTTGACAAGATTCGTAAACAAAACAAAAATCATATAATGTTTACGACTGTTGTTAGGGTAACAGAATAGAGAACTAGTAAATGCACGAACCTAAAAATATGTTATTCACAAGTTTCTTAAGATGGCCAGGCAGTAATTATTCAGCATGAAAATACTATAGAAATGTATATACAATGATTTAATTAAGTATGTCGACCATTGTATCGCTGAGTAGAAATGAAATACCAAATAATTTAAAATGAAATTTGTGTTGAAAAAAGTAAAATTTTACAAAACAAAAATTCCTTAAAGTTGAAAGGTATAATTTATAAAAAAAAAAAAAAATTACAGGATACACATGACTGTGCAAAAAATTCTCTCAAAATTGATCTTTCTTCGCCAAAAGCCATCATTATCATGTCTTTACAAAACGACTATAAATTACTTGAACCAAAGACCCCATCACAAATTTGTGTAATGCGCTGAGGATTTGCACTCTTGTATCTCTAACTGCTGCATCAGCATCAGCCATCATATTTTAAAGGCACCGCGCAACAACCTACACAATTTCCTTCGACATAGAATAATGACAATCGTTCATCTTTTTTTTTTTTTCCTGTGTGAAATGCAAGTTTTATTATTAAATGCAAAAGAAAGACCAATCTATGCAGACCTCCTCCACAATCATCTTCAAACACCGACTATACGAAGAGAAGACGAACGAACAAATGGACGGACGGACAGACGGACAGATTGAATAAACGATTTCAGCTGATTAACAAAAAATACAAAATAAATCAATATCTTTGAATTCTGTACTTAGTTTTGTTTTGAGCACGTTGATGGTCTCTTTTCTTTCTCTGTCGCTTTATACACTTGAACGTTGATTAATTGCCTTTTGAAGTAAGAAAATAAAATATTTTCAAAAATCCACTTTAAATGATGCTGCAGCTGCATGTGGCGACGGAATGGACGTTTGTGGCATCACCAAGCATCATTTACGAAAAAAAAAAACTGAGTACCCTTCCAAACAGATCAAGACGAACAACGCAATGCACTTTGCGAGCAAGCTACAAAAAGCGTCATCTTGAGCTGTTGTTGTTGTTGTTGTGGCAAGATAACGCCATCAATCAACTTAATCGACCTGCCACAATAACAGAACGATTCTACATTTGCAACGAACGTATAGATGCTTGTAATGGTTATCTTGTACAGTATAGGTACACAAAAATCCACTTTGTAAGTTTTCCTTTTTTAAATATGAAATTTTTCAAAATATTTTCATTTAAAACCACCCGTCCCCATAGTTCACCCGTAAAGTCCTTTTTGACTTTGGCGAATGGACACAACGATGTTCAAAGGCAATTCGTTTTCATGACTTCAAAATAAAAAAAAAAAAAACAAATTTATAAATCGCCGTTGGGTGCAAAATGTATATGAAATCGATTTTTCTATAGTGTCCGTCGAAAAAGGGTTAAGGGTCGACTAGAAAGGATGAGGCCAGACGAATCAACTTGATGAAGAATGTTGCAGTATATACGTAAACTTAACAACAACAACTGCTCAACGTTCTTGCTTTCGTAGATACTCATATTATTTTTTTAGTGGCGGCTGGGGTTCTTTGTGGCAAATGAGTTCAAGTGCGAAAGAATTAAATACAAAATTCATAGTTTGTTTGTTTTTTTATTTTTAATGTTTGTTTTGTGTTATGTGTACAATTTGTTGCTACAGGGTGATTCAATGATAAATGATATATGAATTTAATATTATGTGACGTATTTTAAAAGAAGGCTATTGAAAATTTCACTTGAGTGAGGGAACAATTACTTGGCAGCAATTTAGTGCTGAAATGACGAAATATAAAAATCGTCCTTTAGTCTTAGAGATTGTCAAGCCATTTTCGTAATAACCGCTGGTAATTTCAAATTGACAGTCAATCACCCAAATAAGGATCAAACTGAAAAAATATCGGGAACTGACAAAATTTAATGCAATTAATTGTGTTAAAAAATCGTGCAACTGAAAAATTGTTACCCAATTTTTTTTTTTAAATAGTAGCAGGTGTGTTACCTAATTTATTTAGGGGAATTATGAATTATTAAATGAGTGTCAAATTTTCCAGAAATATGTCGTCAAGGTACATATACAGGGTGAGTCATGAGCAATGCGACAAAATGCTGCATTGAGACAAGAAAAAAATCGTATGGGAGGGGGGGTCTATTCCCCTCCGTTTAGCCGGGAGGGGCAATTTTCGAAAAAACTGACTTAAAATGGGAAAAAAATTATTTAAAATCAACGGCTTCATTCACAATGCTGTGCGATACGTTTTTGAAAAGCCAATAACTTTTTATTTCATTCTGTGTTTAAATAAATCTATTCTAAGAAATAGTTTTTGAAATATTAATTTTCAAAGTCAAAATTTTGAAAAAAAAAATTGAAAAAAAAATTTCAAATTAATTTTTTTCAAAATTTTTCGTAATTAAGTGCTAATTTTAATTTCAAAATTCAATGCTGTTATTAATTTTAAGTCTAAATAAGAAAACCGGATGCAAAAATCAAGAAATTAAAAAAAAAACAAAACCACCTTTTTCTAAGAAAAACATTTATTTTTATTGTAACGAAGCAATTTAAGAAGCATTAATCTTAGTTTTTTTAGTTTTTTTTATTCCTTTTATTTTTACTATGTTTTTTATTGGAAGTACTTATAAAAAATTCTCGATATGATCTCCATTGCTTAGAAGGCATAGATTATATCTCCTTGTAATGGCTTCACATAAGTTTATGCTTGACAAATTTTCCTGCAATTTGACTCCAGCGACTTCAATTCGTTCCTTCAGTTCTTCCAATGATACTATTTCCACTTCGTAAACATAATTCTTCATAAATCCCCATGCATAGAAATCTAGGGGAGTTAAATCTGGTGACCTAGGCGGCCATTCCGTGGGGCCCATTCTTCCGATCCAACGGTCACTAAAATGATCATCCAGCCAGTTTCTCACCTGTAAGCTGTAGTGTGCTGGAGCACCATCTTGTTGGTAGATTAAAGTATCTGCTATAACCAATGGAACGCTGTCTAATAAATCGGGTAAAAGGTCTCGTAGGAATTGCAGGTATGATTCTCCATTAATAATGGAATTCAAAAACCGGGGCCCGATCACAGTGTGTCCAACAATACCAAGCCAAACATTACAACTAAAGCGGTGTTGTGATTTGTTTTGTTTATTTTTTTGTGTGGATTGGCGCTACTCCAATAATGTAAATTGTGGAAGTTAGTAACCCCATCCCTAGTAAACTGTGCTTCATCCGTCCAGAATATTCTTCTAAAATAGTTTTGTTCGGTTTCATTTCTAAGTAGTAATGTTCTACAAAATTCGGTTCTCAATAACTTGTCGTTTGAGGTGAGTTCCTGAACAGGCGTAAAGTGGTACGGGTGTAAATTTTCCGCCCGAAGTACTCGACATGCTCTAGATTGGGACACTCCAAGCATAGTGGATATCCTTCTTGTACTGACGGAGGGATTATTTCGGACTAAATCCAGAATTCTTTCATCTAAGATTCTTGACTCATCAGAAACTGGCCTTTCGCTTCTTCGATGCTCCAGCACTCCATGATCTCTTAGACGTCGGTGGATTCTTGGAAACGTGCTATGATGGGGACACCTCCTATCGGGATATCTTTCAGCGTACAGTCTTTCGGCTTCACGACTTCGACCATTAGCTAAACCGTAGCAGAAATGCATGTCCGTTAATTCTTCTCGGGTGTATGAGCTTGACATCGTTACGTGTTAATGAGTTAATATTCAAATTTGAAATAATTACTAAGCAAAACTGCAATGCCTTTTATTTATCTTGCGTTGCAATTTTCTTTTTTTTTCATTAAAAAAAATGCGGTTTTATTGTCCCTATTGTCCCCATAACAGGTAGAACCCATGGGCTGCGGGCAGGCCAAGGCAAAAATATTGACAGGTCAATTTTTAGAAGTTATCAATGAAAATAATATTAATCCAGGGTTATTCCAATACTATTTAATTTTATTACGTTCTCATAAAACTCCAATTAAAAAAAAAAGTAAAAAAACTAAGATTAATGCTAAATAAATAAATAAATTGCTTCGTTACAATAAAAATAAATGTTTTTCTTAGAAAAAGGTGGTTTTGGTTTTTTATTAATTTCTTGAGGACGACATAAAATTTTTGCATCCGGTTTTCTTATTTAGACTTAAAATTAATAACAGCATTGAATTTTGAAATTAAAATTAGCACTTAATTACGAAAGATTTTGAAAAAAATGAATTTGAATTTTTTTTTTCAATTTTTTTTTTCAAAATTTTGACTTTGAAAATTAATTTTTCAAAAACTATTTCTTAGAATAGATTTATTTAAACACAGAATGAAAGAAAAAGTTATTGGCTTTTCAAAAACGTATCGCACAGCATTGTGAATGAAGCCGTTGATTTTAAATAATTTTTTTCCCATTTTAAGCCAGTTTTTTTGAAAATTGCCCCTCCCGGCTAAACGGAGGGGAATAGACCCCCCCTCCCATACGATTTTTTTCTTGTCTCAACGCAACCTACACGCCCTAGCATTTTGTCGCATTGCTCATGACTCACCCTGTATACATATGTATATATAAATATACCGCGACAAAATTTTTAGTTGAATAACATATTTACAACAAAAAAGCGTCAACATATCCGCATTGTCTTTTTTTAGATCCCGATGGCGTTTGATACCAGCGGTTATTTAAACCAGCGGTTATTTAAAAAATAGCTTGATAATATTATAAAGTTGACGTTTGCGTTTTTAATTTTCGACTGCGTTTGATCTTTTTTCTGGGTGAATATTAAGTTATCATTACTAAGTGTTGTTATTCTTAATAAACATCAAATTAAGCATTACAAACTTTTTAGTTGCATGATAAACTTTTTAGTTTCATGACAAACTTTTTAGTTGCATTTGCATGACAGATTAACTTAAATTTAACCAATGGTTAAACTGCAAATGGGTATGCAAAAAGCACTTAGGTCAACCAAATAACAGAAGTTGTTTAATTTTTCCAAAATTTTATTATGAGAATTAGGTAGGTATTGCACAGACTAAAATAAAACCATTATGATGTATGTATTGTACAGTTCATGAAATTTGGTTGAGAATAATAGTGTAGCATAATGAAATAACACCAAATAGTTTTTGCGTAAGCTACATAATGCCAAATTTGACAATTTGCTCAAACCTCGCTTTATGAAAGTGTCATAACTCATAACTATAAGTCCCTGTTTTTAAAATTTGGCTTTATATCAAGGCACCCCTTGCAATTGAATTTTCTACGCTAAGCTAAGACAACAAAAATCCGAAACTTGAATTCGCTTAACACTCTGTTAACCTTCGCATTAAAATATAAAACAGTTAAACAAAAAAATCTATTACCCGCCGCCGCCGTAAAAGGGTCATAAAAAGTACAACAAGAACGTAAAGAAAAAAAAAACAAAATGTATATCAATCTCTGAAACTAAAGACAGACAATTTTATATTGTTTAACTTCGCTTGGTCGCTTTGTTTTTGTTTGTTTGTGTTTTGTTGTAAGCCAACAAATTTCCGGCAAAAAGTCCTTTCAACGAAATAGATACGTACAAGTTTTTTTTTTTTCTACACACATTTTCACAGCAATTTTCCTTCCTGATGTGGAGTTTATCCGGTGTATTGCCCAGCCCAATGGTGAAGAGAAGAAGAAAACAAAATTGTTTGTGCTTACGAGACTGTTTCGATGACATAAACAGGATACACAAAGGATAGACAGGAGACCATGGCATTTAAAGGATAGCTGCATCCGAAATAATAAATTTAAAAAAAGTTTATTTTTAGTTTAAGGTAGGAATTGGATTATAATTCACGATTGGAGAACGTTTAACAGAGGCTAAAACATAGGAGAAAAGATTTTGTTTCGATACTTGAGCTTACATACAGGTAATATTAAAAGATTTGTCATTTTGCAAGACAAAGAAAGTTTTAATTTGAGAAATTAATAAGATTATATTTAACAGTTAGGTAGTTATGATTTTTACTTATAATACAAACATTTCTTTGTTATTACAAAAAACATACAAATGTTTGTATGGATTATTTTTTGAAGAACAATTTTTCAAAGAAGATTTGGGAAAGTCTTCAAGATAAAACAGTATCAGCCCTACTATAAAAAAAAATTCTATCTGGGGAGAGAACATTTACAGAAATTCGTGTTAAATACTTTCCTTATCCTCATTTCTCACCTCACCTTCTGCATTCGGCGAGTTAAATTTATTTTGTTTTTATTTCATCGTTTGAGGGTATGACTACGGTGACCATCTTCTCGAAGACAAAAAAGAGAACACTTTTTTTTCATAAGCGCTCAAAAATTTGAGAATGAATAATTTTAATTAAAAGACTTGTAATTGTTGTTACATTTCATAGTCAACTCTTATAGTACCTACTGATTTTATGTTAAATAAGGGGCACCCTAGAAATTACAGAGAATATGCTCGAAACTCGTATACAACTTCATAGTGGCGTTCTAATAAAAGTTGACTGCAAAGATTAGTGGCACTGACAGCTCCGAAGAGAAGAGCCCCACGGCCTAGGAACTTACACCCAATCCTTTTGTTTGCGTTGTAAGTTCTACATGGAATGAAGGGGACCTACAATTTTTCGTCGAAACCGAACGACTAAGATGAGATGCACTTTTCATGGCAATAATAGTTTAATAAAATTTGTTATTTCCTCGCAAGAGGCAGGACCCCTAAAAAAACATTAGGTGTACTCAGGGCTCAAACCCAGAACTACGCAATGTTAGTTATTCAATGTGAAAAGTAACAAAAATCACGTGTTTCGCGATTATCCCGGTTTCACTCAACCTAGTGATGTTGACATCTATTATCGAAATTGTTGAACATACAATTTGCGAAAAATTTCGTCAGAAGTATTTTTTCATGCCCTCAACTCTTTTTAAGATAGAGGGCGGAAACCGCATCGAACTCAGCTATACATACTGAAATTAAAAGGTCGTGAGTAAGAAGGGACATAAAACATTCATTCAAAATATTGTTCAGGCTGCTTAAGGAGTTAACATACTAAAAGTCCTGACGTCGAGAAAGTGAACTGGAAAAAGGGAAGGGTTATAAGAATCCCCTTTGTTGATCTTTCGCTTATAGCAAAATAATAATGCGTCACAGTGGAATGTTCTGCGAGATTAAATTACGACTCATAAAATGTACTACAACTTTTGTTATGTGTTTTTTTTTTTATATTCTCAACCGTTTCCGACTAAGTTTCTTAATTAGAGATTGTGAAAGTAGGTAATTTATTAATGATGAAAATACTTTAACTTAAAAAACGATTTGAAAGGGAAAAAGAGGACATTTAGTAAAAGAAGGACACAAAAAGAAGAGAGGACATGGTACCGAAAGAAAGGACTGTCCTCTCAAAAAGAGGACGGATGGTCACCGTAGGTATGACACATATATTAATTGAAATTTCGTGTTAGCGATAACTCGTTTTTGAAAACCAAAAACCAAAATACTTCACGATCATGCTCTTTCTAATAATAATAAATAAATAAAAATAAAAAAAAAAAAAGACATGTTTAGCAGAGCGTAGTTTCGATCTACGGACCTCTGGGTTATGGGCCCAGCACGCTTCCACTGCGCCACTCTGCTGTTTTTGGTTTCAGTGTCTAAATATGTATTTGGGTGCTTCTCTGTTAAAAGTTCCTTTTTCGCATTGAAAATGTCTCCTATCTAAATTTTAGAAAAAACTATGCAGATTCAATTGTTGTTGTAAATTATGCAATAATTGATAATTTAAAAGTCTGGACACTTGATATTAAGACTTTTTTAAGACATTTTTTTGCTACGGAAATGACGCCATTTTACGAACTACTATTGTCCTAATGGCCAGTTTCTCCAAACACTTTTGAATACTTATTGGGTTGTTAAATCTTTAAATAGCATATTTCAATTTCACCAACCACTTTCATTTTTAAAAGGGCCAATAAACTTAAGTCCCATTTTGTTTCATATAAATTTTAAAGGCGTCTTAAAAATGCAAGACAAAGATTTTTTGCGATTAATATACTCTCCTCTCGCTTACTCTAATGAAAAAGACCCATGTGTGGTGAACAAAAATCCGGGGTTGGCATCAAGTTTCCACTTGATCGCTTCCACTGCGCCACTCTGCTGTGCGAAATATTTTTACTATTTAAAATATTTAATTATGAAGACCGCTTTATAAAACAAGGTCTAACAGTATACCTAATGTCTGATTCATTAATTTGTTTTATGTTTGTTTATTTGCATTTCTATGAGAAAAATTAAAAAAAATAAAGAAAACAGATTTGTTTAGAACCGGACGATTGGCACTGTGGTCCAGACACCCAAAGTCTTGGCATAAAAAAATCCGATATTTTGATTGATTTGATTTTTTGAGTTCGGCAAAAAAAAAAAAAAAATAATAATCAATATTAAAGTTTTGTTTATTTCTTGAATAATAATTTTTATTTGTGTTACATGATGATTGTTTTTAATGAAACCGAAACCGAAGTGAATAAAATATAAGCTTATTATTTTATTTAAAAAGAACAATATTGTAATTATTTATATCCGTCAAGTTACCACTATGAAATTTCAAAAGATTAGGTAACTATTGGATTAGTTGTCGTGAATTTGTCGTGCAACTAAAAAATTTGTCGCGCGACCTTTTAGAAAATAAGCTCAGTTAACTGCCACCCTAGAAACAACCCAAATTTTTTTTTTATTCAAGCATTGCATATACATTTCTATAGTATTTTCATGCTGAATCATCACCGCCTGGCCATCTTAAGAAACTTGTGAATAACACATTTTTAGGTTCGTGCATTTACTTGTTGTCTATTATGTTACCATGACAACAGTCGTAAACATATATGATTTTTGTTTTGTTAACGACTCTTGTCAAGGAAATATGTATTTTAGAGCCAATAAAATACATTAAATATTGTTAATTTGGTTTGTTGACGACTATTGTTAGGGTTACATAATAGACACTTAGTAAATGTAAGAACCTCCAAATGTGCAGTTCACAAGTTTAAAGATCAAAGAAAAAGATCAAATCTAATCAAAAATAAAAAAAGCTACCAATTTCAGTTTTTTGTCGTGCAACTAAAAAAATTTTCGCGCGACTATTTAAGAAAATAACTCCTGTTAAGTTAGCACTATCACCCCAGAAAAAGGATTAAATATAATTGAAAATATTTGCCGCTTTTTTGTCGTAAATATGTCATGCAACTAAAAAATTTGTCGCGCAATTTTTTCAAATAACTCCAAAAAAATAATTTTTCCGTAAAGTTTCTACCTAAGGCTTTCCACTCCAGAATTTCAATTTTTCGTCGTGCAACTAAAAAAATTGTCGCGCGACTATTTCAGAAAATAACCCCTGTCAAATTAGCACTACCACCTCAGAAAAAGGATTAAATGTAATCGAAAATATTTGCCGCTTTTTTGTCGTAAATATGTCATGCAACTAAAAAATTCGTGGCGCAATTTTTTTTCAAATAACCCCAAAAAAAATAATTTTTCTACCTAAGGCTTTCCACCTTAGAAAAACGATCAAATAAGACTTACTTTAATTTAAATTTTTTGGTTGCATGACTTACATATTTATCCCAAAAAAGAGGCAATTATTTTCGTGAACCTTTTTAATTTTCGATTACATTTAATTCTTTTTTTGGGGTGTCGTGCGACAAATTTTTTAGCTGCACGACTAATTCATGACCATTGATCCAATAGTTAAACTTTTGAAATTTCAAAGTGGTAATGCTAACTTGACGGACATAAAAAAATGTGTATGCATGAAAAAAAGAAAGCCATATATTCTATCGAAAAGCTGTTAATAATTTTTAAGCTATTTGATAAAATGCGTTTTTCAATATGGCGGCTAACACAAACCCACTACCATCCCGCAATTTTTTATTAGATACTCTTCATAGTTAACCTAATCATATCCAATCATAAAGTTGGATTTGTATTTTGTTGGAAGAAACAAATCTCTGCCGACCTAATAGTAACGCTTAAAATAGAATTTAAGTGCTGAGGAAAAAGTACAACAAATACACTTACGTTATGTCTTAAATCAAAGTATAGCAACGTCATACAACTTTAATGCAATTCTTGTTTGTGCAATAAAAGACAAACATCATAAAACTATAATTCCATTTCCTGCAAACAATTTGTCTCATATATTTTATACCACAAACAACGACATCATATCAATATCCATATCCCAGTTGTTGGTAGATATAGTTGCATATATTATACGATAATATTTCAATTTGACTAATTTGCCATCTGAATTTGGTTCACATAACCGCACTTTTTACCACCGAATGTCATACTTGCAATAAATTATATTTAAAGGAAAATATCGATTACCACCCTGAAGGTGTTCCACAGACATGATGTTTATATTCGAGCACATGCGGTTCGCTTGCAATTGCAATACATACCGAGTTATATCCAGAAGCGCAACAAATATTACAAAAACAAAAAAAAAATGAAGTTTATAACAACCAATCCTCTATCCATTCGGTCGATATATACATAAATACATCTGAACGCTAAAAAATATCGACAGACCATGGAATATCAATTATGAAAAATATACCCACCACGGAGTGCAGGGGCAGTCATCGTAGCACACGAAGCGGATACCGATTGCCGGCTTTAGTTTCGAATGATAGAAACTCAAATGAACCAACAGAGAAAAATATCTAAAAAATAGGC
Organism: Baccha elongata; assembly: GCA_951217065.1. NCBI lineage: Eukaryota > Metazoa > Arthropoda > Insecta > Diptera > Syrphidae > Baccha > Baccha elongata. The sequence continues at coordinate 44,530,842 of OX578274.1, forward strand.
TAAGTAAGGATTAAATTCAAGGCATAGATATAAAACATGCCTCGTGTGCTCGTGTGGGTTGAGTTATACTTAAATTCTGCACACAAACCCACATTATCTCATTGAAATATTATGATGAACGTATATTGAGGAACATTATAGAGCTTAAGATATCGAAAGTATTTATTTTTTTTTTTATTTTTTGTTAGTTGAAGTACACACTATCAAGTGGTGAATCTTTTCGCCTTCTTCGATGTAAGTATCTCTCATTATAGGACTGGTTTAACATGTTGCAACACACTACTAGATGGCGCGAATATTAAAATGCAACCGGAAAATAACTGCAACTTCGCCAAACATAGTGATGCGTAAGATTAACAAATATGGCAGATTGCATGCCGGTGAAGTTGCTACCAGTTTCGGATTTTTTTTTTCTTCATCTTCTTTGTCATCTTCGAACTTCCCAGCAGTTCATTTTGACTTTATTAGTGCAGCAGAAAAACGAAGACAGAAACAACAAACAAACAAAAAAATGCTACATTCAATGGTGTGCTGCATTTGGAGCCAAGAGTTGTTTGTACCGAAAAGTACCTATCTTGTAGATACACGGTGATACAAACTCGTATCTCTCAAATGTATGTCCGCTCGTTTTTACTTTGTTGTTTACAAACGAAAACAAAAAAACAATTTCAAGACCATGTCGGCGGCGGCGGCAGCGTGGCAGACAAACCAGACAGACAACTTTTAAATTGCAAACTCTTCTCCAGTTAACGAGGGGTTTGAGCAATTTGGGTACCTAAATCTTTTGCAAAAACGATGCAGCGACTTATACATAAGCTATGTTCAGGGCGGCAGTTATAGTTTGAGGAGCCTTGAAACAACATTCTCTGCGTTTTTCAAAGATATCAAATAACCAATAAATAATGAATAATCATAATTATTATATCTGCTAAGAATTTGATAATTGCTATAATGTAGCATTGTATTATTTCTCTTTCTTTAACTTGGAGAAAACGGAAATTGGTAAGCAAGGTAGTAGGTAGTCCAGTCAACAAATGATTCACCTTGGACAAAATTCCGTCCGGGCTAATGGTGTTCTAAGGAAACTGCGATAAGTCTCCATCAAAATGAGCGCCGCTAACGATTTTTCGGGGGTCAAAGGCTCCCAAAACTGTTTTTCCTCAATATATCCCCAACTATCACTGCTAGAAAAAAAAGGTAATGACAATCTTGTAGCCTAGTCAATTTCATAAAAAAAATTTCCTAATATTTTTATGGGAAACTCGCTCCCTCTGGCCTAGCGTCACTCTTCCTCTCTTATCCTATCGCTACCAAACCTAACAGGATTACTCGCTGGGTTTATCTAAAAGCTGTCTACAAATTTCATCAAAATCGGTTCAGCCGTTTTGGAATCCATAGCGGAAAATCATACATATCGATTTCTATATACAGAATGATTCACTCAAAGTGTGCCAAAAAGATAGAGCGAGTAGGTTGGCTCGATACAAAAGAAAAATCTTACGGAAGGGGGGAGTCTATCTCTTAAACAAAACGTAGTAAGAAATACACTCCTCGTCAACTGAATACGCACAAACATTTTTGAATATATTTTATCCATTTTTTCCAAACAGTGATGGTTATTATGCCATCTGTTGATGGTAAAAATTTTCGTAACATATAAATAACAGAATTTCAAAGTTTTATCCAAAAACAACCGTGAGTTTTTCCTTCAACCACTTCCAAAGTGAAACTTATGCAAAGTATAAGTTTTTTTTTGAGTCAACTGAATAGGTACAAAAATTAAAATTGATATTGGAATGGAATGAAACAAGTTTTTGTTTAAGTTTAGTAGTGGGTACTTCCACCTTTATTTTTAATTACTTCGTTTAAGATGGCTTGAGTTGTTGATTACTCTTAAAACTGTTGAGCAACTTGCGTTTACGCCGACTTTTTGTTTTATTTTTGCCACAGAATCAGAAGAATTTGATGCACGTCTTAAAATTCTTCGTCTCTCAGCTGCTGTTGTTGCTGTTTTCTTACCTCCCTTCATGTTTTTGCCGTACGCATCTTTATTTTTCAAGTAAGAATAAACTACATTAAAACTTCGGCCAACTTTATCAGCTATTGCACTTCAGTTAGGCCTTGGTCTCTAAGTAAATCGATTTTAGCTTTTTCAACACTGTTAAGACACGTAGATCTACCCATTTTTCTTAAAATTTGAAATCAAGAATTAAATTTTACTGAAAACACTAAAATCGTTAATTTAAACTGTCAAGCACTCCAAAAAACTTAAAAACAACGAAGAAAATGGCGTTGTACCTATTCAGCTGACTAAAAAAAAAACTCCTACTTTGCATATAAAACACTTTGCAAGTGGTTGAAGAAAAACTCACTGTTGTTTTTGGATAATTCTTTCGGAATTATCTGCTTAACATCTTAAGGGAATAGTTAGCATCAACAGATGGCATAATAACCATCACTGTTTGGAAAAAATGGATAAAGTATATTAAAAAATGTTTGTGCGTATTCAGTTGACGAGGAGTGTATTTTTATTTTCAAAATTCAATGCTTCTATTAATTTTTAGTCAAAAATATATAACCGGATGCCGAAGATACTTGTACTTTTTAAGAAAATTAAAAATAACATAACCACCTCTTATAAGAAAAACCATTTTTTTAGTACTGACTGGATTTTTTGTAAATTATAATTTAATGAATATTAAAGGATTGACCTTCCTTTTATATTTTTTTTTTCAACTTTTTTTTTGAAAATTATTTTTTTAAAAATTATTAACTAAAAACACTTTATTTATAAAGAACATAAGAAATTAGTTTTTTGGTATAGTATGGCATAATAACGCTAAATGAAATAAGACCAAATTTAAATTTTGATCTTATATGCAATTGTACATAATTTGTATACTAACATAAGTATCTACATATCTTACTTTTTATTATAAAATGATTTGGCTGATTTTCAAAACTAAACAAAACATCTTTAGCATAATTTCGTTTACCACAACAAAATAAAGCTAATTATTGTTTCGTTTTTGAAGAAGAATCCCAAAATTGAAATTTGGTCATATTTCGTTTGGAATTATTTCACATCATTTTTACCGGACACCCTGTTTACTGTAAGGTATCTGCCAAAAACTGCAGGTTGTCGTTTATCATTTTGTTGCGTCACTTTGATATTCCTTTTTTTTAAATTACGATCAATTTCGATAAAATTTTATGAGTGATTTGTTTCCAATGCTAATGCTTTTCATGTAAATCTTTTTTTATTCCATACATTCGTTTTTAGATTAAAAAAAAATATATTTGAAAATATAAAATACTGAAACTTTTAAAAAAAAACTGGTCAAATGAATTTTTCAGTCGTGAACACAAAAGTAACTTTCCTCAAGAGCGAGTTTGTGCGACCCAGTCTTTCCTTTTTTTTAATTATTTTTTTTATTAATCGGTTAACACCAACAATAGTCCTTGTTCGCCGGACAAAATTACTCAGTCAAGAAGAAATCCAGATGACTGCTTGTAAAATATAATATCGGCAATCCAATAATATTTACATTCATTAAACCGGTAATATCGTTTTGAGAAGTAAGTTATTTCTCACAAAAAATAAAATTTATTTGTCTCTATACTATGATATCAACTTCACATTAAAAAGTGAAGCTGATTAAAATAAAGCGCACAACTTGTTCTTGTGGCAAGTTGCCACGAATTATAAAATTAAATTTAATTATTTTTTTTTATTTTTAATATATGAATTTTTCCCAAAACTTCTTTTTACAAAGATTCAAGCCATAATCAAAGTATGCAGAAAATTTTGTTGACTAATATAAGCTTACAAAAAAAATATTAGAGCAGTTTTTAAATAAATCGATGTTTACTTAATATTTTGTATAAAAAAGTTTTTTTTACAAATTTGAAGAATGCCATTATTAAGTGCTTAATTGTTTGCATTTTATGTACAAAAAATGAAAAATTGTTGTCAAGTCGTTTTCCAAAAATTGATTTTACAAAAAAATAAATTAAGAAAATTAATTAAAACTAAAATTAAGCTTTTTTGAAAAATGTTGGTATTAAAGTTTAGCAAAAGGAAATCAAACAAGTCGTTTTCGAGAAAATTAAGCTTTTCCAAAACCGTTATATCACTTACCATAATTCATAGATTTTCAGAATTGAGAGGTAACGTGTAAGGGCGGATTTGAGCCCTTACGATTTTTTCCAGTAAACAATTCAAAAGAAATTATAGAGGAAGTAAATGCTAGGCTATATATAACGCTTGATATTTGTGCTGAAAAGTGGACGATTTTTTAATAAAACCACACTAGCACTACCCTGTATAAAGATAAAAAAAAATCATCAAGACATACCACTATGTATAATAGGTACATCTATGATAAACTAAAATATTAACCAATGACAAAAGAAAATGTTTAAAAGGAAGGTAAGCAATAGAATGCGCCCCTGTACACACACAGCAAATTTAAAAAAGTAATTTTTTCTGTTTTATTTTCATTTCAAGTGAGATTCTGTGTGTCGTGGGTAATTTAAGATTTGGACATGCATCTGAATCTGGAAAAATATAAAACTGTAAATCATCTTCCATAATTGAAAGAGAAAAGAGGATTACTCTGTACAGTCACCATAATCATTCAACTCAACTATCAACTTTAATAAAATTCTTTAAATCAGTCTATAATTGGAATTGAACATGTACTGCACATACGTTCACATAAAAGGAACTATGTTTACATAGCTAGAAAGACAAGGCGGCATTTTCTTATAAGGCACTATTACTCTTGTATTTTTTTTAATGCCAACTTAACGGTGAATTGTTTATAATTTAATTTTATTTCTCCTTACATTAAATTAGATGGTGTGGTACTATTATTGGTCATCGGCATTCAGCACTCTTCGAATGGGAAGATGAAAAAATTAATGAAGTGTCATTTGATTCGCTACACGGTGATCAGCATTAGACACAGATAGTTTGTTCATTTTTTTTTATTTGCTTATGGTCTTAAGGTTAAGCTTTCATGGTTAGTTTTTTTTTCAATTTTTTTTATTACGAAACTTCGATAAGAAACAAATGGCAATAAAAATAATAAAAAAGCGTAGGCGTTTGTTTATGGAGCAAGGGCTCTTAAAACCCTAATAAGATATCGTTGGAATTTTTTGTTTTTTTGTTTTAGTAAATCTAATTTGAATGTTAATTTATGCAGATTTAACTGGCGTTGTTTCTGTTAAGAGAAGGAGCTCTCTTCTCAACGATATAATGAGATTAAATCGGGACTAAGTAGTTGGTCATTATTAAGAGAATCAGTTGAATGGTGGCTGAAATTATTCGGTTAATTAGTTAAAATCTAACGGATAATGAACTTCGTGTAATTAAAGACCTTTACTTTTTATGAAGGTAGGATATTTAGCTAAACATGATATAGGTTAATTAATTTAAATTAAATGCTTTACTTATATAAACTATTATCTGCAAATTTGTTAAATAATAACTTCTTTAGGGTAACCTACTTGAAGGACATTGCGTGTGCTACCAAACCAAAATTTTGCAGTAACTTAACCATTTTATTTACGAAACACTATTGCAAATATTTGGGTAGAACTTTACAAAGCCATGAGAGAATTTGGCATCCCAAATAAATTGACACGACTATGTAGGTTGACCATGACCAACGTAACAAGCCAAGTAAAAATAGCCGGATTGCTATCCAGACCAATCAACATCTTTAATGGACTCCGACAAGGGGATGGTTTGGCCTGCCTCCTCTTCAACCTGGCGTTGGAGAAAGCAATCCGTGACTCTGGCACGGCAACAAGAGGGACCATCGTCAACAGGTCCAGCCAGATACTGGCTTACGCAGACGATATCGACATCATCGGAAGAACCGAGCAAGCTGTACACGATTCCTTCATCCAGATCGAGCAGGCGGCACAAAATCTGGGGTTGCACATTAGTGAAGGTAAAACAAAGTTCATGGTGCCGTCGAATGCGAGAGGAACAGTTGGTCAAACAATCAAGGTAGCGGAGCACGAATTTGAAGTGGTGCAATCCTTTAAATACCTTGGGTCAATAGTAGCAGCCGATAACAATATAGAAGAAGAAATACGCGGGCGGCTTCTCAAATCCAACAGAGCCTACTACAGTCTGTCAAAGCTCTTCAAATCCAGAAATCTCACCATAACTTCAAAACTGCTGCTGTGCAGGACCCATGGTCCTGCCAGTACTCACATATGGATCCGAGTCTTGGGTGCACTCTGACCTCTTAGCCGCGTTCTAGAGAAAAGTCTTAAGGAGAATTGTTGGCCCCATATGTGAGGAAGGACGATTCCGGAGACGGTACAATCATGAATTGTACGCAATCTACCTTGAAGCAGATATCGTGACAAAAATTAGGCTCGGTAGACTCCGGTGGGCAGGGCACCTAGCTCGCATGAGCAAAGAGGAACCTGCTCGGAAAGTTCTTTGTGGTACATTCTATGGCAGACGACAGCGTAGTAGACCATGCTTGCGCTGGAGAGATGGCGTAGACCAGGACGTCCGGAGCCTTGGGGTGCGAAACTGGATGGCGTCGGCTCGAGACCGGGATAGGTGGAGAGACTTCTTGAAGGAGGCCAGGACCGGACCCCGGTTATCGAGCCGATGATGATGATGAAGATTGCAAATATTTGAAATGAGATGCTATTAAGGATTTGATAGAAAATAATATTAGAAGAGTACGAGTGGTCCTATTTGAGGACATTTACTCTGTTGAAAAAGACGATTATATTTTCAAAAAAGATTTTACTGGTTTTTTCGAGGATTCAATAATTTTTTTAATTCCATTTTTTTATTTCGAATTTCATACATATATGTGTGAAACCATTGTTTTCAAATATGATTCCATATGTCATACATTTCAGCAATCAACAAAAGAGTACCTACATAATAATACACTCCATCTTTCTGCATCGAATCTTTAGATACTCATTCCACTGAATTATACATTAGAATCATTGATGGCATTGTTCTATAAGCGCTTATCTACCTGCATCAGTAAAATTTCAAATTCAAAAGTTCTTCAGAAGAAAATACAAAACAAAAACCGCACATTGAAATTCAAAGACATAAATTCCCCTAAGAGTAGATAACGAACGCAACTTAGAATAATGTATCTCAAATCTAGATACAATGAATGAACCAAAAATCTCATTCTGTGATGATACACTGATACCTGAAACACAAACCTACATCTCTGCATTCAGATTGTTTCACTTATAGTCATCCTCGTCGTCATCATAAGGACTATGGTCGAGATTAAGGGATGGATATACCATGTTCTAGATAGAATAATAAAAGGCGTTTTCTTTTTTATTTTTTATTTCTCATTTTTCTGATGGCATACAGAGTACGTCAGAGAGCATAAATGGTGAACATTTTCAATTCCATTCTACCTTTCCATTATTTCTATGGATTTTTGGAACAATATTATCCCTAAGGAATTTAAAGATACCTATATAGGCTAGGCAGGTATATTTATCCTTACCTGTTAGGATAATGTTTAAACATTTTTAATAAAAAAAACTGTTTGAAGTGGAATGTCTTTTCGGACAACCCTTATAAATAATTAAGTGAAACTTCGAGTTAAGAAATTCTAATTTAGTATATATAGGTGACCGTTGGTGTTTTTGACCCTAGGATTTGGTTATATTCAACTCGCTGATGAGCACAACGCTATTAAAGTATTGAAATCTTATTTAATGCTCAACGGTTGTTTTTTTTGTTTTAACAATTAAATATACAAATATTAGGTATATTAAAGGTTCGCAAAATACATACACAAAAACGTTAATATAGAAAAACTTCAAGTGTCAACAACAGCAACAAAAAGTAATAATATCTTTAAGAATCCCAATTTCTAGGTTTCCTTAAACTTTTTTCTAGGTTATTTTTCATTAAAAGCTTCTTTCTAGTCAAAAAACGGTTTAAATATGTGCAACGCACTTACATATGTACAACGTAGGTCAATTGACAGACACTTTTTTTGTTAAATATTAGCTATTATCGTTCAAAAACTAGATTTTTCTACCACAAATGTCATTTCCGTTACGTTTTTCCATCTCGTTACAGTGAAGAAAAATGTACTTTTTTCGCCTGAAATATTAATTGAGTAAATTTTCATCTAGTTTTGTTAAAATATTCGCTTTAAATATTTTCACTTTTGCAGCTTGTGTGGCATTTGCGTCATTTCCGTATATACATTTTAACTAAAACAAATACGACCTTACATGAGTCAACAAAATTAATCATTTAATTGATCTTTATTATTGGCAGACTGTGGTTGTATCAATATTGTGTTTAAATTTGTGTCATTTCCGTGCCCAATATAAAAAATTTCTTTTTCTGATTGGAACAAATAGTTTTTGGTAAATAAATAAAAATAATATCTTTAAAAAAACATTGATGTTTGTCATTTCCGTGTTGTCACTACAGTTATATAAATTTGGAATTTTTTTTTTAAATAATGTTAAAGACATTCGTGGCACCAAATTTGTAACTCAAATCTCATAAGTACAGTGTTTTTATAAAATCTAAACGTCATTCCCATAGCAAATTAAAATTCTTAAAAAATGCTTTTATGTATCTGAAAGAATAAAATGATTTTTATTCAACAAAAAATTCAAGAAACATTTCAATGTCTATATTTTCTTTTCAAAGTCATATATGGTGTCAAACATAACTTTCCTATTAATGAAACGAACAAATAATTTGTGCCAAATTTAAAGAATAGGTATATGGGGTTTATAAACAGTATCTAAAAAAATTGATATTCGTATATTATGTAATATTTTCTTTTCTGAGTCATTTCCGTGATCAGTTTAACACTTCTACTTAAAACATGGACAAAAGATTTTAGCCAAATTTAAAGAAACTCAGATTTACATTTAGTATCTAAAAACAGGTTGACGTTCTTCATTTCTCTTACGTCATTTCCGTCATATGAATTTCAGATTATTTTTTTAATATCCACACAATTTTAAAAGGCATTCCTGGTATAAATATTTTTGTCAAAAATGCATTTAATATTTTATGGAAATCCATAAAAAAAAAAAAATAATTTTCATTACCGTGACAAGATTAAATTATGTAAAACGCTTGTACATATCCACAGTAATAAAATTATTTTATTCAATAATAAAACAAGCATATAAATTAACGTCGATATATCTCTTTTCTTAATCATTTCCGTGCTCAATATAACCTATACCAAAATCACGTGGACAGATGATTTTAGACAAATTTAAAGAAAATTGGGTTTACACAGTATATCAAAGAAGATATATGAAACATTCAATTTTCGTCATTCCCGTTGCGTCATTTCAATGACATAAATTTCAAATTGTTTTTTTTTAATGTTGAAGACATTCGTGACATCAAGATTTTCTCCGTGAAGTAGAAACCCCGTGCTTTCGCAAAACAAAAGTCATTCCCGTAACTAAAAAAAAACTATTAAAAAAGTTTTTTAATATCGAAAAGAGTAAAATATTTTCTATTAAACATACCTACATAAAACCAAGAAAATTTATTTTTAATTAATATGTATGTATGTATGTTAAATTTGGAAGAAATCATTTGCGTAAAGATTTTGTCATTTCCGTCACAATTCAAAATACCTATCCATTATTATTGTTAGGTATTATTTATATCACGAAAACGTCAAAATCAGTAAATATGGCATCACTGAACAGAGTTCAAAAGAAAATCTACGCACCCATAGTAAAGCATCATAGGTATCCAGAAAGTCAGGTTAATGCAACAGCAACGTAGGGAGTAAAAGTAATACATGCATTCCCTGACAAAAGAAATGCACACATATGGACACACCACGCCATATAACAGCATCCAATCAATAAAGATAAAAACTGAAACTTGTGCACGTATGGTGAACACATTTCCACTCTGAATGGATAAATTGTCTCTGGCGGGCATATGATGTATATGTATAGATGGATAGATGGTAGGAAGAATTCAAGGGCCAACAGGCAAAAAGGATTCACTTGGCGAAGAGATGTATGACGTCCGCATGTAATTGAACCCTCGTCAAATGGCTGGCAGCGTCTATTTTACTAAAGAATACCAACAGGAACAATAGCGACCGGAGAGAGAAGTTATAAAATTTTAATGAGAAAGAGGTCAGCTGTTGTTGTCGTTGCTACCTACATATATCTTCATAGTGAGAAAAGGGAGGATGAAATAACGTTTGTTCACCATTGTTCTGACTTTTTCTTTTATCTCATTAAATTTTGATTAAATCTGCACGGTTTTAATTGTATTAATTCGAAATGTAATGTATTTTTATTGATTTATTTTTCTTCAAAGTACCTATCTGAAGTTAGTGTGTTGGATTGCTAAATGTATACCATGTATTCAAATATAGACATTCATTTGCAAAGATGTTAAAGACGAATATATTTCACAATTTAATTCAGCGAAAGAAAATATGGTATGTTTCAAACAATTTCAAAATCAACAAAAATGACTTAACTTATAATATGACGAATCAAATGATTTCATTTCGAATGATGGTTCCTTTTTTTGAAATTTAGGTGATTTTTATAAAGAAAATTGAAAAGATGTCGGTTGATAATTGATTCATCTGTCGGGCGTGCATACGTTTCTTTAACTTAATAGTACTTCCACCAAATAATAGTCCGTATTATTTTATAGACATTTTAGAAATTCTTAAATATTATTTAAAGAATGATTCCATTTCCTTTTTTTTTATTTTATCTTTCAGTGTTCAGCTGGAATAACTACGTACCGCAGGGTAGTCATCTAGGCCCTCTGCTATTTATTAGTTCTCTTCTATCGATTCTTCTTCTTCTTCTTCACTTTTTTCGACGATGTTCTCTTCTATCTTTTATCACTTTTAATACTCCAGATATTTCACTCAAAGAAAGAAAATCTTTTTCCAGTACCAACACATAGAATGAATAAACAGGAAAGTGACTTTAATATAAGCAGCAGAGAGTAGGGTTAAAAGTAACAATTTCAGCAGTTAACACGAGGATTTTTCTAAGATTTCGCAAATGATTCAATTAAAACTACTTAATTTTAATCAAAGAGCATTATTTTAGCTACGAAGTACAATAAAAAAAAGTCATCAAAGTCTACTCAAAATATGTCAATATATGACATTTTAAAATAGAGACAATGTTACAACTTACCCCAACTGCAGAGTAAGTAGCACCACAACCAACAGTTACGTATTGATCGTTGTTTTTCTTGGCCGATTTAAATAGTTGTTCTTTGAAACAATATCCGTTTGAAAAACTTTGCGGGACCAGTTTTTATGTGTTACAACTTGCCCCACAAAGCAATACCACTTTAATATTTTTATAAAATAATATAGGTACATAGTTATAATAATTGTCCTGAATTTTAGTATTTACACCAGCGATCTGATAGGTAGTCTCACTCATGCGATTGCGTATGCCGATGACCTTGTAGCGTACAGGACGGGTCCAAAAGTTGAAGTCATCAGAATTCTCTTGCAGCGTGACTTCGACAAGATTCAGCGATATTGTGATGACTGGAAGTTAAAAATTAACTTTCAGAAATCAGAAACTATCCTGTTTAGAACCCCTTTGGCTAAGGCTTCTAGGGATACAAGAAAGAACTGGAGAAATCTAGTGATCGTTGGACCAAGTGGACATCCACTGGCGAGTAAAGTTGTGGTAAAGTACCTTGGTATCTGGCTAGATCAGTATCTATATTTCAATCGACATATAGATGCTGCTCTGTCCAGAGCTAGGGGAGCGTTTGCTCTGACAAGACGGTTGTTTTAAAGCAGCCGCCTTGAAAACAGGGTGAAGGTGATTTGCTACATGGCCCTCATCCGGCCAATGATTGCCTATGGGTGCCCTGTGTGGTTTAACGTTGCCCCATCTCAAATGGAAAAGATTCGGGTGTTTGAGAAGCAGTGTCTTAGAACCTGTCTTGGATTACACAGAACACCAGAGTCGGAGTACAAACATTATTATGCCAACGAGGTCTTATACAACGGGGCCAATATAAACAGGATAGATAACTTTTTAATTAAGCTGATTCGGGGTCACATTGCTAGAGCGATGACCTCAGCCAATAAACTTATTTTCGGGGCTTATTACCCCAATGAAGAATAGATTGGCGGTTCCGTTAATCTACCACGTCGGCCGTAGAACTGTGGATCGGCGAATCCTGTATGGTCGAGACGTCGGCTCTGGGAACGGAGCAGAGCGTCTGCGGTTCAGTAGAGCTGTGCCCCTTCGGGACAAAAAGGACTTGGATAAGCAAGTTAGAAAATACTGGTGGTTGGGTGACCACCTTGATATTGATGGTTAGTCAAAGTTGTTGCCTTGGCCGACCTGCGTATTTCTAAGGAAGATAAAGTAGGACAGTGACGGTGGCACCAAAAAAAGATAAAAAATCCAAAAAGTTGTTTGTTTGTGGATATGTGCGTGAGCGCATACATATGCATATGTCTAAATATATGCATATGTATGCGCGTGTGTGCATGTGCATAGGCTGATGGCAAGGAAAAAAAAGAGATGCTGGTGGTTGTTCTAGTTTTAAGTTATTTTAAGTATTTTAAGTAGTTTTAAGTTATTTACGTATATTTACGTATATTTTAATTTTATTTAGGTTAATTAAGTTTTTATTTAGGTAAAGGGTAGTTTTAAGTTTTATATAAAACAAATGTCATGGGAAAACGAGTTTTAAGAATTTTCTCGTTTAGTTTTAAGTAATATTGAATTTTAATTTAAGTTAGTTTTTACGCTGAAAGGCATTTTTTTAAATATAGTTATAGTATAATTTAGAGCGCCCGTATGGGGCCAGTAAGTTAGTTAAGTTAATATGTAAGCTAGTTGTTTAAGATTTTTTGTCTAGCATTAAGATAGATATAAGAAAATGGAAAAATAAAAAATGAATTAAAATGCAAAAAAATGTCCTTAATTTCTCGTAAATTCGTCGTGCAATTAAAAAAATTGTCGCGCGACTATTTAAAAAATAAACCCCTGGTAATGCTAACTTGACTGTCAAGTGAGAACTACCAACCCAGAAAAATTATTGAATGTATTAGAAAATTAAAGAGTATAACGGAAATAATAGTTAATTTTTGTCGTTAGTAAATCATGCAACTAAAAAACTTGTCGCGCAATTTTTTTTTTAAATAACTTCAAAAAACAATTTTTTTTTTGTCATGTAAGGCTTACCACCCAAAAAAAAAAGGATCAAAACTAATTAAATAATTAATATACATTGTAAATTTGCAACAATTTTTTTAGTAACGACCAAAAAACTGAAATTATTTGCGCTATGCTTTTTACTTACGATTAAAAGTACTATAAGGCAAGTCATGCATTCGTAAGCAAAAAGATTTTGAAATACCTAACATTCAAACATGACATTACGATGATGGAAAAGACGAAAAAAGTAGGTCCTACAATTCTGTCTGTCTGGATGTTTCAACACCTACAGCCTTAACAGTTGGGCCGATTTTCTTCAAACATGGTACGCATTATTCTTGACGTTTTTTTTTATTATTGACCCAGATATAAAAATAACGGTACTTATCATATAATCGTAGCCGATAAATCCATTTTTCTCGAAAAATATACGATCAATTTCGATAAAATGAGTGATTTTCTGCCAAGTCCGTCATCTATTTTTTTTTTAAATCAACTTATTTACGTTACCTGCCATATAACCGATATTTATTATCCAACTATCTATTGAACAGCTGTACCGATTTTGACCAAATTTAATGTTCAACAATTACAGATAAATTTGAATAATACTGCAAACAAAAATAGGAAAAAAGTAGGTATAGTTTTTGAAAAAGTGTTTTTTTTTTTTTTTGGAAAAACTATTAAATAATTCTAAATTTCTCGGAAAAATACTATCAATTTTGAAAAAATTTCATGTAATTTTTTTTTATTCCATAAATTTGTTTTCAAAAGATTTTTTTGAAAGAAACAAAAAATAAAAAAAACTGATTTATTTTGTAATAAAAAAAAACTGGTCAAATGAATTCTGCGTCAAATTTTTGAAATAGTTAAATTTTTAAAATTTAAAGTTTTGGCTGTCATTTTGTTTTTTGTATTTTTTTTTTATTTAAATTTGAAAATATAACATACATTGGTTTTGTTTTTGAATAAGTAGGTAGACTTAAAATGTTATTCTTTTTGCATTGTATGCATCCCGCCGCCGCGCCGCCGTCGATATCTCGAATCAACCATCTGTGCGGCAACTTCGTGACTATCCAAGGCTGTCAGATATGAATCTTATTTTCTGTTCAAAGATACATCCGAAATTCTTTTATCATAGCGCTTCTCATAGTCTATCCAACACTGATAGAAACATTTCATCAAATTTATTTTCATTTTCACAATAAAAAAAAGAAAACAACTTTTATCAATTTTTTTTTTGTTTTATTATCTTATTCCAGGAAACTCGTGACTGTGGAGCTCCATGCCATGCAATGTTCTTTCCCGAAAACGAACGAACCGTCTTACGCTATTGGGTCGGTTCATGGGCGGCTGTCTGTGTTGCCAGTTGTTTATTTACGGTAAGTGGTAATAAATTAAGTAAAAAAAAAAGAAATAATTCCTATGGCGGATAAAACAGACAGACAGACAGACAAACCACAAAACTATGTTTAAACTTCCGAAAGATCCATTAGAATATTCAATTTAAAAGCCATTGCCATAATTTTGCGTTCTCCAAGTTTGGAAGAATCTGCCTGCATATCGATGAGAATCTATATCCACTTCATTTTTGTATTTCATCGCTTGGCTATCTTCTCCTTTCAAGCAAAATCCAGCCACTCACTGTTATTAGATAAATGATGCACATCAAGCTAAGATACATTCAAATAAATTATGAATCCATTTCTTTATATAGAAATATTTATTTCGGTCTTACATAAGGGATGTATGTATCTAATATGAAAATGTATCTATGAGTGCAGGGTATATTTTGAAGTGAATACTCTATTGAAAGAATAGAAAATTCTATTCAGAGACTGGAAATTCTATGGTGTTTCAAGAGACGGAAATCGAAAAAAAAATACGATTTCTTGTCGTTGTAGAGGATGTCAATGCGACTCAGACTCCGAGTGTAACTTCGGCTGGTTGTCCTTTCTGCCGCACCGCCACCAAGTTTGAGGGCGGCACAAAGATAGATTGCTTCAATGGAATTTGGAAAGAAATGGATTTTGAGGAATTTTCTTTTGATATTTCTTAGGAGAGAGGGTTACATTCAGAGAAGAAAAAAATAACTCTTGAAAATGGTATTCATTTTATCCAATATAACGAGGGATGGGTGTCGAAGACAATTCAATTATATTACGAATTAAATTGAAATTTTATCAGACCTTTCTAAAGAGAATTTTTTCTACAGATTAACATAAAAAAACATATCCTAATATAGGAATTTAATTTTAAATATTTAAATATCTTAAAGTTAAGATTTCGTACGGAATTGAATGCGTAAACGGATTGAATTTCGGACAAATTTAAAAAAACGTGTTCTGATTTTCATACAAATAACAACAAGGTTTTCATAAAGAAATCTGACAGTTATAGTTCGATTTCGCGAATTTGAATTCGCAAAACAAAATCGATACGAATTCAATGCGCTAGAATTAAAAACAACACGAAACTACGAACACCGAAAATTAGAACTGGGATAGTATTGTAGGTAAAACTAAAAGATACAAATGATTATAATTAAATTGAGTTAAAAGATACAAAAGATTATGGGGCATTTTCATAGTTGTTTTTAAACTACAGTTTTGCTTAATAGCCTTATCACACCGAATCAAAAACCCGGTTTTCATGAAAAATCAAAAACCTGCACCAAAAACACACGTTTTCATATACGTTTTTGGCAAGTAACAAGTCTACAAAAACCACTCGTTTTTGCAAAAACCTATCAAAAACCAGTTGAAATTGAGAAATGAACAAATCAAACATAATTAGTGAAACATTCAGCACTCAATCAATTGTGAAGAATGAGAAATGAAAGAGGACTGTCAATAGAAATTATTTTATCTGTGTTCCATGCGACTGCTACGAATCGATACCGAATAGAATAGAACATGTTATATGTGCAAAATGACAAAATGGTTTTGCTGAAATGTTCTGCTGTTTCATAGTCCTTATCAGAACAGTTCCCAACCGTTTTGGGAAAAATTTTGGCTTGCCTTTAATTTAGAACAGTTATGACTTGCGTATACCAAACAGTGCTGTTGTTTTGGAAAAGTCCAAAGCAGTACATTCCAAAAAATTTTGCATAATTTTTGGACAAAAGCAATACGCAAACAATTTTTTTTCTAAATTCATATTTATTTTTATTTTTATTTACAACAAAAAATAAACTTAGATACATACCTACTTTACATATCTGTAAGCCTTTTAGTTCAATTGCTTAGCCTTATTTTTACATTAATATTTTTATTAATTTCACTTTTAATAAAATAGGAACTTTTTTATAATAAAACTTAATACATATTAAAGCTATATAACTATTATACAAAAATAAATTAATAAAAATAAAATAAAAAAAACGCTTTTAATTTCAATTAATATTTGAGAATTTTTAAACACATTTAATATGTAATTTTAGCACGAGAATATTTTTTATAAAGACTCAACACAAAATTATATTTTAAATTCAAGTAACTAGTAATAATTTCGGAAGGCAAACAATGTTTATTGAATTTTACATTATTTGTATTTTGATAAGATTTCTTTGGGTGAAACCCACTCTATAGCGCTGCTATGCTTTATTAATTCCTTTGCCATTAATATTGAATTGACTGTGGATGTCAGTAAAGAGTTTCTTTTTTTATCTTTTTATCACTGCTATGCGGAAAGCATAAAATGGACCCAACAAATGTTTTTAAAATTGGAAACATAGGGGCATTTAATACGTTTTTTAAATTAAAGATAGCGCTCCAATAGTCTTCGAATTTCAAACCTATGTATACTTATCATACTCCATTCATCATCAAGGTCATCGACAAGTTCTTCTTAAATTAAATTTGGAAACAATTGTATAAGCGGGGTGAGGCTTGGGGATTAATTTTTTGGATCAATTATTTGGATAGCTTCTAAAACTTTTTCTTGGAACTTAATTCTTTTTCTTATTTGCGTACATAATTCGATGTAGTAATATCTACACTTTTTTTTTTATATTTTGTATAACTTCAACTGTTAAGCCCCCAGAGCAAACTAAAATGTTAGCTTGTGCGCTAAGGTAGATTTCTTTTGAGTCTAAAAAGCAATCTTTATTGCAAAAATCTATTGAGTTCAGAGAGGCGTCATCGATAAATTCGTTTTTGACAAAGTTAGATAAAATAGTTTTAAAATACATTTTTACTGTTGAAAACAGAACGGTATCTTTTTCGTATCTTTTTCGAAGCTGCAATGGAACATAAATGAATGGAATGACATGTACATCCCATTACAAATAATTTTTTTTTTCATGTTTGGTTTTATGAACAACGAATTTGGAAAAGCAATACAAATGGCAATACAAAAATGAAAATGCAGTGCAAAAAAAAAGTGTGCAGTACGGCAGTACGGACCAAGCCAAAGCAATACAAATATAGCTTTTGCAGTACGTTCGACAGCATTGATACCAAACCTGTCATCGGCCGAAGTACGCTCCTTCGGCACCTTCGCCCGAATTTGACCGATTAAATCAAAACATACATCCGTAAACAAATGAAAGCACAAACCTTTTTCTGTCAGTTTGCCAGTTATTTTATTCGATTCAACATCAAAAAAACAATTCGGATTTTGAAAAATTAATTTTGCGTGAATATATTTGAAGAAAAATTGTTTGTGATTGTTTAATTGTATATTTGTGTATATTTGTGGACGATGATTCGGTTTCAGTATGCCCGGCCCGAAGCGTTCAAATAGATTTGTAAAAGTGTAAGAAATATTGTTTCTTCAAGTTTTGGTTCCGACCTCAGGACGTCTCGTTGAACAGAACTTTTACGATAAATTGAAATTGTCAACATTTGAAACTGAATTTACCAAATATTAAAATGCACTAAAATCAGTTTTAAATAATTCTTTTCAATTTTATTTTCATTTGAAACTACAGTGGAGTAAAAATAACAAAATAAAAAAGTTTATTTAAAAGCACAATTTTAATGTTGTTGACAAAACAAAATTAAATGTCAAACAAAAACGGGTAAATGCGTGCGGTGTGAACGAATTTCGAGTTTTTGTCAAAAACCGTGTTTTGTGACTCGGTGTGAAAAGGCTATTAGCCTTGGCTTAAGCAATGTAATTAAGATAGGATAAACTCGAGTTTTTCTTAAAAACAACTTAGACAGTGTCTATGAATATGCCTCTATGTGTTTTGCATTCGAATAATCGTATAAGATACTTACTAATCCCAAGTGTGATTTAAATATCATAACACGTAATCCCTTTAATAGTATGTAACATCAAAATGTTTCTACGTGAAATATCTGGCTTTTGTGTATTAATAAGTTATATTATCGGCTTATTTGCATAATTTCCATTTCAATATGATTTTTAATTTTCATTTTGTTTATAAAGTCGAGAAAAATATACAAACATTGTATTGAGCATAATAAATTATGACACCAATAGTATAATCTATTGTTTCAATTCATTTACAAACAAAAAAAGAGTATTAAAAGTAAAAAAATAAGCTCTGTGCTTAAATTGCCTACCTGTGGAAAATACAAAACCATTTATAGCACATAAATTCGATTTTATAGTCGAACGTTAGTTAAGTTAGTGACAGTCGTTATGACTATAAAACAGGTTTAAAATTATAGGTTTTATTTTAAAAGCAAAAGTTGAATGACTTTATTTTTTTTTAAACAATAAAGCCGTCAATGGGATCTTAACATATCAACAATAAAGATATAACTATCATTTTTTTAACAAATGAAATGTTGTTTCTGTCAATTTCAAGGTTAATAGAACAAGAGCAGATCTGATTTTAAATCATAGATGAATTTTACTGCCACAATTGTAACTTTTTTTTATGTTGTTAATATGTGGCTGACAGTTAAAATAAATATTTATATTGTGGTAAACCAATGAATGTGCCTGAAGTCGATTATATAAAGATACATTATGATAGATAGATATTTTGTTATTTTTGGCATGAAGATGTTATATTTCTAAGATGGTAATTCTTTTAATTTATATATAAAATTAAATATTCATACAAAAAAAGATAAAATTAGAAAATGTCAAACAGAAATTGGTACAGGATTTTATTGTTATTTTGAACAGGAATTCAGTCTGATTTAGTGTTTCAGACAATACGATGAAAATAAAAATAATTTTTATGAAAATAACAATAAATTTACAATTTCTGTTTGACAATCTGTAATTTTTTTAAACAAAGACCAAATTAAAAAGTAAAAACGACAAATCTTCGTTTTACAGAATTGTTGTTATAGAATTGTCTACTAATTTGACCTTGACATTTTTTATGTAATATGAAAAACAAAAACGCGACTTCGTATACTAAACAAGTAAAACTTTGATTTTTATAACTTTAAAAAAGTGAAAGAAATTTTATTTTCCAAGAATCGAAAAACGGGTAAAAATAACATTTTGAGAAATTAAAAATCATACTTTAAACAATTAAGGTTTCAAAAATCTTATTCTTGGAAAAAATTCCTTTGAGTATTGAGAATACATGCAATTTCTTACAGAATTTTAACTGCACCGAGAATAAGTCAAATAAAATAATTAGTTCATTGACAATTTAAGAAAGTTGCAACCACGCAAATCGGCCATAACTACTTTAATAGTAAGTTCATAGGATTAAGGCATTGAATATTTTCTTTTGCAAATTAACAGTTCTCTACCGATGCAACAAAGATGACTTGGTCGACGATATTTTAGATAGAGTTTACAAAATCAAATCCCGAACTTAAAATGTGAGATCCGCAACGAGGCACTGCTGTTGATTGAAGACATGTATCTGGTCATGTGTGGCAGCCTGTTCAGTAAATTAGGAACACCAATCCGAGTCGCTCAATGCACAATGCATAATGCCATAATATACAGCCACAAAATCTCGAATAAGAACAATGAAGATTTTCGGAGTAGTTTTTGAATTTCTTGGGTATGTCTACCACCTAATAATTTGCAAATTTCAACTAAAGTCAGCTCTGGCATTAGTTGCGTTATCTAAACCAAAAGAGACCAAGCTGACGGTGGAGAAAATAATGAACAACGTCGTCAAAGAAATCAGTATCAATGCTAAGTTCAAATGCAAGAAAGTGCTAATGGATTTCACCGATGATACCGACAAGCTTGTCATTCGAGATTAAGCACATTCAGTCTCCCTTTCGACATGAAACCAAGCAAATAGCAAGGCCATTGAAAATGTGAATTTTACTTTATTTTTTACAACTATAAGTAGCGTCTTTGCATATCGGAAAACCGGAGCTGGAGCTGCAATTGGAATAGCTGTCAAAATATTGAATACACACAAATCCAATATTACGAATACAACGCGAAGCAACTGTACTCGGTGCTGCACAAGTTAACTAACTTTTAACTTTCGACGTACCTACAGAACTTTTGACGTTTCAAAATAAATTACAAAAAAACACAATTAACCGTGTCACGACCGCGTGTTTTGTGAAGAAATATTTTATTTTAATGTGTTAAAAAGTAATGAAGTTAATTTATGTAAGTGAATTTAATTGTGTTTCTTTTGATAATTTTCCAATAAAATTTAAATCAGTTCATACAAATGATATAAAATGTGAAAAAGCTGTGCAGCTTCATTGTGGGCACGCAGAAAACGAGACGTAAGACACATTTTGACATCTGTTCCAGCTCCAGCTCCAGTTACAGTTGCAGCAGTCTATTGTGATTAGCCAGTGACGCAGCATCAGACAATAAAACAAACAATATTGTTTATTTCAAAACGTTACACTAACCTAAAATTTGTGAAATATTATTATCCATTCAAATGAAATACATTGTAATCAATTTCATTCCAAAGTATTTTCATTCTCTAAAAAAACATGCTAGACTTTTGAAAGGGACATTTTATCAATTTTAGGTGGAACGAAGTTTGCCGGGTCAGCTAGTAAAATTATATACCAACGATTTAAAAAAAAATTAAATTGTTTACAACTTTTTATGCTTAAAAAACCGGTGGGCTTATTTTTGTTCAGTCACAAAGAGACATTTTTTATACATACGTGGCTTTAAACTTCTTACAAATTTCTGGCAATTCAAATTTTTAAGTGATTGGAAAAAACGACATTTGGGCGATTCCATTATCGCGGCTGCAACATTTAGACACTTTGATAGTTTCTTTTTAATATAATTAAAAAAAAAATTAATGAAGTTAGTATTTGAAGGGCTACATTGTATGCAGTTCCTTTTTTATTTGTTTATAAAAGTTCAAATAATACGTCCAAAAAGCAATGAGAAATGTTTAAAGCGGGTGCAACAAAAATATACCATGTTTTCAGACCCTTGTACAAAAAGCACCAAATTTGTTAATTGCGTGAAACATTTTTTGTACATATTACGTTCTTATTTTGAAAATTGATAAACGAATAAACCACTTGGTTATGAAATATTTTAGAAAATAGCAATAAACAATAATGTATTCACTTCTGAATTCACGTGCTTAATCGCGGGTGCAACATCATATTATCACGGGTGCAACGCGTCCAAATTAGGTAACTTTAAAAAGTCATTATGGGCACTGAAATGAACGATATAAATGATAAATCAATTTTTTTATACTAAGCTAGTGCATTTATTTTGCACTTAGGCCGTGTGCGAACAGCGTTAAAATTTTATCCATTGGCTAAATTATGACACTAGTGTGGTGAATATAAACTTCAAAAATTTAGCCTGCTCTGGAGCAGGCTAAAATTTAAGCCAGTGGATAATTTTCTATGCCTACGAAGGAGTGAGTGAGATAGTCGGCGTAATGTGTTTGTTTTGATTGTTCCATTGCTTTCATTCGCATTTATTTTTGTTTGTTCGACTAATATCGAATTTTTCGTGTGTGTTTTATATAACTCTAATATTTAACGAACAAATGATAAGTAACCGATGTTTTACATTTCTATTCTGTGAAAAAAAAATTTATTTTTATTTTGGAAGTTCCGCTACCAAAAACCAGTGTGACGTGTGTTTCGTTGTATTCATTTATTATTATTAAATGAATATTTTATTATTTTTTGTTTTTTGTTTGTTTTTATGTTGACGTCGAATTTCCCGTTTTTGTTTTTGTGAATTCCGCTTAATATAATTGTGTTACGAACGAACAATTACTTAAATTAACCGATAATACTTTTTTTACATTCCCATTTATTGTGAAACAAATTTGTTTCTTTTTTTTTAAGTTCAGCTGCCAAACCAGTGTTTTGTACCGCGTTTAAAATTTCCCATAATTTTAATTATTTTACAGAGTAGTTTTTTTTTTAATTTTATTTCTTTAACAAAACACAATTTAGAATAGCCACAATTATGAAATTGCAAATCATTAATAAATTTGTTTAACTTCTTTCTGGTACATTTTATCGAAAAAAAAACTAATTACTAAACGCAAAACAAATAGAGCCACTTAATTAGCATGTTTTATATGCGTTTTTTTAATCAATCCTCATTCCATTATATCGTTCTTCAGTTATTAAAAAGTTGCATAGGATAGTGAAATTGATTGATAATGAAAACTTTCTCACTAAAATCAACCATCACGAACTGATTGCGCTTTAAAAGTCAAAGAAACTCAATATTTTGAAAATACCAATTTTTGGGTTCTTTTGGATGAATCATCGATCATACAAATAAACTTTCTATATCACACTTGTTAGAAATTTTGTTTTCTACTAGTTTCGTTGTTAGTTTTTTTTTCGACAAAATGTACAAGAAAGAAACTATAGTCGAAATAAGCACAAAAGTTGCAGTTTTTTCCTAATAGCAAAGGGGCGGAGAGGTTGTGGTTGTAGAAATTTTATTTTTACATCAGCCAAAAGTAATTATAATTTTTTCCTTACCAAAATGTAATTTATAATAGCTAAAACATAAAATATTGAGTACTGCGAAACTTTTGATTTCCGAAATTACAACTTTGCATTTATCCAACTTGGTTTTGTACGGAAATCTTAGTTAGTTTCACCAACAAAGAATTAAATAGTATTATAAAATTGAACGTTTTTTTACAAATACAAATTAGAACCCCGAACATTTTAGTCGAAGACTTATATTTATAAATCAACCTTAAAACAGTTTGGTATATTTCCACGTATTCAAGCAAAAGAAGGGAAATTTTTCAATTCTTGTAGGGAAATTTAAAAAATATTTTAGGGTTAAAAATCCCATTTAATCCAGTTCGCACATCAAAAAGCTAAATATTTATTCACCTCAACTTAAACGTCAAAAATTAGCCAGAGGATAAAATTTTAACGCTGTTCGTACACGGCCTTAGTGTTCAAATTTTGAGTCTAAATATGTCAATATATGACTAAATTAATAATTTTACAATTTATGTTTTGAGCAAATTTTTTAAATCATTGATTTTCAAATTTTCACCAAATCATCTAATATTTGGAATATTTATTTTTCTAATCGCATAAGAAATATAAATTTTGGCTGTTGTGAAAAACGGGCATATTTCTATTAAAGTTAAGAAGTTTTTCTTTGTAGTGGCACCAGAACGAAGTAGAAAAAAAAATTATTTTGAAATTGATGTCGTAAATCGTCCCCAGCTGAATCGCTCATTTGTTATTATTTTGACATATTATTTTAACTGTTGTGGTGACTTTTCTAAATTCGATTGATAAGGGGCAAGTGTGCGCACTTCCAACTTTCATTTATCCATCGCAAAGGGCCAACCACTATGTTGTTCGATGCTGCTTAAATTAAGAAAAACATAGAATGGTAGACCTCATTTTTATAAACAAAATTGTGTTGCCGTTGTTGTTGTTTATACTTTGCAAATAAATGCATATTTTTTATTTAAATTGCATTTTAAATTGCTGTAAGACAAGATATGATATAAAATCAAATCAAAAAACTGTACTCTAGTAAGTCTTTTACATGTTCGTATAATCTTCCCAGCATCTTAGCTTTCGACATCAAACAAACTTCGGTATCAAATCAATATTTCAATCATTTATGTTTTATGGATCTCCAGCTTGGGGTGGATGTGCCAAGACACATATTCAAAAGCTTCAAATTGCCCAAAACAAAATCTTGAAAATGATGCTTAGTTTACCATGTCACTTTTCAACGCGAGAACTTCACCTGCTTACGAATATAGAGTATTTGCAAGGTCGAATTTTTAAGCTAAATGAAAAGTATAAAATGTCCTGTGTATTATCGGATAATCTCTTAATTTCTAATCTATTTCAATAAAAAATAATAAAAACAAAAATAAAAAAAAATATATAAAATTACCACTGAAAAAAAAGTTACCTATTCAGATGTGTTTATTATAAGTATAAATGTATTTATGTAATCAATGTTGTTATCTTTTATTGCTTTATTCAATTCATTGTTATTGTATTTTTTCTTATTTATTTATTTGTGTATTTATTAATTTATTATTTATTTAATCATTTATGTATTTATTAATTTATTTATGTTCTTTCATTTATTTATTTATTCACTTAATTATTTATTTATTTATTTATTTATTTATTTCTTTAGTTATTTATTTATTTAATTTTTATTTATTTATTCTTTTATTTGTTTATTTATTTATTTATTTATTTATTTATTTATTTATTTATTTATTATGTACATTATTAAGACTGATTTTTTTTTTGTTAATTAGAGTGATACATTTAACTGTGATATTAATTTAAATTAAATATTGTCGTATTATTTATTTATTGTAATTATTCTTATTTATTTCTTTATTGTTTTTTTGTAAAATAAATACTTCTTTATATATGTAGATACTTGTGCTAAAACTAACTCCACCATCCATCTTCTCTCATCTCTGAGCAGGCGTGTTTTTACTTAAGTACCTAAGGTAAATTTTGTTTTCTCATTTTTTACGAAGGTTTTTATTACCATAGCTTTTCCTTCTAATTATCACCTTATTCTAATTAAATCTCATTTTTGTTCAATATAAGTTATTTACATCAGTAAGATAGTATAACCATATCTATGTAAATTGTGCAGTTGCAAATTTCTTTTGAAGAACCTCATAGTCGCAGTGCCTTTCTCGGACCTCAAAAATTGAAAACTTACTTTCGATATTCAATGTATACCTATGACATCGTCTATGAATTTCATTTTTATCGGTCCGAACAACCGCTATTCGGACGATGATACTTTATTCCTATGTTGCTATTCTGGGGATTAAATAAAGTATTGCTGTTTTGCTTTCCATTAATATACGTGGGAGCTTGATAATGTGGTTCATGTTGTTGAGATTTCTGAACAGAAAATAACGTTCCTTTCTGGGGACATAGAAGTTGAAGTTGAATGTATTTCTTTGTTTCAGGACCGCAGCTCAACATTGGAAATATCACAGATCATTCTAGTCGCATCCGTCATCAAACAGGTGGCCCGGGTAAATTATGTTAATTCGATACACAATTCAATCCGTCTTAATTTCACTAAATCGGATACCCCTACACTAAACGTAAAGCACACTCTGCCCTATCAGCTTTCTAAAAATGCCATAGGTATACTCCCAAAGAGTTCAACAGATTTATATCTTTAAAGTAAACAAACAAAGAACACCTCGATGTAGCTACACGGTTCTCCAAATGCATTTATAATCATTTGAACCATCGAAAACCAAATTAAATCAGTATATTTTACTTTGGAATTTAATCCTCAGATGTCAATTGAAAATCATTGCTAAATCCTGATTTCGTGACAGATCACGTCATGAATTTTAATATATCCTTTCCAAAGAATAAATCAAATAACTACTCCCATGCCCCCCTAAATTTCCATAAATATATGTATGTAACTATACCAGCAAATAAATTAGGTTATGTGTAAGCTCCTATATAGGAGTCCAAATCCAAAAAAACTGAATCCTCAAGGAAAAAAAAGTATTTTTTCATCGTATGTGTGTGTTGAATATGAATCCTCATTTTCGTTCTTCTGATATTCAATCTAATTTGAAATGCTGCCTGTGTCATCAAAAGGTAAATTTTGCAGCTTTACAAAAGAAAAAGGAAACCGAATAAGTTTGGATTTGTCATCATTATCATGCTCATCGCAACTTCTTTACCATCGCATCGTCATCATAATCATCACCATCACCAGAATTTGTTCATCGTCATCATCTGCTTCATCCCCAAACCAAGTAACAGTGACTGGCATTAATGGTCTTCTTTTGGCTTGGTAACTATGCAAAAGTAGGTGTATACTAAAGCATCACACGAGGCTTATGACCCGAAATCTCTGAAAAGTTTCACTTGATTTTATGGTGAAAACTTCGAAAGAAATATTAAAAAAAAAAAAAAAAAATTAAGGGAGATTTCTGTATCTTCTGACAGAAGACGACGTTCGCATGTCATCAACGGGGTCATCTAATGTCGTTAAGCTTTAGCTTTTTCTTAAAGGTATAACCATTTGTATAATAATGATGACAATTTTAATTGCACCTATATACGACTTTTATTATCACACATTTTATGAGTTATGAAGGAACATTTATAAATTAATTGAATGTTTTAAAAAGATACAAAGATATACAAAATTAGATCGACGACGCACGATATAGAGTTTAATTATTGTGGTTGTAAAAGAAAATGAGGAAATCCGTTATGGCAGAGTTTAATTTGAAAAATTATGGTTTAAAGATTTAATAATGTTGTTGTAGGTCGTAATTACTTTGGCTTAAGGAAAAGATCGTGCGGTGTTAATGAGTTTGCCTTTATTTGTAGAAAAGTTGTAATTATTGTTAAGGTGGCAAAATTTAAAATGGTGTGTTTTGTATTTGTTATTTATAAATAGATACTAGCTGAACTGTTTAGTCTTACTCGACAATAATAATTTTTTTCTTTTCTTGTCGTTGTTCGTAGATACTTGTTGTATTTACTACTTATATATCCTGAGTTATTTCTTATAGGATTTTTTATTAGTTTTCTTTATTTTCAAATCGCCACATGTGAGTTTTTAGCTAAGATCCTGAAATGCATATAGTTATATTCAAAGCACTGTATGTATATAACGTTCACAAAGTTTAATATGCAGTGTGACGAACATAGCTGAAGGCGAGGGGTTTGTCAATGATTGTCACTAGCCAGTGTAGTGGTTTAATGATTGCAATATTTCAAATGACTTCATATGATTTCAGGTGATTTCAAGCAGTATTTAAAATGATTTAAAAAATTTTGTGATTGCATTGATTTCAAATAAATTTACTGATTTCAAATGATTACACATTAATTCAAGTGATTTCATTATGATTTCAATTCGCGATTTCATTATGGCACTTTTAATTGCATGATTGCAAAAAAATCTAGTGATTTCAAATATTTTTAATGATTGCAAGAAATCATTTGAAATCGATCAACAACATTTTTTTTCAATTTCATCACTTGAAGTAGTGATTGCAACTGATTTCAACGTGATTTCAAATGATTGCAAGTATAAGTGGTCAGGTGATTTCATTCGTGACAAACCACTCGGCTGAAGGATACTCAACTTCACTACGTCCAACAATCAAAGTACGCCCGTTCGCCCTGCAACACAAATTCCCAATAATAGAAGTCAAAAGGTGCTAAATACAACTTACTTGTTCGATATTTGGGTACTTAAAAGTGCTTAGCATCTCCACGTCCACAAAGGCGCAATGCTGCAAATGCTTCCAAGTCATCTGCCACCACATGTTGGATGAAAATAAAAATTTTATTGGATGTTCTATGCAGTAAATTTGTTACAATTAAATAATTAATTAAGGAAATCACTTACCTGGAGAAGAAATCGTGTTTTAATATATGTTCAGTGACATGAACTGTCATCATGGGATAAGTTCCACACTGCTGATTAGTGATTACCTGGAACTTATTTCATGAATGAAATGGACTGAACAGGTAGAATGAAACCGTTCAGCCACATACCTAACCAGAATTTAATGGCGATTACGATGATGGTATTCTCAAAGCAATAAAAAGTGATTTTGGATAAATTATTCGGATGACAGCAGTATGAATTTGGCGGGTAAAGGTGTACTTTCCATAGGTTGACATCGGAGAGTGGAAATATCCTGGAAAATAGAATTTGTGCTATAAAAGGCAAAGCAGAAATTGAGAAGGACAAGTTAAAATTTTGTTTAGTGTAAACAGTCGTCTGAATTACAAACATTTTTACAATAAATTTTTATTGAAAGTCTTTTTAAAATAAAAAATAAAACAATCTCGGGAACCAATTTTTGATAAAAAAAATTAATGATTTTGTATTTTCTTTTCTTCGTTCTTCTTTCAAAGTTTCACACAAGGTTCACTTTTAGTTACAGTAGTATAAGTTTTTTCCAAATTATATTAAAAACGCTTCCAACGATTTTGATTAAAAATGTATACATGTAATACTCTGAATATAACTGCATTTCAGGACTTTATCGAAAATCCACATAGGGGAGATATAATGGTTTTAACGGTTTTTCACAAATTTAGCCATAACTTGATACCCGCTGAACGGATTTTATTTAAATTTAGTAGGTATGAAATTTTAGTTTAAAATTTAAGACAAGATGCGGCGTTTATAGTTGTTAGCTTAACATTATAATATATATAGGTTGCAACAAGAACAAGTCGTGCATTTTATTTTTTCCTGTTGAATAGGCCCAATAATAGTGAAAAAATACAATGTTATGGAATTTTTTTTTTTTAATTTAACACTTTTTCTCTCGAAATCGGTTAATAAAAAGTGTCAAGACCTTTTCAGTAGAGAACCTTGACACTTTTTGCAAAAATTTCAAATAGTTTCCGAGAAATTTGCAAAAAAAAAACTGAAAAATTTGCTCCGAGCATAATCATAGATACAACTTTTGAGTATTTGCTCAAAAGACATCAAAACAAAAAGTCTACAACAAAATCCAGTTTTGTCTAAATTTTTTTCGAGATAAAACTATAGTTTAAATGGGCTATTGGGTGCTAAAGCTAAACACTAATTTTATTTGTGAATTTTTATTTAAGTGCTTTATTGAATATTTCAGTTTTCAGCATCAGTATCGTTTTGAGTTGTTTTAAATGAAAGAGATTGTAGTTCAATTAATGTGGTATCTTTTTACAAAGATAAATGTTGATCTACAAGTGACATGTCTGTCGGTCAGAATAGCAACACATTTTAACTATACTGAGGCAGATTCCAGTCTTTCGAAAGTTCTATATTGCGATTGGCATCAAATGCTTCATTTTAACAATTGAACTACTGTCAGGGGAATAATTAACTCAGAGTTCACTCACCAATTTACCTGAGTTAAATCGGAATAAATAATTTTTTTTGTTATAATACGAATTCTATACCTATACTATGTATTGAAAATATTAATTAATATTAATTTAACTCGGAATCTCAAACTGACTGAAAAACGTGTTTCCATTAGAATTTACTCAAAGTTAATGTAACCCTGGATGGTCTTCCTTTCATTGTGCAAACACATCAAAACCTTACATCTTTCTTTAATCAAAAGGTAAGTACTACGGGATGCTGTACTTATACCCTGTCTTAGTTAAAGCTAAGCAATTTTTAACCCGAAAAAAAGTACCTGAAACCCAGTCAAAGCTTTTTAAATCCATAGAATTACCAAAATAACCAATTATTATAATATTGTCTTTTAGTCCTGTTGGATGCACACCCCAATTATGGAATTCCCAACTTACCGAATTCTGAACTCTCACTTTAAATTAAACGAAACAAATAGTATTGTAAACACCTAGACCTCCAAGGTTATATGGAGGTGAAATAAACACTTGAAGTTAATACCGAAAGTTTTTGGATGTGTTTTTTTTATGCGAAGTTTGAGATATATAATAAGAGTGGTTTTTAGAAGTATTTATCAAGTTTTTCAAATTTAAAATTAAGGCTAAATTAACGCCTAATATGTTGGTCCTTCGAGCCGGATATGAACCAGCGACCTATGGAATGTTTATAGTTTTTACCTTTACGACACGGACTAGGTTGTCAGTTCCGGGATAGGTTTCGATGATTCGAGCCAAAGACCATTTTGAAGGTGGAAGCCTTTCATATCTTTCAAACGGTAGCTTGGTTTTTGGGTCGCTGAATCCGAATCTGAAGAAATCCAACAAAATTTTCTGGTGCTTTTTGAGATATCCTCGTAAAACCGCGGAATTTTCGCCCTTTTTTCGGTTTTTTGCTTACATCTTGGAAACTTTGCGCCTTAAATAAAATTTTACCCACAAAAAATTGAAAGACAATTAAATTTCCTACAAAATTCATGCAAATTGTTTATTTCTCAGATGTACGTACCGTTAGCCCGTTAGAGCGTGTTGAAATTTTAACATAATTTCCCATTTCTGTAAAAAAAACTATTTGTTTTTAGATAAATTAATTTTTAACAGTTTGTTTTTTTTTTTTACAGAAATGGGAAATTTTGTTGAAATTTTAACGCGCTCTAACAAGTTATAGGTACACCTAAGAAATAAACAATATGGATGAATTTTGCAGGAAATTTAATGGTGTTTCATTTTGTTTTGGGTAACATTTCAGTTAAGACGCATAGTTTCCAAGATGGAAGCAAAAACCCGAAAAAAATGCGAAAATTCCGCAGTTTTACGCAGGTATCTCAAAACGCCATAGAAAATTTTGTTGGATTTTTTCAGATTCAGATTCAGCGACCCAAAAAACATAGAATTCGAAAAAAATCCATTTGTATATTTTTTGTAACATAAGGGCGATTTTAACTACGCTTTGACTGGACTATATACGAGCTGCTGCCAAACTACATTGGATTTTGGTGCAGTGCAGAGATGACGTGAGTTGCAGAAATCTGCCACCTTTTTTTTTTGTATTATAGATGCTAGACTCTATCTATATATGGGCTGCATAATACAAAAGTCAATTGAAAGATATCGCTGCGTTCTATACTTGTTTTATTTGCTTATTAAAAATATACTTTGCGTGCAATTACCCCTTAATATAGAGAACCTAGTTTTCGACTCTAATTATAATTAATATATACCAAACGTTCGTTTTGCTATTAATTGGCAAATCTTTAAAATAATTTATGACACTTCATTACCTACGTAATAGTTGGCGATAGTTAAAATTTTCAAAATAATTTATTTCTTGTTTTAAGCTTTAATATAAAAATTGGTTTCACTTTTATTCATCTATACAAATCCACTTGCAAATGTCTCCAACTCTATTTTAATCCTATAATTGATTAACTGTCCACCTCTTTTGTACTTAGCTTATCTCAAAAGTATAAAACCGAAGTATATATAAAAATGTTTTCAAACCTGATGGTTCATTAGCAAGAGACCCACTCCTTATAGTCAATTTCTTGATCCCCACATACTTACATACATATATGGACAACAGACAATAACCTGACTTTATTTATACCAAGTCGTTCATTATTTCACTTTTAATGATCAATTTTAAATTGTCAATTAGATTTTCATATTTTTCCTCTTTATTAAAATAAAAAAAAAATAATTGTATGGTCACGTTGGCGTTGTTCCGCCTGTTTGTCTTCTTGGCCTATACTCCTTATATTAATAATATAACCAAGCATCCTTCCTTCCATTGCCTTGACTTGACTTGGACTTTCATCTTTTGCTATAGATCTTGAAATTCATCTTTCTATTTTGTGTTTTTTTTTCAGGTGCTTACGTTCCTAATCGATTCATCACGTTTTCGTTATCCTGAACGAGCTATTGTCTTCCTAGCCGTCTGCTATTTGGTAGTTGGTTGTGCGTATGTTGCTGGTCTTGGTGCTGGCGACTCAGTTGCATGTCGTGAGCCATTTCCTCCGCCGATTCGTCTTGGACGTCTACAAATGATGTCAACCATAACACAGGTACGTACAGAGGGTATAAATATAAATAAAAGGGTTTTGCAGAGTGAGACGTTATATGTGCATGAGTTCTTCGGCATTATACGTTATACTGAAAAACATGTTTTCTTTTGTCCATCTTATGTCCTTCTTTGGATATTTTTAATTAAAGATTCTATTTTCTCAAAAAAAAAAAAAAAGAAAGAAAAGATAAAAAAACCAAAAAGAAATATTATGTGCATTGGAAAAAGATAAATTGTGTATCAGTATACAGGGTGACGAGTATAGTTCTTAATTTTAAAAATAATTTTTTAGTGTGCGAAAAATCTAATTTAATATAAAAAAAAATAAGAATTGAACCAAAAATGGTTAATTTAAAGGTCCAGACAAATCACTTCACATGGGAAATATAAGTTCACTTTTTTTGAGGAGAAGTTATTTCCCACTTTAAGTAGGAAATAATTTAACTTTTTGGTGGAAAATTATTTCACTAAAACATGCACCCAACCAAACTCGCACCCACCCAAATTCTATAGTGCATGCCCCCCTTATTAATTTCAACTTTTTGGGGCACCGGGAACTCAAGTCGTCCCACTCAAAGTGGGAAATGACTTCACCTCAAAAAAGTTAAGTTATTTCCAATGTGAAATTCTTTCTCTGCACCTAATTTAATATTTTATATTTTTTCTGTTCATCTAGTGGTCTACGAAAAATTCGGTGCAGTGAACTAACTTCACGGGAACTAACTTTACATGGGAACTAACCACTAGTGGGAACTAGTGCATGCTGTCCCCTGCATCCATCCGGCCTGGCCTACTTTAGGATTTGGAGTGAGTGCGAGTTTGGGTGGGTGCAAGTTTGCAACCCCCCTGCCTGGTCCACTATAGGGGTCAGGCACCCAAAAGAGTGAAATAATTTCCCACCAAAAACTAAAGTTATTTCCCACTCACAATGAGAAATTGCTTCACCAAAAAAAAGGGAAATTATTTCCCAATAGTGGGGAAGTTAGTTCCCATGTGAAGTTAGTTCCCTTGAAGTTCGTTTGCTGCACCGAAAAAATCTGCTGTTAAAATAGCATACATACGTAAAGTGAGGGAAAATATTGATATTCTAGAATTTAAACTTTATGGTTTTAACCTAGTGCCTCAATTCATTTCCCTAACCATTTTCAGTCGAAATATGGTCCCTGTTCCAATATGAACTTTTATATTACAGTCAAAATAACTTATAACGAACTCGATGGAACGGAAGAATTTGTTCGTTATACCCGGTGTTTCGTTATAACCGATCAGTACAACTTGTATGAACCTTTGACGGGACTTCAAAATTAGTTCGCAATAACCGATATTTCGTTTCAACCGATGTCGTTTTAACCGATTTTAACTGTATTTTGTCTAAATTTACTTTGATCACATCAATCACACATGTTTTATTTACAGAAATCCCAATTTAGGCAGTAATTCCACTTCTAACGATTTAGATGCACTGTTGGAATCTATTAAGGATGATTTCCATCATTCTCACATTGAAGTCGTTATTATGGGCGATTTAAATGTCTTTAGGAACTCCCGACACTGAATTAAAGTATTTTGTTTGCCTTTTAACTCAAAAATAATTGCTACAAAAGTAAACAAAAACTAGTCCATAGTAACGACATCCTACGAGCACAGTTTGAAACTTTCACATGATTTCTCTATGTGTACAAACTCAATGTTTTCATCAATGATCTCTGTCAGAAACTTCTAATCTATTAATTTTTTTCGCTGACAAAGGCAACTTTAGCTCGTGCGTATTAACCTACCTAGTCATACTCCCTTCAGCAAGTTATATGTAAAAAGAGAGATACTAAAACAATAAAATAAATATTTTCTTTTAAAAGAACAAAATCCGATTTTAAATTTTATATCTTAGAAAGATTTTAAATAAATTAAATAAATTATATAAATCAAATTATAAATTAAAAAAATTTAATATTTAAATAATTAATTATTTTCTAAATCTTACATTATTTTGTTTTTATTTATATAAACTTATTGTTTAAATTTAATTATTTAAATATATTTATTAAATTGTTTTATTATAATTTTAGTGTTTTTTTTTTTGAAAATGTTTTTTTTTTAACTGATGTTAATTTTAATTGTTTTAATTTAATTTAATTTTTCTTCGATTTTAATTTTAATGCAAAACTTGTTTTTTAATTATTTATAAAAAAATAATTAGTAAATAAATCAAAGTGTTTAAAAAAATCGATAAAACAAACTTAAAAAAAAAACATTTATTTTTTGTTTTTTAATAAAATGAAACAAAAAATGTTTTTAAAATTTTTATTTAGTCTCATTCTAATTTAAAACATTTCTTTTTAAAAAATTAAATATTTTATTTTTAACTCTTGTTTTATAAATAATATGCATCGCCCTGTATTTTATTTTCTCTCGATATTTCTTCCATTTTGTATCTAATTTATTTTTGTTTTCTTCCCGCAGGGACATCGACAATCGACTTCGTGCACTGTCCTATTTATGGCTTTATATTTCTGTTGCATGGCTGCATTTGCGTGGTGGTCATGCCTAGCTCTGGCTTGGTTCCTTGCAGCCGGTCTTAAATGGGGCCACGAAGCCATTGAAAACAAGTCGCATCTGTTTCACCTGGCCGCTTGGGCTATTCCGGCGTTGCAGACTATCTCTGTTCTTGCATTGGCAAAAGTTGAAGGTAAGTTTTATTTTTCTTATTATTTGTATCTCTGAAGTTCATCATTATTGTTCTTATTGTGAATTTTAAAAAAATAAGAGAATGTACACCATTTTTGGGAATATCTATATCTAGAAACAGTAAAAAAAGAAACATTGTTCAGCACTTTACTTTCATGATTTTTGTCACCGATTCTGTTGGTGTGCTATTCTATACGTGATGAGGTTTTTAAATTAAATCGGTTCTTTGGAATATTGTTTAGCTATAAGCCCCACCATGACCATCATGATGGTAATGATGATGATAGTGTGGCATAAAAATGGAATGTGAAATAAAATAAATAAAATTAAGACTTAATACTAGAAGAAGGTGGAATAAAATAAAAAAGGCATCAAATGAAATGAAGGAAAGAAAATGTCGATTCGGTATTGAGTAGTGTTACATACATATATCCATATAAAATGTATTTCATTAAAAAGAAACGGTATCGCGTTTGGCATATCAATAAGTTGAGCAACACGAACAATAGCGGGTTCAGTAGGTGTTTTCTTTCGAATACATTTTCGTAGATAGTGTTAAGATATTTTATTTTTATGACTTGGTTGGTATACATGGAATATGTTACTTAGATAAATCAGTAGAGTTGAGGTACCTACCTATACTTTTTCGTGACGAGTTTAATCAAATTGTGAGCTTTAAGTTAAAAAAAATTGTCAGTTATTGATAACAAAGAGTATTAGTCATTACGATCATAATATGTGTTGGAATGCAAATTCATCATTCTATTCTTTTCTTTGTTTTAAAGAATATGAATTTGTAAGTAAATTTCCCACTTATATAGGTAGGTAAGGTACTAAAAAAAAGATAATTATATGCTGGCTGATAGATACATTTTTTAATGAAATACAAAATAACGACTGAGTCAAACAAACTTGCTCTTGTGGCAGATTACTAACCTTTGGCTTAGGATATACTAAACAAGAAAGTATAGTAAATAATCTCAAATAAAAATAGAGTTTCTATAGCGTTAATACGACAGGTACTGTTAATAAAGTGATTTTTAAAAAAAAACTTAACGAAAAACTTCATTATTGTCAAAAAAAAAACAATCACACAAAATTTTATCAAAATCGATAGAATTTTTTCGAGAAAAATTGTAATTTCTATAGCGTTTATATGGCAGGTACTGTTGATAATGTGATTTTGAAAATAAATTTCTAACGATAAACTTAACTAGCGTATTGGGAAAAAACCAGTCACACAAAATTTTTTCAAAATCGATTGTATTTTTTATAAGAAAAATTGGATTATCTTTAAAGCTTGTTTGCCAGGTACCTATTGTTAATTTGTAAACTTATTCTGAAAACATGAAAAACATAACCTTTGACTACAGATCCATTAAACGAAATTTTATAAGATAAAATCGATCGTATATTTTTTAGGAGAAAAATTAAACTGTCTTAAACGGTTGTATGGAAGGTACCGTTAAAATTCTATGATCTAAAAAAAAGAAACATCACTGTTGGAAAAAATCTGTCATACGAAATTTTATCAAAATCGGTCGTATTTTTTTCGAGAAAGATTGAATTACCTGTTAAGCTTATATGGAATGTACCGCTATTTTCAGACCTAGGATAAAAATAAAAAAAAAAAAACGCCTGGGCATATTACTATAAAAATACAGAGTACAAAGTTTGAAGAAAATCGGCTCAACCAAACTTTGAATATCTGCAATGCTCATATTCGATGAACTAAATGTTTGCATGAACACATGAACTTTTCCTTGTAGCAAACTTTGGCATTGGAAAATTTGAAATTAATTATATTATGCTATAAGGCAGAAAATATAAAAAAATGGTGCAAATGGTATGTATCATTAATCCAACATGAATCTAAATTTTTTAAATAACATCTTGTTTTTTAAGTCTAACATCATCCGTCCAGCCGTTTTCAATTCATGTCCAAATTTAGAAAAAAAAGTTAAAAAAAAATCTTTGTTTTGTGTTGGTTTTGCCAAAAATCCTTAAACGCAATTGTCTTGCAAAAATTTTAAATATGGCGTATACACAGGGTGATTGGTTTAAGGTGCACTAAAAAGCTTGAGCGTGTAGGTGGGTTAAGACAAGAAAAAAAAATAGTATGGGATGGGGGTCTATTTCCTTCCGTTTAGACGGGAGGGCCAATTTTCTAAAAAACCTGACTTACATCAGACAAAAATTATTTAAAAACAACGGTAAAACCTAAAAGTGTTTTTCTTGGAAAAAAGTACTTTTAGTTGTTTCTTAATTTGTCAAAAACTAACTTACATTTTGGCATCCGGTTTTCTGTTTTTGACTAAAAATTAATAAGAGCATTGAATTTTGAAAATAAAAATAATAGTTTAATTTAATAATTAGTTTAAAATTTTTTTCTTTAGTTTTTTTTTTTTTCAAAATTTTGAGTTTGAAAATTAATTTTTTTAAAACTATTCCCTAATATAATTTTATTTAAAAAGAAAATGAAAGAAGAGTTATCTGGCGTAACATGGCTTTGTATGTTTTACCGTTGTTTTTATATAATTCGTTTTCTGATTTAAGTATTTTTTTAAGAAAACGGGGGAAATAGACCCCTCCCGGTACGATTTTTTTCTTGTCTTAACCCCACCTACACGCTCAACCTTTTTGGTTTACTTTAAACCAATCACCCTGTATATGTATGGCATGAAAATCGTTAGAGCATTTTTGGAGAGAAAATTTATAAAAACTAAGACCATTATTTGGAACTTAAAGGGAAGGTTGTTGGTATTTTAATACTTGCTACATGTTATAGCCGCTTTAGTAAGAATTCTGTCTTCTGTTCTCACTTGAAATCTTATTTTCGGTATCAAAATTATTTTTGTTTAAATTGTTAAATCTATAGATATGTATGAAAAAAAAACCTTTTCTTTCCATAATAATACCATCTTCAAGATCAAAGCTAAATAAATCAATATTCATAATTTTGCATTAGTGAATCATCTTTTATCTTAATTCAAAATAATCCAAACAGATATCAACCATTGTCAAACAAAATTTAATTTATTTCATAAATTAATTATAAATATATCTTTCAAGTCGTCCAACATCATTAATCGGTATAAATCAAAGAAAAATTTAAATGAAGACAAAAGAATACAAATTGAGTGAAAAATGTATCTGACCTGCAAGGTCATCATATATTTTGTTGAAGTCACAGTTAACCAGCTTGTAAATTGCGTTCTATAAAACATAAATAATTACAAAAACACAAAAACGTGCGCGGTCAAGCACTCGCAAAAATATAAGAAAATGATGTATTGATGTCATTTACTCTTCATATTTTTATTTTGCTAACATTTCTTTCACATTTTTGTTTTATTTGTGTTTCTTTTGATGAAAAATATGTTTTATTTTGAAAAAAAAATCTTACTCATTAATTTATTCCTTTGAAAATGTTAAGTTGGACGGGTCTACGAGTAAATGAGGGGCAGTTATTAAGAGATCTCACTTAAGTAAAAAAAAAATATTCATGTAATTAATAATAGGAGTGCCTGGAGGATTTTTTTTTTGTTATTTATTATTATGAAAAGATATGATTAATAATTCCTTTTTTTGCTGGTTGATTTGTATAATGATCTATGGTGCTCATCAAACACTTTCGTTTATAAAAATGAAATCTGTGAATGACCCTTTTCACTTGAGTTATTTCGTGAAGCATATAAATGTGTACATTATAGATAGGTATGGAAATATCGAAAATATCGATGCTAACCATTCAGTTTATGGATGATCGATGTTTCAAAAACATCGATGTCAATATAGTAAGTTCAACATCGATTTTTGTTATTTAACAGGGACAAAATATCGATGTTTTCCGCATCAATTGCTTATACCAAACTAAAACGAAGTCGTTAAATATATAAATTTAGAACAGAATTTAAGTAACATTCACAAAAAATAATTACCTAGTATAACTACCGGCCCCCATACCAGGCTTGTAGAAAAATGCAATCTTTTATGGATGCCATCTTTAATGACTTCAATAAAAAGATTGCATTCACCAATCTTTCTTTGAGACTTCAACTTCCAAATAACCAATCACCATTCATTTAAAATCAAAATGATTGCAATCATTTGCTCCCCCCATTCATTTTGCAGCAATCAATTGAATGCAATCATTTGATACTTCATGCATTCCAAGCATTCCTTTGCAGTCCACCTTGGAATGCAAAGGATTGGTGGACTGAAAAGAAATGCTGGACTTCAAAGTAATGCTGGACCAAGCATTCCTTTTAAGTCCAGCAGTAACATTAGCTTGGAATGCAGATTAATGCTGGACTTCAAAGGAATGCTTGGAATGCAAAGGATTGGTGGACTGCAAAGAAATGCTTGGACTGCAAATGAATGTTGAACTTCAAAGGAATGCTGGATTGCCAGAGTACGAATTTTCATTAACTTCACAATTTGTTTTGTTAATTTTTGCTAATTTGCCTGCACTATAGTTGTTGAGAGGTTCCAGTATACATAAAAAAAACAACTGAAGAGCATGGCTAGGAACTTGCTTTTGTGGCAAGTAACCTTCGTGTTAAAATTGATCGTATTTTTTCCAGAAAAATTTTATTCAAAAAACTAACTTCTTAGAAAATACTTCTTTTAAAATTTTATATTGCAACTTAATCAACTTTAGCTGAACTCTTAGAATAATGAATTTCGTCAAAATCGGTGCAGCCATTAAGAAGATAAAGAAGATAAAGAAAAAGTACCGATCTATAACAAGTACGGTTAATAATTCGGTGAAAAAGCTTGCTAGGAAAAATAAAATTAGATGAAATCACCGTTGGCAACAAATCACTTGTATAAATTTTTAAACTGCTGACATCAGAAGCACTTTGCTCATACATACGTGTGTATGAATGTGTGCGTATACAGGCAAAGGTGGTTTCCTACACATATATAAGATTTCATAACAAAATTCAGCGCTGTCGCTTTCAAATGTCGGAAACCCAGCGTTTAATATTGACAAAGAAAATGGGATAAGTAAAAACAATCAAATATAATAACGCAGGTCTAACATTTTGTCGGTGCATAATTCGCCAGGCAGTCCTTTGTATAGAAAACTTAGTGCTACACTGAAAGAAGTAATGGGGAGTTTTGTTAAAATGATTACTCTTGGAGCACTAATAGTTCAAGAAGTTTCTTTTTGAATGTTATTCTGTGTATTCTGATTGACTGCAAAACAATTATGTTCGTTGGTTAAGTAAAAAACAATAGCTATTGAAGTTTCTGGCTAACAAAAGAACAATGTAATCTTCTTCTTGCAATACATGGATAGTGGACATGCAGGAAGCACATTGAGTTCAAAACAAACGAGCTCAATGCGCTAGCTGTGACTTTTTGAAGAAAATGAAGAAAATGGAGAAGTCAATATAATATGATCTAAAAAAACAAAAATCACAGTGGTTTCAATATTTCTATCCGATCATAGGATAGAATGCGCTTTACGATTCTACGACTTTGCAGAAATGGCGAAACTGTTTCAATTCCTGAAATCGTAACATCACGGAAATCAAAGTTTTGAAACTTTTTATTTTATTCATTTGATCTACCAAAAGTCTGTTTTCAAACTTTATCCTTGACAAACACAATGAAAAAAGATTTTTTTTTTGGCACACACACGTAAAAGTTTTAATGCATTTCCATATTTGAAGAGCATAAAGTCAACAAACACACACCTGCTTTCTTTATTTTACAAAGTTCATAAATTTTTATTGATCTGATGGCACTTAGCAATAACCATAAAACAAAATTCGAATGTCTAGTCAGTCAAGTCTATATGCCAATACGGGTGGGGGAGGATAATATAGTGAACCCTTCAAAAATGAACAGAATGTCCCTTAGAAAAGTTTACATCCATTTTTCTGTCTCGATGGGGTGGAAAATTTCTTTTCCGGTTTGTTTTTTTTTTGTGAGTGATAAAATCAAAGCTTTTTATTTTATATCTTTTGAAACCCTCATCTCTTAAGGACTAAGATGAAAAACGCCCACCATCTGACAACTGAATCTCCCTTATAATAATATTTCAATTGTTGGCTAATTAAAGTAAATGGGATTAAAGTCTGGAAACTTGAAACTTGTGTTAAAGAAATCAATATTTACCATAAATCTTTGGTTGTGTTGAAGGATGGATGAAGCAACATAAGGATGAAAGTGAAATGTTGCAAATATAAAAGGATGGATATTATTTTCTTTATTAAAGAATTTTTGGAACTTCGTCGTTGCCATTTTATGTGTGTGCTTGTCTTGTCAAAATCCAGATATTTCATTTTTCCTTTTCAATGCCGCCCTGAAGCTTAATGACAATCCTATTTGCTTTGAATCTTCTTCCTTTACACGTCAGCGCCACGCATCATCTCTCAAAATCATATAAAGGGAAGGAAATGTTTTTTTTTTCTTTTTTATTTTATACAACTAAAAAGCATCCCTTATTTTTGCTTGAATTGAAATGCACCTTATCGAAAAATTTTGATATATCGAAGGGTATGACTGCGCAAAAATAAAATATCACCCATTTGGGAAATGTTAGAGAAAAGTTTTGGTAAATTTCTACAATTTAGGAAAAAGGAAATACTTTTGTCATTTCTTGTTGTTGTTTGGATGTAGATACGTTTATAGTCATTTGGGTGACATTAAAATTATATATATATATATTTTTTTTAAATTTTAAGGGAGTGAAACTGTCCCTGAGGAGGCATGAAATCTAATAACGACATAAGATGGTGGTTTGATTTTTATTAAAAATGTAGATAAAACGTTCCATAGAGACTGTTTTGACAAAATTAAGGGGGATGATAATATTTGATGATTGATGATAGTAAAACTGAATTAGAGATGCATTAATACAAAAATTGAATTTAAATAAAAACAATAGATACAAAATAATAAGAGTTTACGACTGATGGGTCGCACAAACTTGCTTCTTGGGCAAGTTACTTTCGTGTTCGCGGCTGGAAAATTCATTTGACCAGTTTTTTTTTTTTTATAAAAAAAAGATTTTCATAAGGTATTTTATATTATGAAATATTTTTTTTTTTTTAAATCTTTTGAAAATAAATGTATGGAATAAAAAAAGATTTATGAAAGACATCACTGTCGGCAAAAATTCAATTACATGAAATTTTATCAAAATTGATTGTATTTTTCGAGAAAATTAGAATTATCGGTTTAAAAAAAAAGTATTATTCAGGTTAGTCAGTAGTTGTAGAATGCTAAATTTGGTCAAAATCAGTGAAGACGTTCAAAAGTGTAATAAAAAAACGGGTCTATATGGCAGGTGCAGTTAATAAGCTGATTCTCAAAAAAAAAAATTCTGATGAAATGACACCACCATTGGCAAAAAATCACTCATACAAAATTTTATCGAAATTGATTGTATTTTTCCAGAAAAAAATGGATTTATCGGTTACACTTATATGTACGGTGACCATCTTCTCAGATTCAAAAAAGAGGACACATTTTTTTCATAAGCGCTCAAAAATTTGGGAACGAAAAACTTTAATTAAATTTTTTTTACATTTCATAGTCAACTCACATAGTACCTACTGATTTTATGTAAAATAAGAGGCATCCTGGAAATTAGAGAGAATATGCTCGAAACTCGTATACAACTTCATATTGGCGTTCTAATAAAAGTTGTCTGCAAAAGTTAGTGGCACTGACAGCTCCGAAAAACCACACGGCCTAGAAACTTACACCCAATCCTTTTGTTTGCGTTGTAAGTTCTACATGGATTGAAGGGTACCTACAATTTTTCGTCAAAACCGAACGACTAAGATGAGATGCACTTTTCATGACAATGATAGTTTTGAAAAATTTTTCACTTCCTCGCAAGAGGCAGGACCCCTAAAAGCATTAGGTGTACTCAGGGCTCCAACCCAGACCTACGTAATGTTAGTTATTCAATGTGAAAAGTAACAAAAATCGCGTGTTTCGCGATTATCCCGGTTTCACTCAACTTAGTGATGTTGAAATGTATTATCAAAATTGTTGAACATACAATTTGTGAAAAATTTCGTCAAAAATATTTTTTTTATGCCCTCAACTCTTTTTAAGATAGAGGGCGGAAACCGCATCGCACTCAGCTATACATACTGAAATGAAAGGTCGTGAGTTAGAAGTGACATAAAACATTCATTCGAAATATTGTGCAGGCTACTAAAGGAGTTAACATACTAAAAGTCCTGACGTCGAGAAGGTAAATCGGAGAAAGGGAAGGGTCATAAGAATCCCCTTTGTTGATTTTTCGCTTATAGCAAAAAAATAATGAGTCGCAGTGGAATGTTCTGCGAGATTAAATTAGAGCTCATAAAATTTACTACAACTTTTGTTATGTGTTTTTTTTTAATTCTCAACCGTTTCCGAGCTACATGCATTGCTTAAGAGAAATTTCTTACTTAGAGATTGTGAAAGTAGGAAATTTATTAATAATGAAAATATTTAAACTTAAAAAGCGATTTGAAAGGGAAAAAGAGGACATTGGGAGAACAATTTAGTAAAAGGAGGACGAAGGAAGGACACAAAAAGAAGAGAGAACATGGTACCGAAAGAAAGGAATGTATTCTCAAAAAGAGGACGGATGGTCACCGTACTTATATGGTACCTATCGTTATTTGGGGAGAGTATAATAACTGTAGCGCCAAGAAATGATAATGGGTTTTTGTAGAACAATTCAATACAAGCATTTTTTACAATAGGTGGGGGAGGGTCTATCTCCCCTTGTGTAGGCAGGAGAGGCAATTTCATAAAAAAAGTACTAAAAATGAAGAAAAAATATAAAAAAAATAACGGTAATACCTACAATTAAGTATTATACTTTTTTTTAAAGCCAACACTCTTGTCTATAAGACAGTTCATAAATCAAGCAAAATCTATGTACAGTTTTTGAAAAAAAAAACGAGTTTCAAACCCAAGATTTGAGAAAAAAAACAAAAAAAAATTTTAAATAGTAATTTTTATTTCTTGGCGCCACAGTTATCATACTCGTGCTTGTTATTTTTCTTACCTAGGTCGAAAATGAAAAAATCCGAAGATATTTGTCTAAAAATAGTTTGTACCAAGTTTGAAGAAAATCGGCTCAACCGTTTAGACTTGCAAGTTATGTAAGTAATGACCTTACTATACAGGGTGATTGGTATAAGATGCACCAAACAACTTGAGCGTGTTGGTGGAGTTAAGACAAGAAAAAAATCGTATAGGAGGGGGGGGTCTACTTCCCCCCGTTTTGGCGGGAAGGGCAATTTTCTAAAACATTGACTAAAATCAGAAAAAAAATTATTTAAAAACAACGGTCAATGATACAAAGCCTTGTTGTATTTTTTTGGAAAGCCAGAAAACTACTCTTTTATTTAATTTTTAAATTAAGTTGTTTAAGTGATCAGTTTTAAAAAAATTAATTTTCAAACTCAAAATTTTGAAAGAAAAAAAAAATGTTTAAATTATTTTTTTCAAAATTTTATGTAATTAACTATTATTTTTATTTTTAAAAATTTATGCTCTTATTAATTTTTAGTCAAAAACAGAAAACCGTATGCCAAAATGTATCTTAGTTTTTGAGAAATTAAAAAAAAAATTAAAAGTAAAACTAGTAAAATAAGTAAAAAGTTAATTCGTTTTTTTTATTATTTGATTAAAATCGGATGGTATGTAATAAAAAATAAAAAAGGGATAGTTCCCCAATTAATAATTGACCTGAACAAATTTGGGAAAACCAAAAAAAAAAAGTGTTTTTTTTTGGAAAAAAAATACTTCTACTTTTTCTTAATTTCTCAAAAACTAAGATACATTTTGGCATCCGGTTTTCTGTTTTTGACTAAAAATTAATAAGAGCATTGAATTTCGAAAATAAAAATAATAGTTAATTACATAAAATTTTGAAAAAAATTTGTTTAAACATTTTTTTTTTTTCAAAATTTTGAGTTTGAAAATTAATTTTTTTAAAACTGATCACTTAAACAACTTA
Source organism: Baccha elongata (assembly GCA_951217065.1). NCBI lineage: Eukaryota > Metazoa > Arthropoda > Insecta > Diptera > Syrphidae > Baccha > Baccha elongata. The sequence continues at coordinate 44,575,552 of OX578274.1, forward strand.
ATTTAAAAATTATATAAAAGAATAGTTTTCTGGCTTTCCAAAAAAATACAACAAGGCTTTGTATCATTCACCGTTGTTTTTAAATAACTTTTTTTCTGATTTAAGTCATTGTTTTAGAAAATTGCCCCTCCCGACTAAACGGGGGGGAAATAACTCCCCCCTCCCATACGATTTTTTTCTTGTCTTAACTCCACCTACACGCTCAAGCTTTTTGGTGCACCTTATACCAATCACCGTGTATACAAGAAAACACGGCTCCGTAAATCCTACTTGTATATATCTGTATCGTTTACAGATCATACATAATTAGGTTTCGCAGTGCTAGAAGTCAATCAAAAGCCCATCTAGACAGCTCGATTTCTAGTCTGCGTCTCAAGTCACGTATAAGTCGATATATAGAGATCGTTACGAGCTGGAGCATAGGTTTTTATTCCCTATACAACCCATTAATTCTATAGTGCCCGGTTTAACGGTAATTTGGGTGTTTTTGAAAGGTTCCTTCCCAAGTAGTAAAGGTCACCCTTTCGGAAGAGAGGTTTGTATCCTGAGATACTAACGTTTTAATTGTAATCATCCGAATCTTTTATTGTCAAATGAAACAAGTTTTTTAATCACAAAATAAATACGAGTAGATTCACATATGTATGCGATTCCCCTTAAAATGTTTGAATTTCGAAATTAAATCAAGTGAACTTTGGGTTTAATGTTTGATAAGCACAATGAGAAGTTCATTTAGCCCAGTAGATTGTTTAACATTTATGTGGTGCGACTTAAGAAATTTGCCTATACTTTACTGTATACGTCTTAATTTGATGAACTCTAATGGCGAAATAGTTCTAGCCTAGAAAGCAATTTCTAAAATTACTCAATTTAATGGTAAACCCTGTGTAATTTCTTTTCCATTTATATTTACTTTCATATTTGGGTCAAGTTAACAAAAGGTTTTTACAGAGCGAGAAAAAAGTAATAACCGATAAGTAAAAATGGTTTGTTTAACCTCAAATTGAAAACCTCATTGTGAATTTGATAAAATTTATCTTTTTTTTTTATCGTAACCGACCATTTTCCAAACCCAACAGAATCTCGAGGGCTCTTCACCATCGTCATGTCATACAAAACCAATATACCTAGTACTATACTTTCTTTTTGTGTATTGATTTTTTAACACTTTAAAACTTCAATACAAAAAAAAAAAAAAAAAAAGAGAGTTACATCCATTCATCCAACGACGAAACATAATTTCTCACAAAACCCAACAAAACAATTTATGATGTTACATCGCACCATGTTCTCCCACTTGAAACAAGTGCTCTACAAAGAATTCCAAACACCCACCCATTGGCAAACTATCTATCTATCTATCTATCTAACGCTCTAGTCTAAACGTTCAAGTCATGGGCTTTTGTATCCCATAAAATGTATCTGCTAGTGCTATCTGCTGATGGGCTATGGATAGTTAGTTGTGTGTGTTCCGGATGGGGTTTTAGTTTTCAGGCTTTTTCGATTGTTATACGGTTGAAGTAATTTACTCTATAGCTGCGTCATGTTTTTATTTTTATTTTTTCTTCTTTTTTATGGCTTTTTGTTCGCTGCTCGTACTATCTTCATTCATGAACAAAAAAAAAAAAAAACTATCGCAATGCTTTGAAGTTTTGTGTTTATCTAAACGTAAATGTAATTAAATTAAACACAATATTAGCTGGGTAAGAGGATTACACTAGATTCTGTTCTCTGTTTTTTGTCGGTGGATTTAAACGAGCGATTGATTGAGTCATTAAAGGTTGATTTTATTATTCTTTTTTTCTTTCATTAATATTTATGTTAATTTTAGTCTTAAATTAAGAAAAATACACGGTTGGATAAAAAATAGACCATGTGCAGCGATAGTTATTTTAAAATATAGATGCAACGGTTAACGGCCGTTGTGTCTGTGTGGGAACTTTAAGGTTGGAAGTGCATTTTTATATTATGTCTGTTCTTGGTTCTTGTTGAGAGACCTCTTTTAGGTTCTCACTGATTTTTCATTCAAAGAATTAATTGGATGAAGAACTCGCAGAAGCTTGCTCTGGTCTTGTGACAAGTATAGACTGAAACCTTAAAAAAATCAGAAAGCTTGATAAAAAAAAACTTTGGGTAAATGGTTGCCATTTGCCCTTAAAATAAAAAAAAAAGAAGAGTGAAAGAAAACTGTCGAAAAGGCTTGTATCGACTTTACGATGCTATCAGCGATAAAGCGCCATCTTGGAATTTACAAAACGAAATGTTACAGCTTCAGGCTTTGGTTGTAAAGTATCTTATCAGTCTTTCTTCTATGGAATATCGAATAACTCTAAATCTATAACTAAATACTACTCATTGTCGACTTGTACCCCTTTTCGTGGAACACCCGTAAACAACTATAAAATCAAGAAGACAAGCTGTACTTAATGAAGTGGTTCTTTTTTTTAAATTAAACTTTTCAAATAAGAAAAAGAACACAATTTGCCGGTGTTTCAAGTTTTCTTATATGTGCCAGTATAAGTATAGGCATGTTACTGAACACCGTACAGAATTACCTATTTAGGTACCTAACCTGAATCTCTTTCCCCATCGAATCCGAAAATTTTAAGAAATTGAGAAAGCTAGAACTTCTATTTCGCCCTTAATTCACATGATCACTTGTGCGAATTTAATGCTCAGTTTTAGCTCATAGTGCTCAGTTTTAGCTCTATTTGAAGTTCAATTGAATTTTCAATAATTTTCGTGACAATTAAAGGGATTAAATTTCAAATAAAGTAAAAGATAAAGAATTTGAAAATAAAATTACGGGTTGGTATTAAAGGAAGCCGTGTTAATGTAAACGCTTAACTCGAGTTCGAACGAGACATGCAAATAATCTGCTGTCAATCTGTATTGGTAATGTAAATTCTGAAATATCACAAAGGGTTTTTTGGAAACTAAGAAAGCAGCATATAAAGTTGTATAAGTAGGTCAAGCTGTCAAATGCTATTAGTCTATTTTGACGTTGCAAAAGTGTTCGGGATATATACGATAAAATTTCCCCATTAGTTGCCACTGTATTTACTCGAAATGTCAAGACACGTAATATAATGTGATTTCCTCTCAGCTTAGATGGCATTCTTTGGTCACAAAAATTACAGGTTTCTCCAGTCAATCCATCCATGCAACGCTGCGTTAATGTCTTCATCATAACAATTCAGGTTTGGCTTAGAAGGCATTCTTTGGTCACAAAAATTACAGGTTTCTCTAGTCAATCCATCCATGCAACCATGCGTTGATGTCTTCATCATAACAATTCAGGTTTGGTGAATATACCAACTTCGGTCGCGGGTATTTTTCGGTGATTGCTGTTTGGCACCTTAAACCTATATGCTTACTTGCTTGTACATTCCAAGACTATTCCCCCTATAGATTTTTAAAACCCCTCGTTGCCTTATACCTTTACCTTTTTTTTAATAAAAAAAAAACACAGTTTTTCTATTCTGATTCTTATAAACTCTGCATTCCATTTGTGGTTAGTTTTCCCGAAAGAAAATCCCACTGGTCTTCAGATAATGTTTCGCCTTCTAATATTCGCTGAGCAATCTTCATGATGAGCTTGATCAAACGGTTTAGAATCAGAATTTAGCTAAAAATCGTTTCTCTTGTTGATTAAGGAGATGAAAACTTTTCCTTCACGCGCATTAATTTTTTCAATTTTGATGTTTTGCACTTCTTCGTGCAACGTCAAAAAGTAAAGTCTGGAAAACAATTAACTGTTGGGATAGTTCTTGATAGCCTGGTTTTCTTCTGCAGATATTTTTTCTAACTTTAGATAAATGCTCTCCGTGTCCGTACTCTCGACCTAATCTATAGTTAAGCACACTTCATATTTGCTTCTTTCTTACCATGTCTGTCGAGACGTGCTTTTTCGTCCATATTATGACATTTGCAGGGTAGGGCTTAACTAAGTCTTAAAAGCTATTTTTTCTAGTTGTCACTGCTTTGTCGTCATCATCACTCCACTATACAATGTTTTTTTGTCCAATAATCCAGTTGCCGAAGGGTAATGTCAGTAAAACAATGATTTTGCTTTCTGTAGGCAAGTTCGTTGCAAGTAGAGATAAAGATGTTTCCTTTAGTTCTTCTTTCTTTCTTGATCTTCTTCTTATCTACTTCCAAGAAGCTCTGTCACCAAAAGACAGTGTTGCGGTCCGATTCCTAATACCATTTTCTTCATGGCAACCCTGTTCAAATTTAATCTATTAATTTTTGATGGTTTTTAAGTTAGCTGTAGAAGTTTAACAAAAAGTACCTTTTCGGATTGTTGACACCCAGCGTGGTGAGTATAAGCACCGACCTAACAATATTCCGCAGCCTTCCTAGCATCACCAATTTCGGAAAAGACTATACCAAGTAACTATTTTGCAATAATGATATCGTTTCCATTCTCAGCTTGTTCTTCTCTGTAGTAAAACATTTTCCATGGTTACGTCTCAACATCCAAGATTTCCAACTCGATGCTCTCAACAGTTTCGAGTAATCTGTTGTATTACAATACTGGACTAGCCCCGGGAAATCTGTATTTCTCTTACCTGACCATTTCTGCTTGGCGTAGAATCAGTACCATGGACAGAAATGATTAGTCTTTTTTATGTGTAGAAGAAATTCACTAATGATCTATGTTTTGCTACCATTATTCACATTTTATGGCAATAAGTATTCACTTTATCGAATTGCTAATAAGGAAATGTTAAATTTAACTTGTATGTCTAGACATAAACATATAATGATCCTTCTATATCACTGCTTCAAAAATTATGATTTCAATCCATTTTAAAACGAGTTGTTACTAAAATAAATTCATGCTATTTGAGATTTTAAAGTTCACCTTGTTTTGTAAGTGCTTATTATCTTATTTAAATTAAAAATCCATTTATATTCGAGTCTATCCGTAGTTTAAAATCACAATAACATATTAAAGCAATTTACATGGGAGCTTCTTAAGCCCAAATTGTATTACAATAGATTCTTTGGTCTCTTTTTACTAAATAATCTATATCTTTCAAATTAGAATTCAATTTGGCCACTCCATGATTTGTTGTTGTTGTTTTTTTTAAGCCGTAGGTGTCGTTTTAAAATTTTGTTTGTTATTCTTAAGATACATTTGTCTGGTGATTTATTTAATTTTTTTTCCGCCCACATTTTGATATTTTAATAGAAACCAATTTTTTCTTGAAGTTTATTACAGCTTGTCATTTTTTCAAACCAAATACCTTGAAGGAACCTAAAGTAACCTCATTGTGTATATGGAGCTTCGATAATATGATATCTTCTTTATCACCTGAGAAGGTGGTTTTAGAACGTTAGAAGTTTACCTTTTTCAAACAAAACTCAATTATGATTTCTTAGCGGTTTTATTTTCTTAACAATGAAAATTCCTGGCAGTGTTATTCTCGTTTTTATTATTTGACGCATTTATGGAGGGGGTACACGATAAAAAACGTTAAAAAAAAATAAATACATTTCGACTGAGCGAGTAAATATCAAATTTCTTTGGCATCATAAATAATTTATGAATTTGTCGCTGTCTTGGCATATCTTTAATATAAGTATTGGAATGTAATGAAATTCAGATAGATAATTTATTTTTTCATGGTTTCAGAGGGTGATGTCAGTTAATTCATTCATCATCTTCTATTGAAGTGGTTGTGAATTGAATTAGAAAGCTCTTCACGTTTTTGTTTCTGGAGGGTGATTTATATGTACTTTTGTACCAATAATAATATGCATAATGAACCATACAATCTATATTGAAACAAAATCAGGGTTTTATAACTAAACATTGTTATGTACTACTAATCGATATCCAAAATAAATAGTCCAGTAAAATTAGCAGCAAAATGAACAAATGTCTGCAAAAAATAATATAGTCGCGAGATTATATTTTTGTTTTAAAGAGTACCATTTGGAGAGTCTAAATCCACAAAGTGCACACTAAAACAATGTCTGCATTGTCCGCGATTTTCTCGATATCTGGTGGTCGTATAATAATTAACTTTTTTTAGTTTTATGGGCAAACATTTTTTCTTCAACTTTGTCTTACATATATTTTTGACAGATCTTTCCTATCAAAAGTTATTTCGGACATAAAATTCATTTTTAACTATTTTTTCGCATCCTGTTGATGTTAAAAAAAATAAAGTTTGACATATTTTTGGTATGAACTTTAAATTTTTGATGTATCTGTATATGCAAAGTTTCTGTACAATAAGAAATAGTTAAAATATAACATGACAAAGTTCAAATTATGACAAAGTTAAATTTGCTTTTTTAACAATCTTCCTCGTTATGATTTCTGTTGTTGTTTTTTTTTTTAAACAACAAACAAATTATAATTTTTTTCTCACGAAAAAAAAAGTTTGCTACATGATTTGCCAGGATATATTTAAATTCATTTTTGTTGTAAACAAACTGAATATGTCGAAAATTTAAAGTTCTACCAAAAATATGTTAAACTTTATTTTGTTTTGATCAACAGGAGGCGAGATAATCGTTAAAAATGATTTCCATGTCAGAAATTTTGATAGTTTTTTGCCAATAACTTTTTAAGAGAAAGATCTGTCAAAAATATTTGTGATACAAAGTTGTAGAAAATATTTTTCAGCATAAAACTAAAAAAAGTTATATTTATACAACCAACAGATGTCGAGAAAATTGTATTAACCCATTTTCCAAAATGGCGGACAACGCAGACATACTTTTTAATGTGAACTTTGTGGATTAGATTCTCGAAATGGTACTCTTTAAAACAAAAATATAATCTCGACTGCAGTATTTTTTTTAAGTTTTAAAGCTAATTTTATTGGACTAATAATAATTAAAATTAAACAGAATTTAGAAAAACCGTCAAAATGAAAGAAACAAATGCAGACATTATTCAAAACCAATTCCTGACAAAGTAATTGAGAAATTTTGGACCTAAGTAATTCCACAGCCAGCTAAAATTTTATATATAGCATTGAGCATTATCAATTTATTTGGCCGTTATTTACCAGTCATATATAATGACGCTGCCATTTCTACAAAGTGTTTCAGAGATATATTATTAGAGAAGGTCGTAAATAGATGGGAATAGTCTCGTGCTGTTTCTCTGATCCACCCATTAAATTTACACCATTTTGACGGATATACCATTTTTGACGATCATAATATGTTGCCTGACTCCACCAGAATAACCAACAACAATACGTAGAAACCCAGGTGATACTGTCATGTACAATAAAGAAACGGTGAGAACTCCGTCCAAAAGGACTTCCAGTTACAATCGCCAAAAGAGAGGCACCCCTAAAAACTCGTAGAAAAAAAAGCAACGACACAAGTCATCAGCATTCAGTTGTCCTCAGACATATGTAAGAAAATAAGAATACATAACTGGGGTCCAGGAGGCTTACTGACCGACGTTTTCTGTGGTCAACCCGACAAACCACAAACAGGTCTGTTGTGGAGTTGTGAAGCAGAAATTTCGATATTCGAGATTATAAAATGTCGGAAAAGTGAATACAACATTCGAGGAAAGAAATGTAAGGCCTACCCTGAAACATGGAGATGTAAGTTTCATGGTTTGGAGAGCTATGTGTGCAAAGGTATCGGCAAACTTATATTTATTGAAACTACAATAGACAATATAAAATATCTGCAGATGTTGAAAACAAAATTCAAGGGTCGGCGCTGAAAAATTGGGTTGCAAGATGATTTCAGATTGTGATATAGTACAACGATGTGAAACATTCGAAATGTAAGTAAGAGAGTGGCTGCTATATACAAAGTGAAATATAAGTTGCTCATATTCAGAACACAAAAATATTGAGCACTTTTAAGACTTTTTAAAGAAAGGAATTCGAGAAACTAATGTATAATTAGCAAAAATCACCTCAAAGTTGTAATTTTAGATGAATGGACAAAATATCCACAGGAGTAAATTCAAAACTTATGTTTACAATGACAAATTGTATCAGAGAAGCAATAATGGCCATTAGATGGCGCACTCACATTAAATTTGTAAGAAATTTGAACTTGAACTGAACGTGCAATTATTTGATCTCTTTGTTGTTTATATTTGTTTGGAATTTTATTTATTTAAATAAGCTTTGAAATATTAAATTTTGTTTTTTTTTTTTGATAAAACTTTTAATAAACCTCAGATAAATTGCAAAAGATTTACCTAGAGATAACAATTTTATTACAAAACCGAACTTTTCTATAAAAAAAATCAAGTGTACGCGCAATTTTTTGATTCACAGTATACAAAAATCTCACTGAAAGTAAAAAAATGCACAGTTTGATTTCAGTTTGTCTCGTTTTCCTGAACTAACAATAATAAAGGAAGTTCTCTCCACTAAATGGTGCGTATGTTATTGATGTCGTAACTGAAGTTTACCGATCCTTCTACAATGCAGCAGTTGGTTTTCCGTCTTCCGTGCATGAAAATTTCTCACCTTCACCAAGATTGGAGCGAAGATGACAAGAGGAGAGGACCTTTCATTGATGAGTCCAGGTTTTACTTGCTATCACCAGATAGACTTAGCAGCATTTTATTGTAACTTGCCAACTTATTAAAAAAAAATTTGTTTTTGTATGCTTGCAAAAAATGGTTGATTCTTTCCTATTTTTTCTCACAATAAAAAAAAGGTTTACAATGTAGACATACATATTTTTGGGTTCAACTTGTTACTAATTTTTTGGCAGTAATTAATTACAAACTTATACAAACTATAACTTATCAAGAAAAAAAGTTTTTGAAATACAAATTCCAAATTCGGAATAATTTTTTCCGAAAATGCAAAACCATGCTATGTGCTTATTAACTAAAGTCTGTTGTAACATATTTATATTGAATCTACCAAACCAAACCAAAAGAGACTTCCTCCTCTGACTATGGTATATTGGTATCTAACATTCATCCATCTATTTAAATAAACTAGATTATCTACAACATTTTCGGACAGCAACATTTACTTCACTGGCCACATAACGTTGCATATTAAACGAAGCATGAACTTTGTATCTAAAAGTTATTTATCATGCAGAAAACGACAGATAGTGTGTTGACGTTGAGTTATTCCAGTTCCACCCAACTATAAAGTTTTCTGTTATGCTAGAACTTTTTTGGTGCTGTTTTTTTTTTATCTTGTATGATTTCACTCACGTAACTGTTTTATTTTCAACAATATTAGTGATTTTTTCTCACAGTCGAATTACTTGAACAAATCTGCAATTCTAATTTAAACAGAATTTATGTGCCCAAAAATAGAGCAAAATAAAGTTCAATATAAATCTATTTCTTCAATTTGTATCTATAAGATACAAACTTTTTCATCACCCAAAGGCCGAAATAATTGAACTAATGCTCAAATGATTTCTTTTGTGTTCGTCTTGTCTCCTTTAGGGCATCAGAAAACCGTCATTAGTGAAGAACCTTATTTCTTTGAGTGTTAAAGAAATGGATACACACAACCAACGGGAAGCAAGCAATGTATATGTATACACCCAAAAGATTAATTGTTTTCTAAAAACGGTCTCACGCTGCGAGCAGGATCAAGAAGGAATCATGCCAAAAAATACCCAATACCAGCTGTGTGCCAATTATTCCATCACATTGTAATTATCGACATGAAAATGAAAATTTTCAAACTCTCCTTTGAAGAGTCTATATAGGGGTATCATCTTGGCTGAGTTGCTAATACAAAGTTAAATAATAACCCCCTTTGGACGAAGAGCTATTATTCATAATGCGGAAAGTGTTCATTATGTTGTCAACAAGAAGGATATATTTTCTAAGAATATTTTTTTCCGGTTATAGGGTTGGGCATGGTCGTACAGAGTTGTTCGGAAATAAGGAATCATTTTAGATTTTACTGTAGTAGCTATGGGAAGAAAAAGTAGAAGAAGAAGAAGAAGAAGAAGAAGAAGAAGAAGAAGAAGAAGAAGAAGAAGAAGAAGAAGAAGAAGAAGAAGAAGAAGAAGAAGAAGAAGAAGAAGAAGAAGAAGAAGAAGAAGAAGAAGAAGAAGAAGAAGAAGAAGAAGAAGAAGAAGAAGAAGAAGAAGAAGAAGAAGAAGAAGAAGAAGAAGAAGAAGAAGAAGAAGAAGAAGAAGAAGAAGAAGAAGAAGAAGAAGAAGAAGAAGAAGAAGGAGAAGAAGAATAAGAAGAAGAAGAAGAAGAAGAAGAAGAAGAAGAAGAAGAAGAAGAAGAAGAAGAAGAAGAAGAAGAAGAAGAAGAAGAAGAAGAAGAAGAAGAAGAAGAAGAAGAAGAAGAAGAAGAAGAAGAAGAAGAAGAAGAAGAAGAAGAAGAAGAGAAGAAGAAGAAGAGAAGAAGAAGAAGAAGAAGAAGAAGAAGAAGAAGAAGAAGAAGAAGAAGAAGAAGATTTTTCTTTTTTCCGTTGATGTCGGATCTGCTTTCGGGAATTGCTCGAGGTGTTATACAGCTCCTACTTCTTTGTTGACTAGTAGTAGCGGTATCTATGGAGCCCAATAAGATTCGCGTAAATAGACCATTTCGAACCAATGTTTCATCCTCTTCTCGAGAATTATCATTGAAAAAAATAGAAAAAATTATCCTTCCATCTGTGTAGCAATAAAGTTTCATCCAACTTGGCTAAAAATTTCTTTAGTAATCGGCTGCAGTAATATTTGTTCTCCTCTACTTGTAAGATGTTTGCATTATCTGATAAACCATCTAATTTTCTTGTTCTTTCATTAAAATTAATAATCTTTATAAGAAGGTTTAAAGGGACGAAAAAAAAATCATATACATATAGGTACTTCTGTATAGGTATTAATTATAAATTCAGCGTTTTTGTGATTCTGAGTGGATTGACTTAACTAATCTTTAGAGAAAGTATTATATAAAAACTTTTCTTCTTCTTCTCGCAGAATATTTGCAATTTTGTTCATTAAGAATTTTTTTACATTCCAATAACTGCCCCTTGAATTCAAATGCCAAAAGAACATTCAACAGATAGTCATTGTTATCGATTTTCTGCTCAATTGTGTGTCTAATATTTTTTGTTTTACAGAAGCTATATAAAGCTAGTTGATGACATTGCATAATAAAGTATCAACTGCAAAGGACACTGACCGGCATATTATCCTGATGTTGTGCCATTTATCTATGTATAGATACCAACTGTTTTTGTTTACAAGCTTTATACTATATTTTTATTGTCCGGGTTGATATATGAGTCGTGTTGTTGTTTATATATAACACAACGTTCTGAACTTAATTTCCTGGCTTATAAGAGCGATTAGATTACCATGCATTCGTTGGTTATATTGATCGATGATAGGACATGAAACAGAAGTAAAGAAAAAAAAATAATATTTGTTTTAAGTGTTTTTTGCAAGCTAATAGTATCTTGATTGTTATTCAGGACACCGACACATGCTATAGGGGCGGTTAGTTTTTAGTTTCCGCTATTTTCCTTTGTTTGGTATTTTTATAACCCACATTGGAAATTCTTTAGCATTATAGGGCTTACACTCTGGTATATTTAAAAAAAAAATTGTCGGGGTATTTATTTTCGTGTTTAGGAAAAAACCAGAATGTATAAGGGTGGTTTTGCTACAGTTATTTTCTATTAAATAATTTTTTTTTGTTTTAATATAATATAGTGGATTAAGGATTTAAAGATTTCGTGAGTTGTTCTTGCTGATTAGAAAAATAAAATTAAAAAATCACACACAACTTCCTTCTTGCGTGTTGTTTTTGTTTTTGTATGATTTTATACCTACTGTATATAATTTAATTTTCATTGAGAAGTGTTATTGAATCAGCATCAACCTGTTTTTATGCACACTATTTTTGGCAGAAATTATAAACTATTCCAAGGCGACCAACCGGATAATTATATTGTTCTTTTATTATCTCAGTGTATAGAACAGACTCGTACGGTCTTGCTTCTTTGACTCTTCTACAGTTTTCACCGAATCTTTTCTGCGAAATTGACATTACCACAGTTGGTTCGGTTAATATTAAATATTTACAAGTTATTTTCGATCAAACTTTGTCAAAAAAAGTGTCTTTCGTAGCTTTTGAAAAAACTCTTACAATACTGTCTGCAAGGAAATTATTCTTCAACCACAAGGAGTGTTTTTTTAGCGTTTTTGATAAACTTTTATAGAAACGAATCTGTAGAAAACTTTGAAAATGGTTTCGGTCATTTTTTTGTATTTTTGTTTTTAATATATTAATTAATGTCAATCATATATTTATGTTTTTTAAACATTAAACAATTTAATTAAAATCTCTGTAATTTTGTTTTGAAATATTTCTTTTATTTTGTTTTTTTCAGGTACGTTCTGGTTTTGAAATTAGTATACAAATAAATCAGGTAAAAAAATATATTATTTCTACGACAAAATACATAAATAAACACTTTACAGCCTTTAAGTTAGCATTGAGATTTTTTAACCCTATACTGCATAAATTATTGTTTTAAGAGAAAAAAATAAAAAACCTATTAAATAGCTTCTTTGGGATGTTTTAATTTATCTTTTATTAAAAAAAACAAAAAAAAGTGATTTGTTTAAATAATAATAATAAGAAAATGTGTGATTTTCAACCCCTTATTGCACTCGAAGCCAAATATGGCTTGTGCAGTTATACCTCTCAAAAGTGCAGGATAATATTTTTTTTAATACAAATATATTCATGTCACAGACAAATAAATATCTTATCACAAAATAATTTTGATGGACACATAACTCAACTTAAAACAAAGTTATAATTTTTTAAAATCAGAAAATTTTTCACACGTCTGTTTTCAACGACAACAAGGAAACCACTGACCTTCAAGCTGGAATATCTTCCTTATTTTTCGTGGCACTTTTACAAAAACTATACCACTATGTGTTCTCACAAATACATAGAAAAGAACTGTGTTGCTCGAGCTCAATATTATAGGCCTCACAGAAACGATATTAGTCCCCACTGCACATTGTGTAATCTGAATCAAATTGAAAACATCTTCCACTTTTTGGCAATTTGTCCCATCTTACAAGAAATTCGGCGACTATACTTCAACAAGAGTTATCTGTCGCTAGAAGAATGTTTAAGTGTTCTGAACGGAGAGAGTGGTTGGAAGCTGCTCATTCGGTTTATCTCACATTCGGTTGAGTATAGAAATACATACGTTAATCTATTTTAGGTACATACCTATGAAGATAAAATCTGATTTAATTTTGTTTTAGCTAAACTAAAAGCCTGATTTTTGAGGATAAAACTTAATCTAATTTTGTTTTAGCTAAACTAAAAGCCTGTTTCAATTTAATTTCGTTTTAGCTAAACTAAATGCCCGCGATACCAGTCTTTAACTGCTTCCATATTCTGTTTTGTTTTAGCTAAACCTAATTTATTAAATGTAAAATAAAGCCAAACTTATGTCTTAAAAATATGAATAATATTGTTATTTACTTTATTAATTTCGTTTTCGCTAAACTAAAAGCATATAAATTTAAGTCCTTTGTTCTAGATTATGTTTAATTAATTTTTTTTCTGCTTCCTAATTTCTTTTCTTTTGTCATAAATCTTGTTTTAAGCCACTTTGTTTTATTTTTATTTTTTAATACATTTTCTCTCAAATTATATAGATATATATTTAATTAACCGGCAGAAGGCTTAGGGCCATGCTTGTATATCTTTTTAACTTTAAGTTTATATTCTTCTAAAAAAAAACAATAAAGATAATAATAATAATAATAATAATAAGAACTGTGTTGTATACATTTTTTTTTTAGGGAAAAAAGCACATAAAAATAAAAAGCCAAATTTGGCTTCGTGTGCACTAGAGGGTTAAAGTCTTTTTTTTTTATTAGGATGCGATTTTTACGGGGAAAATTAATTAGAATTAATTTTAAATTATTTAATTAGTAGATTAAATTTAAAGTTTAATTGAAAATCATGCTCAGTTTCGGCGCCTCAGTTTTTTTCGACGTATTCTATTAGTTCGTCAGTAAAACATTAACAGCCTTATTTATTAGAATTCCCTATTATCCATCTGCACGGGTGAATAGTTACGCAGTAAATAAGCTATTATGCGTCCCCTATTCTATGATGAAAAAATGCTTATTTATAAAAATTTCCCCAGGCCATTTTAGTTACAATACGCTTGCAAACAAAAAAGTACCAAAACAGGAAAATTATTATCATTTACAGTTGCTTCCAAGTTAATCATACACCAATAAAAAACACATATTTTTCTTTTGTATATGAATTAGATGCCATTTTTTCGAAGATTTGTTTAGTGGTATTATTTAATTGAATAAATTAATTTGAAAAAGCATCATAATCTTCAAAAAAGCGTAAAATATGTGACTTGTTTAATATTGGTGTTTGTTCAATTTCGGGAGCAACTGTAGATGTCATGAATCCTTGACAAAGCGAACCATATTTTTTTTATTAAGTTGCATGTGTAAGTTGTTGCATATTTATATTTTGCTATATTTTGTTATTGCGTGCTTAAAAGAATTGTCCAATAAACACTAAAAAAAAAATGATTTTGTTTTGATCATTATTGTATTCCTAAATGTGACATTTCGATAGCAAATCATCACTATTCAACCCCCACAACACTTAATAACTTATTATGCCTCTATTACACGACCAAAAGTTTTATAAATAAGGTTTTTGCTTTCCGAGGCATAATAAGGACTATGCATTCGCTATTATACGTTTATAAATAAGGCTGTAAATGTATTTATGATTATATTATAAGAGTTAATGTTTGCGCCAATCATTATATAATATTAATTTTTGTATTAAAAGTTGTAATTTTTTGCAATAATTCACAGTATCTTAATGTATTCTATATGTAGCATTATTATTAAATGCCCATTCTGAAGTGAATTATTCTTCAATTCAAGCATCATAAATTTTTAAATTCAATATTTACGCCTAAAAAAGTCTCTACCCTGGCTTGTTCCCTTCATGTATTTTAGTAAAAAATTCAGTCTGTGCATACTTTCTTTATTACAGTTCCTAATTAAAATTTTATTTAGCATAACCTCAAATAAGAATACTTTAGCAAAGAGAAAAAGAAATTAAAAAGATATTTGTTAATTTTCAATAATTTTCGAACTTTATTTTGATCGTATCTACCCTGCCGAATTTGATTCCGTCAATATAATTAAAAATATAAGGCGGCCTTATTTAAAACAGCGCTCAAAGACGTGTATCATCGTTAAGTTAGTAATATTTTACACAATACGATCTGTTATATCGCTCTTATTTGTAAGTTGGTGCGACGCGAAAGTGGAGTTCAGTGGTTGGGTTAGGTGATTGTGTCTCTCCCATGGAAGGTCACAAATTTTTAAATTCATTTAATTTGTTTGCATTTACTCAATAATTTTGACAATGAAGTGTAATATAGTTTTTTTTTTTAAGTTAACTTATTTAGTTAAAATTTTTAATTTTTTAACAAAAACGTCTCTCCCCTGTCTTATTACCCCTGGCAAGATAACTTCCAGGGAGATACCGCTGACCATTGGAACACACAAAAAGTGTCCACGAGAGAGGTTACGCTACCTAAAAAATAAAAATTATCGAAAAAAGTATGAGTTGCTAATATATAAGGATACGGAAAAATATTTAAGAAAAAAAGATAAAGGAATAATAAAAACTGTTGAATATATCATGTCACAGAAAAATACCTAAGCCTTTTTATTGTTTATATGGCAAAAGTAGTGACGTGAAATAGCGCCAAACGAAATAACGGCAAATTGGCCTTATTGCGTTTTCAGAAACGAAATAACACCAAATTTGGAGTAATGATTTTAATAGATGTCTGTCTTTTTTTCGTCATATAATGATGAATGAAAATAACAACAATTATTATTTCATTATTTTTTCCTACGTTTCGTCGGTATTTCTCTATTCGGAGTTTGACTTAATTTCAATATATAAATCGAAATAAGGCCAATTTTGTTTTATTTATACAAATATATTGCACACAGCAATTTACAGTGCAGTAAACAACTTAATGAATTCATTAAAATTGTGTAGTTCCAATTCTACAACATAACATGCCCACAAACGTACTGAAAGAGAGTATGAAAAAACTGGTCTTTCTAAGATTTCTCCACAAAAGTAATGTCATCCCTTTAAGGCAAGTAAAAAGTTAAACCCAACTTAAAATATCTCTTAACTGTAGTTATTAAATATATAAAATTGTGTTTAAGGCTGAAAAGAATCAAACAAAATTACAAACATTTAAATATTCTAATTTTATTTTAAACTGTAAGAAATACTTTTTTTTTAAGCGATTGTCTTTAGAAAAAAACTTACGTTAAAGTTAAATCACTGCCTTTCTAACTTTTGTTTGTTCGTTATACTTACATCAGAAGAATCTTTTTTCTAAGAAAATAAAATCCGCAATTTAAAACCTTGTCTTCTTTAACTTCAAAGCTTTTCACTGCGATACGAAAAATTACCTTTCGAAACCACCATTCAAACTTTTTGGACAACGTCCCCATATTTTTCATTTCCTTGCACTTATAAAAATAACTTTATGAGTGTATGCCTCAAAGAAGTTTTAAATTGTAAAACTTTTGCAATAAAGAAACATGCTTTATTTTCAAATGGAAATGTTAACAAACTTATAATATACACGTTTTCTTATACCAAGAAAAACCACAAATAATAATATTCTCCAACTTTCTAAAGCTTCATTTAATTTTCAAAGATGAATAATATTTTCAACACAAAAAAAAAAACAGACTAAAAAGATAACAACAAAACTTCTTGCATTCATAGATACTTTATGAAGTTGCTTTTTATGTCAACAAACAAAAAGAAGTCATCTTTTTGTTTTCTCCAAGATTCAACAACATCCGTAAGATTCTTTCACAAAATGAAGCAACTAAAAAAAAACAAAATAAAACAATTCCAGAAATAAACTTTAAACTCACTTAACATCTTCTTTTTTTTTGTCACAAACGAATCCAACGGAAGGAAGTCAGCATGAGGCTGGGGCGCCTCCGAAACGATAACAGAACACACACAACCATATCCCGTGCGTCATGATTGTCGCCGCAAATAGCACGGCAATATCCCCGTCAAGACATCAAGTGTTTACTAATTAAAGTGAATTGCCATCAACAGCCCTCGTATTTCGTATCCGTTTGAGAAAATAAAAAGTGTTTGCTTTGTCATTGAGACTCACGAAATTTTAGACAACAAACTGTGAGCGGAATTATTATCCCAAACCGCTCCGAACTAACCTCGAAAATTTATGCCGTGGGGATGAACTAAAACGTGTTTAAAGTTTGTTTAACATTTAAAAGGAAAAAAATTGATATTATTTTTAGATGCATGGCAGTTGTTTGTGTAATGATCACATATCAGTTGCATACTTTTTCTTAGGGACAAGTATTGTTTTCGTAAACTTTTTCATACATTTTTTAAGAGATTCACTGAGGGCCACATGGCATTGTCGTATGCAAAATTAGCTGAACTTTTAACATTTCTCTTGGGCAGATACGTTGACAAGTGCCAGTTTTAGCACTACAAAGTTGCCAGGTTTGTCAATATAGATTGAGATATTTTCGATGGCAGATAGTTTTTTATCAGCTTAAGCTTAGAAAAACTCCTCTCCCCACCGTTACATGTATATGCGTATATGTCAATAATAATGCGTATGATCAATAATACTTGCAATGCTATCCAAACATTTGGTTCTTGTAAGTTGCGGTCTTTAATAAAATTTAAAACAAATACAGGAGTAACCAAAAAAGATTTCAGACTTACGAACAATTCAACGTAATTTTTTGTTCTGTATTTCTATAAAAGGTTAAAATGATGTATAGAAGAGTTCGATGTCTTACTCTGTCAAATATGCTTTTGGAATATTAAGTTCAATAATCTGACTTAATGAACAACGAACTTCCATCAGTGAACTAGGTAATTGCTTTGAACGCCGTATTTATGGTAATTTAAAGACTTTCCAACTTGAAGGTATTACCTATATTTCGTTTGGCATCGGTTTCATGACCTTAGAGAGAATAGACGCAGTTTTAATCGGTCATTAAAAATTATTGTGAAATTGTATTGTGTATAATATAACTATTCCGAAAGAAGCTTATTATGTTCCATTCAACAGTTTACGCTCTAAATTACAGATGCAGTCATAACACTAAGTAAATGGGTATAAAAGAAATCTACTGCAAACAAATTAGCTAAGGCTGTCATTGGTAAGGAGCGTCTAACCCCAAGATGATATTGATTTTCGTATTTTTTTTTTTACAACCAAACATTTGTACCTTCCGCATACCGCTATCCATTCAAATAGAAATTTGTGTCGACGAATAAGAGCATTAAAAGCTTTTCCAGAGTGTTTGAAATTAACTTCTCTCAAAGGTATTAACTTTCTTAGAGCTGAAATCGGACCAGAAGTTTATATTGAACAGTTAAAAGTTCTGAAAATAGCAGTCAACTTCTTCTATCAATTTGGAATTCTCGTATTGCCTAACAGTTCTCATTAACTGAATTAATCGGATACGAAAAATTTTGCAGATTTGAAATATTATAGTGCTGCGTTTAATTAATCAGAATGATTGTGTTTGAAATATTTGCTGAGAAGCTAGTTCGCTCTCTTTCTTCTGGTAATTTCACTTATAAAGGGTGTTTTTTTCGAAGTATAGAACTTTAAGTTGGCATTACTTTTCAAGACGGCGACCGATTTAACAGCTGTCAAGTGATTTATTCTCAGTTTGGTTTGGCAATTCATCATGTATAGACTCACGCCTAAACAACGCTTGAAAATCGTGCAATTTTATTTCGAAAATAATGGTTCTGTGCGGAATACGTATCGCGCGAATTTTGTTTAGCGATGAAGCCCACTTCTGGTTGAATGGCTACGTCAACAAATAAAACTGCCGCATTTGGAGTAAAGCTAATCCTCAAGTGTATGTCGAAACACCGTTACATCCAGAAAAACTGACTGTTTGGTGCGCTTTATGGGCTGGTGGAATCATTGGTCCGTACTTTTTCAAAAACGATGATGGCCACAACGTTACAGTCAATGGTGATCGGTATAGAGCCATGATTACTAACTTTTTCATTCCTGAATTGAACAATCATGATGTCCAGGAGCTGTGGTTCCAACAAGACGGCGCAACATGTCACACAGCTCGTGCCACAATCGATCTATTAAAAGACACGTTTGGTGACCGCCTAATTTCACGTTTTGGACCTGTGAATTGGTCTAGTTAAGTTGAGTTTCTCAAAACATGGACAGTAAGTAAGTGGTTTAAGTGCGGCTTGTCTATCTGACAATAAGCCGATATTCCACTTACAGTAGTTTGTTTCTATATTTCTTCCTTGTGATGCTTTTACCTAAGATTGGGAAATACTAGCAGATTTTCTTTTCAATGCAGAACTTTCGGTTCTACGCCCAAAGTGTTCTGCACCGCAGTCACTTATGAATTTCAGCAGTTCAGTCTTCCATTTCAGTGAATTTGTATATTGAAAATGAAGTTCAGATTGTGTTCTATACTAATTCTTTTTTATTATTGCTCTACTTCATCATAATACGGAAATCGGTCTCGAATTTGTATTTCTTATTCATTTTATATTTTTTTCTCATGGGGCCTCAAGGGACATTCAGTCAAGGTGTAGTATAAGTGGACAGAGATTGTATTTCCCTGGATCCATACATTTCCCTACTCCATATCCATTTTTAGTGAAATGCACGATTGCACTTATATCAGAGCTTTCAATTAGTCAATATTTCCTACTAAATGAGAGCCGCAAAAAACAATCCTAGTGTATCAGCTAAGTATGTTGGAAAATAAAACTCTTAATATACAACTTGTAAAATATTTATCTTTAATGCAAGTTTTTAAAAGTAAGTAGTTAATATAAAGTTTTAATTAAAGTATATTAAAGAAGTTAATTTCAAATAATGATGTTACGTTAAGAAGGTGACGATAGCGACTGACTCAGTATAGATTTCAGTTAGCCAAACGCAATGTTAAAATCAATGTTAAATCGTACGATGTAGATAAAGAAAGGGATTAACTGGATTTTATATTCTTCACCTGTAGTCAGAGGTGTCCAACCTTAGTGTCACGCCCAACAAGTATTATAGTATTTCTTTTGAATTCCCGGAAACTCACAACTATCACTATGAAGTGTCAGAAAAGTCTTAAGCAAAATATTGTGCACGGTGCTGTATAATTTCAAAATAATCATTTTCGAATTTGAATTCAAGATTTCAATCATTTATTAATAAATATAAAAAAAACCTCTGAATCCAAGAGTTACCAAGGAACTGTTAATCTACCAGCCGTGGTATAATCTTAAAAAAATAATTATAAGCAAAATTGTGCGACCCAACCCAAGAATATAAATTATTATTAAAAAACCGCATGAACAAATCGAAAAAGATCCTTTCTCTGTTAGTGTCGCATTGAATTTCATACAAAGTTGAGCGTCTTTTTATTAATGTCGGGCATGTTTCTGGCTCGCAACACTCGCAAAACGCAGTTGGGTGCAACTAGAAACCTTCTTGCTGATGCATCGAGTATTAAAAGAATTAATAATACATCTGTTGGTATATATATAGAATGTCAACTGATGGGAGTTGAAGTAGAAATGACACAGGATTCGGACGAGAAATAGGAGATTATATGCGGGTAAATAGATAAGCGTTATCTGACAGCGATGTGTCTTGTCGTGCTTTTGGGATGAGGGAAACGCTCTGTTGCACTCATAAGATACTCTAGTAAGAGGGGATTAAAAATATACAACATGATGTTGATTGATGGCATAACAGTTAGGGTATTAGTATAGATGTAAGAATTGTATAGAACGCACACTTATACCCAAAGCGACAATCCCAGAGTCAATGGCTTAATAATATGAATTTGTTCATCTTGGAAATAAAGTAATTTAAAATTTCGTGGAAAAAGATACAAAAACTAAAAAAAGTTAATTTGATTGATACTGATGCTTCTGGTTTTCTGATGGTGGGTTTTATATTTCATTTTAATTGTGATTAACTACTTTGAGTAGTTTTGTTCCTTCTGTGGGGAACCTTTTTTTTTATAATATTGTTGTTGCTATGTGATTATTAATGCCGAAAGTGGATGAACAAACACTAATCTTTAAAGTTCCTTTAATGCGTGATGTCTTATGCTTAGATTAAAATGTAAACATTAAATGAAAGCAAAAAAAAAATTATCCACACACGCAATAGATTAATCATAGAGATGGATATTTGAGATAATTCAGGTAAAGAAGTGTTTACTTTAAAATCGTTGTTTTCGAATTTGAATAGACGAAGTAGGTATGTTAACATTGTAAAGGAATCCTGGGTAGCTTGTGATTTTATTAAAAATTGGATGTGTTGTTAGACACTAAACAAGGATTTGAACATCTGTTCTCACAGACTTTAACCTATTTATTATCTATGAAGTTGCCACTTTAATGATCACGTATATGAACAAAGTTGTTCTCAAATTTTTGTTTTTTTTCTACTTATGATCTATATAGGTAGTGGGTCCGGACAGAATTGTCTGTCTGTTTGTCTGTCAGTCAGGTTGTATAAGTACCTATACAGTACCAAATTTAGTATGCAGGGTTCATAGACCATTCCCTAGAGGAAAAATTGAAATTTTTGTTCTAGCATAAAAAACAACGGTACCTGCCATATAACCGTAAACGAATATCCAATTTATTTAGAAAAAATACGGTCAATTTTGATAAAATTTCGCATGAGTGATTTATATCCAAAGACGAAGCCTTTCTTCAATTTTTTTTTGTTCGAAAAAAGCTTTTAAACGCTACCTTCCGTAGAACAGTTTTTATACCGACTATCTCGTAAATTTATTCACCGTTTTTGATGAAATTTGATATTCAGATAGTTTTACAATGCCTGATTAATATTCCACAAAAAAATTCCAAAAAAATATTGTTTTGAAAAAAAAAAAAAAAATGTATATGCAAAATTTGTATTTTTTTCAAAAATGTTCAAATTAATTTTCAAGTCGTTAGAAAGAAGGTAACTTGCCACGAGAGCAAGTTCGTGCGACCCAGTCGTGCTTTATATTTCTTGATCGATTCAGTCCAGCTTTAGCGCTATATTTTCTTGTTTTTATACACAGGCCAAGTAGTGATTGGATTCTTATATCCAAGTAATATATCATCACTATCTTGTTTTAAATCTCCTGGTAAAAGCTTGCTCAAAATTTCGTGAAATGAATTTCAAGAACCAGTTTTCTTCATTTATTTTTAAGTAGGTACATCTCATCAGCTACTTTGCTGCCAAAAAAATCAAAAGTTAAATTATTTTTTTAAGTGCATCATCAGCTGTAGTGACCGTCCGAACATTAGGCTTCCGCTTCGGCAGCCTTCAGCCAACAATATCACCTTCACCAAAAAATTCGGTTTCGGTCAAATGAGGCTGAAGATTCTGCCGAAGCCGAAGTTTGAATTCCTTTTGATCGCCAAAAAATAAGTATTCGAATTCAGAAGACTTCCCACCTTTTCGAAGAATGTCTCAAATCTTTTTTAAAGGAACCATTATGTACAAAGAACGCAGGTATTTTTCATTACTAGAATTGGAAAAATTAGAAACGAAATATTTATCTGCTCCCCCGAACTGAACAAATACTTTTCGTAAGGCTTTGTGCGAATAAATACACGCAGCTGTTTGTATAGTGGACGGATTTTACATTATAACCATGTTGTTTTTTTGCAAGCCCATTAAGAATTGTTGTCGAAAAAAAACACAATAGGGATTAGCCCACACCATTACAGAAGAATTGTGAAATTCCATATAACATACATGTAGTTGTGCCAGTTACAATGTTTATAGACTTGTGTTGTTGTTCAACTTAAGTGTAAAATTATGTTTTAGTCTATACAAGTCTGTAGGTATAGACTGCAGAAAAAAAAAACGGCTAATGTTTGCGCCTTTTAAAGATTCCACAAGAGTATAGAAATTATTTGCCGAAATCGGCACAGAGGCCCAGGAATTCAGCTGGATCATTACTACGAGCAATGATATTTTGCACATCAGAACAATGTGGCAATGTTTCATCACTTCGCTGATACGATTCAATGTCCTTATAGCCGGGTAACTCCTTAAGAGAGTTTAGAGTACTTCCAACAGTCGAGAAATAGTCTTTTTCCAAGATAAGCCTAATATCAGCTGATTTTGGCGACAAAATGCGATAAATTCTCGCATTGTTTTCGGATAATTTGTTTGAGAGCTTCCAGATTATATGCGGCTTATTCTTATCGACAAAAAAAAAAACGGTCGAATTGGTCGATTTTGCTGACCGGTCCAAGTTGCAGTTCGAGGCATGATGTGCTCCTAAAGCAGTCGTAATTCATTAATTCGCGGTACTAAAAAATCTTCGATTAAAGTAGAAGAAGTAGACGTCTCATATGCAACATCTGCAGCTAAATAGATGCTTTTATACGGAGCATAAAATCTCTATATATACGCTGTTGAGTAGTTTGTGATCTCGTTGTTTTCAGACATTGGGCTATTCTTTCTCTGTATCACGTCTTCATGTAAGTTTGAAGTCCATAATAGTTTGCTTTTGTTGAGTGTTCCAGGAATAATTCCATTAAATTCAAGGAGAGTGTATTCATTTTTCTTTCCCTCTTAAATAGCACAAGTTCAGTCTTTCTTATGATTAACCTCGAGTACATTTTACGATGTTCAAGTAGTTCTACGGATTCCATAGTATCTCTGATGGTATTCAGATATTTACCAGATATCAAAATTCTTATGCCTTTGCTCTTAGTATATTCTTACACTTTTGTTGACAACGAGTAACCGAAGAAGAGATGAGATGACTTTCTCATGTGGTTATCCTATCGTTGCTATTTTCTTAATTATTTGGTACCTAAAATCCGTGAGTTTCATTTGATTCTGCTCTTGAGAATTGTATTAATCCAATCCACAACACTTCTTCCAAAGCTGTTTTAATAGTAGGAGTAAGTTCTTTTTCTCAAAGTGAGCGAAACAAATCCGAACGTATAAGTTCGGTGTTATTTTAATTTCACTTCTGAGAGTGTAATAAAGCCGAATTTTATAAGTCAGCGTTATTGCAATTGGCGTTGTTCTACGGCAGAATTTCCTTTATAGTTATTGGCGCAAAATTATAGTCCATTTAACTGGAAGCTAAATCAAATTTAGTTTGACACTAGTCTAAAATTACATTTTTGGCAATTATAGACAAGTTAAACTACACTTTAAAGACTTGCATCAAAATTAAAATCATGAAAACCCTATTTTAATTTTGATAGTGTCACACTTGCTTCTCTCTGACTCCTGTCAATTTGTCATTTTCTATAAACCGAAAAAAAAAATTTGCAAAATGTTTTCGGAGGACGAAGATTTTGATTTTTTTTGACGACATGAAACTGAAATTGTATACCCTTTATTTCGTAAAGCGGCATTACAGCATTCTTAGCAAAGATCAGCTTTTTAACGATATATATTTCTAAGTTCTTAAAAAAATTATATTAATTTTAATTTCAGAGGGAGAAAATTGAAATTTAACAGAAAATAGGAAATTTTACCATCTTGTCAAAAAAAAAAAAAATTACAGCTCACACTACGCGGATGACAGATTGAAATATGTATCGAGCTTTTTTTAAACTGTCAAACTCATAATCTTGTTAAAGTATTTTATAAATAATCTCTTTTTTTCCTGTGAAATTTGAGATTTCCGTGACTTAAAAGTTAATTAATTCACAATTTTCGAGCACAACATTAAAATGTTCGCTCTTGTTTTCAATCAAAATGTCACCAATGATACAAAAAATGTTCAGCTGTCACCCGCGTACTGCTGATTTTGACACTGCTCTGCGAACGAGAAAGATATATATCGTTGTCACCTAAGAAACCCTATTATCATTTTATTGACACATTCCGGGCTTATGACATTTGACGACAGATAGAAAGCTGTTTTTGCTATGTTTTCTCACACAGGTCATCAACTTGTAATCCTCCGTCTCCTCCCGTATACAAAAATTTTTACACACGCTTTCCTATACATGAATACGTTTAAACAGCAAAATTGTAAGAATGGATGGTCTATCCAAATTTGACAGTCCCATTTGAAATGCACGGGCACGCATACAGAGTTAAATCTCTGCAGTTTTGAAAGTTTGTAGGCAAAAGTGGTTGGAGCCTATTGAGTTGACATTCTTGTTTTCTCAGCGAACTGTCACTGTTTAAGGCGTGTTTCGCACAAATAAGTAAGAGAATTGTTTTAAACCCCACACTAGTTGTCAGTACTTCAGAAAGAGTCTATAATTACTTTAAAGTTAGAGAACTGTTTTAAAGTTAAAATTAAGTTAAGAAGTGTGGCGTTAGTTCCTTAAACTTAGGCGGACTATAATTTTGCGCCACTGTCTTTATAGGTTCATACTTTGGTTTGCAGCTTAAGCCCTATAAGATTGTCGACATCAAAGGAAAAGAAACAAATTTTTAATATACATACATGCAACTATTATTTTAAATTATTATATTAAAGAAAATTAAGCAACATTACTTTTTTTAATGTGTTCATATACGTCAATAATTATTTTGGTCATAAATTCTTTTTTAATACTTATCTGCCGATGTCATTACTTTGAAATACACCAATTAAGTAATAAAAATACATACCTATACCAACTTATAGTAATTTTGCTACCAATCAGTACCATCATAGGTTATTTTTGTTGCTAAGAAGATTTGTTCGAAAATCAAATAAAATTGTCCGTAATTTTTGTTGTTAGAAAATCTCACAACAACTTAAATATCAAATCACCACAAGCAATCAAGTTATAATCTATCTAGCATTTCTATAATCTTCACAAGGCGTGCCCATCCACACAGGGTGCACATTGAAACAGCAAAAAATAATAATTCTGTTGTATCATTCAACCAAACGCGCAATCACTGGATGCACACACACATAATGAGACAATAAATTGCATGCTAATTGATTGTCTGATATTTGTTATTGGATTATTTTTTAGCCAATGCACCTCGAAGGAAAAGCAAAAAAAAACCCTTGTCTCTGGAATCACCTGGTTGCTTG
Source organism: Baccha elongata (assembly GCA_951217065.1). Classification (NCBI taxonomy): domain Eukaryota; kingdom Metazoa; phylum Arthropoda; class Insecta; order Diptera; family Syrphidae; genus Baccha; species Baccha elongata. The sequence continues at coordinate 44,601,634 of OX578274.1, forward strand.
TAAATTTTTTTTTTCTTTGTAATGTTTTATTGTACGGCAATCCAATCGATTTAATGCGGCATTTCCCACCCTGTGCCAGGTTGTATAGTTGTGCGCTTAGCGTGGTGATTGTGTATAGTGACGGCAAATTAATTGCGATAATAATATCCAAGGTTTTACGATGCACTTTCAGGGCAAAAGAATAGACTAACTTTGCCAGGTTAAAGGAAGCCATTAACTAAAGGCTCGAAAGACGTTGCCATTATGCGTTCCGTATACTGCACTACCCGTTGTTGTTCGTATAGAATCAAATGACTATGGGCAATTAGTCGCATGTGCAAGAATCCTTTCTCAGAGCGTTTTAATGACGTAATTTAGCTTTTAAGATGCAATCCGTCCGCTCATCTGCAGCACAAAGATTGTTAAAAATAAGATAACGAGCAAGAATTGAAGTCAAAATACCGACAAGCTGAAATGCGGAATAACCTTATAAATACTTTCAGCTTATAAACGCCTTTTGAACTTGAATTTCCTACTTTGTGCAGGAGAATCAGGTTTTGGAAAAAACTGTCAGGTGAAAAAAAGAAAAATAAATTTTTAACTTTCTAAGTGAGTGTAAGTTAGAATTTCGAGTGTCAAGTGTTATCGCTGTACACTTTTAAACTAAATTGTAACTGGAAAATCATAGGCGATATCATGCAGTGAAGTTGAAGTTTTCCACCACAAATATAAATTTTCTTTTGATATTTTCCAAATGTTTAGAATTTCAAAAGAAATAAAAAAAAAAAAAGAAATTTTATGTTGTAAGTAAACGAACAAGTGCTGTGAGTCTGTATATTAAAAGACTTCAAACCCATTTACTTTGATGGGATGAATATTGATGTGGTTTTTGTTGTTTCCTTTAAACTTCTACTAACGCTACCGCACCAGTCAAGTGAATTTTCATTCTCAATAGCCCATCCAGATGAGTATATGTATATGTATGCAGTAACAACAAAGGAATACCGCTACTGGGTAAAAGGGAAAATGCCATAACAACCAAATTAAATCCCGCCGACTGATTGTAGATTTTATGGCATCATAGTAATAAGCACAAAAACCGACAGACGAATTACAAATTCTATACACAAGACTAAACAATATCCGTTGTTTATGGTTTTCAAAAGGCACACAAACACTTTTTGTGGCCTTTTTGATTTGAATTTAATGTTTAGATCTTTTTACACAATGAATTCTGATTTTTCAGGAAAGGAAACGGAGTGATTCAAATAGTATAGGTATATCTACTTAAATGGAGTGAGATGATATTGCTAAATAGCTTATGGTTAAAGTTGTGAAAACTAAATAAATTTGATAGTATGATTACCTAATAAGAAAGAAGAATACCATTAATATTTTTTTTTTTAATTAACAAAATCAGTTTATAAAAAATGAATAACGACAGTATGCAATTAAGTTAAAATTTCTAAAATCAATTTTCCAAGTGTGAAAAGAGAATCCAAAAGACTGGAAAACTTGAGACCGGACTCACGAGAGTTTGTAGGTGAAAGGGGTGAGGGGTAAGTACTCTTGTGAGGCAGCTTCAAATTATAAACATCGGAAGCGTGAGTACTGTTTCAAGTCCAAATTCAAGTTTTTTTTCCCATTTTGTTCTTTATCTGCTTCACTGCCGAGTTGTAACATCGCAGTATTTTCATAATTAAGCTAAATGCAGAGTGATAAAAAATTAATTCTTGGAACAGGAAACAAATAGAAGTATTAATAATAACTTATAGATGTTATTTTCTTTTATTTAAAATGCAAAAAATTCGCGTCGCACAACTGTCTCACTTGACAAAAAATCCACCCGCTTGCAGTGAGGCGTCCTCAATTGAGCACCTGTGTAAACATGAGAGTACCTACCACGCCAGACTCAAATTTCCCAGTCTAAACACGGTCAAAGACAAGTTTTATGTACTTAGATATGTTAGAAGCATTTATTCATTGAATCAAATTTGGCAGTCATCATTAAAGTAGGCAGAATAGGAAAAAAATAGATCAATATGCGGTGAATAAAACCTGACCGTTGTTTTAAAGAAAATTTTGCTGACTCAACAAATTTAGTTATTATGAAGAAATTTTTTCCTTGTAGTGTTATCTACAAATTTTTGTTAAATTGAATAATTTTTTTCATTTATACTTTCTTGAATTTAAGTGAATAATTCTTCAATTGAAAAAAATATTCATCAATGTGAAAAAATATTTCTTCACTTCAACTTAAATATTTCTTTAATTTGAAGAATTATTCTTCAATTTGACAAATCGTTCCCGATATTATTCTCATTTTCAAGTTGATTTTTCATTAAATTGATAAAAATCTTCATCTTAACATTTTATTTCATAATACTAAATTATTCTTAGAACTAATGCATCGTTTTCTACAAATCAACAGAAAAACATTTCATTTTTAGCAAATCCATTTCATCAATATGATGAATTGTAATCGTCAAATTATTATTATTAAAGATTTCTTCAGTTTTGTTCTTCAAATAAACTATTATTTCTTCAGTTTGACGCACGTTTGTTTTCATTAAACGCAAGCGCATTAAAAATTACGTTGCTATTTTTCTCTGAGTGTAAATTGTACTTAATTAAGCTTTAAAAAACAAAAACGTGGATGCTCTTTTTGGCAACCACTGTTTTTTACTTGCTCTAGGTACATTAAGGCAAAGTTATGCATTCGTACGGAAAAAAAGTTTTGAGATAACAATCAAATATGGCATTACGATGATAGAGAAGACGAAAAAAGGTATGACCGGCAACTCTGTCTGTCTGTCTGTCTGTTTGTAGCGACACCTACAGCCTTAACGGTTGGGACGATTGCCAAGACGTTTTTTAATTTTTATAAGCGCAGCCGATAATTCCATTTTTTTCGAAAAAAATACGATCGATTTTGATAAAATTTTATATGAGTGATTTGTTTACAATGGTGATGTCTTTCGTCAGATTTTTTTTTCAGAATCAGCTTATTAACGGTACCTGTCATAGAACCGTTTATTATTACACTGACTATCTTTTGAACGAGTTCACCGATATTGACGAAATTTAATATTCTAAAACTACTACCAAAAAACCGATACTTCTACTTTTTTCGAAAAAAATACGATCGATTTCGATCAAATTTTATATGAGTGATTTGTTGCTAAAGGTGATGTCTTTCATGGGATTTTTTTTTTCAGAATCAGTTTATTAACAATCCCTGAACATGTCACAGAACCGTTTGTTTTTACACCGACTATCTTTTGAACGGCTGCAACGATTTTGTCGAAATTCAACATTAAAAAACAATTGCTTGCCCTTAATAATACTGTGAACAAAAATTTGAAAAAAATTACTTTTGAAAAAGTTGTTTTTTTTCCAAAACCGATAATTTGAATTTTTTTCGAAAAAAATACGATCAATTTCCATAAAAAATCATGTAATTAATTTGTTGCCGACGGCGATGTTTTTCTTATACCTACCTACCTAAATCATTTATTATTGCATCCATTTTGTTGTGAATAGTTTAAAAAAAAATTAAGAATATAAAACACAGATTTTTTTTATTTTTAAACTGATTAATTAAATTTATTTCCCAGTCGTAAACACGAAAGTAACTAACCGCAAGATCAAGTTTGTGTGACCCAGTCGTGCCCTTTATTTTTTTTTTTATTAAAGAAGAAAAATTTATTAATAGGTACATATCTAGATTATCATTCAAAATAGAAAATGATTACACTTTAGTAAATATTTTACTTGCACTAAATCAAAGATACAATAGTGTCGGTCTCTTTCACAACTCATTGTACCCAAATTTATTATAATATAATGGTTCTAAAACAAAACTCACTCATTTCATGTAATTAATACCCATTACAAATTTAAAAGTAGAGTTAATCTATCTTCACATTAAATAACCAATTATCCTTTATCCAAAAATGTACCCCGTTACCAAAATACTCGAAAAGACCAAAGATAGCTATACGTCTTCTATGCAAACCCAAACGTATAATTAATGACCTAACTGACTAGCAGACAGTTAATTTTACATGAGCTTTATACCGATTCAAAAAAATGGGTTCAAATACAAGATCATGCTTATAGGCTAGCGCTAGGTAATCATTGGACACAATCTTACTTCGTCGTCATGCACCTTGTTGCTGATCATACAAAAGTAAGCGTTCTATTATAGGCGGGTCGACAATCAACGGCGGCGTTGGACGTCCTGCTGATTTGTCAAAAAATTGCTCGCCCATTAAGTCTCGCATTACAATTTTTATTTTTTTCCTGATTTTAACTGAAAATTACGATTAAACGTATTGCGTTTAACCTGATTTTTAATTTTGTCATAAAATTAATTGAGACGTTGGTATGACTTTATATTTTTTGCATATAGTTGAATTAATTAATAGCTTGAGATATAATAAATTGCTTCTGGGTTGCTGGGAACTCTGATTTGTTATCAGTAAATAGCGTAAGTAAATTTTAATTATGTTAAAGAGTTGATGACAGCCTAACAAGATCTTTGCGTGAATTTTTCATACTTAAAGAAAATTGTCTTTTGTCAGGGAACAATGTATTAAGTGTCATGGTAATAAATTGCCTTTTTTATTTTATGTGTGAGAAGTTTTACGGGAAACGTTTCAATTTTAAGACTCTGACAGAAAAGTGAAAACATTTATTACATAAAGTGAGAATTATGTTACCGAAATTTTAAATATTTTAAAATAATATTTTTTCAAATAAATTTAATTAAAGTGGTGCAAATTTCCCTATTAGTGGGGCAAGTTGAACCAGTATATGAGGTTAGTAGAACCAAAGATTCAAAAATGCAAAAAAAAAAACATTCCCTAAAGCGAAAATTTAATTTTTTTTCGAAAAAAATCTATTAAAGTCTAGTTAAATTTTAAATAAAAAATAATTTCTAGTATTTAATTTTTTAACATATAAAAGAAAATATAAATAAAAAATCATAAACATTTTTATAATATTTACAAATGTATGCAGATACATCTCTGTATTTTCCGAGGGGTTTGTCACGAACCAGTTTAGGATTCAATGACTGCAATATTGCAAATGACAAATTATTTCACCTGATTTCAAGCAGATTTTAATTTGATTTCAATATTTTGATTGCATTATTTTTTCAAATTGTATTATGTTTCAAGTGATTGCACCAGATTTCAACGAGACTTCATATGATTTCAAATAAAAGTGGCCCAGTTGAATTTATTCTTGACAAACCCCTCGGTATTTTCATAAAAGTCGATCTGGCCCAATTAACCCCACACCATTAGAAATACAAAAATATTTTAAAGTGAAAAAAACAAATACCAACAAAATTAGTTGGGCGCTAAAAAGTGTTAACCGAGGTGGGTCGAGGCATATCATAATTACAGTCAAATAATAAAGTAAATTTATGTAAGTTTTGGATTTTAGTGAAATTTCTAGAAATTTCTAGAAATTATTTTCAGTGTAAGAAAGAGCGGGGATAGAAGTTTTTAAAATGTTAAAAAATATTCTGCAAAGCTTATTTGAAATCAATTGTTTTGAAGAAGACGTATAGTTTTGTCTTTTATGCTATTGAAATTTTTCAGGTGTATAACATTTTGTTTTATTGTCGTTACAACGTACCCCCTATCTGAAATTTTTATTATTTTTTTCTATAATGATTATTGAGCTTCATTCTCATGCTACACTATAGTATTAAGGTGCTACAGAACTTTCTTCGCATAGTGTGACTGAACATTTTCCGCATAGTGTGAGGAATACAATGATGTCGTCTTTTATACCATTTTCGTTTTACGTTTTTAACGTAAAACTCTTCACTTTTGTTTTGTAAAGCATTAAATTGCTACAATATTGACTATTAAAACATGTTTGTAAGTCACGTCTTTAACGAGATATGGCGCTCCAAAAAGAGGGTAATATTTCAAATTTGGCAAGCAAATTTTTTTTCATAACAAAATTTTTAAAATTATCCTTTGGAGCGCCATATCTCGGTAACGACTTATTGATATACAATAATGCTCTTATAGTCAATATTGTAGCAAATTTCGTCTTAAATAACGTACCTGAACGCTTTTGCCGTAAAACTTAAGAAAACAAAGTTATAGAGGAAAAACCGTTATAAAGGAAAAACAGGAAATTTTCAATTTTTAAACCCCCCACCACTTTTAGCCAGTGTCCTCAAGGTCCAAGATTTTAAACATTCCAAAACAACATCTGAAAATTTCATCAACCTCCGTAATTTTTTTCTAAAAACCCCTTTTTTCCTACCTGACGACTGGAATTAAAGACCATTCAGATGGTTTAAGACGTACGTATTTCATAGAAAACAGTTTAAACGGTATCTGACCTTTCATATTACTTTTTACTTTGTCTTTATCGTTAACGACTCAACGTATCTTAACCAAATTGAATATCAAAGAAGACCTAACGAACTGAATCAATGGCATACCGCATACCGTATGCGTAATGGAAAAATCTAATAGGTATGCGTATGCGGCATACGCATACCTATTAAATTTTTCCATTACTTTTTTTTCAATTTTAAAAATGTTTGTTATTAAATCAATATTTTAAAAACTGATTGATGATTTTATTTCAAATTTGAGATTTTATATGTTAATTCTCTTCTAAAAATTGAATAAGTACTCAATTTTTTTTTAGTTTATTATTTAATTTTTTTTTTAAAGTTGAAAAAAAGTATGAAAGTATAAAAAAAGTATTAAGGTATGAAAAAGAAATTGTAAAATATATTGCAATATATCCAAATTAATAGCGTACTACGATTTTCTAGAAAAAAAAAACTATTTGGTTGGACATTCATTTTAAAATTAATTTGTATATTTATTTGTTTCAATTTATTTAATTTTTTGTTTGTATTTATGTATGTAGGTATGCCTTTTGTTCTTCTAACCTCTTAGGTAAATTGCCACGAGAAAGTTTGTGCGTTCCAGTACAGTACCTTTATTTTCTTGCAATTATCACGCATAATAAATTTAGGTAGATAAAGGGTGTTTTTTTTAGAGGTATAGAACTTTAAATTGCAATAAAACAACGATGGAATATTCGATTGACATGAATTTTTTATTTATTCGAAAGATAATTTTCTGGCATTACATTTTAAATATGATTTCTGGCATATGACTGCCACGGCTGGCTCGGATGTAGTCCAATCTGGACGTCCAATTTTCGATGACTTTTTCCAACATTTGTGCCCGTATATCGGCAATAACACGGCGAATGTTGTCTTCAAAATGGTCAAGCGTTTGTGGCTTATCCGCATAGACCATTGACTTTACATAACCCTACAGAAAATAGTCTAGCGGTGTTAAATCAGAAGATCTTGGAGGCCAATTCACAGGTCCAAAACGTGAAATTAGGCGGTCACCAAACGTGTCTTTCAATAAATCGATTTTGGCACGAGCTGTGTAACATGTTGCGCCGTCTTGTTGGAACCACAGCTCCTGGACATCATTATTGTTCAATTCAGGAATGAAAAAGTTAGTAATCATGGCGTTAGTAACCATAGACTGTAACGTTGTGGCCATCATCGTTTTTGAAGAAGTACGGACCAATGATTCCACCAGCCCATAAAGCGAACCAAACAGTCAGTTTTTCTTACATCTATGTATACTAAACATTTCCTGTAAAGATGTGCCAATATATCTTTTTTCACTTTGACCTACGCATTCTAATTATTATTGTTATCCACATTTAGAGCAATAGTCATAATTTCATTTGTGTAGTTTTTCCTTGTTTCACCTAAATTTTCATTATAGCCTTATCTATATATGAAACAACCTGATCTGATTAGTTTAAGTAGTTATAAACTTTTAAACACACCTCATAAGACAGAATGGTTCACTTTGAAAAGTCCAAATCCACCGCCGCCGCCGCGCCGCCAACGCCGCCCGCAGCATAAATGTAAACGCAATGATCTGTTTTGTTATGTAAGTTTATATAAGGTGTATCTATCTGATTTAACATATAGGCCAAATATGCAAATCTAAATTTGCTGGCTCGACAAATTAAAATCAACTTCCTAACTAAGGTGGGATTTATAAAAGTTTATACTTCACCAATATGTGTTTATATGCATTGCATATACAACTATACATTATATATTTGGCAGTTGGCTATTCGTTTGACAAACCTCAAACAAGGAGGGGCCTATTATAAAATAATATTAATAAATTAAATTAAACACAACAATATCTCTCTGCATGCCACACACACTCACTCGATCTGATTAAAATTCCAACATTTTAGTCTTATAAAATAACGAAATTTCAATTCAAGTGGAAAATGTGTGTCTGATTATTTCTGAAGTTCTTGATGTCTTAATCTGGTTCCAATATCAAAAGGTGTTGATTTGTGTATGTGTTTTAAATTATTCTCATATTACTAAATCATCATAGTTTACCTATTCTGCACTTTGACATGACATAAATTATAAAGTCATTTGTCAGAAATGGTCTCAAGTTACACAGAAGCTCGTCGATATCTATTAACTTCTTATAGTGATTGGTAATATCTCACTTTGTTCTTTGGTATAATGCATGTGTGAGTGCGTACTTATTGTGTATATACATATATGTGGTACTAAGTTTCGATTTAAAAACAATCAATTTAGCACCCACATGCATTAAATTCTTCTTATCCACCCTTTAACCCCCCATTAAACTAAGCAACATAATAACAAGATTATATGTTTTTCCTTTTTCCCCGGTCATTCCTGGGCTTTGATGAATAAGTGTTTTAGTGTGACCAACTCAGTACCTACATTAAAATAATTATTGTTCTGTTCTAACAATCTTCGATGACAAAATACCTGCGGCAAATAAGAAGAATGAACTTATGAGTGTCTGAAAAAATAAAATGATGAAATTCATATGGATATATATGAGAAAAACCATGGATTTTTTTTTTAAATTGATAAATCTTTATTTCTTCTTTAACATAGGCCAAAAATAGGTGGGAGTTAAACGCAAATTCAAATTACTTCTCTTATCTAGGAAATTACTAAAAAGTACTACACACTAATTTGAAGAAAATCCATTTAACAGTTTAAGTAAAGTCGGCAGATAAAAAAAAGTGGGGTTTAGTGAAAAAAGGTTTGAGGTCATAGGATGTTGATGAAATTGAAATTCTAGGTCTTAAAATAACAGTTAAAAAAAGCTTGTTACTCTCAAAACTACTTTAACGATCTTAATTAAATATTGCTTGCAGTCCAGTCGGCAGGTAGTTTTAAGTGGAAAAAGGTCGGAGGTCCATGAAATTTTCAGATGTTGTTTTGGGATGGTTAATTAAAATTTTCTCAAGTTTTAGACCATGTGTAACCTGTGCTAAGAGGGGGAAAGGGTGGAGAGAACTGCAAAATTTTCGACCTCTTTCGGGTTTTGTCTCTATAACTTTTTTTTTTCGTAAGTTCTACGGCAAAAGCTTGCATATTATGTTTTGTATAGAACGTTAAATTTTCTACAATATTGATTATTTAAGCGTTTTTGTTTGTCACGTGCGTCGTAACCGAAATATGGCGTTAAAAAAAAAATTTAAAAAAAATGCAAATGTTCACCATTTTTCTTCTCTTAATACCCTTTTTTGCTACAATCTACAGCAAAAGTGTTCAGGTGTTTTTTTTATATGGTTATATTTACTAAAATATTGATTATCCAAGCATATTTGTATGTCACTTCGTTTCCGAGATATCCAACAAAACGTTAATTTTTAAATTTAGCAAGCAAGTTTTTGAATATTTTTTTTTTAAAGCAAAATTTGAAAAATTACCTATTTTTTTATCAATTCACAATGGAACTCAGTTTTTTGTCTATTTTCTGCCAAAACAATTTAAAAAAATTCTGTACTCTGCCATTCAGTAAAAAAATATGCTTCGAAAAAATATGCAAATGGTCACACTATTCACTTTTATTCACTGAGCTAAGCTTAGTCTCCTGTATGGAGAATTCTCGTCTCCATCTCAAGTATTGAGGTTGGTTGGTAAGTACTTTAACCACTCTACGTGCTGAAAAACAGACATCCATATAGACCAAGAGTAAGGTATACACTGCATAATCACCTATTGGCAGGCAGGCAGACCGGTAAGTGTCGATGAAGTATTTGCTTTATATTGTACCATTGGGTAACTACTGTCATAGACTTTTTGAAAAAAAAAAAAAGAAATTAAATAAAAAAAAGTGTTCAAAAGTAATCAAAAGGTGCTAAGAGTTTTCAACAACGTGGCCATTGCTGTCGTCGTCGCCACATAACCGCAGAGCCTGGCTAAAAGGTTCCTACTTACCACTTGGTTTGCTAGCTGTGCAGATATAGTGTTTCTAATAATAATATGAAACGTTAACATAAAGCACAATCATGGGAGCGCACAAATCGCCTACTGGGGGCCATCGGAGTCAACTTTGTTTGGTCGAATGGTCGCACAAATATTATACGCAGTCTTCGATAATTCTAAAGCAAGCTGTTAGATTGATTGCTGCCTATTATGCTAAAAACGGGTTGCTAGAAATGCGTTATTGGTTTGTGGTCGAGGCTTTTATGTAATAAACGTTTTTGATAGAGTGTTTGTAATTACTTTGCTGAGTGTCTGTAATATTATGAATATTAATTATTTCATTATTGCAAAATTTTTCAAGAGTTGTGTATAATTTTGCTAAAAAAAATATATATTTCCCAACGAGGCTGGGAATCTTTCTTTGAATTTGAAATCACAAGATATCTGAATTTATTGAATAAAATATAAGATCTTTGAAGATTAAGAGGTTTTCAATTTTGAAGTGAAATGAAACATATAGTGGGTACCTATAATATAATGTTAATGGCTATATAGTATTGGACTCAATGGCTATATAGTATTGGACTTATTAAAAAGATAATTTCTTGGCATTAGTTTAAGATGATTTTAGACGTATCCGCATATATTTAATCGAAAGAGCCAGGGACGGACTAAGAGGCAGTGGCACCGAGGCAAGCAAGCTTACACCTATAAATTAAAAAAAAAACACGAACAAAAGATTTTGTTGAATGTGCTTCCGATTTTATTGCACTGAATGTTTTGATTATTTTATTAAAATCTATAATTTGTATGTGCTATTTTTCGATTGAAAGTATAGCTATGCCAAAGCTTTTTGTTAATCTTAGATAAGTCTTAATCAATTTTAATTTTGAAAAGCTTCGGCTCATACGATGCCACTGAGACGCAAATACTTACTTACTTACTTAAGATGGCGCTTACAGTCCAGGATGGACTACGGCCTCAACCAACATGTCTCTCCAGCCAGCTCTGTTCCTAGCTAGCCGCTTCCAATTTTGCACCGCAAGTTGGCTGAGGTCATTTTCCACTTGTGTGCGCCATCTATTGGGGGGTCTTCCAATGCTGCGTACACCATCCGGATTGGACTCGAAGACTCGTCGGGCAGGTGCGTTGGTGTCCATACGCTCCACGTGACCCAGCCATCTTAGCCGCTGTATTTTCAGCTTCTTTACCAGGTTAATATCGCTGTATAGCCCGTATAGCTCGTCATTAAATCTTCTTCTCCATACTCCTTCGATACACACAGGACTAAAAATCACTCGAAGAATCTTTCTCTTAAAGCACCCAAGTAACTTCTCATCTGAGTCTTTTAAAGCCCATGCTTCCGCCCCATACAGCAGGACTGGGATGATCAAGGTCTTGTACAGCATCTCCTTGGTTCTATGAGAGAGGGCCTTACTACTTAAATGCTTTCTGAGCCCGAAGAAATAGCGATTGGCAAGAGTAATTCTTCGTTTGACCTCTGCACTGATGTCGTTCTGCGGAGTTATAGTGGATCCCAGGTAGACAAAGTCCTAAACTACTTAAAAATTATATCTATCCATCGTACTGTTTTGCCCGAGGCGACGATGTTGAGATTCCTTTCTCATTGATAGCATATATTTAGTTTTGTCTTCATTAACAGCTAATCCCATCTTTGCCGCCTCCGGTTCAATATTGGCAAATGCACCAGTCACAGCTCGCTTATTGAGACGCAAATTGTTAAATAAATTCTCATCACAATTTCCAAAACACTGCATCTATTGTGATAATTATTCCCATCTGTCGCCTCGAAAAAGACAATTTTGCAGCTTTAAGCTGCTTTCCAAGGTTTTCTCCTTTTCAAATATATATTTATTTAACAAATTTATTGCTTTATACAGGGTGATTCACCTAAGGTGTGCACAAAAATATAAAGCGAGTAGGTTAAATTGAGACAAGAAAAAAATCGTATGAGGAGAGGGGTCTATCTCCCCCGTTTGGAGGGGCAATTTTCTAAAAATTGACTTAATTAAAAATCAATGGTTTAACCTACAATGCCATATTATACCTTTTTGAAAAGCCAGAAGTCTATTCTCTTTCATTCTTTTTAAATAAAGTTGATTTAGTTTACTGTTTTTGAAAAATCAATTTTCAAACTCAAAGCGACAAACTTTTAAGAGCAGAATTTTGTCGATCAATATTGCTTGGAGAAGAAAAGGAAACGGATTTTTTAAAGAAGATATTCTGGACGGACACAGCTCAATTCACCAGAGATGGAATTACTAATTTTCACAATCTAAATTGCTGGAGTAACATTAATCCACATGCTTTAAAACAAAATAAGTCTCAACACCGCTTTAGCTGCAATGTTTGGCTTGGTATTGTTGGACGAATTTTAATAGGACCACGGTTTTTGAATTCAGTTATCAATGGAGAATCTTATCTCCAATTCCTACGAGATCTTTTGTCCGATTTACTTGACAACGTTCCTTTGGCCATAGCAGATCATTTAATCTATCAAAAAAATGGAGCTCCAGCACTTTACAGTTTGGCGTTAAGAAACTGGCTGAATGATCATTTTACTGACCGTTGGATTGGAAGAAAAGGCCCCTTGGAATGGCCACCTAGATCTCCAAATTTAACTCCCCTAGATTTGTATGCATGGGGATTTAAGAAAAATTACGTCTACGAAGTTGAAATAGAATCCTTGGAACAACTTAAACAACGGATTAAAGTCGCTGGTATTAAACTACACGAAATGTTTGTAAGTCTAAATGTATGTGCTGCCATTAGAAGGATATTCAATCTTTATTTTCTACAAAATAGGGATCACATTGAAATTATTTGTCTATGTTACACAATTTTGATTTTAGTTAAAAATCAGGTAGCTCACATCGACGCAGCATATTACAGCCGTCACCGTAGTAAAACATTGAAAAGTCAATTTTCAGGTGTAATCCAGTAATTAGCAATAAAATGCTGAATATTTTAAAAATAATTATAAAAAGGTTAATCATTCAAATCTAGGAGTCTCAACAAAAAAAAAAAACATTTCCTTAGAAAAAAGTGGTAGTTGTTATTTTGGATTTTCTCAGAATCTACAAGACATTTTAGCATGCGGTTGTATTTTTTGACTTAAGATTAATTACATAAAATTAAAAAAAAAAAATTGTTACAAAAATTTGTTTGAAAATTGATTTTTCAAAAACAGTAAACTAAATAAACTTTATATAAAAAGAATAAAAGAGAATAGTCTTCTGGTTTGTCAAAAAGGTATAATATGGCATTGTAGATTGAACCATTTTTTTTAAATAATTTTGTATTTCTCATTTAAGTCAATTTTTTAGAAAATTGCTCCTCCCTCCTTAAGGGGGGAGATATACCCCCTTCCCATACGATTTTTTTTTTGTCTTAATTTAACCTACTCGCTCTATCTTTTTGGCAGATCTTAGATGAATCACCCTGTATATGTAATTGGCTAATAAAAATACCATTGAGTTTTAAAAGAAAGGATAACGAAATCATCTTAAGCAGAAGAATTAAAAAAATAACAACATAATGATGTAATTTCTTAATTTCTCATTATAAAATTTAAAAAAAAATACTTACCATATGTATGCCTATATTTTAAAAGAAACTTGTTCATATTGATTGAACCCATGCTGTTTTGATTCTAATTTCTTAACAAATTCAACAAGCATTTAAAAATTAATTCATAAACCATTTTAATGTTTTAATTTATGCTATTGTTTTTATTTTGTCAATTTGCAAACATTCAAAACAGACTCCGCCTTTTAAAAGCATATCTATTGCATCCAATAGAATATGAGATACAATATCAAATTTCTCAATATGCTTCTCCTATTCCACTCTTTTGAATATTTATTCAAATTAACAAAATCATAAATTCATATCCGAATAATATGTGGTGATTTATCTTAATCACTACACACCATCTTTCTTTAAATGTGTTAACCAAACACATATAAATATTTCCTATCACTTTTAACACCAAAAATTTCAGCAGAATTTCAATATGAAATCTTATATCTGCTATATTTCCCTACTACTTAACGAACCATACCTCATTCATATTGTTATAATAAATTACTTTGAACTTGTTAGCCTACGTTCCCAGGGAGACAAGTCATTTCGAACAGATAAACATTTTGAAAAACCGCTTATACACAATATCATTTCCCCATTTATCATACTTTATGTTTTTTTTTTGTTTTCTTCTTTTCTTGGAACATATTTCTCCTTGAACATCATTATTAGGAAACTCCTAATAAGCTTATTGTATATATAGATACATTTGTATCTTCATTTTCCCATTGTCATATAAGCAGTTTGAAAAGCTAATAAATTATATTTTTTTTTGTCAGAGAGAAAAGATAAACCCACACAAATACATTTCTAAAATTGAACTCATAATTTATATTTATGTTTCTTCTTTTTCTTCTCTTTCCAGGTATGTAATCTTGATCCACAAAATATCTTTTTTTATATGAAAAAAAAAAACATCAAAGTAAGTTATTTATTAGATAGTTGAAATTCAAATCATCCAAAACTAATATTTGAATTAAAGATGCACAAAAGTATCTCAAAAATTATAGAAATCTCACCTTTAATTTGTGTTTCGTTCACGAGATATTTCGTCTTTTTCTTTTAAATGAAAAAAAAAATCTTCGACAAGTGTTAATGAAGAAACAATAATAAGTTTCACTAAGAATAAAGATTGAAAAGGTGTTTTTACAAAGATAAATACTCAAACTCATCAAATACGCCATCACACAAAACATCCTCTAATAAGATTTTCTTTCAAGTCGATAGGCATTGATGTTTTATATGTGAAAGAATAAATATAACGCATCGAAAGGTAAACAAATAAAAACGTTCTACAAACAGTAAACTACACAGAGTCAGGCAGGATATACTTGCAAAAAAGACAAACAATTCTTGAGATACTTCGTTTCATGTTAACCAGATTGCGCGTTCCGAATGTTGTTTGTTGTTCGAGTTTGCGTATCTGCGCGAGTATCTTATATTGTGAACACACTCTTGACTTAGTTTGTGTTTGTGTGTATCTTGTAAATTGTTGACTTACGTTTGTTTCAGTCTTTTTTTCTTTTCTAAACAAATTTACGCTTACATTTTTGTGGACAACGTCTGGCGGGTTGTCCTTTTTGTTGATTTGCATTGGCGAGAGGCCAATACTGGCAACCAAAGCGGCAAAAATGTAAAGAAGTTAAGTTTCGCGAAGGAGATATTGTCTGTTTGCAAATTCTCCAGCAATCGTTGTCGTTTCAATTCCTTTATTTTTGTTTTTTTCTTTAATTTGTTTCCTTCGTTTCTGACATGACAGTCGTGAAAAATCGTAAGAACAAGGAACATTTATTTGCTCATCAGGAGCGCTACTCTTTCTTTCGGTCTTTTACGCATAAATGTCTTTGTTGACCTTTTCAACAAGATCACGGAAACATTTTGAACATATTTGCCTTCTTATACCGCAACACAAAGTTAAAATAACTTTACTTATATATTTTTTCCGAAGACATGGACTTTGAATTCCTAAGAAATCGTTTGGTCTATCTAATGGATTAATTCTTGTTCTTGAAATAGTTGTTGTTGTTGTTGTTGTTGTTGTAGAAGCTGATATGTTACTTTGTTGTAGTAGTTGATTTTTTTGTGTTCGGTAGATCTCTAGATAGATTCAGTTATTTATAAGAATCGAGTTTACCAAGAAATGTTAGTTGAAATGCAGTTGGAATTTATTTTTCGTACAAAAAATTGAAATAATTTACTAACGAGTCGTACAGAAATACCATTGGTATATGGCAGGAATATTGTTATAAATGTATCTACAAAAAATGGTACCATTTGAAATGGAATCAAGAATTCCAGCGTTTCGAAGAATTCCAGATTCGAGTTGTGCGACTAAAAAAATAATCTCAGCACTCTTAACAGTAACATTTAGATCGTAAATAAAAAATAGAAAGAGGAGCCAATTCGGAAGAAAAAACCTATTTATTGTGAACTTTAAACCGTAGGATAGAAACGATCATTGAAAATCGTCTTATTTCTTGAAGCTTTTCAAAAAAGAATTTGCTTCAATAAATATACATTTAACCATTACTAATCTTCCTCAGTGAGGCTGGTGGCTTAGCAACGGCAAACTTGTTTTTCTCAACTGATAGCATCTATTGTATGGAAGCCATTTTTCTTATTCTTCATCATGATTTATATAGTTTCTCTATAAGCAAATCAAAACAATTCCAGCAATCTGAAAAAATACGTTAAAAGACGATGAGAGGTAAGGAACAATTCTTTCGCGTAGAAATAGATTTGAAAAATCCAGGAAATGGCTTTAAAAGTGATTTGGTTCATTAATTGCTTTACATATACGAAGCTAGAAATAAAATTCGCATACCTAATCGTAGTGCCACTACTTTCAAAAACGATGCCCATGAGACCCTTTTATGCTTCGACTTTTTGTTTCAAGTATAATAAAGGACACGACTGTTTCGCACGAACAAGAGCAAGTGCCATGTTACCGTCGTGTAACGTGAAGAAATTGAGTTAACCAAATTTTGCTTCAGATTTCGCCAATTTTTAATCATTCGTCTTCAAGAAAGTGGTTCAATGATTGCAATATTTCAAATGACTTCATGTGATTTCAGGTGATTTCAACCAGTGTTTAATTGATTTCAAAATGTTGTGATTGCATTGATTTCAAATAAATATACTGATTTCAAATGATTGCAAATTAATTCAAGTGATTTCATAGTGATTTCAATTCGTGATTTCATCATGGCATTTTTGATTTCATGATTGCAAAAAAACTTAAAGTGATTTCAAATATTTTTAATGATTGCAAAAAATCATTTGAAATTGATAACCAACATTTTTTTTTTATTTCATCACTTGAAATAGTGATGGCATCTGATTTTAACGTGATTTCAAATGATAACAAGTATAAGTGGTCAGGTGATTTCATTCGTGACAAACCCCTCGATTTCTCCAAGCTCGCATCCGCCTAATAGTCCAGTCAAACAGTAGTTTCATGTTACAAAAAATATACAAATGGTTTTTTTTTTAGTTCTATGTTTTTCGGGTTGCTGAATCCGAATCTGAAGAAATCCAACAAAATTTTCTGGTGCGTTTTGAGATATCCGCCAAAAACTGAAGAATTTTGCACTTTTTTCGATTTTTTGCTTACATCTGGAAAACTATGCGTCTTATCTGAAATTTACCCACAACAAAATGAAATTCATACGCATTGTTTATTTCTCAGGCGTACCGTTAGCCCGTTAGAGCCCGTTGAAATTTCAACATAATTTCTCATTTCTGTAAAAAAATTATTTGTTTTCACATATGAATGTTTAACGGTTTGTTTTGTTTGTTTTTTTTTTTTTACAGAAATGGGAAATTATGTTGAAATTTCAACGCACTCTCAGGGGCTAACGGTACCTCTGAGAAATAAACAATATGCATGAATTTTGTAGGAAATCTAATGGTCTTTAATTTTGTTGTCTTAAAATATCCGTTAAGACGCATAGTTTCCGAGATGTAAGCAAAAAACCGAAACCGCGGTTTTTCGCGGATATTTCAAAACGCTACATGATTCGATAGATTCGAACTCAGCGACCCCAAAAACATTAAATTGAAAAAAAATCCATTTGTATATTTTTGTTACATGAGGCCGATTTTAACGACGCTTTGACTGGACTATAAGTCAGGATACTTAACTTGCTTTTTTTGGAAAAAATTAGCGTGTTCCGAAAATTTATTTTCTTAAATTCATAGGTTCTGGCAAAAATAAGGCGCCATTTACCTTATTTTATCTTGTATTGGGATTTCTGTTTACTTTTCTTAATATGTATGTATGTATGCCAGCGTTCCTGTTGAGAGAACTTGCAAAGACGTCCTGACCGAGGGTGGTATTTGTTCAAGTTTTCGGTGTTATTAGGTATGTTTGTTTTTATTTAGTTTAAAGTAGATAAGCTTTCGTTCGCGAAGTTTACTGAACCATTAATAATAATATAACTTGCAAATGCTGCACTTGCAAGGTACATAGAAAATTCCATAACCTTAACAAAAATTGGGGTTCTTATGAGATAAACCAAATGTTAAACGGTACATTTTTCATACCACTTGATGTTCACATGATTATCACAAGGAATATCATAATATTTCTCTAAGAAATTATTGCACTTTATTTTACGATGTCAATACGACAGCAATGGATTGCTTTCTTACTTTTTTGACTCATAACCTAATCGCAAGTAAAAATACATATTGTACTATTTAGACACTGGAGATAAATCATTAGAACAAAATGGTTCATTTTTCAAATGCAACTCTATATAGAATCATTTAGATAAGGTATATTCAAATTAAAGTGCGATGGACTTGAGAAAGGAAAGGAAATCTGGAAGTGCGGGTTCAACATCTTTTCGTATCTTTGAACCTTAAACATGGTGTTTTCTTTGCACACAAGTTGTTATTGTTTTTGTTGTTGTTGTTGATGTTGTTATTTTATTACTATAATGTAAACTGAATTACGGACTTCAAGCGGCAGTGTAACTACCTGCATACTTTAAACTCTTTTAGCCAAATCTTACAAAAAACCAAGATTCTTGGCGTTGAGTTGGCACACCATGCATCTTACCTATACAGGGTGTCCCGCAACTCAACGTCAAGCGGGTACCGGGTGACAGGGTAGGTTATACCCGTGCTGCAAATAGTAAGAAAAAAAAATTATCTCGCTGAAAACTTGATAAAATGGGCTAATTTTTTAAATAACTTGCCGTGGGTAATGTTCTATATTTTTTTTTAAATATGATGTGTTAAAGTTTGCTTACAAAATTTGTTTGAAAAATGACTCAGTCAAATTTCACTTTTATTGCGAAACTTACAATATTTATTTTGGATTTCGAGATTGCATTCAGTAGCATGGTTATTAAAGATTAGGTAGGTAGGAATGGCGGCTATTCAACTAGAATAAAACCCAATTAGCGCTTGGTGCGCCGTTTTGATACCATAAACTCATGAGACCTATCATTATGTGGAGGTTGGGATATCATTTTTGTTTGGAATGGTGTTGGGAGGTGATCCCTTTATTACCATTTACCACAGAGAAAAAAGAGATCCTCGGGTACCTCAGTCAAGGGAACTGGCCATACCCCCCACCAGGCTTTATGCCAGGCTGTTAGCTCCGATATGTCTGTCTTTGCTAAAAACCTAAACAGGCATGGTGCTGATTAAAGATTACGTAGAAAAAAAAATCACTGAAAAATATAAAAATTTGTGACCACAGTACATAAAAATGTGGCCCTGGGTATGGATTTTCATAATTTTTATAAATATTGCTATTATTACGTAACCCAGCGAGATAATTTTTTTTTCTTACTATTTGCAGTACGGGTATAACCTACCCTATCACCCGGTACCCGCTTGACGTTGAGTTGCGAGACACCCTGTATAGAACAACTCCTTCAAACAACATCAAATCCTCAAAATTTAGGTCTATACATTTCACAATTTTGCATTCTAAAGCCCTTTCAACTGCTTCTAATACTTCCGCCTATTGGCGGCTTAACAAACGTGATGTAAAAGGTGTTCGTTCAAATGATACAATTTCTCCTTCTACATATATATTTACCAATTCTTATAATCTAATCATCCGTTCTGATCTTTCTACAAACGTGAAAAAGCCTCTTTATATGTCAACAACATATCCCGACCATCATCGTGGCATCGTGAACAAGAAACAAGGCTTTATAAATACAATATACACACACAAAAATATATCACGCCATGCTATAAGACTCTATCTAATTACGGCAGTATATCTCACCGGATATTTGCGGCAAAGCCATTTTGATTCGTGGTACATCTTGATAGAGGGGAATCCATATGACTATGGGGCAGAATATGGTATTAGGATGATGCCAAGTAAAATGTACAGGACGAACTTGTATACCTATATTATGTAGTATACGCACTCGAGACGGGGAAACTAAATGAAGTTAATTCTTTTTCATTTCTTAGCTGGGGTGATTTATAAGAAAATTTATAGCTTGCAGCGAAAAGATAAAAGATATACACATACCAAAGAAAACAAAAATTCATCTTCTTGAATCATTTTACTTCATGTAATTTGTTTTTTTTTATCTTAAGCAAAAAAAAAAAACAGTCTTATTCATAGTCGCATCCATAAATAGAGATCGCGGCGACTTTTCTTGATTGCACCGTTGTCTATCTTCTCGCAGATACAATAAAAAAGAGACTATGAGACACTTCTTATATAGAAAGAATTTCTTTGGTGATTATGTTAAAAGCGTGGCAGTGGATTAACTAAGTCAGGCATTTAATTTTTTTTTATTTCTTTTATACTCCGGAAATATAAGAACGTTTTTTTTTTTTAATTTCCCTTATTTCTTTTTTATAGTTTTTTTATTTGATAAAATGTTCATAATAATGTTTGATGAAATTTTAACAAAACTCTATAAATTGAAATCTCATTTCGATACATCATAACCTTTCGAGGAGTCGTAAACATTTTGTCAAATGTGTTTTAGAGTTGAAAGAGTTTTTTTTTTGGGATTAATAAGGCGATTAAATGGGGTTTTACTATTTTTATTTATTACAGGAACACAATGAACTGTATTTTATGACTGTCGTAAAATTATTTTTTCTATTAAATTCATCTTGTATTTAAAATTAATCTTGATTTTATGTGTGAATTTTTTTTTTTCAGATATTAAATTTTGTTTGGCATGGTTTATTAAAGATTTTATTACTGGAAATAATATTGTGATTGAAAACAACAATTAAATACTTTAATTTATTTGTTTTAATTTGTTGCAATAATTTTGGTTAAATATTTAGTCTTTCTAGTGCCATTTAAGAAACTTCAAGAGCTGCTATGATGGTTATAGATTTTTTATTTTCATTTTTTTTTCATGTGAATGTTTAAAATTTATAAGCTGCTTGAGTTCAATACAAAAAAATTCAAAGATGTATTTTTTTTTTTTATATTTACGATTTTAAAAATGTTGTGTAACGCGCAAATATTAATCGCATATACCTACAATTTTCTGTTAGATTTTATCAATTAGATGGTAACGCTGGTACTGATGTTTCAATATAACTATACGGCATCGCCTTTATAGTTTTCATATGCGATATAGAATTATGCAATGCGTTGCTGTCAAACTGAACAAACTCTAGAGTCTAACTTAAATTATTAAATTATTAAATTAAGTATTAAATTATTTTTCTTTAGCCGCACTACAATTATATAAAATGCTTTAAATTTTAAAAACAGTATAAGAATAAATCAATTGACGAGTTCATTACGAATATCTATGCTAGGTATTTTTATTTTATTAAAACTGTAGTGTGGTTGTTGTATTAGCAAAATATCGAAAAGTTTAATAAAATAGTAAAATTTCCTGATGGAATCTACTTTTCCGTGCGGAAATTCCATCAGGAAAATAATTAAATGTATTTCTTACAAAAAATATATGCGTTATTGAAAATTTTACTATCACAAATAATTCTGTGGGTTATTTGTCATCGATAAAATGTATCATTTGTGTTTCAATTAAATCAGAACATATTTAGTTATCGATTTAAAAACCGGCCTCTAAGATTTTCGTATTCTCTATCGGGTCTCATAATGGAACCTTAAGGAACATCGAAAACATTCAGTAGAAAATTTAATATACAGGGTGATTGGTATAAAATGCACCAAAAAGCTTGAGCGTGTAGGTGGGGTTAAGACAAAAAAAAAATCGTAAGGGAGGGGGGGGTCTATTTCCTCCCGTTTAGGCGGGGTGCAATTTTCTAAAAAATTGACTTAAATCAGAAAAAAATTATTTAAAAACAACGGTGAATGATACAAAGACTTGTTATATCTTTTTGAAAAGCCAGAAAACTACTCTTTTATTTAATTTTTAAATTAAGTTGTTTGAGTGAACAGTTTTAAAAAATTAATTTTCAAACTCAAAATTTTGAAAAAAAAAATTTTAAACTAATTTTTTTCAAAATTTTATGTAATTTCAAAATTCAAAATTCAATGCTCTTATTAATTTTTAGTCAAAAACAGAAAATCGGATGCCAAAATGTATCTTAGTTTTTGAGAAATTAAGATCCTATAAGATTTTTTTATTGTCTTAACCCCACCTACACGCTCAAGCTTTTTGGTGCATCTTATACCAATCACCCTGTATTAACTTTATGGAAGTTGCAGTAAAATTGTTTTTCTCCATGATTTTTTTCACATAAGTTAAAATGTTTGCCTGAATTTTATAATTTCTTGCAAGGAAGCTGAAATGTTGGATTCAATATCAGATATCATGTCTTGCAGCACATAAAATTATAGAGCACTTAAATTATATTCCTGTTTTCTACCTTGATTGATAGGGACAAAATTGCTTAATATCAGTTCAATTCCATACAGCTTAAGTAGTAAAAAAGCTTTGAGAAACAATACACAGTTAGAAATTTTGGCATATTTTTTAGGACTAAATCTGCATTATGCAACATGCAAAATACTAGATTTTAATATATTATATTTATTGAAATATTTTTTTAATAATTTGGCATTTAAGTTTAATATTTATTATAATAAAATTCACATTTCAATACAGTTTATCTAAATTTTAACCTTAAAATATTTAAATCTACCTCTTAAATTCTACAATCTAAGGCCATATTTATTAAACGAATTAATGTTTTAGATGTTAGGGTTTAGTTTGAATATACTTTTTGCAAAGAAAGTAATCTTTTTCATGTTTAAATTAAACATTATTAGCATTATTTCAAATATCACGGGTTATTTGATTTCAATGGATTTAATACTAGTTTTTTCAAATCTAAAATATCAGAATTATTAGCGCAAAATTATAGTCAGCCTAAGTTTAAGGAATTAACGCCACACTTCTAAACTTAATTTTAACTTTGAAACAGTTCTCTAACTTTAAAGTAATTATAGACTCTTTCTGAAGTACTGACAACTAGTGTGGGTTTTAAAACAATTTTCTAACTTATTTGTGCGTAACACGCCTTAAAGTGACAGTTCGCTGAGAAAACAAAGCAAACACACCTTTCTATCTGTCGTCAAATGTCATCAGCCCGGAATGTGTCAATAAAATGATAATATTGCTTTTTAGGTAACAACGATATATTTCTTTCTCGTTCGCAGAGCAGTGTCAAAATCAGCAGTACGCGGGTGACAGCTGAACATTTTTTGTAGCATTAGTGACATTTTGATTGAAAACAAGAGCGGATTATTTAACTTTTAAGTCACGGAAATCTCAAATTTCATATTAAAAAAAGAGATTATTTATAAAAATACTTTTACAAGATTATGAGTTTGACAGTTTGAAAAAAGCTCGATACATATTTCAATCTGTCATCCGCGTAGTGTGAGCTGTCATTTTTTCTTTTGACAAGATGATAGAATTTCCTATTTTCTGTTTAATTTCAATTTTCTCCCTCTTTGAAATTAAAATTAATTTAATTTTTTAAGAACTTAGAAATATATATCGTTAAAAAGTTGATCTTTGCAAAGAATGCTGTAATACCGCTTTACGAAATAGAGGGTAAACAATTTCAGTTTCATGTCGTCAAACAATTCAAAATCTTCGTCCTCCGAAAATAGAGTTTTCATGATTTTAATTAAATAAGACTTGCATCAAAAGTCTTTAAAGATAAAGTGTAGTTAAAATTGTCTATAATTGTAAAAAATATAATTTTAGTTTAGACTAGTGTCAAACTAAATTTGATTTAGCTTCTAGTTAAATGGACTATAATTTTGCGCCAAAATGCCGTAGTCAAAATATACAACCCCAAAAATATTACATTTTACGCAAGGATTTTTAACCGCGTATCATTTTTGTGGATTTTTGGGGCAAAATTTTAAATTTAATGCAAGATTGTGAATTTGGTATAAACTGTATCATGACTAGACTCTCGATAAATCTTTCTAAATGCATCAATGTTGTTTCTTTAAACATATATTTATGCATTTTAAAACGTTTCACTACATTTTTTTTTAATAAGAGAGTCAAACCATGTTTTCTTGGCGCAAATTTTATACTTGATCTGTTGATGTCTCCACGAGCATTATATATAATCAACAAGTGTTCATTCATTTATTCATTTCGAAAGCTTTTTACTAGAACAATAGCACCAAATGATGTTATTATAGTCATTGCATGAAAATCCCTTACTGCTGACAAATATATTATGTTTCGGTCTTGTTCACTTGTGTATATTTTGTATAAAAAATCTCTGATCTCTTTTAGAAATTCAATTAAAATAACAATGCTTTACATTCGTTACTAGGGTCTATAGAATTCTTTGTATAATAGTCATCAGGGAACTATACCGAAAAGGTACGTAAATTCAATAAAAACATTCAATTGAGACAATGAATAGTTTATTTAAATTCGTCAAATAAACGTGTTTATAGTGACTCATTTTGTTCAACGATGTTGATTGCGATTCTATTGTTAAAAAGAAGAAAGATATCCTAGTTTTAATTTCTTGAAAACATCTGTTCTTGACCGTTGAGTTTCCCTAAAATTTTTTGAAGATAGACATGTGTTACATGGTTTTTAATCGTTATTTCCATTTGAAATTATTACATTAAAATGAAGATCTTTAAGTCTTCCAGGACAGGCAAATGATTTCAATATAATCCATCACATTCCTTGCAAGGAACCCCACGAATACCAACACAAATTCTAAACACTAATCTAATCGAATCAGGAAATCTTTTTTAATGTAATTTGTAATTGAAAAAAACTTTTTCTCTATCATAAGAATAACTGCAGAGATCATTGTTTATCGGCTTGTTAATGTTTACTGGAAAAGATACTAAAAATCATAAACATTCATTATAAAATATATACGGTTGAAGCTTGAGGGTTAACCATCAACTTATTCTACACAACAAACCGTTAATTTCAAACATCTTCCAGGGTAATATAGATATATAAGCACAAATTCCATCTAAAAAATCAGCATGACATCACTTCGATTTATAACTATTAACGAGTCCACGCACGTTCTCACTTCACTACAAAGCCATGCAGGAATTAATAAAACTTCACTCCGGACGGATAGATGGACGAATGGATAGACAGACACATCATACCTATGCAAACAATAACGCCAGATCGATGGCCTTAGAGTGAGTATATACTCTGGAAACTCTAAAGCTTGACCAAGATGTCTTTATCGATCATTCCCCCGTGCTAGGCAAGCACACAATATAATTTTATTGACAAACTTCAATTAATCCGAATCAATCATTTTTACTTGATGCAGCTATGAAAACGATCTCTTACATCAATCAAAAGCGTTAAACCTCTTTCAACCATGAACAGGGAAGCGGCAGATTAAAGTGGTTTCCATACATATAAATTTAGTGCGGGTACCTGTCGGCAAATTATGGTGGATCCAGTTCTCAAGCCACATGATGAAGTCGACATCTCTTCTGGCTTGAAACGAAACTACGGCAACTGACATTGTCTACGGGCTTTTTGATCGAGGAAATTTATTTAAATTGGTATCAATTTAAATTGAGAGAGAGAGGTTAACGGAACAAATAATTAAAATGTCATCTATTCAAAATCAAAAGATTGTTTCGTATAAGGCAAGAGGAAACGAGAGGCTTTCATGCGAGAAGAATTTTCCAACGATAAACGATGGCACAAGACTGATTTTCAAGCTACGAACAGGTTTTTCCCAACACAAGACCATCTTAGCCAAAGGAAGGAACAAAATGTTAAATGCTATAAAAGAACCTACACTTCTTGATGGCTCAGAAGAGATTTGTATGCCTTTAGATACTTTTAAAAGGAAAGTTAAGATACACATTTATTATTATTATTTATTTGTTCATGATTCTATATGTAATTACATGGGCATAGACCATACTTAAGGAGTGGTAATGAGCATTGCTTACATATTATCGCGCATCGATATGATTGCAGAGGAGGGATATTAGTTTGTGCTTGATGGAATTTTACTTTATTTTTTTTTTTGTTTAAACGTTTGCGGGATGCTCTCGTTATGAAGTTTCTGAAAAGAAATAAATTTCTAAGAATTTTTACATGGAATGTAACGTAGTTATTTGCTTCTGACATGAAGCTGTGGTATTTCCATGAGGAGATGAGAAATGTTGGAATTCTTCATACATGGAATAGAACAACAGAACTTTTGTTGTTGATTTAGGATTGCTTACACATTTAATGAATTTTTTTTTTCCATAACCAAAGATACTTATTACATGGACGGACATAATATTATATATATTTCATTGCAAGATCGCAGTAAGCTGCCGTATCTATAGTGTTTCTTTTTTTATTTGAATTGAATTTATTCCCATCCAAGAAGGAAGAACATGTTTATAGTGTCAACAGATGGAAAGTGATTAATGACATCGAGATTATTTATTTTTCACATCCAAATTACACACACATCAAATAATGAAAAAAGAAGTTCATAGAAATTAACGGGTAAGAGGATGTTAAAGCTGATTTACGGATAACATCTATTTATCATGATGATTAATATTACCGGAACTATTACGGAAACTTATCAGATCAAATAAAAGCTAAGGTGCATATTTGATTAGGAATGTTAAAGTATAACTACGACTTCGCTTATACATTTCGAGGAAGTAAAAAAGTAATAATTTCTTAATAAAATTGGTACTCGTAGAAGTTTGATAATATAATCGATATTATATTTTAAATTAAAATGCAACTGGCATTCTGCGTCGGCTTGCCTGAAAGTCTTTCTTCCTCGATTGAGTATAGTATTATGTATGTATGTATGTATATACGTATACGTTTATTTAGTATTATATACTATTTTATTCTTCAAAAAAATTTTATACACAGTTTCGTAAATTCAACTAATACTTAAAGTATACTGTAAATTTTTTGAAAAAGATTATTTAAAATTAAAATAATATACAAAAATCATTCAAATTTAATTAACTATACATATGAGATTTAATAAAAGCTATTAATAATCTCTTATAAACATAAAAATTTTGTTCATTTTTTTTTCAACAGGTAAATCGTTAAAGAACTTTACTCCTTTGTACATTATCATGTTTTGCGTTCTACTATCTCTAAATAGTGGCAATCGAAAATTGTTATTTGTTCTTAAGTTATATGGTTGAACATCTTGTGTTAAAGTTAAATTTATTGATAAATAATTGGGAACCATTTAATTTTTTATTTTAAACACAAAAACTGCAGCATTGCATGTTATCCTTTGTTTTATATTTAGCCATTGTAAATATGAAAGCATAATGTTGATTGGTGTGTAAAAGCTGCATTTCAAAATCAACCTCATAGCTTTGTTTTAGAATTTTTGATGCCTGCTTATTTGTAATGAGTTGCCCACATAAAAGATTGTTGAACAGAATTCAAAATGAGGTTTGATAATCGTATTGTATATATTTACCGCACATATTGTTGATATTTGTTTTCGTATTCTTTTTAAAAATCCGATTTTTTTTTTGATTTTTTTAATGATATATTCAAAGTGATTGTTAAAGTTTAAATCTTTATCTATTATAACACCGAGGTACTTTATATATTGAACTTGTTCAATTTGATTATTATTTATTTGTATGTTTGTCGTGTAGTCAGCATTTAAAACCATACACTTCGTTTTATTTACGTTTATTTTAAGTTTATTCATGTCCAACCACTCACAAACTTTAACCAAATCGTAGTTTAATTGTTCAGTTATTGAATCTTAGTTCTTCCCGGAAACAAACAAAAGTGCGTCATCAGCGAACAATGAAATAGTGCAGTAATTTATTATTTTACTAATATCATTGATGTAAATTAAGAATAAAAGTGGACCTAATATTGTTTCTTGGGGTACACCGATTGAAGTACTTTCGCTGGACGAGAAGTACTCCCCGATCATAGTTCTTTGACTTCTCTCACTTTAATACGTTTCAAATCATTTTAATTCTTTATTTTTTATACCGTATTTGTTCAATTTTATGAGCAGTAACGTTTTGTCAATTGTTTCAAAAGCTCTTTGAAAGTCCAAAAACACTGAAATAATTTTATTTTTGCCGTGTCGTTGATTTTTTAAGGTCATAATCAACCAGTTGAGAGCAGTTTCACAAGAGTGGTCAGATCGAAATCCTGATTGATTTTGCATGAGAATATTATTATTTAAAGAGTTGCTCATGAGCCACTTTTTCTACAATTTTTTCAAAGATTGGAAGCATATTAATTGGTTTCAATTTATCACAGTTAATGTTGTTTTGTTCTTTCGGTATAGGTATTATTATGGATTCCCTTAAATCAGCTGGAAAAATCCCTTGTTGGAATGAATTCTTGATATAATCTGTAGCAATAAGGGTTATATTTTAATATATAGAATTTTTATCATTAATTGTTTAAGGGTTTATTTCTCTTTTTAAAAATTAGCAACCGTTAAGTTCTTCTTTTCCATTCAAAAAATTTAATGCTAGGTTTATAAAAAAAAGTATTAAAAACTTTAAAATCTTGAACACATGGGTTTCGAAGCTAAGAATATTTAACTAATGTTAGAGGATTGATGATTTTACTTAACTGTGGGTTCCCGGCCACATTTTCAAAATTTTTTATAATATTTGCTAAAAAAGCGTTCTTGCCAGAATACATAGCCTAAGAGAAAAATCCACTTCCGAAGAAGTGACAAATACTCATTTATCTTGGTGAAATTAATTTAGTTTAATATGCCAGTTTAATATATAAAATTAAACTGTAAAGAAACAGGACCAACTTACCCAAATGAAAACTTCTTTTCAATTAACATTTTATATCACCTGACCATTACGAAAAATTATGTTTACATTTTGCATGGTTCGTTTACGATCAAAAAAAACAAATACTTAAGAATGCACACTCTGTTAGTGCATGCATATACAGGGTGATTGGTTAAGGGTGCACCAAAAAACTTGAGCGTGTAGGTGGGGTTAAGACAAGAAAAAAATTGTATGGGAGGGGCGTCTATTTTTCCCCGTTTAGGCGGGAGAGGCAATTTTCTAAAAAAAATTGACTTAAATCTGAAAAAAAATTATTTAAAAACAACGGGAATGATACAAAGCCTTGTTATATCTTTTTGGAAAGCCCAAAAACTATTTTTTTATTTTATTTTTAAATTAAGTTGTGTTTAAGTAAACATTTTTAAAAAAATTAATTCTCAAACTCAAAACTTTTTAAAAAAAAAATTTTTAAAAATTTTTTTAAACAATTTTTTTTCAAAATTTAATGTAATTAACTATTATTTTGATTTTCAAAATGTATCTTAGTTTTTGAGAATTTTTTTTTCTAAGAAAAACACTTTTTGTTTGGTTTTCCCAAGTTTGACCTGCTCAATTCAATTATTAATTAGGGAATTATCCCTTTTTTATTTTTTATTACATACCATTCGGTTTTAAGCAAATAATAGAAAAAAACGAAATAACTTTTTGCTTTACCTACTAGTTTTACTTTTAATTTTTTTAATTTCTCAAAAACTAAGACACATTTTGGCATCCGGTTTTCTGTTTTTGAAAAAAATTAGTTTGACATTTTTTTTTAAATTTTTTTTTTTCAAATTTCGAGTTTGAAAATTAACTTTTTTAAAACTTTTCACTTAAACCACTAAATTTAAAAATAAAATAAAAGAGTAGTTTTCTGGCTTTACAAAAAGATATAACAAGGTTTTGTATAATTCACCGTTGTTTTTAAATAATTTTTTTTCTGATTTAAGTCTATTTTTCAGAAATTTGCCCCTCCCGCCTAAATGAGGGGAAATAGACCCCCCTTCCATAGGATTTTTTTCTTGTCTTAACCCCACCTACACGCTCAAGCTTTTTGGTTGACCTTAAACCAATCACCCTGTATAGCTACTACCTCTAGCAAAATGTGTCACTTGCTAATCAAGATTTATTTTTAGCTGAGCATGTGAAATTCTTAACACGAAACACCATACTTGCGGGTGGATGACACTATATTTTCTAAAGCAGACTCCATTTCAATCTTAAAAAAAGAAAATTCTGCAAAAATGCAACAACCTTATATAGCAACTTTATCATGAATTTGTAAAGGAATGTAATTTTCTAAATAAAGGTACTCCGCATATATACTCTGACAGTCTAACCTAACCTATGCACGATGCAACAAAGGATTTTCGTCCTGTGGATTTATGCTGATAAAACGAACCTCTACAACGTCACCACATATAAACTTACATCCGAATGCAATTATATAATGCTGTTTACTCGTTGAAATATTCATGCTGTCATGCATTTATGTGCTTCTGCTGCTGCTGCTACTGCTGCTGCATATGTGCTACCGCTACCGCATGTGGGGAAGTGGTGAAGAAAACTTGTGTATAGGTACTTTTAATTGCTCAAGCGGAGTTGGAAGTTTTAGTTTGTGCGCATTAATATGTGAGGTGCGGGAGAAAAAGGTGACTCCTTCTTACTATGGGCTCAGTTCTGGCTCAGCAACATACTGTCTATATGTGGTTCTAGCTTGGCTGGTTTTGCTTTGGGCTAAATTTCAATGGGATGTTTGATTTCGTTGAGTTTTCCTGTCTTCACTTTACTTTGGAGTGTGAATGGTGTTAGAATATTCTATTGCATGTACAATGACAGCTCGTAAAAAGAAATGTGACACATTTGCTTAGGAGTTTTGAGTTATTTGCTTTTAGTTGTTTATGCCAGGTGATGCTGGGTGCAAAACATACAAGAACATTAATGCCACTAGACGAATGCAGAAATATTTGTTTCTTATGTGCACACATGGCTGTATCTCATTAAAAGTTTAAAATGAATTGATTGATTTTTGGACGGAAAAGAAAAGTAATTATTTGACTATGCGAATTGATGGATTGCTTAACGATAAACTAAGTTTATTTAAACGTCCAAGCAAACAAAGTGTGCAATCATTTTTTTTAAATTATTATTTCGCACGTAAACTCACATTAAACTTATAGAGAAAGTACAGCCATTTTTATTTTTAATGGTATAAGTTATGTTGACTTTGATTGCAATCATGGTTAGTGGCTCTTTACAATATCCCACACAAGTCCAACTATAAATAGAACACGATTTCGATGGCATCATGTTAACGTCATTTATGCAAATAAAAATTATTATTCCCAATCCTTTAAAATTGAAAACTCCGAACTTTTTGTTCACTTTCTATCATCTTCTAGCCGCTCCCATTTGTATCTCCTGCTCAACTAACTACAGTTTATCGTGTGCCACGTTGGGCGCCATTTTGCTACTTCAATGTTGCAGAAATGTGATAAATACTGATCAAGTGCACTTGCACTGCCGACTTAAATAACTACAGTTTATTATGTCGTATGTCCCACGTTAAGCGCCACTGTTGTGAGCTTTGTTTCATAGGTGACGATTTTCGATATATTACCACCGACGGTGGTGAATTTCACGGCAAAGCTCGACGTAAATGATTAAATTTTTGGTTAATCCTGCTTGCCATTTTTTGATCTGAGTTATTTCAATATAGCAGCGCGGCTATGTCACACTTGACGCAGCTCAACTATGCTCGTCGGAAATGGGACAACTTCACTCAATTTCAACTTTAACGTGCGCTGCTTGCTACTTTTTGATATTTGACGAACAAAAAAACCAAAACAAAGCGAAATTTCTGAATGAAAATGGATGTTCTGTGCTACACCATTCTGGACGAGCTTGCTACTTTTATGAGGTACATTTTTACAGTCGCTTTGACAGTGTTGCAGGCTACAGCTAAAGGCTACACCATTCTGTTTAGCCAGTTCAGATAAAACAGTTTATCGTGTCCCACATTGGGCGCCAATCTTGCAAGAACGGTTCAAGAGAGAACGTAAACTGGCATTGAACGATCCGCAGCACAAGGCTTGTTTTGGCATTCTATTTGCTTTTCTATTTTTTATTCCTTTTTTTTTAGTCAGTATCTTCAATTATAGTTGTTGACATTTAGAAACAAGTTGAAGCAGAAAGTCGTACCTTGTGGTACGATCGATCGTCTCGGTATATGGAGAAAAAAGTTAACTGTAGGTATCCTGTACGTTCTAGCCGCTTACTTTTCTACCACCTGCGCAACTAACATTTCATCATGCTCCTCGTTAGGCGCCATTATCGCAAGCTTTTTCACAGGTGACTTAATTTCATATTAAAGCGGTTGTATCATACTTGTTGGTGCACGGATAATATGTCGAATAGAAATTAAGAAGGTTCTTGTCGCTTTTTGTATCTAGTGCTTAACAAACAACAATTTTTATCGTGGCCAACGTTGGGAGCCATTTTTAAAAACTTTAGTTTCACAAGGAAATTGTTTTTATTTTGAAAGTCATAACATGTGTGCAAATATGTATGAACACATGAAGTCATGCTGGTTTGGCATCACTGAGTTAATAATAAACAATAGATTTGACTGACGCTCGTAAAACAAATGGCCGCCACATACTGTAATTATCAACCCAACATGATTGAAAAACCCTTCATATATCTAAAATTATATAAAAAAAATAATTAAAGAATAGTTTGCTCATTTAAAAAAAAAAAAACAAATGGGAATCACCCTGTAGTTATACCTATTCAACCAACTTGACCTCAATTTTACGTCTTATTCCTTAAATAATTTTCAAAAAAATACCTTTATTTACCTTTTTCAATATCATCAACAAGAAAATGTTTATCAAAAGCCTCACACAGTTCAGTGCTCAAATGTAGATAGTCACTTAAATTGTCAAAGAAATATCCATCTAAAAAAAAAAAAAAAAAACGCAATCAGATTTTTCTTTGCTTTTTTCCACACTCCGGTATTTTCACCACAAAGAGTGACATCGAATTAGTAGACAATTTTGCTTTTATTCCTTTTTAGTACAGTCAACAAAAAAAAAAAACTATACTTACTTATTTAAAGAAGTCAGTGCCTGCCAACTCAAACCAAACCTACCCAACACCACCCTTCCCTACTTGACCTGCTTTTTTCTGCACATATATTCGTTTCGAGGCGAGTGTAAATGTTAGCTCTTTTCCTTATAAGAACATCAAAGCAGGAAAAATAATCCAATAACAAATGATCTTTAGATCCAATTAGATGCCTATCGGTGACTCTCTCATGGTTGCATAAGATTTATATTCAGCTGTCATGTATGGGATTTCTTCTAACAACAACAACATCAACAGCAACATATATAAAGTAGTGCAATGTCCTGCAGCACTTTAGGAGCAACAAACTTTAGATATATATGTGTGTATATATATAGAAATACAGAGATGACTTCTTGGTCTTTGGAATTTCTATGCACAAAATGATGAATGATGCCATCTTGTTTGGGTACGTGCGTGTGCGGGTGTATAGTGTTATATTCTTCCGGATAGCTTCGGAACATTTATACAGTTCCTGAACACACAATTAAGTCGCCATTATTTTTGATATAGTAAAATGTTAATTAATAATAAGTTTACATACCTAAACTTTTGTACCTTTTGTGATGTAGAGGTCAGTGCTTCCATGTTCCAATATTAGGTTTGGAGCCTAACTTATTTTATTGGAAGTCTGTTGACAGGATAAATGTTTCCTAGGAAATTTTTGAGTATTGATTGTAGACCACAGTACACATATTAAAAATAATATACTCCGAGTTTCCATTTTTGTTCAAGTTCGCGCATGTGTCAAAAACGGAGACCCGCTGTCACTTGGAATGCGCTGTCACTTAAGTAAAGTGACACTTCAGCCACGTACAAATCCAGAAAAATTTAACAAATTTTTGTTATCACACAATTTCGTGTAAAGAATTGAATAAAAACAATTTTTCTCGTGTATACAAATTAAAAATGGACAAATCTTTGTGATCAAATTTATATTATTGATCAATAATAAAGACTTTCATTATTTCTTCACTCATTTCTTATTAAATAGTTAAGCACCTTAATATACTAAATTGATTGCGTCTTAAAAAAAAATTCCAAAGAATTCGTTTAAATCACTAATATCTTGATTTGTAAGAAAATTATGTTTCTATGACCGAAAACAACAAATAACAGGATAAGAAAATTCAAATTGATAATAAAAAAATGACATATTGGTTATAGACTTTTTATAAGAACAGTCGAATCTAGGGTCACCAAATGTTTTTTTTTTCATATGTCAACCTGCGCAGTATATTACCTTTAATATGTGTACTGTGATTGTAGACTACTACTTCGGTAATTCTTTAATACACGAGATGTTCTATTTTATAATTTGTTTTAAATATTTAATATACAGTTCGTACACTGGATCATTTATTTTCCAAAATAAATAAAGCAGTTTATGAATTGTAGTCATAATTGACATTGATTCTCTGAAGCGAATATTTAAACGAAATTTTATCACGTACAAAAATCTCAGAAGATCCAAATTACCTCCAGATACTCACTAAGCTAAAGTGGTTTAAAAAACTATGTTTGGGATAATCTTGAATTTTTTTTTTTAATTATCACTTGGTATAATAATTCTTTCGCTCACTGTTTATCATCAACAAAGCCATTTCTGTTATACATACTTCATTTGCAGATTATGAATTCCATTTGTGACATTTTGCATATGTTAGAGCCCTATGAGCTCTCTTAATTTCCCTTTTACCATCAACCATTCTCTATGCAGACATTCGATGTGTATATTTCTGTAGGGATTTCTGTCTAAAGTGTATACATTCTGGGCCTAGGATAAGTACCAGCTTATGTTGGTTAATAATGCAACAGTTGCACTATGAATTGTATATACTATGCATGACTTCAAACTTAAGGGATTCTATTATACTGTTGAAACTTAAAGCTACTAAATTATTAATTGGGATCAAATTGCCTTGAGTTCATGGTTAGTTGAAGATGATAGAAGTTTATTAAAAACAAAGAAAAGTGAACACTGAACATACTTTGACATGTGTGGTGATATAAATGATCTAAATTCTTGACAATCATTTCAGGAATGTTCTTATGAAACAATGCAATGTGTCTATAACTATATAATAGATGATAGAAAATTGAATTTATATAAATCAGAAAATAATCATACTGCTTTAATATTCAAATCACTGCTGCAGGTTAACATTGAAGTGTACTTTGATAAGTTAAGTCAAAACTGACATCTTTACAAAAAAAAACTTAAAGAAATGTTGAATGTTACTGACTTTGACATTATGACAAGAATGAATGATCTTAATGATTCGGAACTTATAAAAATCGTTGAGAGGAAATGGAAATATTGGAAAAACGTGCCATTGAAACTCTCCGAAAAAATTCTCAGTATAGTTTTAATAGTCTGATGCAGTATCAAATAATTAAAATACAGGAACTTATAGTAAGTAAAACAATAAAGACATTTATTTACGATACAAATTCTATATACTAATGTGAAATTTTATTGAAAAAAAATTCAACCAAGCAATGGGTGTTTTTTTCCGAGGTATAGAACTTTAAGTTGGCATTACTTTTCAAGACTGCGACCGATTTAACAGCTGTCAAGTGATTTATTCTCAGTTTGGTTTGGCAATTCATCATGAATAGACTCACGCCTGAACAACGCTTGCAAATTGTGTCAAATGGGCCCTTATGGGCTGGTGGAATCATTGGTCCGTACTTCTTCAAAAACGATGACGGCCATTACGTTACAGTCAATGGTGATCGGTATAGAGCCATGATTACTAACTTTTTCATTCCTGAATTGAACAACCATGATGTCTAGGAGCTGTGGTTCCAAAAAGACGGCGCAACATGTCACACAGCTAGTGCCAAAATCGCCTAGTTTCACGTTTTTGACCTGTAAATTGGCCTCCAAGATCTTGTGATTTAACACCGCTAGACTATTTTCTGTGGGGTTATGTAAAGTCATTGGTCTATGCGGATAATCCACAAACGCTTGACCATTTGGAAGATAACATTCGACGTGTTATTGCCGATATACGGCCAAACATTTTGGAAAAATTCATCGAAAATTGGACGTCCAGATTGGACTACATCCGAGCCAGCCGTGGCAGTCATATGCCAGAAATCATATTTAAAATGTAATGCCACAAGATTATCTTTCGAATAAATAAAAAATCATGTCAATCAAATATTCCATCGTTGTTTTAAAGTTCTATACCTCTAAAAAAAAACACCCTTTAGAAGACTTATAGCATCATTTGATTTTAAGTGGACTTTCTGAATTATTTTTCTTGGAATAAAGGCAACTAAACGCTTATGTTTGATACAATGTTCAATTATTTCTATCTTTTGAAAAAATTCTGAGGCAAACTATCGTGTATATTATGTTGTCCAACGTTGGGCGCCAATTATTGCATTTTATTTTAGTATAAAGTTTTTATAATTTTTATTATTATTATTATTGCATTGAGCACCTTCCTTACTATTAAGCACCTTCCTTGGTGAATTCCTAACGAATCTAAGTCATATTGATATTGAACGGAACGCTTTCCATTCTGCAATTTACAAACGTCAAGATGGCTGAGGTTGATGAAACCTTCAAGAAGTGTAACTTCAAAAAGTTCACCTACCGTGGTGTTGACTTGGACCAACTCCTGGACATGCTCAACAACCAGCTTGTCGAACTGATGCACAGTCGTGCTCGCAGAAGGTTCTCCCGTGGTCTTATGCGCAAAACAATGGCTCTTATCAAGAAATTGAGGAAAGCCAAGAAAGAGGCACCACTAAATGAGAAACCCAACATCGTCAAGACACACTTTTTGAGAAACATGATTATTGTTCTAGAGATGACCGGGTCCATAATTTGTGTGTGTACAGTCTGGTTGAAATTAAACCAGAATTGATTGGACATTAATTGGGATAATTCTCTTTCACATACAAACCTGTTAAGCACGGTCAGCCCGGTGTTGGTGCCATCCACAGTTCCAGATTTATCCCACTTAAGTAAAAGAATACATGGAGAACGTTTAATAAACTTTATAAAAAACCTAACGCTGCACACAGAGTGGTCCTTAACTAGTCAAATGCAAGAAATTCATATCTAATGCTTGCAAATCGTTGTTTTGTTATCTATAATAAGTTTTGCTTACGGACGTTAAGGGCACTCCTTTCCGAGTTTTTTGAACGAAAATTTGACAGCTTGTTGACTGCACTATTTTTATGAGTGCACTTCCGTGCACTATCAGTAACTCTTTCGTTTGACAGACGGGATGGTAACATGACTTTTGGTTCTTGATATTCACGGAATTTACTAAGTTGTCCCAAATTTTTACGAATTCTATATGATCAATTTTGGACTTCTCGTATTTTGAAATGACACCGAAACGCCTGGTCCATCATTTGTGTTGTAGTCAACATTTGCTTCCAAGTTTTCAAGTAAATTTTGCGAAATTTCTCACAATACATGCCAGGTATTGAAACTAAAAACGTCAAAAAATAACCGTTCGAAAAATAAAACTTTAACAGTGTCGTTTAGGAGTCTAAATTCGTTAAAGTTATTTTAATGAAGATCTACAATAAAGAAAAGTTGTCTGTTAACAAAAACACACCATTAGAATAAGTTCGTCTACCATCTTAACATACCTGCCAAAATTATTTTTCTTGAAGCTCGAAAAAGATATTTTTTCCTGTCACGTGCTGAAATGCACCTTTCATACCTAATCAGGTCATTCTTTTCTAAAAAGTAAGCCGTCTTTTCAATCATACGAAATCTAATTTGGTCATTGTCAATCTGGAAAGAGAATCTTTTCAACGTTTGACCACGTAATTGGCAGTGAAATAATTTTGCACTTCTTATTATTTTACTCTTGGGATTTTGCTTGTTTTCTTTCGGTCAATGTCATGTTAAAAGAAGTATCTATCATGGTACCTACCTCTGCGCTGCACACTGGTCGATTCAGTACACACTAGCTGGTCAAAAGTCAAAAAAATAAAGTTATTGTCATTATAAAAAATACCGTTAGGCCGAAAGTCAATATACTGAAATAACAAAAAACAACAAAAAGAATTTTTTAATTCCGTTATTATGTTCATGGGAAGCATATCAATGTAATCATTCAAGATTATTTGCTCACTCTCTATTTTACCTTCCGCGAGTTAACAAGTGTTTGATAAGTGAAGTATATGATAAAAGTGAGTAATTGGATTAAACAAAAAATGTCAGAAAATGCTATTGGTATGTATTTTTAATTTCAATTTAATTTTTGTAAAAAAAAAATCATATTCTATTACTATTATCTAAATGTTGGCAGACATTTTTTTGATAGTTTTAACATGTTTTTTTTTTTACTTTTTGGACAATTACAAAAAAGTGCAAAAAAGTGTCATCGTGAAAGTTTTGTCATTTGTAGTTTGGATTATTACCTTTAATTTGATGCTAAATTTAAGTGCCGAAAATTACCGAAACTATTTTTTTTCTTTTCTTTTAGGTACCAATCCGCCCTTTTTAGGGCGACCATTTCTTTCACAGAAAGACATTTTCTTATTTATCAAGGCGGAAGATCTTTTTAAATCTTCAGTTACGCTATGTGCAAATGCAGTTTTGCAACACGTGATGTCAAAACGGTCATTAACTGTTCTTCAAGAACCTGATCTTCAAAAATGTCTCGTGTACAGCAAAATTTTTGTTTCACACCTTTTTAAAAAAATCAAGGAAAACAAAATATCTCCTGAACGATTTTTAAGCCACGAAGAGTCTTGGCTGCAAAAAGAATTCAAAATTCCATTGCCTGACGCCCAGATTACAACAACTTGTAGACAAGGACGACCTGACAAGGAATTCCAGAAATGTAGGAATAAGGCGAAGAAACGCAAAATTGAAAATCTTATGGACAGATCGGCAGAAGAATTGGCATTTGCTATGGAATCTAAACTTAGAATAGAAGGTAAACGTTCTAAAGCTGTGGTTCTAAAAAAAGTTGTAGAGAGTTCTCCAAAAACAATTAAAAGAATGAAAAAAACCGAACCTATTGATAAAATGAAGCCATATACACCAGAAGAAGCCCCAGCATTGATAACGGACCTAAGATTGACTAAACACCAATATAGCCTACTGCAAAAAAGTGCGAAAGAAAGAAATGCCAATATCTATCCAGCATACGATAGTATTTTAGGAGTCAAAAAAGAATGTTATCCAGCAAATAACTTTTTGACAGTTACTGAGACACTATGTGAATTCAAGCTGCAACCATTGTTGGACTTGACATTGAAACGTTTGTCTGCCGCACAATTTGAGTCTTTTGCAAGCCAACTAGAAGACGGTGACACATTGGAGTGTTCGTGGAAATGGGGCTCTGATGGAAGTGGTGGACATTCGCGCTATAAACAAAACTTTTTGGTCAATCCAGAATCAAGTGATGACGATATTGTTCTCACATGTATATACCTTTAGAAATAAGGAAAAATGTGGGTTCTAACACGGAAAATATCTGGATAAATTCAAGAACGTCTTCCCCACGTTTCTGCCGGCCAGTACGCTTTGAATTTGCAAAGGAAAACATTGAGACAATAAGAAGAGAGTTTACCCGTATGAAATCGGAAATAAATAGTATACAAACTACAAGTCTAATGTTTAACAGCAAAACTGTTTCAGTGAAGCATAGTGTTGTACTATGGTCGATGGTAAAACATGCAACGCGGTAATGGAAAACAGGGCCAGTGCAGTTTGCTATATTTGCAAAGCAAGTCCTAAGGATATGAATAATTTGGAATTTGGAAGAAAAGAATTTTTACAAAATCAATTAAGATCAGAATTGGGAATATTAGTAGATTTTCCAAAGCAAGGCGGAGGTAATACCAATGATGGTAATACGGCCCGTACATTTTTTAAAGATCCAAAAAAGACTGCTGAAATTATAGGTGTAGATTCAAAACTTCTAGAGCGTTTTTCTATTGTTTTAAAAAACCCTATCTTCAGGTTTGAAAATTGATACAAATAAGTTCCGAACTTACTATACAGCAAAATTATTTGTATCAAAATATAATTGGTATAAAATGCCTGTAAGTGTTCACAAAATTCTATTGCACGGTGCTGATTGAAATTGAAAGCTTTCCAATCCCTATAGGACAGCTTTCAGAAGATGTTTTAGAAGCCCGTCAAAAGGATTATAAAATATTCAGATCCGGGTTTTCAAGAAAAATGTCCCGAATTGCGACGAATACTGATATTCTCCATTATATGTTTATCTCTTCTGACCCAAAAATCTCCGAATTGAGGGAAATGCCAACTCGACAAAACAAAATCCAACCCATTGAAGTTATGTAAATGGTTTTAAATTGATAAACAACTTTCGCAAAACCAACAAGACACAAATAAGAATTAAGTCCAGCTAATGACTCAAAATCGACCACTGTGCGCTGGCTTGATCTTTTATAAAGAATAGGTTGGATTATTTTCTAACGAAACTAAAGAACGAAATTGATCCTAGAGAAAAGAAAAAAACAGATTCTCTTTGATAAAATCAAACATAAAACGTGCGTCGCGTATTTTTTTTTTTCTTTGGTTAAAATTGTTGGAGTTTTCTTAGAAACTCTTAATGTCTAAATACAGAGAGCTATATGATGATTACATGTCGTCCCCGAGGAATTATTTAATCACCAAAACTGGATAGTCAACCTGTATGCCATGAACATGAACACAGACACTGCAATCCTGCATAATAATAGAAAATTCCAATTGAATTGAGATGAAAAAATGTCCATCCATCCAACTATGTCCCTTTGCTTGACAGGACACTAGAACGTAATTTAGAAAATGGCAATGAAATAATAGACGATGAATGTGGTTGGCATCAGCAACGCCCGTAGACAGGTTGCCATAATTATAGCTGAAATACGTTACGATATATACCAATAGACATACAGACATCTTGTTTTGTAATCACACATCACATATCGAATTTCATTTCATAGAATTAATTGGAATTAAGTTTGATTCGTACATCGTCAAATTTTATCACGTGAAATTCATTATAATAATGACTGATAATTAACAGACATACACAGAACTCCCGTCTTGGCCCTCCGGATGCGTGACATGTGTTCTCATTGCTCAAAGCAGCAGCTATTAATTGAAATCCATTGATTTGAAGGATAATGAAAGCCTTTGATTTTACGAGTATCTTTGACGATGTATAAACGAAAAAAGAATCGGCATTCCATGTTTTGAAAAAAATACTAAATCAAAACGTGCAACAATGCGTAAATGGCTGCTTATGTGTAGCAATTCTTTGCAGAGAGGCTGAACTGCCCCAAAGGAGTAGTTCCATTTTAATCTGTATCTTTTGTCTTTCAAAGAAGTGAGTATATAGTGTGTGTATTTTGATTCCTTTATTCCATTCCACTAGTACGTCTTTAGCACTATTATTAAACTAAGGGGTGTACTTGTAGGGGACGACGACGCTAAAGGTATCCAAAGTCAAGCCATACAGACAGCTTTGACTGACTGACGTATCACAGGAACGTTTCTTAAACACAAAAAAAAAAAAACTTGTTCTTCTGTTGTTGTCGTTGCTGTTGCTTGTTGGTTTCTATTCAGAGTTTTGTTTAAAATTGATGCACTTAAAAAAATGTTTTGTTTAATTTACAAAATAAAAAAATCCTTTTCGTTAACAGAATAAGTACTAAATTTTGTTCATGCTTATAATATTGTAATATATATCATAATTCATTATTCTATTGATAAACCTTCTTCTAAAAATGTCTTTTTTTTATTTTCAGGTATGTGGTTGTAAACAAAGCGGTTATACTGTTTAAAATATTTACAAAATGGATGGTAATAGACTTCTGTTGGACTGGCAGTATACTTCTGTTGGACTGTATTGAAAATTGTTGAAAATTTTAAAGAAAAACAATTTTTTTTTCTTTAATAAAACTACAGAAGATTTTTCGTCACAGGAAAGTATAAAGTGAACAATTGAGTGGCACTTATTTGCTCTTGTGGTAAATTTTTCAGAAGTGTTTGGTGGTTTGCATAGCTGAAAAGGAATGCAATCATTTCGGTATTGCAGTTAATTGGAGTTGGAAGACTTATTTTTGAGTACTTTGACTTGAAATAAAATTGACGACTGGGTCGCACAAACTGGCTCTTGTAACAAACTATGGGACTACAAAAAAAAAAATAATATATAAAGTAATGTTGAAAGGCGAAAACTATCAAAAAATGGTCTGAACGTTAGATAAAATTGTAAGGTAGCTAGCATAAAACTGTTGTTTAGCCAAGAACTTTAAAAGCCATCTTATGTTAAATTTCCAAATTAACCAAATTTTAATGAAATCTGTTAAGCTGTTATCAAGCTTAGGCCCAATTTGTAAAAACCGTAATTACCGAATCTCCGTTATTTGCAATTTTAGCCAAAAACATAAAATGCAGTAATACTAACAGTACTCTAAATATAACGTACACAAAATTGTATCAAAATCGTTAGAGCCGTTTTCGAGTAAATTTACAAAAAGTAAAACCGTTACATGACAGGTACTCTTTATATCCGGGCGAAAAAATTAATAGTTTTCCTCTTGGGAATTACCAAAAAATGCTATAGACACCAAGTTTTAAGAAAATTCATCAAAGCGGTTAGACTGTGTCTCGGTGAACAGACAACCGCACATCCGCACAGATAGACCGACGAACGGCATGACGAAACCTACTTTTTGGGTTTCTCTGTCATCGTAAAATCAGGTTTGATTATAATCCCGGCCAAGTTCGCCTGTGAGATTACTCAATTTGAGAGAAAAACATGGTTCCCGCAGTCGACGTAGCCCACCTACACGGCTTAAGATATGGCTTCTGCGGGGATCATGTTGTTCTCTTGATCCCTTTAGTTGTCTACTGGAAAAGAAGAGATATTTATAAAGTCTATTGCGTTTATAACGTTATATTAAGAAATCCAAGAAGATTTCCTATACTCACTATTGAGAGTTCTCTAAGGTCAGCTACAAAGAACTGACCGAAGAATTGCCAAGGCAGGGCAATGGCAGAGATAATGAATGACTGTTTCCTTTTCTCTTTCATCTCCGCAGCTACGGCATTGAGTATTGTGGGGAATGCCCATTTTTGCCGCATGCTCTCCTATCGGCCAGTGACCCGTGCTGACTGCAATAATTCTGCCTATGTCTGGCCGAGTTCTACACATGAGTTCCCTTGTACGGGATTTATCATAAGCAGGTAAAATCTTCTTTGAAATGACACAACTAGACAAACCTTTCCATCTGCGATTGGACTCGGATAGATAATTACCTAGTTTATATGCAGGGTCGAAAGATCGAGTTTGATTTGAAAGGAAATTCCAACCCAGGTATTTCAGCGAACTAGTTGAATGCTTGAGGAGTTGAGTTAAGTGCGAAAAAGTTGAAATGACAGAAGAATACCTGCGTTGCTTTGTAGACATTAAGACCAAAAGATTGAATTTTCGAGAAAAAAATATTTGTATTGCTTTTTACAAGTTATGCGCATACTTTTCAACAATATGCAATTGATCACATGCAGAAATAAATGTGTATTCACCATTTCAACCCAGGTATTTCATTTAGTTTTCGACTCAACACAACTGCTCGAGTGCGATCGAGTCGAATTCCATTTCGTTCCAACTCATCCCCGTTTACAAATGGGTGCACCTAAGTTCAAGCTCGCTTCAACCATGCATATAAACTAGGTTAATGTGACATGATATTGCCCTTCACAGCTCCCAGCGGAATTCTAACTGCTTCAGCAAGAGAGTTGTGAAGGGCTGATCCTTGCTTGGCAAGCTCGTCAGCCCGTTCATTTCCATGAACACCACTGTGACCTGGTACCCAGACCAAACTAATATTCAAGTTAGCATTAAGGCTCGCGAGCTCATTTAAGCATTGTTTCACGAGATTGGAGGATACGGTGTCAGCTTCAATAACTTTGATTGCTGCCTGACTATCTATGAATATGGCGGTATTTCGCTTTGATTTGGATCAAGTTTCTATATCTTGCATGCATCTCTGATCGCCAATAGCTCCGCCTGGAATACGCTCGCGAAGCTTGGAAGTCGGAAGGACTTGGACACGTTAAGTATCTCCGAAAAAACACCAGCTCCGACACAACATTCTATCTTCGACCCATCAGTAAAAATAAAAGTGTCATAATTATTCATTACCTCGTCATCCTCCCACTCCTTACGGGTAGGAAAAACGACGCTAAAGCGTTTGCTCTAGTGAGTTAGCAGTAATCAGAAGTTGTCGAATTTAAAACTTGGTGGCAGCAATTTCGCACTGTTGCAGTGACCAAAAGGTTTTTCGGTCCAACACTCAATTTCTCTAAGTCTATATGCAGTGCAAGATACTAAATAATGTATATGTAAATCGAGAGGAAGAATATTTAAGATGACGCTCAAGGCATCAGTAGGGCAGGATCGCAGTGCTTCTGTAGTCTCCACACTGGTTGTTCTCTGTTCCTTTATGAGCTTATCGATATTATAGGCTTTGCTTAGGGCAGGCCACCAGACAATATTTTGTACACTA
Source organism: Baccha elongata (assembly GCA_951217065.1). Classification (NCBI taxonomy): domain Eukaryota; kingdom Metazoa; phylum Arthropoda; class Insecta; order Diptera; family Syrphidae; genus Baccha; species Baccha elongata. The sequence continues at coordinate 44,646,423 of OX578274.1, forward strand.
TCAGATCTAAAGGGTGTTTTTTTTTTTTTTTAGGTATAGAACTTTAAGTTGGCATTACTTTTCAAGACGGCGACCGATTTAACAGCTGTCAAGTGATTTATTCTCAGTTTGGTTTGGCAATTCATCATGACTAGACTCACGCCTGAACGACGCTTGCTAATTGTGCAATTTTATTTCGAAAATAATGGTTCTGTGCGGAATACGTATCGCGCACTACGTCTATTAGCGATGTTTAGCGATGAAGCGCACTTCTGATTGAATGGCTACGTCAACAAACAAAACTGTCGCATTTGGAGTGATGCTAATTTTCAAGTGTATGTTGAAACACCGTTACATCCAGAAAAACAGACTGTTTGGTGCGCTTTATGGGCTGGTGGAATCATTGGTCCCTACTTCTTCAAAAACGATGATGGCCACAACGTTACAGTCAATGGTGATCGGTATAGAGCCATGATTACTGAACAATCATGATGTCCAGGAGCTGTGGTTCCAACAAGACGGCGCAACATGTCACAATCGATTTATTGAAAGACACGTTTGGTGACCTCCTAATTTTACGTTCTCCAAGATCTTGTGATTTAACACCGCTAGACTATTTTCTGTGGGGTTATGTAAAGTCATTGGTCTATGCGGATAAGCCACAAACGCTTGACCATTTGGAAGACAACATTCGCCGTGTTATTTCCAATATACGATTGGAAAAAGTCATCAAAAATTGGACGTCCAGATTGGACTACATCCGAGCCAGCCGTGGCAGTCATATGCCAGAAATCATATTTAAAATGTAATGCCACAAGATTATCTTTCGAAAAAATAAAAAATCATGTCAATCGAATATTCCATCGTTGTTTTATTGCAATTTAAAGTTCTATACCTCTTAAAAAAAACACCCTTTATTTTCAAATGGAGCTTAAAGCAAGCATCAACATATGAAAGAAAGATTTACAACACATGTTATGTGTCCCACTGGCTCATCACTTAGTGCAGGTGTTAGTTGTTAGTAAGCACAATAGTACACAAACAAAAACACATGCACAATCGATCCAAAGGTTAGTATGGGCCATACAACTGCAGTGTACCTCCACAGAACCATCTTCGACTGGAGACCCCATTTTTTTCCGAATGTTTTACTGCAGGCATAAAAAGTTTTTTTGACCCATTCTTCTATGTTTAATTTCCAAGATGATTTAATATGGTTTCAAATTCATAATGAATAAAGATTGAATATTAAGCTGCAATTTCTTTCAGTGTAGTATGGAAACGTTCTTTTGTACACTTGAAGGATGTTATTTTATCTTATTATACGTTTATAACTTCTTTTTTTTTTTTTTTTTTTTTTATTTCCATCGTCTTCCATCTTGATTCGGCTTCACTCAACCAGCACACCTCAAACTGGTTGTCATCGTCGTCGTCAACCGAACGTCTTCGTTTTTGTTGCCACAGAGTAATGTGGCGGTTGGTTTAGTTAGATACTTTCTTGAATTAAGTTTAGTTCCTGAAGTTGGATGGTTTCCTTTCCACCATTGTAAATGTTTAAAGAAAAAAAAAAGAGAGAATCTTTTTTTTCGCATTTTATACCCATTTTTGTTTTGCTCATCATTTCAATTGCGGGAATGCAGTGGGTATTATTATCAAATTGGTATTTTACAGTGAAAATACATATCTATACATAAATATTAAAGAATCTTTTGTTGCTTTTCAATTTAAAATACAAAAAAAAATATTAAATTACATTTTTACATATGGAAATGAAAGAATTCAAAGAAGAAATCGAGAGCAAAACTTAAAGAACTTGATTGATCAGGAAAATCGATAAAATATATTTTTTTTATTATTATTATTATTATGTCCTCAATGTGTTATTGTGTCGAGGTAGTTTAATGGAAATTATCTGGATGTCCTAATTTAAGAAAGATAGATAGAAAAATGTGAGTTAATGAATGTAGTTACGAGGTAATTGGTACAAAACCAATTACATGCAATGCCTTTCTATATAATAGTCGTCTATTATTAGGAATATAGTTGGAATATTTTATGCTAATGAATCTAACTAAAGAGATAATAATCTCAATTTCCACCTATTGGGAGTGGCGATAGAGAAAGCTTTTTAAACCGTTTCTTTATCTATGTCGATAGAACTAATTACACTCCATGTCACTTAATGAAGAACAGGCAGTTTTCTTTTTTCATTTTGCTATATTTTTCAAACCCCTCCGTATTTTGGGAAAAACCAAATGCACAATGAATGAATGATAAATTAGGTTTATATTGTAAAAAAATAGGATTATGTTGATAATTGCAACATTTATGACGCTTTTCCCAAATAGGTCACAACATGGACCTACTTTTTTTGTTTCACTTGATTAAGGACAGTGTCATAAATCTTCCTGTTACCGTTATTTTGATCAAATAAAAGGGTACTTGAGGTATGAGGGAGCTTAGTTAAACTAAAAACTGCAAACAATCCGCTACTTTGGGAAGAGGAGAGACATTAACCAAGGAGGAAATCGGCAAAATTCGAGCTTACCAGAAAGAAGGGAAAACCATCCGTTTTATAGCCAAGATGATTGAAAGAAGCAAGTGTGTTGTCAAAAATTATCGTAAGGACCTGGAAAGGTATGGAAAGAACCGCAAATGAAGAATCAGAAGATGACTAACATGTAAGGAAAGGCGGGCAATATTAAGAACAGCTTCAAATTCAAGGCTCTCCGTAAGTAAAATCAAGGCAGGAGCTGTGTTAAAGCTAGTAGATCGACTGAGTTAAAGCTAGTAGATCGACTATTTTTCGGGCGATACAAAAGGCCGACCATATTCGCCATCAAAGAATGAAAAGGAAACCACCATTGAAGACCGTACGTAAAACCCAACGGCTTAAGTAGTACCTACTTAATTGATTTTTTAAATAGTGAACGCATATGCTGTTGACAATTTATCTTGTTTCATACATAAGAATAAAAAAAATTAAAAGTAGTTAATCCAATTTAAAACACTAAAACTGACAACGCTGACACTATTGATATCTCTGTTAAATGAATAATTATTTATGAATGTTTTAAATTATTAGAGTTTTCTTTAAATAAGTAATGAGTGCTTCTGAGCACTTAAGCGGTTTTTTTTTATAATTGCCTCTCATCATTTGACATTTATGGAGAGACACTTATCCGGGGATTACTGTATTTTAGTTTTTATGTTGTTAAATTTAAATTTCATCCCAAATATGAATGAAATCCGTTCAGATGTTATCAAGTTATGGTTAAATTTGTAAAAATTACGAAATTGGTTGATGCTACGGTGAAAACTGTGGAGACCTTTTTTAAAGAAAATCATATAAGCTACAATTTTCACCTTAGCACACGTCTTGCAAAAAGTTCATAGTTTCAGAAAAAATTTAATTTCGACCTCTTTTTTCCATTTCGTGCTACAGTTTATTGGGAAGAATTTAGTCATTCAGAAAAGTTGTGAAATTTCAATCCGATACCTAATTCCAAGAACTGCTAACCAAAATATGAGTCGTTCAGAAAAATAATAGTTTAATTGCCTGTTTGATAAAATCGAGATTTTAACTTTAAACAGATTGTTATGATGTGTTCCTACCTATTATCACCAACAAAATATATCTACTGTTAGCAGTCGAAATGACAGCATTTCTTTGATATTCTTGAAATATTTTGGTTAAACTCCAAATTTCTCGACCAAAGTCAAGGTGCACTTATTCCAGTAATGTCAGAACAGAACGCCACATTAATTTTCTAACAATTTTCTCACAGCACTGTGCAATGTGCATACACCTATACGGGAATACAAAGTTGTGCAATTTCTTTTACGGGTTTTTGCTGCAGGCATTGTATGCTCTAGTGCGCTTTTAAGCATTATTGCACTTTCTATATGTTGCAGTTTTAAGTTACAATTTTATTATTATTTTTAGTTGTATGTAAATTTGTCTTGAAATTTAAGTTTTTACTAAAACTGATGTTAGTCCTAAATATAAATTGATAAAATTACAAAACCCACATTCGCCATCGCAAATGAAAACTATTGGTTCTATCCAGTTGTTATTTTCAGTGCAAAATCTAAAGACATTGGCGCAAAGTTATAGTTACCTCCTGTTAAGAAAGTTTAGTAGATACAGCTAACAAACATCATGTTAACTTTATCACCAGGTCCAGGTAATTACTTAATATCAATTTATATTTTTTAACTTATGGAAGGAGTGAGCTATCATTCTACCAAAAATGTGGTGGTGTTAAAAAGATATACAGCCCTATTTTGCTAATCATCGGGCAGAATTTTCATTTAATTTTAATTAGATACTATTCTGCTATTCATTCAAAGTGAATGTGTATTTATGTCGGTAATACTGTGTAGTATTCTCATTTTACCTTGAATGCACTCATTTTATACATTTTAAATTCGCATATAAAATTTTGTAGGTTACAGTTTATAATAACATCTTTTATTGTTTTTTTTATGTTTCTGGTAATTTTTCTGTTTGAAGTCCAATGCTCTCTGTATTTGTTTCTATTGTTCCTTAATAAAAATAATCATTCAATTCATTTTATTGAAGCTTTTTAAAATGTCACATGAACGAACATGGAACAACTGTTTAAGTAAATGTCAAATTGGTTGGCATAATAATGAAAGGGCATAACGAAAGGGAATCAAATAGTTTAACTATATCCTAACTTAAAATTGTCTGATTTTAAAATAGATTATGATTTATCAATCTAATTTTTGAAAAAACTATACCAAGTACTAGATTCTTTTAGTATCGTTCTATCTTGTCTATAATTTTCGGACATACATTTATTTTGCAAAATACGGAACTGTGGAGCTGGATTTCCAAAGCACCAAAATGACCGCAATCACTTATAAATCGATACAGGCGAGAGCTTTTCCGCAGTTTTCTGAAATATTTGGGGGACATCGTTGGACTTTCCAACAAGACAATGCGCCGATACATACCGCACGGACAACAAAAGCCTGGATTCAGAACCAAAATGAAAACCTACTTGCATGGCCACCATATTCACCCGACCTGAACATAATGGAAAACGTGTGGGGTTGGCTTTCAAGCAGAGGAGGAAGGAGGTATGATGAAAAGGAACAGATAATTGTAGCCATAAAACAAGCCTGGTCCGAAATTTCGCTTGGTTATTTGACAAAACTCTATGAATTTTTACACAGCAGGCTACTTGAAGTGATTCAGCGATCAGGAGGTAGTACCCATTTTAAAGAACTTTTGCAATTCTTATAATAAAACTATCATTTATTTATGCAAACAAAAATTTTACTGTTTAATTGTTGTTTAAGCTTGAAACAGGTAAATTTGTCTAGTCCTTAATCAAGTGAAACCGAAAAACAGGTACATTTTATCACCTTTTTGTGAAAAGCGACATAAATATCCTTCATTCATTGTGCATTTGGTTTTTCCCAAAATACCGAGGGGTTTGAAAAATATCTCAAAATGAAAATAGAAAACTGCCTGTCCTTAATCAAGTGACACGGAGTGTAGTTATAAGCAGTTGAAAAATATCCTTAGGTTATTCAAAGTATGTATGTATATCGTTTATAGAATTTCTCACCTGTGTTCAGTCTTGGTGATATCCAATAATGAAGTCGTCTACTAGAGCAAAAAAACCTTTTAGAACTTGATTAAAATTCTTCTCAAAGCTTCCATCAAAAATGGGATCTGAATGTGCACAAGGGTACACATCCTGTGGACACAATCTTATAGACAAACAAAATATAAACTTGTATTTTAGAGTTCTTTCTTTAACCATAATACCTTCAAGCTACCACACGCAGGTGTTGCACGAAATAACGAATTGTGTTTTGGCAAAGGCAGGTATCATGATTGAAAATCTTCAGAAATTTTATATATCCCGATTTCCAGCAGAGATCATGGTAAAAAATAAAACTACCGAAACAATAGTCAGACTGTACATAATCTTCACACGCAATAAGAAGAAAAAAATTCAGTTACCGAAGGATATAAATCAGAGAGAGAAAAAATAAACGAAGAATTGATTTGATCTGCTTCGGTTGTACCTACTTAAGACCTTTAATCCGATATAGAAGTACTTTTTGTACACCTATCTTGATCAAGTATCGGATCACCAAGTTCGACCACACCACTTGGCACAGCAGCCGGTATTCTGGACACAGCTGGTAGCCACACACAAATGTCATCAACCGGTCACAATTTTGGATTGGCAGGGACAGCATTGCAATTTATCTGGCATTCAGCTGTATAGGTAAACCTTTCTATATCTATATCAAACCAAAAGCAACTTCCACAAGAGATCCTCATCAGTTTGTTGCAGTTGCAATGCAATCTAAGTTTAGCGGTAAGAACCGTGCAAATGACTGCAGAGCAACGTTCCTGTTTCTAGATATCATTTCGAAGTCGTTAAAATGTGGCACCCCACATAGGTATAGGCAACTGGAACTCATAGTGATGGAACTAGTTCCTGCCACAAGTTTTGAGGTCTGCACCTTTATATTAAAAAAAAAAAAAAAGATATTAATCCAGCCGGTCTTACGCGCAAGTTATTCACGATTCACAACCAAGTCAGGATTGATTTTTTTCTTCTAATTCCTTGCCAATCAGGACTTTCGATCTTTGCGCACAAGGATTAGTTTACGATCTCGATTCCTTATTTATTTCATATTTGATTTCTAAACAGGTTAGTGCAGTGGCGCAATAGATGATAAATGAATGACGGTATTAATCGTAATGATCACAATTATTTTTACACACAAAGATAGATCGATGCGTTTTTTATTTGACACTTTTTGTGATAAACGATCATGTACATAATACAGAATGTAGAAAATACATATACATAATTATGTGGTAGAGTTGGAAAAATGTTTAAATGATTGATGGTTGGCCGGATGCGGTGGGTGTTGCAAATGAAGACTCCATGGTGTTCGTATGGCGAGCACTGATTAGAAAAGTCAAAGCATATTTATACTTAATTCATTTAAAAAGATAATTCAGTTATTTTATCGATTATTCATTAAGACGGAAATTAACGATATTTTAATCAAACATCCAACAAAAAAAAAAAGTAATTGTCAGGTAAAGGTCTCGATTCCTTCGAGACATGCGAACATTTCTAAATCCAAATAAAAAGAAGAATTGAGTCCCGATTTGTTGCCCGAATTATAAAAATATCGACAACTTTAAATTAAACACTAAAGATATTTAAAAACATACTTTAACAAATGTTTATAATTCAGAGTTTTACTTGCGATTATATAGGTAGATAGGTAGTTAATTTCGTGCAAAAAAAAAGTTTTGAGATAACAATCAAAAATGACATTACGATGAAAGCGAAGTCGAAAAACGTTTGTCTGAAAATTATGTCAGTATACTGCCTAAACGGATGTGCCGATTTTCATTACTGCTTGAACAGAATGGTGTTGCTGTAGCTGTAGCTTGTAGCGCTGTCAAAGTAAAGACAACGCCGATCCTATAATAGCTCCCACAACGTGTAGCTGTAGCTGTAGTAAAAGTTCACTCAACTTCAACTTTGGCGTGCGTTACGGTCTACTTTTGACATTTGAGAAAAAAAAAAGGAAAATGTCGGAAATAGTAGTAGAGGAATTTTTAGAGAGTTTAAAACAATCCAATTTTGTGGGATTTACCGAATAAAGGTTGGAAAAATATTCATTCTGCGCTACACCATTGTGGGCGAGCTTTCTACTTTTATGAGCTACATGTTGACAGTTGCTTTGACAGCGCTGCAAGCTACAACTACATGCTACACCATTCTTTTGAGGCAGTTAAACTTGGAATCTTGGGTATTTGGGGTGACCGTCTGATGGGTTTTCGGAATTTTCGTTCTAGGCCTAAAAATAAAGGTACCTGCCATATATAACGGTTATGGAAAAGCTTGTTTTTTTTTAACAATTTTGATTAAACTTGACATGAGTGATACGGTATCAAAGGCCTTTTAGATGGTAACCACGCTTCGGATTTTTACAAAATTTTATTTCTAGAAAAACCTATAGATCGGATTTAAATTTTTTTTTAATAACTTTTATTAAATAAATTAGATTTTTTTTTTTTTTTAATTTAATATTTTGAAAACCAATTAACGAACTTTTTTGAAATTTTGTTTTTGCAAGAATATTATTAATTTTCTAAAATTGGAATACTCAAAATTTTTCATAAAAAAATTAAAAAAAGTTGTTTGAAAAGAATCGATTTTTTCAAAAACTGGTAGTACAATTTTGGTAAAAAAAACTCTTAAATATATTGTAATATTTAATAGTTACTGACATGTTTTTTTATAAATTAATCGCACATTTAAAATTTAATGAAAGAAAAGAAAAAAATATGTTCATATACAAAAATTGAAAGACTGAAACTCCTGTGAGAAGAACGATCGACCAGTTGTGCATTTTCGCTGATAAGCCTTAGGTAACTTACCACAAGAGCACGTTTGTGCGACCCATTCGTGGCTTTTATTTAAATAAAAGTAAAGTAGAAGTCGGTAAATTCCCTAGAAAAAAAAACTAGTTTTCTAAAAAAATATGGGTTGGGGTCAAAATCCCGAAAACCAAAATCCTGACAAACCGAAAACTCAAAATTCCGAAAACCCATAATACTGAAAAGGCGAAACCCAAAATCCCGAAAATCTTATTTTTGAAAGAAAACGAAAACATGTGAAAAAACGTTATATGTTGCAAGAAGCAAAAATAAAAAAAAAAAAAAAATCTGGACGAAATGAGCGTTCAGAAATCAATTTCTAGAAGGGGATTTTTTACAATATTAACTTACCATAAATATATGAATATACAAATTAATATAGGAAAACCGGGATGATTAAAATATATACGTGTGGAAACACCGTTAAAACCAATTAACAAATATTTCCTTTTTCGGTTTTAACCTAACTCATTGTTTTTTATCACATTTTTCTTGATTCACAGTACCTGGGTGGATTATTTGTACCCCCAAAAGTTGAGATTGGTAAGGGGGCCCCCTGCAACCCCCTGCCTGGCTCACTATAGGGCTTGTGGTGGTGCGAGTTAAGGTGGGTGAAATTATTGGTACGCAATATTGTGTGTATTTTGTATGAAAAGTGCAACTTCACTCACAGGTTAAAGTTAAAGTTAAGATATTTCCCACTCTAAGTAGAAAATAACTTCACCTCAAAAAGTTAAGTTATTTCCGAATAGTGGTGAAGTTATTTCCCAGTGAAGTTACATATTTTCCTGCCCCAATGATTTTAATAATATGTATTTTTTTTGTTCAATAATATTTTAAAAAATAATCGCAAGTAAAAATAGCAAATTTTGAAAAAAAAAATCAGTTTTAATTTCGGGATTTTGGCCTTTGACAAATCTTATGAATTTCTGAGAGCATAATATTTAAAGCGGTTTCGATTCCCAATCGATCTATAGAAGAGAACCTATATGAATCCACAAACCCATCTTCGACTGAAGACCCCATGTTTGTCGAATTGTTTCCTCCATGCGTTGAAGGCTAAATTTGCCTTTAAACCCGTTTTTAATGTGAAATTATCAGTTAAAAGCTAAGTTTCGAGAACTATTTGTAACACTAGTTGGGATTATTGAAATGTATGGCAAGGCATAATATTCTTTTATGTTATGAGGAATTATTTCCTTACCTTGGTTCCCATAGGAACTTGTCAGACTCCAAGCACAACTAAATCTTCTGCAAATACTAATGCCCGACTAATCCCTTCAAGTTCAGAAAACCATTTTTTTTTTTTTTTTTTTTTTTTAAATTAAAAGTCTTGTGTTGTAATGTGCCATGTGGGCGTAAATAGAGAAACACATTTTTGAATTTGCAGATTTTTTTTGGAGAAAAACAAATGTTCAGCTTGAAGTGAACCCATATATTTTTAAAATATTTTAAAATTTGTAAATTTTATAGCCTAAGAAAAAAAAAAATTGGGGTGTGAATTCTCAATCTTCACACCCAAGTCGATCTTTCCATGGCTAAATTTGTTTTTGCTACGCGTTTACTCCCCTTTTCCTGAGCACCAAAAACCCGTTTGCCTTAATTAAAAAAATACACACATATAATGTGTATGTAGTAGAACTGCTGATGGTAATTACACAAAATAAACTTCTTAATTTATCACTTTATTACTTGCCTTCATAAAACAGTTTTTGCTGCAAAACTGCAGTATTTCTTTTAAAAAAAATGTTGCCGACGGTTATTTATATCATATTAAATTAATTTTTATGCATACATTTTTTTGAAAAGAATTAAAAAAAAAAAAAACAAATATTTAAAAATATAAATTACAGAAAATCTTTTTTTCATAAAATAACTGATCAAATGAAATTTCTAGTCGTTAACACGAATGTAACTTGTCACAAGAGCTAGTTTGTGCGAAACAGTCGTATCCTTTTTTTTTGTATAGAAATATTTTGTAGTTATCCGATTATTTTCGTAAAAGAGTATAATTTGGAAATTTAACATTTAGCGCTGGAAACATGTGCTATAATTGGCAGCTGTCAAAATACACAGGGCTGCCAAATTTAAATAATCTCGAATTGTATCACCCTTTATAATAATTTGTTTCTTTTTTTTTTATTTTTTAAGTGGTTTCTGCAAAATCGTAACTCGTAACTGTTTCAAATTTTCTGTTTTGTGACATTAGCACCATACCTACGATAAGCAACACCATGTGATTCGTATTTGCTCTTAATTTAAAATCCATTCTGCCCAAATAAACACAAAAATGTAAAAATCCTACATTTAATTCAATACAAAATGGCACAACGTAATTCTATTATAAAACCAAATTGAATTTTATAATCCACATGCATTTAAAATCATTTTCAAAGATTTTTATCAAATTTATACAACAACGCAACCAGAAAAAAAAAACAAATTTGGTGTCATATAAGCAACAGGGTGATAATTTGAATATTTACCATACATACTTCGTCCACGAACAATGCGTGGGTACAATACAGCAACACCCATAAATATCGTCCATATGACATTTTTATTTAAATATATTCACAGTTAGATGCATTTTGACTTTAAAAGATCAGATTGTACTTCATAATATGTATTGAAGTGACTTTAACGTAGCATGTTTTGTGTATGTTTCATTGCACACTTTAATCTCATATGTTGGCATAAAACTCCTACATGCATGATAGGCATTTTTTTTTTGTCTAAAATAATATTGTATATGTAACAGACGACAGACAAATCCTTAAGTAGGTAAGATACATTCGAAAAAAAAACAACATTAAAATACAAAAGAAAATATATATTCTGAAAAATAAATCTCAGAATTGGTCTTATTTTCCATTTTGTTGTTCCATTCAACCCACGATCTACTTTATAACATAAAATGAATGTGTGTGACATAATGGCAAGCTATATTGTTGAAGATACTTCAAAAAGTTTGGTCCATGCACAAGAGGAATATTTAGGTATAGGCATTATAAGATTACCTATTCTATTACTGGTGGATTCGATTCCTTTTTTTTCCAGAGAATTTGGGTATTATGAGATTTGTATCTTATTGGAAGAAGAAATGTTTTGAAATCTCAACAAATTCTTTAACCAACTTCATCTTTAAAATTGTCAATTTCTCTTTTCATTTATAAAGCTACGATTAAGATAATTTCTGCAGACCAATTCTATATTATATAATTCAAACGAATCTACTTAGAAAGTTGAAAGAAAAAAATAAATGTCCTTCTCATCTGTCGCACATTTCTTAAGTAAAGCTGACCACAAAGGACCCTTAAGTCCCTATCGTAATCTGCTCCTGTCCCTTATTCCATTGCCAATGTTAAATTTACTAGAAATCCGCTTTATAACTTTTGCTATGCGTTCTTTCTTAATTCGTTATATACCTATACCTAAAAATGCTTAACGAGAAAAAAAATAAAATAAAATAACTCCAAGAAGCCATCTAAAGAGGTTCGTTTGTAATGAAATACTTCTCAACCTCATTCTGCTCGTTACAATCCTCATAAAAGAACCTTCTTCTTATATTTCGTTTCGCATATAATTTTTCCTTACATAAATATATACCAAGCAACCATTCCAAGTGCCTTGTGAAATTTATTTCAAGCAAAATGACTTAACCCTTTTTAAGTCGTTAAGTACTTTTGTCGAACGACAAAAGGTGTCCTACCATTTTGTGTTATATTAACATGGCTCCTGGTGGGTATTTATGTTGTTGTATTTTATTTAACTGCGTTTAACAGTAAATCACCCTAACAAAAAGCGCACATTAAAACTTAACAATGGAATGTGCTAAAAGAGAGAAAGTTCAAGTTCTACAAGACAGAATAATTAAATTTTTGTCGTAAGTAAGAATTAAGTCGAAAATAGTTAGCTTTTTTTTTTTGTTGTTCTTTTTCCACGATGCGGAAGATATTTTTGAAAGTTTCTTTGGCAGCCACACAAAAGTCATGTATTTGGCGTACACTTGATGTTTTCATGGAGAAAGTAATTAAATATGGCGTTTAAAAAGTTGAAAATGAAAAATTAAAGTTTGACTCTTAAAAACTTCGTCAACATCCAACTAAGATTGTTCAATCAAAAAATAATGTTACTTATTTTTTCAACATTGCCAGTATCCAGTGATTATCCTAATCTTTATTGGGTCTATAATAAAATATCATAATCATAAAAACTAACAAGGATGTGCGTCTGCCTTGCCAAATTGCTAGTTATGAAATTAATGATCCGTTGAAAATCAAATATCTAACATTCAAGCAAATAATAAATATAGAACGTCTTGAGCTATTCAATTTATTTATTTTGTTGCCAAAGGCGTAGAGAAATATTCTGAGTTGATTTTCCTTGTTTAGCTGGTTTACCCTTTTGAAGACTGCGTAGAAAATTAAAAAAAAAAGTTTAAAAATTAATTGAAAATGATTCTAAATTGGGGGCTTGTTGGAACTATAAGTGCGAAGCTAAAAAAATACCATTACAAACAACGGTCGTTTTAAATTGCTTTAAATGTAAAGCAAGAAAAAGGGGCAACTGTTAAAAAAATAAGGTTAAAAAGAAATTAAAGTATCTATCCGCATTAAGGAAATTGATTAAAATTATATTTTGAAATTAATTTTTGGGGTTTAAAAAGACAGGCTCTATTTTGAAGTGCAGGGAACTATCACCATGGAAACCAAACTTCACGGGAACTAACTTCACATGGGAACTAAATTTACCACAAGTGGGAACTAATTTCCCTCTTTTTAGTGAAGTAAATTCCCACTTTGAGTGGAAAATACAAATAACTTAACTTTTTGGTAGGAAATTATTTCACTCTTTTGGGTGACGTTACACTTTTTATACAAAATGTACATATTGCATACCCAAACGTGCACCCACACATGTAACTTGTCACAACAAACTCGCACACACCCAAACTCGCACCCACACAAAATCGGGCAAAACCTATACTAGGCCAGGCAGGGCTTTTGCAGGTGGCAGCATGGTAAATGGGAACTAACTTCACACAATCTTCAGATGAAATTAGTTTTGACCTTAAGTGGGAATTATCTTAATAAAAACAAAGTTAAATTAGTTCCCGCTAGTGTTCCCTTGTGAAGTTAGTTCCCTGCACCTTCATAGAAAAATTCAAACTAACTTCGCACAATCTTAAGTTCCCACTAGTGGTGAATTTAGTTTCCATGTGAAGTTATTTCCCGTGAAGTTAGTTCCCTGCACCGTTTTCAGACCATATTCGCCGGAGAAAGACCACTGCTTCGAGTATTTTTTTCATTTCTAGCGTATTTATGTATTCAGTTACCAAGTGCGTTATAAATTTCCGTAAAAACTAACTTGGATTCTTCAACTTTTCACTGTCGACAATAAAGCATTTACATAAAATTTTATTAAAAATGATCTATTTTTTTTCAACAAAAATGGAAATTAAAAATCTTTCTTTTTTTCAAAAAACGGTGCAGCTGTTTAAAAGATAATTAATATCAAAAGAGTGCCATTCTTTCGCAGGTACCGTTAATAAGCTTCTACGGAAAAAAATGGCGCTCAAAAAAGGGTAATTTTACAAATGTTGCTATAAAAAAAAAATTGCTTGCTAAATTTGAAAAATTACCCTTTTTTTGGAGTGCCATATTTCGGTAACGACGTGACATTAAAACATGATTTTATAATCAATATTGTAGCAAAATTAGCGCTCTACAAAACATGTCTGAACAGTTTTATTGTAGAAAGTAAGAAAAAAAAGGTATAAGAGAAGAAAAAACGTGAAAATTCGCATTTGAAAAATAACCATTTTTTTTAAGTGCCATATCTTGGTAACGACGTGACATCCAAAAAAGTTTTCATAGATAATATTATACAATTTTAAGGTCCTACAAAACGTACGTGAACGCTTTTGCCCTAAAACTTAATTTAAAAAAGTTATAGAGGAAAGATCGAAAAAAGGCCGAACATTTTTGCCCCCCTCCTCTTTTATAGCACAGAAAAAATTTTAATTAACCATCCCAAAACAACATCATGAACCTCCGACCTTTTTTCTAAAAACCACTTTTTTCCTACCTAATGCCGACTGCATGGACTATAACAGAGATTTTAGAATATGGAATTTCGTCAACATCAGTTCAGCCGTTTAGAAGATAATCATTTTCAAAATAGTACCGTTTTATGGCAGGTATACTGTAAATTACACCCCTGTTCTGATTTTCGTTTGAATACTAAATTCTATCGTTTTCAAATGCCCGGTGTTCTAAATATCAAATTCAATTCGTTTGGATTTTGTTTTGCGAATTCAAATTCGGAAAATCTAAGTAATTTGTTTATTGGCTGTCAAATTTATTCATGAAAACTTTCCATTATTTTTACGAAATGTAGAACTCATATTTTACATCTGTGCAATAATCAAATTGTTTACGAATTCAATTCCGAACGAAAATCAGAACAGGCCACATAGCCTAAGAATTTTGTGCAAAAGTTCGAAATAAGGAAAGGAACCAAAACTTGCGGGGTTATAAAGGTGGTTGAGAAAAGAGTATTAAAGCAAACTTTCCCAACTTCATGTGTTGAGCTATCCATGCAATCAGGGTTGCCAACAATAATTTTAGATAAAACAAATAAATAACGGTACCTTCACTCCTTAAACTAAACAAGTTATTTTTAATGACGCAGAATTAAATTCTGTCAAAGCTCTTCAAATCCAGAAATCTTACCATAACTTCAAAACTACTGCTGTACAGGACCATGGTTCTGCCAGTACTCACATATGGATCCGAGACTTGGGTGCTTAGCAAAAGGCACTCTGACCTCTTAGCCGCGTTCGAGAGAAAAGTCTTAAGGAGAATTGTTGGCCCCATATGTGAGGAAGGACGATTCCGGAGACGGTACAATCATGAATTGTACGCAATCTACCTTGAAGCAGATATAGTGACAAAAATTAGGCTCGGTAGACTTCGGTGGGCAGGGCACCTAGCTCGCATGAGCGAAGAGGAACCTGCTCGGAAAGTTCTTTGTGGTACATTCTATGGCAGACGACAGCGTGGTAGACCATGCTTGCGCTGGAGAGATGGCGTAGACCAGGACGCCCGGAGCCTTGGGGTGCGCAACTGGATGGCGTCGGCTCGAGACCGGGATAGGTGGAGAGACTTGTTGAAGGAGGCCAGGACCGGACCCCGGTTGTCGAGCCGATGATGATGATGATGAGAATTAAATTCTGAAGTCTTCTGCATGTAACTTTTGTTAATTTAATACCTTTAAATTGGTAAAATTTTGGATCAAACTTAAGTTTTTTTCAAATAGTTTTTTTTTTTTGTGTGGCAATATTACTAAAATTATTAAGAAGTTTGTATGTACCGATGTTTGCCTGTCGCACTTCTTGCAAACCTTTTTTCCGTCAGCATCTACGTTGATGCTGTTTTTTCTTAGCTATCACATCACATGTATAATTTCTTAGCTCATTGCAGTAATTTTGGTTGCAGAGAATCCTACATACTTTTGTACTTCGTAGTTATAAAGACGTTTTAATATTGCAGATATAAATTTGAGATTAAAAACAACTCGACAATGTTCCACACTTTTTCTTTCATAGCCATGATACCTGTAAAAGTATTATTCAGTTTGATTCTTGTTATTATAAACTCATGGTATAAGACGAACCGAAAACGCATTCGTCAAAACGTATTTTTTTACGAAATGTTAATGCGTTTGCACCATACTGTTACAAGCAGAAGTCCTCCAGTTCAAATTTACAGTCCCAATTTTCGGCCTGAAAAAACTTTTTTTTATTCCAAACAAAACTAATCTTTCCGTGTTACGGTTGCACGACATTTCAACATTATCATACTCTGACTAAAATACCGATTTGTCTTATGAGAAGTTTTCCTCAACAGACAGACAGAATTCTACTTTGCGTATATTAATCATGTTGAACAAACCCTAATAAACTAAAAAAAATGTAAACGAACCCTGTTTTACTTCAATGTACAACTTTTGACATGACAACAAGTTAAGATAACTAACTTACTCCAAGGCTGACTTTAATATGTGTACGTCCGTCCTCCCCTTGCTGAGTTTAGTGTCAACTTTCAGCTGTCATTTTGGCTTACTCTAATTACCACACACAACTTACCTTAGAATATACGTTAAAGTTTTATAAAAAAAAAATAAATCGATAAGAAGCTCTTATGTGTTACTGTCGCGCTGTCAACCCACAAAAGCTAAAATGCATTGTTTTGATCGCTTATCAGAAAAAGTCGTAAAAAAAAGTGTATTTTTATGTTTTTATTATGTCAACGACAACCACTATACGACGAAATACCAAAAGAGGCAGTGCTGGTGGTTAATGGCGGCATTTTCTTCTATCCCAACAAAGTAAATATGTAAACTGTCATTTGACATTTTTTTTTACCTAAATTAACAAAACTATGTAAAAAAAACATCAAAGTATCTTAAATAGAATGGCAAAGGAAGTCATAAAATCCGAGATGGTAAAATCTGTTCCAACTAAAGGTTTTCAAAGCACACTAGAGTACCCTGTTTCATTGAATGAATTAGATACATTAAGGGACCAAACACATTATCATACAACATCTTAATTAAATAATCAAGTCAGGTGGTGATGGCAGCACACATTTATGTGACATTCAAATTTTCATATCAAAGCTATTTGTGGCCATAATTTTATTCTTGATGTTCTCATGAGTCTTCAAATTATTATCTGCAAACTCGGTTAAGTTACTCTTCTGGGGTAACACTTAATGTCCACACATGTGAAAAATATTTGAAATGTATGTTTTGACGAATGGTGAGGAAATACTATAAATGTATAATGGTGTTAAAGGATATCCAAAGATTTAATGTTAGCGAAGGGGATGTTGAATCTCTTTGGCATCATCAATCAGTAAGATGACTAAATGAGTTTATGGTGTGGTATTCATATCATATTCACTTTTATGACTAAAAGATGGCAGGTTTAATGTTTCTTGCGTGTTTAATAAAACTTAGAGTTAAGTTAGAGTTTTCTAGGAGAAAAGAATGCCCAAAATGTGGTTACATTGGCGCAAAATTATAGTCAGCCTAAATTTAAGGAATTAACGCCACACTTCTTAACTTAATTTTAACTTTGAAACAGTTCTCTAACTTTAAAGTAATTATAGACTCTTTCTGAAGTACTGACAACAAGTGTGGGGTTTAAAACATTTCTCTAACTTATTTGTGCGGAACACGCCTTAAACAGTGACAGTTCGATGAGAAAACAAACCAAACACACCTTTCTATCTTTCGTCAAATGTCATCAGCCCGGAATGTGTCAATAAAATGATAATAGGGCTTTTAAGGTAACAACGATATATGTCTTTCTCGTTCGCAGAGCAGTGTCAAAATCAGCAGTACGCGGGTGACAGCTGAACATTGGTGACATTGTGATTGAAAACAAGAGCGGACATTTTAATGTTGTGCTCGAAAATTGTGAATAGTGTATTATTTATCTTTTAAGTTACGGAAATCTCAAATTTCACAGGAAAAAAAAGAGATTATTTATAAAATACTTTTACAAGATTATGAGTTTGACAGTTTGAAAAAACGCGATACATATTTTAATCTGTCATCCGCGTAGTGTGAGCTGTCATTTTTTTCTTTTGACAAGATGGTAAAATTTCCTATTTTCTGTTTAATTTCAATTTTCTCCCTCTTTGAAATTAAAATTAATATAATTTTTTTAAGAACTTAGAAATATATATCGTTAAAAATCTGATCTTTGCTAAGAATGCTGTAATGCCGCTTTACGAAAAAAAGGTTATACAATTTCAGTTTTATGTCGTCAAACAATTTAAAATCTTTGTCCTCCGAAAACATTTTGCAATTTTTTTTTTGGTTTATAGAAAATGACAAATTGACAGGAGTCAGAGAAAAGCAAGTGTGACACTATCAAAATTAAAATAGGGTTTTCATGATTTAAATTTTGATGCAAGTCTTTAAAGATAAAGTGTAGTTTAACTTGTCTATAATTGCCAAAAATGTAATTTTAGACTAGTGTCAAACTAAATTTGATTTCGATTCGAGTTAATGGACTACAATTTTGCGCCATTATTTCTAACATATCCGCTCTTTGTATTTGTGGTAAACAGTGTATTAAGCATCATACGAGCAAAATTTCAGAATTAGAAGAATTATTTCGATAATATGGGAAAGGATGTTGAGTTTTGAGACAACTGTATGAGTAAATTTCGAGGAAAGCAAAGAAGGTGAAAACACATAAATAAATGTGATTTAATGATTGAATATTATTTGGAAATATAAACTTACAAACAGTTTTTAAAAAATCAGAGAAGAAATTATTGAGATCTAGTTTAATAAGGGTTTACTTATATTACAAAGAAATGGTGTTAAAATATTTTGTGTCTGATTATATTACAAAAAGTGGAACAAAATGCTCATAATTTCGACAAAATTTTTTGAAGCTTTAATTCGTACAAATTAGTTCTTGTTATATGTTAGAATGTCCTCTAAGATTATTGAAAGCGGCCAGTCAAAAAAATGAAAAGTAACAATTTTGTGAGAATTAAAAAAAAAAAAGGTGGTCAGAGGACAGATAAAAAATAATTATATCTTGTAAAATATCACTTATTTAAATCAAAATATGACTTTATTTAAATGGCAGAAACAACTGATCGATATTAGCATGATTTATCGTGATAATACAGCATTGACTCTGAAAAGTGATTCCGAAATAGGTTTTAAGAGCTTCAATATCGCCGTTAAAAAGTTAAATGTGAAAAAGTAACCCTCGGAAAAAACCATTGAAAAACCATTGAAATGCATCATCTTCTGAAAATTTCTCAGACCTCTGGATATAATTATAGTACCTTTGTTCAAAAAATTGCCAGAGGACTGAGTTTTTTTTTTACATTTTTTAACCAAAAAAACATTAAAACTTTTAATTTAAAAAAATAAAAAAAACAGAAAATATGTAATATCGTTTTACTTAGTCTGCAATATATTATTAACAAATATGCCTACTTATATATAAAACTTATGTGTAAGTACTCACAAGGGGAGTGATAAATAAAAGGAACACTCCACGACCTCTCGCACAAATGTATTTTTTAAAACAAACAGACGCAAGATGTAAACCCAATTTTGTTTCAACGAGACTCGACTCGATACTTGATATGCCAAAAGTTGGAACTTAGATCTATGTAGAAGTTATCGATACTTTTGACGTTTTCAATCTTTCAGGGGACTGATTAGAAAATCCAAAGGACAAAGTTAAGTGACCTTTTTTTGCAATAAAATGCATTGCTAAATAATATTTATCTATTTCACAACAATTCTTTGTTATTTGAGATTACAATGATAGGTTTTTTTTAGTGTGGAAACTGAAATAGAAGAACGACAATGATTTCTTCATGTTAAAACGAGATTCTGACATGCCAGGGGAATGAGAATTAGACCCTTTGAAGAATTTTTTGAGCAAGAAAAAAAAACTGCGAAAATAGATTTCGATCAGATTTATATTTTAGTAAGACAAAATAAGAATTAATGAATGCAATCGTTTTATTGTCGCGGACATCTAAAATTCCATCGTTTGTAGAATCAACCCATATAAGAATGCTTTATGAATATTTTTTAAAAGTACTATTTAAATCCATGTTGGGTTTCGCGACAAATTACTTCGGTCTTCCATCCTCCTCGATTCGAGACACACCACAGCTTCAAGTTATCCACACCAAGCGCTCTGACATTCGCGATGACTTGGCCGTTAAGCAGAATTGGGTCTTCCTTGTAGTCTCGAACTTGGGGTTTTGTTTTCAATATTCTTGTCTGAAACATTATTGCCATTCTATTGATTTTTTTGGTATTTTTTATAGGTAGAGCTTCATACAATTCGCAGTTTCAATTGGCCCTTCTCGCTCTAAAAAAAAAAGTCTTTAAAAAGAACCCAGTAACCAGTTGTCCTTATCTGCTTATCGATCCACATACTTAAAATTACGACTGGCAGCATTTTGAACCCATTTATTTCTAGCAGAATCAGAGTTGCAATTTGGAGGGGTGATTCTTTTTCGAAACTTCACTAAGGTGTCGTTCGTGGAGTTTATGTTTTTTTTCTAAGTTATGTACAGATCATGTTTTACTCTGACGTTTTAGTTCAAAATGATGAATACTTATTTGTTTGCTGATAGTGTGTCCCTGGTCTAGTCGTCTTTTATTTCAAGACCAACAAGTTTTGCCAGTTCTTTGATAAACGTACGATATCGTTCGCAAAGCTTATCAGTTGGAAGGATCTGTTGAAGATAAAGGCTTTCGTGTTGATCCTTGCTCTAAGCACTATCTGATGCTCTAGAAAAAGATTGAAGAAATCACTCATGACAGCGCATTTCCTTTCGCACATATCACCGCGTATTGTCACGCTCTGTCGTTATACAGTTGTTGTTTTTTTTAAATATTCTTAGTTGAGTTATCGCCATATTGAGCTCCCGACGATGAATGTTATCACATGCGGCTTTGAAATCAATGAAAAGATTCGTTTTGTCTTTTCCAGTATTTGCATCAGTGTGAATATTTTTTGCAGGGAACTAACTTCACGGGAACTAACTTCACATGGAAACTTACTTCACGGCTACGGAAAACTAATTTCACTTTTTTGTGAAGAATTAAATTCCCACTTAGTTTTAGATATAACAATTTGTAAGTATGATTTCTGGACAGACCCTTCCTTCCATAGAAAGGACACAATAAAGTAAGATCTAAACATTTCAGAAGGACGTGCAGAGAAAAACTTAAATTGAATACAATATTCATTCATAATTTTTTATTAAAAATATTTACCTGATAATTTGGTTTCTAAATTAAAATTCATGACCTTTTTTAAGAACTTTTTAATATAAATTGTTGATGTCGAATCGAAGTCGATTCGAATGTCTTTGAAAATAAAATTTAATCTTAATCTAAAAATTGACCTTAACCTTTTTCTACTTAAAAAAACAACTCATTTAACATTTAAATCTCTTTTTAAACGTTTCTATTTATCCAATTACTTCAAACATATATATATAAATTTCCCTTATAGTTGAAAGTTAACATAAGACATTTTAGTTAAACAAACTGATTGTCTTAGCAAAACCACAAAAGTATTCGACGGGAAAAACAACTCAAGTGAATACAATTTCATTGAATGAAAAATTCCAAAACAAATTTAAACCAGAGAACGACCAGACCACTTCAATTACTTCAGGGCAAATAATAAAGCAACAAAACAAAACACTATATATATATGCTATCATCCCAGTAAAGAGGGAGCGACAATGCAAGAAAAAATAAAAACAAAAACACCATTCACAGCACAGACCTTCTAAGTCAGAGTCAGAGATCTGGAGGCTTCCATATTTTTTTTTTTTTTTTTTGAAAACACATTGCACAAGTAACAACGACAAAACCCAACCTCTCTTGTATCAACATTAGAAAACAACATTTAATTTCATGTCCAACGAACCAAGAACACAACTTACGCTTCAGCATAGCACTTCACATCCTATACAGAACCTCTTCCACCATATAAGAACAGCAAAAGTAAAGAAAATTCCAGGCACACACTTACGCTGAATACCACAAGTGGTTCTAGTTATGCCGCTTGATGCCTGCTGTATATTTTCTGGAAAAGGGCCTACAGTGCGTTCAAACCCATTGTTCCCTTTTCTGGCCCGAAAACTCTTTCACTATTGAATGCAAATTTTTACTTCTTCTTCTGGCTGTTGCATAAAGGTACCTCTACAATAATAACACTGCCATCTTCCATCACCAAGGGAAGTAGGTAGTTACTATGGAACACGATTTCGTGCAAACAAATAAAAAAAAAAAAAGATGGCATGGACTCTCAACAGCTAAAACTTAAGTGCTTTAACCACCAGAACACGTCGTCATCACCATCATCATCATCCTGATCGTCGTCGTCGGTCGTCGTCGTCATCTTCAGTCCAAACCTCGTTTAACTTGATGCGGTTTCTTCGTTGTGGCCTTTTGTATTCAAAGTAGTTGAAAGAACAATTGCATTGCACAAGTTAGTGGTGTTGGCGGGAAAGTAAGACGACCAAAGGCTTATAACAGGGTAGGATTTGTCAATTTAAATTTATGGAGGCTACATTTAAAATGCCAAGAAATATTTTGATTGATTTTTCAATTCCATCAAAGCACAAAAAGTTGAAAAAGTTGATGATAAAATTACGAATTATGCGAAATTCCTAATTTACGAAACACACATTTTCTGATAATACTGAATCCCTTCGTAATCGTATAATATATCTCACAAAGAATTTGGGATGCTATATCGTTGAGATGTTTTTTCGGTAACCCTCACAAAATAAAAAGTATAATCATACCAAAGAAAATTTCGCTTATGCGAAAAACGAAAACTTACTTCAACCCAAAATAAAAAAAATTATGATATTGTTAAAAGGACTGTTTGCAAATGTTATGTAAAACAAGCAAAAATTTCGGTGCTGCAGATAAAATGATAATATTTCTGAAGTTCCCAAACTGCCAGCGAAACATCACATCAACTGAAATACCTAACAATATATAGACTATTGATTAAAAAGAGAACTTCGTGAATGCGAAAAATAAAAAGTATAATCACACAAAAGAAAATTTCGCTTTTGCGAAAAACCCAATATCAACCAAATTAAATCAAACCAATTTCAACTAAAAAAAATATAGAAAACAGTGTTGATTTTGTTAAATTTTTATGTTTATGTTTAGCTGTGAAAAATTGCGAGCCTATAGCGAAACGAAATATTTCTGAAGTTACCTAAACTGACAACAAAACATTATCACTAGCTACATTTCAAACAGAATACAATATTCAAGAGGAAATCCAGACGGAGACGAAACAAACGATTTCGCGTGTACGAAAAACAAAAACTTTTATGTTTTAATGTATTGTTAAAAGAATTGTTTACAAATGTTATGTAAAACAAGCAAACATTTCGGTGCTGCAGTAAAAAGATAATATTTTTGAAGTTCCGAAACTGCCGTCAACCAAGAAACATCACGTCAACCAAGATAGGTACATAACAAAATATAAAATGTTGATTAAAAAGCGAATTTCGTGAATGCGAAAAAGAAAATCTCAATTCAAGCTATCGAATCGAAACGAACTATTTTCGAAGTTGTCAAACTTTTGATTGTGAAACTTTAACGCTGGCTGCATCTTCAATGGAAAAAGGCCGCCGAAACGAATTGACATGTTCTTCAAGTTCTCAAATTGACAGCAATACACAAACCAATGAAATGTTAAATACCCGATGGAAGCAAATGTTAATTTCGTGGGTGCGAAAAAGAAATGTCAACTTTAGCCAACTTTGAACAATAATAAAATTAAGACAGTTAAAAGTGTCCGTCCTGGTTGCAAAAATACAGTATGAGAAAAAAGTGTACCTACTGTTGAAGCGAAATTAAATTTTTCTAATGATCTCGAACTTTGACACTGCATGAAGCAAATTAAAGCACACATACAAAAATAAACGAATGTGTTGATTTCCTCAACATTTTTAATTCGTTTGGAAGGTCTATCGATGTAATCTATGAAATATAAACAACATCGTTTATTTGTCCGCCGCGGCTCCTATGCGGGTGCCGTGACACACGAAAATGTCAAATGGACATTATTAGGCTGAATTTGACTGAGGACATGGATTAATTTGCATAGACGTGCGATTTCAGAAAACCCCACAAGAAAAAACTTAACGAGGTCAGATCTCGGTGGCCAGATCAAATCACAAGATCATTCTTCACGTGAGAAGACCATGCCCTGGAATCACCTTGAACATCCTACGTGGCCGTGAGCATTGTGTCACGTAGCGCGCTGTCCTGTTAAAACGACATGACGTTTGTGTCTATATCAGCCAATTCGGGCCAAAAGAAGTTTTCAAACATCGACTTATAGCCCCCGCCGCCGTTGACGGTAGTTGCCTTGCCAACGTTATTCTCAAAGAAGTAGATAAACACCGATGACTCAAAAAGCCAAAAATACACACAAAATAGTGATTTTTTCTTGGATATCATGTGAATTGGAACCGCCCCAAATTTAGAAATTTCGTTTGTTGATGTACCCATTCATTCAAAAATAGGACTCGTCCCTGAAAATGATTTTTCTACTGAAATCGAGTTCAACTTCCTCAATCACGATACCCACTTTTATGAAACAATTTTATCATTTGCACATGTTGTTGAACGCTATTTTTCTCCAGACTATAAATGACAGCCAATTTGACAGATGTAGCTTCCAAAATATAGCCGCAAAAAACCTGTCAAATTTCGGAAGTTTCTATTGGAAAATCCTTTATATAATCATTCATTATATGTTCCTTAGCATTCCAATTCCGATGTATATTTTATTTATAGATTACCGGACAATTTCGTTTTCTTTTCAGAATTTCAGCTTTGCATGTTTAAATCCATTTTTAAGTTATAAGAACAGTTTACCATTTAGGTTACCAAATAAGCATACAAAAATTTCGGTGGAATAATTGCCAACATAATACACCTTGTAATGGATTTCATTAAAATCCGAACAACATTTTATCGATTAAAATTGACGATACAAAATTTTTGGACTCAATATTTCTCCACACAACATTGCCAAACCGAAACTTTTTTCCTACAATCCAACCGAACTTCAAATCATAATGATCTGGCAACCCTCTCAATTTTTTTTATGCTTACCATAAATGTCAAATCTGACTTCATCAAAATTTTCTCGTTTGGAATTTATTTTTATATTTTCATCCGACTTTCTTTTCAGATTTCTTGTTTCAGTTTCGTTAAAAAAATATTGGAAATTTTGACATAGTGACAAATAATTGTATAGTTTACATTTTCTGTCAATATTTGCATAACAACTTATATGTGAAACAGTTTTCGATACATTCTAATTTCAAAAAAAGCCTTGGTATACAAACTTCAATGGTATTTTTGATTTGATAAAATATGTACCATTTAAGAATCTACATAAATATTCCTTTCAAGGCCACATAAATACCAAATGCCACCCTGACTCAAAAGGAGCTTCTCCAATATAGAGTGAGGTTAACGAACGCAAAACTTCGGCAATGCACTGCACATTGTATACCAAAGTATAGTTGGAGTATGCTGTTGATTCCTTGCAATTGCTATCCATCTATCGTTGATGCATGATTCCAAAATGGTATACCACAGTGTACAACACCACACCGCCAACGAAAGTCCATATATGGATAAATCCAAAGATGCGGGAGGCCGGGTTGTGCGCCTCCACCATTTCGACGTTTATCGCATAGGAAAATTGAAGCCACATGCCGCGCACACTAAACCACATGGCTTTTGTTGTAGGAGACGGATGCCTCCTCGAAAGGAGCTCTAGGCTCTGTGGTGGCCTTTTATGGTTTTGGTTGATCATTTGGTTTTGTTAGTTTGTTTGTGGTGGTTGTACGACTATATCTATATGCCAAACATACATCGAATAATATATAATGGCAAAGGTGAAGCCTAGAGTTGCTGTTGTTGTTGTTGGTATCTTCCTTATTTTGTGTGCCGAGCTATTTGTGGTTTGTTTTTTTTTCACATCAACTCTACTCATAGAAGCATAAGCTGTAATTGAAAGACTGATCTTAGTTATGGTTTTGCGGATGAGTGCTGCAATGATGAATGTTTGTGTTTTATCGGTGGTTAAGATATTTAAGTTGTGCTCAGCAGTGGATAGTTATAACTACATCTTGTTGAAATCATACAACATGTAGTTTTGAAAATTGGTTAGGAGAAAAGCATGGAATTCGCAAAAGATGTTACTGAGAGATACCCTAAAGGCAATCACATGACCTAGATGCAAAAAGAGCCAAGAAGTCAAAGAAAGCACACTAAAAAATGCACAAACCTACTTGTTGAAGATGACTTGCGAACTTATATATTATGTAGTTATACTTATAGCGGGTTTTAATGATAGCGTAAGACCGGAGTTTTTAACGATTCATTAGATGAGAAATTGCGTTTTTACAGCGATTGGTGTTTGTAAATTTTGTATTTAATATTTTCAAAGAGCAAATACTGACCGGAGGTAACGTAATAAAGCAGTTTGAACAAATGCATATGCAAACACATAATTTTAAATTGGTAACCGACACCGTGTAGTCTTTAAATTTGAATTGATTTCTTAAAAATTTTAAATATTGGTGGAAATATTATAACAAAGTGAAAATATTAAGAGCAGAATGATGGGAAATTTCAAGATATTTTGCTTTTTCTTTACCTGACTTTACATGCCTGGATATTCTCTGGCTACAAGTTATAAGCATTTGTATCGATCCTTTATCCTGCCACGTTCAGTTACGTATACCAAGTCGTTGAAAATGTCTTTTAACTTCATTTGATTTAACTCTCAAGATTTTACATGCCAAATTGTCATTGTCTAGTCACTCTAAATTTCCCACCCAATTAAACTGTTGAGGAGAAAAGCTTTTTGGACTAGACTAATGCCACTATGCAGCACGTCGCGGTCGTTGTATATTTTTCGCCAGGTTCCTTGCTTTTGAATGCAACCAAGTGGCTATAAACGTAACGAACCATATCAATATCTCAACTCTTCTAGATAAGACGGATCAAGAGAACTACATGATTTTTGCAGGAACCGCCTACACGGAGGCGGGCTAAGTCTACTGCGGGCATCATGTTTTTCCCTAAATCGAACTGATCTCAACGGAAATTCGGTCCTACCCTAAGCCATCCAGCACCCTGCCTGTTTAGGTTTTTAGCGAAGACAGACATATCAGAGCTAACAGCCTGGCATAAAGCCTGGTGGGGGGAATGGGCCACTCCCCTTGGGTGAGGTATCCGAGGATCTCCTTGCCTTCCTATATGAAAGTTGGTAACTAAGGGATTTACTCCCAATAAAAACAATTTCAAACCTTATATAACATAAATCACCATACCAATATCTCACCTTTTCCATGGACCGAAAAACGGATCAAGAAAGCTACATGATTTCGGCAGGAACCACGTCTTTAGCCGTGTAGGCGGGTTGTGTCTACGGCGGACATCATGTCTTTCCCTAAACCGAATCGATCTCACGAAGAAACTGGTTCTACCCTAAGCCACCCAGCACTCTGCCTGTTTAGGTTTTGGGCGAAGACAGACATATCGGAGCTAACAGCCTGGCATAAAGCCTGGTGGGGGGTATGGGCCAGTTCCCTTGGCTGAGGTACCCGAGGATCTCTTATTTTCCTGGTAAATGGTAATAAAGGGATCACCTCCCAACACAATTCCACACCTTAATACACCATAGTCACCAAAATGATATCCCAACCTCCACATAATGATAGGTCTCATGAGTTTATGGTATCAAAACGGCGCACCAAGCGCTAATTGGGTTTTTATTCTAGTAGAATAGCCGCCATTCCTACCTACCTACCTACCTTGCGTTCTTTGTCAACTTAAACAGAACTTTTTAAATAGTTTGTAAAAGAGATCTCCTTTTGGCTCTTCTCGATTCAACAGCTGCGCATGAAATTACATCTTCCACTGATTGAAAGTTTCAGTAGAATTTGAATCTCTTCATAAAACCCTAGGTATAAGAGCTGGTGCAATTTTATCGCCCGAAAAAATGCCAGAAAAAAATTGCATTTTATTCCTAGGAAAAGACGCAAGAAATTCGTATAAAAAATTTTGCTGGCGCTTTTTTCAAGCAAAAAAAAAAAAAATTGACGTAGTTTCCGGGAGCCTAATTTTTTTTTCTTGAGGTGCTTAAAAGTTTTTCAATATGGACGGGTCGATGTTGACAGTTTGTGAATTTTATAATTTTAAAATATATTGCCGAAGTCGGTGAAAATGTTTAATACCCGAAGCAGTCCCCATAGAGGCACTATATTTTGTTCCCTGGGGCCTTCGAAAAGTATTTGGAAGAGAACATCGATTTTGTGCCTTCAAAGTGATTTAAAGAGAACTCCAATTTCGTGCCGAAAAATCGTCTATGAATAGATATGTTAATGAATGGATATGTAAAATTTGCGATAAGTCGAAACCATCCCACAATAGTTTTATCCAGGTGGCAATGCATCCACTAAAAGTTACGGTTTGGTTTTGGTCCCTAATTCTTTGAAAACAAAGAAGAATAAAAAATTTGTGAGAACATTAGCACATTTGGTACTCCACATATAAGTTTTGAAAGTATATAGGCCTGTCAAATAAAGATACGAATTTTAGATGTCTATACTGAGATCTTGCGATTTGATTTGTAGGTTTTCTGAAGTCGCATATATAAGCCAACAATTGATTTAATTTTTTAGCGTTTTGCGTAGTTTTTTGCGTTTTTTACGTTTTACGTTATTTGTGTAAATGAGCCGCTGAGCCGATAAACATATGTAACAGTAAGAACGCAAAATAACACAAAAACGTGAAAAAACAATTAACTTAAAACGTAAAAAACGCAAAAAACTACGCAAAACGCAAAAACACAGAAAATACGCAAACGCAAAACTCAAAAAATAACGCAAATAATTCAAAAACGCAAATTTCGAGTTCCTTACATAAATCAGCCACCGAGCCGCTGAGCCACTGAGCAACAGAGCCACAGAGCCAACGAGCCGCTGAGCCGCCATAAGCCACCGAGCCACTGAGTTAGAATCCTCTAATCCATATACTACTGGCATCGCAAAAAAAAAGAGGCGCGGCAGTCATTTGAACGATATCATATTCCACACAAGTATTTTTAACAATAAAAGAATTACCTAAGATTGGTAGAACCTCTTAAGTTGGTCATACACGATGGAGCCCGCATCGAGCCAAATGGCTCCGAATCGTGTTCCATTGTGTATATGGCTTCAAGTGGCTCCACAGGCTCGGTTGGATTTTTGGAATGTTTAAAATCCAACCAGCCGGATCCAAAAATGACATTTCAAAAGGTTTCGATATTTTGCCACTTATATGCAATTTTTATGTCTTAAAATATGCCAAACCAGATTGTCTCGATGCTCGATCCTTTTTAACCATTCAAATGAACTGAGTTTTAAATGTTTTCTTACAATTATTGTTAGTCAAATAAATTGGCTACAGAGAGATTTGGCTCTATCGTGTGTTACCTCTTATTTTGAACTGGAGCCATTTGACCTCGGTTCAACTGGCTTCGATCAAAATGGCTCCATCGTGTATATGGCCAGCTTTATGTTGTCCGTTTAGAGTGCGTAATGCGTATATATACGTTCCACATTCACAAGTTACTCGATGTAGATCGTCGGCTTCTTTAGTGAATAGATTATTTTCTTTTTGAAAAGATAGATCGGGCATAGGCATAAATCCTGAATTCAATATAGGTTCAACATAATGTTGATTAAGAAATACTATACAGAAAATTTGTATAACATCACTCTGTTCGATTTTAGTCTCGAAATTAATTTATTTGTAAAATACTCAAATAGATATGTATGTATATTGGTATCTAACTCTCCAATCTTTTAGTTAGAAAAGCTATGCACAACAAACTTAAAATTGCAATGTCACGAATCCAAAACAGTATCTACAAGATACCAAACTGTTATACAATGATAAATATTATAATATTACAACCGCATAAATCAATTTATTTCCATTTCAATTAATTAAACATGTTTTCAAAACGAATGTATCTATTTTCATTTCAGGTGACATTCTTTCTGGAGTTTGCTTCGTCGGGCAACTGGACACACATTCGTTGGGTGTCTTCCTGATTCTACCACTTTGTATTTATCTATCGATTGGAGCACTCTTCCTGCTTGCTGGATTTGTGTCACTCTTCCGCATACGCACTGTAATGAAGACCGATGGCAAACGCACCGATAAACTGGAAAGATTAATGCTTCGCATTGGATTCTTTAGCGGACTCTTCATTCTGCCTGCTCTTGGCTTCTTAGGTTGTTTATTCTACGAATACTATAATTTTGATGATTGGATGATTCAATGGAATCGTGACATGTGCAAAGTATTTTCAATACCCTGCCCTCTTGTTAGAAATAGTGCCGAAGAAGCACGCCCCATCTTCCAAATCTACATGGTAAAATATCTATGCTCGATGCTGGTCGGTGTTACATCAAGCGTTTGGTTGTATTCCAGCAAGACAATGGTTAGTTGGAAGAATTTTGTTGAACGACTGCAAGGCAAAGAACCACGGTCAAGAGCTCAAGCGTATGTTTAGCCCCGAGTTTAAATATGATATCTAGAACTAAATGCAAAGTGTATAGTTTTAATGCATAGTTCTATAGCATAACTGACGAATATAATAGCATGTGATCGATATGGCATTGCTATGAGACGAAACCAAAATTTCCTTTATTATTTGACATAGATTTATAGGAAACAAACAAAACTATAAATTATTATTTGAGTGTATTTATTAATTTTAAGTTTTATCTAAAAAAAAAAAAAAATAGTTATATAAAATTTTATTTCAAACAAACTTCCTCTTAATCTGAGTGTGATTTGCTGATGAATAAATGAAGTGTTATTGTACGAATGGACGTGTGTATGATTATCAGATATTGTTTTATATATTAAAAAATAAAAATAAAAAAAACATTCTATCTGAAAAAATTAAGATATTAATGCATTTAACATACGTTTTTAGTTTGTAAGAAATGTTAAATAAAATAATAATGTAGTTTTAAAGCTTTACATGTGCCCTATACGATACTAAATAAAAAATTAATTTAAATAATTAAAAACAAGTTCATAATTTTAAAAATATTTTTTAATTATAAATTTAATTTTTTAATAGAATTATTTTTGAAAAGTGTTTGTGGAATTTTTATGACGATTTGTTAAATTTAATCAAACAGTTTTTATTTTGGTGTGAATTATTCAATTTTAAATATTTCTTTAAATTTACCTTTTTTGAAAACAAATGACTTTAATGTTCCATCATATTGAAGGTTAGGAATCCTACATATTGTTTTGTAGGGTTATATAATAAAATATCATTAAAACAAAAACAATCTTAATTGTTTGTAATTATTTCCGGGAATATTTACTCTTCATTTTCATATGTACATCTTGTTTTCATATTAAATTATTTCAATCTGTTTAGATTAATAACAAAATGATTGTAGAAAAAGAAATAATTACTTTTTGATAACTTTTGTGCTGTTATTTGTAATTGTAATGGAAAACTGTTTCATTACAATTATTATTAATGTTTATAATTTTTAAATATTCAATAACTAATTATATGTTATTGAATTGCATTAGTTACTTTTAATTTCATTACAGGAATGTAATTGACACAGAAGTAATTATAAAGTAATGATTGGTTTTTGTACTATCTATTTTGGAATTTAATGCTAGTCTTTTCGTTTAAATTAATTAAAAATTAAAAAAAATTGATTTTTAAAATCAGAAGTTATTTTTCATAGCGTAAAAATATTATTTAGTTTCAATAAAAATTTAGAACCAATGCCAAAATCAACTTCAAAAGCATCAATTAAATTTGTTAAATATGATTATTATATTATGAATTTTGTCATATACAAAAAACTTACCACATCAGTGTTTAATAAAAGTAATGAAGGATTGGAAAAAGTGCACCATATAATTACTTGTAAATTTAATAATGTATTTGTATTTGTATTTGTATATGTAATTTAAAATCTTAAGACTTTTATTACTTATAATTACTCGGAAAATTCAATTAATAATGATTTGTTATTGAGAATACTCACAAAAAAAAAATAATTGACATAGAAGAAATTGTGAAATAATGATTACTTTTACTTTAATTGATTACTTTTACTTTACTTTACTTTGGTTTAATTACTTGTAATATTAAGTTGACACTTTTGAATTAACAATTACATCTAATTATGATTGCAACTTTTTTTTGGGGCAACTTAGATGATTGCTTTGGTTGTCAGTTCGTGTAGGTTCGTTGTTGTATCTCTTTCGCAAAATCAGTTTTCCTTATTACATATCGGAACTGAAATTAAAGAACCTTTCATCGGATTGAGAAAGTTTTCATGCTTCTGCAACATACAGATATGGACCGGGATGATGAGCATTTTCTAAAGGGCCTTATTAGATGGATAGCGATTTTTTTTTCTTTCCACAAAACCTAAAAATCACGCAGTTCATTGAAAAAAGTCAGTCAAATTGAAAACGTTAAGTTTTTTTTTTGTCTAATCAATTTTCTTCCGTTTTCCCTTCAATCTCAATATTCTTATCCAATAATATTCCCTCCAATTTTCTTCACCTAGTGGTATAAGTTTTTCAACAGATAGCAAGGCGGTTGTTCTTCTATAATTCTATTCTTCGCTTTTTTTCTTCTTAAATTGGTCTACAAATGGCGGTGAACCTGTTCTAAGTTTTTTGAAATTTTCTTACCTACTTGCTGACAAATTGAAAGCATAGATGTTTATCATTACGTTCAGAAGTAGATTTAGCCGAATGATAAAATTCCTCGATGACAACAAATACTTTGTTTTACCTTGATTAACCAAAACGGCCCTGTAAAGTTACTTCTGTTCGATTGCAACATGAATGTTTTGTTCGTCGTTTCGAACGATGCCTTTTAAAATCATGTTGAAGAGGTCACATGAGAGATTATCTCCTTGACTGAGTTATTTCTTGACATCAAATATTTTCATGATGTTGTTTGAGACCATAAAGCAGTTTCGGTGTGACTCACCATAATATCCTGTGCTCATGCCGAACGATAAATAATGCCAAGGTTAGATTCAGTTCTGTGAATTTCATCGCTAAAAATTCTGTCGGTTCATGGTCAAAGACCAAAATAAATAAGGCCACACAATATGGCAGACAGAATCTTGATCTTTAGAAGACTGATGGAAGAGAGAGGACTTCCTTCATTAATAATCGGAACCACGGTAGTGAGGCTACATTCATCGATATTTTCGAGTTGGTGCATGTTTCTCACTTGCTCAGGAATGTCAATTTTCTTTGGTTTTGTAACTGCTGACTTCAGTTATTCAAGGTAAGGGTTGAAAATTTTGATTTCTTAAATCGCCATTAACGTTTAAAAGCTTACATTAATGATATTTCATCATCATCCATAGCAACGACTGGTTCTACTATTATAGCAAGTTCAGATTTTCGGTTGTACGAAACGCAAAACCTCGTGAAATATTCGTTATACCGTCTTGTAAAATTTACGGATTTCATTTCTGCTCTAATATTTATTCATGTCCTCAATCTCACGTCTCTGGGTCAACATTCTTATTTTTCCTTAAAACTCTTTGTTTTTTTCTACTTTAAAGAAAATAAACTTTGCTATTGAGTTTTCACAAAAAGTTTTCTCCTTTTCTGTCAATAAATATTTTCTTTTATTTTCCTTGAAATTGTCGAGCAGAGACTACAAAGCGGATTAATTTTCTATAATTTATCAACAATCAACAACAAAATGCCACCTTCATCTCAAGAAAAGATTGAACCTGAAAATTCTGTAAAGTTGGAAGATTTTCCATTACACGAAGAATACAAGCTTAAAATTTACCGAACCAACTTTATTTCAAAAACTAATGAATTTTTTGATGCCGTTGTATTAAAGGAGCTCAGGGAATCAAAGATGCGCCAACTTCAAAAAATTAAGGACATGAAATCAAAGATGAGCCAACTTGAAAAAAGTAAAGACAGGGAATTGAAGATGCGCCAACATCAAAAAAGTAAAGACAACAAAAATATATATACCAATGAAATTTAAAGTTTTCCTTTTTTGTTTAAGTGGAGAAGATTATTTCATTTTCTAAACGTTTAAAATATTTGGACAAAGAATACAATAAGCATTCTCGACTATTTATTTCTGAAAGTCAATATCGAGCGAAAATGGTGCATATGGATTGTTGCAATACTATTTCTAAAGAAGCTTCTGAGACCAGTAAGGAATTGCAAGAATTAATGTGTTCCATGAATAAATGAATTTAACCTTTATATTTATTGTTAAATAAGTTGAATATAAGTTTCTTCATTGCCATGTTCTTTGAAGAAATACAATAAAAAAAAAAATTGCAATTTTGCCTTTTTCTCAAAACCACAGTAAAATTTCTTTTCTTAACTCCTGGAATAGAAGAGATCCACGATAAGTTCGTTCCATATCTCACTTTTATCGCGGATAGATACCACAGTCGAATACGATACCGTTCATCCTGGCGATGAAATAGATCAACCGGCTTTATAGACCTACTAATTCACCTTATTCACTTTTTATGTCTCAAAACTTACGCTATATCATTATGCCATAATGTATCAATTGGGAGATATAAATGCTAAAAATATAATTTCACAAAGTTTAAATTTACACTGAGCAAAGTTCTTGTTATCAATACAATATCATTCACAAAATTATTTTATTGAGCTACACTGAAAATAATTTTGTTGTATCATTAACAAAAATCCCTTTGTGGATTTTCTTAACAAATGTTTTTCGTTAATAAAAAAACTTTGTTAATATGAAAAAATGCTTATTTTAATGCAACAAAATGTTTATCCTTTAGCGACAAAATTTGGGGTAGAAAGTGCTTTTTCATATTTGTTAATAAAATAAAAAAAACATGGCGTGTTATTTCATATTAGCATAAATATGTATATCATATATACTCATACACGATGCAAAAAATAAATAAAATTGAGGTTATATATTATATACACGCAAAGTCGTGAAAAAGACAAAAAATTGACATGAACTACGAAAATCTTGTCAGTACGATAAAACGATTTTGTTTTATCGTTTTGTAATAATGATAAAATGTTTTGTTTTATCGATAAAAACACACAAAAAAACGCGCGCTTTTTTTGAAGTTCTCAAAAAAATAGTCTTTGTCGTATTAAATAAACAATATTATCAAATGTCACAAACAGTTTTGTTAAATCAACGAAAAAAAGTTTGTTTTTCCATTATTTGTTTGTTTTTTTTTTATTATTTTGTATAAATGAAAAAAAAACTTTTTTTGTTAAATGAGTAAAAATCCGTAGCGAATTTGAATTTGTGAATTTGTGCTTCCGTATCGAAAATAGTAGGGGTTTGTTAATTGTCACTAGCCAGTGTAGTGGTGCAATGATTGCAATATTTCAAATAACTTCATATAATTTCATTGAATTTCAAGCAGTATTTAAATCGATTTAAAAATTTTGTGATTGCATTGATTTCAAATAAATTTACTGATTTCAAATGATTGCAATCATTAAAAATATTTTAAATCACAAATTTTTTTTGCAATCATGCAATCGAAAGTTCCGTAATGAAATCAAGATTTGAAATCATAATGAAATCACTTGATTTAATGATTTCATTATGACTTCAAATCTTGATTTCATAACGGCACTTTCGATTGCATGATTGCAAAAAAAAATGTGTGATTTCAAATATTTTTAATGATTGCAAAAAATCATTTGAAATCGATCACCAATATTTTTTTAATTTCGACATTTTAAACAGTGATTGCACCTGATTTCAACGTAATTTTAAATGATTGCAAGTATAAGTGGTCAGGTGATTTCATTCGTGACAAACCCCTCGGTAAAATATGAGAAGTTGAGGTGTGATTTGTATGAAAAGTTATTTTTTGTTAACTATATCCTTGATAGATCTCTTCCAGTGTTCATTTTTGTACGAAAAATTTAACATTTATTTATGTTAATTTAACGAAAAAATTGTTGAATTGAGAAAATAATTTTGTGAAATCAACAACTTTTTTTTAAGATTAACGAATGTTTTTGTTAATAATACAAATGTTTTGTACAATTTATTTTTTGCTGACAAATCCAAATATTTTGTGAAATTAGCAATATTTTTGTCATTGTAATGACAAATAATTTTTTTTTGAAAACAACATTTTGTTGAATAAGCAAATAATTTTGTTGAATTAACAAAATATTTAGTATTTAAAAATAAAAACAGTTTTTTGAATTCATACTCTGCCGGCCACTTGATTTTGGCCACTTTCTTTGCAACGAAGAAAAAGTTGGGTCGAATGATTGATACATATTTTTTGGAAAATATATGTACGTACCCACAGGTAGTAAATATTTCCGGCTCATATAATTTTTACAGGTACATATAAATCGTGAAAAACTATTGCGAAAAAAGTGCTCTCAATCAAGTGACCGGCAGTATATATTTAGTGTGATTTTGTTTGTTAAATTAACATAATTTTTTGTTGTAGCAACTAGATGTTTTTGTTAATTTTACAAATTAATTTTATAGAATTCATTCATTATTTTTAATATCATTCTTTTAATATCTTGTTTACATATTACTAAATGTCAACATTATGAACTGTTGGTATGTAAACGCTGGATTAACAACTGCTTTACCTATAGCATTTTTCTTTCAGCTTGAATTTTTCGCACTTGAGATGGACTGTTACGTTCAAATCAATGGGCCATATGCATAAACGCTATAGTAAACGCTTTTACTTTTGAATTTCCATGTGCATAACAATGGAAATTTACCAGTAAAAGTATTTACTGTTTTTATTTATATGGCCCAATGTCTGAAAAAGGCATCGTCTTTTTGACGTTCATGTTTTCCTCGAAAATCATTATTAAAAGTTCTTGTAGCTCCACTTATGATGACCCTATCGTCAGCAAAGAATACTTGTTTACTTCTTTTTTCGTTCTAAATTATTTGTTGCTTTATAGAAAATATGAAATTTATCAAACAAATTTGGGATTTTTTGCAAAGTCACCTATATAATAGAAACCAATTCAACTGATTTAAACCAGAAGTCGCCTGCAATAGTATACGTCCTAGGAGTCGCTAATATCAAGGGATACTAAAACAATCTGCACAGCATCAAACTCATTCGTTCATAAAAAAACCTAAAAGTAACAATACTGCAGTTAAAGATTCCCATAAACTTTTATTTTCTATTTTCTTCCATTTTTAATCTATCAGAACACGAAAGAATTGACTGCGAATAATAAACCACCACCTTATAGTAAATTAAGTACTTTTTAAGAGTTCTTATTTAACTGTTTCTACTTCCTTCTTCTGAAACGAATGTTATATACACAATTGTATTACCTTATCTCTCCTACAGCTATCAATTTTATTTAAACCTCCATCAAAGGTATATAAAGGGGGTTTAAGTATCCCCCACAAAACTCTTGAAAACTTAATTGTTCATTAAAATATCACAAACACTTTTTTTTTAACACAAATTTATACATAATTAAGAATGTTGTTTAGGTTAATTTTTATTTTCAACAATGACGTTGTAGTCATTAAAGTTTATCTGTAGAAATATTAAGTTTAATTAAAAAAAAAAAACTCAACTTGTAAACATAATACTGCCACCATTGTGTCAAAGAATAATATTAATAGACGCACCACAAAAATCACCCACACTGTTCTCTGAGTATTTTTAACATATATTTTTTTTATGAATATTAAAGAACATAATGTTCACAGTTTCGCTTTATTATTTCATCCATAAAATGTATGTACATTGAACTTAACATACTTGTAGTCTCCTATAGATGTTTATATTCATTGCTCCATCTTAAAAAAAACAAAATTAAAATAAATCAAAACACGAACATGAGACATAAAACCTTGTGTAGTCCTCCACTTGATATCCAAGGAGGCGGTTTTCATTCACTAAATGGCCAAATTTTATTACCCCAACTGAATCGGGTAATGTTATAAGGTAAAGTATCTTTGTGTTTGAAATACGCCTCTCCTTGCGTGTTGGTCGTTAAAAATCTCAAGAAATTGATTTATGGGCCAATTTTTACTATCATTTGAGAATGTGTGCTTAACTATGCGCATTCATTTTTATGTCGATAAAAACAAAAATTCTTCCTAACCAATTTAACAATAAAAATAATAAATTGTGTTTTATTTCGAAATTAATGTTTTGCTATTTTAAGACTGATGCATTGATTTCCTATACCAAACCAGCATTTAATTCTTCAAAAATTAATTGCTTCTATGTAAATATAAATTTAAAAAAAAAATCTTAAGGTCCTCTTGCACCATGTAGAAATAAAGTATACAGGCACTTTTCTGCAATAAAAATTAATATTTAATTAAGTAAGATTTATTGGCAAAAAAATGAAATGTAAAAATTCTTCACATACATTAATTAAATAAAAAAAAAACTAGATCTGTAGGTTGTTGCCAAATTTCAATAATTTCTAACTTAGTAATTATATATAAACTTAAAATTATAAATTAAAAAAAAATAATTTTATTGTTTGTTTATAAGATCTTATTTTTAAAGAAATTTTATTTATAAAATTTTGTAATAAAAATATTGTTTTATATATTTACGAATTTTTGTTATTTTGTAAGATATCTATATATAAATTATAATTAATTTTAACTCTTTAAGTATAAAAATAATAAAGAAAAAATAAATGTAATTAATATTAGAAGTTAAGAGATGAACCACTAAAACAAAACTATATGAATAATAAAAATTAAAAAAAAAACTATGATGTTAAAGACTGAAAAATGTTGGGTTTTTATTAATCACTGGTTGATATTATCTGTTGTTGTGTTGCTGGACTTATTTTGAATTTACTTCACAGAAGATACTGGGGCCAACAAATACATATTAGCCCATATGAATAAAAATAAGATTTTACATTACTTTGCTCAGTTTGGGGACTTTTAAGAAAGTAGCACAGAACGTATGATAAAAGATTTATTAATTCTTATTTGAGTCGAGTAAAGTCGCATTTAAGCATTTAGTTTTTCTTAAATAAAGTTTCGTATGAACACGATGGATATTTTCGTGAATTTACTTAAAAATCGGTGAGCATGCTTTCAAGGTTACTCAAACAACTTTACTCATTCGAAATTGATATTTTTGTGATGAATTTTTAGAATTAGTAGCACCATGTTATGGATGGATATATTTATGCAATTTTTATAAACAGTCTCAACTTACTCCATACTCAAATTTTAATATAGTAAACATTTTTTGTCCATATTGCATTTTCAATAAATGTTTTGCATTTTTTAAGAATGCACTTCGAGGATTCTTACTAAACCTGCATTCCGAACTTGAGTTATTCGCTAAAAATGCAAACGGGAATGCATTTGTAAAGCACTTTATATTAAAAAATGTATTAAATTAAAATAGTAGTTTTGTTCATTTTTAATTTTCTCGAAAACTAGAAGAGAAAATCATTTTGTTTTCGGTTTCTGATAAAAAAATAATATAAGAAAAAGTTTTGAAAAAAATACACTTTAAACATTTTTTTATGTTTTTTTCCCAAATTTTGAGTTTGAAAGTAGGTTATTCAAAAACTATTGATGGATTTCACTTGATTTAAAAACTGGCTAATAACACAGAGTATTGGCTTTTTAAAAATGATATAATACTTAATTGTAGTTATAACCGTTATTTTTTAATGATTTTTTTCCATTTTTAGTACTTTTTTCATTAAATTGCGCCCAAACGGGGGGAGATAGACCCCTCCTCCCATAGTTTATTAAGTAAAAATGATTTGTTCGAAAAGCGAAACGATTTTACAAAATCAAGTAAATAAGACTCTTGAATTGAAATAAAGTTGACAACTTTAAAGTTGACAAACTTGCTCTTGTAGCATATTACCTTCGTGTTAACGACTCATCATCATCATCATCGGCTCGACAACCGGGGTCCGGTCCTGGCCTCCTTCAACAAGTCTCTCCACCTATCCCGGTCTCGAGCCGACG
This sequence comes from Baccha elongata, assembly GCA_951217065.1. NCBI lineage: Eukaryota > Metazoa > Arthropoda > Insecta > Diptera > Syrphidae > Baccha > Baccha elongata. Next base: position 44,686,553 of record OX578274.1, read on the forward strand.
CCATCCAGTTGCGCACCCCAAGGCTCCGGGCGTCCTGGTCTACGCCATCTCTTCAGCGCAAGCATGGTCTACCACGCTGTCGTCTGCCATAGAATGTACCACAAAGAACTTTCCGAGCAGGTTCCTCTTTGCTCATGCGAGCTAGGTGCCCTTCCCACCGGAGTCTACCGAGCCTAATTTTTGTCACGATATCTGCTTCAAGGTAGATTGCGTATACAATTCATGATTATACCGTCTCTGGAATCGTCCTTCCTCATATATGGGGCCAACAATTCTCACTAAGACTTTTCTCTCGAACGCGGATAAGAGGTCAGAGTGCCTTTTGCTAAGCACCCAAGTCTCGGATCCATATGTGAGTACTGGCAGGACCATGGTCCTGTACAGCAGTAGTTTTGAAGTTATGGTGAGATTTCTGGATTTGAAGAGCTTTGACAGACTGTAGTAGGCTCTGTTGGATTTGAGAAGCCACCCGCGTATTTCTTCTTCTATTATGTTATCGGCTGCTACTATTGACCCAAGGTATTTAAAGGATTGCACCACTTCAAATTCGTGCTCCGCTACCTTGATTGTTTGACCAACTGTTCCTCTCGCATTCGACGGCACCATGTACTTTGTTTTACCTTCACTAATGTGCAACCCCAGATTTTGTGCCGCCTGCTCGATCTGGATGAGCCAGTATCTGGATGGACCTGTTGACGATGGTCCCTCTTATTGCCGTGCCAGAGTCAAGGATTGCTTTCTCCAACGCCAGGTTGAAGAGGAGGCAGGCCAAACCATCCCCTTGTCGAAGTCCATTAAAGATGTTGATTGGTCTGGATAGCAATCCGGTTTGTTTTTACTTGGCTTGTTACGTTGGTCATGGTCAACCTACATAGTCCGTGTCAAATTATTTGGGATGCCGAATTCTCTCATGGCTTTGTAAAGTTCTACCCTGGCTATGCTATCATAGGCAGCCTTAAAGTCTATAAACAGGTGGTATGTTGGGATGTTAAATTCTAGACATTTTTCCATCGCCTGCCTAAGGGTAAAGATCTGATCAGTTGTTGATTTGCCTGGAATGAAACCACACTGATATTGTCCGATGATGGTTTTAGCGTATGGGGTTATCCGGTCTTGTAGGATAGAGGAGAGTATCTTATAGGCGGTACTCAACAACGTGATACCTCTATAGTTGCTGCACGTTGTGACATCTCCTTTCTTATGTATGGGCATATTATACCTTTTCTCCAGTCTTCTGGCATTTCTTCATGCTCCCACACGTGCACTATAATATCATGGATTGCCTGACGTAGAGCTGGCCCACCATGTTGAAATAATTCGGCTGGTATACCATCAGCTCCCGGGGCTTTGTTTTTCTTTAGCCGGTCTATAGCCTTCTCAACCTCTTCTATGCTTGGTGACGGCAACATAGGGTATTCGTCTTGAAGCAGTGGAGCCTCCACTTCTGCAGTGAGTTGACCATTTTGCAATTCATTAAAGTACACTTCCCATGGCTCCAGTATGCTTTGTGGATCGGTGATCAGATTTCCCTCTCCGTCCTTACAGTATGTGCAGCGTGGTGTGTACTGCGTCATGTTTCGGACGGATTGGTAGAACTTCCGCGCCTGGTGCGGACCTCGCTCTCGGCTTTTTTCTATTTCACAGATAAAGTTCTTCTCCCAGGCTGATTTTTTCTGTCTGTGAAGCCGTTTTTCTATTCTTCGTGTTAACGACTGGGCACTGTTAAAAAGCATCTCCGGAAAAAAAATTTAGATGAAAGACATCATTATTGACAAAAAATCACTAACATTAAATTTTATCAAAATTGATCCAATTTTTAATTATCGGTGATGTTAATATGGCAGGTACTGTTATTTTAATTAAGTATTAATATATTAATGTATTTCAATTCTTTACTGAGATATATGGCACTACCGAAAAAAAATTGTTTTTTAAATGTCGCTAACAAAAACAAAATGCCAAAAAATGCAGAATTCCACATTACTTCTTCGGTTACATCCGAATTATGATCAAATATTATTGTAATTTCTTGAGTTCAGATTAAAACACTTACAACATCCCAAAGATTTAGTAACGCTCGACGTTTTCCACAAAACCCCACTTTTTCCAACCATGTGGACTGCAAAAAGAATGATTAATCATTTTGTTCATTTTCGCAAAACACATAGCCTTAAAAATTTTCTATAATCGCGGAAGAAAAAGTAATCGGCACTTTTTTCAATGGTTAATTGAATAAATTAGACACCTCTTCAAAAACGATTGCATGATGTTCATGCAACAAAAACATCTTCAGAAGCAAAATTTATGCCATTCCATTAGTTTCGAAATAGTAAACGAAGGAATTTTTCAATTATCCTGCTGTGTGATGAGATCGCTTACATTACAGAAACCCTGCTGTTGGAAGACTTCAAGTCTTATCTCTTTCACCAGATAATATAGCGTTTCGCGAATGAACATAAGTATCTATACAATTTTAGCTTCCGTTTCTTTATTTAATTTTTTTTAGCAATTATACTATCTTAGCCCGCTTTGTATGCATACATGTAATACCACCTGCTGAAATTTATTATCTTTAAAATCGTAACACAAACCGTCTTTTAGTTTTTTTTTTTTTTTATATGTGATAAATGATAGGTACCACCACAAGTGGTAAAAATTGTGGTAATACTTGTTGTAATACGATCCACACAAAAGTGGCGGGAAGTATGTGAAAAATGGTTAAATTTTAATTGCATTGCCCGCGTGGTGCGATGGTTTGCCGTCCAGACTCCAGATAGATTAATATTCGAATGCGAAAAAAGAGGCGATGTTTATTTTATGGTCAAGTCATCAATTCATTTAGGGCAACTTTCGTCGAGGTGATGTGTGGTTGGTCAGACATACTATCGCACTCAAGAACTCTACCAACGCGCGCTGTAAATTTCATTAAAATTTTCCAAGAATAAAGCAATGAATTTTAATTTTTGTTCTTCATCTTTTTTTTTATGTTTTTCTTAACTCAATGTAATTAAGAGTGAATGATTAAAAATTGAGCTATTAAAAATATCTTTAACGGAATGGGGAAAAGCTACGGAGGAAAGAAAGAAGCATGAACAAGTGCTGAAATTCTTCTGATTTATTGCAATTATTCTAAGAACACTTTATATTGTGTTAATTATTAAGTGTTGAGTGTAGGTATGAATTGTATGTAAATGAGAATAAGCTTCTGTGAAATAGCCTTAGATTATACTGTTTCTTCGCAAAAACCAGCAAAATAATAGACTAATGAAATCTAAATGTCTGTGTCGTCAACGTAAAAAAGACGAATTATGGAAACAGATAAATTTAAGGTTAAACTCGTGTGAATTTTTTCTTTCGCCGATACTTACACTACAAATATATTTTTAACATCATTTTGTAGATAAAAACAGATGTCCATCATTGCCAGTTATTGAGTCTGATACACGCAGAAAAATAATCGGTTAAAAACTACGTATAACTCGTGTAAAGTTAAATAAGTGAGACTGTTAATATAGCACCTGCAAACTAACCCGATTAACTTTACACGATTCAACGCGATTAATAAAAATTATTTAATTATACCCACTGCCTCGGTGGAAGTGTACTAAAATTTATTAAACTACTATCTCGTTTAAATTTCTCTAAATTTTATTGTATGCATTAGCCTAGTAAGTTAGCAAAATAAACACATTAAACCGCTTAAAATAACCCATTTACTCGATTACTTTTGCAAACTGAATTATTTGCGGCAACCCATCTTCTAAGTTATTGTTTTAAGTACTAAATCGAAATAACTAGTCCACTCGGTTGACGTAGCTTATCAACTTGATTAAATAAACCAACCTACTCGGTTAAAGTAATCAACATTCTTGGTTAGAGTAGAAAATTTACTCGTTCACATAACCGATCTTATTAGTTACTTTAAGCAGCTCATAGTTTAGATTAATCAATATACTCGATTGGAAAAGCATATAAATTTATTATTTTTAAGCATTAAACCGAAATAACTATAATCCGCTCGGTTGAAGTAGCTTATCAACTCGGTTGGAATAGCCAATCTACTCAGTTAGAGTATAGCCTATCTACTCGGTTGGAATAGCCAATCTACTCAGTTAGAGTAGCCAATCTACTCTGTTCGATTAGCCTATCTACTGGGCCACATACACATACTTACTCGGTTGGAGTAGCCTATCTACTCGGTTAGGGTGACTTATCTACTCGGTTGGAATAGCAATTCTACTTGGTTAGAGTAGCCTATCTACTCAGTTGGAGTAACCTATCAACTCAGTTGTATTAGCCTTTACTCGGTAAAATCATACGAGTAGATTGTTTAACATTAAGAGTGTTAACCCATATATGTAGTTAAATTAAACTAGTCTAATGATTTAGTTCAACTTACATACTCAGTATATTTAAACAATTTCACATTTAGGTAACTTTAAACAAGAAGGTTGTGTAATATTAAATGAGAGATGGACTAAGTCAAACAACATTAATTATTTGATTTAAACAAGTTACTCGCTTAAAATATAAATCTCAAACATTTTCGATCATAACCGAGTTTTTCGATCAATTAAAACAAGTTTTTCTATTATTATAACCTTCTTGGGGTGTTATTTTAAACCACTTAGTTTAACCGAGTCAACTACGCTGTTTTTAGCAACCAAGATTACGTAATTTTTAAACAAGACTACGTTATTTTTAACCAACATTTTTTTAACCCACCGAAAAACGCTCTCGGTTAAAAATTATTTCTCTGCGTGAACGTGGATAGCGTTTGGTAGAAGTGGGTTCTGGTGACCGTATATTGGGCATGATCATGACCATGCAGTTTCCTTTAAGCGAACCTTAGGCGGTCAATCTTTTGATTTTACTTGCATATAATTTAAATGAATATTCCAGCTTCTTTATAATAAGATCATTCGAGCGATTTTAAATAACTGCAATATCATGAATGCAACACTTGATAGCTTAAATATAGTCTTTTACTTTGTAAAAATCCAAGTTCTCATTTATATACACTTTTAATTTTGTGCCACCTAAAGATTTTGAACATTTTTCGGACCAAAAAACACTAACCAAATTATAATATGAAATTCCCTTATGCCTCATTCGAAACCTAAGCTCACTCAATTGCTCCAACATAAGGGCAAACATGTGTTTACTTTGTTTAGCCTCATATAAGTTCCTTTACGTGCTTTTTTCCAGGTTATCCTACATACCTGCACATATATGCACCAACATTTTAAGAGTTACGACTCTGTGAAGGTGGTGCCATTTCCTGCATCCTGCTTGCTGATGTTCAACACAAATCCTTGCATCAAGTACTTAGTCAAGTTCTGCACAAGGACCTAACGAGAAGAAATAACGCAAACATCCATGTACAACCAGACCTAAAACTGTTGTTCTAAGAGTGGTGTTTGGTAATTGGCATCGGCCAACCTACAATACACAATAAACCCACACTCACTTGGTTACCTTAGTAACACTTTGTATAACCCGAATTACATTCTCAGAGAAGCATCTATACTATAAGGGGTAACACGCTCTCAAGGACTGAGCTGCATCCTTAGTTTCATCCTCTCTGATGCTTCTTCCGGATGGAAGCTGTATGTGCTTAGCACTTAACCCCTTAACAGTACTTACACGTTTACGTGATGTAATTAGAGAACAAATTTGTTTCGTTCTTGTTGACACTCAATGCTCTAGCATAATACTTTACCGTTTACACGTGACGTGTTGTTGGACTTCATTTTGAATGTCATGTTCCACGGTGCTTTTTCTGCATAATCCATTTTCTAGAAGTTATTTTTAGATTAAATGCAGAGCAGAGCTTCATAGTTGCACAAAGAGGATATGGGGGGGTAAAATAAATCATTCTCCTTCTTCTTATATGCTGTGATCATAAATTTTTAGCCATTTGCACTTCTGCAGAAGCCATAGTCAAGTCGGCAATACGGCACCATCATTATTTTCATTTTTGTTCGTTATTCATGTTCACTTTGTGAAAGTCATGACCGATGAGGGCAGAGAGCACGAGGACATCATTTGGATTTTAACGAGTTAAAAATGTATTTCATTTTATAAATTTGATTCATTTGGCAAAGTGAATCTCAAAACTATTTTTGAATAATGAATTATGCTTGAAACTTCTATTGTATTTCAAGGAAATGAGACGAACAAAAATGCCAAACGTGTTTCTGTCTTCATTTATTTTCATTTTGAAGAGACGTTGTTTTTTAGTTTACAAACAAACACTTTTCAAAAACGAATTTAAATGGTCAGACGTATGGAGATCATCAGCTTTCTCTTCTAAGCATTAGTAGTGAACTCACGTACCTTTTGGAGCTAACTCTTGAATGCTTATAGTACCTGAATTTAATATTACGTTGGACCCCTTAAGAAGCTGCTGTAGCTACAGGAAAAACTCCCCGGCTACGTAGAATACGCATAACTACCCTGAATATGGACGCAATATTAAATGGTGATTAGCCTGGCTAACACCGAGCTTCTTAGAGCGGTAGACTTCCAGACAGGAGGAAATGATAAGCTTAACGTGGGTACCTGAGCGGTAAAAGCTTCTAACTCCACGGTGGCGAATCCACTGCGGGTTCAATCAAACGTGAACCAGCGTCCTGAAGTATAATTACCGAAGAAGATTACACCGCAGTAACAAATTGAGAACATGTAGGCATGTGCACACTCCTTGTTAAGAAGCGAGACCGATCTACATCTCTTGCACCGAAGTGCCAAATGTTTCCACTTGGATAACCACAGCCAGCACGAAGCTCCCCGAAAGGGCCAGCCCAACTGTTAGGGTAGAGAATGATCATGATTAAATTCCATAAAGGACATTCCTCTCGAACAAACTCTAGGGCCCCTAACACCCGTGCTAAGTTTATTGTACGTCAAACCTAAAACGTCGTTTAGTTGAGGAAATACTCTCAACTGTAAAACTTTGACATTCTGACTTTACCTACAAAGCCACAGGGATTGCCTACCCTGAAGATGTGCCAAGTATGTCTTGAACTGGAACCAACTCAAGTTCCACATCTCAACTTCTGTCAATTCTACTTGACTTACTCAATTTTTGACGGTAGTAACGCTCGTTACCCAGTTTATGTTCTGGGATAGAGTAGTTATCTACCGCCTTTTCGGGTGGCCTCCTTGAGTTACAAAGACCACCCTGCTTATTTGCTACTATCACAATGGCACTAGCCCAGTGAAAAACCAACAAAACACTCATGTTATGAAAGTTCCCTTTCAAACGTTTAAATGAGTAATCGTCAAGAACACTTTCGTGATTCCCCTGCCCTAACTACTTTTGCCTGATGTAGGGCCGTTACCCAGTTAATCCTGGGATAGGTTACCTATTGAACACGGACATTACTCTGAAGATGTTTATAAATAAACATTCAGGTATGCTCTGGTTCTTCATCAAACTTGAGGGTGAACGTCCTAGGGCGAGGCGTTCTCCCGGACTGCGGTTAGTTCACTGATCAAGACATCTTAGATGCCGTAGAATGATGAACAGTTTAAGCCCTACCACCACGACAAGGTCGCAGTCCATCGGTAGAGAGACTTCCAGACAGTATGCTAGATATCTTTTGGAAAATATAACCCCACGCCTTAAATAACGGACTTTGATCGAAGCGTCGTGGATACAAGATCAACCGCCAGCCCACTAAACCTAAATAAAAACCGACAAAGGTTGATTGAATTTGCGGTGAGTAAAAACATCATAATAGAAAGCATGCCATTTTGATGTGCTTGGTTTTAAACTGCCAAAGGAAAAAAGATATTCATTTGGTATGGTGACGAAGTGTTGACATGATGGTGAAGTTCTGACAGCATTAGGAATGAAATTCAGCTTTTAAACTTTGATGGTGAACGTTATTCCACTGTTTGATGTAATAACGCATTTGAAACGATTATAGAAACCGATTGCGTCCACCAATTCATGTGGAATGCTCACAGCCCGAGGGATCTTCAAGGCCACGGCGATTGGGTCTCGCACAGGAGAAGCTATGCATGCCTTTACCAGATGGCATGGCTGGGGCAAAGCAGAAGAAGATTTAAAAAAAAATTACTTTGAGTGACAAGTTTTTCATTTTTACTTGCTCAACAGGGTAAATATATGTCTCGTGCAAAAAAATATTTCGAGGTTTGATTTATTTTAACATTACGATGGTAGAGAAGACCATAAAGGTATACGGATCTTCGTTTTAAGTACCTACCTTAAACTGTTCAAATCGACTAACGACACTATATCCAAAAGTATGTACTTAAATGACAACGCGAATTTCAAACGAATTTCTGAGGAATGGACCAAAGTCCAATGTACGGGAGAGGAGCTTGGAAGTTGGCATCGGGGTATGAAATTTTATCCTGAAGTTCAGACTCAGCAGCTGATTTAAAACTCTATTGTTGCCGAGGAGAATCTTCATACCTTCAGCTTTGCATTAGGCAACGTTTACGGGGTTCTGAAATTGATGCTCCAATTTCATTGAGTGAAGTGGAAACAACTCTATTGGAATGCAAAATAACAAGCCCCAGGAAGCGATTGCATTCCAGCTGAAATTTTTAAGAATTGTAACGAGCAACCCAAAAACAAAACTCTTATAAATTTTTCAATATTCTCTAAAATGATTCAAATAAGTTACAGGAGCTCCAACCCACACATGAAAATTGTACTCTAGTTTTGGACAATTATACGCCTTATAAACAACAGCCAGATCATTGGGAGACAAAAATTTCTTGCATCGTCGTAAGAAACCTTAACATTTCGCAGCGTTTTTGGCGACATCAAATACGTGGTCATTCCATTCAGTGGACCTATTGCTACGAAAGCCGTACTGCCGGTCGTTAAGAGGCTTTCGTTCTTCGAGATATTACCTTAGAAAGAAGGGACTTAAGTGCAATATAGTTGGAGGGCGAAGAAGATTCGCTGGACAAATGCTGTTTTCCAACCACTCGGGAAGAGACCAGTACACAACGGCCTTGCCAGCGTGGAAGCACATACTTCTTCATAATAATGGGGGAAATACTATCTGGGCCAGCGGATATTGTGTATGTCGAGATCCTTGGGAACTCTTGCGACTGTACGAGTGCGAAAGAAGATTCGCCCCATAAAACCGTTTACGATCTCAAGTACTGAAGGTGTCATTTCACTATGTGGCAGCGAGAAGTTAGCAGCGAACTGAGCTGCAAATAAATTTGCTTCTCCTTGTGAGCTGACCACAGAGGTGTCGTTTGAGACAAGCGTCGGAACCGAGGACGAAGTTGAATTTCGTATGTTTTTTACAAATGACCACAAAAATTATAAATGGCTTTTTGTGCAGAAGGGGGTTAAAATTATTCACAGGAAACCCAATTTAAAAAAGAAAAACTGTCTCATTGTTCAAAAGGTTTTGCTACAGCAATGTTCTCCGAGGACTTCTATCAATTTTCTTTCAGATAATCAAATAACGTTGAATAGCGATGTACAACCAATTGGAAGAATAAACATTTTGACAGAAAAGTATTTAAAACGTCTGTCTGACCGACCTTTGTCCATGTGGATATTCAAAAGATCTCAAGAACGCTAGCTTGTCAGATTGCATAGTATTCCTTCAACCGAGAACTATACTCCAACATCATTAATCTATTCTTCATTTTTTTCCATCCGCATATACATACGTAAGCCTCCATCTCCACATAACCTTTATATTTTTTTTTTATTTCTGATTTCACCGTACCCCCACAATTTTGCATTAAAAAAAAAATCTCACATCAAAAAGGCTTTTTTTAAAGAAAAGAATTCTATGGCAACAAAAGGTTACCTTTATAGTATATATCAAAGGAGAACAATACAAAAGATACAATTTTACCATTTAAAGTTGTGGCTTTAGTTTCAGCTTACAGTATCATGAGCATCACATCACCATCACCAGTTAATCATTCCACAATGCATTCAAGAAATACATTGACTTTTTTACTTGCTATAGAATTGAAAAAAAAAAAAATCAACTCAGTTCCTACGGCAGCAACTACGAAAAGGTCGAGGTTTTGTGTCAATAGTTTGCCTTCTTATGGTATAGGTTGGCCTTAAGAGATTGCCTCAAGCGATTGGAAAACCATTGCATTCATGGTATCGTACTATAAAAAAAACCCAAAAGCCAATTGAAGCACCCAGAGACAAGGTAGGTAGGTTAGGTTAGGTAACTATAAAGCTATCTAGTTAATCCCTGAAGTAATCGTCACGAACAATAGGACGGAGATTAACCGCATATATATACTTACAGGGTGTTTCCGGAAAATTCTTGGAATTATTTATAAGAAAAAAAAAAGATCTTTGCCTTTTACAACTTTACCGATTGTGCTTTTCTTGGTTCGTCCTTAAAGTATGGGTACTCTTAATTGGTTTTTTTTTTTTTGACTTGCACTCCTTTCAAATACCAAAGTTGTTTATAATTTGTTTTAATTATTCTACAACACCCTGCATTTAACATCTAAGCCGTATATCTTTTTGCTATCCAGGGTCAGTACCCCCACTCAAGTAGACGGGTGTGTGTGGTATAGACGAAGAAATGTCTCTCAGGCACGATTTCCATGTCCATTAAAATGCTTTTCCTTTGACATGAAGTTAAAAAAGTGATGTAAATGCTATTAGATGGCTATGAGTGAGTGAAAACAGCCACAACAGCCACTCTATTCAACTCCCCTTGAAGCCATATTTGGAATTACCCAAAAAGACCGCATTTAGAAAAGCGTGGCATCTACCGCGCCGCGCACCTCTAGTCCTCCTGGATGTATTCAAATCCGAGGGTGCAGTTGCAACATGAGTTACAAAACTATACCGCCAACCGCCACAAAGAACTACAGCAGCAGCATGTACCATGACATTGTGGCACTCAGTATGCGAAAGGGTCCCTCAAGCTTTATACCTACACAAGAAAGATATATATAGTCTTAAACAATAGACGATTGTAAGACTGGAAGCCAGTATAGTGGCTGCTGGGTCCAGTGTGCAACGAAGTTGATGACGACCAAGTTGATGATGATGATGGTGGGGTTAGTTGTGCTGGAGCTACCCAGCAATTGGACAGTTTTTGTGAAGGCTAACGCCTGAGGCACAACTGTACTGCATCATAGGATTGGACATTGTATAGATTCATGTGTAGGCACTTTGTTCCACTATCATGGTCCATGACCATGATCCATTTGAAATGCTGATTATAGAGCACACGATTTTCTTTAGGTTATAGCTCCTAAGTCCGTTACAATACTATATAAGTGGATTCTGTCCGGAAAACTCGTTGGTCTTTATTACGAAGGTTTAAATATTTTATTTTTTAAGCCAACGAGGAGAGGATACATATTGTTACAAAAAAATGTGCTGTTTCCTTACCATCACTCATCTCTAATGCCTTGGCGTAAAGTGGGAACACCGAAATATGCGGTTGCATATTGTCTACTGTAAATTCGACATAACTGGATAGATAACAAGACCAGAGAAGATAAGCCAAACGAGTTGGAGAAAAACAAAAAAACCACAAGCAAGCAGGACAGTTTATAAGCAGACATCGTACGAGACAACAGTTGAACAGGAGATAACACAAGAAAAAAACAGGAACATTAACAACATTAATAATTAATTAAATAAAAATAAAAAAAACATAAAACCCTCTCGGGAACCAAAACTAATTGGTGTTTTATTTTGTCTACGTTTTTTCAGTAGCTGCTTTTTAGGAGATCCAGGTTCTACAGGTCGATTTTGCCACAATATATAGAAACTGTTAGAGGCGTTTTGAGTTTAATGACGAAAACAGTAAAAAAATGTTTTACTATACTTACCGAGATTCAGAGAAGGCAATAATGCATATATATATATATAAGAAGTAGGAAGGAAACAACACATTAAAATAGTTATAACATATTAAGGGGCATTATATTGTAGGTAAGGTAAATATTGTAAATCGTACCATTGTACCTATACTTGGTTCAATAACTTCCAAATTAGCTAACAGTGTTAATTTATTGGGTTTAATGTATTTCTGTGAAGTCATTGGTTTGCAAAGCATCTGAAAAATATTTCTCAATTGTCCTTCTGGCGAAGTAACAGTTCAAAATGTCCCTGCAGTGAATCCCGCTGGTAGTAGGTGGCTACAATAAGGGATACATCACATGCAACTAACCACAAAGGCGAAAGAATAACATATTTTTAGCCTTTTCCAAAAGCGTGAATGCGAGTTTTTAAATAGAGATTATTGGCTTGGAAAATTGCAATCAAACCACAGTAAGCCAGCGTCGAAAACACGTTGTGCGAAATTTCTAAAATTTTCTAGCATTATAAAGGGTTATCCAATAAGAGGTGTTATTTTGAATAGCCCGCTATATCGGTAGCTGTCACTTTTGAAGATGACATTTTTTGACATTTGACAAGTAGAAACTACGCCATTAATAAAAATGGAACGATACACGCTTCAACAACGCATTGAAACTATTAAAATTCACTGGTGAAAATTTGGCAGAGACGTTTCGTAAAACTAAAACATTTTTGTGTCGTCGTGAAGCACCTTGTCGGACCGCAATACAAAAATTGGTGGAAAAATTTGAGCAGTTGGGACAAGTTAGTGATGTGAAGAATAAAACCGGTACACGTCGCTCAAGAACAACTGAGAATATTGCTGTTGTAGCCCAAAGTGTTGAAGAAAACCAAGGTTTGTCCATTTCTCGTCGTTCTTTGGAATTAGGCATTCCACAAACGTCATTACACCGTATTTTGCATAAAGACTTGGGTGTTAAGGCTTATAAAGTTCAGTTAACACAAGAACTCAAGCCGGCTGAACATCAACAACGTCGTGTCTTTGCTGATTGGGTCCTTGAATATCAAAACAAAGCTACGAGCTAGAAGAAATTGTGAAGAGAAAGGGATGGGTCATCTTGTGCTTTCAAGAAATAAATATACTAAACATTGATTGGAAACAGGGCTCATTTCCTAGATGTGAAGACGAAAGCATACAAGATTTTCTAGGTATTACGAATTAGATCAAGGTAAGAACTTTATCGGAATTTTGTCAGTGATTATATGTTCCCCAAACTAAGTGTAAGCAAGTGAAAGAAAATAAATTCTGGCCAGATTTGCACATCCTTCTTAAAAATTTCTCGAAGCAAGACCTTTTGTTTGTGAATGGACATTTAAATGGACATGTCGGAAAGTGTAACAAAATCTATGAGGGAATTCTCCCGAAATCATCCTTATCGTGTAAAAAAGTGACCACAATTTTAGATTTGAGATAACAATCAAACATGACATTACAATGATAGAGAACACGAAAAAAGTAGGTCCGAAAATTCTGTCTGTCTGTCTGTCTGTCCGTTTGTCAGTCTGGATGTATTGACACCTACAGCCTGAACGGTTATTCCGATTTTCATTTAACTTGGTACTGTATTTTCAGAGTAATATGCCGAGTCGTATTTTTGATTTTTATCCTAGGTACCTTAAAATAACGGTACTTGCCATAAAAACGTAACAGATATATCAATTTTGCTCGAAAAAAATACGATGAAATTTCGTATGACTGATTTTTTACCTGGCAAAAAAGCCTTAAAGATAATCCAATTTATAAAAAATTCAAATTAAAATTTGTGTGACTGTTTTTTTTCACAATAATAAAGTTTTTCGTTAGAAATTTATTTTCAAAATCATCTTATTAACGGTACCTGCCATATAATCACTTTAGAAAATCGATTTTGATAAAAATTTTGTGTGACCGATTTGTTGCCAATGATGGAGTTTTTTGCTGGAATTTTTTTTTCAAAATCACATTATTAACCGTAGGTACCTGCCATATAAACTCGATAGAAAATCCGATTTTTCTCGAAAAAAATACGATCGATTTTGATAAGATTTTGTGTGACTGATTTTTTGCCAGTATTGAAGTTTTTCGTTAGATTTTTTTTTTCAAAATCACCTTTTTAACGGTACCTGCTAACGGTAAACGCAATTTTGCAATTATTTATTATGGTTTCTTGTTTGGTATCCTTAGCCAAAGGTTAGTAACCCAGTCGTACCTTTTATTTGATTTCCATTCCGAATTTCTAAGTCATTAAAACGAAGGTAACTTGCCCCGAGAGCAGGTTCGTGCGACCCATTCGTGCCCTTTATTTTTTTTTTTAAGAGACGAGGAAGAGAAGCAAACTAACTGAAACTTCTGCATGAATCAAGTGGTACAATCTTGACAAATCAATGGGCGAAGGATTTATCTATAATATGATAAATGCATCGAAATTGCATTGAGAGAGCTATATATTCGGGATAGGGACAAAATCCCGACTGCCAAAATCCCGACTGGACAGATTGAAAAATCCCGGCTGCCAAAATCCCGACTGACATAATCCGAATGGTACGAATAAAAAATCCCGGTTTGCTGTACTTTTAGCAAGTTTTTGTGCATTTTTTTTTTGCTGGCGCCCGCCAGACGACTGGACATACCCTAAGCGTAGCAACGAAGTTGCGTGATCGGGACTGACTACAGAAACTATTTGGACGAAAAAATATTGAATATCATAAATGCTACCCCAGATAACAACTTAAATACATGAAAAATAACCGGTAAAAACGATACCTATACTCCTCGTCAACTGAATACGCACAAACATTTTTTAATATACTTTATCCATTTTTTCCAAACAGTGATGGTTATTATGCCATCTGTTGATGCTAACTATTCCCTTAAGATGTTAAGCAGATAATTCCGAAAGAATTATCCAAAAACAACCGTGAGTTTTTCTTCAACCACTTGCAAAGTGTTTTATATGCAAAGTAGGAGTTTTTTTTTTAGTCAACTGAATAGGTACAACGCCATTTTCTTCGTTGTTTTTAAGTTTTTTGGAGTGCTTGACAGTTTAAATTTACGATTTTAGTGTTTCCAGTAAAATTTAATTCTTGATTTCAAATTTTAAGAAAAATGGGTAAATCTACGTGTCAGTGTTGAAAAAGCTAAAATCGATTTACTTAGAGACCAAGGCCTAACTGGACGTGCAATAGCTGATAAAGTTGGCCGAAGTTTTAATGTAGTTTCTTCTTACTTGAAAAATAAAGATGCGTACGGCAAAAACATGAAGGGAGGTAAGAAAACAGCAACAACAGCAGCTGAGAGACGAAGAATTTTAAGATGTGCATCAAATTCTTCTGATTCTGTGGCAAAAATAAAACAAAAAGTCGGCGTAAACGCAAGTTGCTCAACAGTTTTAAGAGTAATCAACAACTCAAGCCATCTTAAACGAATGAAACTTAAGAAAAAACCACCACTTGACGAGAGACGGAAAATGTTGCGATTAGATTTTTCAAGACTTCACATGAGTTGGAAAAAAGAATGGTATCACGTGGTTTTTTCAGATGAAAAAAAGTTTAATTTCGATGGCCCTGATGGGTTCAGCTTCTATTTTCACGACTTAAGAAAAGAAAAAAGATTTTTAAAGCGTAATCATAGTCGTGAAGGAGGTGTCATGATATGGGGAGCAGTCAGTTATTATGGAACAGTGGAGCTCGAGGTTGTAACATCAAAAATGACAGCAGCTGGGTATAAAGTAATTTTGGAAAGAAATTTTCCTAAATTTTCTAACATCTTTGGCGCATAATAAAAACATGGATAGAGGAGCAACAAGTGCAGTTGCTTCAATGGCCGCCGTACTCACCTGATCTAAACATCATAGAAAATGTCTGGGGATGGTTAGTACGCAAAGTTTATGAGGGTGGTCGTCAGTTCGAAGACAAAGAAACCTTAATTTCTGCAATCAAATTAGCGTGGAGCGAAATTTCGTTAAATTACATTAATAAGCTATACGATTCCATGCCGGATCGAATTTACGAAGTAATTAAAAATAAAGGTGGAAGTACCCACTACTAAACTTAAACAAAAACTTGTTTCATTCCATTCCAATATCAATTTTAATTTTTGTACCTATTCAGTTGACTCAAAAAAAAAACTTCTACTTTGCATAAGTTTCACTTTGGAAGTGGTTGAAGGAAAAACTCACGGTTGTTTTTGGATAAAACTTTGAAATTCTGTTATTTATATGTTACGAAAATTTTTACCATCAACAGATGGCATAATAACCATCACTGTTTGGAAAAAATGGATAAAATATATTCAAAAATGTTTGTGCGTATTCAGTTGACGAGGAGTGTACATAAAATTATGAAACATTTTTGCAATTAATTTATATTGAAAAATTCAGTTTTAAATTGCCGGGATTTTGGCAGTCGGGATTTTGGCAGTCGGGATTTCGGCAGTTGGGAGTTTGGCAGTCGGGATTTTGGTAGTCAGGATTCTCAGTCGGGATTTTGTCCAGTCGGGATTTTGGCAGCCGGGATTTCGGCAGTTGGGATTTTGTCAGTCGGGATTTAGGCAGTTCGGATTTCGGCAGTCTGGATTCTCAGTTGGGATTTTTGCAGCCGGGATTTCGTTCCCAACCCATAAATTCACTACTATAGGAAATGGCAAAAAACCATCAATAGGAAAAAAGGAAAAAAAAAGAAGAAGAAGAAAAAAGTAGGTATCTCACTGTTCACTCGCGAGCTGCGTTCAATTACTTTTATTGCGATGTTAAGAAGGTGGCACGAAAACGCCCTAACTTCCCCAGAACTTTATAAAGATTTCGCTAGTAGCTTTTATCTAGTCAAACTTTAAAGATAAGTTAATGTAAGCTCCTTATCAAGTATGATTGCTGGTGCATTGAATAGTTTTACTGATGGAATACCATCAGCACCACCAGACTTGTACGCCTTACAGGTAAAAGCCGCTAATAACACAAATAACACTTTGTGTTGGCCGGAAATTTTGTTAAATGTAGTGTTCTTCCTTGCTGCGGAATATTGGATAACTTTGATGTTTACAGTTTAATACAATCTGCATTGCTTTGTTTCTAATAAGAATATATATTCCCGTGCTCATATCAGCTAGCTTCATTTCTGGCCTTGTATAATCTTCGGTGGATTGTTAAAAATTTAAAGCATCATAACGTCCTCTTATACCCTAAAGACCGGGATGCACTATCAGCGGATCTGGTTCTTCTTCGTTTTTTCTTCTTCTTTTTCTTCTTCTCTGCTATGATACCCTTCCTTCTCCACTTCACTACTGATCTGCTCTTGGTGTTCGTTGGGTTGACCTCAGAAAATTTCGGCAGGCTTCTCGGATATGGATTGTTCCATTTCTGAGGCCAACTGAATGCTGGTGTCGCTGCATTTGTTTTTTCCAGGAATTCTTGGACTCGCGATTGAAATGCGATTGTATCTCAGCAGCTCTAGTCTCCAGAATTTCCTGTTAGTCTCATCTTAGTTAATCTGAGCGGTATGTTCCAACTGCAAATCTTCGTCAAACTTGATTTGTAGTGAAAACCAGCACAAAAGTGTCAGTGATATGGCATTTCAAATTTCTACTCCACTGGTCCTCCATTCTTAACCCCATTGGCACCATTAATGTAGGTAATAGATTATAATTGAGACGAATATTGTGGTGGTGGTATCTGAAGATTTAAGCTTGACGGAAACTTTTCATGCGGAAATTGTGACCAAGCTACATGCTCAAGTATTCATGTTATCAAAAAAACCACAACCCCTTTATATCTCTGGCTTTTATAAGAAATCGTTTGTGAACAATTGATTTCTTTCTAATAAGACATAATAAGACCTGGGGTGGAATCGCGTAAGATGATAGTTGATTGTCACATTTTTGATCATAACTTGTGATCAAATTGATTTTTCCTTCTGCGTAAGGTGATCACATCCACCAATTCAACTCAATTCAACTTTGTTCAATTTGTCAGTGACATTTGTGAAAAACATTGTTGGCTTAGTCATAGTCATATTTTCAAGTAAATTCATTGAAATTGTTATTTTTTTAGTGAATAAATGCAATAATTCTAAATTTAACCATTTATTTTCGATTATTGTATACTCATATGGTAAAAGAAATATTGTTTTTGATGATTTGGTGACTTAAATTGATAAAAAGTTTAAAAATTTATAATGTTTTGTATGCGTGTGGTAACTCTAGTCACATTGTCATAAAAATAAAAATAAAACGTCAATTTAATGAGAAGATGACTATCACAATATTTTGGTGATTGGTTTTTAGCTATCACTGTGATGATCACCTTACGCAGACAGAAAGTGTAGATTTTGACTGTCACTTTATCACAACTCACCTTAGCCGATTCCACTTTTTTAAGTGGTATTGGTGGTATTGTTGTGATACGGAATAGATGTATAGCAATAACTATAACCAAACGATAATTCAAAATCCATCTATCTCTAAATCAATCAATAAACTTAAACCGGCATATCTCACCGGCATAACCTCAGGATTTGAACTTTTGGCATTAACAAATGATTGGCTATATCAATTTCACACTTCTCAGTTTAAATTTAAAAAAAATATCTACTTACAACAAAAGAGATCTCATGCAGAATTTTAACTTTAATAGGTTAACAAACTCTTTATCCATTTGGGGAACCCCGACTTCATAATTAAGTGGAAGAATCACGGTATAAACACCTTCCTTCAATTCCTCCTACTCCTCCTACAAATCCATTCATCATTAACACTTAACATTTTTCGTTTACCTCTACAGAAATGCTAATTTAGCGTAAAACTTTCATTTTCGCATTCAAATATTTGTTGCATTATGATGCAGAAGCCAAACAATAAAGCGTGGCATGAAAAGATTGAAAGCTTTATGGGTCACGCATGGATGACTTTTCCACTTTGAAAATGAATAATATGAAAGTCTCTCTCTCTCTATACATATATAGATGAAGATACTCTAGGAACAATGGCATTTGCTATACAATACTACACTCCTATATATGCGAGGATAGCAAATCAACACTAGCTGTCTGTTTGTGGCAACACCGGGAACGACAATACAAATAAGTGTCTAGCACAGGGCAATGAATTTCATTGCATTTCGTTTCGACTGGACTGACTCCTTGAATGATGCATAAAATCTGCCACCTAAGTCATTCCACCGATATGCTGATGATGCTGGGTGGAACCACGAACTATATATGCGAAGCAGTCTCCGGCCCATGCCATAATGATGAAGATGCGACGGTTTTATTGTGTACGATGATGACTGAACGAAATGTTTGTTGTTCTGTTTATTTATGTGTGCAGAGGATTTCATAACGAAAAAGAAAAAACTATAAAAATGAGGTTATTGTGTTGAATGCAGCTAAATCGCATGATGACTTGCTGATATGACAGAAGTTATTGTTTAAAGTATTGCCTTTGTCATAGAAATGCAGATTTTATAAAATTTTGAAAGTCTGAGTATTATTTCGCATTGAATTTTAATGCAAATGAGCATACACACTTACAGAAGTGTTTCGGAAACATTGATTTTTGACATTTAACTCTTCCTATCAGAAATGTGATAAAACTTTTCAATTTTGAAATTTCGAAATCTTTCTCAAAAGACAAAATTCTCTTTCAATCTTTTGTTGCACTGCTTCTTGCATCTTTGTCCATTCTATCTAAGATCTTAATGAAATACCTGATTCCAACCATTAACGTGTTTTTAAAGTTCATTTTTTTAAGAAACTATTATACGATATTTGACTTAATGTCGTACTCCATCGGCAACGTGATTTGAATATAAAATAAAAAAAAGGTCAACGTACACATACAAAATAAGAGGAACATAAAACTATCTTTAACACTTCGACGAAGAAAATAAATAAAATATCTAAAGGAAAGAATCACTCAAACTTTGTCTTGCTGCGATGAAATATAAACGCCAACTTAATGCTTGGAATTAGTTACGTGATGGCTCTTAAGTCGTAAATGAACACACTATTTTGGAGACACGGATTCGTATTCATCATGATAAATAATATCTTAGCGTTAACTCTTTTGAAACTTGGGTAATAACTTTTAACGATAATTTTGAGAATTTGTATATAAATTTGAGATGAATGTTTTATTGTGGATGGACTGTAATAAAATAAGAAAAAAGTCTGATGAAGACGAGAAGATAAATAATAATAACACCTCTATCACAGTTTCATAAAGTTATCTTAATTAAGAAGTTTTCGCACCAAATTATAATTTTTGTTTTAGGGATTTATTTCTGTGTCTGCGTTGTTTTTTTTCTTAGTAATGTCGGACTTAATTCTTATTTTTTTTTATGTGGAATAGAGCTGATTCTCAAGACATTAGTTTTAATAAAAAAAAGTGCCCAGTCGTCTCAGGCACTTGCTCTTATGGCAAGTTGACACAAAAATAAACGTAAATTTAATAGGTAATTTTTTTAAACGGTATGAATGTGAAAGACGAACAAAATCATGAATTTTTATTAATAATTAAGAAACACCATTTTACAAAGATTCAAGCAAAAATCAAAGCAAGCAGAAAACTTTGTTGATATAAGTTTTCCAAAAATATTATTTAAAAAAAATAATATTTTAAATAAATCGATGTTTACATAATATTTTGTTTAAAAAACGTTTTTTTTTAATTTGAAGTTCCTATGCCAATTTTAAGTGCTAAATAATTTGCATTTAATGTACAGTCAAGCTTTTATCCAAATATTTAATTTACAAAAAAAATAAACTATTATATTGAATATTGAAATTTGATCAAGTCACATAGATCTTAAAAAAAAAAAAAAAAATTGGGTTAAAATCGAATAATTTGTTCACGAGATAGGAACAATAACACGATTCTATGGCAGGTAGCTATACCGTTAATATAGTTTTAACTTGTTTTGGAGAAAATTATTAGATTTTGAGAAAATTGTTAGGTTTTCGAAATAATTAAGCATCTCTATAGCGGTTATATGGCAGATAGAGGAAGTGTAATAATTATGGAATACGCTCCTAATATGGAATAGAGCGATATCATAAAAACCGGGTTGGGTACGAAATCCTGACTGCCAAAATCACGACTGTACAAAATCCCGACTGAGAATCCCGACTGTCAAAATCCCGACTGCCAAAATCCCCACTGACGAAATCTCGACTGACTAACTACTTTTTTTTTGTATGGCAATTTAAAACTGAATTTTTCAATATAAATTAATTGCAAAAATGTTTCATAATTTTATGTAGATATCGTTTTTACCGATATTTTACCGGTTATTTTTCATGCATTTAACTTTTTATCTATGGTAGCATTTATGGTATTCAATATTTTTTCGTCAAGATTTTTCTGCAGTCAATCCCGTTCACGCAACTTCATTGCTCCGCTTAGGGTATGTCCAATCGTCTGGCGGGCGGCTGAGTCCAGAGTTTCCAATTTCAACAGTACCTGGGTGGCCTATTTCGCTTCCTATTTTCTTCCTTTTCAATTCATATATAAAATAATTAGTGTTAAAAAAAAAGGTACAAAAACGTGCTAAAAGTGCTAAAAATCGGGATTTTTTCCATTCCATTACCACTCGGATTTTGTCAGTCGGGATTTTGTCCCTATTCCATAAAAACCACGTAATGTCCGCATTTGTTAATCTCTGACCATTGGACTTTACTTAACTTGTCACGATATGTAACTTTGTCTAAAGCAGTTTACCATACTGCTACCCCATAAGTTAATATCGGTCTGATGATCGCTGTGTAGAACCAGTGGGTTATATATGGGGATAAGCACTATTTATTTCCAATAGCTTTTTTGCAAAAAAAGAGTGCTACTGTGGCTTTCCTAACTCTTTCTTGTAAATTTGATTTTCAATGTAGTTTTTTGTCCTGAAAATGTTTACAGAATTTTAACTGCACTGCAAATAGTCGAACAAAAATATTTAAGTTTTTAACAATTTAAACAAGTAGTAACCATAAAAAACGTCCATAACTACTTAACGGTAAGTCCAAAGTACCAAGTCATTGATGTTGTTGTTGGTGTTTTTTGTTGCGAATTGACAGTTCTACAAGATGGCGTGTATCTACTTTTTTTAAAAACCATTTGAAAAAAAAACCTATTTTTCGTAATTTGTTAATAACTTTTTGTGCTTGCAAAAATGCGCGGTAGACTTTTTTTCCCTATTTTTGCTCATCAAAATAAAATTTTTAAAAGTGCCTTCAACTTGTAATAAATTTGTGACAGGACTATTGGTGACCATTGATGGGGAACTTTTTTGTTTAAAATGTGTAAAAAAAAAGTGTTCGCGTTCGTTTATGGGAGTGTCCGTTTATAAGAAAGCTTTTGTTTCCTTGCATTCGTCCTATTTCGCACACTTTTTTGCGTTATTCAATTTTCCGAAGTGCATAAAGCAAACTTTTGTAATTTGGGGTTATTTCACGACACCTTATAATCTTAAAAGATCCTAGTTGCTTTCACCTTTTACGCGATTAAAATGCACCAATCTTATTATAATATTAAAACTTCCTTAAAAGTGTTCATTTTATGTTAAGCTTTTAAACAACACACTAACACACAAAATACACACAAGTGGAAGGAATAACTTCATGGCAATAATCTAGGTTCTATTAAACAATATAGAACATTTTATACTTGCTGGTTGCTATACTTGCATAAACTCTTTTTTTTTCATGTATAAAATAATTTTGATGAAGAAATTTTCTTATTTCACACTCAAGAGTGAATCTGATGTGCTTCTGACATCGTCTAATACACTATCAGAGCTGTCGCATCCTTTTTGGTTCAACGATGTAGTGTGTAGACATTGCAGCACATGCCTCCATGAAGTGGGTAATTGCCTTTTACAACTTTTCATAAATACAAAAAAAAAAAAAAAAAAAATACTTATTCTATTAAACAAGTTACCGACATACTGTCCTAGCTTGTGGCTTCTTTTGATGATGAGGATGACTAGTGCTCTGCACTCCTTGGTGCTAGCTCAACCATGTAATGATGTAATTTTCTTATGCATGTGTCGCTGCTATAGCTTCTTTCGAAGCCGCTCTCTCCTGGCTTTTCTTCTTATTTATCTAATTATTGTATACCCATAAGTGGTTATGATCTGACTTTATGCTGCACGGTATGAGGAAAGCCTTGAATGAGTAGTTATTATAGAGGTGCCTCTATTATAATATTCTGCGTGTATCTTGTAACTTGTATGGTGAGCTGCGACTTCCTTCGTAATGGCATCACATTATAAAAGGTCGACTCACTCTGGAATCGTTCATATGTATATTTATATGTATTATATGCATTTAGAAGTAGAGACAGATGCCCTCAGGACAGGATCTTTTTCTAGAATTACCTCTAAAGGCGTTGTTGGTGTGCGCGTTTTACATGTTGCCTCATTATAAAAAAGTTGTTTTTTTTTTTGTAGGCGGGCAGAAACATTGATGGCTTTTAGAAGAAAATTGAATTCATTTGTGTAGTGGACGTTAGCACTGCAATATTTGATTTACAGAAGAGTCCATCAATTATGTTACCATAGTTTACTTTACTCACTATTTTTACTATACCTATACCTACTATTATAATTTATTAGCTTCGAAAACGACGGTGTTATTCCTATTAAAAAAGAGAGAAATTGTGGCCGGATATGTTTTTTTTTTATGAACTTTAAAATCTCAAAAGACACTTTGTAGCTTTTTGCTACCATAGTTTAATTTAAAATAAAATTAACTTTTTGAAAAGTTTCAATGAATGATTTACTAACCTGAGTTAATCCAATTCGAACAAAGAATTATTTTAACACAATCACAATTCCTTTTTTAACACTTTTTTTTTCTTATTAACAAACACTTTATTCACTAAAATAAAAACTTGTTCACTTTATTTTCACCAAAACATCGATTTCAACTTAAGTTTTCACCAAAACTTCGTTAAGTTTTAAGTTTGATCTTCCAATAAGATTAATTTTAACAACTTGTTGGGGCGTCTCAGCTTAGCATTTCCTCAAACATTAAACTCTATTTTTCGATGTTTATGATGGTTCGGATTTACATTTTCCCTTTCAGCAACGTGCGAATGGAATGATCGTTCCTGGTGATTGCTGAAATACATGCCGTGCTTCGGCGTCAAGTGATTAGCCAGCTCAGTAAAATTTTAGATGTTAATCCCAACAAAATCCAGAAGTGTGTATAAAGAAATCAGCAATCAGAAGTGAACATAAAGTGGATATGAATGATTTAACTGTTGAAGTGTAGATGGCGCTGCAAGTGGAATGGAGAAAAATATTCGTCACTTAATTTTTGGTCGCACTGCTATGGGCAGTGTTGGAAGATGAATTCAAGTTTTTTGCAGTGTGTCTGTCACCCAATATTTAAAATAAATATTTGTATGCCCAATTGTTTGGTGTTGTTTTTTAGCCAATTTTGTGAACATCTGTTTAGAAAAATATTGGTTCCTACGACCTAGTTTGACATTTCGTCTATCCAACAGCATGTGAAGAGTGTAAATCGGTTCAGTGATTGCTGAAATGCAAAGGGATTAAGATTGGTCTTTTAAAAGGTTAACTTCCGGTAAAATTTCAAATTTTAAATTTAACCTTTCCGGTTCGGATTTCCGGTAAATTTAATTAATATATTAATTAATATCATATTTTTCAGCACACCATTAGGAAGGCCATCTGTACGTCATCATTTCCAAAACTAAAAATGAGTTAAAACTGAACATGGACGTTTTATTGTTTGCTGCGTAAGTACTTCACGCCGAGGCACGGCTGCAGAAAAAATGAAAATTGGTCTAGCCGTTTTCCGTCGGTCCATAAATAAGAATTTTCGGAAAAAGATCCAGCGCCATCTAGAGGGTATTTAAAATATCCCAAGATACTCCTTACAATATCAGCTGGTCTGTCAGTGAACATTCCTTCAATAACGGTGCAGCAGTTTCCAATTGGCTTATACGAATATTTGCAACAAATCACCTCGAGTGCCACCTATAGGGAGTAAATAAAATACCCTATAAAAGTAACGCGTTACAACATCAGCTATATGCGAGCGATATTTCGTCCAAATCGGTCCGGACGTCCGTAATAAGCCTGTCCGAAATAAGCCGGAATAAACAAACAGACAGACGCACAATGATTTTAAAACTTAATTTTTTATTGTAAGTACCTTATATGCTTTCATATATAGGTAAGGTATGCATCTTGTAAAAAGCAGATATTTTGACATTTCAAACAGACTTCATATTTATTTATATTGTAATGTATTTTGTTGCCAAAGGCTGAGATAAGCTCGCCGGATCTCCAGGACTCTACCAAAGTAAGTACGCCAGCTTTGGTTAACAGGTCTTTTTATTCAATACCAAAATTCTTAAAATATCTTATGCTAGGTTTTTAACTTGGTTTCATGTCCTTTATTTTTATATGTATTCTTAATTATATCTTCAAATATATTCTCTGGAACGGATGCTGAATGTATTACGGGTGGCTGGTGATGGTTCCTGTTGGATACTTGGATATGGTAGTATTGTTTTCTGGCTTCGTAGTTAAAGCGTTGGTAGTCAACTCGATTATGGGGTTACATAAAATCAGGGAGAACAACCACTGGGCTCTACATGTTTGATGACACCCGGAAGCACTTTTAAATCAGGGACAAAATCTACTGGACTCTACAGGTTTGATGACACCTGAAAACACTTATTAAATCAGGAAGAAAAATCAACTGGGTCCTACAAGTTTAAAGACACCTGGAAACACTTTTATATCAGGGAGAAAATCCACTGGGATCTATAGGTTTGATTACACCCGGAAACACTTTTAAATCAGAGAGAAAATCCACTGGGATCTACAGTTTTGATGACACCTGGAAACACTTATCAGGAAGAAAAATCAACTGGGCCCTACAAGTTTGATGACACATGGAAACACTTTTTAATCAGGGAGAAAATCTACTGGGCTCTATAGGTTTGATGACATCCGGGAACACTTTTAAATCAGAGAGAAAATCCACTGGGCTCTACAGGTTTGATGACACCTGGAAACACTTATTAAATCAGGAAGAACAATCAACTGGGCCCTACAAGTTTGATGACAATTGGATGACACCTGGAAATACTTTTAAATTATAGGTAGACCCCTTACCATGGGTGCGGAAGTCTATTTTATTTTATTTTTATTATATTGAATATATGTTACCTGGGTGAATTCCGGCGGACGACTGATTAATCTGCCCTACTAGCTGTCTCTATTTATATGAATTTGACCGCTGTTGATGTTGAGAAATTATATTATTTTTTGTGTCCGTCCCTGGTATATTACTTTTTAATATAATATTTTTAATACTCTCACGGTGGTGGAGAGCAACGATGTCGTGAATCGTGCCATGATGTTTGTATTGAAGAAATACAAACAATACAAATGGTTCATTTTGTAATGCTCCATTACAATGTGTATAATACAATTTTATTGTAACCTTTTCTTAAGAATATCTTCTGAATAATACCTTTTTATCCATTCCAGTCCTTTTTCCGGGCTCGGTTAATGCAGTTATTTTTAAAAAAAATCCATTAAATCGAGACTCTACTGTATTTTCCTTGAAAACAATCCATTAATCGTCGCTTTTGCGTAAGAGGAGTTTCACTTTTTTATGTTAACTTCTTTTTTTTTTCTGAATATAGTAAACGTTATAATTATCTCATTAAAACGAGGCGGAGATCAGTTGAAATTGAAGTACCCTTCATTCTGGGTATGGTGGTTTCCTTTTCATTTCATCAAGAACAAAATGCCTGAGTCAATTAATCAACATCACCATTAAAGAGCCACAAAATCATTTTATTTTTTTATTTTTTTCTCCACCACAAGAGTTGTTGTACCTAGTGCTAGTCAAACATAACATGCATCTATATGCACTCATTGGAAGGCCGAATGATTTTTAAACCTCACTCGGATGTAATTAAGCAACCAAAGGTGGCGCTCGTGTTGCACGGACACGGATTCTATTCTGTGGCTATACCAGATATCAGATTGTTCTCTCGAGATCATTATTTACATTGCAATTGAACAGAACTTTATACAATGAGAGGAAAACATGGAAAACGCGGTTACCAAATCCGCAGTAGAGTAGGTAGTTCGTAGTTCATATAGCTGTGCAGATTATAGGAACCTCTATGTCTAATTACTTTGTCGGAATTGAACCAAATTCAGAAATACATACTATGTTGGTCATGAAGAGCTCTTCAATTAATTTCCATTGTTATGGTTAAACGATGGTTTCGCTAAAGCTTGTGTGCAAATACCGCATCTTTTAATTTAAAATGGATTGATGGATCGTGTAAATTATGAAATTAATTTAAAAGATACTGTATCCATGTTCTGCATGTGTTTTGTATTTAGGAGTAACAAAATAGACTGACAATTTGGTTTTGGAGTATTCAATCTTTTGAAGCACAATTAAATAAGTTGTGCAGCCGTCTTATCTTCCTCCACGGAAATGGTGAAAACATGTAGATACTATATACGGAAAAATATAGAAACTCAAAGAAGGAAAAGTGCTCTAGAGATTAATAAATTTTCACCAAAGTTCATTAACGTTAACAATGTTCTACGTCAACTTCTAGAGGATGAACATTGAACTTACATGGTCTGGATATTATAACGTGGGGGAGGTTTGAATGAAGTAAAGCATTCCACATTCGGGTAGTACGGCTAAAGAAAGAATTTCTGAAATTTGGTTTTAGGGTAAATTGATTTGCGTTACTTGCGAAAAGAGTATTAGCCGTATTGTTCAGGATCTCAGTTAGCATTTCACAAGAAAACTATCTATAAAATATAAAAACATGAAACTCTTTGACGATGTTCATGAGCAAGAAATGTTTCAGTTATGGAACTGTCTACTAAAAGACTTATTGTCTATGTGATATGTGCAGATATGA
This sequence comes from Baccha elongata, assembly GCA_951217065.1. Taxonomy (NCBI): domain Eukaryota; kingdom Metazoa; phylum Arthropoda; class Insecta; order Diptera; family Syrphidae; genus Baccha; species Baccha elongata. The sequence goes on from OX578274.1 coordinate 44,714,323, forward strand.
GACGTAACAGGTGCTTCCGACCAAAAAATTGTCTTCACATTAAAAAGATCATCGTGAGAAAAATACAGCATGACCATCTTAGTTGTTATCGCAAAGGAGAGCCGTTTGAAAACCCCGTTCCGATTGAAATAGGAAAATACGTAAGGCTTACTTTTGGGTCTAGGATAATTCACTGTGCAGAATTCACTGTATGGACAATTCACTGTGCACTATTCACTGTGGAACACAATTCACTGTGGGGACAATAATTTACTTTGCACAATTCACTGTGGGGAAATTCACTGTGATTGACAATTCACTGTGTGCATTTCACTATGGTGCACTATTCACGCGCGCGAATAGTACACCACAGTGAAATGCACACAGTTAATTGTCCATCACAGTGAACTGGCCCGCATGCCATTCTTTTAGATTATTTAATTTCGGTTCCTATTGTATTGATAGAATTTAAACATGGTAAAGTGTTGAAACGCGAAGTAAATTAGCTGTGTTGGAAAAAATAGACCAAAGTGAATTGTGATCCACGGTGAATTGTCCATACAGCGAATTGTGCACAGTGAAATGTGCACAGTGAATTAGCCGGCTTCGCTTACTTTTATGTGTAATCTAATTTAAAAGCATTTAATAAAAACGTTCATTTGAATATCCTTGTCACCTTAAATTTAATTAAATAATATCGCAATATCAACATACACACTTGTTGCATCACTAGGTATGTTGTAACATCGTTACCCATCAGTAGAGGTGGTAAACAAGTATAGAAATAATGATTTCCCGTTGAGAACCAGAATGATTGGAATTTTATTGCAATATAAACAAGGAAAACAGGAATTAAATAAAGGTATTCCCTTCGTCCTCGACGCAAAGTCATGCTTGCTCTTCCGATCCCATTGCAATGCCAGCATGGTTCTTTCTAGGTTACTCGCTTTATTTATTTTAACTCAAACACGTTGTTCAGTTCAACTGCTTCAATAAATCAATTTTATATCCCGAATGACCATTTAATTAACTTGTGTGACAGTCAAACGAATCCAATTCGACAGTTTTATTGGCCGATCCACTATTTTCTCCGTCCGTGTTTTGATCGTTGCTTTTGATTTTATTTTGAACAAAGTGGTTTGTTTGAGAAAGCATCCTGTGAAATTGCCAGTTTCCCTATAGGAATTCGTATAGTGCAATGATTTATGTTCAAAGGAAAATGTTGATTTGATCCGGGATCATGAAATGGGACATCAAAAGCTATTAGCGCAGTTGAATTTGCACTCGTTTTTTCTATATATTCCAATTTAATTGGTGGTCATCAGTTAATAATAATTAATTTAAATGGATTGATTGAGGATATTCAAGGCACTTTGATTTGACAATATTTTGACTTTTATTTGATAAATTTATTTGGAAAATTGAAAATGTGGTGCGTTCAGTTTTCATATAAATTTGTTGAAAATGTAGAAAGATTGTGTATAAAAAATGCGAGACTTGAACAACCGCTAATGTTTTTGAATCAAATGCAACCGTGTACAACATTGGATCCTTGAAAAATTCCTCCGCCAACAACAACACCCAGGTGGAACCGATTTATTTTTTGTCATGGATTACTTCAGCAAATGTCCTGAAACACCTGTTGGTGTTCAAAAAAATGCATTTTGTCCTGTATCCCAGCATTATTTGAGCGTTTGTTAAAATGCAACCTGCAAGACAGAAAAATAAAATAAAACAAGTGCTGATGAAGTGGTGAGCAACGTCGGAATACGACCTTATTTATTTCTCTTTTACATGACTTACGGTCACTAAAAGGTCTTTAAAAGCCAGGATGAAATAATTTCGTTACCACAACGGAACATCTTGCTTTGGTTTTAGCCACAAAGCATTTCAATTCTGATATCGAACGCATTCAAGCAAAATAAAGGCCACGACTGGGTCGCATAAACTTGCTCTTTTGGCAAATTACCTTTGTGTTCACGACTGGGAAATTCGTCGACTTTTTACCGTTGACAATAAAGCACTCATACAAAATTATATTAACATTGATCGGATTATTTTCGGGAAAAATAAAATTCATAAAACTAACTTCTTAGAAAATTTTTTTTTCCAAAATGTGTGATTGCAGTATTAATCATATTTAAAAATACTTTTTGAATACTAAATTTCCTTGAATTCGTTTTAGCCTTTCAAAAGATACTCGCTATCGAAAAAGTATCGTTGTATGGCAGGTACCGTTAATAAGTTTTTCCGGAAAAAAAATTTCATATGAAAGATAATAATTGACAACAAATCACTCATGTAAAATTTTATCAAAATCGATCGTTTTTTTCGAGAAATTTTCAAATTATTGGTGACGCTTATATGGTAGGTACTGTTATTTCCTAAAAATAAAAAAAAGGATAAAAATAACAAATAAAGGTCCGGGGATATTACTCAAAGAATGCTTTTTACCAAGTTTGAAGAAAATCAGTGTCGATACAGGACAGACAGACTGACTGACAGACAGACAGAATTTTCAGACCCAATTTTTTCGACTTCGCTATCATCGTAATGTCATATTTGATTGTTATCTCAAAACTTTTTTTTTTACACGAATCCAAGACTTGCCTTATAGTACCTAGAGACTAATTCCTGATAGAAGTTCGGACTTCAAAGCCTATATACGTAGAGGTATTGGACATGGTGGAACTCCCCTCATGTGCTGATAGGTACGTGTTGAAACTTAGATGGGAATCAGCAGGGCAAAAGTTGATGACATATTCTTTGCATATGCATGATCTTCGGGAACCCTTTGATTGTTAATAATATTTTGGAGAAAATTACTGGGTGCATAATTGCATACAAAAGAGATGTACAAATTTTCCAGAAAATGTGACAGTTGATGCACAGCTTCCAAATGAACAGTAGATACAACATTGGAGCACATTTAGAAAAAGTTGCCATTGACATCGCAGGCCCATATCCTGAATCTAATAATGAAAAATAATTCGATGTTGTTGGCATGGTTTACTTTAGCAAGTGGCCTTAAGCGTTTGCATTTCCAAACCAAGAAGCCAAAGCAGTTGTATATCATATTGTCGACAATTGTGTCAGCAAGTTCCGTGTACTTATATTGTTCCATTCGGACTAATGAAGGAATTTTGAGGCAAAGATCTTCCAATGAGTCTATTTGAATAATCCTTGGTATCAAGAAGACACATTTTAATGGACTATAATATGCTTGTATGACCCAGGGTTGTGAGTTTATGAATTAAAAAACACTAAGCCTTTAGCTAACTTATGACTTATGAATTGGAACAAACTTATTTCATAAGCGGTGAATTGCGAATTAAAAATATATTCAATTCATAGGCTATATTGGTGAATTATGAATTGAAAAAATATAATTCATCAGCTATTTAATGAATTATAAATTAAACAAAATTTAATTCAAAAGCTAGTGAAGATCCCGACACAAAAAACTCGAAAACAAACTCCTAAAATACAAAATCCCGTTATTGAAATCCCGAATTAACTTTATTCCATTACTGTATTTGGTGATTTTGTATTTTGGGATTTTGTTTTCGGAATTTCGGTGTCGGGATTTTCACTAGCTTATGAAAAAAATTTTTTTGATTCACAATTCACCAAATAGCTTATGAATTTATTTTTTTCAATTCAAAATTCACCAACTAGCTTATGAAACAATTCACCAACTGCTTATGAATTGAATATTTTTTAATTCCCAATTAACTTATGAATTGATTTTTTTTAAATTCATAATTCATCAACTATCTTGTGAATTAAAAGCCAAGCTTAAGCTAACAATGAATTAAGCTTTTGCAACCCTGGTATATGACCTAATAGAGGCATATTAAAAGTTGTTAAATGTTCAATGGCTATATTTTTCGGTTCTTGGCGAATGATCTTAAGAAGAAGGTTTTGTAACGTGTTAGGTATAAAAGTCATACAACGTCATTTTTGCGGGCCATGATAAAAAATACCACAATTCAATCCAATTTTATTTGTTTCTTTAAAATGTAATATAAAAAAAAACTTCTTAACAAATCACCCGTTAATACTTTAAAGCATTTTTCTTTGAGTGCACTTAATCAATTTCAATAAAATGGATTTCTTATGTACAAACTTGGTCACCCACTGTCACAAAATGCGCAACGGGTTGTCATCAGATTAAAAATGAAGACGATTTTTAAAGTATGTCCAGCATTAACAGCAGATTCATTGGCTTTCACAAATTGCTGCCAAACAGCAGGATACGACAAACGCTTGTACACAATCTCTAATAACATGTAACCACGTTCATATTCTCTTAGCTGCCATCACGCAATTTCATACCAACAAATTGATGCAAAGGTATTTCTCTGAGAAATCGCACATTGCTGCTGTCCTCCGTTTGGACAAGCGAAGTCTATATGACTACTTGCATGAGATGCTTCTGATGTTGCTGCTTGCTGCATCTGTGGACCGAACTCAATACAATATTATATGCACATCTTTACGGTAAGTGTTGTTCATAATAACTCACTATATATTTTCATTTGAAATCGCCAGAGGCCACGATTATATAAAAATAACTTTGCATCGGGATCGGTAAGCGTGTATTGCATTCGGTATAGAAAAGTTATATGTCTTTAGAGGTCCTAACTCCTCACCACATGAATGGTATAAGTAGTGCAATCGAGGTATAAATGAATATTAGATGGTCGTGAAAATAAACATCTGTTGCATGTTTATCTTATTATGCGGTTAAGAATTCGATGTGGGCTTAAATTTAGCGTGATTGGAAAATAAAGTTATGTATATACATTTTAAGGCTCATAGGTTGAAATTCTTTTTTCATTATGTATATAGCTATACCTAGCTGTAGCTTTCTGGAAAATTAGGAGAGTGTTGGGTTCTTGAAAAATAAACTAAGGAAGACTTAAGACTGTATATATATGGTTGAATACACACCAGAAATTGCATAAAATTTGCTTCTTAAATCTTAGCTATATTATAAGAAAGTAACGATTTATACAAGTGGGAAATATTCATACTGTTGCAAAACTTCTATGATTCCTGAAATAAAACAAGATTAATAAAACGCACAATTAAAAACTTGTCGGAGCAGCTAGCCAAAAACGTTGTCTTTATTCAATGTGTAGATTAAGAGAGAGAGAGATAGACATATTGGATTTCTATGACAGTGACATGATAATCTTATTCCTGATGGGCTGCGTTCTTCAGTGCGGCATAGTGAGTTGCGTTCCTTGGTGCAACACCCTTCCCCTCTTGAACGAAAGCATCTCTATGTAACCCAACTAGAGAAGTTTTTACCACGGTATATGAAGCCAAACGATCAACATGAACAATCTTTGGTTTGGTTCGAGGTGATTTCTGAATCTTAGCTGTGACATCGGTTATCATCTGCATTATTTGATAAGGGCCATCCCAATCTGAATCCAATTTCGGGCAACGCCGAACCTTCCTCTTCGGATTATGAAACCAAACGAACTGACCAACCTGAAAATTAGAAAAATTTGATGAAAGATCATACCTCTTCTTCATTCTCGCAGCAGCTTTATTCATCTGTTCTCTCGCGTTTGCATGGGTAGTAGCAAGCAGTTCTTGTAGTTCCTTTGCATAACCGGACGCAGTCAATTCCTGGTCAGGCAAGCCACCAAAAAGAAGACCTGGGGGAAGCCTCATTTCTCGTCCAAAAGCATGAAGTAGGGCGACTCTTTATTAGAATCCTGTTGAGCAGCACGATATGCCATCGCAAACAATGGCAGCAGACTATCCCAATCGGTTTGAGAATCGTTAATAATTTTCGACAAATAGTGAAGGATTGTCCTGTTCATCCGTTTAACTAATCCATCGGACTGCGGGTGAAGTGGTGTGGTCCTTGTTTTATTAATTCCCAGGATGGTCATAACGCTCTGGAAAACATCAGCTTCGAAGTTTCGTCCTTGGTCCGAATGCAGCTCCTTTGGTGCACCGAAACGGCTAAAAACTTGGTTATAAAGGGCACGAGTTACTGTGTCAGCAGTTTGGTCTTGAACTGGCAAGACTTCAACCCATTTAGTGAAGTAGTCCAACACCCGCTCAACGATCTTCATGGTATTTGACATCAGCTTGATTGATCGGTAATTGTCGCAGTTCCTCGTATCACCCTTCCCCTTATAAATTGGGAAAGTAACGATATATACAAGTGGGAAATATATATACTTATAGTAGATAGTTTCCGTATATTTCTGCTTTAAGGCATAAATTAAAATCATTTAAAGCATGTTTTTTTTATTTAAAAAGAAAGTATGACCTAGAACTGGTAGCATATGAATTGCACACCATTACACAGCGTTATTATTGTTTTTGAGTGCCATATTAAAGCGTGTCAAAGTGCCACAACAGCTGGCGATGGTTAAAGAAATCATTTTCATCCCTTCCTTTAAACAAAGATATATCTCACGATTTTATTACTTTCCGAAGTACTGCAGGATACTTTTATTTTTGAACCATAAAATGCAGATGGCACCTCATTTCAACAAATTATACTAAATTTTATACCCACTTGCTTTAGAATGAGTAAGCGAAAATGGGTATTACGAGAGTAACATTTTTGGTATTTCATTCCATAAATATTAAAGGGGTGGATTGGTGGACATATCGAAATGAAACAAATTACTTTACGAAAAATATTAATTTCGTTTTTAATTTTGCAATTGATTCATGTGTTTCTATATCTATATGGGTCAAATCAAAAGGAGTAAAGGGAACAATAGAAGGATGAAATCGCGTTGAATCTGCCTATATCTTGAAAGAAATTAATAAGTTGGTTCTTTTCGTTTTTTTCGTTTAGTGGAAATTAGAATAATAACGAAATTAAGTTATATAACCCCGAAGACACGGGCAAATGCTGGCAAACAAGTTGGCTACATACAATATGTTATCGCTGCGACGTAGGCGGCACGCAATGTTTAAACAAGTTGCTTTTAAGTTTTTGACTGCCCATCACGTTCAAATTTTACTATAAGACAGTCTGTCTACCTACACATCACGTATGAATTGGGGTCGAAATTCTGCAGGGGTCAAAATTATTTTGTCATAATTCTGCTTTCGAAATTCTGCATTTAAAATTCTGCTTTTCATAATTCTGCATATAATAAAAAAATAAAAAAAGGCTTGAAAATGTTAAAAAGGGGACGCTTTTTCGATAATCAGAGCTTACTTTTACTTCTTTAAAAACCAGTTTTTCATTCCTCAGTTAAACAGTCAGTTAGTACTTATTCCTAGGAATAAATGCCTTAACTGTGGAATAAAGTAATTTGTTCGTTTCGCAGACAGTTAAAAGTTATTCCTAGGAATAAATTGTTGAACTGTCAAAAAAGTACCGTTTATTGGATTTTGAAAAAGTAAAATAATTTGTCTGCGATGGAGTTTTTTGATATTTTAGAAGATTTTATAATTCAAGAAGAAATTGAACTGGTTTTAATACGCCAAGTTTCCAGTGTTGTGAGGAAAAGACCAGATAATTTTGAAGAATGGGAAGACAACGACTTTCGGAGAAGATTTGTTTGAGAAAAAAAACGGTTGAGTATCTATTAACTTTGATAAAAGAAAAAATAGAACATACCAATGGTTAAACAAATATATTAAATGTGAACTATTTTCCACTATGTATAATGTATTTGTTCTAGAAATCAATGTGTTCGCCCCTTTCACAGCTATTAATAGCTCTGAGGTTCTATGCGACTGGAAGTTTTTATATTTCAATAGGAGATTTCGCGGGTGTGGATGCGTCTACCGTTTGTGGTATCATAAAAAGTAGTATGTCCGGCAAATACTCCGTTGACATCGGCCAAGCTACAGCCAGATGTTACTGCTCCTGTTAGGTATTCTTAACAGCGGGTCTGAAATATAAAACAAAATATTAATAAAACATTGAAGAATCTAAAAATGTTTATGTATTGGCAGCAGCTTTGACAAACTCTTCGGTAGCATCATCATTTAAAGTAAACAATAGAAAATGATATTTGATTTCAAAGTCGTATGTCTATCCCACTCGATCGCATAACTTAAGAAACAAATAAGGGATTTTCTCGCTCTAACACTTTGAAGTTGGATGTAGTTAACTTTGTTATTCCGTGGAATAGTTAACTGACTCTTTTTTATTTCTTGAAAAATCCGACTGTTAAAGAGTCAGTTAATTTTATTCTTCTCATAGGTAACTGACTGTTTAACTGACGAATGAAAAATTGGCCCTAAGAGTTTAAAAGAGACATTTTGTTCGTTCCTATCTATGTACATATATGGTCGCAAAAACGAAGATTTTTTTTTTTAACAGCCAAAAATTTCAAAAGCATTATTTTTTTATACGGTTCTTTATTTTAACAATATAATTACATGGATTCATAAAAATTGTAAATTTTAAGCATGTCTTAAGCCGTCTGCCGAGAATTGACAGCATATGTTTTCTAAATTATTATTTTTCGCATGTCAAAAAAAGCATACAATATAGGTAGCTGGGATTGAATCTAAAAATTTTCATCAATTATCCTTTTTTCTATATTTAAAAGCAATTTCATAATCAGCCTTATTGTGAAGTTCGCTCGATTTGGCATTCCACCCGAAAAAATTGAAATTTCACTTTCCGCCTATTGTAAATAAATATTTACTTTTCGAAAAACTCAGCTGTTGTATAATATTTTTTTTTGTGGCAGAAACCAAACATCATCACACTTAAAATACTTATTTATTTTTTGAAAGCGAAGAAGTGAATAAGTTGTGAAAAGTAAGATATTTGCAACAATTAAAATGCCGGGCGAACAGATTTTGCCAGGCGAAATATTTTCCGAGCGAACTTCACAATAAGGCTGAAAGAAACTAGAGTAGCCCAGTTTTGTTTTTCGTTTAATATATTTTTTGATTTCGCCTGATTTTCTATCTCCAGTCTAATATTGTATCTATGGGCAATGTTTAGCCAATCTTTGAAGAATAGTGTTTTTGATCGTATTGCTTTTTTGTAAGAACTTTGGTGAGCCGTGTATCGTCCTCTTCATTTAAGGTCTTAAGAATGAGATTCATGCAGAGTTTGAGTGTGAATATAAAAAGCGGTGTCATGCCTCTACCAATTTGTAGCACGTAGTTGCGTGTGGTTGATGGAAGCTGAAATACCTGCCCTCCGAAGCACATAATCGACCGCGTTACAGCTTCAAACACCTTAATTTTTGCGGGTATTGTGACCTTAGAATTCGTGAGGTGTTCGAAGAAAAACTGTATTTTTGTTTTATTATTTATGTACATTTATGCATGTAATGGAAATTTGTTGCTAATGCTTTCAAAAGCATTTGATAGAGTTTGGCATCAAGCTCTTTTTTTTCGAAAATGCTTGCTTTCGGTATTGATGAATCTCTATAGTTCGTTGGATTAGAAATTACCTTTCGGACCGTTCAATACAAGGAGTACTGGATGGTTTCAAGTCTGAAATCTTCAATATAAAAGCTGGTGTGCCCCAAGGCTCCGTGTTGTCTCCGACTCTCTTCTTGATTTTTATTAATAATCTTTTGTCTGAAACTTCTAATCCACTAAATTGTTTCGCTGACGACAGCACCCTCAGCTTTTCATATTCGTTTCCAGATTCACAACCCAGCTCTTCGGTTGTGGAACTGGAGCGGCAGGGTATGATAAGCTCATTAAATTCCGATCTTGGCAGCATTGGAATTTAATGCTTCTAAAACTCAATGTTGTCTTTTATCGTTAAAGCGTAACAAACCCCTTATGACACTATCTATGAGTGGCACTTGTATAGAGGAAACTGAAAAGCTTTCCATTACCAAGCACCTTCTGTGGAATGATCACATATTTGATGTCGCCAAAAACGCTGCGAAATGCTTAGGTTTCTTACGACGATGCCAGAATTTTTGTTCTCCCAATGATCTGGCTGTTGTCTATAAGGCGTATATTCGTCCAAAACTAGAGTACAATTATCATGTCTGGGCAGGAGCTCCTATAACTTATTTGATTCTCATGGATGGAATTCAGAAAAGAGTCTTAAAAATGATAGGGCACACGATTATAACAGAAACATTTGTGTCACTTGAACACCGCCGAAATTTTTCTTGTCTCTCTTTTTTTAATTTTTTGTTATTTTTTATGTGCTCCGCCGAAATAGCCAGTTGCGTTCCTCCCCGAAACAATTCAACCGCAATACTTGTACTGCAAGAAATGCCCATCAGTTCACCCTTGAGATTAACTTCAGACGAACAGTTAAGTACAGAGACTCTGTTTTTAGTCGCACTACACGAATGTGGAATGCTTTACCGGCTCTGTTTTTTCCCCTCCATTTTATTCTTTAAGCATTCAAAACCAATGTGCATTGGTATCTCCTTTCAACCCCTATCCAATATTCCTAAACGCTCGTGGTGTGTTAATCATATAAAGGGTATTCATAATCCTTTGAGTGCGCGCAAAATACATACAAAAAAAACTAGTTATGACAGAATTAAGCATTTATCAAGCATGACATATTTTATCCAAATTAAATATAGCTTTTTAATTTAACATTAATGACAGAAGAAATTAATAACTTTTTATTAAAAATCCCCGTGTAATTGTAAAAATATATACCGCGTAAATCAAATCCGCACATGAACCCCTTTTATTTAAAAAAACGTATGCATATTATCTGCCTTCTAGCGTATTTAAATTATTAATTAAAAACAAAACCATGTTTGTTCGGTCAATGCCTTTTTTCTTACTACCTATAAAACGTTTTTAAAACACTTGTGACAATATCCTATTAAATACTACCAAATTCCAGCACCTAATCTCCCACTTTAACACCTTATGTCGCTCGTATGGAAATAATGATAAAGTAATTTACTTATTCCAGACAAAAAAAATCACAACAGATTTTTGTGTTAAATCATTTAAGTCTAAAATCACATGCATTTCACTGAACTCACTTAAAAAAAAAATAAACACAAATAAAAATCCACGTTATGACCAGATTTGCTAGAGCTTCCCATTTAACGATGCGATGAATTAAATTCAATTTCGTGCTTGCTCACTAGGATAAGACCTGAATGTAAATAAAAAAAAAAAAATATAAAAATAAAATACTTTTCATCGAAATGGGTGATTCCAAAATAATAAAATTTATCGGAGCAGTTGAAGGATACACTGAGGGTTGATATACGACGAGTTTATATGAACTACGGATTCTTATTGTTTTTATTGTGAAGTTTATGGATTTTTTCTTTTTTTATGAGCGAACAGAATATTTTTATATTCTCAATTTATTTATTGAACCAAATATGGAAAGCTTTCAATCGAATTATTTGTTATTCAATCAACGAATTTGGTTAAAATTTTTTCACAGGGTTATATTAACATCAAATAAATCAACAAAACAAATAGTTTACACGTAATGGGATTCGTTTTGAGTTTGGCACGGTTATACAAATAAAATAGATTGTTCGACGTTTTATTTTTTTAATTATAATCCATTTTTTGAAACCTTCCAGAACAATGCTGGTATTTCTCAAGATCATGTGTTTTTAAAAAGTTCATGAAGTTACAAGAAATTGTTCGGAAGTGGAGATTAGAGATGTATTTTTTTAAAGCATGTTTTTTTTTTTTTTATATATTTTGGGCGAACTCAAGGGATTATGAATACCCTTTATATGATTAACACAGCATTCCACATTCATGTAGTGCAGTTAAAAAAAGAGTCTCTGTACTTAACTGTTCGTCCGAAGTTGGGCTCAAGGGTGAACTCATGGGCTATTTCGGCGGAGCACTCTTTATAAAAAAAGCGATAAAAGAAAGAGAGACAAGAAACATTTCCGCGGTGTTAAAGTGACACAAATGTTTCCGTTATAATCCTGTCAACTATCATTTTTAAAACTCTTTTCTGAATTCTATCCAGGAGAATCAAATAAGTTATAGGAGCTCCTGCCCAGACATGAGAATTGTACTCTAGTTTTGGACGAATATACGCCTTATAGACAACAGCCAGATCATTGGGAAAAAAAAATTTCTTGCATCGTCGTAAGAAACCTAAGTATTTCGCAGCGTTTTTGGCGACATCAAATATGTGATCATTCCACAGAAGGTGCTTGGTAACACTCATACCGAGAATGGAAAGCTTTTAAGTTTCCTCTATACAAATGCCCCTCATAGATAGTGGCATAAGGGGTTTGTTACGCTTTAACGATAAAAGACAACATTGTGTTTTAGAAGCATTAAATTCCACGCGGTTGTTAATTCCCCATTGGACAATGCTGTCAAGATCGGAATTTAATGAGCTTATCATACGCTGCCGCTCCAGTTCCACAACCGAAGAGCTGGGTTGTGAATCTAAAAAGGTAAGGGTGCTGTCGTCAGCGGAGCAATTTACAATTGGATTAGAAGTTTCAGACAAAAGATCATTAATAAAAATCAAGAAGAGAATCGGAGACAAAACGGAGCCCTGGGGCACACCAGCATTTATATTGAAGATTTAAGACTTGAAACCATCCTTGAGCTTGATGCCAAACTCTATCAAATGCTTTTGAAATATCAAGCGCAATAATCTTACTTTCACCAAAACGATGTAAAGATTGGTTCCACTATTCGGTTAGATAAGCCATCAGATCACCAGTGGACCTATTGCTACGAAAACCGTACTGCCGGTCATTAAGAAGCTTTCTTTCTTCGAGATATTTCTTAAGCTGATAGTTTATTAGCGTTTCCATGATCTTAGAAAGAAGGAACGTAAGTGCAATAATTGGAGGGGGAAGAAGATTCTACTTTTTTAGGGACGGGCTGTACAAATGCTATTTTCCATCCACTCGGGAAGAGACCAGTAGAATAGGACAGATAGAAAAGCTTACAATAAAAGATATAAAGATATAAAGATAAAGAGAAGAATACTTCACCCAGGTCGTGCAAATGAGCAAATTTGTGCGACCCAGTCGTGCCTTTAAAAAAATAATATTGACAAGCCTTTAAAATTAATTTAGAAACTTTTGAGCTATGTCCACTGACAACAAATATGGGTTTGAATGATGTTTTTTGCTGTGCTTTCTGCAATTTTTTGAATGCGCTTTGCAAGCACAAAGCCCACTGAAAAACGTCTTGCCAACACCATATTTCCGATCAGAGCACATAGCACTTAATTTTTAAATTAAATTAATGTGCTTAACAAAATTATTTTGTCTATAGAAAAAGAAAATGCACATTCTGATGCAGTCTTTTTCACAAACGCCCCCTTTTCGGACTGCAAGACGCTGACTTTTGAAAATGCTAATAAATGTGCTATCGTCTGATACCAACTTCATTGAGTTATCAATCACACCTAAAAATTGCTATGGGCTCTTAGTCTAATACTGATATTGAGGAAATTTGTTATTCGGATAGTGTTGCTTTGCTTCATTTTAGAATTCTTAAAAGCTATTTTTGAAGATTTTTTTTTATTTGAAAAAAAAACTATAAACAAAAAATAAATTTTTAACAAATCCTTAAAAGAAAGTTCCAAGTGTGTCCTCTATTTTAAGATTTTTCAAATAAATAATATTTTTTCAGAGTTCTTTTTTGATTGAAAAAGCTTGCTTTTGAGTTCTTGTTTGAGTTTTGCAAGGAATCTTTAATAATTGAATGCCTTGCTTGGATGAACTTTGTTGTTTCTATCTATGAGTATTCCATTTCGTTTAAAAATAATAAATCTAAACACATAAATTATATAAAAAAATTTAATATTTCAGTAAAATAAACGGAAACATTGTGTCCTTTGAAAATATAACACACTTTTGTTTTCTAATTTAAAATATTTACTTTCCTAGAACACTAATTAAATATGTATTTTATAAAACCATCTACTACACGATATACATGTGGCGCCGCACAGCGGATGCCTGTGGCCATTTTGCTCATAATATAATACAATAATGTTAACCTATTACCGTTAAATAATAAAATTGGTATTTCAATGTTCATATTTTGCGGCATAATAAATGATTGGTTGGTGTGTCGTCGTCGTGTCGGGTGTAAGTTGTGTATGATCATAGGTCAGGTCAGGTAACAAAAAGCCAGCCAATTGGTAAAACGGATGATGTGCCAATTTAATTAAATTATGCAATTTATTGAAATTTTAGCTTTTTCAATATTCATGGTTGCGTGTAGGTAGGTAGATATGAAACTTTATTTTTTTTTTCATATTAAAATTGTTGTTAGAATTTTGTATAAGTATATGATAATAAGCATTATCCGTATTATTTGCATCGTTTGGAAAATAAGGTTAAATAAGGGATTATAGCCCTCAGCAAATGATATGATAAGTGAGATTATTTATCATTCATAACGATGTGAGTATATGACCAAACTAATCCCAATAGAATCGATATTCTGAACAATTCATCAAAAATTAGGAAGTTCACAGGACATGGAGAAATTGGTCTACCCATGCCAAGTGTTTTTTGGCCTTCCCCTAATTTTTGGGTCGAATGGTCAAAACAATAACAATAACCAAGTCAAGAAGGGTATATTCTCTTCATACCTATACACTTTTCTTTATTAACTTATAGGTACTTTGCTATAAAAATGAATGACTCATCTTGGGGTGAGTATATGTGGAGATGAAATCGACTTTGCAACCCTTAGGTTCATATAAGTGAATTTATTTGATTAGACCAAATCATCGGCCTAAAAGAAATCATGAAGAATTTCTCTTCTATATTTTTTGATTGTCGAATTTATGATGAGAGGGTAGTTGATTGCATATTGTAGTTGTGGGGTCGCTTGCTTCCATCAGAGCTGGCGAAAAGGGGGCGCACTATTTTATTGACATACAACATAGGAACTCCATCTGTTTGCACGTGATACCAAGCAAACAAAATAAATTTTCTTGATGAACCATTGAACTGGGAAATGTATGACTGTATATTGATGGGAGTGGGGTTTCTGTGAGTATCCTTTATAAAGAATGTGGAGGGAAATTCGTGTTATTTATGCGATGTGGAAAACCAACAAAAAGTAAGTTTTCAATTTGTTCGATTTGTTCCTAAGTGCTTGAGATGTTAGATTTGATTTCTTTGGCAAAAGGGAATGATAGTTTGTTAAGGAAATTGATGAGGATTCTACATTCGAGTTGGAAATGGGATATCCTTATTATTATTATGATGATGAAAATGTTTGGGTTATTGTTCTCGAATTTCTTCTTAATGAATGGGATGAAACTAAAATTGTTTTCTTTAAGTTTGCTATTGTTGAAATGGGGGAATACACTGCAAGTCTTAAGGATAGTAGAACTCAAATTTCTTTCTTATTATGAAAGACTAAATAAAAAATTTTAGTGCACAAGAAGGAATGTTAAATGTTCAATACAAAATACTGCATTAGAACTTCAAGACGAATTCTAACGGTATAGTAGAGAAAAAAATAATCGTTAAACTCACTATTTTGTGTGATTAAAATGCGTCATAAGAATAGAAGCACTTAAAAATAGAACGAAACAGAAATCCTACAATTGTTCTTTATTTAGTTTTTAATTTATTCATATTAAATTTATTAATCAGATTTTAAATTACCAAAAAATATTATACATTTTCGGAAAAATTCATTCAAGCAAGGATTTGTAGCTGTGATTGATTTTTGTGTTTTGTATCATCATGTCAATGGTTCTTGAGTAGGATTTTTTACCTCCACCACTATGCTTCCTTCCCTGTTCTGATTTTAGAACAGAAATCGCTCCTTTTTTCTTAGATAATGAAAAAAATAGTTTTAAACATTCAGCCCATCCAAAATACACTTTTTTTCGTCAGAAATAAGTATTTTCGACAGTGTAGTTTGAGCTTACCTTTTTTGAACATTTCACGTCATGTTCTCTTTGGCAAAACACATCCTATGCTTTTTTCTGACATTATTTAGGGGCGTTTTTTCTTAGGCTTAAGACGCTTCCAATGTTTTGCACTGCGAACATGGAGAACCGTTAGTAAATTTGCTTCAACGATAGCCTTATCCCTGATATTTGCTGCTGATAGTGCTGAATTCTATACGATTCTGCGATTTTTTTGTATTTTTCAAAGCTTTGAAGCAGAAAAATTGTTTTCATTCTATTTTGCCCAGCAAAATGACGGGTTTTCTAAATAATGGCTGATTACATAATCATTAGCATTTGGTTTTGAGAGTAATAGAGCCGTTTAAAAATACTGCGGCAAGTAAACATTAATTTTCACTCATTCCTGTAAGTTAAAGATTTTTTCCTCCCCTTTTTCTTAAAAAATACGACTAACACCCTGAGGGCAATTATGTCAACCGACTTCTAAATTTTACTGTTATATTAACTTTTATAATGTATATATATACGTATTTTAAATTTTAAGACATTGTATGACGTTATAGGCCCCCTTATGTGCCAAACAAAAATTTTAAATAAAAAATTAGTTGTAAGCCAAATTGTAAAATTATGTTCAATAAAACTTAACCTTAATAGACAGTGACAAAAATACTTATGTCATATAGTCATTTTATAACGAAAATAATTAGTCTTCTTCCAACTAGTGTGATGATAACTATTCCGGAATTCTGCACTGTTAAAATTAAAAAATGTGTGGAGAATTTTTTTTTTCGCTGCAAACTATAATAATGGGATAAAATACAAGCACATTTTACTATATTTTACAATATTTTACTTTTACTTTTTAGTCGTATTTAATTAAGTATTTAAAACAACCTGCAACTTTGTTTTTGCAGTTCTACCAGAGCATTCTTATAGGCTGCTGTTTAATTGCCACCGCCAACGGTTTTCCTGCTGACTTGCTGGAGCATTTTTATTTCGATGTTTCCAGTACCTAAAGAAGCGTAGAACCTTTCGATTCCATTCCAGAATCTTTGTTTTAGATTTTTTGATACTAAAACACCGGGACTTTTAACCAAAATCGTGAATCATCATCAGAAACCATATTTTACTTGATGCCATCAGAAGAGACAGTTTTGAACGCAGAACGTATAAGAAAACGTAAACCACACAATCAGTGAATGGATCGAGAGCCAGGACCAAGGACTATACCTCGAGTACTGAGGCCTACACACAAATTGAACTAATCAAGTTGAAAATCGATTGTTAAAAATATAAGAGTAGTTTTATAAATAACAAAAAATGCCATCAGATTCTAACTTTAAAGGTCCTTTTAGTCAAAAGTTTCGTGTTTTCTTCGGATTAACCCTGGAAGAACCGTTGAGCTTAACCTCGACTGGAAGGCAAAAATCCAACCACAAGAACCTACTCCGTATGTATTTTCGGTTCACAGACTTCGAATTCCAGTCATTCAAAGTTACACATTAGCCAAATTAGAAAAAGTTTCATTTTTAAAGCTGGAGAAGGTCCTCGATCAGCATCAAGGCCTGGCTTGGGTGCAGGTTCTGTATCCAAAAACGTTGAAAAGTTTTCGTCTGTGCGAACGATTTGCTGAACATTTTGCTCTGAAATTTATTCGCACAGACGAAAACGTTTATTTATAATTAATAATATGACCCCTGACTTAACCATTGCGCTAAGCGAAAAAAAATGATGATGGTAATGCTACCAATGGAATATACTACGAGCTCCTCGGAAAAACATTTTGAACAATGCCCAAATATAGACATAAAGTAAAACGTCACTATAGAGTAAGAACAACGTTAAAGTACTGCTAGGATTTCTTTGTCGACATTGAAAATATCTTTGGTAGAATAATAGGAAAACATATCCTGCATGACATTACTTCCATAAACAGACTTTTCTTCACAGATACTTCAAGATCGTTCATTATCTGACATCTGAACGTCAATTTTCGTTTTCCGACTTTGGAACTTTTCCATGACATTTTAAGAACATTGATTTTCAATGTGTTGCTACATATTCATTCATTTATTTATATAACATTTTATTCTACATAGTAGATATGTAAAACCATGGACGTAATATATATGGACTGCTAGTTGCATACCTCATGTTGGTTCCTTTTATAAATCTGTCATTTTGAGCGACACTAGCCCTCGAAACTACACAAGCGGAAAAAACATGAAATCTCATTTTTGTTGGCAAACGCCAAACAAATATGTAGATATTTCTCATTTCATTTGAGTAACAAAATTTTTTGTAAATGGAGTTAAATTAATTACATATACAAATAATAATAAATATTTGTATCACAAAAACAACAACATCTGCATAGTTTTTTTTTAACATTAATTTTGACGTGGTTCACATTTTATCTAATTTCGTTATTTCATAAAAAAAATGCACAATTTTTGCAATTTTTTTGTCGATCATCGCGGAATATCTTTAAAACTTCACTTTTAATTAAATAAAACAAAATCACGCGAAAAATTGTAAGGAAATTTTGCTACGCGATAAATTTTTTACAAAATTTGTCAAAATCCATACTGAAAAGTCAAAACAAAAACATTCACTCAAAAAAAAAAGAAGGTAAATACTCATAGATGTCGCACATTTCTATGAATGAAATAAAAAAAAGTCTGTTATTTGGTTGCTGGAATATGCGACTTTATAATTTTTTTAAGACAGATGTCGCGAGATTCTACGTGAGAATTTAGTAGTTTTTTGTTTTGCCTACAGCTGCGTATGGAGGGCTAGCATCGCTATATACAATTTTGGCGACATTTTTTTGACAATTATTGTATGGAACTGACGTGTGACTAGCAGTCCATATATATACGTCCATGTGTAAAATTATGTATAATAATATAGATATTTATTTAACTGTCATCTATTTTACTTATAGTTTGGATGATTTAAATCCTCTTTTAGTTGTTTTCATGCAAAAAAATATGTTATATTATTAACTTTTAACTAGCTTATAGGATTTTTATATCTAAGTGAATAATGTTTTATATAAGAATAAAATAAAATAAAAGAATAATAACGAAAATAGATGCTCATAAGACTTTATTAAATTTGTCTCTCATTTCCAGACAAATTTGTCAAGCCTAAAAAAAAGTACAGAGCATTGTAAAATAAGATCCAGATTTCTGTATAATCTGCAAATAATATTAAATTTATTATACATAAAAATATATTAATCAATAAAAAAAATATAATCTTACCGAAGCAAAAAGTTCTAAAGATGGAGAAAAAAACGGCGCTGTAATCAAACTTCCTTGTTGTGATTTCGCCAAAACAAATAAAATCAAATATTTAACTTGCTTGTTGCATTCAAACCAATCACAAAAATATATTATTTCACATAATTTAAGGCACTGAAATTAAGAAAGCAGTATTTTCATTAAAAAGAATAATGTAGTTATAAATTGTGTTTTTTTTTAGATAAAACTTTAAATTGCAATAAAACCACGATGGAATATTCGATTGACATGACTTTTTATTTATTCGAAAGATAATCTTGTGGCATTACATTTTAAATATGATTTCTGGCATATGACTACTATGGCTGGCTCGAATGTAGTCCAATCTGGACGTTCAATTTTCGATGACTTTTTCCAACATTTGTGGCCGTATATCGGCAATAACACGGCGAATGTTGTCTTCCAAATGGTCAAGCGTTTGGGGCTTATCCGCATAGACCAATGACTTTACATAACCCCACAGAAAATAGTCTAGCGGTGTTAAATCACAAGATATTGGTCGCCAATTCACAGGTCCAAAACGTGAAATTAGGCGGTCACCAAACGTGTCTTTCAATAAATCGATTGTGGCACGAGCTGTTTGACATGTTGAGCCGTCTTGTTGGAACCACAGCTCCTGGACATCATGATTGTTCAATTCAGGAATGAAAAAGTTAGCTCTATACCGATCACCATTGACTGTAACGTTGTGGCCATCATCGTTTTTGAAGAAGTTCGGACCAATGATTCCACCAGCCCATAAAGCGCACCAAACAGTCAGTTTTTCTGGATGTAACGGTGTTTCGACATACACTGGACTTGAGGATTAGCTTCACTCCAAATGCGGCAGTTTTGTTTGTTGACGTAGCCATTCAACCAGAAGTGCGCTTCATCGCTAAACAAAATTCGCTTATGAAAATCGGGAACAACGAGCCATCTCATTTTGGGCTCATTCGACACAATTTGCAAGCGTTGTTCAGGCGTGAGTCTATTCGTGATGAATTGCCATACCAAACTGAGAATAAATCACTTGACAGCTGTTAAATCGGTCACCGTCTTGAAAAGTAATGCCAACTTAAAGTTCTATACCTCGAAAAAAAAACACCCTTTATGTCATATCTACATTTTGATTCAATTTTTCAGCACCATAACAATATGTATAGAGCATTCCAACTGCTGCCATTACATTAAATAAATTAATTATTTTTGACATTCCAGAAATCTAAAAATATTTAATATTTGAAAAACAAATTCATATACATAAATTGAAATAAAATAACAAATTACCAGTCGAAGATTAATTAAAATTATTCCCAATGTGATGCTGGCAAATAAAAAATGACTAAAAATCATAAACTTGAATATTTTGTTGATTTTTTGTGTCACTTTTAGAATATTTTGTTGTTTTTTTATCAGGATTGATAGATGGGCATATAAAATTTCATTTCTTTTATAGTATTCATCTTAATAAAATAAATTAGTTCATAATTATAATTGAAAAAAAAGCCTGATACCTCGGATATTCCTTGTTGTTGTATAAGCTTTAAAAACGTCTATGAAATCTTTTTGTAGACATTGATATGAAACCGATAAGTACATACAAAAGAATATAAAAAATGCATTAACTCCAGAAGCTGTAAATACTGTCACAGTTCCATAATGTGCAACAAAGCAAAAAACAATTGAATACAATGTTTTGTCATTAAGCTGTGTCATGTCTTCATATGGCAAACTAAGACAAATCAAATAAATTGTTCAGAATAAAACTAAATACAAAAATGAATTTTTACTTACGCAACTTGAAAAGGAAGAGCAACCCATATATTTCTGTATCCATTCATATACTGATATACCCAAAATGTTAAAGGCTTTAAAATGTACAAACAACTTGTCGAAAAAGCTATAATAAAAATCACTAAACAGCAAAAGTTTATAATAAACGACATCTTGGAGATCATTGAATTCTTTTTGGAATTGTTATAACAATCTAAATAAATAGAAACAAATATTTCAATCTATTTTTGTAGAATTCTCTATTGGCACTTCTACCTGTTTCAATAAATTCAAAAAGATTTTTCAAAACACATTCCAACTCTTTGCGATGAATTGTAAAACAAATCAATTTTATCAAACTAACTAGAGATGTTAAACAGGGACAAATTGCATCGAGTGCCTGTAACGGTTCTCTTCTCAAGAGCCAAGAATATTGAAAACCACCAATATTGACTATTATCAGAAGTGTTATGTTAAAAGTCATTTTAATAATTGAAATTCGATTCCATGCATCCATTGGCCAAAGACCGAGAAATCTTAGAATCCATTTGGTAACATGAAAAAATGAATCTTCAAATGAATACGAACGGGAGAAATGAAATAAACCGGACACCATTATTACGTTTCGAATGAAATTATTGCACTGCTTTGAATTGGTTTTTGAGTTGGAATTTTATTTTGCCATCAGTGGTTAGTTGAATCGATAGAATAACTTTTAATTTTTAATTATAGAGTCTTACCATTCAATCATCATCTATTAATATGTGCGAAACAAATACCCATTGACCACATTTTTAAACCGTCTTTACCGTAAAAAAGTATTTCTTTTTTAAACGTTAGTTATTGATGAGTTGCCTTTAAGTCATAAAATAAATGAAAAAAACATTTCTGCGCTTCTTGACGTTTATTAAAGGACGTGTGCCAATTGCTTTTCAATTGTTGTTTTATTTGATCCCTTTTTATTGGGTTGAATAAAATAAAAGTTTTTTGCTGTGTCAATCGAATTAAAACGGATTTTTTAAAATATAAATTTTTTGTGTTTAAGAGCCTATCCAGAACATTTTTAGAGTTGGAAAACATTTTTAGAGTTGGAAAAATACAAATAAACGCAGTTAAACAAATGTTAAAAATTTATAACCACTGGCTAAAATTTTAACGAGCTCCTGAGCAGGTTAGTTTTTAACGTCTGTATTCATCTCAGTAGTTTAAAAATTTAGCAATGGGATCAAATTTAACAGCACTTTTAACGCAAATGGTACACGGCCTAAATGTAAGTTATACTTAGGTACATTAGTTAATTCATCGAGGAAGGAGGTTTACAAAAAGCGTCACCGTTATTTTAAGTATTTATACATTTATTATTTAGTTCAATTTATATTTATAAATTTGCAATTTAAGCTTATACTTATTACAATGCTCGATAGAGAAAAGATATTTAAAGCAAGTTTGTGGTTTTTAATACTGTATGTATGTAATATGTGTGTCACAAGCAACATTGTTTAATAAAAACCCCCGAGCTTATTATACTATTTCTGAATTCGAAAGAAAAAGGATTTAAAAGATTTATTAACAGTGGGTTCGTTCTTATTTCAATTAATAGGTTAATTCTTATTTGGGGAAAAAAGCGAAGAAAATTCGTAAGCCAGAAATTCTTTCAAGTTCCGATTAGATCTTTTTGTCGGACAATTTTAGTGAAATAAAAGCATTATTTGCATCTTTCATATATATACACATAAATAAAAGTTAAGTGTCTGTTTGTAATGTCAAAATAACGGCTTTTTACAAGATCCATATAAAAGCATACACGGCACTTACAACAAAACATATACATTTTTAAATTTTTTGCCTTTGTCCCGGCTAATCTCGAGAACAGCTGGACCGATTTTGACGGTACTTTAACTGACCGTTAGCTAATGTTGTAGCTGGTAAAATAGACTATTATAGTTTCTCCATAGGTGGTGCTCGGATCGTTTTTTTTTCGCATATTCGTTTATATGAACCGATTAGAAACTACTGGACTGATTTTAACGGGACTTTCAGTGGTGATGGATAGCTGATGTTGTAAGAAATGAATAAGGCTATTTCAATTACCGAATATATTGCACTGGGTTCCCTTTTTCGAAAACTCTTATAATATGAGCTTAAAAGCTTTTGGCAAAATGTTGGATACTAGAATAATAACTCTTTCAAAATCAATGCTTTCTCAATTATTTTTTCTGCGGCAGCAACGCGCCGGGTGACAGCTAGTTGGCAATAGAATCGCGTTTATTTGTTTGAAATAATGTTTATTGTATAATCATATTTTTTTGCAAACATATCACAATTTTCAAATTATGATGACAATTTAGATTCTTTTAAATCGTCGAGTTTCAAAACAACTTGAAGTTTTTTTTAAAATATTTTTAATGATTTCTTTCAACATATTTAATCGATAAATACAAAATAGTTTGTTCCAACTTTATAAATCTGGTGCAATCACTTATGCTATGTTTCAACCAAAAATAAAACCCTGATGATATATAAGAAGAAGATTTAGTACACTAGTCAAAAAGATTTACAAAGTGATTAACTTGACAAGAGGTTTTACAACTCCAAAACAAAGCAAGATTTCGTTCCGAAATTTTATATTTATTAACCCATAACAAACACTTATTTTACAAAATTCACTAATAAGTATTTTTTTTTGGAGAAATATTAAAAAAAATAAAAAAATATTTACAAATTTGTTTGACAAATTCATTGTTAACATGACATTTGAAATGAAAGCCTTCAGTCTTAAAAGGGTGTGTGTTAAGTAAATTTCAAGAGATTTATAACAGATTATTTTTTTATCATGAAGATTAAGGATTTAAATTTGTATGGTTAATCTATTGATGTATAAGGATATTATGGATAAATTTGGTCAAATTAATATTAAACACATAGTATTGTTATATCAGATTTCAAATAAAAGTGGTCAGGTGATTTCATTCGTGATAAAACCTTTTTTTCAAAACCAAGCAATATTTTCTTTGCACCCTTATTTAAAAATTTTTTTTCTGAAATTTTTGAATTTTTCAAGCGACAAACATTTATGGTCTATTGCAATTCGTATAAGTAAAAAAAAAACTCTAGAATTTATCAACATTGACTCTTGTATCAAACCAATTTCAGTGGATTATTGTTGATCTCTTTAGTCGCTAAGAATACTCTACAAAATATCGTACTTATCTATTAATCAATAGATTAGCAATAAAAACCCTTTGCAGAATTAAGTATTTATCATTTCGATGCAATCTTGTAAAAGTTCTCCTGTTTTTATTGAATCTTAAGTATTATTTTCATACCAATAACTATAAATATGATCCACTAGAATTAGATTTGTTCATGTTAAAATAAAATATTTCATTCTACACATTTATAACTTAATGTTTTGTATGCACTTCGTATTTAAAAAGAACAAAGTATCTTAGTAATAATTTAAATTTATGAAATTATATAAAAGCATTATGAACATAGGCATTAGGAGGGAGATTATATAGTTTCCCCATTCGAAATTATTAACATCGTCGGAAAAAAATATGAAGCCATCATTCATTTCTTTCTTTGAATAGTTTTTGAAAATTTACAAAAATGTATATAACATTGTAAAATAAGATCCAGACGTCTGCATTATCTGTAAAAAAACAAAAACAAAATTATGTTAAATAAAAAAAAGTAACGAGTCTTTCAATGAGTATTATCTTACTGAAGCAAAAAGTTCTAATGATGGTGAAAAAAATGGCGCGGTAATCAAGCTTCCTTGCTGTGATTTTGCCAAAACAAATAACACCAAGGACTTCACTTTTTTGTTGCAATTGTACCATTTGCAAAAGTATATTGTTTCAGAAAAATTCAAACACTAAAATTATCAATAAGAAAAACTTAAAAAAAAAAAACAAATTAAATCATTTAACATTACATTTTGATTTAATTTTTCAGCACCATAGCAATAGGTGAAAAGCTGTCCAACTGCTGCCATTACGTAAGCCAAATAAATTGATTTTGCCATTCCAGAAGTCTTTAAATATAATTGTAATATTAAATGAATTTTCATAAAAGGATTATATTCACCAATCGTATGTTAATCAAAATTATTCCCAATATGATGCTGGCAAATAAGAAATGACTAAAAATGATTAACTTATATACTTTGTTAAATCGTTTTGTAATTTTTAGAATATTTTGTTGTCGTTTAATTAGCGTTGATAAAGCTTCATAAAGAAGTTTATTACATTTTGTTATTTGTCCTTTAAAAATTAAAAAAAAAAATAAAATAATTGAAAGGACAAAATCAATCAATAACTTCAATATACCTTCATTCATCTTTGATGTATGGACCTTAAATACTCTTATGAAATCTTCTTGCAAGCATTGATAAGAAACAGATAAGTACATGCAAAAGCCTATAAAAAAGCCATCAGGTCCAAAAGCTGCAAATACTGTCAGAGTTCCATAATGACCCAATAAGCAAAACACGATTGAATACAATGTCCTGTCATTGATTTGAGTCATGTCTTCATAAGGCAAACTAAAAAGGATACAAAGAATTTCTGCTATGTTGAAAATATTAACAATTAAATTTAATTGCTTGGACTTTGTTTTTTCAGTAGGTACATGTTTTCTATTTCAGCGAAATTTTATTAAAATTATTCCAGAATTTAATATTATAAATAAGTTAAATTCACTTTTCAGTGTCAAGTAAGAAACTTCAAAGTTCAACCTGGAAAAGTCCTAACCTTTTCATATGTCTTCCGTTACTTCGTTAATTCGGTCCTCCTTGGTTTCTACACCTTTTTCCCAATCAATTTATGAATTTTTACTTACTTATCTACTTCAAATCATGCAGTTGACTTCTTTTAGAGCAAAGAGTCCTGCCTGATGTATTGGATACCAAATTTAGGAATATTACTACCGTTTATTTTTCTACTTATTTTTTTTTTTAGTGGTCAGTCACTGCATGGTCAATTGTTTCGCTTAAATCTCGTCGTTGAAATACTTTCTTCGCTACACGATATATAAACATACTTTAACTCAAATCGCCGAAACATTTCTTCATCCGATTTGGCAACGCTCACGACTAGGAAGCAACGACAATCGTGATTTTCTACAGACATAAGGCTTTATTACTTAATTAGATTCTTGACCCAAAGAAGTACCCATTACCAAAATTGATGTTTCATTTTATTTAAATGCTTGATAAGATATATCAAGGTACAGAAGAGCCAAATAAGACTGTTTAATACATTGGAGTTGCCCATCATAACGAGAAGCATAATAGGCTGGATATCGGATATACACTGCAAGTCATAAGGATAGAAGCATGCATATTTTAGAAGTAAACTGATGTTACTACTGTTATATGCAAGTTATACAAAAAAAAGATGAAAAAAATGAGTATGGAGGTCAATAAAGTAGTGAATTTCAAACTAAATAGAGAACTTGTTAATTTTTAGAAACCTGGGTTCATAGAACTCAGATGGCTGTCTTTAAATTAAGCCAAAAATAAATGAATTAAAATCGCGTCATAAGAATAGAAGCAGTGCCAACGTTTTTTATTCAGTGAAACCTATACCATCTTTTTCGACATTGATGGATCATTTAGCAGAGTAAGCACTTTAAGTCGTATGTTTTAAGAAAAAGGGGAGGAAAAAATCTTTTACAATACAGGAATGAGTGAAAATTAATGTTTACTTGCCGCAGTATTTTTGAACGGCTCTATTACTCTCAAAACCAAACGCCAGTGATTATGTAATCAGCCATTATTTAGAAAACCCTTCATTTTGCTGGGCTAAAAAATATAAAAACCTTTTTCTGCTTTAAAGCTTTGAAAAATACAAAAGAATCACAGAATCGCATCGAATTCAGCACTATCAGCAATCAGGGATAAGGCTGTTGTTGAAGCAAATTTACTAACGGTTCTCCTTGTTATCCGCAGTGTAAAACATTGGAGCGTCTTAGGCTTTAAAAAAACGACCCTAAATAATGTCAGAAAAAAGTATAGGATGTGTTTCTTCAAAGAGAACATGAATTGAAATGTTCAAAAATGGTAAGCTCAAACTACACTGTCGAAAATATGTATTTATTTCTGACGAAAAAAATGTATTCTTAATGGACTGAATATTTAAAACAATTTATTTCACTATCTAAGAAAACAGGAGCGATTTCTGAACAAAAATCAGAACAAGGAAGGAAGCACAGTGGATTAAATTCAATGTATGATATTTTTGGGTAAACTTCATGGTTTTTTCAACACGACAAAGCCCTTATACTCACATTTTGAGTAGCAAAAATAATTCATTAAGAGCCAAATTGTACATTTTTTGGATTCACCACCGTACACTATGGATCTCGATGCAATGGAAAAAGTATGTGACTGGCTCACACAATAAGTTTGTGAAGAATAGAGACTAAACGGTAGCAAGAAAGGGTGAATTCTTTCCATTTAATTGGCCTGGAGTAAGGTTTTCCTGAACTGCTTGGCTTCGATGAACAATCCGCTTAAATCATGGAATTTTTGAAATTATTTTAAACTTTGATTATTAACAATAATCAATTTAATATGAACACCCAAAAAAATTTGTTGTAGAAATGTTGAAAAACGATATTGATTTGATTGCATACGTTGTCATAATCGACCCGACATCCAGTGTTGTCAATTTGACAAAGATATGGTTGTGCATTTTAAAACAAATCGTATAAATTACAACGTTTGCTGTAGATACGAAAATCAGAAAAATTGTCGAAATAACAACATTCGCCGCACAATGTACAACACTCCTTGTACAAAATACAGATTTTGTTGTATTGTTCACAACATTTTGAGGTCAAAATATAATTCGCATTATCAAAACTACAATTAGATTTGCAAAAACTACAACCATTCGCTTTCATTTTTACAGCTCTGTTCTCTCTTATATACAATTTTTTATTATTCACATTTTTTTGCATTCAGAACGTAATTTGTTTTTTTCAAATCTACCGCTGATTTTCCGAAATTATAACCATTTGCTTTCATTTTTACAGCTCTGCATTCATAACAACATCCAGAATTTTTGAAAAATTAGTTCCAAAATTAAAAGAAAAAACAGCAAAATAATTATATATATATTATATAAATATATTATATAAAGGCCATTCGTTAAGGATTTGTAAACTGTTTTTGTTGGTGCTTTGCCTTATCTCCTTAAGTCTATAGGGTGATGTTTCCTCAATGCTTGCCCATGGACGGTCGTTAAATTTCAAAAATTGTTTAATGTTTTCGTTTTCTTCTTCATCAACTTGAGGATCTGGCAAAGGAGAAGGAGCTGTATTTTCTTGCTGTTCGGTCAATGGAGTTTTAAATTTTTCAGTTTCTTTAGTTCTTCCTCGGTTTTAACAATTTCATTGCAGAAATGAAAGCAAAACCGTGAAACTAGCATATGTTTGTGAATATTAACGCAAATTCTGTTAAATATGCAAATAAAAAGTTAAATGTAAATTTGACTGCAACATGTTGTGAGATTTACAGTCTCGATTTTTTTGGGTGAATTAATTAAAAACTAATAAAAGAATAATTGCAGCATTTATGTTTCGTTCTATTTTGTATGTACCTCTATTCTTATGACACGTTTAAATCACACAAAATTATGGGTTTATCGATTATTTCCCCTCTACTCTACCGTTAGAATTCGTCTTGAAGTCCTAATGCAATATTATGTATTAAACATTTAACATTCCTTCTTGTGCACTAAATTTTTTATTCAGTCTGTAATAATATGAAAAAATTTGCCTTCTACTTCTCGAAAATGTGTGCTTCTATCCTTATGACTTGCAGTGTAAAATAAACTCGAAACTCGGTCTAATAGTTTAAGATAAAAAGAATGTTAATTTTATTCGAATTCTCAAATCAATATCTTTAAATTATTATTATTTGAATGACAATAACAAGTGGTATTCAAAAATGTGACAATCAATAATCGATACGATGGATGATACCATCCCCAGAATTATCTATGAAACAAAACAATAATGTATGAATTTACTTACGCAGCTTGAAAAGGGAGAGCAACCCACATATTCCTTTGTCCGTCGTAAAATTGATATCCCCAAATTATCAATGGTTTAACAATGTACAATAAATTTGTAGCCATAGCTGGAATATAAATTGCTAAACACCAAACATTTATAAAAAAAGAGATCTTCGATACCATGGAATTCTTTATCGAATCATTAATACAATCTAAATAAAAAATAGTTATTAAAACGATATATATATATATATATTAGATTCACTTAAATACCATTTTCAATAGATTTGAAAAGATTTTTTAAAACATATTCTAAATCTTTACGATAAACTATAAAACAAATTAGCTTTATCAAACAAACTATTGTTGAAAAACATGGGCAAATTGTATCGAGTGCCGTTAAAGGTTGTCTCCTCAATAACCAAGAATATTGAATTTCGCCCATAATCACAGTAAATAGAAGTGTTATATTGAAAGCCATTTTAATTATTGATATTCGATTTATAATATCCAATGGCCATAGACCGAGAAATCTTAAAATCCATTTGGAAACATGAAAAAATGATTCATCAAATGAATATGAACGAGAGAAATTATATAAACCGGATGCCATTATAACGGTTTGAAGGTTATTGTTCTACTGCAATGAAAAGGGTGTTGAAGTGCATCATTTAAATAACATTTGATGTATAATTGGGTTATTTATTATATGAATAATGAATGAGAGTGTAAGGCTGTAATAAAATAGCCCTCCATCAGATTGAAGTATCTATGTTGTATCAACATAGGGAAATAATTTTTTAATAGTTTAATATTACCATACAATCATTATCTATTAATACGTGAATTTTACACAGCTCGACCACATTGGCTAACACTACCACTCATTTGAAAAGGTTCAATATTTTTTTAACTCCATAAACAAAACATGCGAATGAATTTAGATCAAACTGTGAATGAATTTTTCAAACTTTCCAGTGCACATAAATATTTTACCTGTTGCTAATTCGATTTATATTTTTTCTTTCAATGAAACAAAAAAATCCGAAAATTTTAATATGTCAAATTTCAAAGCTTGGGTACCCGGGTTTCAAGAGCTCTACTTCAAAGGTTCGAAATGCAATTTGGTTTATGGTAAATATTTAAATATGTGAAAATCTGGATCAAATTTCTTGATCTTTCGATAGATTAGATCTGAATTTATTACCAAGATTTAAAATTTATTTATTTAAGATTATTTCTCGTCATCTGAGTTCAACAAAACAAATGCCTGTCATTAAATTCCTAATTATATATTATAGATTTATTGAGTAATGGTATAAAAAAGATACATATATTAGTGCTAATTGGTCTTTTACTGAGCTAGTTTGCTCAAAACCTAAACTTGTTTAGGAAAAGATGTTGAATGAAGTCTTTATTGATTTAAATTTTCTGCAAGAAAGGAAAAATTTTAAAAGCCTATTCAGTTGAGTGGCAGTGGTACATAATTTCCGTGTAAATGTTTGTTTATGTATTAAGTTCAATGTCACTTCTTTGCACTTATGGTGACCGATAGTATTAAAATTCAATGACTACATGTGTTTTTAAATCAAAGTAATATTTTGGGAATATTTTTTAAAAAAGACAACATTTCAAAAATGTTTTTAAAATGATCTTTTGGTCCGATGGCTTGATAAACATTCCTGAAATGTTTCTTTCTTTCCTACGAGATTTCAATATTTCTTAAGGTATACCCAAACCAAAGAAACATTTACTTTTTAAAAAATATCTGAGATTTTCGTGTTTCCAAATATGAAATTTTGAACAACAGTAAAAATTTAATTCTTTTCATGTCTATCATTTCCATCTGAAATGGGTATTAGGTAGACAAATATTCCAGAAATTTCGAACATGAGTTCAGATTAAAAGAAACATTCAATTGAAAACATTTCAAAAACGCTTTTTCAAACAATATTTCTGACATGTTTTTTTTTTTTTTTGAGGATCGGGTCAAATTGTGGCTTCAAAACTCAGATTTTTTTTCATTCCGGTTGACAAAATTCTGCTTTTCAAAATTATGGCTAAAAATTCTGATTTTTGTATTTTATTCAATTCTTTTATTTACAAAACATCAGATAGATAATCAAATTTCTTTCTACAAAATAAAAGTAAACTGCATTCATATTAATTAATTTTTAGTTCTTAAGTAGTTCTTAAGTCCTTCTGATGTCATTATAAACGTTCTGCAAACAACAATTTTTTTCTTTATTATTTGCAGGATTTTGTTAAACTGAATTTTGAAAGGCAGAATATTTGAAGCAGAATTTTGACGCCAACCCGTTTTTTTGCTATATATGTTTGGAGGTTTCGTTAATTCCTCAGGCCCGTTAAGAGTTATTTGTGTGGTATACCGTATTTGAACCCGGACCATATAACGGGTGATTTTTTAAGAGGTTTATAACTTTTTTTTTTTAAAAACACAAAAAATTCGAAAAAATGAATAAAATATTTATTTGAATCGATAGTTTGAACCTTGCAATTTAATGTTTAAAGATAATTTCATGCAAATGTTGACCGCGGCTGCGTCTCAGGTAGCCCATCCGCTGAGTCCAATTTTGGCATACTCTTTCACACATATCGGCCGGTATCTCACGAATGAATGCATGGATGTTGGATTCCAGTGCGTCAATCGAAGTGGGCTTGTCCCTATAGACATTAGCTTTGACATACCCCCACAAAAAAATAGTCTAATGGTGTCAAATCGCACGATCTAGGCGGCCAATTGACCGAAAACGGTGAAATTAACTGTTCACCAAACTCGCCTCGCAATTGCGCCATTGTTTCGAGTGCTGTGTGGCATGTGGCACCGTCTTGTTGAAACCACATATCATGCAAGTCAAGAACTTCCATTTCGGGCAAAAAAAAGTTTGTTATCATCGCTCGGTAGCGTTCACCATTGACAGTAACTCTGCGATTCGCATCATCTTTAAAGAAATATGGCCCAATAATGCCGCCGGCCCATAAACCGCACCAAACAGTGACTTTTCCGGGATGCATTGGTAGCTGTTGCAATGCTTCTGGCTGATCTTTACTCCAAATGCGGCAATTTTGCTTATTTACGTACCCATTCAACCAAAAATGAGCCTCATCGCTGAACACAATTTTTCGATAAAAAAGCGGATCCTCGGCCAGCTTTCCAAGAGCCCATTCACCGAAAATTCGGCGTTGTGGTAGGTCGGCTGGCTTTAGTTCTTGCACCAGCTGTATCTTAAAAGGCTTTACGCCCAAATCCATCCGCAAAATTTTCCACGTAGTGCTGTAACAAAGGCCTAACTGCTGGGAACGGCGCCGAATCGACATTTCGCGGTCTTCTGTCACACTAGCTGATACAGCCGCAATATTTTCTTCACTACGCAAAGTACGTAAACGTGTTGGTGGTTTAATGTCCAACAAAGTAAATTTGGTGCGAAATTTGGTCACAATCTTCCGAATAGACTGCTCAGAAGGTCGAGAATGCCGATCATAAAATGGAAGCAGCGCGCGATGAACATTTCGAACCGAGCACGAATTTTGATACTAAAATTCAATAATTTGCAAGCGTTGTTCATTTGTAAAATGATCCATGGTTAAATTGCAAACCAAACTGAAGCTGTTTGACAGTGACACAAGGTACTAAACACACGTCAGTTGTCAAAACCAGTGTTGCCAAAACCAAACCAGCTAAAAAATCACCCGTTACCTATAGTATGAGCTTCTGTTACATTGAACCAGGGATGATACATTTGGGCAACGTTTCTCTGATGTATCTTTGAAGAAAATAAACATATAAACAGTTCTGAAGTTTATATCGAAGTTTTGTGAATCTCTTTTGTGTAACTTAGATCTTATAACTTATCCTAACACATTAAAATGAATCACAAAATTCACTATGCCGTTACATATTTAATTCAACCAACCCACACCTATACCCACTCGATATACATAGATATGTCACATTTAATTAAAAAGTACATTTTCATGTTCCACATCCGTGATATCTTTGAAATGCTTGTTATAGTTGCTCACATTTTTCTTTTCCGATAATATAAAGATATACAAACTTCTCTATCTTAGGAACAAAAATTCAAACACCAACGCATTGCACAATATCTTTTGCATTAATCTAAATTTATGAATGCATTTATTGCACGCGCCTCATTATGTTGGCCATGAGAGCAGCAAAAATCTTAACCACAAATCAGGGAACATAACCAAGACAAGACAAGACAAGACACTCATAATGTCTCGTTGCAAAGTTGTGCATTGAAAGATCACGAATGTTGTTTTGCAATATCATGGAGTTTCAATTGAATATTTTTTATAGATCTAACTCTTGTTAAAAAAAAAAAAGGTTACTTCACGATATTATTTGTGGGATATAGTGAAGAATTGGTAAAGAATCGTTGAGCTGACATGACATTTTGCAACTAAAAGCTATCAAAGACGATCAAAAGAATAAATTGTTGAAGACATTTATAAAAGAAGATGCCTCATTTGAAAGGTTATGCATTTTATCCAAAAAAGAAAATTGAATTTCAATGGAATTTATGGCTATGACTTGTAGGTTAACAAAAATTCATATATTAACAACAATTCAAAGTAAACAAATTAAAGAATTCAGATAATTTAGAAAATAAAAAAAAATAAAAAAAGCAAATGTTGTGTAAAAATATAAAGAAAAAAAATCATATGTTACCCTCTTAAAAAACATTTTTTAATAAAATTCTTTTTACTTGCTCAATAGGTCAAGTATTGGTTTCGTGTAAAAAAAAATTCAAACCTGACATTACGATGATAGAGAAGCCCAAAAAAGTAGGTTTCATATGTGCGGATGTTCGGTTGTATGTTCACCGAACTGCATACTAAACGATTGGACGAATTTTCTTCATACTTCGTGCGTAGTACTTTTTGGTGATTACCCAAAGGGCAAATTTGAATTTTTGTTTTAGACCGGCTATAACGGGTTTTTCCAAATTTTCTCGAAAACGCCTCTAACGATTTTGATAAAACGAATTTTGATATATACGAATATGAAAATTAATTTAAAAAGTTTTTTTTTTAATATTAAAAATATTCAACCAAGTAAGAGACTTAGCATCGGGAGACGGACATAATACCGAAATCCCAAAAGACCAAAAACCCAAAATACCGAAAAAACAAAAGACCGAAAGCCCAAAAGTCCGAAAACCCAAAAGACCGAAAACCCAAAATACCAAAAACCCAAAAGACCGAAAATCAAAAAGACCGAAAACCCAAAAGACCGAAAATCAAAAAGACCGAAAGCCCAAAATACCGGAAACCCAAAAGACCGAAAACCCAAAAGACCGAAAGGCCAAATGACCGAAATTAAAATTGAATTTTTTTTCAAAATTTTCTTTTTTTTAAATAGGTAATTTCATTGAACAAAAACAAAATTATTTTTTTAAACCAGTAACAAAATTCTGTCTCACCTCAATTCAGAAAAATGTTGTTATAAATACCAACACAATAGCCCTACTTTAATTTCCGGTAGGATTACCCAATCTTAACTGTTGGGGGAATAAGTTGGCCACCCAGGTCCTATTGAATTTGGAAACTTTGGACTCAGGCGCCCGCCAGACAACTGGACATACCCTAAGCGGAGCAACGAAGTTGCGTGAGCGGGACTGACTACAGCAAGAAAGTTAAAATCCCTTGAACCTGCGAAGCGGCGAAGAGGGCCACCCAGGTGCTGTTAGAGTAAGTAAAATACCCTCAAAAGGTAAGGTAAAAAAAGTAAAGAAAACACAAAAGCCCGAAAAAGTTCTCCCGAAATCCCAAAAAATTATTTAAATGAAAAATTTGCGCAAATTGCTGATCCGATTCATTTGAAAAACAGATTTTTTGATATACAACTGTTTAATGATACAACTTGATCTTAAACTTAGGCCATTTTTTTATATTTTTCGAAATTTCATCAGAATAAATTGAATTTTTTTAAGTCCCCTGGTTCGCTACAATAGAGCAAGTTTGTGCGACCCGACCCAGTCGTGCCTTTTATTTTGGTTATTGTCTAATACGAAAAAAAAAAATAAACGGCACGACTGTGTCGCACAAACTTGCTCTCGTGCCAAGTAACCTGAATTTTTAAAATACAAACGGAATGCACGAAAAAATAGTATGCGTATTTTTTTAAAGTTCTAAATCCATATCTTACAAGAATTCAAACCAAAATCAAAGTATGCACAAACTTTGTTTTTTTTTTCAAAATAAAAAAAACTTTTTTTTATAAAAAGAACTGGAAAATGCAAGTTTTTTTAACTTAATCTAATATACATTTAAGTTTAAATTAAATTTTATAAAAATCCGTCAATTGGTTTTTAAAATATTGAATTCACAAAAACAGTTTTTCAAAAATTATTTAAAACTCAACAAAAACATTTTAAAAAATAATGTTAGGTTCTTGAAAACGGCTATAACGATTTCAACCTGTAACGTAGTAAATAAGATATATATAAGAAGTGCAGAATTATGTAATAAAGATATACCACACGACCAAATATCACATGTGTAATAAGGTGAAGAAGGTCTATAAAATAGTGAAAACCATACTTTCAAGAAAATTCGTACAACCGGTACCTGCCATATAACGTAATTTTCAAATTTCGATTACCTCGATAACGGCTAAAGCGATTTCAATGAAGTTCAATACTGAAATTGTCATAGTTATTTCAAATAACATGGCAAAAAAATTTTAAATAACTTTTAAAAGATAGTTTTTGTGAATTAAATATTTCAAAAAACTATTCATGGATTTTAATGAAATTAAGTTTTAAGGTATATAAAATTAAGTTTATAAACGTGCATACCTGATTATTTTTTTTTTAGAATATTATTTTCGAAATCGTTTTTAAAAAAAATCGATTCTTGTGAAAACCCCTCCAACGATTTTTTTTTTTTTATGTGAACTCATATTTAAAAAGGAAATTTTTTTGCATACTTTGATTTTGGTTTCAATTTTTATAAGATATCAATTTATAACTTTTAATAAAATTTCATCCGCTTTGTTATCGTATATTCAGTTTGAGTTATAAACCCTCCCATGGTAAGTTTCCACAAGAGCAAGTTTGTTTGACTCAGTCGTGCTCTTTATTTTAAAAAAGTATAATGGAGTTTTAACTGTTTCAAGAATTATGTGGTAATATTGTGACACATTTTGGTATCCAAACAAAATACTTCTTAAAGTTTTAAATGTAGTGAGAAGACAGCTCTTGACATGAATCCTTTTTTGTGTTTGCTAATTTAATTTTCTTACTTCCGGCGTTTAGTGCCAACCAACCGAATGTAAAATACTTTGCTTTGAAACTTAAATGCAAAAGACTGACGTTCCAAAAAAGAACAAGCAAGAAAATGTTCTCTAATAATGTAACAAATTTTCCATCCCTTTTCTGGTTGTTTAAAAAAAAAGAAGAATGTATTTAATTGTGGGAAATGTTTTCTCTTCTTCGTCAGCTAATGATATCCTCGGGTTGAATAATTTTAATTAAAATTGGCTGCAGTTTGTGTTGTAAGACTTTTTTCATTCTTGCTGCACAAGATATTGTTTCGAAATTACTTTGAAAAACAATTTCTTAGCAATTGTTAGCGGGTGTGGTTTTTCTCTAAGGACTTACTTCTTTAACATGCTAAATCTCTGACGCAAAATCAGTGCAAGTATTTTATTTCGTGCATTGGTCCCGTTGTTTATAAATTTATAAGTGAAAAGTTGTGGTATAAAATTCCGTTTGATATTTTGATTTAATTTGTAAATTTATATCGAAAAAAAAACATTCCCAGGAAAAAAGAACATTTACAAAATGTTATTCCAGTAATTTTCTTTCTTCCACATGAAATAAATTAAAATTCCAAATGAATATGCTTTTTATTTCTCAAAGATGACAACTCAAGTGCGTTTTTATAATTTCAACAACAAAAGTCCGTTGAATATCCCATTTACAATGTGCATCCACATTCATTATAAAATGAAAAAAAAAAAAAATGTTATTCTCCTCCAAGGAGTAAAAGAAAAGTGCAAACATAATTTAAATCACAAATTGAACCACTGAATAGGAATTCCCGGGGCAAAACTGGTACACCATCTCAGGACACGTATTACAATGCGATGAAAAATGTTGAAGATACTTTCTACCTGGCTTGATAGCTTGCTGGTTGTTGCGTAAGATTTCTTGTTGTTTAATAAAGAAAACAAAACGATAAAAAGAAACAGAAAGGAACTCCTTATCCTAAGTTGTTCCTGTAGAGTTACATATACATACGTAAGGGAATGCGTTGTACAAAAGCAGTCAACGTTTTATTCATTTCAGACCCCCCAAGCGCTAACAGTTGGAAAGTGATCCCACTCCCTTTTGGTTATTTGCTGGAGTATAGGGAAATGTGGACAAAACAAAAAAAAAGACAAATCCCCACCCACACATCCTTTAGGGCTTATAAAAGTTTTCTTTGGCATTTTGAAATAAACAAAAACGTGCACACAACACTGAACATATTCAAACTTTAGAAGACAATTCTATCGTGTGTTTCTTTCTTTTCCTTTTTTTTTTTTTTTCTTGAAAAACACTATGTGAAGGGATGACATTGCCCCCCTGAGGGGATAGGTTATCAAAACGTACAACACTTATGTAGACAAGCTGGAGTTAGGTACCTACACTATATTTCATTTTCATGTCGAAGTTGTATTCAAAATATTTCGTCCTTATGGTTTGATATTTTTTGAATGTATAAACATACAAATGGCTTGTTATTGTCTTGTTATTTGTCTTCTATACATGTGTGTATACGTAACGTACCATACACATGTACTTAGGTAAGAATATATTTAAATCTAAATCTAAGGATAGCAATTTTGGTTTGTTTGTATGATTTTATATTGCTGGTTACCTTTATATACATATATACCCATTTGGTTTTAGTTCAGAAAAATGTTTGTTTAACATGACAATATTCATGTCGATATGATGTTTCACTTATAATATTGTTTTGGCAGGAAAGTAGGGCATAAGTTCTAGATGGTGTTTCTTTTTGCAATTTCGTCTAGACTGTATACCTACATATATAGGTGTTTATTTTGTTTTTCATTTTGAATAAATAGAGGATCTTATTTTATTTCCTTTCAAGTTTCGTAATGTTAGTTTGAAAAATGAAGGAGGCAAAAAATGTATGGGTCGAGACAGGAAAAAAAAACAGAAGTTATAGAAAATCAACATGTACCCCTTTTCCTGGATTAATAACAATAATCATGCCTATTACTGAATTCGCAAAATTTCACTCCCCGGGAGTCGGTTGGAACCGCAGTGGATCCGCATTCGCATAAAGTTCTATTATTGAATCCGACGAATGAGCTGCATTATCGATCCGCGAACTACTTTTCCATTTTTGAAACTGCATTATCGTGGATGTCAAAAGTTGACATTGGGCGCGTTCAAGTGCACACGAGAAAAGCAATCTAAGATACTTTATCATCGTAAAATATCTAATATCGCAAATTAAACCTTTTTTAATGATTTTAACAACCAATCTTAATCCGTAAGTGTTTCAGCAATCACTGGACCGATTTACAAGGTTAATATGCTGTTGAATAGAGGAAATGTCAAACTTGGTCATGGGTACTATATTTTTGAACAGATTTCCACGGTTTGGCCAAAAAACGAGGTTCATTTGCTGTTATACAGGGTGAGTCATGAGCAATGCGACAAAATGCTAGGGCGTGTAGGTTGCGTTGAGACAAGAAAAAAATCGTATGGGAGGGGGGGTCTATTCCCCTCCGTTTATCCGGGAGGGGCAATTTTCGAAAAAACTGACTTAAAATGGGAAAAAAATTATTTAAAATCAACGGCTTCATTCACAATGCTGTGCGATACGTTTTTGAAAAGCCAATAACTTTTTCTTTCATTCTGTGTTTAAATAAATCTATTCTAAGAAATAGTTTTTGAAATATTAATTTTCAAAGTCAAAATTTTGAAAAAAAAAGTTGAAAAAAAAATTTCAAATTCATTTTTTTCAAAATTTTACGTATTTTAGTGCTAATTTTAATTTCAAAATTCAATGCTGTTATTAATTTTAAAACTAAATAAGAAAACTGGATGCAAAAATTTTATGTCGTTCTCAAGAAATTAAAAAAAAACCAAAACCACCTTTTTCTAAGAAAAACATTTATTTTTATTGTAACGAAGCAATTTAAGAAGCATTAATCTTAGTTTTTTTAGTTTTTTTTATTCCTTTTATTTTTACTATGTTTTTTATTGGAAGTACTTATAAAAAATTCTCGATATGATCTCCATTGTTTAGAAGGCATAGATTATATCTCCTTGTAATGGCTTCACATAAGTTTATGCTTGACAAATTTTCCTGCAATTTGACTCCAGCGACTTCAATTCGTTCCTTCAGTTGTTCCAATGATACTATTTCCACTTCGTAAACATAATTCTTCATAAATCCCCATGCATAGAAATCTAGGGGAGTTAAATCTGGTGACCTAGGCGGCCATTCCGTGGGGCCCCTTCTTCCGATCCAACGGTCACTAAAATGATCATCCAGCCAGTTTCTCACCTGTAAGCTTCGTTACAATAAAAATAAATGTTTTTCTTAGAAAAAGGTGGTTTTGGTTTTTTTTTAATTTCTTGAGAACGACATAAAATTTTTGCATCCGGTTTTCTTATTTAGACTTAAAATTAATAACAGCATTGAATTTTGAAATTAAAATTAGCACTAAAATACGTAAAATTTTGAAAAAAATGAATTTGAAATTTTTTTTTCAATTTTTTTTTTTAAATTTTGACTTTGAAAATTAATATTTCAAAAACTATTTCCTAGAATAGATTTATTTAAACACAGAATGAAAGAAAAAGTTATTGGCTTTTCAAAAACGTATCGCACAGCATTGTGAATGAAGCCGTTGATTTTAAATAATTTTTTTCCCATTTTAAGTCAGTTTTTTCGAAAATTGCCCCTCCCGGATAAACGGAGGGGAATAGACCCCCCCCTCCCATACGATTTTTTTCTTGTCTCAACGCAACCTACACGCCCTAGCATTTTGTCGCATTGCTCATGACTCACCCTGTATAGAGGAAACAAGGTTCATTTGCTGTTATATAGAGGAAATGTCAAACTAGGTCGTAGGGAGATGTCCACGGTTTGGCTAAAAAAATATTTGCACTTCCTAAAAAAACGCAGATGACGTTTTCGAAAACGGCCATTGTCAATAAATTACTAGAAATACTGCAAAAAAACTTTATGCGTTTCGGCGATCCAAAAATTTTTATTTCTGTTTCAAAAAATTCAGATTTGTTAACCATCTGCTTCTTCTTGAATTTTTTTTTCATAAAAATCACTTTCATCCGCTTTTCCAACACTTGTATGGAGTGCGGATGTGGTGCGGATGCCTTTCGTTTTCAGTAATACCAATTTTACGAACAACGTTACCGACATTTATTCCCGCGTATGGCTTGCGGATTCGCTAATAGCAAATCTACCGAAAGTTGACTCATTCGTCGGATTCCCTAATAAGGCTGACTAATATTTAATAATAATGTATCACATTTTATACAAAGCATTCAGTTTGTTCCCCATACAAAATTTATTTTTTACAAAGACTTAAGCTTTAATGTCCAATGTATCAAATTTGACTCACATCACTCAATTTGTACCTGATGGTTTTCTATAGAATTTTTACTAAAGCTTATTTAATTGTAAGACAATTGTGAAAAATAGTTCACGATTGTTTTTGTTCTTAAGCGAAACAATCAGTTAACATAGCTCAGATAATAATATAATGCAGTTGACTGTCTTATATATGTATTTCAAAAACTCAGACAATCTAAAAGTCAGCATTAAATAAATAGACGAAAACATGGAAAGAATAACTGTGTTTTTGATGATAATCATGTCCAATGTATTACATTATTCATTAGCAGTGATCATAATTGTTACTTGCGATTATATGTACTATAACTATTCGTGAAAAATAAATGGCACGACTAGGTCGGACAAACTTGCTGTTGTCTCAGATTACTAAACTCTGGCTAAGGATACTAAACAAGAAAGTAAAATAAATAATCACAAGTTAAAAAAGAGTTTCTATAGATTTTATATGTACCGTTAATAAGGTGATTTTGAAAAAAAAAATCTAACGAAAAACTCCGTCATTAGCAACAAATCATCAAACACAAAATTTTATCAAAATCGATCGTATATTTTACGAGAAAAATTGGATTATCCTTAAGGCTTATATGCTAGGTACAGGTAATACATATGTAAACTTTTTCTGAAACCATGAAAAACATAAAGTTTGGCTACAAATTCATTATACGAAGTTTTATCAAAATCGATCGTGTTCCTTATGAGCAAAATGGAACTGTCTAAAATGGAACTGGCAAACACCGTTAATAAACTAGTTCCTAAAAAAATTTTGTGACGAAAAACATCACCGTTAGAAAAAAATCAGTCATAGAAAATTTTATCAAAATCGATCGAAAAATTATTATCTGTTATATCTGTATTATTTTTTTACCTAGGATAAAAATCAAAAATACGCCTGGGCAAATACTTCTTAAATTACAGTGTACCAAGTTTAAAGAAAATCGGCCAAACCGTTTAGGCTGTAGGTGTCGATACATCCAGACTGACAAACGGACTGACAGACAGAAAGACAGAATTTTCGTACCTACTTTT
Organism: Baccha elongata; assembly: GCA_951217065.1. Classification (NCBI taxonomy): domain Eukaryota; kingdom Metazoa; phylum Arthropoda; class Insecta; order Diptera; family Syrphidae; genus Baccha; species Baccha elongata. The sequence goes on from OX578274.1 coordinate 44,755,890, forward strand.
TTCGTGTTCTCTATCATCGTAATGTCATGTTTGATTGTTATCTCAAAACTTTTATTTTTTTTCAAAGTGCAAAGTAAAAAAAATGAGATAACCAAGGAGATAACAATCAAAACATTACGATGATATAGCGAAGTCGAAAAAATTGGTTCCCCAAATTCTGTTTGTCTGTCTGTATGTATCGATACCTTACCTAAAGCCTAAACGGTTCGACCGATTTTCTTTAAACTTGAAAAAAGTATTCTTTTAGTAATACAGTACCTACCACTACCATATAAGCATCACAGATGTTTCCAAATTTCTCGAAAAAATCTTTCGATTTTGATAAAAATTTATATTGAGTAATTTGTTGCGAATGGTGATGTCTTTCATTAATTTTTTTTTCCGGAGATTTCGTTGGTTCTATAAACGATTTAAAAAAATTCTCAGATAACAAAGAAACTTAGAGACAAAATTTCACTATACCTATATAAAAGTTAAATGAAGTATGAAAATTGTTGATGCAGTAAGGTTCCAATGATAAAGTAGAATATATTACGACAGTTTTACAACAAAATTTCTCATCATTTCGGATTTTTCCAAAATTTTTGCGTATTGTGCATTTCTTGCTAAAAATGGTCATAATCAAATTTATAGAAAATTAAATTCTCTAACATTCTTATACGTTACCAAATTTCTTGTAAAATAATTATTTATTGCTAAATAAGCAAAAAAGTATGTGAAAAATTTCCTAGTCACGAATTTTTTTTTTAAATTAATATGATGTCAAAAATTAGAATATTTTTTACACACGATTTGCTTATTACATATTAGCAATAAATAATTTTTTTTTACAAAAAGTTGTCTATACGTAAGAAATTTTTTTTTTAATTTTCTATAAATTTGTTTATGGCCATATTTTTAGCGACAAATGCACAAAAGAAATGCTTGCAAATGGGCAAAACTGAAAATCCAAAAAAGGCGAGCATAAGCCATATCAAATTTTGTTGTAAAACTGTCTACTCCATAATTGGAATCTAACAGCGTCCAAAAATGTCATATTTCATTTAAATTTAATAATTGTCCTTAAGTTGTTCTGTCCTGCTATTTCAGATACTGATTTTTATCCAGATGCTATTACTTTTTATTAGTATCTATAGTGAGATTAATGTTGATAACATGGTTCATAAAATTAAACAACAAAAATATGAAATCACTTCAGGACCATATCGTTTGTCAGAAATTGTTTTAGAAATTGAACATTCAATTTAGGCCAGCCTCGTAGTACTCTTTTTTCAAAAAATTTATTCACAATTAATAATGATAACATATAGTGGCAATGTCTAGTTCTATCCTTTGTTTCTTTAAGAGCTGATTAGAAATAGTTTGTAACGAAATCCTTAAATAAACAACTTTTGTACAACCTTTGCTTGGCTATTTATCCTGAACATGATCTTCTCAATTCTTGGATTTCTTTAAATACACTACTTTCCATAGTGCAGTTTTGTTCAGGCTTATGAACTTTGAATAATTCTTATTTTTTGATGAGTATTGTTCTCCAACATTTAAGAGCAATGTGTTTTTTTTTTTAAATAAATGTATATTAAAAATCATTTTATATAAGTAAAGTTTCTAGAAGATTTCTAATAAGAATGTTCATCTACAAAAAAATGTTTATTGTTGACACATAATCTTCTTTTCCATAAGTTCAGTATTAATAATAATATTCTAAAAAGAACATTATGCGCAAAGAAGATGTGTCACTTCCAGTCATATTCTGGTATTCATCGGGGTCAATTTTCCTTGCATCTTCATTACTAACTTTTTTGCTATTCAATCAAAATAAATATGGATCTACCGATCAGCATTTTCACGTGATAACACTCATATTACATATATACGTAAAGAATCAATTATGTAAAATATTCAATGTTTTGATTTTTTAGAACCAATTTTATGTAAAATCCACAACCCTTTCGTTATAAGTCTCAATGCACTTATATCAAGTACACACTTCAATTTCCGTCATTAACTTAAAAAAGAGTTAGTCCGTAAAATCTCAAACCAACTTCAATTAAGTATACTTTTACAACAATTTTTGTTGAATAACACTCCATAGTTGGTGCTAATCATAAAACTTATGAAAAATCTTTCCTTATATAATTCAAACTTACAACTGAAGTGGATAATCCTTTACCAGGATGCATTCCCAACTAAACAGAAGAGCTAAACGTACTTCATACTATTATATAGCAATTGATGGAAACAAAGAGTTTTCAGTTCTGAACCAACACCCTCCTTACTGCACTTGAATTAAGCAAAAAAAAACTATTTTAAAGGTAATAATTTTAGTTTCCTCTCTTTTAAAATAACAAAAGTGAGTGGAATGCTTTTCTCTGGAAGTAATTACATAATTGTACTTAAAATGTGGGCTATATGCTGGTAACATTGTGTGACATATTGTTAGGCGAGTGAAAACTTAATTATTTCAAAAAAGGACCAAACAAAAGCTTAAAGGGATGTTAAAAATTTAAGGGAAGCATTGTGGCTTTCAGAAAATTATGAGCTATGTGAGTTCTACATTGTTTTATAAATTGGGTTTGGTATTTAGTAGATGGAGATTTTACGGTAACCTTCACACATTGTTACTTGCTCAATAGGGCAAGTATTAGTTTCGTGTAAAAAATAAATCCAGGTTTTAATCAAACCTACCATTACGATGAAAGCCCAAAAAAGTAAGTTTCATCATGCCGTCCGTCGGTCTTTCTGTGCGGATGTGCGTATGTGCGTATGTGCGTATGGGCGTATGTGCGTATGTGCGTATGTTCGCGTGTGCGTATGTGCTTCGTGTCTAGCACTTTTTTATGATTCCCTAGAGGAGGAATTCGAATTTTTGTTTTAGTCCGGCTATAACGGGTACCTCCCATATAACAGTTTTAGTTCTTCCAAATTTACTAAAAAACCGCTCTAACGATTTTGATGAAACTTTGTGAACGGTATATTTGAACTGTTTTTAAAATAATTGCATTTCAGGTTTTTGGCTAAAAATTCACATAACGGAGAATTGGTTTTAACGGTTATTACAAATTTGGCCATAAATATATCACGGCATACCCGATTTTATTTAAATTTTGTATGGCACTTAATTAGACAATTGACATAAGATGGAACTATTAGTTTTTGGCTAAACAACGGTTTTATGGTAGCTACCATACAACTTGATCTCTCGTTTAATCCATTTTTCGATATCTTTTGCCTTTTTCCATAGTTAGATATATTAAATTTTTCGTAATCCCATAGTTTGCTACAAGAGCAAGTTCGTGCGACCGAGTCGAGCATTTTATTTTACTTGCGATTATAGGTACTATAAGGCAAGTCTTGGACTCGTGCAAAAAAAAAATTTTTTGAGATAACAATCAGAAATAACATTACGATGATAGAGAAGACGAAAAACGTGGGTCCGGATATTATGTCTGTCTGTCTGTCGGTCTGTCGTTCTGTCGTTCTGTCGGTCTGTCGGTCTGTCGGTCTGTCTGTCTGTTTCGGCACCTACATCAAATTTTGTAGATATGGTTTTAAGGGTAATACGCCCAGGGCTTTTTTTGTAGGTTACTGTTAGTCAGAAAATAACGGTACCTTTCATTTTTCTCGAAAATGGCTCTAACGATTTCAACCAAATATCAGTTGTGTAATAAAGTGTGGAAGATCTATCAAAAATTTTTAAATTTCGGTTATCTCGACAACGGCTAAAACGACTTGAATGAAATTAAATTGAGCTTGTCGTGCTATTCTAAATAGCATGGCATCAAATTTTTTTTCAAATTTTAATTTGTTAAGTTTTAAATAATTTTTGAAAAACTGTTTTTGTGAATTCAATATTTCAAAAACCCGTTGACGGATTAGTTTTAAGGTGTAATAAATTAAGTTCAAAAGACCTTTAAATTTTTTTTTAGAAAAAAGTTTTCGAAAAAATATTTTGAAAAAATCAATTTTTTCGAAAACCGGTCCAACGATCTTGAAAAAAAACCAACATTTATAAAAGAAAATTGTTTGCATACTTTGATTTTGGTTTGAATCTTTGTAAGATATGGTTCTCCAACTTTTAAAAAAATTTCATACGATTTTTTCGTATTACATATTTCGTTTGTACTTTAAACTCTCAGGTAACTTGCCACGAGAGCAAGTTTGTGCGACCCAGTCGTGCCCTTTATTTTGTTTGTAATAGTTTTAATTAGATTGTTTCAGTCGAATTGAAAAAAAGAATAACTTTTTTCAGACATAGATTTCACTTAACGATTTTACCAATGAAAATAATGCTGTCCCATTCGTGGTCATTGATATTGTTGAAAAAAGGAGAAGAAGAAGAAGATTAACAACAACATGCGGTTTAAGTAAAAGAAATAGAACATTAAGAAACAAAATAAGAAAAAATAAATGGAGTTTGAGATTGCTGATTCATGTTTTGATTGCTGATCATGTTTAGAAATCAATATTTACCAAATTTCTTGCGTTCCTCTTTAAAAACTCTTATGCAATGGAATATGGAACCTTTCAATTTATGTACAAGCGAAATAATTTCAAAATAATTAACTTTACTAGACCTTTTTTTCGAAATTTTCTTGTCTCACCCCAACATCTGTATATTACTTGATTAAGTACCTTACGAATTACCTACCACAAAAGTGAAACCACACACCTTCAAAAACATTTATTAAATTATCCTAGTTACCATGTTATAATTAAAAATGACAAAATGTTAATTAAATGGATATCCTGATTCAATCAAATAAAATTCGCGTCTCATATTTTTCACTTAAAACCGAGGAAATCCATTTAATTTGTTTCACATCAGGGAGGGTTTAACTTTCTTCCAAGAAATTTATTTGACGCGGTTAATACGCACGCACATCCGTTTCTACCCCTCAAACCTCAAATACTCACATAAACGACTTTAACCTCACCTGAATTTAACTCATAAATTCACACATTCGACTTAATTTAAATACCCTTTATATATTAAAGATTATAAAGGAGCGTTCTGTGTTCGTATCAAGGTTTTACATGCGAAAGTATTTAAAATGTGGGAGGGGACGATGACTTTTCGTCATTTAGACATCAAAGCTTATATCGCGCAAACACTTATGTTCAGTGTGCGGGACTGTATTAATGTGAAGCATTGGCATCAAAAATAAAGATTCATGATGTATGTTGGATTTGATGTTTTACAGACACGCGATTGATACATTTTGCTTAATGTTAAATGGTATAGAGGAATTCCTGTCGGTATCTTTAATCATTTTGATGATGATCTGTCAAATCAAGTGTAATTTAATAAATGGTTGATTTTATTTAAAGTCAGTGAATTATACATATATACTTGATATGAATGGTGGCAGCGGACGAAGGTTTTTTACTTAAGTGTTTGAGTTTGCTAAACTTAAACGATGTAAGGAACGTGTTAGTTAATTAACCGATGCGTATACAATCCAATTCATCATATCGATTAAAGTACAAAATGTCATTGTATTAACACAGACACTAACCAACCACTAACACCTGAGTGTTATAAAGGGTGTTTTTTCAGAGGTATAGAACTTTAAATTGCAATAAAACAACGATGGAATATTCGATTGGCATGATTTTTTATTTATTGGAAAGATAATCTTGTGGCATTACATTTTAAATATGTTTTCTGGCATATGACTGCCAGACCGGCGAATGTTGTCTTCCAAATGGTCAAGCGTTTGTGGCTTATCCGCATAGACCAATGACTTTACATAACCCCACAGAAAATAGTCTAGCGGTGTTAAATCACAAGATCTTGGAGGCCAATTCACATGTCCAAAACGTGAAATTAGGCGGTCACCAAACGTGTCTTTCAATAAATCGATTGTGACATGTTGCGCCGTCTTGTTTTAACCACAGCTCCTGGACATCATGATTGTTCAATTCAGGAATGAAAAAGTTAGTAATCATGGTTCTATACCGATCACCATTGATTGTAACGTTGTGGACATCATCATTCACTTGAGGATTAACTTCACTCCAAATGCGGCAGTTTTGTTTGTTGACGTAGACATTCAACCAGAAGTGTGCTTCATCGCTAAACGAAATTCGCCTATGAAAATCGGAAACAACGGCCATCTCGTTTCGAAATAAAATTGCACATTTTGCAATCGTTGTTCAGGCGTGAGTCTATTCATAATGAATTGTAAAACCAAACTGAGAATAAATCACTTGACTGCTGTTAAATCGGTCGCCGTCTTGAAAAGTAGTGCCAACTTAAAGTTCTTTACCTCGAAAAAACACCCGTTATATAAAAAGTAAAATGTTATTGACTTACTTTAAGTCAAAAAACTTTAAGTTAAAAAATAATTTGAAAAGAAATTTGAACTTGTTTAATTTGGAAAAACAAAAAGAATTTTTTAAGCAAAATTAAAAATTAAAATTAAAAACAAACTATTGAAATTTAAACACTTCTTCTAAAAAAGATTAGTCGACTAATGTCTTCTGGTGATTAATCAGATTTAACAAGAGAACAATAAACGGCAGATATATTTTGTGTGTCCTGTTTCCTATTCATACTGTTGTCGTTTTTAAAGATGTGAAATGTTTCCAATGTATACCTTTTTTACACATGTCGCTCCGTTTGCAAAATTTCTACTTCATCGAAATTTGGTTGATGGTTGGTTGCAACTCGCCAGTGCTGTCTTCCCGGAACTTTTCGATTTAGTATCCGATTTGTGGTTCGCCATTCTTTGTCGTAAGAGCTGTTTGGTTGTGCCAACATAGCAGAGGTCACAATTTTCTTCCTCTTTGCTCATACAATTAATTTTATAAATTAGTTTTATAAATTAATTTAATTATTTTTAATTAATTTTAAAAACTACGTCCGTTTCATTTTCAATTTCGGGTTTAAGTCGCGTGAAAACAGAGGCTAGTGTACAGTGTATGACTTAAATACTAATTTCACATTTTTGCAACGGTCTTTGACAACTTGTTGAAAGTTTTGAGCCAAAGTTGAAACATAAACAATGATTTTGTAGACGCTGGCATTTTCAGTTGTAATTTTGTTATCTGTTGGTTGTTTATTTTTATGATGTTGTATGAGACTTCTAATAAGTTCGTATGGATATTGTCGGAATGAAACTTTTGGTCACTTAGAGTGAAGACTATACCAATTAAGTTGAAAGTTGACTGATCTTCATTAGAAGAAGTTTTTAAATTTCAATAGTTTGTTTTTAATTTTAATTTTTAATTTTGCTTAAAAATTTCTTTTTGTTTTTCCAAATTAAACAAGTTCAAATTTCTTTTTCAATTGTTTTTTATTAACTTAAAGTAAGTCAATAACATTTTGCTTTTATTATATATATACTAATTACTGTGTTTATAAATATGTTTCTTCGTATTATAAAGATCCCCTGAGGAAAACAGCAATCCCTGTCGAAACGTCGGGAAATTTAAATGAAGTAATTTTGTTTCATTGCTTATAAAAAGTGACCTTAACAGCCGAAGAGAAACTAGATTCTTCAACAAATAAAGATATTTCTTAACATTTTTTTACATTTAGATAGCTCTGATCACTTCGAAAAAGGTTCTATAATTTCCAACAATTTTTAATTGTTCCAAATAATTCTGAATATGTTGATAGACTTTTACCAAACTCCAAACAATTTCGAACATTTCTGAATAACTATAAAAATTGAAATTACTGAAGGTGAAATACTTTACAAGGTTAACAACTGCATTCAGCTTTATCAACTTTTATAATCTTCTGTAATCCTCCATTATATTGAAATTCTCTGGAGTGCAATATTATTTAATAACAACATTTTACTTTGTCTTAACTAAACCTCAACCCCATTCAATGTAAGGCAATAGCAAAATTATATACATACCTAGAATTAAGTTCGAAACTAACAACTTTTCTATACTAAAAGAAAAATAAACTTAAGTGACATTTTCCATTTAAAACCCATTGAAGCAGATCCTGATTGAAAAAAAAAACTTCTAATGTAGCTTCTTATGGGAGTAAAGTAAACTTTAAGCAGAACATTTTTTTATATCGACCAACATTGAAGTAATCAAAAAGTAAGTTTTCATTCGTTCTCGCCATTAAGTAGATAAATAAATTCTTTCATGAAAGGAAAAACTTTACCAGAATTTACGCCAATAAACACATACATAAGTTCACCATTAAATAAATTATTATATTTTCCTCGTAAATAAACCCAACACCATCATATTGACATCCATCTATCCATTTCGTAACTTTTCTTCTTAATAAAATAATAAATTCCATCAAACTTTTATTTCAACAACAAATAACTTTTCCCATAAATTTATTTTGTTTTTATTTCATTTATAAATGTATATTATTATTGGAGGGCGAGGGCGTGTCGGAAGTTCTATTATTTTGAAATCTTGGACAACAATCCCAAAACAGATGAAATGGTTGTGGAGAGGACATCAATAAAGTCATAAATCCAAGATGATAACGAACGAATAAATGAATTCTGCCTTGCCAAAATGTCCTTTCTCCTTCACTACGATAAATGAGGTCCTTGGATGTTTTATGGAGCGGATGGAATTCAATGTAAATAAACAGGAGAAGGACGATGAACAACACAAACGTCTCAGTTGAGATAGTGAGTGATTCAATCTTAGAATCAGTTTGACAGTTTTCTTCAAATTTATTCCTGATGGCGACAATTGGTTTTATTATCTGGTGCGATACGATTGAAGGATGGTTGCCATTAACTTTTATTTTATCTGACAAAATGACTTTCATTTGAATCAGAAAAGTGAAGTTTAATTTCCCCCCTTTGTAGATGTGTGAAGTTTCTCCACGAGGAGTGCCGACAATCGAATAGCTAGCATTGCAAAGGTTTCACTAATTTCGTTTTTCTTCAATTGCAATTTCCACGATAAATCCATTAGACAATCTACAGCAATAACACGCAACGATTTCTTTGTTTTTTTTTTCTTCTTCAAGAGGAGTTAGGAAAATCATAGATAATTGCTTTTCTCCCATTGAAATATAGCTACTGAATGAATTATCAGGAGTTTATGATGTTCTACGGCACCAATAAAAGAATCCGACTTGGGTGCAAGCAAGTCATGTCTAATTGAACAGGTTTAACCTGTGCAATTGCAATAAATGATTAATTATGTTGTTCTTTGATTGGAAGAGGATTTCACCAAAAAGGAAAAGTCTTAAGACACCTACTTGGTGTGATGGTAAATGCAAACTTGAGTAATTAGATTTTAATTTGTTGTGAAGTTTGATGACTGGTGAGATGACTTCTCTTAAGGTATAGAAATAATTAAGCTTATATGAAAAAAGGAAACAAGGAAATTGATCCTCCAGTTTTACTTGAATTTGAATCACAGATGCGAAATTTCGCATTATGAGATCTCGCAATTACAATAAACTCGCGATTTAGAATATCGCAATTATATACAGCCATATTCTGCTAAACGGGGAATCGAACGTTCGTTTTACCTCTTCGATTACCGTTTGCTCGTCGTAAATATTCTGTTAAAGGCCGCCGAGGGAACTACTTTATCAACCTTAATCTCGAATCTTTCGAATATTAATTTTGATTGAAATGTCATTACTATTTCAACAATTTGTTTGAAAAATGAAACAAAATTATAAAAATTGCATACCGCCGTGGCTTTTTAAAGATTTTAAATTAAATTCGGCAGTGTAACAATTGAAGTGAGACACGCAAAAGAACACAAGACGGTATTTTTTTTTTAAAGTGTGGTGTAGTTTTTTAAAAAGTGTGTGTGTGTTTTGAAAGTGTGATGTACGGTAATGTCATGTTCGTCGATGGAACTTATTTATGTATATGTTATGTACATACATCGGTACCTATACATTGTTGCTTAATCAATAAGAAAACTAAAAATAATTAACGCGTTGGGTGGAAAAGGGGGTAAGTTTTATATTTTTTTTACCAAATAAGAAGATGTTCTAGGTATTTTGACGGTGTTTGTTTCTGATTTAGCTTTAATTTTTGGTATAAAAGCGTTAATTGAAACTACAAATCGAAATATTTAAGTGGACGAATGAGTTACTTGCAAATGCGAATGTCACTTAACCCCTTCTTCCACCCAAAACGCTTCAATTATATTTTAATTAATATCTTGCTCAAGTTACGTCTTTTCAACTCGACAAACGCAACCAAATATTTGCAGATTAAAAGTGAAAGTTTTCTATAGAGCATGATAGATTCGCTCGATTATGAGAATGGTAAATTGAGTTACCTACGGAGTATGTTTCCCTTCGAAAGCTTATTTTCGTTTACTCACCTGCCTGCAGAAATGGTCTTTCCAAACGCTCATAATATTCATATTATGATTGTACTATCAGGTTCCTATTTTCGTCCTTACAGGTATCCATCCGTACAGCCTGCTAAAATTTCTCTCCTCCGGTAATAAGTCCAGGCCCTCTGCTAATTCATGCTAATTGCGCGACTGCACGTGACCTATCAACAGTTTTAAGGTTCCGCGTGTACATCTGAGGTTTGTTCTTAATTACCTAATCGTATAAGCTCATGGGTCGTCAAAATTAAATTCATCCATAGTTCCATATCCGAGTCGTTGGTATGGTAAATTATATTTGTGTTTTCATTTTGCCGGGAAGTTTAACTACGTACAAACCTCTAAACTCCTTGAGTACTTAAACTCCGAATGTGTCGTCAAGGTTCAGCAAGATTTTCCTGTTCACTGTTCACATGGTCCAGTCAAAGCGTAGTTAAAATCGCCTTCATGTTACAAAAAATATACAAATGGATTATTTTTTTCAAATTCTATCATTTTAGGGTCGCTGAATCCGAATCTGAAGAAATATAACAAAATTTCCTTGTGCATTTTGAGATATCCTCGAAAAAACGCGGTTTCGGTTTTTTGCATACGTGTTTCATCAGATATAAAGCGTATTTACTGAAATTTTACCTAAACAAAATGAAAGACCATTCAATTTTCTACAAAATTCATGCATATTGTTTATTTCTCAGACGAACCATTAGCCCGTTAGAGTGCGTTCAAATTTCAACATAATTTTCCATTTCTGTAAAAAAACAAACAAAACAAACCGTTAAAAAATCATATGTAAAAACAAATTGTTTTTTTTTACAGAAATGAGAAATTATGTTGAAATTTCAACGCGCTCTAACGAGCTAACGGTATGCCTGAAAATTAAACAATATATTTGAATTTTGTGGAAAATTTCATGGTCTTTAATTTTGTCGTGGGTGAAATTTCAGTTAAGACGCATAGTTTCCGAGATGTTAGCAAAAAACCGAAAAAAGTGCCAAAATTCCGCGGTTTTCGCGGATATCTCAAAACGGACCAAGAAATTTTTTTTTTTTTTTTCAGATTCGGATTTAGCGACCCTAAAAAATAGAATACAAAAAAAAATCCATTTCTATATTTTTTGTAACGTGAAACTACCATTTGACCGGACTATAAGTTAATATGCCTGATTTGAGCTGTGGGTACAGTTAGCTCGTTTGCAGGAGCTTATTAATGGCACACACTCTCTCACCTCTTGCTAGATACTAAAGGTCATGGACGTATATATATGGACTGCTAGTTCAACGACAGTTCCATACAATAATTGTCAAAAAAATGTCGCCAAAATTGTATATAGCGATGCTAGCCCTCCATACGCCACTGTAGGCAAAACAAAAAACTACTAAATTCTCACGTAGAATCTCGCGACATCTGTCTTAAAAAAATTATAAAGTCGCATATTCCAGCAACCAAATAACAGACTTTTTTTAATTTCATTCATACAAATGTCCGACATCTATGAGTATTTACCTTCCTTTTTTTTAGTGAATGTTTTTGTTTTGACTTTTCAGTATGGATTTTGACAAATTTTGTAAAAAAAATGTATCGCGTAGCAAAATTTCCTTACAATTTTTCGCGTGAATTTGTTTTATTTAATTAAAAGTGAAGTTTTAAAGATATTCCGCGATGATCGACAAAAAAAATTGCAAAAATTGTGCATTTTTTTTATGAAATAACGAAATTAGATAAAATGTGAACCACGTCAAAATTAATGTTAAAAAAAACTATGCAGATATTGTTGTTTTTGTGATACAAATATTTATTATCTATTATTTGTATATGTAATTAATTTAACTCCATTTACAAAAAATGTTGTTATTCAAATGAAATGAGAAATATCTATTTGTTTGGCGTTTGCCAACAAAAATGAGATTTCATATTTTTTCCGCTAGTGTAGTTTCGAGGGCAAGTGTCGCTCAAAATGACTTATAAAAGGAACCAACATGAGGTATGCAACTAGCAGTCCATATCTATTACGTCCATGCTAAAGGTAATAAGTATTCTCATCACGTGTTAGTGAAAGTAGGACTTAAGAATAATGGTTAAACGTCCATTAAGATGACTTCTCAAAATAATAAAAGAAAAATATAACAATTAAAAAAAAACTCAATAAAAATACATTTCGCCAAAAAATAATACAACTGCAATGACTAAAGACCAAAATGTTCCATAAAAATTTAAAATTTATTATTTTTAAGAAAATACTGATATAATCCTTTTTTTATCCCGAAAAAACCGCCAAACCAACGATTTTGCGTTGCACTTCCTCTGTTCAAAACAATTTTTCAATTAGTTATTTGCTGTGATGTGGTTGCCTAGGGATGCCCCACAAAATAATAAAAAATTAAAAATAAAAGTACAATGTAAATAGTAAAAACCCTGCTGTGCCATTAATTTAAAATGAACCAAGGGATCCCTCTTCTGGCAACTTCAACTCCATCCATAACACACAAACCAACAACAAAACAAAAACAAACAAAAAATATAGTTCACACAAAAATCTCTTTGTACTGCTTTGGTGCGCTTGAATACCATTTTATGGTGCGGTTTTTCGTTTGAAAGGATTTGTATATTTTTTTTTTTGTATTATTTCATTTTATTTTCTATCATCAGCGTTGTGAGCTTAAAATAATCCTTTCAACAATTTTGTGTGGACAAGTTTTTTTTTTTTGTGGATTAATCCTTTGGGATTGTTTTAAGAGCAAAGATAATGCTAAAAGGAGAATATTATGATGGTTCAATTGAAGTTCAGAGATTCCCTACTTTTCTCTTTCATTATCGAGTAATTATAAAAGTTTTTCCTTGTTTAGTGAAGTTATACCTATAAGTTCGATTAGTTGGAAGGTATAGTTGAATGGGGAACAAAGCTTTTTCTTTTGGTAAACAAAACGAATTAAGTTGAGTGGAGTTATCAACTAACTTACTATAAGGACTCATTAATGAACTCTCAGATGGATTTTTTGTTTGCTTATAAAGATAAAAAGTTTTTCACTTTGTATCTTAATTCAGATGGGAGAGGATGACATCGGGTAATTAATTTCAAAATGGATTTTTGTACTTAACTGTAAGATTGTGTTAATTATAAGAAATGTTCATTGTAAGAGTTTTGTATAGATGATTCTCCTATGCCGGTAATTGTAAAATTTGAATAAAAACTTACCACAAAAGAGCTAAATGAAGATGGAAATAAGTGCAGCTTTAGAAGGATTTTAATTTAATTTTAAATTCTGTAGTAAGTTATTAATAACTAACAGAAAGTACCCGGCGTTGCCCGGGCACTCGGTGCACTCAGCCTAGAACGATGTCTATATTCCTAATCCTTGTTTTAATAAAAAACAAAAATTCATTTGGACTCATTTTTTTTTTATTTATTTATTTATATTTTATATTATATTTTATCTAAATTAAATTTTTTTTAAATTTTTTTATATAACCTTTCTGGTTCAGATTAACGGTAAATTTAATTTTAATCAATTTGTTTTGGTGCTTGACTACGATATGCATATTTTTCTCTAACCTATTAGCAACGCCATCTGTACATCATCATTTTCAAAACGGAAAAGGAGTCCCCTATACAGTATATATTATTATTAAGCCCTCTGCTGGTGATATTAATATCGTAATTGAGGAGAAGCAGGTAGTCAAAATAAGAACTAAGGAATCTTTGCTCTTTAGTACAAACCTGATCACTGCAGCGCCAAAACATGAACTTGACGTTTGACGTAAAATGATGAAGCGTTGGATTTGACAAATTACTTTTTACTGTCAGATAAAACAGCGATGGCATTTGAATTTGTCACCCCTATAGTCAAAGCTGTCAAATTATTGAATTCAGTGTTTGCGCCAAACCTATACCAGATAATTCCCAATGCCTCCAAATAGTTCGCCAACAAACGTCAAATGCTTCACTTTGACTGATTGGGAATGGGACAAAATATAGAAACGTCAATTTACGTCGGATGAGTACGTCCAATCTGAACATCGTCTAAAGGTGACAGATTCAAATAGACATTTGTGAAAGTTATTTGTCAAATAAAAAATTAATTCAATAGCTTAACACCTTTCACCTTAAAGGTGACAGATTCAAATGTCATCGCTGTTTTTACGTGAAAAGTCAAAGTGATATTGTTAGAAAAAATTGGAAACGTGAAACGTCAAAATGGTCAATTAAATTACTTTAATTGTTCGCCGGGCAAAAGTTTTTTTAAAAATTAACCCAGTTTTAAAGTGTATTTTGTTATTTTTAATATCCTAAAACCTGACGAACAGTTAAAAGTAATTTTTACAATAAATTTTAGAAAAGAATAGTTTGTTGTTATATGTGTTTTACCACAGTAACAATATAACAAATAAACTAACAAAACTACTCTTTTATATAGTAGTAGGATATACACATTGTAAAGTGTTATACCTTTACCTAGTATCTATTTCGCATCTCCAAATACTGAATACTTACAGCTATGGGCAGAGAAATAGCAAACTCATGACTTTTGTTCTGAAAATACTGTTTACTGTTTACTTATTAAATATAATATTGATTTATTTACAGGGATAGCTCAATAAGGTATTTAAATACAAAAAAAATAGAAAACTTAGAATTAAATTCATATGAGTTGAATTTAAAAAAAAATATTTAAATTTGTGATCACATAATTTGTAGTGGACACAGAAATATCACACATTGAAAAATCTGTTAAGAAATCTTAATTTGAAAAACGAAACATATGTTTTTATATAATTTCTATATTTACCAAGTAAATACTTTGTTGGTTGACCAAGATTTTTCAGAGTAGCGTGGCATCTTCTGGGCAAACTTTCCACTAATTTTTGGCATCTGCTTTGGAAGATAGAGTACCACGCTTCTTGAATTCCATTCCAAAGCTCCTCCGAATTTTTAAATTTACATAGTTTGAATAATCTTAACCTTGACATCATTCTATAAGTTTTCTATGGGGTTAAGAACGGGACTTTGTGCTGGCCAGCTAAAAATTTTAATATTTTCTTGTAAAAACCACTCCTTGACCACGTTGGCTGTATGTTTTGGGTCATTATCATGCATAAAAATCCAGTTAACAGGCATTGACTCGAACGAGAATGGTTCCATTGTGTTTTTTTAAGATATTGAGGTACCCGAACTTATCCATCTTACCATCGATTCTCACCACTGGACCCACTCCGTGCCAAGAAAATGCACCCAGACCATCGCACGCTTCCGCCACCTTGCTTCACAGTTTTAATTGTGTATTTAGAATTGAATGGTTGGCATTTGGGGCGATGAATAAAAGTTTTTCCATCTGGTCCAATGCGGTTAACCTTTGTTTCATCGCTCCACAGCACCCTTTTCTAAAATCTAACGTCTTTATTGAGATGGGACTTGGCAAATATCAATTGAGCTCTAATATTTTTTTTTGAAAGCAACGTTTTTTTTCTGCTGACGCGTCCATACAACTCCGCATTGTTTAGTCTTCTTCTTACAAGTCTGCTCGAGACATTTGCACAGAATTCTTCATTAATTTCTGTCATAATGATCCTGGACGATTTAAAAGGATCCAACTTGCACTTTTTAACAATCGTTCTGTCGATACGTATTGACGTTTTTCGTGGGGGAGGCTTTCGAATTTTATTTTCCGTGTTAAAGTCAGGATCGCTGTTGACTAAATCAATGTCATTATATACCATTTTTCGCGAACAATTCACTGATTAGGAAATTTCTGAAGGATTTTTCCCTTGTTTATGGAGCTCATAAATGATACTCCTTTTTTCTGGAATACAATGAACGCCTCGGCCCATATTTTGTTCACACCGTGTTTAAAATACAACCGAAATTACAAAAAATACGACTTTCGATCGCAACTTTCGATTTACAATTGATATCTTAGTATATAAATCAAACTGTGCTATTTCTTTGTCCACTTGTTATAGGCTATGAAATATTAAAAATGACCAACAACACAAAAATATGAGTGATAACGGAACAATTATGGTTTTCACCTGTTGTATCAGTTGCTGCAAGCAACATACCTGGTCAATGCTGTAACGGTAAAACCATCCTCCACTCATAATAGTGGAATCAGATTTGCCCTTCCATCCTATAGATACAGGGTCTATAGATGTCGTTGGATGGAAGGGTGTCCAGTAGGCCAGGACCAGGGTAGGCATGCTTGCTTGGCCTTGAGCATAGCTCGTCGGTTTGTGGGTCGGGGTCTTTTGGCCTGCCTATCTGGACTACCGTGAATTACATGCCTTTTTGAAAACTACTCTAAACGGAAAAACAAAGTAAAAAAAATTAAAATAAACTAGGGCAGATCATATATGAACAGACGGACAATACAAAAAAAAGTAAAATAAACTACCTTAAAATAAAGAAAAGCGATGTTTGGAAGCGAAGGAAGGATCTCTTAAGCTGACTACCTAATAGTTCTTTTAATGCACTACCTTTGGTGGTATTGTAACCGTTGAGCATCCCTCCCCTTTACCAACTCATTGTTGAGAAGGCACCATGGCTGTCACGCGCTCAGATAATGTGACAACAACTTACATAAGGCTTAAGGCCTCACCTGCATCACTCATATGCCCAGGACCTCCTCATCCTGTCTGCCACCAATCACTCCAAAGAAGGAAACTTAATCTTCCATATATTTCAAATTACTAACCATTTAAACAAAAAAACAAAACAATTTTTTTCATATGAAGTCATAGTACATTGTTATTTTATTAAATGTTTATTTGAGAGTTCAAATAAAAATTGTTATGTAATTATAAATTTACGTAGCAAACAAAATAAAGAACCTCTCTGGTCTTTCGAAATTGAAAAATTGAATTTTAATTATTAAATTGTTATTTATCAATGCATACATATGATATTTGCAATAAACGAAAATTCATGTAAATATTGTTAAATAAGACAAATATTATAACATACAAATATATAAAATAATATAACAAGCATACGCTTTATCATCCAGCGAAGGTACCTATTTTAAATAATTTCTCAAACACTCACATACACAAGACCGAATGAATCTTCTTATAAAGAAATAGCATATTTAAAGTAAATAACAAACAAACAAAAATAATGAAAATTATTACAATATTTTTAAAATTACGTTAAAATTAACAACAACAATATTAGATATCACTATTATGGAAATTGAAAACATATATTAACATTAAAAAAAAACAAACTAACAGCCCTATTCTGGCGCTGAGAGGGTCTCAAGTCTCAAATTTTTAAGACTAATTTTTTGAGAGGTTTTTTGTTAGGTGATCTCAAATTCGTATTCTGCAAATGCGGTCTTAAGAAACCTCTCAAAAAAATTCACCACAGGAAGGTAAATTTTATTTGTTTTGGCAGGACTGTTTTCTAATTAAAATGAAAAATAATTCAAACAGATAAGTGGGAAATATAGTTTTAAAACAAAATAAAGAAAACTATGGAGCTACAAGGGGTATGTGGGTGCAGTCGACGGCTCCGATAGTGCCTTTAATATTGAATTTTTTAAAAAACCTATGAAATTTCTTTTTCAGGGTTAATAAACATTTCAGTTTTTTTTATATTAAATTATATACGAACCCAATTTTTGTTTTGATTACATCATTATTTGCGATTGGAAAACGTATCGATCCTGCTTTAATTTTAACCACAAGCTTGCAGATATGGGCCACATTTCCTGAAATAGTAGGTTGGCTAACAGGAAGGGTGTAATTGTTTCCTACGCATTTTTGGTAGGAGCCATGGGCAAGAAAATAAAGAACTGAAATAAACGATTATAGAAGAACAAAATAATAAATCAAACAAATAAAATATAAAATATGATACTCGTATACTCGAATGACAAATGGCAAAGAAAATGGTTGTTCGTCGTGCTGCTCTAGGTCATGAATAAAGTCCCAGCACAAAGTTTTGGGCAGCCGAAAAAATTTTGTGAATGTTTCCTCTTGAAGAGAAAATGGATCATTAATTTCAATTGTTTGAGCATTCTCCTCCGCTCCAATCTTAAAAATTAGTTAATTAAAAAATAAAAACACTTTATTCACTTTCTATAAAATAATAAAATTCTTACTTTTCATTCTCTTCCAAGAGATGTATTAAAATGAACATGTCCATATTTTGCCTTCTTCTTTGTATAAAAAAAAAACGCAGTTGTGATGTGCCAAAGAGCAGATCTCAATTTTAAAGATTTTGAGATGCTAACAAGTTGAGAGGTTTTCGCCAGAATACCAAAAAAGTCTCAAAATCAAATTCACCCCGAGTT
The DNA here is from genome assembly GCA_951217065.1 of Baccha elongata. Lineage (NCBI taxonomy): Eukaryota > Metazoa > Arthropoda > Insecta > Diptera > Syrphidae > Baccha > Baccha elongata. Next base: position 44,774,486 of record OX578274.1, read on the forward strand.
GAGAGGTCTTTATTTTTTGAGAGGTCGCCAGAATAGGGCTGTAAGCAACACAAAAACAAAAAAAATAATATTTCTCATCACATAACAGCATATTGGCACGAAAACAATCCATAAGTCTATAGGTATTATATGATGCAGGTTCTTCGTTATTTTTAAATTAATATTGTCAGTTTTTTTTTTTTTTTTGTTTTGATTCATAAAAAAAAAACTCAAGCCGGAATCGTTATTTAAGAATTTTAACATTTTGAGTGTAAGTTTATTTCCACATTTTATGGACATTCTCACATTTTAGGAAGTTTTTCACAAATTAATTTTTCACTTTTCACTGCTGGTTGATTATAAGTCTTTATTCCTGTTTCCTTATAATTTGTATTCTCTTTTCTTTAATTGCTTTCCAATATTTGAATTCAAAAAAAAAAAAAGAAACATCTAGAACTTTTAGATCAGTTGTTAAAAATTGAATAAAATCAATTGAATTTCTTCACTCAAGGGTTTAAGCCCAAAACCACTTTTTCTTTTTAAATTCAAAACAAAAAACCAAATATTCAACTTTTTACTTGCAGAACATAAAACAGAATGACATTATTATTTTTCAAAATTTTCCATCTAAAAATACAATTTGTTTATCCAGAATAAACAAACTCAATCTGGCTACTTAAACAAAATTTGCTGAGTGGATTTTTGTCAAAGTAGATAAATTTGTTTTGCTTATGCAAAACAAAGAATTTAAAGACGACCCTACAATATTTACAACGATCACTCAACATAACGGATATTGACTTGCAAATTTGTTTATGTGCTATTTTCCAGCCCAAGCTGTATGTATTAAAGTTGATTTGCCTTCACCAGCTGATGATCTCGACGTGCGTCGACCAATTAATATTAAACACCAAATTTGATTGTATTAATGAAATATTTTTTATTTTCTCTTACATTCCACCAAGTAACTCATTTAATTTTATAAAGCTCACATCGTTAATTGTTGTACTTTATTAAAAAACCGTATACAGATAATCAAAATATTGTTATTTAAGGTGATTTTAACTTGCCCAATGTTAAATGAATTTATGATCCTGATGAGAAAGTACTTATTCCTTTTAATATTATATTTTATCACGATTGTGAATAAAAGATCTAACAGATCAAAGGAAATCTCTACACTGCAGTTGTTCGTCCAATGATTACATGCGCTTCAGAATGTTGAACAAGATGAATGAGAGCAAATTGATGGCAACTGAGATGAAGTTGCTTCACATGGCACCAGGATGGAGTGACGAAGCTTGATCGAAATAGAAGTAAGAAAATCCAAAGAAACCTTTACATTGAAGATTCGATTGTGAATAAAATACAGCACGACAAACGCTGTTAGTTGAGAGCCATGTTTAAAAGGAACTATCATAACAACGTTCCGTTGCCGACCTACATACTTAAGTAAGTAATTATTATTATGTATCATTACGAAGAATCAAGGCCATTAATCCATTTCAATAAATTGTATTCACTCTCATATGTTTCAAATAAATTTTGCCTGAAATCATTTCAATAACTTTTCATTCCTTCTGTCATATTTGTAAAGTTTTTTCATTTTCAATATGGAATTCATTAAATTCTCCTATAGGTAGCTATTTTTTACTTTTTATTCCTATTTGTATTCGCTCGATGTACCGTATCCATATTGAAAGTAAGTTTCAACCTTTTTTTGCTCGACATCCACTTCATATCCCTGAAATGTACCTTTCTACCAAACAAACACCTATTTGTATATACCATACTATACATGTGCACTTGTGCATTTTCAATTTTCATTTGGCCAACATTGATTCGAAATGAAAATCCACATAGGGGAGTATGAGTGTGTTTGAATTTAGCATTTTAGTCCTCGGAAGAGGCACAGAAAGGACGGACGTTTGAAAATGAAATGGATGGCAACAAATTAACTTCCTATGCTTTTAGACTAATAAACTTGAAAACGAAATGGAAACACAGGAAAGCGCTGAGCTGAGCAGCTCAACTGAAAGGAAATGAAAATCCCAACACAAAAGAATATTATTTAGTGCTATATTGAAATCTGGGTTGGGTTCATCCCATCAGAGTTTAGATAGATATTCAGATTCAAATTCAGATTCACAAAGAAACGAGCATGAGTCAGATAGCCACCTTTCATTTATGCGAAAGTGAGTGAATTCTGAGAATGAAAAGCTTGGCAGGATAATGTGGATATGAGGACATACACATAAAGAGTAGATATTAATTCATCTAGGACATGACACAGCTTGTTGGCTTTCCTTCTCATTTCTACTGTGGGGATCATCAAAACATGTTTGAAAAGTAGTTTCTTTGTGTATTAACAGAAGGTTTTTTATGACGTATTAAACTTTTTTGAAAGGAAAGATACTTAAAATTATTTAGACACAATAATTGAGTTTGTTAAGAAGAAATTGTTGTTAGACTATTATTAATGATTTACCCTATTATTCAAAACTCTAATACTGCGGCCTAAAAGTAGGCAGCATTTACTCCAACAAAATTAAGTTATTTTATGTATGCATAATTCAGGCGAAAGATAAATTATTTATTCGTACCATACAGTTAGGAGCTCAATAAATTTAAGTATAACAGTTTAAATAAGGTTACCATTTGTCTGTTTTTGTTGGAGTTCGTCATTAAATTAATACATAAATAAATAAATAAATATGAGAAATAACCGGCTGGATATAGGAACTCTATATCCATTTTTGAGCCGCCTGTAAAGATGGATTTGGTTATAGGTTGTAAAACTTCATTACTAATCCACTCCTCTCTACTTGGGAACAAGAATAATTGGAATGGCCTTTCAAAATCTGTGAAGGGAACTATGTAGTCAGACCTGCAGCAGTTTCCTGCATATAAAGGCCAAGTGGCAGAATATTAATTATGGTTTCTAAGCCCGCCGTAGGTGTCGTGCGCAAGGCACTGGTTGATCCAATGCATGCAAGTCTCTGGATGTTAGTCAACGCCTTAGGGTTTTTAGCTTTATTAGCGGCTTTCCACCAAACTAAGCATCCATACGTCAGTATCGGTCTCACTATCGCAGTATACATCCATAGAATTACCTTGGGTTTTGGGCCCTAATTTTTCACAAAAATTCTACTGCATGAGTAAAATGCGATGGATGCCTTTTTGACTCTTTCTTGGACGTTCACTTTATAGTTCAATTTCCTATCAAGTATGATTCCGAGGTATTTCGCGCTTTCGGATAACTTGAGGGATGTGCCTTCAATTGATGGAATTGTGGAATTGTTCGTTTGTTCGTTGATGGAAGTAGTTCTGTTTTTTGGGGGTTAATTCACAACAGAAAGTTAGGGTCTCAGAAGTGCCTAATAACCCGATTTCTGAAACTTTGAGTGATAGTGTAATTCTTGTTGATAAGTGTTCTTTGCCCCTTAAGAATGTGGTGTTACCAACTTTGAGACTAGTCCCTCCACAAAAAACTATCTTTCTTTCGAGGTTTGATTCATCTACGTCGGAAGATGATATTACTAATTATATCAAAGCGGTACTGAATCTTGACAACACTAATGGAATATCATGTAATAAATTTAAATTTAGAACTGCCCGGGAAATTGCATCTTTTACTGTAAAACTGCCCGATTCCTTGTTTAATTTAATTGTTGATCCGTCAAAATGGCCCGAAAATACTGTTGTGCGTGAATTTGAAACTTGTCCGCGTGAAACTGTTAATCGTGTTCATCTACAAAATACAACACAGATTCCAAAAAACTAAATAATTTTCCTGAATCTGCTGTTTCTATTTTTTACCACAATGTTGGTGGGATGAAATCTAAATTAAAACAATTATATGTCAAATCGTTTACTATTGATTATGATGTTCTTATTCTTTCTGAAACTTGGTTAAATGAAACTGTCCGTGATAACGAAATTTTGTGTAATGACTTCAATGTGTTCCGTTGTGACCGAAATTTATATTCAAGCAATAAATCTGAAGGTGGTGGTGTTCTTATTGCCATAAAATCTTCTCATCACTCAAAACAACTTGCTGGAATTCATAATAATATTGAGTTTATTTGTGTACAATCTGTTATTTATGATAAATCTTTCTTGTTTTCTTGTTCTTATATTCCTCCGATGTCTGGAAGTGATATTTACAAAAAGCACGCTGAGAATATTTCAAATGTAGTTGCAAGCTCAAAAAACTCCATTCTCTACATAACTGGGGACTTCAATTTGCCGAAAATCTGTTGGATTCCTGATCCTGAATATGGAGCCTTTCTAATACCAGTTTTACCGGAAACAAATAATGATGATGCTTACTGTTTTATTGATGAATGCTCCGTTAACGCTATTGTACAAATAAATAATATTTTAAATTCGAATGGGAAAAGTTTAGACCTTGTTTTTACTGACGAGCCTGAAATGAACTCAATTGTGAAAGCCGATTATTTTCTATTTTCTGAATCTGAACATCATGTTCCAATCGAACTTAAGCACTTTGTGGATAGAATTAAAAGAAGAAATAAAACTGAAAGTAGATACAAGCTGGATTTCAAGAAAATTGATGAACAGAAATTTAAACAAATTTTCTTGACTTATAATTGGAATTCAATTTACACTGAAACTTATATTGATAAATGTTGTAACGAATTTTATATCCACTTAAATAATTGTTTATCTGTTTGTACACCGTTAAGAAAAATGTCTAACAATTTTGACAGGCCACCATGGCTAACTAAACACATAAGAATTATGCGTAACAAGAAAACGAAACTGTTTAGGAAGTATCAGCAGTCGTCCTCTGTTTCAGACTACGTTAATTATAGTACTGTCAGAAGGGAACTTCAATCATGTTTAAAAGTATCTTATGAGAACTACGTGGCTAGTGTTCGACGTGAAATTCCAACAAATCCACGAAAGTTTTGGAACTTTGTTAATACAAAAAGGAAGTCTTCCAAGTTCCCAAGCATAATGAACTACTGTGATAATTCTACCAATGATTCTGCTTTAATCTGTGATATGTTTTCTGACTTTTTTCAACAAGTTTATAAGAAACCTGATTCCTGTGATACTATTAGCTGTGATACTTTGAAAGAAAATGTGCAATACTTTCCGCAACTAGGCTTTCCTTCTCCGGTAATCAACGAAACTGTGATAAAAGACTATATTTTAAGACTGAAAAACTCTATGTTCTCTGGACCTGACGAAATTCCATCTTGTGTTTTAAAGCAATTCGTAACTGTTTTAGTACGTCCTCTATGTTATTTATTTAATTTGTCGTTAAAAAGTGCTGTTTTTCCTACACAATGGAAAAGTTCTTTTATTATACCTTTACACAAAAAAGGCAATAAATGTAATATAGAAAATTATAGAGGAATTGCCAAACTGTCCTGCATTCCAAAAATGTTTGAGAAAATTGTATTCGATGCCGTAAAGAATAATTGGAAACAAATAATTTCTCCTTATCAGCATGGATTCACTGAAGGAAAATCTACGGCTACAAATTTAATGGAATTTTGCTCGGATGTCATAAATAAAAATCAAGACGGATACCAAACTGATACCATTTATTTGGATTTTTCAAAAGCCTTTGATCGTGTGAACCATTCCATTCTATTAAAAAAGATAAAATGGATAGGACTGCCTATCTGGATTTTAAATTGGTTGGATTCTTATTTATCAGGTAGAACTCAATTTGTGTTGTTTAAAAACAAAGTTTCAAAACAAATAAATGTCTATTCTGGAGTCCCTCAAGGAAGTCATATGGGACCTCCCCTATTTTTGTTGTTTATTAATGATATGTGCAATGTTATTGTTCGGTCAAATATACAAATGTTCGCTGACGACGCTAAATTGTATTTCTCTTATAAAAATGAACTGGAAGCTAACTGGTTACAAAGTGATTTAGACAATGTTGTAAAATGGTGCCGTACTAATAAAATGGAGCTTAATATGTCGAAATGCAACGTAATGACTTTTACTCGTCGAATACTGCCGATCCAGAAAAACTATAAAATAAATGATGATCTATTGGAAAGTGTAAATTATGTTTGTGATCTTGGTGTTATTTTGGATCAAAAACTGACATTTAATAAACATATTGACTATATTGTGAATAATTCGAATCGAATGCTTGGTTTTTTGCGTCGGTGGGCTACAGATTTTCAAGATCCGCATATACTAAAAATGCTATATTGTTCTTTGGTGCGATCGGGTTTAGAATACTGTAGCAACGTATGGTGTCCACGTTACAATGTTAACATAAACCGCATTGAATCTGTCCAGAAAAAGTTCCTGTTGTTTGCCTTGCGGTATCTTCCTTGGGATAGATCGACCAACCTACCATCGTACAACAGTCGCTTAAAACTTTTGAACCTTGATACATTAAGTAAAAGAAGAAATATATCTAACATCCTTTTTGTTTTTAACATATTAAATGGAAATATCGATTCAAATAATCTACTTTTTAAAATAACCATTAATGTTCCAAACAGAACTTTCCGTCATTTTGAACTTTTAAATTTAAGATTTAATAGAACTGTCTATGGTATTCATGAACCACTTTTTGCTGCTTGTGTCGATTTTAATAATTGTTTTAATTTAATAGATTTCAATTTAAACTCAAAAAATTTAAAAATAATATTAAGAAACAATTTACAAGACTAAAATTAAAATTATATTTATGTTCCTATGTATGTTTACTTTAAAAGCTAAGAATTGAATTTGTAGCTAAATAAATAAATAAATAAATAAATAAAATAAATAAATAAATACCTAAGCCGTTTTTTCGGGCCCATTTGTTCAGTGTGTTGATAGCTCTTTGGAGGATATCACTGATGGTGTCTAAGAATTTCCCTGCAGCCATTGTGACTAGGTCATCTGCTTAGACAATGACTTTTATCCCATCATTATTAAGCAGTACTAAGACCTCATTCACAACTAATATCCACAGCAGTGGTGAAATGACCCCGCATTGGGATGTACCTCTTGAGGCAGTCATTTTTAATTCAGTTTTAGCTAGAGTGGAGTTATACTTGAGTCATGAGTCATGACTCATGAGTTATACGTCTTTCAAACAATTTCAAACATGTACACGGTTTCAGGAAGGCGATGGTCTTATACATTTTGCCAATATCATTTAGAGCAAATAGTGAGTAGGGCAGGCGTAAGCACAAAATTAATTTAAAAAATATCAGCTATATCAGTCGCTGTTAAAACAGCAACAACAACAGCTGGATGAAGTAGAGCATCACATTCACACTGTTGATTGCAGAAATAGTCGTCGATGGAGCAATGCAGCATGGAATTATGTGTGCTAACCATATGGTCGAAAAAAAGTTTTAATACTTGTTTGTGAATTTTAATTTTAGATATTTTTGTTTCAATAATCAATTATAAAAACTGAAAATTATTTTTAATAAGAAAAATCTTACAGAAAAGACGTGATTTTTATTCTCTGGGAAAAAAATTCAATGACTTAATAATTATTTGACGATATAAAGAAAGTGATATTTGGTAATGACTTCCCCAAGAAAGAAAAAGGTAACTGTACATACAGTCCATTTTCTCTACTAGCTGACTTTCGACGGTCACCTTATTTTCAACTAAAGGGTTACCAGACAGACGCCTTTTAAATTGAAAAATAATTAAGTATCAATTGCCAACAATTCATCGAAAATATACGAAAAAATAAATCACAACAACATTTAACAATTCTACAATAATATTGATTATATCTTTATTTAAAATAATTTTCGCTTTATAAAAATAATTAATGCATACAAAGATAGATAATATAATTCTAAATTTAATAATATATTTTACAAAATTATGTAATAATAAATTTTGTGATTAATAATTTGTTTTATGGCGCGAAAAAAAATAAGCCTTATACATAACCGTATACAATTAAAACAAAAATCAACAGAATATAAAACTCAACGAAAATTAAAAAAAAAAGTTAAAAAATTTACGCATTATATGAATCTCATGTTATTTTGAAGAAAAAAAGTATTTTGTTCAGGTTTTGAAATTTTATATAAGTACAGTTATTTATGTTTTCTTAAATTGTATTTTTAATTTTAAAAATCAAAATGTATCAATGACAAAACCCGAACAGAATTCTTTTTTTTTTTTTTGTAATTTATCCTCCACAAAATGATGAAGGGACATCTGATTAAGAGATAAATTCAGATTTATTTTGTTATAATAATGTTAATGCGAACAGAAATTGTAAATTTAAGGCCAAATTAATATTATTTTACAAAAGTTATAACACCACTTAAAAAATCGATTGAAAAAAAAAATTAACAATAAATAATAAATTAAGCAAATAAAATAAACAAATCAAATTTTGACAAAATTGCACAAACCAATAAATATTTAACAATTATTGTAATTATTTAACATTCTTCAACATCATCGTTGAAATAATTAAAATTATAAATTTAAATGCATTTCTTAAAGCCAAATTAAATGCAAATAAAATTGACATTTCGTTGCCAGAAAAGAAAACCTAATGGCAAGAGTTCTTTTTTTTTTTTAATTATATAAAGTTAAAAAAAAATCATTAAATTTAAAATAAAAAATTTTTTATATTAAAACAAAAAAAAATATATATATTAAAAACTAAATAATTTTCGTTTATAATAAATGACAAATTGATAATAATTATAATTGTATACGTTAAAAAGTAAAATAAGCAATACAATTATAAAATATAAAATATTATGCCATTTCAATTATTAAAAAAGTTTAAAATGAAAAAAAAAAAAATTATACTTAAAATTATGAAAATTAAGAAAAAAATAATAATATTTATATTTTATTTATGCTAAAACAATTTTGACTGGTCCCATTGGGAGCTGCTTCATATAATTCCATGCATCAACACGGGTCATCTTCGCAGTGGATGCACCATTGATGAAGAGAATTTCATTGCCATTTTTAACCAATCCAGATTTTTGTGCAGCACCACCTATTGGGGAAAAAATTAAAAAATAATTATTAGTTTTGATTTCATTTTGTTTAATTTATTTATTTACGGACCCATGAAAATTTTCTTAACAATTAATGGGCGGTTGCCCAATGGCGAATCAAAACCACCTTCAATTGAAAAACCAAGACCACAGCTGTCTTTGACTATTTCTACAGTCCTAGCACCGGTGGTGGTGTTTTCTTCTGAAATGATAAATATATTTAATTAAATATCTATTCAATAGTATTCTGAAAATTTATTTTTAGGACACGGAATCATACCAGGATGATAACCACCTATGCACCTATGTTGAAAGTTTTCATCAAACTGCTCCTGAATAAGCTAAGCAAAATACAAGAAAAACAAAGACTAACAACCGTTTGCTGAAATGATACTTAAGGATTTATGTTCGACATAGATTCTTAAGTGACAGTTTATGCAAAGGAAAAAGTACTATTTAAGAATTTATGTCGAACATAAATACTCAAGTATCGTTTCTGCAAATGTGCCTAATACTCGAACAAAACTAAAACCTTGGATTTAGAAATAGCTAAACATTCCAAAGATTTAAAAAATTAAAAAAGAACTTGAAGAAAAACATGAATGCCCTGCTATTTCTATTCCTAAATGTTGCTTAAGCTTTTGAGAAAGTTGAGCAGTTGGAACTTGAATACAATATGAAATTGGAATTAATACGAAACCGTCCGACTCTTTAGAGAACGGTAGTGTCTTAGTAACAGTCTTGTATCTCTGATTTATGTACTATAGGTACCAGTGGACATCAATGCTATCATGGCAACAATTGTAGATGATACACTCCGTGTCACTTGATTAAGGACAGTCAGTTTTCTTGTTTCATTTTGCGATATTTTTAAAATTTTGAGAAAAACCAAATGCAGAATGAATAAAGAATATATTAGGTTTATATTGTAAAAAAAAATTTAGGATTATGTTGATAATTTCAACATTTATGATGCTTTTCCCAAAAAGGTCATAAAATGTACCTGTTTTTTTGTTTCACTTTTATAAATTTTACTTATATAAAGATAAACAATCTTCCGATTTGTATTAATAGTGAAGTTGTACCTTACGTTAAATCAATCCCAATGTATCTTGGAATGACAAATGAAAATAAAAAGAGCACATCAAGTAAAAAAGAGACAAACTAGACAAATATTGAAAATCTATTGGTTACTAAAAGGGAACTATGTTTTGTTCTATAAAGAAAACATAAATGCTGACACCATCCAAGCATTCCAAAAAAGTCCTTCTTTTGAAAAGTCAACGCTTGTTGGTATATAAAAGTGTTTGCAGGCAAATAACCATTCCATAAACATTTAATAAACATTTCAGAAACATTTAAGAAATATTTAAAATATTTCTCAATTGCTTCTTAAATGTTTTTATAGTGTTTCTTTTGTCTGGACGCTTGATAAATATTTCTGAAATGTTTCTCGCTTTACCATTTGCTATGGGAAACATTCAATGTTTCAAAAATGACAGAGGAAGAACATTAAATGGGCAAATGACAAAATGAGAAACACGAAAAATGTCAAAAATGTTGCTTTAGCAACAGGATTAAAAAAATTCTTCGAATTTGTGAATAGAATTATTTTATTTGTTGGACAAATATAAACTATTACAAATTTCCTGCAATTGAAATTTGTATTTTATTTTAAAAGATTTAACAATAATTGTATTTATTTGGTATCTTACTTTTAGTATTCTTTTTGATTCAAAATTAATTTTTATTTTCTCCGCTATATTTTTATAAAAGTACGTCTTTTCTTTTAGATGATTTGTTTTGAATGTTCTAGTTGCTGTTATTATTTTTCAAGTTTTTTAAATTTTATTTTTTACACAAAGTAGTTTTTATTTTTTGTTTTTTATTTTAAGAAGTAGATTATTTTCGAGATGTCGTTCGGCTTGCCAACATATTCCTTCAAGCGTTCACACCAAAAGAAACATTTTGGAAACATTTTATAAGCGTTTCTCAAACAATGTTAGCAAACTTTAGGAAATAGCGACGTATAGTAATAAAAACGATTGCAGAAATAGTTAGGAAACAGACAGTATCTCATAATCAGCATCTGCAAATACATATACTCACTCCGTAGTGGAAAATTGTGCTTGATAAATCAAGATTAGTGTGGTTTCTCTCCAGGCAAATGAACAACTGATCAGATCTTTACCTTTAGGCAGGCGATGGAAAAATGTCTAGAATTTAACATTCCAACATACCACCTGTTTATAGACTTTAAGGCCGCCTATGATAGCATAGCCAGGGTAGAACTTTACAAAGCCATGAGAGAATTCGGCATCCCAAAAAAATTGACACGACTATGTAGGTTGACCATGACCAACGTAACAAGCCAAGTAAAACAAACCAGATTGCTATCCAGATTAATCAACAACTTTAATGGACTCCGACAAGGGGATGGTTTGGCCTGCCTCCTCTTCAACCTGGCGTTGGAGAAAGCAATCCGTGACTCTGGCACGGCAACAAGAGGGACCATCGTCAACAGGTCCAGCCAGATACTGGCTTACGCAGACGACATCGACATCATCGGAAGAACCGAGCAAGCTGTACACGATTCCTTCATCCAGATTGAGCAGGCGGCACAAAATCTGGGGCTGCACATTAGTGAAGGTAAAACAAAGTACATGGTGGCGTCGAATGCGAGAGGAACAGTTGGTCAAACAATCAAGGTAGCGGAGCACGAATTTGAAGCGGTGCAATCCTTTAAATACCTTGGGTCAATAGTAGCAGCCGATAACAATATAGAAGAAGAAATACGCGGCAGGCTTCTCAAATCCAACAGAGCCTACTACAGTCTGTCAAAGCTCTTCAAATCCAGAAATCTCACCATAACTTCAAAACTACTGCTGTACAGGACCATGCATGGTCCTGCCAGTACACACATATGGATCCGAGACTTGGTTGCTTAGCAAAAGGCACTCCGACCTCTTAGCCACGTTCGAGAGAAAAGTTTTTAGGAGAATTGTTGGCTCCATATGTGAGGAAGGACGATTCCGAAGACGGTACAATCATGAATTGTACGCAATCTACCTTGAAGCAGATATAGTGACAAAAATTAGGCTCGGTAGACTTCGGTGGGCAGGGCACCTAGCTCGCATGAGCGAAGAGGAACCTGCTCGGAAAGTTCTTTGTGGTACATTCTATGGCAGACGACAGCGTGGTAGACCATGCTTGCGCTGGAGAGATGGCGTAGAATAGGACGCCCGGAGCCTTGGGGTGCGCAACTGGATGGCGTCGGCAACTGGAAGGAGGCCAGGTTCGGACCCCGATTGTCGAGCCGATGGTGATGATGATGATGATAAACTCTTACTCAACGCCCAGGCAACTATATCAGGTACTATATTTCTTACACTATCAGATCCTGTTCCTAAGAAGCTTAAAGCAAGCTTCCAAACAAAGATTTGACAACACATTAAATGTGTTCCACTGGCTCATCACTTTTTGCTGTCATTCTGTCATAAATTCAGCAGAGAATCCGAATGTCAAAAGCTTTAGAAAAGTCAATATAAATACAATCTAGTTCCTGCTCGATTTCCAATGCGTTGGAGAACTTGTGTAAAAAGGTTAGAAGGTTTGTTACCGCCTCTACATGAATCCGTATTGTTGATTACAGATAATATTTTTGCAAAAAAACATCATACTATTACAAACCACTTGCTCAAATAGCTTGGTCTTTATGTCAGAATTATATTACCCTTTTTAAAAACTGGTGTAATATATGAATTTTTCAATATACATCATGGAAATTTCCCCGACTTAAGGGATAGCTTGACAAAAAGTTGAAGAGGAGAAATTAAAATGGAGCTACATTTTTTCAGTATAATTGGAGGAATGCCATTTAGGCCTGGAGAGGTAGTCATCTTTAAACAAAGAAAGAAAATGTAAAATCTTATCAAGATCCATTGGAACGTTGTTAAAAGTTAATTGAGGACAATCACGCGAAAAATCAAAGAACTAAACATCAACATCGATACAAGTGTCAATAAAAGAATTACAAAATTTTTTTGAAAATGTATTTGTGCAGATATCAGAAGATCTCGTATATTTTCTGACCACCTGTATATAAATTCCAATTAGAAGAATTGATGTACATATTTGATGGAAAAGTTCTTCGGAAGTGCTGACAGCGACTTATTTCTTGTTAAAAAAAACAATGTTTTCAATGGATGAATTGGCGGGGCAATGTAAAAGAAGATCGACAAAGCTTAAACTCGTTAAATCTTCTCCAGATATTTTCCAACAAATCGGTATACATTATTGGACAAGGTAGCCTAGAAATCTAGCCGGATAGAGGGGATTATAACATGACGTGAAAGAATCACATGACGTGAAAACTTTCAAGTCTTCCAGAGGATGGATGTTGGTTCTGTGATGTCTGGAACTATTGATCATTTTCTGATATTTTTTAACAGATTTTTATCAAAAAATTAAGACTAGACTAGATACATTTGGATTTGAATAGCTACATATAAAAATTCAACCCTTATTTCAAAATCACTTACCTTGTGAACGTATTTCCGCTGCCAACATATTTCTTGTCTCAGCGGCACGTTCTAATAATTCACTAGTGCTCAATTTTGATGCATCACCACGTGACTGTTGTCTTCTTGTGCGAATCAGTGCTGCTGACGATAAAGTCTTGGTGGTAATTGTTGCTTCAGGACTACCCACCATTGGTTGTGGGCTAGTTGATGTGCTTTGCTTTGGACTGGGACCTTCATTTGATACAATGTCAAGATCTAAATCAAGTGATCTTGACGCTTTATGGTAGTTTCGTTTTCTTTCCAATTCTGCACTATCGACCAAGGGTTTTTCTGTAAGTGATGACAAAGAACCCAGTGAGGATCTCTTCTTTGACAACGGTTTGACTATAACCGATTCAGAGCGGGTGACAACCAGAACAACTTCTGGACGTGGAGTCTGAAAAATATTTGGTCTTTTAGATGATTATGGTTAAGAATATGTTGAAACTTACCTTAAGAACAGAAATTGATTCTCTGTGGGTAAGACCACGCATGCTCATTCCGTTAACTGCCAAAATTCTGTCACCTTTTCTAAGACGTCCATCTTTAGCTGCCGGGGTATTGGCGAGGATTTTGTGAATCTAATATCAAAAAGTTTTTAGAAAATTGAACATGAGATTTCTACAAAGTATAAAACTTACGGTAATCTCCTTGGCTTCGTAATCGGATCCACCAGCCAATGTGATTCCAATGCTGCTCTCAGGTGTTTCTCTTTGCAGGACAACAATAAATGCCTCGGGGGTCTTGAGTGGAGGATCTGCCTCCTCGATGATCAATTGAATGTCTTGTGCGGTGATCAAGCTTTGATTACTGCCAAGGGATGAGAAGCTACCAAATTCTGTTGGTGTCTCTTGGTTGGATGATGTGAAGTTCTGTGTGCTTGACGAAACTCCAGATGATGATGATGCAATAGAATCCAGAGACGAGAATCGTTCATGATAGTTAGACTTTTCCTTGGGTGATGATGACTTTCCATATGAAGGAGAAGTTGTGACAGGTGGTGAAGACATCGTTGATGTTTGGGCTAAAGAACGCTGTTCAAATCGTTCACGAATCTCAGCTGTTGAGGTTTTGTTCTTGGCCGCTGAAGACAAAGATGAATTCTTCATTGATTCAATAGCTGAAGCTTTCTGTAATAGTTCTGACTTCCTCATGCCTTCTACTTTAGCCTTGGCGGCTTCATTCTTTACCCAGTTTGCCATGTCAGAATTGTCCGAAGACTTCTTTGATGACACAATTGGAGGAGCAACAGCCGGTGGTGAAGGTCTTCTCTTGGTTGTGGCCTTTTGGCTTGGATCAGACTTGAAACTAGCCTTGCGTTCCTCATCAATGAAAATGGCACTGACCTTTGATGGAGATGAATCTGACTTACGACTGCTGTCGTCAGTATCTGAAGTCACTTCGACATAAGCTGCAACGTTAATAACTTTATCTACCAAGCTATCATCTTTGGAGGATACAAGTTTGTAGTTGATGGGAGCAGTCACAGGAATCACTTTGTTTGGCACAATCATTGTGGAACGGGGCTTGGATTTTGGTGCCCGTCGAACTTCTTCTTCGTCGTAGCCATCAGTACTGTCCTCGTCTTCGTATCGGCGATTGCGGACAAGAGCAGAAGAATCATCTCGACCACTGCGGCATTTTGCGGAAGCTAAGACGTTCTTTCGGTTAGATGCCGAGTCTCCAGAGCCAGATTTCAAAACCCTGCGGGACATATCCACTGTTGGAGTACTGCCCACAGAGCTGCAGCTAGCCTGAGATCCAGAGCCCGAAGTTAGTGTCGAAGCTGTGGAACTTGCAATCGATGTGTTGGTTTCAGAACTGAGGGTCCTTGTTAGGGCGAACTTTTCAGGAACAACTGGGACACATGGTGACATCGGGGGCGAAGATATTTTCGAACTAAATACCGAGTCACTATCACTTTCTTCTAGTTGAGTCGGTTTACTGATCGATAGGGATGTTCTTGGTGGCTTAGCTGGCGGTAAGACAGGACTCTCTGCCTTCCTGGTGTTGATACTATTCGACAAGCGATGACTGCCATTGCTGAATATGCTTTTATAGTTATTGGCCACAATATTAGCTGCATTATTGCCTGTGGTCACTGTTAGGGGTCTCAAAGCTGGATTACCCACTTCATATCGTTTTGCTGGCTTCGGTGCAGCACCTAAATTGGGAAGAGATACATCTGTGCCATTTAGTTTAACCTTTTCACTGTCTCTACTCTTAATCTCTGGCAAGTCTAGGATTGGTTCAAGGTTGGAAATTGGGATCTGGGGTCTCTCAGGGATGACCAGGCCTCTCAGCTTGGACATTGAGCGACGTCGTTGCTCCAATATGTTCGTTATGGCTGCCTTGCGGGTAGCCTCATCGGGAGCATATGGCTGCCCGGAGAAACTTATACGCCTCTCAAGGTGAGGCACATGTCGGCGTGGTAAAGAGGCATAGTTTTGATTGTAGTCAGTGTTAATTGTGTTCAGGGAATACATAGAGTCTGATAGGTTGTGTGCGTTTGTGCGTGTGTAATTGCGACTAACATCGTTAAGATTCTCCACACTCATGGCGCGTTTGGTCAGAGGTGGAACTTGGCTGTATCTGCTTCCCGAATCTAAAAGATTCTCTGTGCTAAGATTGAGTGGCTTTCCTGATCTTGTAAAGCTCGTATTGGTTGTGCTTCGTTCTTGATCATCGTTGGAGAACATAGCAATCTTATCACGGACGCTCTTTTCAGACTTTTCATCTTTTCTCCAGTCACTTAATTTGCGACCAGTGCTGAATGGTCTTTTATATTCCAACAAATCGATAGGAGTCGATGGAGGTGTTGTTGGTGTCTTCTGTATGCGATTCTCATAAGCCGACTTTACAGTTACTGGTGGACTTGGCGGAGTTGTGTCAACATGAATGTATTTTTTCTCCTCTTTCTCTGGCCGAGTATCATCGACACTGATAACTAAGTCCTGGCGATAGACTTTTCTAGGAACTGTTGGCGGAGGCCCTGATTTCGGCAATGGTGGTCGCTGATCTTCACCACTGCCGATCGTTATTTTCAGCTGATCTTCCAAGACTGGGGATGATGTCAATGATGCTGATGATGACGAAGAAGATGACGATAACGATGATGATTTTGTGGAGGTTTGTGTTCGTGTTATGAGCTTTTCTGTATAAACTGTACTACTTGTGTTTGTGCCCGTCATTGTTGTGGTTGTTGTCATTGATGTTAGGAGGGTGGCTTTTAATAAATTCGCCGCTGGCATTATCAATGGTTCTGAGAAATTCGGAGGAAATTCATGGCCATCAGGTGGCAGGCGGGAATAGGTTGGCGGTGAACTAAGGGTTAGGTAATCGTTCACAATCATAGGCGAAGGAACTATTTGTATACTATTGCTGTCCATTTTCATGATTTGTGGAGTGATTGGTTTATCAAGATCTGTAAAATAAAGGAGAAACAGAGACATAAAACATTAACGATTAGTTACGACATGAGGATAGAAGTGGGAAATAAAGGGATTGAAAAGGAAAACATTGAAAGAAGTACTTCGTTTTCATTCCACACAAGAAATCAGTAATTAAGTTTAATTAAGTTGTAAAAGTGACAGATAATAAAATGTTCTTAATCTATTTAATCTATTCGTCGCGCCTTTACTGTAAAAGTTTAAAGATTGTAAACAAGATTTTACTGAGCTGTCATTTGAATTCTTCTACCAAAACGTATATGAACTTATGCTATGATTCAACTCAACATTTATTGTTAATATGACAGATAATAAAAATAAATCGAGCTGTCAGTTGAATCCGTAATTTGAACGCATGATTTGATGCAATGAGTCACCCCTAAACCGTAACAGTGACAGATAATAATGTCAGTTAAAGCATTGATGACATGAATTACCCTTTGGTGTAGAAGTGACAGATAATTTAATGTATTTAATCGAGCTGTCAGTTGAATCCATCAACGTGACACATTTAGACCTAATCGTACATGTCGCCATGTTAGTTAACTCTATCACCACAAAGAACTTGACACAAAATAAAATGTATTTAGTTGAGCTGTGAATGGAATCAGTCAGCACATGCCCTTATAAATGTGGAAGTGTCAGATAATTAAATTTAACGTTCAGTTGTGTCAGTTGAATCCGGCAAGCCAACGAATGCATTGATGTTATGAGTCAGTTTTACTGGAAAAGTGACAGAGAATAAAAAGTATGTAATCAAGCCAGTTGAATCCATTAACCATCCATTAACGCAACGCATGTGACATATAATAAAGATGTATTCAAACGAGATGTCAGTTAAATCCGACAATGCAGCGCATCTGTTGGTTTTTTGGAAGTGACAGATAGCAAGCATTAATACTATGAGTCAGCCTTTTCTGAAAAAGTGACAGATAATAAATTTTTTGTTTATCAAGCTGTCAGTCGAATCCATTTAAGCAACGCATGCAACGAATTCTATAGGCGTTTCTTTACTGTAGAAGTGACAGAAAATAAGACATATTTAATGGAGCCGTGAGTTAAATCCGTAAACGCAAAAAACTGTAGAAGGGACATATAATTAAATGTATTAAGTAAAACTGTCAATTGAATCCGTCAACGCAACACATATTACGAATTCTATAAGTTTAACATTTACAGTAAAAACGGAATAAATTATAATATATTTATTTGAACTGTCAAAACACATGAGTTGACACAAGAAATCAGCCTTTACTGTAGAAGTGACAGAAAGTAAAATATATTCAATGGGCTTGTCATAATTTCAACTATACATGTATTTAATCAGTCAGTTGAATCCGTCGTTCCAACGCTTTATTTAATCTCTTTACTGTAAAAATGGCATAGGTATAATAAAATGTATTTAATTGAGCTGTCAGTTGAATCCGTCAATTGAACGTATAAAATAATGCAACGAGTTGTCAGTTAAATCCGTCATAGCAACAAACTATAGAAGTGACATAATAATAAAATGAATTTATCAAGGTCCTTGATGTTTTATTAAGGTCCCTGTTTCAATCAAAGGCTCCTGTTTCATGTTTAAGTTCTATTGTTCTTAAGGAGTTTCTTTGTCTTAACAATGGGTAAACTCCTGATTGGCATCTTGGTTGGCTTGAGTCAGAGAAATAATCAGGAACAATTCCATAAAACGTGTAGATATGCGTAACAACCTGCAAAAACGTTTACCAGATGTTCCGAAAAAATTCTCATACCCGATATCCGGTCATATTTTTTTTATCATAAAAGGTGTGACAGCAATATAATAGCAAAATACCATTTTATTTCTTATGACACACACCACAGTCAACTGACAAGTATCATTTCAATTTGTAACCACTTAAGCACATTTATTTTGTCTCTTAATACATTGTTCAATCAATCACCACCCACTTCCTGTCCCGGTGTGGTCGATTCTTGTATATACCCCCATATGCGGGTCGATATGTTATTCCGCTATTTCCTAATATACCAATATGAATTTGAACTGGGTGGAGCACCCCATATTGCCTACACTCTCTCAGTCGCATATGTTGAGAGATATAGTGCAGATAATATCGACCATAACAATATAGCACCGTTTTTTTTTTTATTGTAATTGTTTGATATGTGCAAACAAATTGCACAATGTTATGTTTGTGCACACCATTGGAAAAAAAGTGATTCACAAAATGTGTGCCACTTCCGACTTTTGGACTTCTGACCCAAGAATGTGCTTTGCTGTTGGTATATTATTTGTCATGTGTTTTAATTGTCATTTTATAATCAAAACTTATTGCCAATTTTTTGAACTGACTCATTTACAATAATTTTATTTTTATTAGTATGTTATACTCGGAAACATTGATCTTTTTCTAAGAAATAAATATTCGAGTGACTGAATTTATAAACACACGTAAATGAAGTGACGATGACGACGCGTGGTCGGCGTCGTCTGACAGATTTAAAAAGAAAAAAAATGCTATCCAGCTCCCTTGTGTTTGCACACAAATCTTTCACTCAATGTCCAGCGGAATTAAATTGTTTAAATTCATTACAGTGGGAATGTGTTACAAAAGTTACAAGTAAATAACTACAACATTACGTTGTACTGATTAATCTCAGCGTGTGTGTGGTGTTGATTTTTTTGGGACTCCAAAGCTCTCTCGTAAATTTACTTGGAGATAATAATTGGTGAATGTGAGTGGGACACACTTGATTATGTCTGGTTATTTATTTGCAGACTTTAATCATGGTAACTATTTGGTAAACTTTAAGTAGGATTTTGGCAATTTAGCAAGAGGGCTTGGAATTGGGTCGTTATAAGTCATTTGGTTATCCTGAAAATTAATGAATAAACAAGTCAGTAGTATATTTCGGTAGAAATTGGGTATGTAAATTGAAAGAAATAAACCATTGACGTCGTCATTAGCATTGAAGAAAATATAACATTTTCATTTATTTCTCTGAAAGAATGTGCAGTATTTTGCGAGACAAAGAATGATGTTGACAGTTTGTGGCGGCCATGTTGTTTAAGCGTTTTCTGTCAAATCTATGGTTTATTATTTATCAATGATCGCATCATGGCCGCCACAGTATGTCAACATTGAGCCGTTGTTTTAAGAAATTGAGTTTGAAAATACTTGATCGTGAAGTTAATAGATTTTTCAAACATCTACATGTAGTGCTATTTTAGATATCTTCACTATAAGGTGCTTTACCTGTGAAATCACAGCATGATTAAATTGGAAGTTAAAAATTCTGAAAAATCCTTCACGTCAAAAATACTATCGTGAACTAAGAACAATTCAATGAACTCAGCTGGTACTGTCAAGTTCGATAGTCCGAAGGAGAAACGCTAACTTCGTCTTATAAAAACATTATAATACGACGCTTTGTTACAATTGCGAAAGAGAGGTTATATGCAAAGAAAAGGAGAAGAAGAAGTGAAAATATTACTACATATTCGAATTCTTGATATAGTTACTGGAAGCAATTTTTGTATATCAACAAATCGATCTTAGTGTGGCGGAAACAATATCTATTGCAAGCCTTATAACCTGAAGCAATTATACGCTACTTATGCCCAATACCTCTACATCTCGAGTATTGGAAAAATTTCGTCGAAAAAAAGATTCTCGATAATCCGAAGTATCGGCAGAATGAAGTGAGTTGTTCCACATAAGCATTAACCAATACTGAATAGGAAGCAGACTATATGCCATGCCATATTGCCATGTTCGAGCAACAGAATATATTTTGGGTGAGATATATTAGGTGTTTAGCAATTCGTTCTTGCCGACAATATATATCTCGACTTGTCAAGACTTCTTCTTTCTTCTTTTTTGGATTTTTTTAAATTCAGCTTCAGCTATCACATATTTTCGTCTAAACGGTAGGAAGAACCCAATTGTTTATCAACAATACGGCACTCATTTAACCGATAGTATTAACTTAATTAATTAGCTTTAAAAGTGCAAATAAACTTTTAAAAAACATAAATTTTGTCCTTTGATTTTGAAGCTTTATAGCAAAACAACATCGATGGTTTGAAGGCAAAGTAACATACCTGTTATAGAATTAAGAGAACAAAAAAAAAAAGTGTTTTTCAGTACAAAATTCGTAAAAGAATAAAAAAATTTCAAAACGTACAACCAAATTTGTCAATAAAACAGAAATTACAGTATTTCCTTAACCCTAATTAGCTTTGTTGTTTTCTTCTGCACTAAACAATGGAATATTTAAACGTGAGCCTTAATAAAAAGTACATAATTTCGTCTCTTATTTCATTTTGTTTGTGTCATGTAATTAAATTCTTGCAGACAAAAAGTGTATCTTGCAAATAAGTGTCATTCATCTTTGATTAAATTTCCAAAAAAACATCTTTATATATAAGAAATTCAAAATTACCTTCAATTAAAATCAAAAAAGTCAATGACTTTTGATTTTGATGGTTCTTCAATAATTACTTAACAAAAATTATTTTTAACTTATTTATAAACCATTTTGTTTATTGTAATTAAAAGATTTTTATATACAACACAAGAATAAGATACAATTATTGAATAAAGAAACATCGTGATAGAGCTCAATAAACTTCATAACAATTATACCTTCAGGTATAATGTATAGTATATTTGGCACCATAGTAAAATGGTAGTACTTGAAGATACATAAAAGATGTACCTCGACAGCTTTATATTATCTTAATGCGAAAAAATGATTAAATGATTTGAGTAACAAATCTTATTTCCGCATACTAAAGATGATGTTCAAATATGGCTCTCTGAGTTGAAACAACCAAATCATAAACAATAATCTTTTTTTTTTTATGTATCTAGATAACGATATAATTTCACGGTTGATTATTTCTTTTCGTTTTGTAAATAATTAAAAAAAAAGATATTTTGACTTAACCCATACAACTGCTCGTCTTCTTATTATAATCGATACAAAAAATTAAGAAGTTCTGACTTCCGATTACATTAATTCTGTAAAAAGTTTAATTATAAACGTTGGAGATAAAAACGACCTCTGTGTATAAAAATATTCATTTACAATATTATCAAAAGTTCAGGAAAATCCTTTAAACTTTATTCTTTTTTATTATCGTTTGGTCTGATAAAATAACTCAACAGAGCGGACAAAAATGGTCCATCAGCAGATCAAATTAAAATGATGAAAGTGTAGCAAAAAAAAAAAAAATTACGAAGAACTTTAGTTCGAAAATCGGATTATAAAAGAATTACGTGGGAAAAACTTTTTTAATTGGTTGAACAAATTGGCTTATAGAACACAAATAAAAATAAATATCATGATGATGCAAAAAAAAAAAAAATGTACGAAATAAAAATAAAATTACAGAAGCAGTATTGTAAGTGAATTGACTTTTATAGAAGAATAGTTTTAATTGGAACGTTAAGATACAAAACAAACAATTTTGAAAAAAAATTTATAAAAATTCTTCAATTGTGAATTTATTGATTTTTACTGAATTGTAAGACTGTCAATTAAGAAATATTAAATGGAGTCCGATATTCTGTATTGCAAATAATGAACTAATTAGTCTTAAAGATTTGTGTTCTACATAAATCCTTAAGTGACAGTTTATGCAAAGAAAAAAGTACTATTTAAGGATTTATGTAGAACATAGATGCTTAAGTATCGTTTCAACAAACGGCCCTTATATTCTTAAACTAATACCATCCTTAATGTGTATTAAGGTGTGGTATAATTGCATTTGTGTTATGATATAATATTTAACCTGAGAGCCTATATATATATCTAGTATCAAAATAAATAAAACTCCTAAAAATAATTTTGATGTCTTTTGTTTTCTAATTTAAGCTTTCTTAAATACTTTTTGTTTTCTATTGGAAAGTGTTTGTTACGAGTTAAATTTTTTTGAATGTTCTTTAACATGTTCGTAATTTTTTTCCCTTTAAACGGATTGATCGATTTTGACAAATATTTGTTTGTTCTTATGGCTACACCTTGATTGTTCTTAGTAACAATTGGACCTGGTAAGTGATGCTGCTTTCGAATTTTAGATTTATGTTTAAAAAGTTCTGTGATACAATTTTGCTTAAAGGTTCCGTATGCTATTAAAAAAGTAAGCTATTAAAAAAACATCTTGTAGGCGAGTCTTAAATTCTTTCTAGGTAATTGTTACAGAATTTAAGTACCGTTTACAAGTTTTACTTCAAAATGGAAACCTAATTAAGGCTTAATTGTAATAAAACTCATAGAACATTTTCCATAGCAATAAACTATCGATAGTAAATAACTATTTTAATTCTTACAACATTAACGAATATTAAAAAAATTCCTATATGTTATTTAAATTTCATAATATTTACTTATAAACACTTCTTTAAAGATTTCAAATCATGAACTCATTGATTTTATTTTAAATACATCAACTAATAACAATCTTAAGAGATTATCCAAATCCACCGCCACCCTCCTAATTAATTTCACAAAAAATCGATAAAGTCAAATGATTAAAGAACAACATTCTTCATGAAAGCGAAACTTGCTTTTTAAAATAAAAAATAAAAAAAAATCGGTTTGCATCATCATGCTAATTTTATTTCAGAACTTAAATTAACATTTAATGCATAATTCAAATATTTATTTAATTATTTAACTTCTCACTTTAAGAAATGAGAGAGAGAATCAATAATAAATTGTAAATTGGCCGTTCTGGTTATTCAAAATTTGTTGGGTTCATTAGCTCTCACGGTCTGATCAGACATTGAACTGAGAATACAACGTTACAGTGATAAATCTATCACATCAATTAATAGCTTCTTGTTAAATATGTATCTCTTTATATCTAAAAGATTAAACATCTTGTTTCATAATTAATTCAGATGCAAGATTATAGTAATCTAATATAGAGATTATTACAGATGGAAGGTGATTAAGAACAGCTTTAGAAAATTGTAAAATAATAATTAGTTGTTCTCTAATGAAATGAAATTATTCATTAAAACTTGAATTGGTCTATTTAGTTTTAAATAGATATTTTGAACAGGTACATTATATTATTTATTTAATCGATTTAACAAATTTGTCATAAATTTCTGACATCATTATATTGTTATTCTAAATTAATACGTTTAGGTTACTCCAGGGGTGTCTGGAAAAAACGAAAAATTACAGGGTTTTGAAAGAAACATTATCATATTGGAATAATTTTCATCTATAATTTTTTTTTTATTCTGAAGAATGAAAAATCTAAAGATGTAATATCTCAATGATTGGTAAATAACATTTAAATAAATTAGACTAGATTTCAGGAATTTCAATATAAGACAGATTCGAAATTGACTGCTTACTAGATATGAGTATGAATAATGACTTCTTACAAGTTTTTATACACAAATTTTAGATTTGAGTTTCAATATTTCGGGTCTCAATTTCCTTTATTGTGAAAATGTGGAAAGAGTTGGAAATTAGAAGATTATGATTAAAGTGTACAAATGTATTTCTTTTTCTTATTCAGCCCATTCGAATTCTTGATTCTTCAAATATAGGTGGAAAAAACTTTGAAGAATTCCTGGTGAATTTATTGGAATTGTTGTATGCATCTAACATATCAGGTCTTTAGAAATTCACACTAGCCTTCAAACTGTGAAACAAAATTATCAAATATACAAGCAGCAGCAGACTCAGTTTATCATATTTGGGGTTTGCTTAAAATTTACTGAAATTATTTTCCTTGGGTGAACCGGATTTTAAACCATTTTTTGTTTGTATTAACTCGGACAATCTCACTGGTCCTTAAAGACATACGAAAGTTCTGGTGATATTCCAAGAACACCATATCGTTACAATCAATTTCTTCTTCGGCTATAAAGCTGTTTATGATAAAATTTTTGGAGAAGGGCTCTACCAAAATATGTCTAAGCTTGATATCCCCAAAAAACAAGTCTATCTGTACAAAATGGTGATTAACATAAAGCTTATGTTATACTCAGTAAATGATTCGAGAACAACAAGGGAGTAAGGAATCTAGCTATCGCTATGATTTGCATAAACAATATCGTCTTTTAAAAACAAACGAAGAAACGCTTTGGCCCATTTTAGTCTTCTAATAAAACCAATGTAGAAGGAATAAAGTTTTCACTCAAAAATCAAACTAAAATTGTATAAAACTCATATCATTCAATTCCTTTTGTACGATGTGGAAACGTCTACATTGTAAAGACGTTTGCATTCAACGTTTCCCGATACTAAGGTCATGGAAAACTAATCAACAAACATTTTTATAGGATTTTTGAACTAAAGTTATCGAAACGGCGCTTTTTGGGCGGTAATTGGAACAGAACTGAAGTTCCCAGTCAAAGAAAGCCATATACCTACTTTGGCTAGAAAGAAAACAATTGGTGTTTGGGAGTTTGTCCGAAATAGAACTGTCTAAAGAGACATTTTTCTTGGAGCATAGGTTCGCCTTTTGTACAACTATTGACCAAAACAAGAAAAAGAATAAGTTAAGTTCTTTCTGATATAGTAAAACTGATGTTATGAAATTTCAACCTGATAATCATTCTTATACCTTTAAGTATCTTTAATAAATTTTAAACTTAGAAAACTTCAGGCGGACATTTAAAGCATGAGAGTCTTAACAAGCAAACAACAAGATTTTATCCGTTTAGATTGAAGTTATTCTGTAATCAATTCATTTTAACTAAAGTTCGAATTTTAAAATGTTGGCATTGGAAGATGCAATTACTTCTGAAGATTTTGTTTTGAATATTTTCATTGTGACAAGTGTGTGAAGTTCTTGCAAAAACTATTGAAAATGCGGTGAAAAGATTACAAATTGTCACTAAGGCTTCTATTTAACCAACATCATTCTCAAAATTGATGGAATCTAAAGTTAACGTCTAAAAATAAGCATCAAAAAGTTTGTATGGAATTTAATAGCTTCATATTAAAGATGAAGCCAGTCAAGATCATCGGTAGAATCAGTAGAATGCTTTTGTACAATCACAATGTACTAAATATCGAATAAGAATGTAAGTATCATTTTAGTACTTTTTTGGTAACTTTTTCTTTTTCGATACATAGATATACATAGATTGTCAACAAGTCATTAATTATCACAATCTTGGATCTAATATATATTTTTTTTATTTATTGAAATCTATGTTCTCACATATAATCTAGGTTAAATAGATTCCTGGAACTTTATCAACATTTCCACGAGGGTAATCACACCAACATGCCATAGAACTATTAACTAAGCCTTAATAGGGCAATAACTTGGTTGTCATGTTTTATTCTATTTTCTTTTTTTATTATTTTACAATTTGTTCACATAGAGAGTTACATTAACTTGAGTGTTTAGGTTTGTTCCATGAGAAATAAAAAAAAAAAAATTCACCATAATCTTTCATTAATCCGAAATGATTAATTCTCTCTCACAGTATCTTTGTTGGCTTTTTATAAAATTATTTTTTTAACTTGCTCAATAGGGCAAGTATTGGTTTCGTGAAAAAAAAATCTAGGTTTTAATCAAACCTGACATTACGATACTAGCGAAGCCCAAAAAAGTAGGTCTCGTCATGCCATCCGTCGGTCTGTCTGTGCGGATGTGCATTTGTGCGGATGTATGGTTGTCTATGCACCTACCTACAGCCTAAACGAATTAACGGATTTTCTTCAAACTTTAAGGTGATTCCTTATAGGAGAAATTCGAATTTTTATTTTAGGCCGGCTATAACGGGTACCTCCCATATAACGGTTTTAGTTTTTCAAAATTTTCTCAAAAACGGCTCCAACGGTTTTGATAAAACTTTTTGTACGTCATATTTAGACTACTGTTAATATAACGGAGACTACTGTTAATATAACGGAGATTTGGTGTTAACGGTTTTTACAAATTTGTCTATAAATTGATAACGGCTTAACCGATTTCATTTAAATTTATTATGGAAGTTAATTTGATTATTTAACACAAAATATCATTTAAAGTTTTTGGCTAAACAAACGTGTTATAATAACTACTATACACAACTTGGTCTGACGTTTAGGCCATTTTCTGAAATGTTTCTCCTGTTTGAACATAATTTATTAAATTCAATTTTTTTTCAGTCCTTTGGTTTACTACAAGAGCAAGTTCTTGCAACCCAGTCGTGCATTTTATTTATATTCGCTCGTTTGTTTCACTTAATGCAGAAGATACAAAAAGCAACTATAAACAAAAAAAAAAAAATAAGTAAAACTGTATTAAGACAGAAAAACTCTATATATACTAACTTACAACACTTTTAGACTAACATATATACAAGACCTATAAAAGGTGAGAAAATGATACCCTTTTGCTAATATCTTCCGGTCGTTGTCGTATTATAAGACTTATAAGTTCTTTTTTTATTTTCTTTCTCATTTTATAAAGAAGATTACCTGCTCAACGAGCGGAAATGAATGGAATTGATATCACATTATATAGATGAATATAAGTTGTGGCAGTTAATGCATTATTTAGTGTCATAAAGACTTTTACGAACGAACAACGAACAAGTGGTGGAAACGTATTTTCTAAGAGAAAATCACGAAGCGGAAAATTGAAACTTCTTGACATTTTAACGATTATGAAGTTTTTTTTTTTTTTTTTAATATGAGTGAGGTGTTGAACTGAATTTGACTTACATACCTACTGACAAATGTTTTAAGGCGGCGAAATTGAGGCTTAGAAAAATGTTTGAAAAAGTAGTTCGGACTTTTCTCAAAATAAGGTAATAATGATTTAAAAAACGACATCAATTAATAGCAGATATCAGAAGATGCTTATAACTTTTGCAATAGGTAGAAAATGCTAGTTTTGTTTTAAGTAACGGGTGTTTTTTTTCAAGGTATAGAATTTTTAATTTGGCATTACTTTTCAAGACGGCAACCGATTTAACAGCTGTCAAGTGTTTTATTCTCAGTTTGGTCTGGCAATTAATCATGAATAGACTCACGCTTGAACAACGCTTGCAAATTGTGCAATTTCATTTCGAAAATAATGGTTCTGTGCGGAATACGTATCGCGCACTACGTCTATTAGCGATGTTTAGCGATGAAGCGCACTTCTGGTTGAATGGCTACGTCAACCAACAAAACTGCCGCATTTGGAGTGAAGCTAATCCTCAAGTGTATGTCGAAACACCGTTACATCCAGAAAAACTGGCTGTTTGGTGCGCTTTATGGGCTGGTGGAATCATTGGTCCGTACTTCTTCAAAAACGATGATGGCCACAACGTTACAGTCAATGGTGATCGGTATAGAGCCATGATTACTAACTTTTTCATTCCTGAATTGAACAATAATGATGTCCAGGAGCTTTGGTTCCAACAAGACGGCGCAACATGTAACACAGCTCGTGCTACAATCGTTTGGTGACCGCCTAATTTCACGTTTTGGACCTGTGAATTGGCCTCCAAGATCTTGTGATTTAACACCGCTAGATTATTTTCTGTGGGGTTATGTAGAGTCATTGGTCTATGCGGATAAACCACAAACGCTTGACCATTTGGAAGACAACATTCGCCGTGTTATTGCCGATATACGGCCACAAATGTTGGAAAAAGTCATCGAAAATTGGACTACATCCGAGCCAGCCGTGGCAGTCATATGCCAGAAATCATATTTAAAATGTAATGCCACAAGATTATCTTTCGAATAAATAAAAAAATCATGTCAATCGAATATTCCATCGTTATTTTATTGCAATTTAAAGTTCTATACCTCTATAATAAAACACCCTTTATGTTATTCAATTGTATAGAACTATCACAACAACATCTTGTGAGTGCTTTTGAAACATCATGTATGTAGAAAATATTGGAGGAAACAGTTAATGTTTTCAATTTAAGAAACAACATTTGAAAGAAATTTAAAGATTTCTTATTGTCATACAAGCAGAAGTAAACAATAAACCGGAAAAGATTCACCTTGTAATGGTAAATTAAAGATAAGAAAAGATAAACATAAAACATTTCTACAATTTTTATTGTTTTATATAAGAGAACGAAAAATTTTCAAAATATAGGAATAATGCGTTGACATAATAATATTATTCTTTTCTATTTACATAGATCTCTAGGTTTTTATTATTATTTTTAATTGCGAAATAAATTCTTTTGTTTTTAAAATAAGCTTAATATTTCGAAGATACCTTGAAAACAATTTGCTTTTTAAAACAATAAATACAGACCCCAATTAATTTGTATTGTGTTTCTGACAATGCAATTATTTGCTTTTTCAAATAAGAATTTATTGTATTGGATACTTGTTTTAATTTTCTGTGGATAATATTTGCAATCACATGCCTTTATGATGAGATACTGTAAATTTAGGTAAATATTTTTCAAGTGATTTTCGGAAAAAAAAACTCAAAAACAAAAAATGCAAATACCTAATGCAAGGTTGATAAATTTTAACTAAAAAAATACATGGAGTAATAATATAGATAGAGAAAGAAATTAATTTGTGAGGAATGAAGTGTTTAGTTCCATAAATTCTATTTATATGTTGGTTACCCATAACCACTCTTACAATCTAATGTGATTTAATAATCTTTTATAAATAATGTTTTCGCACGTTCTTATTTATATTTTATTATTATATTGTGATTTAATCTATGTTTGGAACTATACAACGTTTTTATGAAGCAATTTGGCAGATAAGTACTATGGAAGACTTATATTGAAGTAGGCGTGTACCATGAGATAAAACAATTATAATAATAGACGTTCTAGTATATCTATTACATAGAAATCTTTGGAAAAATTTAACTATAAGAAATCAGAAAACTTTAATTTGTTTAGTTTAAAATTATTTCACAATCTGTTAACAAGTTTTGCAGCATAATTCCTCACCTAGTCCAAAATTGCTATCTTCAAATTCAAAATTACGAAAAGTAGCTATTCACATTAAAATTGAGAATATTTGGTTTAGCAGTTTAATTAATTTTAATTCGCAATTTTAATTTTAATTTTAATTCGCAATCCTTAATTGACAATTAACGATTTTGGTTTTTATTGTTGTTATATTGTACTATTCGTACTAGAATGTCAGTTTTTATTACTGACCATTCTGTTAATTTTCATTGAATGTGTTTGAACAACAACAACAACTTAAAGGCGCTACCACCAATTTTTAAACGAATTTTATTTACTCGTTTACGAATATTATTATTCGTTTCTTTCTATCTTTTGGCTGGAGATATAGCTATTTCAAGGATTGCCAATTCCTTTCATCAGTCTCCTTTTAGTGGTATTGAGCTTTAATCCAATTTTATTATGAAAAACTTTTTCACATGCACACCGTGAGTTTCGAACCCACGCCTTCATATTTACTCAGTCTTCGAAGTCGTATGCACTACGCATTCCACCGCTTATGACCACTGACGACACAGGTCGAGATGTTATGTTTGTTTGTTTTTTCAAACGCATTTGGAGCTTCAACATTTTTCTAAGCGCCTCTAAGTATGTTGTTTTGGTTTTTATTCATGATTATTCATAATAATGACAATAACAAAGAAAACATTTGAAAAATGTTAAAACCGCGCTCTTTTTTTTTACTTTTTTCAATTTTTTTTGTTTTATCAGCAGAGTTTTGATTCTTACTTTCTTAAAAGATTAATAGAAAATAATTTTTTATTCCTTATTCGCTAAAAGAAAAAAACATTTTCTCAGCCAGAATTTTGTTTTAACAATTGGTTTGTTGCCTTCAAAAAGTGTGCTTTTAAAATTCTGGTTATCATAATTCTGCAAATGATAAAAAAAGGTTCAAAAAAGGCTTCCAAACATTTTTTCCTTTTATTATTGCAGAATTTCGATAATCAGAGCTTAGATATATTTCTTTTTACTTGCGATTAAAGGTAAATGTGATATTTAAGTTTTGGATTCGTGCTAAAAAAATAAGTTTTCAGAAAACAATCAAACATGACATAAAGATAATATAGAGAACACGAAAAGTATGTACGGCAATTCTGTCTGTCTTATGTACCACTTATACAGACTAAACGGGTAGGCCAATTTGCTTCAAATTTGGTAGGTAGAGTTTTTAGGGTAATACGACCGGAAGTATTTTTGTATGTCACTGAAAATCTAAAAAGAACGGTTACCACCATATAAATTTAAACGAAAAGTTTATTTTTTTTCGAGAACGGCACTATTTTAACCAAATTTTCTATAGATATGTAATGAATCACAGAGGTATGTCAAATAATGGAAACAAAACTTTCAAAAAAGTATTTTTCACATTTTGACTTTCTCGATAGCGACTAAATGGATATTAAAAAAAATAAAATAAAATGCACACGACTGGGTCGCACGAAGTTGCTCTTGTAGCCTACTATGGGACTGCAAAAATTTTAATTTATTAAGTTACGAAGAAAGGCGAAAAATATTCAAAATGGCCTTAAAGCGAAATTAAGTTGTGTGATAACTATTGTGAAACGATTGTTTAGCAAAAATCTGTGAATGCCATTTTGAATTCCATTTAATTTTCATTCGAAAGGAAGTTATGGCCAAATTTGTAAAAACCGTACCTTAAATCTCCAATACCATTTTTTTATATTGAGAATACTGCAAATATAACGTACATCAAGTTTTATCAAAATCGTTAGAGCAGTTTTAGAGAAAATTTGTAAAAACTAAAACCGTTATATGACAGGTTACCCTTATAGCCGGGGTAAAACAAAAATTCGAATTTATCCTCTTGGGAATCATCAAAAAATAATACACCCGAAGTTTGAAGAAAATCGGTCGAACGATTTAGGCTGTACTTTGGTGAACAAAAACATACAACCCAACATCCGCGCATCCACACATCCGCACATCCGCACATCTGCACAACCGCACAGATAGACCGAGGGACGGCATGACGAAACCTACTTTTTTTGGTTTTCTTTATCATCGCAATTTCAGGTTTGATTAAAACCTCGATTTTATTTTTTACATACGAATGTTAAAAAGCGCGCCCATTTTTTAATTGCGATTATAGGTAGGTACTATATAAGGCAAGTTATGAATTGGAGCAATAAAAGGCTTTTAGAAAACAATCAAACATGACATTACGATGACAGCGAAGTCGAAAAAAGTGGGTCTGGCAATTCTGTCTGTGTGTCTGTCTGTCTGTCATTCGCACCTGCAGCCTAAACGGTGGACGCGATATACCTAAAACTCGGTATACGGGTGACAATCAGGGAGGGTTTTTTAATTTTTGTTCCAGGCCTAAAACCTGCCATATAACGGTTATAAAAAAACTTGATTTTCTCAAAAACGGCTCTTACGATTTTGATATAATTTGACATAAGTGATACAAAACTAAAAGCTTTTCAGATAGCATGAACCATATTTCTTTAGGAACAGTTGTAACGGTACCTGCCGTATAACGTTTTTTTTAAATTTTGACTTTCTCATTAACGACTGAGAAACAAAATTTTGTTTCTAAGAAGACCTAGATAGCCAAACAATAATGGTGTACTTAATTTTTTGATGACGATTCTAAAAAAAATTAGATTAATTAAAATTTTTTTTTTTTGAAAATTGAATATTTTGAAAACAAATTCATGAATATTTTTTGAAATTAAATTTTTCGGATGAAAACTATTAATTAGCTTAAATTGGCATTCTCCAAAATTTAAAAAAGTTGTTTGAAAAAAATCGATTTTTTAGAAAACTGAACCTACGATTTCGAAAAAAAAAAATTTAATATATTGTAATATATAATAATTATTGGTATACACAAAAAGTGATTTTCAAAGTTAATTTTTTTTATTTTAAAATTATTTTTTATTCAATTATTTGACAAAGTTTAAGAAATAATTGTATATAAAATAATTTCGTGGCAAGTTCTTTTAAGCTCTTGGTAACTTGACATAAGATCAAGTTTGTGCGACCCAGTCGTGCCTTTTTTATTTTCTTTTGTTTTCGTTTGATATATATTCTTTTTTTTATTACAAAAGCAAGTTCACGCGACCTACAGAGTGCATTTTATCTAAATAATTTGGAATTAGTTATATTATTTTATAAAAATAAATTTAATTATTCATCTTGTATGAATTTATAGAGTTAAAATTACATTGTTTTAAATGTTAAATTTTATTATACATATACAAACATTTTTTTTCTAGCCAAAATCTTACATTATAAATCTATTAGTAAAAAATAAGACGCATCGTCATCGAATGAAGAGTTGTTTTTTAACTTTGCGAAACATTTTCAATTTGAAATATTTCATTTTCAAATGATTATTTGCAATAAATATTATAATACAAAAAGAAATACTAATGTCAGATACAAGTTACGTCAAAATATCAATTCAATGCTAATACCAAATCAAATCTGGAAGGTCAAATTATTATATCTGACATCATACAAAGCTTGTAATATAATTCACTTCAAGATACTTATCCCAAATGCATACTTATATATTTTTCTTAACATGATACAGTTTATCAAACAATATTATATGACAATGCACTTTGCTTATTGTAATCCATGATTACATTTTTGCATTGTTAAAAATAAAAAAATGGTCTGGATAAAGTTTCTTTTGTCACAAGCTTAAGCTTATCTTAATTAATAATAATATTTGCTTTGAAAACATTATAATAAAGCATACAAATTTAATTTTAATTTCTCATAAAAAAAAACAAAAGATACAAAACATTAAAATGCATCACATTACAATAAAAAAGGTTGATGTCCAACACAATACAAAGTTGATTGTCATTTCTTCACAAATGTTTAATTTTTTTTTTTGTAAATTTACCTGTGTCATCCAATCCATTGAAAAATTTCGAAAATGTATTTTTTGGTTTAAGAAATACTATTCTCGGTTCCATAGCCATTTTTGGACGGCTTCTGTGTTAGATATTATATACTCTCAGGTGATGATGGTAGAGATGATGTGAAACCAGATGATGCTCTGGTTTAAAACGAACTATGAGATACAATCGTATCACTGTTGTACAGACCACGAATTTATTACTTTTTTGACAGTTTTGTATGTTTTATCTTATACTTTTAATTAATATTAATCACAGTCGGCAATTTCATCACATAAAACTTAGAAGACACACATTTTTGGACGATGCTTTTTTTTTTTTTTATATTTTGTTATATCATGTTTTCCTATAAAAAAAATATATAAAATTCAAGTTAAGAAAAGTTTAAGTTTTTATGGAGGAATTTCACACATTTTTCTTCTTCTTTTTCGAGGAAATTCGTCGGAACTTAAGATACATTTTGGGAATATTTTTTTGTTGTTCACCGGAAGAAGGTGGTATTCTTTGATCTTTTATCTCATTCTAAGTCAATGCTCGAACAGTCTTACGGGAATTAAATTGTTGCAACACATCATCAGGACAAGCAGATATGGAATTGCAATGCATCCACGCTAACCCGGATGGGTTGAGCTAGTGGACAGCTTGAAGGAGACTGAATTAAGTGGTAATTCCAGTCACACATCAAGTTCTGGTAAGAGGAAATACAAAAAGAAACACCATGTGTGTCGGTGCACCCCTGAAGTGAAATGAGAATTTCCTGAGTTCAAATTTAATGAATTTCAAGCAAAAAAAAAAAAAAAACACAATACAATGCTACAACGCCTCAGAAAATAAAAAGTCAAAGGAGAACAATTATCCCACCGCCACACCACCTGTTGCATACCCACTTTGTTGCCATCAGCCCATCCAAGCCAGGTGATTCTTGAATTCACATACGGTTACGCGAAATATACGCTCTTGCTGCGGGCCGTATAGCTTTATGTGGTCGGTCGCTCGGTTCTGGTGGTAAAATGAGAACAAAAGTTCGTTCGGAATGGAATCCATTAAAGTGTTCATGGTTTTTTTTTATTTTTTGTTTTGTTTAAAACTTTTGTAGTGCAACAAGGCTAAAGGAAATAACTTTGACTTTCTGGAAAATTGGAGCAATTACGCACTGAGGCACATTGCCATATACAAGGAGATATTTTATATACGAGTATAGTTACCGTTGCGTAGATTAAATTTTTAAATTGAAAAAAAAAAATACCTTTGAAAGGGATAAGCTAAAGAAAAGCTATTATGGTGTTGAACTGGACTTCGATGGGCTTATTTTATTAACAAAGAACAAAGGAATTCTTGTGTTTTCGTTTGCAGTTTTTTTTTTTAAATGGGAATTTTACCACAGACAGAAATAAAAATGTTATTATGGAAAAGGGGTATGATGCGTTTTAACTCTTTTTCATTGTAAAAGGGGACCAATATAATTTTGAAAAATATTTTAAAGCTTACATTAAATTTATAATCCACCAAAACCTTAGAACTTTGTTTCTCAAGAAATATGGATGAACGTTATTAGACGAATAACTGTACCAAATATTTACGTTTTCACATCAAAGTGAATTAGGAATGAAGTTCTTGTAAATTATTAGCATATGTGATATCAAATTTTTTTTGTAAGCTAATGCTTTTAAATAGAACTATTAATTCTTTAAAACGTATCAAGCGTTGTTATACCATATTAGAGAAAAGCAAATTGTTGTTGTTTTTGAAAACTTTAATACAGAAAATTGCCTAGTTTTCTGAGATTCATGGAAACTTTCTAAAAATTGTAAATCAAAAAATTAATTCCAACGCCAGGTTAGACCAATTTGCTCTTAATACCTACAATTATAATCTTAAAATATTTGTTGAAATCTCTATATTTTGAAAGTTTTTAGAAAAAGACAAGTAAATTACACTTTTTTCCAATTTTAAACTCGATTAAGAACTTTCGAAATTCCAATGTACAATTCAATTTTAGTAAATGAATTCTTCTACGGAATTCGGTTTTTTTTTGTAAATTTTTTGTATCAAATATTAGAAAAATTAAAAATAGTGACTGCAAACAGTGGACATTTAAAAAAAATTCTTATAGATTGAAATAGACAGAAAACTATTTCAGATGTTCTTCATCCTCTTTGACATCTTTTCAACTAGACTTCGAACATTCTTCAATCTGGTACCTCTAAAACGCTTCGAATCAAATACTTCCAGGACTTTTCATGTTCCATCCCGAGGTCTTCTACAAGTGTCTATCTTCTTTATCGTCAACCAATTTTAACCGTTCTACATAATACCCCTCTTATCAAGACATCAATCTTTCCGAAATCGAAAGCGTCCAAAATTCCCTTAACTTTTGCTGCCGAGATCTGGCAAAGAACAATCCTATGATTCTACCACCTATTTGGAGCGACCATACCTCAATGTAAGTTAACTAGAATATCGGACATTTCCTTTATATATCGACTTCTTCGGCTTCAGCTATTGGACATTAACAGTTCTTCTATTAGCTTAATAATTTATGTACCCCCAAAAAATAAAGAGATATAGAGCCAATCACTTCTGATTAAAAACAATGCAGCTGATGAATTGCCGAAATCTTGAAACCGTACTGACCAGGTTTAACCGTTTTGTCTATATCTCCGAAGCTAATGGCAACATCCATTCTCTACATAATAAAATCCAAAATCAAACTGCTTACAGATTAACACCAATTAGCAGTTAGATAATATCTGTTTCTGGAATACAAGAAGAAGAAACTTCAATTAAATAAATACCGCTGACCTCCATTTGCATACGATGTTGCCCGATACTATAATTTATCTGTGAAGTTACTTCCAACTTTATATAGTGTTAAAATCCTCGTATAAGTTCTACGCTCGGAAATTGCAAAAACTCTGAAATTTTCTAATGTTTCATATTTTGTTTGTTCAGAATTTCGCTTATCTGAACAGTCTTGATAGAATAGACTTGAATTCTTGACTTATAAGACAGTTTACTTTGGCAAATTCACCAAGAAGGAATAGAAACGACCGAAGAACTATACAGAAAAGATAGCTTTTTCAGCTTGTTGCGCTGTAAAGTTTCATGTTGCACTATTAATTAAGATGTTTTGAATCCATGCAGAATATCCAAAACATCTTCATTGGAATCAATTTACTCCTATTTTAAAATGTTAAACTTTTACTGAAATTTATCGGTTATATAAATTATCGATTTAAAATGCGAAACTGCAGTTTAAATTCGCACTATAAAACTCTGCTATAAAATATACCTTGATTACCAATAAATTATCGAGAGAATATTATAATATGTATCAAGATTTAAAAAAAATAAACTTTAATACAAAGTCATATCAGAACAATTCATTGAAATACTTTCTCGATTTCTTCACCTTCACCAACCGTTGACCAAGTTATAAATTCTTTATAAAATTGTATCAAGTTCAGCATTTTAAATGACTCATTTAAATAATGCACAGTCTGAATTGATGCTTTCATTTTCAGTCCTCATTTTTTCTTCAGAATCAAGACCAACAAAAGAATAAAATTCAACACACAACAAAGTTTTGTGCCACTTTGGGTCATTTTAATTCAGATTAAAATACTCGAATTGTTGTTGTTTCCTCACACCTGTTCTGATTCGGGCCATTCACGTTTCAGTCAGATATACTCTATTTATATATACTTACACACATTCTCTCATGTAAATTTTACTTTCAAATAATCATTAAAGCAGAACCAAGAAATATTTATACATTTCAATAAATAAAACATTATATGCTCATGTCCGATTAAAACCAGTTACGAAAATCAATTGCTTCAGATACTCTCTTAGTCATAGTTTTTTTTTTTTTACTTTATAGATTGTAATGTATCTCAACATATAAATTATGTTCATAAAAAATACGATTTAATGATGATAAGAATGTCTACCGCTATGAACTTATCGCTTTATTCAAAGGTGAAGAGCTAACATCTCTAAATTGATTGTTGTATAGATAAAGATTTTGTCAATTAAAAATAATTAAAAATATTTTAAAAATCATTGAATTTTAATGTTTGAATTTCCGATTGGATTGTTTTTTAAGGAAAAAAAAATCAATTAAATTGTACCATGTAGATTAGAAAATGTATAGATTTTGATAAATAAAAGAAAGAGATATAAAACTGGTTATTGAATTCAAATGCGAAGTTCAAGAGGAGAAATGATTTCATCGTTTTATTCAAGTGACTGAAAATGATAAAAAGATAAATGATACTCAAATTGATAAAGCTGATGTGTCAATATTTATTCAGAACAAAATTAAAAATATTTCAATTCCTATGTCATGACAAAAGTAGTGCAAAAAAAGCTGCAGACAAATATTTTGTCTTTATTTCCATTTTATTATCTTTCCAGGTTACCGTCTAATTAATTTGATTGTTTTTTTTTTTTTTTTTTGAAATGCCAAACAATGGAAACAATGAATTTTAACTTTTTTGTGCAGAAGTATGCGAGTGTGGTAAATTTATAGACTTAGTTGCATAACAACATTGCCTACGATGTGTTTCTTATATTCAAAAATTAAACTCTACAATATATGTAGATGACATTTGATTCTGATTAAAAATAGAAAAATAATTGGAAAGCATTTTAAGATTGCATCTAAAACGAGCTTAGATTCTCTCAAATTCTTAACGAATTCTTCGCCAATATAAAACATCATTCTTTTAGACCTCCGATCATTTAAATTCTGCAAGCCAAAATCGGATTTCTAAGTTATTTTGAGGAGTACTGTTGCTGAGGACCTCAAAATAAATCTTGCGTTAAGTTATTAGTAAACTTTAACCTCAAATAATTTCGGTTTCGGTTTTATTTGCTAAGTGTAAACTGACGTTTTTAACTTTTTCTAATACCAAACCAGTATATATATATTTGGTTTCGTAAAAAAATGTATTCCTTTTGCAGCCGATCTGCCTACTTCGTTCACAACAAACTCTTTATTTCGTTTATGGTAAACGATTTAAATATTTGAGGCAAACATGATTTTTTTCTATTATCCCTTATTCTGAGGAGATTGTTTGCAACAAACATATATTTTCAGGTGGTAAACCGATAGATCGTTTGAGGAAAACTACTTCTTGAAATATAAAAAGTTTGTAGCAATGAAACTATTCTGACGGGTATTTTTATAGAGAAGACAAACCATACTTAAAGGCGCTTTGAAAAATGTTGAAGCTCCAAATGCATTTGAAAAACAAACAAACATAACATCTCGACTTGTGACTTCAGTGGTCATAAGCGATGGAATGCGTAGTGCATACGACTTCGAAGACTGAGCAAATCTGATAATGCGTGTGTTTGAAACTCATGATGTGCATGTGAAAACGTTTTTCATAATAAAATTCGTTTAAAAATTGGTGGTAGCACCTTTAAGTTGTTGTTGTTGTTCAAACATTCAATTCTAAAAGACAAACCTTCAATGGACCAACTTCTTTGGTCAATCTAAGACAGCAAACTAGAGCACCTGCGAGAACAAGCGCTTACTACGACGAAGAGAAGTTTGTTGACGATTTTTACATTTATAGTCTCTTTGCTGAATTTCTGCAAACAATACAAGAAAGACATGCGTGACAACTTTACTGCTCTTTTTCGAGGCAATACATATATTTTAAAAATAACAAATGCAACTTAATACCAAATTTTTAGCAAGAATGAAATTTTTATCAATTTAAGGGAGACAACAAACGACTTGCAAGCGGAAAATTCATTAAATAATTCCTCAAGGAAGCTGTTATCATATACTTGTCATCAGAGACCAGAAAAATCAATTCAAAAAAGAATAAACTTCCAATAGAACTAGCTTTTGTCTTGACTATGGAAAATGCTGAAAATACTTCATTAGAATTTAGGAATTAATATGACAAGAAAAGAAGAATTGATAATAATAAACATTTGGTAAACAACATTTTCATTATCAATGCAATGCTTCATTGCAAAAGATTTCATTTTGTAGCTATAAATACTGAATACAAAAATTCATTCGACTATTGAAACATACAGGTTTTAATAAAATTTTCTGCGTTGAAATGTTTTCAGCTGCAGATATATATAACCGTATTGGACACATATTATTTAAGATCTTAAAGAGAATCCTAATAGCAATTACGATTAAGTGCGTACGACATGACATAGTAGGTCGTGCATTTATTTTATTATTGCAATATTGACGTACCACTAGGTTAATCGATAGAAGATTAGGTGAAGAAAACGCTTTTAGTGTATATGGGTACCGGAAACATTCGAGTTTTCTTATCTCCAATCGAACAATATCAATTATTGACAGAGTGTAAAGTGCTTGGTTTTATTTATATATCAAAAAACCTACAGTTTCAATTAAAAAAACTTGATTATACTTATCAAACAAAATGGTAAGTGCTATATAAATGTAATAATTCTTATCGTTTTTGAATACCAGTTCGATATGATGACCAATAAAACACCAACAGTGTGAAAAACAACTTGATTTGCGCGTAATTAAATGGTGTTATTGCATATTGTAATGAAATAAGTTTATATTATCAAAAGCTTTTCATTTCAGGAAATTATTCTTGCTCATAATATACTGTAAAAAGTCGGTCAGAAAAAGTTAAAGCTGGTGTTCCACAAAAATTTAAACTACAAGGTTGATCCTCGTATTAACTGTCATATAATAGTGATATTCCGGGTGATACCAATACTTTTTATTTAGGAGATGATACTGCTGACGACTGAAGACAAATGAATTACGAAGAACACTGCAGACCGCAGGTCATTTAAGATAAACACGTTTCAAAAACCAATCCTAGTCTTACTAACAAAAAGTTTCCGAAAATTCCAATATTCATAAACAAAAAAGCCTTATTTTAATAGTTAGAAAACGAAGTTAAAATAGAAAGAGCATGCCAAAAAGTAAAGAGAATAACTTAACGTAGAAAATGTAATAGAAAAAATTAAAATGGTTATCTAGTATGAACTTTATAACTTTTAAGTCCTAAACTCACGAACACACGCTAAAAACAAGTTTAAGGATATATGCATGGCAATCAAGTATTAAAAACGGGAAACCAGATAGTGCTATTAGTAACACGATTTTGAAGAGAACTTAAAGAAGTATTAAAGAAACAAATTAACACCAATTTAAACAATACGAATTTAAGAATGCTTTAAGAAGAGTGACCATACCAATTCAATTTCTTGGACATAATACCTAATTAAGAAGAAATAAATATTCAATGGAGAAATTATTTATTGGCATACCATTTTAATATTGAAATAAGTATGAACTAGGAAGTGTGATACCGAAATTATACTACTCTGTCATTCGGTGAAAGAACCAAAACAAATAGTACCATGTGGAATTATAGCAAATAGCGCTCTTTATCATGGAATCAGCGTTAATCCAATTATATACTTGATGATGAAGCCTAGTCTATTTTAAATGTTCTAGATCTAGACAGATAAAAAAAATCAAAGCGGATGAATGGCCTTAAACTTTTAAGAAATGAAAAACTTCAACAAGTTAGTTATGCCAAAGCGATTTTAGAACGAAAGAACAGTTTCGTTTTGATCAATCGGTGATTGGATGTGTTTATAATTGATTTTAGTGTGGTTTCTGTTCGACAACACCTAGTTTTCCCATAATTTCTTTGTCCTGTAATTTTTAAGAAATATCTATTTCCAGAAATAATTAATAAAGATTTTCACCATAATTAATGTTTAAACTTTGCAAAAAGATTTACGTTTTCATTTTTGTTTTGTCAAACGATTAAAAAATGAACTATCACCCCTGTTTTAAATTTCGTTTGAATACGATCGTTTTCAAATGCTCGGTGTTCCAAATATCAAATTCAATTAATTTGGATTTTGTTTTGCGAATTCAAATTCGGAAAATCTAAGTAATTTTTTTATTGACTGTCAAATTTATTCATGAAAACTATGTTTAAATTTTACGAAATATAGAACACATATTTTAAATCTGTGCGAAATTCAATTTGATTACGAATTCAATTTCGAACGAAAATCAGAACAGGTCCCTATGTATGTAAATTTGTTTTTCAAAGCATTTGTTTACATACATACATATCTTCTGAGAAACTATTAAAATGTTACTAGCTATTCCATTTGAAGATATGGATGAAGATAAGTCTGATATATAAAAGCTCTTAATCTATACGTTTGACTGTATCTTTTCATTAGCTAATAAACTCAACACTCCAAAATTAGTTTGGCTGAATCATTTGTCTCTATAGGAGCTTATAATTTAAAGCTTCTTGTTGTTTCAATAACAATGTTGTTATCTTGATGGTATGTTGGTGACATTGATAGAAATGGATCATTATATTTTCAAGAATTCTGTAACGATTTTGACTATTTCTTTAACCCAAATGGAAGAAGCTAGCAAAAACCAGTATTAAATACCAATGACAATATAATTATTGTCAATGGGCCCTACTAATTCAAATATAATTATGCTTAACATTTTCGATGCTCCGTATCGAATACAGATTTTTAATGAATGAAGGGCTTACGTCATTGGGCTTTACTAATAATCAAATTTAGTAACAGCTTAAATAAAAATCTCCACACTTTGCGAAAATTTCGGTGCAAATTTTGTCTAAAGTTTGGAGATTTATTTAAGCTGTTACTAAATTTGATTATAAGTAAGGCCCAATGAAGTAAGCCCTTCATTCATTAAAAATCTGTATTCGATACGGAGCATCGCAAATGTTAAGCATAATTATATTTAAATCTTGAAAGCACAATCTTTACAGAGCATATACCCAATTAAATGGCTCTTCCTTTACCAAAGTGACCAACATATCATTAATTTTGTTTCAAATTTGTTTATTTCATCATCATCCATAGGAAGACATAAGACTTTCAACTATCAGAAAAGTAATTCTAGATATCTTTTGTTTGTTTTTTTAGATAACATAACATTTCTTTTAAAAAATTTCTCGTATGTTGACTACTAATTTTTTAACCAAGAAAAATTTTCCCTGTAGGTTATTAAAGATAATGACAAATTAAATGTCGGTTGTATCTCTGAAGTCTGAAATATATATGATGAATTAACAGAACTGTCCGCCCTCTCAAAAAAAAATCTTTAAAAACCACCACTTCTTAGTCTTCATTGTAAGATTCATAGAAATATTTGCAACACTTCAACTTTAAATACTTTAACCAATCCAGTAAACAATTATTTTTTTTACTAAAAAGAGTGAAGAAAATGAAACCTGTCAGCAAACGAGCTATTGTTCTTTTCAAGTCAGTGACCAAACTTAATGCTAAATCAAGAAATGACCAAATATTTTCATTTCAGCTAATTGGCACTTCTTGCTAATTTAAATTTTATATAGAAAGTGTGAGAATTTTCTTATATTTTTTCTCAAAATCAAATTGTTTGGTAAGGAAACATATTTATCCCAGTTGATAAAATAATATCCTATAATTGAAAATAATTTCCAAAATTCAAATTTATAATATGAAAGCAAATCTTCTACATTTGATATAACAAAAACTCTAACATGTAAATTAATATTCAAACAATAAAAATAGTTCAATCCCACTATTAACATCATTTCTATACTTTATGCAATTCTTGTGTTAATCAGACAATTTTACACAAGTGATGTAATTTCTCAGCAATTTTTTTTTTAAACATAGTAGAATTCCGTAACAATACAAATGAAGAAGACTAGACAGCAAATTGGCAAAAATAAAACAAAAATACCAAAGAAATGATAAAAAACACTCAAAGAAGAATCAAAACATAAGAAAACAATTTAAAAGCAATAATAAATCCACATTCCACAAAGGTAAAACTATCCTCCAGATAGCCAGAAACTATCCATCCATCCATTCCATACTCATATGTAAATGTGTATATTTAATTTTTTGTTATTATTATTTTTTTTTTGCATCAATTTTGAGCTTCATTCGCGCGAGAAAATCCACACATTAAACAACAACAATAACACTGCTTCTAAACTATAGTAGTGAATATTACCACCATCATTGTGGTAAGTGTTGTTATTGTAATTTCTTCGACAGCACAGCAGTTAGTTATCTGTGGTGGATTTGTCGCTGCCACTGCTGCTGCTGTGCTGAGTGACCCTCATGAGAACAGAATGAGACTAGAAAAAAGGTGTTTTTTTCTTTAGAAAAAATTCCTATCACATACCAAAACTAGAAGCAAATATTCCCTGGTTTCTCCATGTTTGGCATATGGAATACGAAATTGCAATATTCTTGTTGCCAATTCAATCGGCCAGTCTTTGAGGTGACAAATTTAGTGCACATTTGCATTTTAGAACACGATATTAGATCAAAAGATACACACAAAATACCTCCATAGATACTTTTTTTTTTCTCTTTTTTGAATTATTATTAATTTAGGTTACACTTTGAATTCGTATAGAAAATCACCATTTTTGTATTTATAAGATATTTTATTTTTCTTTCCCCACCCACTTTTAAGATTTTATAAATCCGTCGTTGTGCCTCACTGAATATTAAATTTCAAATCTTGATTTAACTAAAAATATCAACAACGAACAAGAAAACACGGCAAAGTTTCGAAAGGTATCGCGTTTTGAATTAATATTCCTCCGATCTTAGCGCACCCAACACGATTGAGTGTAAATGTTCAACTGAATCAAAACTGAATTGGCTTGAGTCTTAAGCCGGCCAAGCCATAACCGCAGGAGAGCTTGTAGATACAAAAGTATCTATCAGCTGATTTTTTTTTTTTTGTTGCCAGCATTATTTTTATTTTGCGTCATACAATCACAATCTCCCTATTGACAGTTGAACCAACAACGATG
Organism: Baccha elongata; assembly: GCA_951217065.1. Lineage (NCBI taxonomy): Eukaryota > Metazoa > Arthropoda > Insecta > Diptera > Syrphidae > Baccha > Baccha elongata. Next base: position 44,819,141 of record OX578274.1, read on the forward strand.
ACGATCGCTCGATGGAGCATGCACAAGAATAGATAGATAAATACATAACATAGATCTATCTATAACGTTTTGATCCAACAAGTGTATTTTTTTTTTTTTTTTTATTTTATATCTGATGAATTTATTTACCACAAGGCATTATTATAGTTTAAAAGTGCAAGATGGTTTGGTTGCACATTTATATTTTGCTTAAAAGATTCATTAATGATTTTTATATCTTAACCATGTGATGATGAAAGTGTTTGTTATGATCGCATGTAAATAATCATATTTTTGAGTATCAATTTCAAATTGAATTTGATTGAGTGATTTATGAATGATTTATCATAAAGTAGCATTCGCCTCCTACTTCTGTGAGTCTCCAACAGTCCACAGCGGGGGGACACAAATCTATTCAAATATGCATTTTGTATCTTTTGTATAATAGACTGTAACAGTAGAGAGTATATCTGCGGTGGGTTTTAATTTATAAATTAGGTAATTTCAAACCAATATGCTGGTCTGGAGATTTAAATGTGTCGCTATCGATTTTTATCATTGATGATGATCTATGGTGCAGACAGAGAGAAAGTGTGATAAGTGGGGAAATGGAGTATATAAAATGAGAACAGTCATTTTTATAGTTTTTCGTTGTTTATCGTTGTACTCTTTTGTTTTATTTAATTCCCGTTTTTAAACCGATTGAAATTTAAAATGAATAAACGAGATTAATAAAAGGTGTCAGAATTAAATAAATTTTTTTTTTTTTTTATTTTAAAAGATAAAGTACTTTGGCAATTAATTTGCTTTTATCGAAATATAGATGGCACTTTTACTAGGTCAACAGTTTTCGACTAACCCATATAACATTTAGAAAGAAGGTGATGAATTCAATTCAGATTTTGACAATGTAAGCATGTGTAATGTGTATGTGACAATGTAAGCATGTGTAATTTTCGATAGCTTTATATAAGACAAAAATATTAAGATGGAATTAATGTCGTTAAATTAAAGTATCTGTACATTTTCAGATCAGGAAAAGTTCTTATTTTATTTTTAATTTGATGAATTCTATGACTAAAATAAATAAAAGGCACAACTGGGTGATTTAAAAAAAAAAATCTAACAAAAAACTTCCTTATTGGCAAAAAATCAGTCACACAAAATCTTATCAAAATCGATTTTTTTCGAGAAATATCGGATTTTCTATAGAATTTATATGGCATGTATCAAATAAAAATGCATTCCATTTGCATTCTATATTATATCGCTCACATGTCAGTTTGTTTTTGGTTAATCTTTTTTTTTTTCTTAATACAAAGTTGATAAAAAGAAAGATTTTTGGAACACTTTCTGTATTGAGGGATCGTAAGTATGATCATGGAATTTCCTGATACGTACGTAGAAAATTACTTTATTATCCATCGGAAATCTTCTAAAGCCACCAATTGTAAATTCATGCTCTTTAATAACACTTTAATTACACTTAAAGTAAACTTTAAAACGGCAAACATTTTCGAAATATGAGAAAAATCTAAACAATAAGTTTGGATAGGGTATTGTGACACCTATTCCCGCACATTTTCATGAAAGTGTACTTGTGTACTTGAGCACATTCAATTGTATCGAAAAAAAAAGTACAATTGTATCGACTTTTCCAACCGTGGTATAGCACTGAGTTTTTATCAATTAATTTCCTTCTTACTCACAATCAATATCCGTCCATTATACTTGTTAACTTGCTTGAAGTCTAGCTATTTTCAAATACTTCCTTCAGTAGCAAGCCTGTATCTGTATACTGTAACAAAAAAAGTTCCGAATTATGTCCGACGTGAATTATAACTAAAAATGACTCAATACAATTGTATAATCATCAATATTTGTTCTTACTATCTAATCATAACAAATCACAACATGATTTTGTAATCTATTTGAAATCTGCCCCCATAAATAAATAAAGAAACATGATTAATAGGTCCGTAGAAATAGCCCGTATATTTTATTTATAAAATGGGAGAAAATGAAATTCATTTTTAAGTTGAATGAACTCCATTTAGTCAGATTTTAATCAATAATTAATTAATAGAAATCAAGTTCATAGATCATTATCATTATACATTGTTCAATCAAATACTTCTGCTTTTTAATTGCGATTATAAGTACTCTAATGCAAGTTTTGTATTCGTAAAAAAACAAATGTTTGAGATAACAATCAAACATGACATTACGAAGATAAGAACACAAAAAAAGGTAGGTCCGACAATTCTGTCTGTCTTTGTGTCCGTCTGTCAGTTTGGCTCTGGATATATCGACACCTACAGCCTAAACGGTTTGGCCGATTTTCTTCAAACTTGGTACCCTGTATTTTTAAAGTAATAAGACCAGGCGTATTTTTGATTTTTATCCTAGGCCTGAAAATAACGGTACATGGCAAATAAGCCTTAAAGACAATCCAATTTTTCTCGTAAAATATACGATCGATTTTGATAAAATTTAGTGTGACTGTTTTTTTTTTCAAAAATGTTTTAAAGTTTTTCGTCAAAAATTTATTTTCAAAATCACTTTATTAACGGTACCTGTCATATAAACGCTACAGAAAATCCAATTTTTCTCGAAAAAATACAAACGATTTTGATAAAATTTTGTGACTGATTTTTCGTAAATTTTTTTTTTTTTTTTTTTCAAAATCACTTATTAAAATCATACTTACGATCCCTTTATACAGAAAGTGTTCCAAAAATCTTTCTTTTTATCAATTTTGTATTGAGAAAAAAAAAGATTAACTAAAAACAAACTGACATGTGAGCGATATAATATAGAATGCATATGGAATGCATTTTTATTTGAATATAAAGCGCAATTATAATACTCATCAGCAGAAGCAAAAAATAAGTTCATTTAAAATCTTGTACCTAACACTTTGTCCTTAGATAACCCTTAAAGTGCAATAAGTGCAATTTTCTAAGGCGGTATCGCCACTTAAAAGAACATTATACTCCAACAAGTGTTTTGCAAAATAAACAGGAAAAGAGGTTAGAACAGTTTAACACTGTTTGTGTTTATTGTAATTCATAACCACACATCTATAGACAACAACAAATCGAACTACATTAACAAATCATAATGATCTTAAATTGGAATTTAAAAACAAAAACAATTATTATAGAATATCAAGTCAATGTCCACCATGTGTGTCGGTATAATATTATTGAATGAAATCATACGCTCCTGACCTCACACTCAATATAAAAGTATCATGTTAATATTTTTTAAATTATTTTTTCCCGTCTAGAAGTGTTTATCGATTTGCAAATCAATTAAATATGACAACCTATCACTTACATTGGCAAACAATCGGAAACTTAATTTCAATCATCTTGTCATATCATTAGTTGCATTTTTATATCGATTTTTAATCAAACTGTGTCGAGCGGTGTTTTCTTTATATTATTTATTTTCCATTATCGGCAACTAGAGCTATTTGAATTAAAAACATTATAAATTTAATTGAAACATGAACTCAATTTGATTGATTTAATTTGGAAAGGTTTCAATATTAATAATATGCTGAAATTCATTTAAAAACATATGAATAACATTTTATAATTATTATGTATATACACATTTTATTAAACATATTTTTAAAATTTATTCTGGGATTTTTCACACTTTTTTTTATTATGCTGACAATCTGATATAAATTGAATGCTGTGAGTCTAATGTGATTCATCATTTTAGAGTGATGCTCATTTAAATAATTTTGACAGGAGTTTTGTCACTGACGAAATCATCTGACAACTTTTATTTGCAATCATTTATATTTTCGTTGAAGTCAGCTGCTAATCACTAAAAATACCATGAAATTTGAAAAAAAAAATGTTTTATTTATTGTCGATTTAGAATGATTTCTTGAAATCAGTAAAAATATTTGAAATCATTTAAAATTTCTTGCATGCAACAATGCCATAATGCTGTCACGAATTCTATACCAACTACATATTTTTAAAAAACGGATTTTGATTTTTAAATTATTGATTTCATTAATGATTTCAATATTACAAATCAATCGAAATCATTTAAAATACATATATTTATTTAAAATTCAATCCAATCACATATTATTAAAATAAATATAAACATTTCTTGGCATTACGTGAAATAATCAAAAGTCATTTATAGTATTGCAATAATTGAACCATTAAATTGGATCGTGACAAACCTATCGAATCTTGCCTCTCGATTTTACTGATATTAGTTTGTTTGAATATTTTTAAGTTTTAAAAAGTTAGTGTCCAGACCAAAGAAACATTTGAAGAAACATTGTTTAAAAAATGTTTGTGAAATTTTTCAGATATGTGTTCTATTTACCTATGCTTAAAAAATAATTCAGAAACATTTCAGAAATGGTTTCTTTGGAATGGACCCTTGAAATAACATTGAAAGTTTTCGATCGTGAATGTAAAAGGCATTATAAAATTTTTAAGAAAAAAATCTGAAATTTTTCTTATTTAATAAATGTAATGTTTTTTTGGTCGGACACACTTATTGAATTAAGAATACCGACTGGGTTTGTTTTGCACTAAACTTATATTATTTGATACAAAATTATTCACTTCGGAATGATTATCCTTAACTCTATCATTTCTGAAATACGTATTTCATGTATTAATAACATCGTTTGGTAAAAATAGTTGAATAATGAATAATTTGAAATTTGTGTTACATCTGAAGAAAATAGGACCAACACATTTCAACCTATCCTACACTTATTTGGACTTGTTAGTCGCTCATTTTTAATGGCAACAAGAAATCGAATAAAAACAACATTTTAAACAAGATAAGTCCAGAAAGTTTTAGAAAACGTAATTTTAAAAAGAAATTCCCAAAGGTTGAAAAGAGAGTTCTATTATAAGAAAGATTTTTAGTACAAAATTAAAAACTAATTTCCTCTGTGGCTAGTGCAAATTTAATTAAATATCCCTCCCGTCCCCACCTCAAAATATGTTATATTAATACATATTTGATATAATTAAATTCTAACATAACTATATTTTTTCTGTATGATAACTTGTTCTTAAAACTTAAAGTTAAAACTAAGCTTCATTAAGACTTTCCATCAGATCGCTTATGTAGATGAATATCAGACCACTCTTACCATTTTACTTAAGACCATTTCAAAAACTGCATGGATGAAGTTACACAACACTACGACTTTTAACAACAATTTTTTTGCCATTAAGCATGTCATAAAGTATTTAAAATTAAAGTTTACTTATTCTATAAGTCTATATTAAATTTAAGAAAAATACTTTCTAACTTTTTGTTCATTAAAAGTTTTGTCCTTAAACAGAACTTTGTAACTGGTGTGATATTTACTATCGTCGTCCTACTTTTAAAATTAGCAATATTGAAAATTTCTTATTTTTTGCTAATCAAATAAAAATTTACTGAGCTGTGACTCGCTATTTCTTTTTTCCGGAGTGAAAAAACTTCAGATCTATAAGCATGTTTTGAATTGAAACCTCAACTAATTATAATTTTTCGTAGAACAATTTTATGTTGACTCCTGTTGATTCCTTTTGCTTAATATGTAATATGTACCAAATTATGTGTCCATAATTATTTTTTCAATCGTCCACACCAAAAGAAATATGTTTGTAATATTATTTTATTTATCAAAAAGAAATTTGCTTGCATTTGAATTAGGGTAATGGCCGCACTTAAGGAAACTTGACGTAGAATTATGACATTAGCTTTCGTTTGCTTACGACTATTATGGTTGGCCCTTAATGCTGTTTGGTAATAAAAGTCATCGTCGAATATATCCTGCTCTCGGTCTTTGCTGACTGTAGCAGAACGTTTTTGTTCACCAATGTTCTCTGGAACTTAACGATAGTTATGTTTGATCTTTCATTTTTAATATCCTATATATTTGGGGTCCCTAGGACTTGGGAGAATATTACTTTCCAAGATTGTTATATATGATACAAATTCTATGAATTAATTCATATATAATAATTCATAATTCAATTCATTGAAAATCAACCAAGACTTAACTTTATTCAGCTTCTCTCCTTGACCCATAAATAGTTGGACATTTTTTATCGTAATCTTCGATGTTTTTTTAATACCTGAAATATCGAAATGTCAGCAAACCATCGGTATAAGAGTTTTAAAGTTCTATCAGTAGTCCACTGAGGTTCATTTTGACCATTTTATACCTAAATCTCTAAAATTTACTCTACAAGCTTAAGCTTTCTTAATCCTGCAATAAAATATCATATATATTTTACCAGCAAATGCTTAAGATCCTAAGTTAACTGATTTAACTAGAGATTTTAAATATATTCGAATATTTTAAAGATCTGGAAGATTGCGTCATATCCTAATGTATACTTGTCATACAGAGCTCAGTATTAATAAAGTGATAACAAAATTAAAAATGTCAAAGAAATTTATTTAACTCAAGACGTCAGAAAAAATGCTTTAATTTTGAAAAGAAAATCAATCAATCTTGTTAAATTATGCGTAACACTCCAAATAATAACAATTATATGACTCATTGTGTCAAAAAAGATTTATGAAACTATTAAATTGATTTTTTTTTTCATTCTTCTATAGTCTGATATTGTACATCAAAAATACAAAAATATTTATAATCAGAAGATACAAACTTGAAGGTCGAATATTTACGACGTGACTCAATTTCCAAAACACTCCTCAAAATTTCGATTTCTCATTCAATGATTAAAAAAAAAAGTTTAAAAAAATCTTGTCATATTTTTTATCTTTTAACTTTCTGTTTGTATTCTTATCTAAAAGAGTGTACGTACTTTGGGCACCGTCAAGTCTCTCCCATCGATTTCTGATTTTTTGTTTAATAAGTGATTGTCAATATGATAAGAAAGTACTTCAATTGATAAAAAGTTAAATATAACGTCATGCAACGATAGAACTCTATTTTACATCATTCGATATTAATATTTTTTTTTATCATATCACTTTGGTATCTTAATTACGATTGACGCAGTAATAACAAAATTCAATAACGAATATTTTATTCTGCAAATTCTATTTCAACCTTAATAATAAAATTTTTTTGATCGAATATTTTGATTATTATAACTACATGGCGATGTTAAAATTGAAGCTTAATTGAAGCGATACGGATTATTTGTTTTGTTAATTAAAATCTGTTTCCGTGAAATACCCAGATAAACCCAGATATATGTATCAAACATTCCATTTGCCACACTCTAGGTCTACAGATACAAAAATATCTATTTGAATAATAATATTGCCTGACCTAATGGCAGTTTATCGAAATCTCTAAGGCTATATAGATAGATACACCCTCTCCCATCCCCAAATATACAGTCTTATAACAATTTGAAAGGCATTTTAATTAAATCAATGCCGAAAAACAAGCCGGTGAAGTATTAGGTGCCAACAACACACATTTGAACAACAAATTGGATATGGAGTTTACTTATATTCGAATAGTCTGCCACGCCCTCTGTGTTTCATTTGGAAGGTGTGAATAACACTGTTTTGACCACAAATTAAATGTTAGCTATATAAAGGAGCGAAATGCAATTCACATTCAAAGATATAAATTAGCCCTTGTTGGATATATGCAAGTATCTACAATTTATAAGTATTACATTCCCAGGGGGGTTAGGTTGTGATGCATAAAACACACAAATCGACACAAATCGGAGTGAGGTTGAACCCCACCCATAAACAAAGCCACTGGGTTTAATTTTTTTTCGGAACCAACCAGAATTTAATTTGACCTTTATTCAGAACTAACATACAAACGAGGCCAAACCTTCCTGAGGCTTTTTCCATCCATATAGTAACATTGCACTCATTTTCTATAGTTTTAAATTTTATTTTCCAAACTTGTCGGGACATTAATTTGACATCATGTTAGCTGAGTTCGGTAAGTTTCAAATTAAAAGTCCACCTTTTTGTATGAGGAAAGTCTAATTAGAGGCTGGAACAACATGGTTGCCATCAACTTTGAACACCCGGGAGATTGTTTATAAATAATTTTTTTTTTTCGTATTCAACCTCTTTTGTTGGTAATTTGATCCTGACATTTGGTCCGATTAGCACTGATACAATTATGTTGAAGACAAGAAAAAAAAAATACAGATTAGAAAACAAAATATCGTGCCTTGTCATAACCACACCTTTTTTTTTTGATTTTAGTTTTTTCGGTGGCTAATAAACGCTTTTCCTTGTTAGTGAGGTTATATGGTGTGTATTTATGTTGCGAAAGAGGTTTGGCAAATGGTTTGTACACTTAAATCGAAACAGGTGGTTGGTTTTGATTTGTATGATTTTTGTTGACTATAGTGAATGGGGCAGTGAATGGAGGTGTATACGAGAGTTTTTATATATTTTTTTTAACAAGTTGCAAGCTATAAGTTTAAAGACGGAAAAGGTCAATTATGGCAAGTTGTGATTTTAATCGTTAATCGATAAGAATATTTTGTAGAAGCCTAATTAGATTATTAGCTTCTGTGTAGACTTTGATGTTAAATGATAAAATCTTTTGTGATAAATTAAAGAAAATATAAGTTTGGAATTAGTCAGTGAGGCTTAAGGCTTTGGTACAGGTACACACCTCCGGCAAATTCATTGAAAGACATAATAATATTTCTTTATAAAATTTTATCCTTCATGGTAATTCATCGCGAATTTTCACTGACGATAAGATCAAGAAAAGAATGAGGTTGGGAACTAGGGTTAAATGGTTCAATGGTTTAATAGTTCAACTGTTCAATAGCTCAATACTTCAATAACTTTTCTTCAATAGTTCAACAGATCAATACTTCAATAATCTAATAGTTCAATAGTTCATTACCTTAATAGTTCAATGGTTTAATAGTTCAATAATTCAATGCTTCAGTAGTTTAATACTTCAATAATTAAATAATTCATTAGTTAAATAGTTAATTTTGGTTCAGTACTTCAATAGTGCAATATTTCAATAGTTCAGTAATTTGTTAATTCAATAATTCAATAGTTTATGGGTTCAATATTAAAATAGATTAATAATTCAGTGATTCAGGAATTCAAAAATTCGACAATTCAATGATTCAATAGTTCAGTAATTTAATAATTCAATAGCTCAATGGATGAATATTTTAATGGTTCAATAGTTGAATACTTCAATATGTCAATAATTCAGTAGTTCGATCAATATAACAATATATCAATATTTCAATATTTAATATTTCAATAGTTTAATAGTTCAGTAGTTCATTAGTTCAATAGTAATAACTTAATAGTTCAACAGTACAATAGTTCAATAGCACGACAGTTTAATAGTACAATAGTTTAATAGTTCATACAGTTCAATAGTTCGATAGCTAGTTCTATAGTTCATTAGCTCAATAGTTCAATAGTTCAGTAGCTTGTTTATTCCATAGTTAAATAGATCAATAGACCAATAGTTCGATCAGACTCCAAAAAATGAGGTCAGTGATTGAGTGATTGAGGTGGATAAGCATGAAATGAAAATAAGTTGAACATTTCGCCAAAGTTGTAAATTATTATTTCTAGTATTAACACAGTGGGGGTCTACAGTAAATTGACAACCAGAGTGATATTTTTGACAGAGTTGAGTATCTAGAATGTTTCATAGTATGTGTAAATGTGATATCCTTTTGAAGAAAACGGTTAAGAAATAATTTTCGCTTAGAAGCTTAATTTTTAATCTGATTTCTAATACATAACTCAGTATAAACAAAGTATTACTCATTCGCCCCAGAGCACATTTTTATATAAAACGAAAATCTTTTAAAATCTAGCTGTTTAAAGATTGTTCACTGATTTTCTTGACTAAATAAAACAAAAGCAGTTCACCTCCTCAAGGAAGTATGCAAATTAAATGTTAAACAAAAAAACGAAATTACCAACCAATAGATACTTACATACGAAAGATATTTTTTTTTAATAGAAAAAGCCGAAGGCATATACTAAAATGAGAATAATGCAGAACTCCTCCATTCAAAATAATGGACTAAAATTAAGGAAGCATTCATGTTGATTTACTAAAACAATTCATGTTTTTTTTTTTTATTTTTTTTTTTTGTGCTGTTTTTCAATCTATGCAAAGCTCCACGGATATAGCCGGAGATAGACCAAACAACCTTTGCTTTCTGCTCATTTAATCGACCGATTAAAGTGGCGGATGATGGTTGAAGAAGCGAAACACAAAAGGCGCACTCACATAAAACAAAATACAAAACAAAAAAAAATATATGTATATCTAAAGAAAAACCGGGAAGAAGATTCACTTGTATATAGATGATTTTTGTGTAAACATCTGCTGCCGGCAAATTGTACTTATCGTATATTTTCTGCGTTAAGATACAAAAATACTCCACCAAAGAGACAACAAAAAAAAAAAAAAAATACTATACCCACGGTAAACCAGATACAAACAGTATAGAAGACAAAAAAAAAAAGAAGATGAAGCAGGAGGGCTAAGCTAAAGCTACTACTCTGCATCGTTATTGTAAAATTATAGTTTATTGTGTTGATTGTGGATGTGGATATACTACAAAAAAAAAGATATTTTGCATATATGTTTTGATTTCATCTATCCAATGGCAAAATATTTAACTATTTCTTATATCCACTGATTTCGTGCTGATTTTTCATCTGTTAGCATTTTGAACTTTTAACAAATGGACAACTAAGTATCTGTGACAGTTTAACTATTAAGGTTCTACTTTCTACATTATAAACTCTAACGAACTCTGCAGCTTACGATTTCTCCTTTTGAATCAAATAAAAATTGTATTTTTATACAGCTCGGATTTTTGCTGCTACATATCTATCTATATGAAAGTGAAGGTCCATTGAGTTTTTGATCTCTATAAACATTCTTAAAGATGCGGAAGAAAAATAAATAAATGAGATTGCATGCATGCAAAAAAAAAAAAAAAAACTTAGTTAATGTTATGTCAGTCGTGAAAGGGGAAGATAAACGAAGATTTGATTAGCTTGGGAGAGGAATTTTTTAAACAGTAAACTGGATAAAAGATTAATGGATGAACGTTTAGGTGTTCTTTTTCATCCATCTGAATGGACTTAGAAGACAAATTAAGAATAATTATGTTTGACATGGAGCGGCAGATATAAAAAGGAAATGGATTCGTTTGAGGAAGTCTATAAGAAAACAATGTAATATATAAAGGAATTATTTTGAGGATGATTTTTTATGCCACAAGCAGCTCACAGACTTAATTTGTAGCATTTGGTTTAGCGAATTCATCCAACGTATCTCATTTTAAAGTTTCTGGGTCAAAAAGTGATGCAGACGATTTTTATATGAAGATTTTTATTACTGGCTCGATTAGCTCACATTATAGTAAATTAACTATTTGAGAAGCCAAATTGATTAAAGTAATTCATTATATGACGTTGTGTTCAAAATTTCTCTTCAAGGCTTACTGAAACGCTCGTGAATATTATTTATAGCTTTCCTTTAGAGCAAATTTGAGAAAAGTGCAGAAACAATAGAAATACTATGTTTTTATTGAGCAAACTTTTGTGGGTACAATATTATGTAATACACTACGGAATTCGACGAGTACTAAGCAATCTTAATTGTTAAAAGTTTCTCGTAAATTCATAAGATGCATTAAAATGAAAAATTTAGTACTGCCATTCGATTTGAATAAATTTAATCAATACTTGTTTTTGCTGCAAGTAAAAATGTGTGTTGGAAACAATTTGACATACCAATATACCACCTCTGGTTTTTCAAACCGCGCCGCTACTTGCAGAAGCAACGTATCAAAATAAACACAAGTCATTTTAAATGTAACCATTTTAATCAATATGTTGTTCCTGCATTAAGTTCACATCCCGTTTGGATAGAAAAGAATAACAAGAAGGCGTACAAAAATGTTTACCAATGACGAAAGAGTTCAATAAGTAGTTGATACGTATAAATGCAATTCTAGAAAATTCAAAAGTCAACTGATTAGAGTCATCCAGAAACTTCCATCACCTTTCAAATGGCAGAATTTCAATGCAAAGAATTTTAACCATGAATTTAAAATAGTGGTGTATCTCACGACGTTCAATAGTGAAGCTTGATACCTCAGGATTTTTAATAAGGTAGCCCATTATCTCCAGATTCCTAATAATGATGCCTGGTATTTCGGGATTTCTACTAATAAAGCTTGCTATTTCAGGTTGTCTATTATGTTTTCTAGTAGGTTTTTTAGGATTTTTAGTAGTAAGGCCTAATATCTCATAATTTTTAATACTGAAGCCTGGTTGCCTTGGGGAATTCTAACAGTGAATTCTGCTTCCTCGGGATTTCCAATATAACCCTGTTATCTCATTGTTTCCAATGGCTTCTAATTCATCGTTTCTAAATCTAAAAATTTCAAGCAGTAATTCCTGCTATCTTATGATTTATAATACTGAATAATACTATCTAAGGTTTTCTTATAGTGGTTCTTGCTGAAAACTTGTTAGAAACTCGATTTCTCCAAATTTCTAGTAGTGAATCTTTCTTTCACAAAATGTTTAGTAGTGAATCCTTCTATCTCAATGTTTCCAATAATAAACCCTTCTATTTTCAAATTTCCAATAGTGAAGCATGTTTTCCCACGATTTTCAATATGGTAGTCTGCTTTATTTGGAATAATTTTATAGCTATTTCGTAATTCCAAATAATGAAACTTGTTAACTCAGAATTTCTAATTCTTTGAAAGGAAGAAATATGTATATAAAACGAATTTAAATAAAATGCTCTATATTAAAATTCTGCTTAGCAAATATAAAGAAAATAAATTTAAACATGTATGTATTAAAACATTGTTAAGCAAATGTAAATGTTTACTTTTAATGTTAACTATTTTATTTAATCATATCCATATAAAAAAATTGTACGTCCAAATTGCTTTAAAAATATGTGCATATTTAAATATGAATATTGATATGAAATATTTTTCAATATGCTACATTTTGTTTCTTTTTTTTCAGTGAAAAAACATATTCTATTGACAGTGACAGCTATTCCATAACTTAATTACTTTCACTATCAAAGAGAAATAAAACTCTTTAAAATATGTAAATTTAGTGAACGAATTTTATATTTATCATAAAATATGCAATTGTTGCATTGTCAATTAATATATTGGCACTTAACTAATAAATCTGTATCTTTTATGATCTAAAATAACATTTCCGAAAACCGATATTTGAATAACATACTGCAGTTTATTAATATGTCACAGTGTCATACAAAAAAAAAAAAATATTGGAAGGGAAACAGAATTTAGAATGTGCAACTTTTTGCAAATCCCCCGACATAAATACTGACCCTTGGCATAATTATTATTCGTGAAGTGAATGTATACAGATTTGTGAGATACAATCATATACATCAACTTTGGAAATCATTTTTGCCTCATAAAACTCTAATCTCATTGACAAATCGTGCAGCAAATTTGAAACTAACTTCGATTAGGTATCACATTAAGTTGCTGCCAATGTTAGCCCTTGACTAGATATCGATTCCTTCATTTATGATTAAGCTTTGAAATCCAATTACTACTAAACAGTATACATCTGGATGGAAACAAATGAAAATGTACCTCAATGACAATGATGTAGATACAGAGATATTCTCTAATAAAATTAATACCCCAGAGGGTTTTGCATTTAAACGCAGCAACTAGTGCACTTGATGGGAAAATCATTAATTATAGCATTAAGTTGCAGGTATGAAGATCAAACAAAAAAATTAATGAACTATCTATGGTAACGACTATGAGTGAAAGTTTATGCTAAGCCAAGCAAATGCGTAAAATTGAAAACGAAAAGTCCAATATGATAATAATAGCTTTTAAAAATTATCTTTGGCAATTATTTTAGTTTTATACTGGGAAAAAAAGCTAGAGGGGGCGAGTTCATCTTTATATTTTGTGAATGATGGAAGATTTCAACAGAAGAAGATTGATTGAAGACTTTTTATCGTTCAATTATTTATGGAACTTCCACGAAAATTTTGCGGAATCAAAAATAAAAAAAATAATCGCTACTTTGATATCTAACAATTTTCTCTGATTCGATTATATGAAATTAATTTCTGGACTTTTATGGTATACCATTTTGTGAAGAGGTTGAAGTCAAACCAAGAAAAAGGTATGTTTATTTTTGTGTTAAGCTTATTGTTTCTTTGTTGCCATAATATTTCCGTAGCTTGTTTCCAGGTTCATACTTTTACAACGTTTAATTGAAGACAACATTATAAACGACGTGCTCAGACGTGTTGGTCTCCACAGGTTGCTGTTACTTTATTTACCCACTTCTCAGTGTTCTTAATATTGAATTCTGGAGCACAACCTACGCAGTCTGGCTGCAACATGTAATATCATACAAAACTGCTTTTTTTTTTTTTTTTTTAATTTTAAGTTTAATTTAATTCTATTTATATTGAAATAATTATTTTAATATTAATTCAACCTTCAATTTTATTTTTAATTTTTATTTAAATTTTTATATTAATTTTAATTTTAATATTAATTTCAGTTATATATTTCCTTTCTATTTTATTTTAATTTTCATTGAAATGTTTATTTTAATTTTAATTTTATTTTAATTTAAGTTAGATTTTTTTTTATTTAATTTTAATTTTATTTTTATTGTCATTTCAATGTTTATTTTAATTTTAATTTAAATTGACTTTCAACTTTAATTTTATTATTTAAATTTTTAATTTTTGTTTGTTTTTATTTTTTTTTTAATTTTCGTTTTAGTTTTTTTTTCAACTAAGAATTCTTTTTTATTTCTATTTTAATTTTCATTCCATTTTTATTTTTACTTAAATGCTTATTTAAATTGTATTTTAATTTAAATTTTACCTATTTAAATTTAATTTTTTTATTTTTGTTTGTTTTTATTTTTATTATTATTTTAATGTTAATTTTAATTTTTAGTTTTATTCAAATTTTCATTTAAATAGAAATTTTAATTATATTTAATTTTCATCTAAATGTTTAGTTTAATTTTATTTTAAATTAAATTTTAATTTTTTTTAATTTTATTTTTATTTCAATGTTTATTTTAATTTATTTTTTTTTTATTTTTCATTTAAATGTTCATTTTAATTTGAGTTTTAATTCTAATTGAAGTTGAACTTCGAAACAACATTGCCCAACTTATAAAGAGAAGTAGTTAAGTGGGCGGAACCTAATAATTTCATTCGAAATCTGTGGGTAATTGATGGAAAAGATTCGCTTGACAACAGGAGTGACAAAGCTTGAACGAAGTCTGGTTCCATTTGAAAACATGAACATCGTCGGTAAAAGTAGAAGAAAAATCAGAACCCGAAGAAAGAATTCTGTAGGGATCGGGAAATCTATATTGACCGTAAGTACTTATCGCAAGAACGAAATATTAGGCGAACTGGAATCACAGCTCGGATCCGCTTGCTGTTCAATCTTTATTATTAATAAATTAAATAAAATGACAAATTACAATTCCGCCAACAAACTTGCTTAAGAAAAACAATCAAACCTCATAACAACATCCATTCTCTAAGAATCTTAAATTTCCAATACAATTTGAGTGCATCACACAAAAGTGTTTTCCATCACTTCAATCAAAAAAATCAGGTCATATTCATCTAACTTCCGTCATCGACCTATATATTGAACCAAACAATTTGTCTTTAAAAAAAAAAATATATAGGTCTTCCAATCAAAAACCGCATGTATGCATTCAAAAAGTCCATCTGCTTGCCAATGCTTGCCCATATAATAACATCATCGTCGTCATCATCAATCAAGATTATTAATAAAATCATTTGAATAAATTTCCTATCAAAACCTAAAGCGTTCGTCGGTCGTTAATGGTCCCAATAGATACTTGCTACAGATAGATGCCATGCCCTTTGTGCTATGCTGGCTGATGCCGCTATATATGCGAAGCTCTTATTCGCGCGCGTGTGGTTATAATCTTCAATGACTTCTTTCAGCATCATCAATTCATATGTGTGTATATCGCATTAGATATCAAAAAAAATTTGATTCCAAAAGAAATTTGACCTAAATTTTGATTTATTGGTTCCGCCTGGTGTTACTAATATTAAGCTCTAGCTGCTGCTGCTGTTACTAATGTTGCGGCACCATATCGTATGCTCTTTAACGAATTATTGTAGAAAAAAACATTACGTCAGCAATTTCTTTAGGACTCTTCCATCAATTTCGATTAATAAACCCTCCCCACCCTTCAGCATCATATTATATCTGTCTTCGGTCAATGTGCAACTCTTTTCATATAAAAGATAAGTAATCCCTTTGATCCATTATTTGCTTCAATCCAGATAAGTATCTGGCTATTGTTGAATATGATTTGACGCGAAATTATAAGCAATCGATTTTTTATTGAGATTTGCTATTGAATTTGCGATTAAACGAAGAAATCTCATATATTATTTTTTTGTATGGCAAGTTGAAAGGTGAATATTTAATACAAAGGGGAAGCATTTAAATGCTTGTTAAGGAGAACAATAGGGCTAACAATTCAGGGGGCAATCGGGTAGGTTGTCTGATATGTTGAAAGCTTGAATTAATAAAATTTGAAATAAAATCTTTGATAATGAAGTGTGAAATACAAACAATTTGTAAACTTTGATATCAAATATATTTTTGATAAGTTGATGAATGATGTAAGAGAATAATACTGACACAAAAAGGTTTGATTAGTTGGAATGTTTTAATAAAAGTTGTATCTATCATTGTACGTTTCTGAGTACTAATTAAACAAATTTTGATTGAATGGTTGAACTGATATCGACTTTCAAGAACATTAATGGATTGTTTTGAGTATTTTGGAATTATTTCATCAATTTTACTTATTTTGCATTGTCTGTTGAATTAATCTAAAGAAAGTATTAATCTTGTAAAGGTTCTTGAACACATATAATATGTATGTACATTTCTTAAGATTTATTTACTTGACAATAATTTAAACTTGTTTAAATTCCACCGATAAGTTAATGACAGACTTCGCTGAAGCTTCTCTCAAAAATGAATTTTAACTCAGATCCTACTAACATACATCCTACCGACTGCACCATGTATTAAGTTAATGAAAGACTCTCTCAAAACTGAGTTTTAACTCAGATCCTACTAACATACATCCTACCGACTGCACCATGTATTAAGTTAATGAAAGACTTCAAGAACTTTATGTTTGTACGTGCTTTGACTACTTTATTACAATAGACATTGTGCTTAATGCTAAGTGGCAAAGAGGTATTTTAAACAAAGTGAGAATAGGGGAGTATAGAATATAATTGTATTGGGTATAATTGTATTTCTTAAGTCTAGTGATTCTTGTATAAAGAATTAAAGTATTATAAAGTATTATAAAGTATTTCAATAGAATGTGGAGAATAGTTTAAGAACTGGCATATGAAACTTAAGGCACCCATCAACTTTATATGACTATTGGAATATTAATACACAGATGAAAAGGTTGAAGGAATTAACCAAAGCTTGTTTGAAGTTAGATTAAAAACGAGTGAGTTCCGATTCTATCAGATCCGGGCTTACTTAATCTCTTATTTGAAATCATCAAGGAAAGTTAGATAAATATATTATAAAACTTTAAATCGTTTCCAAACACATACATAACCCAATACTCGGCATAAGAATATTAAAAAAATAATTAACATAAATGTGTGTGGCATATTAAAGCGTTTGCAAAATTTGCTCAGCTTTATAGAAATGAAAGCATAGAAAGAATTTAAGTTAGAATGAACCAAATTGATGTTTTACAAGTAAATTAAACTTAAAAATTACCAGCAGAATTAGTTGAGAACAATTAAACCATCAAAGACTTTTCTATTAAGGTCATTTACAGAAGTCCGAAATAGGTTTCTGTTTGCTATGTCAATAAGATTTTGAAGACGGGACCTGTTAATAGACCTCGACATTTGAATTATTTCTTTAAGAACCTTGCATTATGTGGCAAACTCCAAAAACTGGAAAAAATGTTTTATTAAACCATTTATGATATTATGAGGAAGCAACTTAGTCAATACGATTTCGTTGGCTACGAATATAGAAATGCACTTTCTTTAATGATGTTTTTCTAAGAATCCATCGTGTAACAGCGAACATTTTTTAACAAGTTGCTTAGTCTTTCAATAAAATAAAATAGAACTAAACGTTTCTCTATGGGAAACCGAAAATACAATTTCTAATTTTACAAAACTGTGTGACTTCAATTAATAAATTTACAAACTTTTGGTTTGCCTTATATTGAACAATATTATCAAGTATTAAGATGACTTCGTTTGTATCAGAAAACTGAGAAAAAAAATTTCAGCTTAAAGTGTGCTTTTTTGAAATATTTCTTTAATGTTTTTTTTAAATGTTTCTGAAATGCTTCTTTGGTCTGAATGGGTGATTTCCTTGTTTCCCATTTGTTATGAGATTATTTTCAATAATTTCCAAAAGAAAATCAATTGCTTATTGATGTGAAAATCTAAAACTGCTACGTAAATGATGAAATGGAAAACATGAAGGAACTCAAAAACTTTCTTAGTTGGTTGATTTTTTTTTATTAAAGTTCCGAGTTCTTTAATTTAACAGGAAATATTTTATAAGAAAAATGTGTCTTATTATGAATAAAAATTAGTATGTATGATCATTGGAGTTATACCCTATAAACACTTCCGACTATTTAGTTCGGCCGAATAGATCAATTATTGATAAGTTTGTTCTGAGCTAATAAAGTGCATTACAAAAGTGCATTTTCAAATAATAACACCCGGGAGACAAAATAGCTGCCAATAGAAAGTTGTAATGTGCGGAGGATCTTAAGCGATCTTTACACGGTCAGTCATTTGACATCAATCCGTAATATAGTGTTTGCAAATATAAGTCTGTATGCATCCATTTGTTTGACGAAAAATCAAAACCCTTTTGATTTTGCCTGCATGATGACTGATTATATGTGTAAATGACTGACGTCCTCTGACTGACCGTATAAAGATCGCTTTAGGCGCCAGTTATAGCTATCATCCAAAATTTATTTTTTTAATTTTAAGGCAAATTATTCAACATTGGTTTTTAAATGAAGCTAATGACTTATATATTTTTTTTCATTTTTTCATTATAAATTCAAGTAATTTTGTGATTTCAATAATGAAAATCGATTTTAACAAACAAGTGGTTTTTGTTACATAAACACAATCGTTTGACTGATGGTGTGTGACTTTTCCATTGTTCTTAGCTGTCATTTGTTTGTTCAATGATGTGAATGTTCAATGATTGTTACTTCCCTATTAAGCGTAAAGATCCTAATTAATTTATTTTTAATTTTAATTTTTCTTGTTTTTTTAGTCTCAACTCTCAAATTTAGAAACCCAATAATAAACTTTAATAAAAAAAAACCTATATTATTTCAAAATAGTATACAAATACAGTCATTAAATAAATAAAGTTTTTCAAGAATTTTGGAAAGTCAGTTTACTTTATATTATTCAACAGAACACGATAAAATCCTCTTCCTATACCCACTGGATATGTTGTATAAGTATGTTAATGTTATGTATAGGTAGTAGGTACCTACACTGAATGTTTGTATACTAGATCTTTTTTTAAATGAAACCTCAAAATTTAAATACTTCATTGTTACCAATGCATCAAATCTGTTTTCATGGGAATTTCCACTTCTGTTTACACACTACAAACATAAAATATTATGTTCTATTTACTTCAATTAAATAAAAATAAATTGAATTTTAAAAAATTCCAATCCAATTTAATCTTTTCATCAGTAACTAAAATGACATAAACAATTCAGTCGTCAGGTGTTTTCTTATAAAAAAAAAATAACTTTGCGAGTAAATTTTCTTCCAAAGATAAGAAGAATTTTTGAAAAAAAAAATAACATAAATAAACAACAACAATTGTTTAAATAACAATTTATTATCTTTGAAAGAATTAATTTGTCAAACATTTTTTTTTTTTGTTTGACTGTTGAAGCTGATAACGAAGGTCGTCATCTCACTGGAAGAATAAGGTATAAGAACCAAATTGAAACACGTGTTTCTTTCAGTTTAAATTCAAATTTTGAACTTGAAAAAAGTTTTATTTTTAGAAAGACCTTTTTTTTACATTCCACTTAAAAACCAATTAAGCTACCATAATTTGATCAGAGTAAATATTGATTTACTATAGATTTGTTTTTTTTTAACTTAACTTAAAGCCAAAGGTATTTCAAAATTCTGTAAGACAAAAACAAGACTAAAAGAAAATCATCAGACAAACAACCCCTATTAGGCGATAAATCCTTCACATCCTAACACGATTGCCTGGGTATAGACAATGATACAAATATTTTGTATGCGTAACCTTAATGCATCAATCCATCAATATATATATTTTTTTTTATAGAAAAACCTAAGTAAATCCTAAAAGGAATAAGATATTTGTATCTTGTTCACCTTGAAAACTAGAAAATACAACCTAGAACGATCATACCAAAGCCATTACAAATGTATATCGCAAAACATGTCTCGCGAGGTCCGATAATTTACATTGCCATAATACGGGCGAACGAACTCTAAGCATTTTTTTCAACACAAGAGGCTAAGTTTGCGATGGAATCGGCCATTATTGGAGTACTAAGGCAACAACAAAGCTATATATACAAAAGCATCTGTGATTCTGACTGAATCCATAAAAAACAAACAGGCAGAGTATCGAACAGCTTCAGCAGCATTGCGGCTGCAGCAGCAGATAATATGCGCCTTGTCCAGGTTTGTGTAATTTTTTTTTTTTTAATTTTGTATCTTTCTTTCTGCTTCTCATTTTGGAATAACTTGCATTGCATTACAATTTCATTTAGAATGGCGGGATATTTTAAGCCTCACGAGATAAAAGAGAGAGAATCCAATCCACACGGGATTGTATTGTATCTATGCGATGTGCGCCTGCCTGTGCCTGTGCCATACGACAGGCAGCAGCATATCCTATTAGAGAGATATCCTCTACATAAAAATACACGTAGGTGAGATTTACACAATGTTCTTGGAGGCCTCCTTTGGATTTTTCCTATAAAGTGCACAAGAATCTATAAAAAATCTCTAGAGTAATCATAAAGGCGACAGCGCAACATCACGCGTCTAGAACGGCATCGGTAAATACTAAAACAGCGATTGCAATGACGACGACGAACGACATCATGGACCTCGATCAGAGACTCGTGCCAGCACGCAAAGCCACCGACCAAAAGATTGTTGCATCAGTACAGGAACATGCATCAGCGCAGGAGCGCAAACATATAGAAATATGCGCCTTTCAATCGATCGGTCTAAAAGATCTATTTATAGGGTTTGTGTTTAGCTAAAAGGGAAATAGTCGATGTGGATGATGGTGCTTGGAACTCTTTTGAAAAAATTCCTAATTCAATCCTGTGGGTATATTCTATACATATATACATAGATATACGACATGTTATGGAATTTCCTTTAATTTTGTTTTTCTATCATCGTCTATGGATTCGCGATTTGTTCTGGTTGGTTGCTTATAAATTTTTAAATTTTCCTTTTATTCCTTTAAATTTGCGGGTTGATGAAATAGAAGGATTCAGAAAACCCATTGGGATCACTTTGGTATTCAATATCGGAAACAAATTTGACTTGCATTAGATGGGGTTGGTTGAACGGATGTGGCAAAAAATTACAAGGTCTTCCGTTTCAATGCGGAGGAAGACAAACATGTTGAACGCACCTTAATTTAATATATGAATCGGAAAGATCAAATAGGAACATCCTTTTGATGTCTAGGATGGGTGAAATAATAAGCATGATATGACCATAAAAATGTTATTGCAATCAAAATAAATAAAAAAAAAGTTGACATAACAAATTCGTTCTTGATGGTTATTCAAATTGTCTCTGATGATCATCGAGATTCTTGCATTTGACATTTGGGAATTGAACTAAAATGGAATGTTATAAAGTTGAAATTAACTGTTGTTGCTAAGCCTGACTTTTTGTCTTCGTTGCTTTATTTTTAAAATAAATTTAACATCAAATATGTGTTTTTTTAATTTTAGGAAACAATAACAATTTTGTACTGCGAAACGAAATTCATCATACCACTCGTATAAATATTACCATCAGACTGCTAAAGGACTTTACAGAAAGAATCAGACTGAACAATACTGTTAATATTTGCATCATTTAGAGTTAATATACTGAAGAGCAAAAAAAAAACAATGCAAAAAACTGAAAAATATTGCAAATTGCAAACAAATTTAAAAAAACGGACAATCATGTTATATGTTGCTAGAAAGAGAGTGAATGCAAATAATAGTAGTACATAGAACTGCAAAATAATAGAATATAATACCTTCAAAATAGTGCAAAATATCATTACCTTAGTGCAAATTAATACAGCAAAATAATTTTTAAGTTCTGCATACCATATCAAATCACAAACAAAGAAAGACCATATTATTTTAATGAAGGGAAATGAATGCAAACGAAAGTCAATGACTGCAAAAAGAATATATTGTAAGATGGTTCATGCCTAAAAAATTATTAAAAAAATCAGTATGCAAAGAAATACGGCAAAATAATTCAAAATACTGCAAAACATTGTTAATCACAAACAAATGCGAAATGGTTGCATAAAAATGCAAAAACAGATAATAATGTTAGATGTGCAAAAGGAAGAAAACGAAAGTCAAAGACTGTCAAAACTGCAAAACAATGTAAAATAATACAAAATCATGCAAAAAATCAACAATTTTAAAAAAATTGCACTAATGGAATACAGTTAAATATAAAAAAATATTACAAGAGACAATGAAGACAACAAACAAACAAATGTAAAAAATGGCAAAAAATGAATAAAAAACAAAGAATAAGGCAACACAATAATGCAAAATACTGCAAATTATGTCAATCACAAGCACATGTAAAAATCGTTGAAAAATAACGAAAATCTAAAAGTATTATTAAATTTTACCAAAGAAAGCAAATTTGTGCAAATAAAAATAAAAGGCTGCCAAAAACTTCAAAATAATGAAAAAAACGGCAAAATAAACTGCAAGATATTGCAAAAATAATGAAAAATATTGCAAAGTACAAACAAATTTGAAAGGTGTTGCAAACGAATGTAAGAATGGGCAATAATACTAAATGTTGAAATTGCAATCATACTTCAAAAAAATTCAGAATCCCCATTTTTGTATTTGAAAAACTAGACTCTTTTTTTTCGTTTGTATTGAGTTTAACTATCCAATAAATAAGTTTTTAATGTAAGCACACACGATTTCTTAAAGTTTGTAGAGAAAAAGAGAAAGAACATTGATATACGGGGCACATTGATACAGATAACATTATTTCAAACCAAAACGCAGCCTGCCACACAACCACGTACTCAACGCAACATGTCTAGTACTGGCTGACATGGCTCTGTGCAGTCATCGCTTGGTGCTCAATAACACCGTTTCACACATCCGTTTATAGTGTGATCCGTTTTGAGTGTGTTTTCTCAACATTTGTGTGTTTCAAGTAATGTCCTTCACAAAGTGGTATTTAATTAGAATTTTATTGATAAAATTTGATTTGATTGTATTCAATATTTTATATATGTTATGTAGATTGGGTTACATTGGTACACCTAAAATATATTATGTGATGTAATGATCGTTATCGTTACAATGTGCCCCACAAAAGCAGAAAAATAAAACAAATTATTAGATGAAGAAGAAAAATTCTGATAAATGGGCATTGAATTCAGTAGTGCCCCGTAGTGTAGTGGTTAGTGTTTCGGACCATCATGCCGGAGGTCTGAGTTCAAACCCAGCTTTGAAAACACCTAATTTTTTTTTCAGAAGCACTGCCTCTTGCGAAGAAGTGACAAATCCTTCAAGAGTATAATTGTCATGAAAAGTGCATCTCACATAAGTCGTTCGTATTTCTCGTATAGAATTTTAGGTCCCCTCCAAACCTATAGAACTAATAACACACACAAAAGGATTGGTAAGTGTAAGGATTGGAAAGTGTAAGTTTTGAATTTTATTTGACTTGTACCGATGTACCCCGTGAGTGGGGAAGTTTGATACAAGTTTGATTTCATAGTAAAAAAAAAGTTATTTATTACTTTTTATGGTATGGGTGATTTTGAAAATGATTAATAATTGTGTGTGCATGCATTCATCAGCACTAGTCATTATGTTCATGAACTGTTTCAAAAATGTTTAAACTAAGAACCACGAAACCCTAGCTTTAAGTCGATATAGTATTGTTCCATGAATACTAGAAATCTTGTATGCCTGAGTTGGTCCGGATAATAACTCCTACAAAGTTCCATTCGTAGTCGATGATTTAGTCATTCGATGATTTACTTAAATTAAGTAGATTTTTTTCAAGAAAATGAGAAATTTTCAAATCACTTAAATTTACATTATACAATTTGTAAGAAATTGAATCTAAGAAATCGTTAATTTTTTTTTCAACAAAAACGAAGAATGTGCAGATAAAATCATTCAATCGCACGACAGCAAAATTCCAATGTATCAAAATGATTTGATTGTAGGTCACGTCACTGACGATAATCTGCAAATTTATTAATTCCTTAAGGGTAATATGACACTACCGTCCAATGAATTATACTTGGGTTGACTAAGATATCTTAAGAAAAAGATCCATCAAATGGTTATTAACATAATAAAAAATCAAAAATGTCATGAGCATACCACCCCATCAGCATAGTTTTTTCGTTCTTGAATCTTTCTAGAAGCGACCATCAAGAAAGAGCAACAAACTCTTGTCAATTAATACAACATACGTATTTATTTGATTTATGAGTCCGCTTGATAGGTAAAAATTTGAGTTTATCCAACAATTACCCAATCAGTAATGACTCATATCTCACATATTTTGATTGCACCATCTACCTACTTCCATTCCATAACATAACCTCTAATAACCTCTCTGAAAACTTGTTCTACAAAATTATAATGACTTCAGCTGATGGAGTGTGAATGACCAAACTAATATATGTACAATAAACAAAACAACAACAAAAAAAATTACCAACGTCACACATTTATAAGTCTGAAAATATCAAATTTCTGAACTTGTGAACTCAGCAGCGTGAAATGCATTACACGTGAGTTCAGGGCACACACATTTGAACTTCGAAAAATTCCTTTTGTTATCATCAAACGAATAAATGAAAATAATTCACGTCTCTTGAATTCAACAGAGCAATCAGCATCCGCGTTTTGATGTACCTAAAGTATAAAAAAAAGCTTTTATCCGAATTTACTTGAATTGTTTCCTCGTTCTTCATGTTGTCTCCTCCTCAACCCTTTCTCTTGAAAAAAAAAACTCATTAGAATGAAGAATTTCAAATGAAGAAATTGTATTGAAAAGGTCACATCGTTGTGGATCTTTGTGCGTAAAAAGTTCAATAAGACTAAATTCTTAAACCATTACACGATCATCAAGTCAAGATGCATCGAAAGAATGATGCACATCGTCAATTACTTCAAATTGTTATTGTATCTACACACACATTATGTTTCTGGTACAAGAAATATAAAGGTGATCAATCACATTCACAATTCGATCAAACTAAAGTTAACGGTATTTTCTTTTCTATTAAATGGTAAAAATTGGAATGTTCTTTTTTTTTTGTATATTTATTGAATTGCGTATATGGACATTTACGGTTGAATTCATTTCTTTTTTCCAATTGAATAAACGATTCAAAATATATCTAGATTGCGTATCTATTCACACGATAAATCGATACAAATAGATACAAAACAAATATCAATATAAGTGAGAAGAGAGTCTGGCGTGAATATTGTTCCATCGTCATTCGAGATAATTGAATTCTGGAAATGCACTTGCATTTGAATTTAAATTTTGTATCTCAATTGATGCCACATACATTTTATTCTCTTTTTTTTCTGTTTTTAAAGCAATGAAATTGGAATTTCAATCAATAGCAAGTTCAAGTTATGGTAGCGTTTTAAATGTTATATTGAACAGGGACACTTTAAAAATTTAATTAAATCAATTAAGTTGCGTTGAAAACCTTTAACATACCAAAACGTCAGAAATGACGATATTTTTTTTTTTTTTTTTTTTTTAACACTATCAGATCTTATTCAAATGGAGCTTAAAGCAAGCATCAGCAGATGAAAGAAGATTTGCCGACACATAAAATGTGTCCCACTGGCTCATCACTTAGTGCAGGTGTTAGTTGTTAGTAGGCACAATGCAACAAAAACAAAAACACTTGCACATAAAAAGATGAAAACATATAAAGACAAAATTAAACAAAATTACACAGAAACATTTAGGATCGTGGAGCACTGGTTCTGAAGATAGTTTTTAAA
Source organism: Baccha elongata (assembly GCA_951217065.1). Taxonomy (NCBI): domain Eukaryota; kingdom Metazoa; phylum Arthropoda; class Insecta; order Diptera; family Syrphidae; genus Baccha; species Baccha elongata. The sequence continues at coordinate 44,845,550 of OX578274.1, forward strand.
TTACTTTTATTTAAATTAAAATCCAACACACCATTGTTCAAGTTATATAACTTACTCATCCGCGTGAGAGGCTCATGCATGCCATAATTGGTTCTGTGATGTTCAATATTAAAAAGCTCAGAACTTCGAAGGTGGTACGACCGTCCGCGGTAGTTAAAACCAATTAAGGCTAACAGATCCGATGAATCAATTTGTCCAGAGATAAGTTGATGGAGAAAAATTAAGTCATTGTTTACTCTACGTTGATATAAAGATTGTATCTGCAAAAGCCTTATCCGATGCTCGTATGGTGGCAGGTTATAAGGATCAGCCCATGGAAGGCCTTTAAGAGCAAAGCGAATAAAATTATGCTGGACTGATTCAATACGTTTCTTATGGATTTCATAGAAAGGGGTCCATACTTGTGAGGCATACTCAAGATGCGGCCTAACATAACAGTTATACAAAGAGAGGGTAACGTATGGATCGTTAAATTCCTTTGCCCACCGTTTTATGAATCCAAGCATAGAGTTCGCCTTTTTTACAATAAGGTTAACATGTTCAGAAAATTCCAGATTAGCACTGAAATTAATACCTAAGTCCTTAAAACTAAAAACACGACTAATTTTATTTTGTGTTATACAATATTCAAAATTACTTGGAACGTTTTTCTTTGAGAAAGTAATAGTTTGGCATTTTATAGGATTAAGAGTTAACCCATTTTTATTACACCAAATACTGAAACTATCAAGATCAGCCTGCAAAAGAGTATGATCATTGGGAGATATACCTAGCTAGGATATACCTAGTTAGTTTAATATGACATTTAAAATGTTTCAGAAATTATGCACATCTGGGAGAAATTTGCAAGCATATACAATGTACAAACATTGACGTCAGTATACACAATAAAAATTGATTATAGAATGAAGGTAGTCTTTAAAAATCAAGAATTTAGATATTTCTGAAGAAATACATATGATAACATAAGCAAATTATTTCTAATGGAGAATGATCATTTCTTCATGAAAGGAACCAAGAATATCATTTTTATAAATGCTTCTGGTGTAAAGAATGTATTGAAAAAAAGATTTTATGACTTCTTACGATTCTGTAAGTTCGAAAATTTGTTTCTTTGCATTTTTTTTCAGTACAATAAGGTTCCCCGATGACGCCTTTTCAGTATTTTGCCAAGAGAACTATATGCACGATTATATAATAAAAGGTTTTATATTATTCATGCGTATATATGTAGTTCTCGCTTCTTCAGCATGAAGCTAATAACCATTTAGATCGAGAAGTAACTGCAAGAAATGCGCAAGCCATTTCAAAATTGCTCCCAACAGTCATACCGGAACGAAAGAATATCGACGTTCTACACAGACGAAAAAGTGAATTGCTCACAAGACTACAGTTCATAAAACAGATGATATCGAAAGTCGTAGATGAAAATCATTAACTTATTGATCAAGAACAACTAATAGAATGTCAATTTATTTCTGTCACAAAAAAAATTGGACCGTTCATTCTAGTGACCCAGGATTGTTTTCAAAAATAAATAAGAAAGAACGATCTTAATGAGCATCTATTTCCAATTTTTCAGAAAATGATGGAGAACAGATACGTTCTTCTGAAAGCATATATTTATGCAATATTTTCCGGCTTCGAAATGTCTTTTTTTATTTCTGAAGACCCGTGCGTAAGTGTTGATATAAAAGTTTGAAAGACCTAACCATAAACTGGGATATAGGGCACTAAATCAGCACTTCTATCTTCATAATGAAATTACAAAATGATAATCGGAGAACTATTGCATTACTGTTTATATGAAGATCGTTGCCTAATAGTATGTCTTGTTTATTTCTATACTTTTATCCGTTCGGAACGGAAAATTATCCGATTTTCGCAGGAAATAGTTTTCACAACGCAAATTTTTATGCACCGCTATATTGCATTTTGTGTTCCACTTGTAAAAAAGTGGTTTTTAGCGACATTTTTCAAAATTTCATAAAAGGCTTTGTATGAATCGGACAATTTTCCTTTTCTCACAGATACCTCGATAGGGCTGATTATGCGGAAATAGTTGACATACATATACGGTACATACTGTTCAACGCCTGCTAGAAAACAGCGCATCTTTGCCCAAAAAAATTTAAATAATTTCTCCAATCTGTAGATCTACTTTATATAAGTGACATTCGCAGAATTAGTAAGGTATTCGAAAAAGTTCTTAATATTACTGTTTCGAGGTGGGCAAGGCAAGGGACAACAATATTATACTGGAATCTGGATGCAAAGATTGGTTTTATGATGGAACATGACACAATTCATGCCACGTCTAAACTTGTCCCAGATATGCAAATAACAAAAACAGTGTCATACGGTTAATTAGAATAAGGTTTCGACCCAAGTTTGAAGAAAGTATTTTTTTCAGCGAACAAGACTTGATATACGTAAAACTCTTTTGTAGAATGTTTTATGGGAACCTCAACAGAGCGTTAAACCCACCAGTTTTCTTCAGTGCTGAAACCAGTGATCTAAAAGGTAGTACATAGTTGGGTAGAAGTTAAAAACCAATATTTAGATATGCGAAACTATTCTTTTAATGACCTTACGGCCAATAGATATACAAAAAAAGACTGGGGACAGGATAGTACGGATTATCTATCACATCACTAGTAGAATTTAGTAGAAGCTACTAAAACAAAACTAGAACAATTTCACAAAACTTTAAATTACAAATAACTTGGAAATTAAGCAGGTGTTGTGAATTACTCATTCCTTGGGGTCACAAAAAGCAATGGAACAATGGAGATTTTCCTCAAAAATTCTCCAGAAATTTCCAACAATATTAAATAATGTGAAAATGATAATATTGATAGTAGAAGAATTTTAAAATTCCCTGAGATGAACAATTCTCTTAAAAAAGATTTCTTTACTAAAATTAAGCCAGGTATTAACATGGGAAGCAAAAGATTGTTCCATCATCTTCTTAACAGATTTCCGTACCAGTACGCAGGATAACCTAGTAAGTTGATGTGATAACGCAATTTTTAGTTTGTTGCGTGTGTATTAAAGGATATTCGTTATGGAATAAAGTTTTATAAAAAGATTGTTTCCATTAATTTTTTGGTCAAGCAATTTAATTTTACAAATTATATATTTTCAACCGCAGAAGTGTTCTGGGCAAATAAATGAAGTCATAAATAGAGCCTACACTATCTGTCATCTGCAATTCAATTTGCTTTGCAATAACTTGGTGACCAGAAAAACCAACAACGTTTGCACTTTATGTGCCTGGTGTAGTGATAGTGATTATAGTAGTTTTCAGAACGACTATATTTCCACATCGTACCTTTTTTAATACTGCATTATGGTTAAAATAATTCTGTTTAATAACGCTATTGAAGGAACTCTATAAATTTAGCTTACAGAACAATATAGTATCAAGATGCCATATTGATACCGATATTTTGATATTGGGTTCATAGACACCTGATTGCTATATTTCATCAATCATCATTCACGTTACCATATGAGACATCTAAAGACTATGACTGGAATTCCATTAAAAAGAAAATCCGTTCTGATATTTCTTCCTGATAACCCCTTCCAAAACGCCATTACTTTTTCACCACATCATGCAGAGTAGAGAATCTAAATTTTTTCTAGGAATTTATTTTGATTATAATTTATTTGATCATCAGGTTTAAACTTGTATTCCAGGAGAAATTTTTGGGAAATTTTCACAGCTGTTTTCTTAATGAAGACATCAAAAACATTATTCCAACCCGCATTTGGGACATTAAATTTGATAATCCAGCAATAATTAAATCTTCCTTTGAATATCACTAACAATTACATAACGTCCTCATAAAGACGAAACAATAAAAAAAAGCTTATTGTAGCGTAATCTATAAAAAGATCCAGTTTGCTTTTGCTCACTTTCAAATTTCAAATTTTAATAAAACTTCATAAGCTCTTTGCTGCCACAAAAAAATTGAGCTAGAAACGACTTTTTTTGCATAATAAAATTCCTAGGAAACTAAACCCCATTTGAAGAAAAAGTCATCAAGTTTTTCAATAGATCAAGAACAAGCAAACAAACCTTTTCAAAGCAGCCCCATCTTAAAGTGTTTCCGGACAAAAAAAAAACATTTAAAAAAAATTTCACAAAATAAGAAAACATTTCTGAAATGTTTCTTAAATGTTTCTTTATTGTTTCTATCATGCTTCTTGGTCAAGACGATGTGATAAACTTAAGAAGAAAGTGTTGAATGAAAATCTGAAAATGTCAAGTTGATGAAAACTCTCCAAAAGAAACGTTTCTGAAATGTTGTTTATATATGTGTTTGCTATATTTTTTTCAACAAATGGTAAACATTTCAGAAACGTTTTTAAATCAATGTTTCAAGAAACATGCTTCTTTCTTTGTTCTGGACAATTCTTTCGACTTTGAAACATATTTAAGTATTCTTTTCAAGTTAAAAAGTGTTTTCTTCGTATCTCGCAGAATTCGGAAATCTTTACATATATTTATTAAAAAAAAGATGTTAAAAGATTTAAGTTAACCTTTAATGTTCTCTGAACTTCTTTCTTTGATTTTATTTTTATCTCAAGTACTTATACTCTTCTGACACATCAACTACTTAAAAACAATCTTATTTAACATCAACCTTGCATGATGCAATCACCCAAGCTTCACATAATACTTAGCAACACTTCTTTCAATCAAGTTGCATGAATCTTCCAGAAAAAATATATATATTTATAAAAAAAAACAAAGTAAAACAATCCACCGAGCATGAAAATAATCGCAATTAAAGTGTCTCCATCCTATACTCCTCTTACAAAACAATCAAAGAAAAAAAATATATTTCCCCGGAAAACCAAACCAAATCTGAAGAAAGAGGGTGAGGTCTCTGAAGTCTACATCTAACGTGGTCCGTGATACTTATAAAGACTTAGACTTGCCAACTTTTATAGACAATGTTTACATTCTTGCATGGGTGTGGTTTTTTTGCGTTAACACATTTTCGCCGGTTTTGGTATTCTAGAAAAACAAAAGCCAGACTATATAAAGATTGAAGCCAGTATTCAACTCACATGCACCAGATTTAAATTTGACACGCAAAATAAATCGCTGATATGATCTACATTCCTGTTACCAAAACGCACCCGCACTTTGAAAATCTTTAGAACTAACAAGATCTACTTTAAGCTTTGCTTTACATGATGGAGTCTCAACATGGGGGCAACAACAAGAAAGCTATTTGAAAAATGCAAAAGAGATTATTAATCGGCCCCTGATGTTGGATGTGGGAACCTATTGAAGCGTATAATGGCTTAAGTGTCATGGTACCGCATGTCTCACATCGCAGGTGAAGAGACGCCAGAAGGCGGTATACCATTAAGACTCATTATCGATCACTTGATGAGATCACCGGGCATTGTTAAAACTGTTCGCTTTATTTTCGTGTTCTTCAACTAAAGAAATCGCATGCGAAATTTCACTTGGACCAAGCACACATACAAACATATATATCACTGTCGTATAAATTGAGGTGCCTGCAGGCACTTAGTTAGGACCAATTATGTTTTATTCATTCACTTTTTCCTCGTTGGTGCCTTGAATTTGACACAATACTTTGCTAGAGAATGGTGCGATGGTCATGCAATGAAAGTTAACCTATTTTGCAAACTTATCATTATCTTGTCAATTTGAATTCAAAGACATATTTCTTTGGCGTCGTCGTCGGTCGGTCGTCGCACGTTCACGACACATACGGAATAGGAACAGGAACAAAACTCTAGCTGGAGATGGAGAGTCTTCTTTTCGTTCTTGACTTTCAGCTTAAGAATTGCTTCTGAATGTACTTCAAGATGTATTCGATTTTTGTTTGCGAGTGTAGAAGAGGGATATTTTTACCTTTTTTTTATATATTTTGTATCTTCTCCGGTCACATTGCGTGACGATTTTGCATTATTTTCAAGTCCAACGACACGATGAGATGTGCCTCACGAACAAACTAACGACGCGACCAGACGATTGAATTTTAATATAAAAGTTATTTGAATTCCGAAATGGTCATTTGCATTCTTGTTTGAACTAGTGTGATGGATATACATAAAAGTTGTGACTGGTCAAGGAGAGGTGGCATGTTAAGGCATCAGAGTAAGTTTTAACCTACCTAGATCCAGATTGTGACAATGTTACTAAATTCAATCATGAGACAAATGCCTAAGGAGCCGGCCTAATTGGCTGAAGTTTGTTTTTTGTATTTGCATTTAGATATATACATACATTGTATTTGAAGGAAAAAGAAAAGTAGTGCGTTTTGGCTAAGATACAATATGAAGGGTGATAAGAAAATTTTATACCATCGGAGTATGTATCTGAAAAGACATTTTATGTTAATAATAGAAAAGCCACGCCTAACTAACAATTTAGCTTTTATTAGGTCCAAACTTTAGAATTTTGCAAGCAATAGCTGGTATAGAGCTCGTATAGGCCCAATTTTCGCAAGCCACACATTTCAAACTTTGTGAATTAAAAAAAAACAGCTATAAGGCTTTTGAAAGGAAGTTTGACAAGCTATATACAAGGCTTGTCGACAAAGGTTCAAAATAGCCTGTATTAGGCCTTCCGAAGTTGTTTACTGATAATTTAAATGAAATTTAAATGAAAATAGCTGCTATAAGGCTTACCACCACAAGTCAATATATATTTCACAAGTTGTGAAAAGCTTGCCTATAAAGGCCTTATACGAATTTAAATATTCTGCTTATGTCAGTCTTATAAATAAGCTCTTATTAACAACATCATAGTTCTAAAGAAGTATTAAAAATCTTTAAACCGAAAAGAAGGGCTAACAAAAATATTTTATTAATATGAATTCTAAAAACTAATAAATATAATTATCTATCTCTCTTCACAGGAAATATCTAAAAATACAAATACAAAAATAAAAATATTGCTTAATGTACTAATACCTAAATTTTTTTATTTCTTTATATGGCCTTTATAAGGCATTATATAAACATTTACGGCAAGCTGTCATTAATAAAATGGCTTGGGTAAGGCCTTTCTACAACGTCCAACGCAAGTTATTAGCAAAAGCGTCATTAAAATGCTTGGGTAAGGCCTTTTTACAACATCCAAGACAAGCTTTTAGGTATAAGCTGTCATTAAATGGCTTGTATAGAGCTGTTTTATAACATCCAAAGCAAGCTATTGGCATTAGCTGTCACAAAATGGCTGGCAGAGGCAAGCCCATTGCATTTCATGAAAAGCTATTTGCTGATACAGCACCTGCCACCAAAATTCTTATATGAGTTATACAGGGTGATTGGTTTAAGGTGCAACAAAAACTTGAGCGTGTAAGTGGAGTTAAGACAAGAAAAAAATCGTGTGGGAGGGGGGGTCTATTTCCCCCCCCCCGTTTAGGCAGGAGTGGCAATTTTCTAAAAAATTGACTTAAATCAGAAAAAAAAAATATTTAAAAATAACGGTGACTGATACAAAACCTTGTTATATCTTTTTGGAAAGCCAGAAAACTATTCTTTTTTTTTGTTTTTAAATTAAGTTGTTTAAGTGAACAGTTTTAAAAAGGCCGAAAACTATTATTGCAGTGTTGTAGTTGTGACTTCCCTTGTGTAATTTCCGCTTTCGCTCCTTTTATACCAATTTTTTCAAGTTACCGCCCCCCCCCTTATTGGGTAACTTTCACTTCTTTTTTTTTCTGTTGCAAACGAAACAGGTAGCCAATTAGTTTCTTATTGTTTTAAAAATCAGAAAATTTCAGTGGTTGATAAAATGGGAAATGTTTCTGAAATATTTGTGAAATGATTTTTGAACAAATAGAAAACATTTCCGAAAAATCTTATACTATCTTCCCACCGACCTGATTTAGTAAAATAATTTATAAAACACGAAGTGCGGTCACACCGAATTATTTCGTGTTTTAGTTTGACTTTTATGTTTGTCTTGACATTTCATTTCAATATTTTAATTTTATTAATATAAAAATAATAAAAAAAAAATTATCAGCAACAAATTAAAATGAATATTTTTATGATTTGGGTAGAATCTTAGTGCACCAATGAAGCCAAAAGTTATTTGAACATCTAATTTTCTGCATTGTCGACAGGAAAATATACATAGCTGAATAAGGTGCTGAATTATAAATCAGGTATGTTTATAAACATTTGCGATGGCAGAGATACGTTATTTAAAAGAAATCATGTTTAAATCACGTAAATATAAATTAAGAAATCGTATGGTATATCACATAATTATATTAAACTTGTTCAAAACGAATGATATTCAATGCAAAATATCTCTATACGAGATCAGTTTATTGGTTTCCGATTAGAATTTGATACTCTGTATATTTTGCACATAAATATTAGATATGGAATCGTAAATATCAGCCAAATAACCAAGGGGTTTATAACGAACCATTTTAGATGTTTCAGACTTAATCACCTGATTTCAAATATTTTGTAATTGCATTGCGTTTCAAATAAATTTATCTATTTCAAATGATTTATAGTGATTTTACAACGTTGCAATAAAAATAAAATTCGTTATTGCATTATTTCAAGATTGCAAAAAAAAAAAAAATTAAAAGTTATTCCAAATATTTTTAATGACTGCAAGAAATCATTCTAAATCGATAAATAAAACAAATTATTTTTTTTTCAAATTCCATGATAATTCAAGGGATTCTTACGGATTTCAACGAGATTTTAAATGAGATTGCAAATAAAAGTGGTCAGGTGATTTCATTGATGACAAAACCCTCGAAAAAAAACAAATAACCCACAAAACTCAAAGACCGCAATATTTTTTTTTTTCGATAAAAGTTCGCACTAAATATTCCGCAAAGGTGAAACATTAAGATTATACACACATCTGAATTTTCTAAAAACACCTTAGATTTTCTTTGAAAACATTAGATTGATACATTTCTTGTAGTCCATCGAATATAAAACATAATAAATTTCTATAAAAAAAATAACTTTATTGTGATAATATAATAAAAAAAAAAGTGAAATAGATGTTAAGCTACTTCAGTCACATAAACACTTTATTTTAAAGATGCTTCGAAATTCTTTAGGATTAGCACTGCATAATAATTAAGCCTGATCGTCTTCGTTACGTAACATTTGCATACATGCCAGACGTCTACATCAAGAACTCACTTACCGTTTTTTCTTCGATTGCCAAACGCATAAACATTAATCAAAAATACTCTAAAAAATTATTGCTCTTAAAACACTTTTATTACGGTATACTAAACTAATACACAGAATGTAGCTTCCTCGCTCTATGTCTCCTAAAAATAGCAATAACAAAAAAAAAATTATCTTTCCTGGTACACTAACACTATATATTCAATCAGCTGATTTACAAGGTGTTGTTAATAACTTTGGAGCCGTGTTTCGTTTTTCTTATCTGACTTGTGAGTTTATTAATGAATTTTCTTCTGTGAAATGAAAAATTACAAAAAAAAAAACAACGCCTTACGTATAAGAAAAAAAATGTTCCGTTATGATAATGTTCCCTTATGCCTCAATATACATTTTCACATTAATCATTTGGCCTGATCCATGGCAGCAACAGCAGCAGCAGTACACACATTGCAAACCAACCCAACAACTTGACCATTGACTGTCAATGTTTAATATCTATGGTCACCAATCTTAAAACGGAACGTAATTTTCACGATGTACAACACACACACACATCCAAACTTAGATAGTTAGATATCACTATATCTACTTTAAGCTGTAAAGCTGTGCGTTGTGCACTGGGGTCCTAGAACTGTCGTAACAATCCATAAATGCAAGTAGGAACTAATAAATCTTGCGAAAGAGTTTACTAACAAAAAAAAAAAAAAACTAAACAAACATAATAGAAGCTTGAAACATTTGAGCCGGTTCTTTAGCTCTAAATCAAGACAATCTTATAGCCAAAGAACGTAATAAGTATAAATGTGTAGATAGAAAGGACTGCAAGACAGAATGTTGTGCGTAAATTAACCATTGGCCAATAAACAAGTAGACTGAATTCATACACGTAGGTATTGATAGATATAGATATACCTAGCTATTACGATTAAGATTGTGCGTAGCGTATAGATGTTTAAGAAGTTTTATTTGAAATACCGAAACCAATATAAATTCTTTTGAGGTGTAGGTTGGTTTTATTAGTTTTGGAGGAGTAGCGCTAGTTTATATAGATAAACGTGTTGTAATGACTTGGACATAAAATAAGTGCTCATACAATGAAGTATAATATAATCTTAAAGGTATTATCAGATGGTTGATTGTATACTATCATTGTATATAAATGTCTTTAGTATTTTCATGCTGATAAATCACCACCTGGCCATCTTAAGATACTTGTGAATAACACATTTTTAGGTTCGTGCATTTACTAGTTGTCTATTCTGTTACCCTGACAACAGTCGTAAACATATATGATTTTTGTTTTGTTTACAACTCTTGTCAAGGAAATATGGATTTTAGAGCCAGTAAAATACATTAAATATTGTTAATTTGTTTTGTTGACGACTATTGTTAGGGTAACAGAATAGACACTTAGTAAATGTAAGAACCTCCAAATGTACGGTTCATAAATTTCTTTAGATGACGCTGCTCCATGATTGTACTATAGAAATTTATATACAATGATACTATGAAATTGAGGCCGATTCTTTTTTTAATTTGAGGGTGTAAGATTAACGCGAGGGGTCTATCAATAGCCAGTTTAGTGGTTCAATGATTTCAATATTTCAAATGACTTCATATGATTTCATGTGATTTCAAGCAGTATTTAAATTTATTTAAAAATATTGTGATTGCATTGATTTAAAATAAATTTACTGATTTCAAATAATTGCAAATTAATTCAAGTGATTTCATTATGATTTTAATTCGTTTCATTTTTGATTTCATGATTGTAAGAAAACTTAAATTGATTTCAAATATTTTTAATGATTGCAAGTAAATCATTTGAAATTGATAACCAACATTTTTTTTAACTTATCACTTAAAATAGTGATTACTCCTGATTTCAATGTGATTTCAAATGATTGCAAGTATAAGACCGGATTAACGCGGTCATCCTTTCACTAAAAGCAGATTTCTTAGTTTTTTTGATAATGAAAAATTGCATCTCAATATTCCTTCCTTTTCTTTGATTTTCATGAACGATGAAACTTTTATTATTTAAGAGAGTTTAAGATAATTAATAATAAATAAACTATAAATGTATCGTATCTAATCAATTCAAAATACGTATCCGCACTAAGGGGTAAGTTATATGTACCTATCATTGAAACTCATCTTTGAAATTTTTCTTTTTCAATTTTAAGGCAAATTATTCATTAAAGTCAATGGGCAATATTCATAGATGTTTGACAAGTTCTTATTAAGTTGTTTTTAAGCTAAACTCGAGTTTTTGCTATGCATAGAAAATTTAAACCCAAGTCTAAACGAAAAACTCGAGTCTAACTTTAAACTGGACCGAACCCAGGTTTAAGTTGTATTTAACTCTGATAAACGTCAGAAATGGGTACAGAATTAAAATAATTTGTTAAGGGTCGCGAGTGTTTTTCATTCTTGCAAATAAAATGGTAATTATGTACCACTTTACGAAAAAAAAAAAAAAACAAATACATAACTAGGTAGTTATTCACGCAGATGAAGGTATAATTGTGCAATAAAATAATCGAGATGGAGAAACTAGATACTGTGGCATTTTATCAGACATTTTCTAAATTTGCATTTGAAATTTGCATCGCGGATTGTGCTTATTTTAAATTTTATAATTTTCTGTTCCTCGACAAAAATTATCAATAAAAAAATATCGTAAGGATCTGGCATTTATTGTTTTCAACATGTCAACCTGTCATGCATTGTTTTCAACCTTTCTTTTTCTTACTTAATAAAAAATCAATCTATTCCACTCACTCCATATGTGGAACCCAAATTTGGGACACGTTCCACTCGTGTTTTACTAAACAGAGCTGAAAAAACATCTATGCATAACAACTGTGACTAACCTGAGTGTTAACGTTAGACTCCAGTTCAGAAGATTTCGAGTTTACAACCCAAGGAGCATTTCAGAGCTACAGAACATTTACTGAACGTTAACATGGTAGCTGTAATGTTTCAGGAGTATATGAAATGTTTACTCACTGTACCCAAAATGTAAACGGTTTTGGGGAATGAAATGTCGTGTTGACAGTATATGAACAAATTCTATTTGATGTACCTGATTTGTACATTTACAAATGTAAACGTTCAAAAACACTTCGAAATAAATAACAAAAAAACTAACTCAGGTACAAATCGTTTACAGAAAAATATTAAACTGTATAGGTAAATAAGTAATGCCATTTGAGAATAATTGCCATCTTGTTCTTGACATAATTATTATAATATGGGAGGTATAAAAATAATCAATAATTATGTTTTTTTTGTGAAAGTAAAGGCAAAGTATCGAACGCGAGAAATATTTTCTGCCAGTTTTCTAAAACAGGTCGATAAAAATAAGGGGCCTGTAAAAACTTTCTTATTTTAGAAATGATTTCTCATAAAAATATTTGAGACAATTTTTTTTTCCCACAAAAACCATATTTTTCAATATTTTGTAAGATAAATATCAAAGTCCTATTTTAATCAAATCCTTAGCATGCTTTGTTTTTACTAAATATCAACAAAAATAGATTTTCAATATTTTTGGTTTTCTAATTTGATAAAAAATGGAAACATTAATGGCCGATTTATCTTGTTTGGTGATTGTTATAATACATTTGCACTGTAAATGTTTTGTGACTGTTAAGTTTTAATAATAGTTTTACAAAACTGCTACAAATTTAATGTTTCGTAATATTGACGATTTTTGTTTTACAGTATGCTTACGTTTGAAGATGTGATGTGACTATTCACTGTAAACGTTTTGTAAGAGTAAAGTTTTGATAATGGCTTTACAAAACTGCTACAAATGTAAACGTTTCGTGAAATTGATTTTACATTCACGATATTGATTTACAGTACGTTTACGTTTGAAGATGTGATGTGACTATTTACTGTAAACGTTTTGTAACAGTTAAGTTTTGATAATAGCTTTACAAAAGTGCTACAAATGTAAATGTTTTGTGATATTGGTTTTACATTCACGAAATTTGCTTTACAGTACGTTTACGTTTGAAGATGTGTTGTTTCAACAACATTTTGAGTGATACAATTTGTTTACCAATCATGCAATTAGTTAATGTAAAAATACAAAACATTTTTCCAGCAACTGTATATGAATTGTAAACGACATACAATAAATTTGTAACATAAAAGATACAAAATGCTACTTGGGAATAATTCTATGAATATGGGCCAATGTTAATTGGTATTAATATGAAGTTAATGAATTATATAATTTTTCTATCAGAAAAAATAATGCAATTTTTGCTAAGTTCACGAAATATTAACACTTTTGCTTTTTCAATGATCATTGAAATTTCAAATTTTCTTCCTTTGCAACTAATAAGCGGCAAAAAAGCGACAAATTCAGCACCTAATAATTTTTTGATAGTGTTATTTTTAGTGAAGTTGTCACATTAAATTGGCGTCAAGTTTTGATATATAACATATATATTTAAAAAAAAAACTGATTTTTTTATAAAAAAAAAATAGCGACAATTTTTTTCCAAAGTTGTTTCGCAAAGTTGATGGACATATGATTCATGTTGAATATCGTGTGAAAATTAAAAATGTATAGGACTAGGAATAATCACAACTGTTCAATGGTATGGTTGTCAAGTGATTAAGAATTAATATACAGGTACAATGGTATTGAATTTTTTCCAGATTTTTTAAGTCAATGTTTCAAACCATCTTTATTTTGTGAGAAGCGTAGTTATTTTTGAAAAACATCGCAAATTACTCATTTATTTTCTTTTATCAAAATCGATCTAACTTATTAAAGAATCAGGTTAGTATAGGTATTCAAAAGTTATTCTAGATGGGCATTGGTATAAGAAAGGGTACTCCGATCAACAAATTTTCATACCAAGCTAACCCATTATACATGAGTCTATACTCTATAACCAATGATTGTGAGAAAGAAAAAATTTCTCCATTGTGAAATCATGGCGGGGGTGAAGATAACTATAGTTTGCGTAATATTTTAAATTCCAAAATTGGCTCACCATTTTATTAATATAACATCAGCATTGCTAAATATTATTTTGCGTCATGAAAAATACTTTTCACCTTTTTCCAATCTATCTTTAGTTAAATATAAAATGCATATTTTAAAGTGTTGTTTTTAATAAAATTTTAGTTTCTCGTGAAGTAACTTGAAAATATTCTTATAAAAAAATTACTTCTTAAAAAATAATAATAAAAAAACAAAATTACACTTTCTTAAATTTAATAAAATAAAAAAAACCTTCTAATTTTTCACTAAAAAAATTGGTTAAAATTAAAATTTAAATTTTTTAAGTTTTGTTTAATTTTTCCAAAATGGCCTACAGCAAAAGCTAGAAAAAATTCTCAAATTATCGCATACTAAAATTGTGCATAAGACTGCTTACTTTTTTTATTCAATTTTTCTAATTGTGGTGTTAAAAAAAAATAAATAAACAAAAATTAAAACAAAACACTTTTTCAAATTTGGCCCAAAATTTTACTTAGGTACTTAATGGTATTACATAAAAAAAAATTATACGCTAAGCAATAAAATATTTAATTTTGATTCATTTAAAATTATTCTAATAAGTGCGCGCCTGGCACTAGGAGGCCAGGTCGCGCAGCAATTGCTATTGTTCAAGTATGTTGCGTCCTCCATAACATCTTGCGACCAAACGATGGATACAGATTTGATGATACGTTAAGTTTTCCAGATGTTATCAATGAAATACCTCCAGGACTCAATACAGGGATCAATTCGCCGATTATTTTATGAACGCCGGAAAGCTTGCATGGCAAGATAAGCTAGCTTTCACATCATAAATATTATTTTGTATTTATAAATATAATTGTTGAAATGCATTATGCAAACAAATAATGTGTTTTACAAATTATTTAAGTTGCTCTTTTTATTATTAAAACAAATAAAAAATGACTAACCAAGTACTTCTTTTTCTTGCACATTTTTTCCACCAAAAATATCAGTCACTTCCGACCATAACATTCTTTTTAAATTCTTATCAGAATAATCATCTGAAAATTGGTCCCAAATACCGGTACTATTTTATATTTCGATTCGAACACCATTCTGAGAATAAATATAAAAATGTGTGGCCGCTATGACAAGTGCGCGCCTACTGATATCATTTCACATAAAGTAGTGGCCGCAGCGGCCACGTGTCCGCGTGTGTGCCGCAATGTTTCTTGATGGCAGCGCGGCCGGAGTGTGGCCGCTGGTAATGCGCGCACTTGTTTGCATAGTAAAAGAGCTCTTGGCCGCTGCGACCTAGTCGCTCGGCTTGTTAGCCTAGTGCGCGCCTGGCCTAAGCTTTAAAAATGTTCCGTTAAATTTGTATGCGTTCAAGTATTAACATTGTCAGCAACGGGAACTCAATAAATTTGAGAAAAAGAAACTTCTAATTTCGATTTCCCAAATTACTTCCATCTGATATGATATTTCCACATAAGAATGCCAACGCAATTCCTTAATTATAAAAAGTGAAAAGTTTTTTTTAACACATAGGCCATTTACCTTGACTTGGAATTACAACTCTTCAAATTTTTATTTTCAGATAACATCAATCTTGAAATCTTTTCCAATCCACCTCTGTTGATTTAAAAATCAGATAAACGTTGATATCTAATCAGATAAAATCTTTCAACATATGACAGTCATGCACACCATCATCATGTGATCAAAATGAAACCCTCGCAGATTAAGGTCATCATTAGTGTAGGAAGCTTGAACTCCATTAAAAAGGTCTATCCGATTGAATAAAAAATACTGAAAACTCTCAACATATACTTACTCTTTGGATTGGAATTTACAGAAGAAAAAAAAATTCTCTTTTACCGCGAATAATATTCTTCCAACGTGATTGTCAATGCCCTAGTTCAAACTTAAAAATAGATAAACCCTGATGCCATCCAAGGCAAACCATCATCCAGTATAAAATAGCTATATCATGCCATTTCCCTTTACCACTTCGCTGCTCCCTATAATGTAGGATGGTATTAAAAATAGAAATCACTTTAAAAATAGCTCGGTAACTACTTCTTTAGAAATGAAGAAAAAAAAAACTATATAACCATCAAGCTAGAAAAAGATACTTCCTCGATTAGGAGGTAGAAGCGCAGTTGCACGAAGGTTTGCTTTATTCCTGCTACACATTGGTAGCATTTCAAAATAAGAATCCAACGAAGAGGAATTGACATGAAGATAATAAATTTCTTGTTCCTTCCTTTCCATATAATATTTCAAGTAAAACGCGCGTACATGGAAATTCCTGTGGAATTAAAATTAAATAAAATATATATATGTATATAAAAAAAGGAAGCTGCTTCAAGAACTAATCAGAAACAGCTGCATTTGGAGGATAAACACGCATACCAGGAATTATGGGAGGACAACGCCATGCCATCATGGACGAAGATTATGATGGAACACAGAGTGTTCCACGATGGTCGCGTCTCTGATGGTCTCATATATAGTGACTTGGACTTGCGTCTCTATACCTTTATATGCCTTGAAGGGAAAATTGAATAAAATAGATGAGAAATTGAGTAATAACGCATGCGAAGCGGGTAATATAACATAATAGGCGTCGATAATAATTAATAAGACACTTGTGCGACACATAAATTTATCACTATTATCCTTTTTACTTATTTTTTTTTTTTTTATATGCGTATTGAATTTTAAGTGGTAAATGAATTTTGATAACTTGGTGTTTGGGGTTAGAATTATGAAATAGAACATAAATCTACAAACTATTGAATTATTACAAATAAAGGCTCGATGTTCCCTCGCAGTGAAATAAGCCGCATGGTAATATGCCATCTTAGGGCCAATTTTTCATTCGGCAGCTAAACAGTCAGTTAGCTATGAGAAGAATAAAATTATCTGACTCTTAAACAGTCTGATAACATTGGTGGTAGAGGTGTTATTTTGAATAGCCCGCTATATCGGTAGCTGTCTTTTTTGAAGCTGTCATTTTTTAACATTTGACAAGTAGAAACTACGCCATTAATAAAAATGAAACGATACACGCTTCAACAACGCATTGAAATTATTAAAATTTACTATAAAAATGGTGAACGTGCCACACAAGCAATGAAACCATCGATCTTTTACGGGAAAAGTTTCCGGACCGTGTTATCTCTCGAAGAGGTGATCACAATTGGCCACCGAGATCTTGTGATTTAAAACCTTCCGACTTCTTCCTTTGGGGCCACGTGAGAGATAAGGTCTACGCCAACAGCCCAGCGTCGATTCAAGACCTCAAAGATGGAATTCGTGAGGCTATCGAGGACTTAGGGCAGCCACTTTGCGATTTGGTTATGGAAAATTTTATGAAAAGGATATGGTCCTGTAAGCGTAGTCGTGGTGGCCATTTGGCTGATGTTATGTTCCATTATTAACGGCATACCTCCCTCTTTATAATGAAATAAACATTCGATCATTTATTTCAGAAAATGCCATTTTTCTTTGAATATCAAAATAACACCTCTTATTGGAAAACCCTTTATTAAACAGAATAACAAAATAAACTACATCTAACTTAATAGTGTTAGAGTGAGAAAATTTCTTAGCTGTCTATAGGACTATGTGATAAAGTGGAATAGACATTTATTTGTTTACTTTCAGGTTTCAAAAACAAATCTGATATCATTTTTTTCATTCAATTTGTTCTTATTTATTTATTTCAAAAAATAAACTCTTAAGGCTGCCACTAGGCCACAACATTATTAATTTTTTTGACGAAACAAATAATATAATATATATTGATAAAATTAGTCTTATAATTGACTGTCTGTGATTTCGTGCAACCCACTCCAGTCATGTATCTAAATTGTTGTCTTTTGTTTCTGTGAGATAAATCCAACAAGTTTCTTTTTCATTGCAATTTTCAAACATTGAAATTCTGAAATTAAAAACAAAACTATACTTATAATACAAAAATAATGAATATTTGCTCACTTCTACGATGCTTTTCCAAATCCTGACTCCCAGTCCAAATCAAAACAAAAAATTCAATGACAACCATGTATGGGAGAGGCCAAACTTAAAGCGCCACAGGTGTCAGTTATTTAAAGCTGTTGCGGTACTTTTTTGACAGTCAAACAATTTATTCCTAGGAATAAGTTTTTAACTGGCTCTGAAACGAACAATTAACTTTATTCCACAGTTAAGCTATTTATTTCTAAGAATAAGAGCTAACTAACTGTTGATAAATTACTTTTTTCACTAACTGAGGAATAAGTACTAACTGACTGTTTAACTTACCATTGAAAAACTGGCCCTTAATATATAGCCATTAAAGAATGGCAAGTTTCGGTATCGTAATTCATAGCTCTGTTTGTTACAGTAGCAGTATGTCCAGCACACTCTATACAAAAATGAGTTTCTATACCTTTCCGAACACAGTAGACTTTCTCTTAAAAAAAAAAAAACGTAAGTAGATATCTGCTGAACCATATATATGATGGCACTTGGAAAAATTGCCATTGGTATCGTCAATTTTTGGTCATATTTGACAAAATATTGGAAGAAGAATATGATCATTAAAAATGCTTGAGCATCACAATGGGAGCCAAATATTGAGTCGGGTGACCCATTTTACATTCGAGTAGCACGGCTGAAGAATGAAACGTTGTACTTTACTGATGTATACATCCGAAATAAAGCTCTAGGGTAAAATGATTTTTATTTATAATGTTTATTTCAACGCAACACTCTTTATGAAAGCACCGGTATAATAAAAAAAGACAAGAAACATTAATATACTTAGTACTTACATATAGTTTTCGAGCGATGTAATTGTTTCTGACATTTTTGTATCCCTATCATCAATTTCGAAGTTCTCTTCTAAATTCTATTTATCATATAAGAGAATTTTCGTTGATGGGACCGTTTATAAATCAAAAAGAGAGTGATGTGACAAGACGGACTGTCAAGGTATAACAGAATTTACTTTCAAAAGATTTCAGACTTGAAACCATCCAAAACTCATTACAATACATTTTGCATAATAGAGTTTGATAAAAAACACAATTAGCTAAATGCTTTGAAAGTATCAAGCGTACTAATCTTACTTTTTCCAAAATGGTTCTTTTCTTGGTTCTAGACTTGTTCCACTTTTCGTTGAACTAAATCATCAAAACACCAGTGGATCTCTTGATACGACAACCGTTCTGTACTTATTTCGATGCTTTTGATCTTTAAAATTTTTATGATGCTATCAGGGCTAGCAAATTTGTGTATATGTTGATACATTTATAAACTCTTGAACAAAAAAGATTCGTTCCATTGGACCGTTTAAGCCATTAAATATAAGAGAAGGCGTCATTATCCTATGTGACAGCGCAGCGTCGAATAAGCAGCAAACAATTGTTTTTCTTGTGAGTTGACCAATGATGATGTTAGTGCAGTATCGGTGTTACTAAAGCGAAATTAGTTGTGGTTTTAAACAGAATATTTTGAGAAGAAAGAATAATTAACTTTAACGTTCGTCAAGTTTAAATATCTGTCAGATTTTGAATTTGAAGCAAAAATAATTAAATTCAGCGTCTGGTGATATAGTTTTCAACCGAGCCAAAATCTATATACATAAGTATTGCAAACATAACTTTAAGTGGGTTTTGGTACTTTTCCCTTAAGAATGACCCTTATTACCTTCCCTTACATTATTTTGTCAAGTTGAATCAGTCGTTAATGAAAAGAAAATAAAGGACATGACTGAATTGCACAAACTTACTTTATTGTTAACGACTAAACAAAACTGATACCGAAAAAAAGTTTTTGATGACGGACATCACCATTGGCAAAAAATCACTCATATATAAATTTATCGAAATTGATCGTAATTTTTTCGAGAAAATTGGAATTATCTGTTTTTCTAAAAGAAATAACTTTTTCAAAAATAAATTTATTATTTTCAAAAATTTTTCTGCAGTTTTATTCAAATTTAGCAGTAGTTTTAGAAAATTTAGTTTCGTCAAAATCGGAGCAGCCGTTTAAGAGATAGTCAGAATAATAAACAACGGTTATATGGCAGGTACCGTTAATAAGCTGATTCTGAAAAAAAATTAAGATGACGGACATCACTATTGACTTCAAATCACTCATATGAAATTTTATCCAAATTGATCGTATTTTTTTTCGAGAAAAATTGATTTATCGGTTACACTTATCTGGTAGGTATACCGTTCTTTTTATACCTAAGTCAAAAATAAAAAAACCTCCGGAGACATATCTTTAAGAATATTTTGCACCAAGTTTGAAGAAAATCGGCTCAACTGTTGAGGCTGCAGCTGACGATACATACATACAGACAGACAGACAGAATTGTCGGACCTACTTTTTTCGTCTTCTATATCATCGTAATGTCATGTTTGATTGTTATCTTAAAACATTTTTTTTACGAATGCATAACTTGCATTATAGTACCTACTAATTTATTAAAAACTAATAATATGGATGTTATTACCTTACAAATTAATATCTCTGCTGTTTCTAAGATGAAAATTTGTTGTAAAAATGAAGTGTATACCACAACACCATATTCATTTGGATTTGAAAATTTTAGGTTCTTTCTTTAATCACTGAATCGGACTACCCTTACATTACCATTAGGTACAAATTTTGACAACAATATTTAAGATGAAGCTAATTCAAATTTGGCAAATATATTTTTAGAACACTTTACAAAATCTTTAAATCAATCCATCCCATTGTTGCACAATTTTTTTCCTGAACTTTCACTAAATTTAATCGTATGCAAATTAAGCAAAGAAAAGTCAATACACTTAAGTAGCTTATCATTCTGACAAAAGTACAAATAGACATCTTTCTTAGCAGAAGGTCACGCAACACACAAAGAAGGTTGCTTTTCTTATCGCGGCTGAACGTAAACATATTGCAACAACCAGGCGCTCCATAATCATCTTAACCAAGTTAAATAGACACCTAGCCAGTTAGCGTCGCGCGGCGGCGTCAACAGCACGGCAGGCGGCGACGTTTCGGAGACGTTCTGATGCGCCTTCTTATTACGAGATATCATTGCGGGAACATATACAAGCGCGGCAATCTACAAAACAACGTCAATCGCTTTGTATGACAGCGAAACGGTTTCCTAAGCACAAAACTGCTTCTTGTGTACTATGGCATTCTTAATTATTATTATATTGCAAGTCTATACACACTTCAAGTTAAACATGCTACTCTAGGAATATGTCATTTCATAATACACCAACTGACATTGATATGTGGTGCTGCAGCACCATACCGTCCCGTCATTCGTATGGTTCAAGTTTATTTTTTTTTTTTACATCTAAATACATACTTATGTGAAGTTCTTGTAACCCTGTGACGATCTTACAAGTATCTTAAAGCACGTAAATGCTTTAGGCCATCAACACTAGATGGCGCTCAGTATAGTAACAGGGTAAAAAAGAGTTCACCATCTTAAACCGTAACCACCGATAATGGCAGCACAAACTCACTCTTATATTAAACCTCGATTACGTACAGAGAAGCTATTAAATCAAATTCATATCATCAGACACAGTTCGGAGACACGGTTCGAGTTATTTTTAGAATGCACTTTGATGCTGTTTTTGTATCTATAGAGTTCGCTATGTGCGGATTTTTATAGATACGTTTCTTTATCGCTGGCAGCAAAGCTACTGGTCGTTAACTGCTGTTACTACTAACACTGCTGGATTTGTATATATATTGTGTCATTATATTCAGAAAGGCACCGCAACTATGAAAGTATATTTATTGCAATGCGTTCTACGCACTTTAAGTCACGACTTGTAATACCCTAGTGGGGGAAGCAAATCTCCGTGATTGGTGTGGTATAGTAGAACATCGGTAGAAGTAATCGTTGGCTTGCTGCTTGGATTAATAATAATCGCTCAATGATAGCAAATATAATTATTATTCTTCTTTGAAATGAGATTGATTTGCGTAAGCAATTGTACTTGTAATACAGTATTAACTGCAAGTAGAGATATCTTTCTAGAGGTTATGGTTATGACAATCTTTCAGATGTTTTTACATTAAAAGCGTTTGTACAAAGAGTTCATGGACAAAGGTTTTGAATGTTTTTTTAAGTTAACAAATATGCGCATTCCTTGTAGTACGGAAAAAAGCAATTGGTTATCTAATAAGATCTCTTAGGTATAGTTTCTACTTATTGGTAAATTCAGGAAGAGTTTTATTTTACAATTTTCATTGTCATTTTAAGATTATATCTAAATAAAGAAGGCACGACTAGCATGCACAAACTTGCTCTTGTGGCAAATTACTTTTTTGTTGAAAACTGGAAAAATGAAAAAACAGGTTAAAAAAAAAGATTTTCAGTACATTTTATATATTAAAATATTTTGTTTTCGTCGGCAACAATTCAATGACATGAAATTTTTTCAAAATTAGTCGTACGTTTTTGGACAAAATTAGAATTATCGGTTTAAAAAAAAATTACTTTTTGTCATTATTGATTTTATTGTACTATTCATAGTAGAATGTCAGTTTTATTACTTGAACATTCTTTATTCCGTCAATTTCCATTAAATTTTTGAACAACAGCAACAATTTTAAGGTGCTACCACCGATTGCTTTGCAATTGTATTATTCATTTTTATTTTGGCTGGAAATTTTAAATTTCGTCTATATCGGTACACTCGTTCAAAATATAGTCGGTTTAATAAAAAACGGGTATATGGCAGGTACCGTTAATAAGCTGATTCTGAAACAAATTTTCCGATTAAAGACATATCACCATTGGCAACAAATCACTCTCATAAAATTTTTATCGAAATTGATCGTATTTTTTCGAGAAGAATGGAATTATTGTTAACGTTTATATGGTACCTTTATTTTGTTTTGATTTAGCGAAAAAAGATAGTAGTACCCTGTTGTTTACTCCTCAGTGAACAATGCTATCAAAATTGAAATACTATCTAAATTATATGAGCTTCTTATATGCTGTCACTTTAGATCCACATCTAAAGAACTCAATTGCGAATCTAGAATTGATTATGGAAAATTGAAAGAACTATAAAAATAAATAAAACAAGTAGACACACATGTCCACACTTCTATCATATTATGACTATAGCAACCGGCACATATGGCTATATGACTGTGTCTTCCACAGAAAAGTAAAAAAAAGAACTACCAAAACACATTTCCATCGCCTTTAGCTCTCGACTTGTAATACGCACCCCTAAATACTAAAAGGGGAACATTTTTTTTGATCATATCCCCATCAGTACATCCATATGGCAACAATGCGTTATATTGTTCCCAGAATTCCCCACATTTAGTTTATGCGGGTGAATCAGAATTATTGTTGTCATTGCGGTACTGTAGGATTGTTTAACATGAAGCGTGCGTATCCGGTCGGGGTTAAAAGGTTAATTCGTAGTGATTGTTTATATTTTTGAATTGCTGTCATGTCAACAAAATGATGATAGAAAATGATGATAAGATGATGAGTTGGAATAGGTCATGAACAGATTGTTTGAATATTATAGACTATATTGAGATTTTGGAATTAAAAATTTAATAAAATTTATAATGATTTTGTGCTTTTTGTTTGTAATTTTTTTTTTTTTGGAACACAAAAGAACAATTTAAATTCTTTTCAAATTGACATATCAGATAAATTCAAAAATGTCTATACTCTTTCTATGTCAGATTTCTTTATGTTCTTTATGAAAGATCTTTGAAAGGCATCAGATTTTCTTTCATTTTTTTTATTTTGTTTTAGGAGAATCCATAGATTGACAAGTTCGGTATATTTTGGGATCGAATTTACCTCATCTGTATAAGTCACTTGTCATTATAACTGCATTTGAAAACATTGCATGAGAATTAATTTGCATTTAAGAGTAAACTGTTCTATTAAACATTTCCTTTTATGTAAGTTTTAATGCCATTTAAATAATGAGAGACCTAAATGGCTTCACTGTCCCAATCCACTGTTCACTGTCCCAGTACAAAATTTAAGTTTTACACCCATCAAAATTGATTATAGCTTCACTGTCCAATGTATTATTTTTGCACACATCATACAATTTGTACCTGGCTCTCTAAGTCCAATGTATCATTTTTGATCTTTACAATACGCTTCACTGTCCCCATACAACAAATATTTTTTACACCTATATGTCCACAATGAAAAATCACTTTGCAGTACAGTCAATGGGGTCAAATCATCTGACAAAATTTGGAAGGTCTCAAAGTTTGAATCTAGTTATTTAATGGGGTTGATTCTGAGTATAAAACTGAGTTTGCGCGAAATTTGGTCTTGTGCAGCAGCCGCCATCTTGAGTTAATTTTTTTTTCGTGTTTTTTCGTTTTTCTACGTTTATATGCGTTTTTATAAAAAAAACTATCAAATACTTTTTTATTGCAATTCGTATCATCTACAAAATGGTATAAAAATTATATTTGTAGTAGAAGTATCTTAGAAGTTATAAAGAAAAACGAGTAAAAAAAAAGACTTATTTTACTCTCCATTCACTGGACTATTGATTTTGTAACAAGAAAGATACATCGGACTTGGACAACCTGGTACAAATTTTATGATGTTTGCAAAACTGATACATTGAACAACTGCAACTGAAATTTTTTTCGAAAAAAATGCGATCAATTTTTTAAGTTTTATATAAGTAATTGGTTGTCAATGGTATTTTATAAGATTTTGATAACGGTACCTGTCATAGAACCTTTTTACACGTCGACTATTTTTTAAGCAACTGCACCAATTTTAACAAGATTCAGATAATATTCTTAAAATTTTGAAAAAAGTAATTTTGCAAAAAAAAAATATATTTTGAAAAACCGATTTGTAATTCTATTTTCTCGAAAAAAAACTGCAATTGATTTTTGATAAAATTGTATCTAAGTTATTTGTTTCATAACCTTGAAATTTTTAAGTGACTTTTTTTTATTATTAAGGTGAAACTTATTTTTTTTTAATGTCAAACACAATTTTGCAGTGTTTTTTTTTTTTAGTTTTGCATTTTGTATGGATGATGTCAAAGCATACGATTTTGATTTATAAAAAGCTTATTAACGGTACATTGTATAGAATCGTTTTTTACATTTCAACTATCTTTTGAACGGCTGGTGTGATTTGATGAAATTCACTTTTAAAAATTCCTGCTCTACCTGCAAGAAAAAGTTTTTTTTTAAAAAAAAATCATGTTTCTTTCATTTGTTTAACAAAATGTCTAAGCATTTGGCAACCCTTGCATTAAAAACTAAGATATTTATAAATTTTAAGCACTAAGGTAGCTTGCCACATGAGCAAGTTCTTGCGAGCCTGTTGTGTTTTTAGGTACCTTCTACCTACTTATAGGAGGTACTCACAATATTTTGAAAAAGTAACAAGACAACACCGAGAAACTAATACAGATTTTATGCAACTTCATGTTTTAAAAGTTCATATGAACTATTCTTTTTTATTTGCTGCAAAAAAAAAAGTTGCCGACCCATACCTACCTCCTACTAAAAACCTAATAAAAAACAAGTAAACTTCCCACAAGAAAAATTCTTTAAAAAACAATTGCCATAGAAATAAAATCAGAATCTTGTTTTGTGTCTACGATCTTCTAAACACAGCCATTTTTATTCAGACATGGTATTTGTATAGTATAGATAATCTCTTTTGTTCCGATTTTGATTTCTTACTTTGCATTGCATGAACATTAATAATGTCATTTAATAATAAATACATATACGACCATACGTAATAAAACATACCTACCTGTCAATATTTTATAATCTGGCCTTGAACTCTAAAATTATTACTTCACTTTTTCTGTATGTTACATTATGTCTGACCGGAACCTATTCATCACATTCCCGATAAGTATCTATAGTGTTTGCTTAGTTAACAACTCATAATAACAAAAACACTCCTACACACAACAATTTTTTTCAATATTCAACAACATTATTATCCCACATGCTGCAATAAAACAGTAGGGGATTGCGGTGATACCACATTAAACTATCTTTACCTACTTATTACAAAATAGTAATTCTGTTATTTATTAATGAAAAAGTGTAGATAAGTAATCCAAATAACAAAAACAAAAAAAAAACATATCAAAACTCTTCTGAAACTTATGCAATTTTAACGAGAGTAAACAAAAACGAAACCCAACATAAGAAAACGGATACCAGGAGGGGGTCGTGGATATAATAAGATTTCACCAATAAATTCTTTACTCTGACGATGTATCCCACAGGTGTTTATTGACCTTAATTTTTTTTCGTAACCGAAACATTTAGAGTGAATGTGTAAACAGCTCTCACGGATCTCCTTAATCCATGACGTTCTGTCGTAAGATACTTAATGAAGTACACAATAATTCTGTGGGAAATGTATCTTTTTTTTTAACAATATGTTTAAGTGTGATAATATTGACATAATCGAAGAAGTTGAAAAATCCACAAAGACCTTAAGCGCGGTCTTTTCAATTTGATATTTTTTTGAAGTGATAATCATTTTATGAAAGGAAGTCACAATGCTAATAGCAGGGTTTTATTTATTTTTTAATTTTCCTTTTCCTCGAATAAATAGCAAGAAGAAAAATGTGTGTGAAAGTAAAAAATCTTAAGAGGACTTACAATAGGTTATAAAAACACCGGCTTTATCCATTAACACTCTATGATGAATCCAGGAACCGACCGATCATAAATTATTACAGAAAAAAAAAATAACAAGAACACTTTATTTTTTGTTGTCACGGTTTAAGTCAATGCACTTTAATATTCTCAAATATAAAACATACAACACTCAATTGGGGGAAATTATTTCAAATACATGAACCGAAATTATGCTTCTTCGAATGCAAGACCTTGCAGCAACGATCGCGATCGCACATTAAAAGTAAAACGGAACAAAACTAAACGATCGATGAAAATTATTTACCACCGATCTGCCTAGAAGCACAGAGAGTGTAGTAGGCCTCTATGAGTATCTAGATGTCGAAAAGCATTACAAAGAATAATAAAGCCATGGAAACTTGTAAAATGTAATAAACGATCGCACACACACTGAAGATTGTAAATTCTTATACGCATTCAATCCAAACTCTAAACCGATCGAACGACGTTTACATCAATGTATTCGATGAGCAACAAAAACGATCTTGTTCTGGTGACTATGAAGAATAATATATCAACGAAAAAGATACTTTCTGCCACATGAAATTCTATTATAGATACAAGGTATCTGAACTGAATAGTGAGTGCACTTCAGAGATAGTTTTGTTATGACTACACGACAACACGACGCACGGTATGACAGTTTCGTTATGACTGAAAAAATTATGTTGTGTGCTGCGATCTGCGATAGAAAATTGGGAGTTTTCCATAAAAAGTTTTTTTTTATCTTTTCTCTAATAGAATAAAAAAATATGCATCATGTTGCTTGAAGCATTATTTATCAACATTTTGAATGCAACATTGTTATTCCATGAGCTTCTTTATGTTGGAATTTTTTTTTTTACTTCTTGTTGTTTTCATTTTCACATTTTTTATTTTGAATGTTAAGTGAGATTTTGATATGTTTTGATTTATGATAAGTCCAGGTGCACGCGGGTAAACAGTTAAGAGAAATTAGTGTGTTTAATGGTTAATGAGAAAAAAATTTGTTAAAGATACAAAAAAGAAAAGAAAAGTGATGAAGATACCATGCGGTGTTGTTAGATGGATTAAATACTTACAATGGGAAAATGATAAACAAAATGAGAATTGTGTTCCTGTGGGAGTTGCTACATGGATGAAATTTGTTTTCCAGTAATTAGTTATATTAGGTAATTAGGTACGTTGAAAAGTTATAAGGTTAAAATTTTATTTTCGATTAGTAAATTTCTTAATTAAATTATTTAAGAAAGTTTTCTTCTTTTTGGGGAAATTAGGAAGAGATAACATTTGAGAAATTCATTATATGTACCTCTATACCTACCTAGTAATAGAAAGGAAAACATTTTTGGTTGATTAATTGATAAAAATGTTCAAAATTTTATTTTTTTAAATATGAAATAAATAAGTCTTTATATCATGGTACCAACATAATTAAATGGGATTACTAATGGAAAACATTTTTTTTTTAATTTTTTTCTGAGAATTTAACTTTTTGGGTCAGAGCATTTTAGAAAAAAGTGCGGTTTATTTTTTACTTTCAAATATGACTTTATCAACCAAAATAAATATTTTTGTTTGGCGATTTGACATAATAGGCGTTTTTCTTTTTTAGCTCTAGGTAGATCACGGAATAGAGCCCGTGCTTGTCGAGTCAGCTCTGGACAGAGTACGATCCGAGCGCTCTGATTTAATATATAACACACTTGAGCACTTTATTGTCATATCAGAAGAAATCAACTCACAATCTGTCAAATAACATGAAAACTACATGAAATTGGCCTCGCTTTACTTCGTGCTTGGTCTACTCCATCATTTAATCCTGAGCTCATAGAGCGCGCTCTGAGCAAGCTCTGATCGAAAAAATAAACACAAGTTGAGAGCTCTGAACGCTGGGAGCTAAAAGGAGGTTCACATATTCAACTTGAGGCATGACAAGTGCGGCATGAACTCAGTTTTGAATGTGCGAATTCTTTATCATGCGGCTGGTCAAGCGACACGATGGTTTTGAAAATATTTTTATATTCTGCTGACGATTATGGTGGTTGACGGCATAGTATGAACGCAGTTGAGTATGCACCCCCCTAAAATAGAAACACAGATCTATTTTTGACAGCTCAGTCTACTGCTCCAAGCTTGAAAAGAAAAACGCTTAATGTCTGATTGCAAAACATGACAATCGTTCAAAATGCATTTTGGGTGCTACTTATTTTTTTTAAATATAGGTATTATGATTATTTTGGTGTTCGCCTATTTTGCAGAAGGTTTATCAATTCTGGCAAAACACTCATGGGGGACTTGACATACCTACTAATATTATAAAAAAAAATTGTCAAAGTGACAGCTTTTTGTGTGCTGGGCGATTTGGTTCGGGTGTTTTTAAATGGTGCCTTTAGCGACAATAGAATCGCCCCAAGTTTGAAAAATCTAAAGAAAAATGTCAACTCACCAAAAAATGTTTTGGGCCATTTGACATTTTCATGTTTTTGAGCAATCGACATTTATGTCAACGCCCAAGAAAGTCATTTTGGTGGATTTCACATTTCGTCAATTTTATTTAACCTTTAGTGAAATCGTCCAACTTCTTAGCAATTATAAATTATGATAAATCGATATCATTTTTTATATTAGTGTTTTGGATGTTTCGGCGATTTTACACAGGCATTTATTCATAAATACCCATTTACTCTAGGCAATTTGAAATTTAAGTATTTTTGGACGTTTTGACATTATGTTGGTAATGTCAGATCACCTAATATTTTGGGCTATGTCACATTTTTGTCTTTTAGAAAATCTTTTTTTGGGCATTTTGCCACGGTGCCCACTTCAGCTCTTATGTTATTGTCACCCTCCGATGACATTGTTTCCAATACAAAAGTAATGAAAGTATTAAAAATTTACTTCTGAGGTCTAGAATTTGATCACTTCACCAGCAAGTTAAACCGGAAACAAAACAAGGAAACCCATTCAAAATTAATTTGTTTAAACATTTTTTTCGCCAGTCGATGTGATATGACGAAAGATGGTTAAGCTACAGAAACAAAAATATAACCCTAAGAAATATTAAACGAACAAAAATAGTTATCTGTATTGTATCCTCCTGTCTAAGGAAGTCCCAAAACTACTCCTTCGACATCAAATTAAAGTACCATATAAATCTGACCATATACAATCAAAAATGTTTAAGGAAACGCAAAAGACAAAGCCGAAGCCGATACTATTAACAAATCCGGGATTTATAAATAATTATATTGAATAGGGGGACCACAAACTTGATGTCAGTAATAAAAGTGAAAAATTTGCATTCAATAAACATGTGAATTTATAAAGCAATGCTTTATGAAGAGGAAGGAGAAATCAAATGCAACGTGGTGATTTAGAAGAAAGCAGTATTCAATGACGTTAGGCAATAGCACCCAAAGCAATATCACCAAATCAATTTGGAAATATCACCCAAAAATAAATAAACGTTCGAAAACTCCAATAAAAAGCGGAAGTGCAACTTTTATGTCGTTTTTTGGCCAAACCAGGGACAACTGTCCAGATATATAGTCCTCACGACCTTCTTTGATATTTTCTCTATCCAATAGCATCTGAACTGTGTTAATCGGTTCAGTGATTGCTGAGACACAGACGGATTAAAATTAGTCGTTATAATTTTATTTTAAATTTAACCTTTTCAAACAAGAAAATAATTATTTTGTATTTCCTTTGATAAGAGTTTCGATTCATCTGTCTGTAAAAGATACGATACGAACGCAAAACTTATTTATCTGCATTTTGATAATACAAAATACAAAGATCTTTAGGTGGAAACACATAACGTTATTCAGGTGGAAACATGCTCTCTGACCGTAAAAAAATAATTGTAATAGAACTGTAGTAGATTTTCGTTGAATTTTCTTATCGAATGTGGGCTAACTATTCCATGATTTATTTTGTTTTATTAATAAGAAATTTTAACTCGTGACTTATCTCTTATTCCTTGGTGTAGTGATTTATACTTACGAGTGTAAATATCAAAAATCAAACCCATTGGAAATTGGATTGCCAAGAAAGGAAGTTAAAGTTTGTTGTTAGCTACTATTTGCTTCTAAATATATTGATGTAGGGGCTTATAATATTACTGTCTTTGTACCTTTTTGGCGATACTGCAAATTGTCAAGCAAGTCCTACTTAAAACATTTTCAATTCGCATGTAGTTTTGAGTTTTCTTGGCGAAGGAAATATCCAAGATCGATTCAAAAAGATGCTGATGACCTTGCCATGGAATTTTGTATTCATATTTTTAATCGCGTATCTTAGTTTCTACTATTTCACATTGATATGTACGATCGATTTGAAATCAAATCAATAAAAAAATCGACAAAATCGATTTGTGGAACACAACAATTTCACTTTGTATTGATTTCGGAAAACGTGAAATCGAAATCGATGCGGTGAATTCTAGAACACCGAATTTTATTTTCAGTCGATTTAGATTTCATTTCGAGTGAAAGTGAAATGTAAAACCTAGCTGTATGATGTATAGTTGAATTTTTTCTGAATTTGATCGCTAGAAGATTATATAACAAGAAACTGGAAACGGATATTAAAATAATTAATGTGAATAATTCTATGCGAAATTGATTTAATTTTTTTTTCGCTACAGATCTAACTATTCACAAGCATCTAAACAAAGAACTTAGAGAAACACACCCTATTTTTGACCACTTTGATTAATTTCTTTGGGTGGTTGTTGATTTTTTTCTTTCCCAAGAACCGTAATGGTAAATCCTCATGAAATATAAGACATTTATTTAGTCAAACGGGAAATTGTTATTTATAATTAGTTTATTATTGTTGATCTTGTTAAACTATTTTCATTATACTTAAAGTAAAGCTGTATCTCAACGGGTAATATAAGTCAAAATGGCAATGACAATTTTGATGTTATTATAAAATTTGTGTATGTGTATGGAAATCTTATTACAATATTAATTTATCAAACACCTGAATAATCTACAAAAAATATAAAAGGTTCCTTTCGAATAACTTATATTCTTTTAAAGTAAAATGTCAAAATAATTAAATATCTTGGCCATGGTAAACATTTATTCCAGCTATTAGTCGGTCATTTACATTTCTAGAGCCAGTTTCTATACCAAGTAGAAACTTGACTCAATGTGTCAGATTTTTCCAGCCATTGAAGATTGAAAATTCATCAATTTTCGTTTCATAAAATGAAAATTACCGTTTTACTAAAGTATCATTAACCTCTAACAATTCTCTCAAATTGCGCAATCGCACAGACATTCTAAAATCGCGCAAAACTATTTATATTAATTTGTCTAACATTCTGACAGCTGTCTAATCTCCACGCCATATGCACTGTCCACGGAATGTCATAATCATTCGTCATTGTAGTACATTTTTTTTTTTTATTGTGGCTACTATAATCCGTGGGCTAATGTTGTGTGCAAGTATTTTCAATTTTTTTTCTTTATGAAAAATCAGCCGTCACACATATTAATACTGACGCCCCCATTGTGCGCCGGCCTAAAGTCAGTCGTACTAAGACAATCAGCGCCACACTACGGTGATAGTTGTCTTCGTTTTTATAACAATATTAAATGGATAAATTCATTTTTAATTCCATAAATATACATTTTGTCGTGGTCGTCTAACTGACACACTCGCAAATAAGTACCATAACACATTTCGAAATAACAATAATGTCTCTCTGTTGTTTTAAACTAATTCGTGTCACTGTTTCTGACATTTCGAATGTGTGTGCGTTTATAACGACAGTCGTGATGTTGTGTCCAACAAAATATTGAGTTGTTTTTTTATGATTTTCTGTTGCATACGTGCATGCGTTATTAATCACAATTAGTGGAAACACAAAATATTGTAGAAAATATACATGGTGGGATTGAGTGTGTTTTTTTTTTGCATAAAATGTCACGTTGATTTGACGACACGTTATGAAGTTTTTCAGGTGGGTTGGTGAAAATACTTGGAAAACTGTGTGCGGATTTTGATGACTTTATTTAAATTTTAGAAGATTGTCTGTCCATCGATACACAATGTAGGATAATAGAAATCCGTTAACATTTTTATTGCACTCAGTCATTGGGTGTGATTGATTGTAATCGATCTAGACGTTCATATAGAAAAATAGACGATTATGAAGACATTTTGAAAAGTAACTGCGATTATGTTTTCGAAACAAATTCTTTAATCCCTGAGTCATTTCATGTAACGTTATATTTACATTCTGTATGTTTAAAGAACTTTGAGAATACAAATTGATAAATGAATCGTGAATGAATTGCGGGTGTCACTTATCTATAAACAATCGTATTTTATAAATTCTTAGTCAACAGATATGGAAGGGATCTAGGAATTTCTGTCAAAGAAATTCTTTATAATAAAAGATGACCATGGGATTTTTGTTAACTCTGAAGATGGTACTGCCCAGTTAAACAGACTAAGGGTAAGAGAGCAAACGCGTATCCTTGAAGACAATTATCGATCTTTCGTTAGTTCTGACGCCGTGGACGCAGACGTCACAGTGACATAAACCATCGAAAAAATTAAGAATCCAGGTTTTCTTGACAACTCTCTGACTTTTTCTAAAGCCAAAAATTATATGAGCTCTATGTTGAGAACTCTGAAATTCCAAAAACTATATTGATATTAAAATTGAATGTGAACTGTATGATGACGAGTGAAATTTATGATATACTTTTGCTGATTTTTCGATAACGTCATCTAAACAAAGTACGTGGTTCTTGTTAAGTAAAAAAAGAAAATATAAATAACAGGAAGGCTTTGCTGGGTCCCTTACATCCACTGATTCATTACCAATATTTGTTCAAATGTAGACACACTAAAAGGGTTAAAAATTCGAACGTGTCATGATGATTTCACCTTGCACTATAATGGCTTAGGGTCAAAATGCACCAAATTGGTGAATAAATTAATGAGCAAACAATAAATGTTGCTTTCAGAAATTACCTACCCACGAAGATTTATCAAAAAATTAAAAAAACTAGACGGTAACGTAACGAACAAAATAATCATATTTTTGCTATTTTCAAACAGCTGCTTATTGTAAATTCAATTTGTTCGAACATTTATTTTATTCTTATTTGGAACTCGATTTCTTTGAATCTTAATTTTTCTAAAATTAAATTTTTGAAAATTTTCAAAAAATATAGTTTTCATACAAATCCTATATTTTACCCTTAAGATACCTACTTTTGAAGACTTTTCAGCCTCATTATGAATCCATAATAGCTTTCAAAACAATTTCGTAACATAAATGAATGCATATTTGCTTCTCCTTATGTTATTACATGTATAACTTCTGACACCTTGTAAGTTCAGAAAATATTTTCTTTCAAAAACTGAAATTTCATACCCCGTGCATGTTCAAGATTCAGGAGCCAAATCAAAGATAAAGTAAATTGTTTATTTAACTTCAATTACACGACCCATAACATGAAGGACAAGCATATAACCCTTTTTTTTTTTGTTGATAAAGTATTGCGATATGACTTTTTGTTTATTGCATGTTCTTTTGAAAAAAAAAAAATAAAACCCCAAATTAGTATTCAGATTGCAAAACATGTCTTTTCTTTTCACAATAAAAGCTACTTACAGTATTTATCTTTTGGTTATTTTATTTTTTGTGGTAAACCCTAATTTAAACTGTTTTGTTTTTTTGTTTTTTTTTTTTTTTGTTAACAGTATAGAAGATACTTTTATGAAAAAGAATATGTAGAACACGTAATTTGATGCTTAAGAATACTGTCATTGACGTTCATCAGTGTCAATATCTTTTTGGAACATCAAGACATTGGGTTATTTGTTTAGACTTTAACGAAAAAAAAATGACCATGTTTTGTGTGGAATGATACAGAAAAGTACTTACGTTAATGCCTTAAGGTTTAAATGGTTGGTTTAGTCAAATTAACATTATTTACCTGAAAATATAAGAAAATAAATGATTATTTTATTGTAAATGAAGATTATATCGAGGTGGTTTGTTAAGGAAATTGATGTAGATGTATAAGTATAATATATGATTTGAAAAGAATGAACAGAATTTGGCCTTAATGTGTCACTAAATGACTTGCAATTGGAATTGAAATTGTTTGTTGTGTGGGTAACCAAAAAGTCATTTTTGAAAATATTTTATATTCAGGATATTACAAAAAAAAAACGTTTATATACATTTTCATATACAAAATAGATTTTTTGTATGCAAATTTGTATACCTAGCTCAAAAGCTGTGCATTTATGATGAGATTTTTTCTTTTCTTAAAACCAATGTAACTATTACCTTTAATTCTTTTATTTAAGGTAATGGTATTGTTTATGCAATGTTTTTGCAGCCAAGGACACTGGGTATTTAATTCGGATATTTCTCAGTGAAAGTTATTGGTAGCGGGGCAAGATTATCGGTGAATATCTCAAGAAAAAATCTGGGGAGACTTATACCTAACACCATATGAAATGATTTTACATGTGTAGAAACTTTTTTTTTTTGGCTAGGCACTCTTTTTCAGATCCCTGTTGAAATTTTTATACGACAACACAAAGTGTGAGTTTTAAAGTATACCTAATAACTAAGCCCCAGAAGTCCGTTTGTCAAACTGCTTATATGGCGAATTGATTCCACCAAAAACAAAAAATATGCCTTTTGCTTGATATTGATGTTAAAAAAGCGCCATGATGATGAACATCGACTTCATTCTTCCCACATTTTTAGTTTCCTTTAATCTCCTCACAATTCTCCGAAATGTTTGCTCAATATAGTCAGTTAAGACATTTTTCCTGCATTTTTCTGTATAGAAATTGAACAAAGTTGACATCTTCATCTACCGCAAAGTGAGCCCCGCCGAAAATTCAAACTATCAATTAACTTTTGAAATATTAAGCATTTTTAACAACTTATCATATTATAAATGTTGCTATATAAGACAGACAGCTATATTTGGATAGGTATGTTTGAATTAACAACATAGGTTCGGCTCAAAATTTCATCATTATGGATCTATCAATTTTGCCGTATGGCGTAGTGGTTCAGACTATCACGTTGGAGTTCTTGGTTCGAGTCCTGAGTACACCTAATGTTTTTTCAGAAAATCCTCCAAGAGTATCATTGTTATGAAACATATTATGCATCTCAACTCGACGAAAAATTGTTGGTCCCCTCCAATTCTGTAGAACTAACAAGGCACACAAAATGAGTGGTTGAGTGTGTTGAAACCACTAGAACGTGGTTCTTCGGAGCTGTCTGTGCCACTAAATGCATTTATTTTTTATCTATCGGTCGCCGCAAGCTGAACTTACGATGAACTTTGGCCGATAAGATGTCGCAACGGGTTGGAGTCAAAATCCCAAAAACCGAAATCCCAAAAACTCAAAAAAGTTTTCGCAAATTTTTCATTTTATATAATTTTTCGCGATTTTCAGTTTTCGTTACTTTTGAAAGAACACCTCTGTGAAAAAACGTAACATGTCAAAAGTAGCAAAAATGAAAAAAAAAACCATCACAAATATTTTCTTTTTCGGTTTTAACCTAACTTTTTGTTTTGTAGCACATTTTTCTTGATTCACTGTACCTCGGTTGCCACATTGTGCCCCAGGGTGCAATTTTTGGTATGCAATATTGTGTGCATTTTGTATGAAAAGTGTTACTTCACCCCACAAGAGTGAAATAATTTATCCCACCGAAAAGTTAAGTCATTTCCCATTCAAAGCGAAGTGGGGAATAATTTTACCTCAAAAAATTAAAGTGGGAAATAACTTCACCTCAAAAAAGTTAAATTTCGAAATTTCGTGCACGAATGATTTTAAAGAAATATTTCGGTTTTGTTTAATAAAATTATTTAAAAAAATTAA
Organism: Baccha elongata; assembly: GCA_951217065.1. Taxonomy (NCBI): domain Eukaryota; kingdom Metazoa; phylum Arthropoda; class Insecta; order Diptera; family Syrphidae; genus Baccha; species Baccha elongata. Next base: position 44,882,298 of record OX578274.1, read on the forward strand.
AATTTCAATTTTAATTTCGAGATTTCGGCCTTTTGGGACTTTGGGTTTTGAGCTTTAGGGTTTTAAGGATTTTGGGTTTTCGGGATTTTGGATTTCAGGGCTATGTCCGGCTTCCACAAATAAAATATATATATTGTAGTTTTATGGATGAATAACGTATCGAGAAAATACGGCTTCGAATGGAAACGGGGTTGTTTTCAAAAGTGCAATTAGTCGAGAGGACTACTGTGGTGAACACACATTCTATATGTAAAACATCTGAAGAGGGTTTTTCACTCAGCTGCTGAACACTGACAACGCGCGTCAATGAAGTTTGAAAAACAGCATTAAGATATAAAATCAAAAATATATTTTCCATTCTAATGTTGCTGATATGGCCTTTAAGCTTTAGAGCTTTGCTAATGGCATTCGGGCTTTCGAAAAAACCGTGTCTGACACGGTTGAAAGATCAATATACCATTTACCCTATTAGAGACCAAGGGGTTTATGTCTTGACGTCAATGAATGAACACTCGAAGACATATTCAGCCTTATTCTGCTAAACGTGGAATCAAACTTTCGATTCACCTTTTCGATTCCCGTTCGTTCGTTGTCTATATTCTGTTTAATGCCGGGAAAACTACTTTATCAACCTTAATTTCGAATTTTTCGAATATAAATTTTGATTGAAATGTCATTAATATTTCAACAATTCCTTAAAAAATGAAATAAAATTATAACAATTGCATACCGCTACGGCTTTTTTCAAGATTTTCGGGAGTGTAAGAGTGTAACACTTGACGTGAAACACGTAAAAGAACACAAAACTGTTTTTTTTTTAATCAAAGTGCGGTGTAGTTTTTTAAAAATGTGTGTGTGTGTTGAAAGTGTGATGTACGGTAATATCAGGAGTATCGATGGATCTTATGTTGCTGACATGACTAAAATATAAATAGAAAACTAAAGATAATTGAAACGTTGGGCGGAAAAAGGTGGAAAAAGGGGGTTATGCATTTTTCTATTTTTTCTCAAATAAGAAGATGGTCTAGGTAACTTAACGGTGTTTGTTTCTGATTTATCGCTTTCATCGAAACTAAAAATCGAATTATTCAAATGGACTAATAAGCTACTATCACTGCAAATGCAACTGTCACTTACCCCCTTCTTCCACCCAAAACACTTTTGCTCAAGTAATGTATTTTCAACTCGACAAACGCAACAAAATATTTGCGGATTAAAAGTGAAAGCTGATCGATTCGCTCGTTTATGAGAAGGGCGATCTGAGTTACCGACGGGGAATGATTCCCTTCGAAAGTTTAACAGAAGAGAGCTGAACTGAGTTTCGGGAAACATTCCCCCCGCGCCGTTTAACAGAATAGGGCTGATTATGTAGAATCAGTATGATAGTTGCTAATATAGGAATCGATGAACTTAAAGAAAATCCTAAATTGGATTATTTTATACAAATATTGGAGTCTGGCGAAAACCATAACGGGTGTCTCTTAATGGATCATTAACATTGTACAAATAGCGTTGTGTTATATTATAAGTATTAATTATCCAAACTTTGTTAAAATTCAAACACACAACACTCTGAACAGGGCATCAGATTAAAAAACTAGGCCAAAGAAAAACCTCAGCTCTAGGATAGGGAAAAATTCCTAAGAGAAAAACATATCACGACCGTCTATAAAATTTATAGCACATGTTCCTCTAAAAACCTACATAAACATTAAAAAACAATTTTGCTCTAGAAAAAGCAAAACCCGTCAGGAGCCCACAAGTGATTACATGGAATTTAATTTCAAACGCGCCTGACCTTTATACTCTCATTGGACCCATTAACTCCATTTTCTTTGCCTCCATTCATTATCAAAAGAATTTCCAACGCGCGTATACTTTAAAATTATAATCCTACGCCGGTGGCCGTTCTTCCCCTTATTCCCAAGGTGCATCCTAAATTATTCGCAGAACAAATTTATTGTCTTAATTTCCTTAAAGAAATGACACAGAGCAGCGTATAGCGGCATGGCTTTTTCCTCATCCATCGAAACCGAACCAACAATCCGATAAGCTCGCCGTGCGAACAAGCAATTTATCTTGACTTGGATTTTATTTAACGGTCTTAACTGTTGCGGTGGCGGTGGCGGCATACATACGGTTATTCATCGAGAAGTTAAAAAAAAAAAAAAAAAAAAAACAATTAAGTCCACCTAAGATTCGGCTGGAATGCTTAATCTTCGAGCTAAAGCAAATTGATCTGGTGACCATGTCATTCGGCCATAAGCTATTTTTTTGTTTGTGACTTATCTTTGTTTACGGATAAGAGTGAAACGCGCTCACAACAACAACAACCACCACCAACATATCGAAGCGCGGCGCGGCGTTAAGGCCAAGATCCTGTTTGAGAAAACCTTGCGCCGCCAAATCACCCATCCACCTACACAATGCTCGGTCCGGTCCGGCACGCTGCATGCCGTATAGTCGTATCCGTAGCCGGTGAAAGCAGGTTAAATGCAAATCTCACACAAAAAAATGTTGAATGAATTGAATTGTTGTTGTTTTTGTTGTTTATCTGTCGAATTTATACAAAAAAAAAAGAAACAACAACAAAGATAGAAACACAACTTTTAAGGTCGTTTGTTGGTTTCGCGTGTCGCGTTTTCATTTTTCTTTAATTTTTTTTTTTTAAGATCAGACGTCATCCTTATGGGCTTTGGATACAAAATAACCAAACAAAAATGAGTATCTTTTCCTTTTCACTTTTGGCAACAAAAATTGTATCTTTTTTTGCTTTTGGATGGTTTTGGTTAAATGGCCAACATGCTGAGATGAAAAAAAAAGTATTTATTTGATCGAGTGACCTCCTTTTGTTGTTTGGGCGCTCTGACCGATTTCCAACTTTGGGGGACACAATCTCGACACAGAAAGACGAATTCGTTCGATGGCTACCTACATATACATAATCTGAAGGCATACTGCAGATTCATGGACCACGCAGACGATGATGATGACGATGCTTGGAGTGATCAATTTAGACCAACAGAAGTATGACAAGAGGAGTGAAGAGAGGTGCAGATACGGCCACATCCTTCAGATATACGCTGATAAATGCATTTCGATTTCGATACTTTCTTCTGGTGGGCCTGTTTTTTTTTTTGTCTCTTATTTTTGGATGCTGGTTTTGTTATGATATTGGATACGTATCGATGGATTGGTTGTATGAAATGCGGAACTTGAAGATATTATGTGGTTATGGTTAAATAAAAACAGAAAGGAATGACGTGCAAAGAGATGATTTAGACCATCAATATGGATGGATTTTTAATTTATTGTTTATTGTGTTTTGAAAAGCCTGCGTGTTGTACTGACTGGGAGACGTTAATGATAATATGATATTCTGAGGAACTCAGTCGTAGAGGTAATTATTTTTCTGGAGAAATTTTATTTATGTTTTTCTGGTTTTGTTGAAGGAATACGGTGATGCGAATTATACTTCTGAATTTTATACAAATAATATTGTGTTTAAGCAGGCTCCAGGTCAATAAAACTAGATGTTAAATGGTTAGCAACGTTTCGAGCATGAATACGCTCTTCCTCAGGCCTTTATTGTAAAATAATATACATGGTCAATAATGTCATCTATACAATACATCAAAATTTTTTTACTTACAATTTAATTTAAGAAATTTAAGAAACTTAATTTTCACAAACAAAAATATGTTCAGGAGAACCACACATTGCACACTAAAAATAATTAATTTGATTTAGAAAATACAATTTAAAAATTATAAATACAATTAAATTTTTGCCTTCTTTTATTGTTTTTTATTAGTTGGCTGTAAATGTTACTGAGGTTCTCACAATCAGATCGTCTGTTGATCGAACTCTCTTCGTTGTTGATATGCAGCATTTCCAACAACATTCTCTTGTTAGGGTGTTTCTCAACTTCTAAATTTTAGGTTTTAGCTTATATAATAGCTAAATTTTGTAGACGAAATTTGAAAATAGCGATTTGGCCATTCTGAAATTATGAGATTTCTTTGCTTCCAATTTTTTTTTTGCTTACTATTTTTCTCGAAAAAATTATCAATTTTGAACGGATTTTGTATGAGCGATTTGTTCGCAATGTTGATTTTTTCATCGGAATTTATACTGACTATAGCCGTGTTTTTTGGGAAAAGCGTTATTCGTAGTGAAGTTGGATTTTAAATACAAAAATCTCACTGCGTATCACTATTACCGATAAAATGATAAATTTTCGACTTTTATTCGAGTATCGATCAAAATTGTTGTTATTGTTGGTAATACGAATGATAAATTCATGTATCTCGATAGGGGTATGTTCGTAAAGTTGTAGTGGCTTTTTAAAGTGTGTAATCTTGTTTTATGTTCGATTGCCCACAAACATACCCAAATCTCGAAACAAATTATACAAATTTTTAAGGAAAATAAAATGTTTTTTGGAAAATTTATACATAGGAGGACATAACCTGCACTAGTTACATCCAAAAATGTGCTCTTGTTGCATTTTTCATATTCCACGATTAAAAAAAAGTAAAATTAAACGGTATCTTGTCAAATATTCAACATTTTCCGTTTTAGTTTTATGTGTGTTGTCTCTTTGAAAATAATTCTTTTATGAATTGTTTTTTTTTTTCATTTCATTCTCTCTGACAGTTCAGTAGTACCATATTTCAAATACAAAAACGCGGCTGCCAATGCGGCTGCGGATAAGTTATTTTGGGAATTTCCCACTTCACTATGTATAATTTGCCAAAAAAACACGGGTTATATTTTAAACAACTGCACCGATTTAGATCAAATTTAATATTCTATAAGTTCTGCAAAGCCTGACTAATATACTGCAATAAAAAAAACAATTTCTTTGAAAAACCAAAATACCAAAATCCGGTAAAACAATTTAAATTTAAAATTCACAAAATTTTTATTTATTTTAATTTTGAAAATCTTATCGAAATTTCAGTTTTGTAGTGGGGTTGTTTCTGAGTATAAAACTGAGTTGGCACGAAATTTGTTCTTGTGCAGCAGCCGCCATTTTGAATTTAAATGTGTTTCTTTCTTTCTACGTTTTTATAAAAAAAACTATTTGTTTTTTTGTTGCAATTTTTATTATCTACAAAATGGTATAAAAAAATATATTTTTTGTGGTAGTATCTCAAAAGTTATAAGGAAAAACGAATACATGAATAGACTTAATCACATTAATTTTCGAATTGCTCGCTAACTTTTAGATTTTCGAGAAATAGTATTTTTGTTGATTTCGGTTGATTTTTGACCTCACTACGACGCAACGGCATGCAGTGTCATTGGAAATGCAACGTGATTTACAATAGATGTGTTTTATTAAAAATTTTACTATAAAAATTTAAGTTGATTTCAATAAAACGACTCAGTATAACATCGGCTATAAGCTTTTGTACCAACGTTCACAGATAAGGCGCAGACATATTTTGAATGAATTATAGCCAATAAGAATTACTATACGGATATAAGGAGAAGTAGAAGTTACTCGCTATAAAGTAATTGTTGTTTTTGTAGTGCTTGGAAATTTTACTCTGCTTTCTAATCGATAAGCTGAAAACACAGTGATTGAGATAGCTGGGTCACGTGAAGCGTATATGGACACCAATGCACCAGCCCGGAGTCTTCGAGTCCAACAGATACGGATGGTGTACGCAACATTGGTAGACCACCAAATAAATGGCGCGCAAAAGTTGAAAACGAACTCAGCTAGCTTGCGGTGCGAAATTGTAAGCGGATAGCTAGGAACAGATCTGGCTGAAAAGACATGTTGGTTGGGGCCGAATAATATCCTTTGAGCGCCATCTAAAGTAAGTAAATAGGAAGGATAAGTTCGAGTTGGCCAACTGCTTTTTGTTTTGAACTTCAATAAATGATTTAAAACTAAAAGTTTTTTTTTCTGTAAAAGGTGATATTTGCAAGAAAAAAAAAATAAAGGGCACAACTGAGTCACACGAACTCGCACTTTGTTGAAAGTTACCTTCGTATATTAATGATTGGGAAGTTTGTCAACTTTTCACCGTCCACAACAAAGCACTCACACAAAATTTTTATTAAAATTGTTCGGCTTTTTTTCGAAAAAAGAAAAAAACGAACTTTTTTTAAAAATACTTTCTTCCAAGATTTTTGAATTCAGTATTCATTAAGCTTAGAAGACCTATTAGAATATATCAAAATCGGTTAATAACTATTTAAGGTATAGTCGGTATGTATCGGAAAAGTACCGTTATAGGGCAGGTATTTACTATTTTGCAATAAATCACTCATATAAAATTATATCAAAATTGATATGGCAGGTAGAGTCCTTTAGGGTAAGCGGGTAAGAGTGCGCCGTGAGTAAGAGTATATGCGCCGCCGTGGGTAAGAGTGCGCATCAGTGCTATTTTCTCCGTTAACAAATGAATACAAACATTTTGGTTAATGCAGAAATAAGTGCTTAATAAACTTTCAACTAACGACATTGTCCGAAAAACCAATAATTATCTCAAATCAAGACAAAACGAGGAAAAAAACCTGCATGGTTACGATAAAAAAGTGATAGTGTGTTTGTGTGTGAGAGACGCGAGGGAGCTCAAAATTCACTATAATTGCTATATTCTACATAAAGTATATATATAAGTTATGTTTTTTGATAAAAATGTTATGTCTGGATTTTTTATACCTACAAAAAATATTAGCGCCTAGGAAAGAGTGCGCAGCATGTGTGTTGGCAAGAGTGCACAGTTTTCCCTACCTTTCGTCCTTTCAACCTGCGCACTCTTACCCACATATGCATCAATAAATATGTCACATGAAATTTCAGCTAAGCGGGGTCGACTGTAGTGTTCGCTGAAGTCAAAAATGTGACTTGCTTATGAATTCAGATCAATAACCTGCAAGGGCTATGGAAACTGAGAGTACCTATTTATAATGGTTGCGCATGCGCACTCTACCCCGATTAGAGATCATCAAGAGTGCGCAATATGACTTGCTTTGGTTTCATTGGTGTAGTAGTGTCTATACGGACAGACAGATCGACAGACAGGTAGACAGACAGAGTTTCTGGATTTACTTTATTCATCTTCTCAATCATCGTAATGTCATATTTGTTTTTTACTTGCGATTATATGCACTATAATCCAAGTTTTGCATTCGTAAAAAAAATACGATCGATTTTGATAAAATTTCGTATAAATGATTTTTTGACAACGGTGTTATTTTTCTTCAAACAAAAAATTTTAGAACTAGCTTTTTAACGGTACCTGCCATACAAGCGTTTTATACAATTCCATTTTCTCGTAAAAAAAACACGATCGATTTTTATACAATTTCGTACACCCAATGGATTTTAAGCCAAAGTTTATGTTTTTTATGTTTTCAGAATAAGTTTACATATTAACGGTAAATAAGCCTTAAAGAAAATCCAATTTTTCTCGTAAAAATATAATTGAATTTCATAAAATTTTGTGTGACTGATTTGTAGCTAATGAAGGAGATTTTCGTTAGAATTTTTTTTTTTTTCAAAATCACCTTATTAACGTTACCTTTCATATAAACGCTATAGACACTTTTTTTTTACTTGCAATTATTTATTGTAGTTTCTTGTTTTTTTATACGTAGCCAAAGGTCAGTAATCTGACACAAGAGCAAGTCTGTCCAACCCAGTCGTGCCTTTTATTTTTTCTTTTGTACGAAATGCATAACTCACGTTATAGAATTTATGTATTATTGCAATTTGCAAGTAAAAATTGGTATTTTGATATTTGATGTTTTGAAAATTTAACACTTTTACTTTCCAAAATAAAAAAGAAAACAGCGCAAACAATTATTAAGGATAATGCGTAGAGTAGAGGGCTTTATCCAATACGAACCCACTTTTAATTGAAAATGAATTGAAAATCCATATCCATACAATACATAAATAAATCGTTGCAAAAAAACAAATAACTCAAATAATTCAAAGTTGTAACCTTCAAAAACGAATAAGGACCAATAAATAAAAAAAAAGTCTAATTTTATATAATTTCACGGTGTACCAATATTATTAAGAGAAATTATTATATTATTGTTTTCTATTGATTCAATATTACTGTACAAAAATGATATCCATGATATCATAATACAACATCTAGAAACATTACTTGTGTATCAAAATCATAGCCAACAAATCTTCAATTGAATAATGTTTGAATCATTTCGATTTTACATTGCTTTATTTTTGTTTCAACCACATCAACATCCTTTGTGTTTAACAAACAGAAATCATCAGATACTTTATATCCACATCCGTTTTCTCATAGTTATCTACATATTTCTAAAATTTTAAATGCCGCACGTTTTCCAAGTACTTATACTTATCTATGGTACTACAAATCCCATGTCATTTGCATTGTGACATTTTTTTGCGATTTCCACAAAAGATGAAAAACCAATTCCAAACATAATGATAGTTTCCAACTAAATTTCCATCATCAAAATGTCGACAAATAGCGAAAGATATTAGAAAACTGCCATAAGCTAAGTGAGTGAACCATGAAATAAATAAAAGAATGTATCTCTAATATTTTTGAGCGCAATAGGTATCCTATTGCTTTACGACAACCAAAACAAATTTCCCCAATCATCCGGATATCACGATGCATGTTCAATTCCTTTGATTCCCGATTTAAACATTCAACAGAAACTGAATGTCCTCCACCTTCACAATTAAAACAAAAAAAAAAAAAAAAAACCAACAACACACATGTTGCACATCAGCAGCGCTATTTCTCTCAAGCGAGGGAGTGAGTTACCTTGTTAGAGTAGTGATAACAGGTAATTACCTGCTCGTAAAATGTTCGAACGTGACTTTTAACTGTAAAAGAGAAGAGATGTAACTATCAAGGTGAAAGAAGAACAAACAAAAAAAAAAATTGAAAACCACCCAGACCCAGCATAAACAACATGCCTCGAAGTGGTCATAAAATAGATGGAACCCGAACCGAACCATGAAACAGAGAAAAGTCAGCACAAAGGTATGCGCTGATGCTTGTGTGTAGTTAGGTAGCGCACTCTTGTCCATTGTTTTCAGGTGGTCCTCCTTTATTTTTTATGCCATTGTGGCTCTTACTGCAACACACTGAATCTATAAAATGTCACAAGGATAGAGTAATTCTGGAACAATGAAACTACGGGATATTTGGTTTTATTCCTCGAGAAATGCAGATCAGGAAGCGTTGGTGAATTTGTGAATGGAAGTGGAGTCCTATTAATTCTTTTGTTGTTCGATGGCCATAAAAACGGGACATTATTTTTTTTTTATTTTGTTTTGTGTTTTCTTTATTTTGCAGAGAGTCACGTAGAAGTAATTATTTTTAACTTAAATGTTTGCATATAATATGTGAGTTATGACAATCAGATAAAGGAACCCCTGTAATGATGTAAGCTATTATACTTTCGTTGAAATGTATTTATATAAAATGAAAATTGTAACTACAAACATAAAAACTATTGTAAAGAAATGAGACGAAATGTTTGATACTTAATATTGGGTACATGTACTTAGATCTGAACTGATCGATTTGAGAACATAATAGAATAACAAAAGAATTACTATCCGTTGCAGTGTGACCACTTAAAACGCAAAAAGTAAAAAAAAAAATTAACAGTTGTGTTATTTGAAGTCGTTGCAATAATTGAATCTAACAAATAATGATGTTAAAAGTAAACATACAAAAATATTGTCCTTTTTCGAGTTTTGAACATTTCTGGCGTGTATCACAAGATTAGTTTTTAGTATTCAATGTTGCTTGTTTCTGATATTCAATGTAGAATAGTATTTATCCAGTAGGAACTTTACTTTATTGTACATGCTTAAAAAAAAATCTAAATACTTTAAAAATAATAAATGGTTGGTTAATCCTTTAATAAGTGCTCATTAGTACATCAATTACAAAAAAAAATCTTTATTTTCATTAATATTTTTTTTAATTTTCTTAAAAAGTAGACATTTGAGCAGTTGTTTTCCAGTTTTTGACTACAAAAATCAATAAGGACATTGAATTTTGCAAACAAAATTGTACTTAATTACATAGAATTAAAAAAAATTATTTTTGTTTGAAAATTAATTTTACAAAAATTTTTTTTTTTAAACAACTTTATTTAAAAAGAATATAAAAGAAGAAGAAGTTACTGATTTTCGAGAAAGGTATAACATGGCAATTTATCGTTTTTTTTTTTTAATTATTTTTATTATTTATATGTAAATTTGTAGATTGAAATTTAAATAAATAAATAAATAAATAAATCAATAAATAAATAATTAATTTTTTAAAGAAAATCGCCCCTCCTGCTGAAACGGGGTAAATCGACCCCTAACCAACTCCAAGTAGCATTTTGTACCTATTATGTTACAAATTTATTGTATGTCGTTTACAATTCATATACAGTTGCTGAAAAAATGTTTTGTATGTTTACATTAACTAACTGGATGATTGGTAAACAAATTCTAACACACAGAATGTTGTTGAAACAACACATCTTCAAACGTAAACGTACTGTAAACCAAATTTCGTTAATGTAAAACCAATATCACAAAACTTTTACATTTGTAGCCCTTTTGTAAAGCCATTATCATAACTTTACTCTTACAAAACGTTTACAGTGAATAGTCACATCACATCTTCAAACGTAAGCATACTGTAAAACATTTCATTTACAGATAATGTAACACGTATAGCATTGATCGGCCATTATAATGTTTCCATTTTTTATCAAATTAGAAAACCCAAAACATTGGAAATCTATTTTTGTTGATATTTAGTAAAAACAAAGCATGTTTAGGTTTTGATTGAAATAAGACTTTGAATTTTATCTTACAAAATATTGAAAAATATGGTTTTTGTGGGAAAAAAAAATTGTCTCAAATATTTTTATTAGAAATCATTTCTAAAATAAGAAAGTTTTTACAGGCCCCTTATTTCTATCGACCTGTTTAAGAAAACTGGTAGAAAATATTTCTCGCGTTCAATATATATAATTATTGATTATTTTTATACCTCCCATATTATAATAATAATGTCAAGAACAAGATGGAAATTGTTTAAGTTTTGGTTTGTATACATATAGTTATATGATCTCAAATGGCATTACGTATTTACCTATACAGTTTAATATTTTTTTGTAAACGATTTGTACCTAACTTAGTTTTTATGTTATTTATTTCGAAGTGTATTTGAACGTTTACATTTGTAAACGTCCATATACCTATTCCAGGAATAGTATCTGTAAACGATTTGTTACTAAAAAGTAGTTTGTCTTGTATGTGTTTTGAAGAGTTTTTGAACGTTTACATTTATAAATGTACAAATCAAGTACATCAAATAGAATTTGTTCATATACTGTCAACACGACATTTCATTCCCCAAAACCGTTTACATTTTGGGTACAGTGAGTAAACATTTCACATACGCCTGAAACATTACAGCTACGATGTTAACGTTCAGTAAATGTTCTGTAGCTCTGAAATGCTCCTTGGGACAGTTCGTTTTTAGTCCTGACTCTTAACCCAAATTACTCGCTTAGCTTTTTGATTATCATCTTAATAAATTATTGTTTTAAGTGACCTTTGTGTTCATCAATATAAAAAAGATCTTTTTCATATTATCATCTTATGCGAATCACCCTGTATTTTAAATGGTTCCAATTTTTTGAGAAAATTCATTAAACGGTACCTGTCATATAACGGTTTTTCGAAATTTTGATTTTCTGGATAAAGGCTCAAGCAATCTTAACCAAATTTCTTACATAATCTGTTCTACTTAATTTAAATAAGACAAAATATTTTTTTTTTATTTTTTTTCTTCAATATTTTTGGTAACTTTTTTTTTTGTTAATTAATTTTGTTTTTATTAAGTTTAAACTTACAACTCAACTAATTTTAAATGCACATCTAGGTACCTTATTGTTTTTTCTAAAAAAATATTTTTTTTAATTATTAAAATAAATAAACTCCAACGTTTTTTGTTCGTAAATTTACGATTTATTTAGGAAAATTTTATGCGTAATTGATTTGTCGGAATTTGTTTTTTTTTTTTTTTTTGTAATATTTTAATATTTTTTTATTATGCATCAGTATTTTCTGGCAAACGATATATTTTAAACACTTTTTCTAGTTCCCTAATTGGCATCCTTATATGGTTTTAACCAAAACAATCAATTAATAAAGTGCACGACAAGATTGCACGAACTTGCGTTTGTGCAATTTAATTTAATTAAAATGCATTTAATATTTTTTTATATCTAAATATAAATGAGAAATACGAACACAATCATACAAATTTTTATAAAAAGTGCCAAAACTACTTTTTTCAAAATTAATAGTTTGAAAATTAACTAATCAAAAACTGTTTGATAAAAAAACTTTATTTAAGAAGAAAATAAAAGAGAAAATTTCTGACTTTACTAAAAGTAGGTACAACATGTCATTTTAGGCGTTACGGTTTTTTTTTTTTTTTTAATTTTTTTTTTCAAGTAGTCCTTCCGTTCAAGCCGAGAGGGGGAATAAACCCCCATCCATTACGATTTTGTTCTTATCTTGACGCAACCTACTCGCTTGTCTTTGGTTTTTACAAAAATTATGTTGATAAAATTTATTTTTGGGGGTCAGTGGACAGAGACACCAAAAATAAATCTGCTTTATCTCCATCTATATTAGGCTACAGATATTATGATTCACCAATCAATTTTTAGGAAATGTAATGTTCTTTAACTTTGTATGCATATGGCACAAAAGTGTGCTTAGTTTAAGAATTATAAGCCAAAAACTGAAAAAAGTCAGAAAAAATTGGGGGTTTTCGCCCATCTCCAGATTTGCACATTAGGGTCCTCGAGGTTAATAACTTAAGGATGTCTTTCTACTATACCCCCAAGCAATCTGTGCAAGTTTCATTAAGTTCTGAATATTTTAAAATTAAAATAAATGACCGGCAGTACGGCTTTCGTAGCAACAGGTCCACTGGTGATCTGATAGTTTATCTCACCGAGCAGTGGAACAAATCTTTACATCGTTTTGGAGAAAGTAAGATTGTTGCACTTGATATTTCAAAGGCATTTGATAGAGTTTGGCATCAAGCTCTTCTTTCGAAAATGCGTGCTTTTGGCGTCGATGAATCTCTTCTTCGTTGGATTAGAAATTACCTTTCGAACCGTTCAATACAAGTTGTATTGGATGGATTCAAATCTGAAACCCACAAAATAAATGCTGGTGTGCCCCAGGGCTCCGTTTTGTCTCCGACTCTCTTTCTCATTTTTATAAATGATCTCCTGTCTACAACTTCTAATCCACTCAACTGTTTTGCTGATGATAGTACCCTCAGTTTTTCATATTCGTTTCCTGATTCTCGCCCATGTTCTTCGGAAGTGGATCTTGAACGGCTTAATATGATAAGCTCATTAAATTCTGATCTTGATAGCATTGTCCAATGGGGAATAAAAAATCGCGTAGAATTTAATGCTTCAAAAACACAATGCTGTTTACTTTCATTAAAGCGAAACCTTCCTTCCATGCCACTTTCCATGAGTGGTACTTGCATCGAGGAAACCGAACAGCTTTCAGTTCTCGGTATGTGCATTACAAACCACCTTCTGTGGAATGAACACATATTTGACACCGCTAAATCTGCTGCGAAATGTTTAGGTTTCCTCCGAAGATGCAAGAAATTTTTCTCCCCGTCTGATCTAGCCATTATTTATAAGGCATATATTCGTCCAAAGCTCGAATATAACTCCCACATCTGGGCAGGTGCTCCAATAACGTCGTTGAGTTTCTTGGATAGAATACAAAATAGAGCTATAAAAATGATAGGTGATAGGTCAATAACTGATACAATTACGTCTCTCGAGCACCGTCGAAACGTATCATGTCTCACGTTGTTCTATCGTTATTTTTATAAGCAATGCTCAGAAGAAATAGCTAGCTGCATTCCTCCCCTCAAATAATTCAACCGTAATACTCGTGCTTCAAGGAATGCTCATCAGTTTACCCTAGAGTCCAATTTCGGACGTACCGTTAAATACAGAGATTCTTTCTTCAGCCGCACTACACGAATGTGGAACGCATTACCCGCCTCTGTTTTTCCATCGCATTTCAAAACTCAGAACTTCAAAACTAATGTTCATCGGCATCTCCTTTCAAACCCCTCCCTTTTTTCCTAATGCTCGTACTGTGTTCACCATATTAAGGGTAGACTAATCCCTTTAGTGCGCGCCTATTATAAAAAAAAAAAAAAAAAAAAGATACCTATACATATCGACTGGACTAAAATGTATTTTATTTCAAACAAAATTATGAAAGTTAATTTTTCGCAGCTTTTTTTTATAAATATGTACTGTCATATTAATCGAAAGCAAAAAAGAAAGAATTGTGCCATGTTAAAAAGTAGCATAGAATTACATTTTTCCATAGAAATATATTTGAGGAAATATACAATGTGCATTGTGCACCCAGCTTATGTTTTTTGTCTCGGAGACTTAAAGGTTTGAAAGTTTCGAATTTACACATAGGTAAAAAGTACTCAATTTGACCTCAAATTGCAAACCATAATATTTAATATCAAACAGAACAAAATATAGGAATCGGATACCAGAAGTTAAGTGTTTGCAGAAGTTCTTTATCAATAATTTAAAGTCAATTAGCAAAGCAGAATGAAAATATCATAAATATACAATAAATACTGTGATATGTAATTCTAATATTCGGAAACTAACAATTCACTCCTCTTCGAAAATTGCTTTTATACGTAATCACTCAATTTCAGTTAAACCGTATATTGTATTGTACAATAAGAATACTAAACTAATTATTGTATATCTACATCTTAAATCAGTTATTATTTTAATATTTAGATACATGAAACCATGTTTGATTTAGAATACAAATAGCAAATAAACTCCTTATATCCATATGGTATTAATTGAAAATATAATTACACGTTTTTGTTTCCGTTTGATTTGTTGACGAAATGGGTGTTGGACAAAACAGAACGTGTTTCTTGATATGCATATAAGGTCCATTCATTGCTGGACTAGCTATAGTACAACCAGGTCCACTGTTTCGGGGGCCTTACGCTATACCAACTGAGTTCTCAACCAAACCTTTTTAAATACCTTGCCTCAAAAGGTTTGGTTGAGAGCTACGCAACGCACCCTTGACTGGAATAATCCTAGTATGCAGCTTGTTATATTTTTTTGGAAAGTCAGAAAACTACTCTTTTATTAATAAAGTTTTAATAAAGTTGTTTAAATGAACAGTTTTAAAAAAATTTATTGTTAAACTCAAAATTTTGAAAAAAAAACTAAAAAAAAATTTTAAACTATTTTTTTTCAAAATTTTATGTAATTAACTAATATTTTAATTTTCAAAAATATTTTATTCCAAGAAAAACATTTTTTTTTTGGTTTTCCCAAATTTGACCTGCTCAGGCCAATTATTAACAAGGGTATTATCTCTTTTATATTTTTTATTACATACCATCCGATTTTAATCAAATAATAAAAAAAAAATAACTTTTTACTTTATTTACTAGATTTACTTTCAATTTTTTTTAATATCTCAAAAACTAAGATACATTTTGGCATCCGGTTATCTGTTTTTGACTAAAAATTAATAAGAGCATTGAATTTTGAAAACAAAAATAATAGTTAATTACATAAAATTTTGAAAAAATTAGTTTAAACATTTTTTTTTTAGTTTTCTTTTCAAAATTTTGAGTTTGAAAATTAATTTATTTTAAAACTGTTCACTTAAACAACTTAATTTAAACTCGCCTAAACGGGGGGAAATAGACACCCCCCCCCTCCCATACGATTTTTTTCTTGTCTAACCCCACCTACACGCTCAAGCTTTTTGGTACATCTTATACCAATCACCCTGTATAATAATAAAACTCACAACAAAACACGAACAAAATAGAAACGTCAGTGCGTACCACAAAAAGAAAAGAAGGAGGGAAAATTATACGTTTATGATTTCACTGTGTCATTTTTATATGAGATTTTTTGTTCCGTAAGCTACTGGAATTCACAGCAGCTGTCCAATCGAGACCTTAATACCATAATGTACGCTTCTTATAAGCCATTACGATTACACGGATACTTCTGATCAATCCAAAAGTATTAACTCGATTTGATGTGAAGAATATCATAACTTCCAAAAACCACAAGCAAGATAAAAATTACGATCCTTTCGGAGGTTGTTAATGAAAACAAACAATATTGGTTTGACATGAACAATTATTTTTTTAATTTTCTGTAATGGAATCACTAAAAGATGTTGGTATCTTAATATTATTATGCTTGATGTTATGTCCAAATCTTTGATACATAAAACAAATCAAGGTCTCATTGCTTTCATTTGCTTGAAGGCCCGTCCTGTCTTAATACGGCACTGCTCTATTTGGCGAAACAACCACCACAATCATTGTTGTATTCCGTTTTTAATTATTTAATAGTAACACCTAATGCAATTATGAGAAGAAAATATTCTCCTATCGATCTACTTAAACACTATATAATAAGAAATAGAAGGCTTATAATCTCATTGATCATTCATAAATGAAATAAACCTACCGACCTAAAACTATATAAATATTGCAACTCTAAGCCAATTCAAACGCAGTGTAACAACTTCATTCAAAACATCAAAATGGTCTCGAATTTATTTCGGTTCTCCCGTTCGAGTTCATTTGATTATTCATTTTTTTATGTTTCCAAATGGATCTTAAGATTTCTCGGTCTCTGGCCATTGGATTCATTGAAAAAAATATCAATAATAAAAATGTGTTTTAATATGACACTCATGTTAACGGCTATTTACGGTGGATTTCAATTTTCTTGGTTAATAAGAAGAGAACCACTAAAGTCACTGGATGCAATTTGTCCTTGCTTAACATCACTAGTTAGCTTAATAAAGTTGATTTGTTTTTTTATCTATCGGAAGGAATTGGAATTAATTTTGAAAAATCTTTTCAAATTTATTCAAACAGGTAAAAGAAGTTTTCAAAAATAATTTAAAATATTTATTGATTTTTTTTTTGCAGATTGTATTGATGATTCGAAGAAGAATTCCATGGTGTCAAAGACTTCATTTTTTACAAATATTTGGTGTTTAGCAATTTTTCTTTTAGCTATGTCTACAAATTTTTTGTTTATTTCAAAACCTCTAATTATATGGAGCTATCAGTATTACAATGGAAACAAAGATTCTTGGGTTGCTCTTCCTTTTCAAGCTGCGTGAGTAAAAACACATTCTAATTTTTTCAATAACATAGTCAAAGAAGTTTAAAATCTTGGAATAAAAACAAAGGAGCTAGTCGATTTTCGCGGCTAAAAACTATATTCTGACTCGGAAAAAGGAAGAAAAATATCTTATTTCTATTCGATAAATGCGTGCCCTTATAACAATGAAACAATTAAACCACTTCTTTTAATTTGGCTCTTTGTAGACTTTGGAAAAATATTTGCGAGGAGAAATACGGTTTTTTTGAAATATGTGCATTCATCAATATTGGAAAAGTGCGAATACTAAAAGCAATTTCATAGACTTGACCAAAATTTGGCATTTCTGTAACATTTGGGATATTCAAGCCAAATCGGTCAATATAGAACTTAGAGTCGCGAGGGCAACTTTGACTGTCCCAGAGCATTTCTGGAACTTTTAGGATAACCAATCTGTAAATAGAACATTCTCTTCAACCAAGTAATTATATTAAAAGTAATTTTTTTCTTAATTTCAATACCCTCGATTTCAAACTATCACAAGTAGCCTTGATTAGATGTCCGTCAAGATAGCATTGCCACTCTGAAATTTTAAAAATTTAACTCTCGTAAACGTAAAATTTGTCGTGCTACTAAAAAAACTGTCGCGACTACTACCCAGTAAAAGCATCAAATCAAATCGAAAATAAAAAAGGAGAACGCAATTAATTTCAGTTTTTTTTTTTTTTTTGTCGTGAAATTGTCGTGCAACTAAAAAATTTGTCACGGAATTTTTTTAATAAAAACCTTGAATGTCAATATATTTGTATTTTGTAAAAAAATACTTTGAATGTTAAGTGCAAAAATCCCCGGTAAGCATTACCCGGGGATTTTTGAAAAAAAAATGTACGCAACAAATTTTTCAGTTGCACGACAAAAAACTCAAATTTTGAGCGAGAAATTTTTTAATTGCATAACTTACTTAAGACAAAAAAGCGACAATTATTTCCGTTATCCTTTTTTTTTTTGTTTTCAATTAGATTTGATCCTTTTTCTGGAGTGGTAAATAATTGTCGCTTGACAGTCAAGTTAGCACTACCAGGGCTTATTTTCTAAAATAGTTGCCCGACACATTTCTTAGTTGCAAGACAAATTTACGACAATTTCATGAAAGTTAAACCAATTCAATAGTTAAACTTTTGAAATAATTTCAAAGTGGTAACGCTTACTTGAGGGACATATTGTTTAGAGTCGTAATGACTAAACATTTCTTCTGGGTCACTTTTGGATTTATTATACGATAGTACTGATCGAACTGTTTTGGTCCCAGGTAACTTTGTTCTTCATCCTCTTCTCCAAGGAACGGGGTAGGACAAATGTTTTCGGAAATTTTATTGAAAGTGGAATAGAAAATAAATTAAGTGGCCTTTGACGATTCCATTTCGTTGAACAATATCCGAATGGAAAAAGGCATAATTCAGATTTGATTTGCTGCTTGGTGATGAAAAACGTTCACCAAGTGTATTTCGAACTTCGAAAAACTTAACGAGTCAATTTCAATTTTCGATTTTGAATAACTTAAAACGCCAGTACCAGATTATGTATATGTTAGTGGCAGCCTTAAGAATACAAAAATAAATGTCTGCAAATTCTTTGATTTTATTCCGAAGTTTAGACAATAAGTTCCCTTTATTTGATTAAACATTGGTATTTGTAATACGGACCCCCATTAATTAGATACTATTTTTTAGTTTGCCTTATGAGGACATGACTCAGATTGATGACAAGACGTTATATTCAATTTTATTTTGCTTAATGGTACATTATGGAACCTTGATAGTATTTGCAGCTTCTGGAACAGATGGATTTTTCATATACTTTTGCATGTACATATCGGTTTCTTATCAATGCCTTCAAGAAGATTTCATAGACGTTTTTAAAGCCTATTCTTCATCGAGGAATAACCGAGGTAATAGAATTTTTTTAATTAAAACAATTTTCTCTATTCCTTACTTTTTCTTATAAGAACACAATTCTAGAAGTAATGATATTCTATATGAAATTCTATCAACACTAATTAGACGCCAACAAAATATTTTAAAACTGACGAAAAGATTTAATCGAATATACAAGTCAATAATTTTTAGTAATTTTGTATTGGCCAGCATTACAATGGGAATAATTTTGATTAATCTTCGATTGGTACCTAATTAAGTCTTTTTTTATATTTTCATATTGTATTCCTTTAAAAATTTTATAATTTAAGACTTCTGGAATATCAAAAATAATTTATATGGTTTATGTAATGGCAGCAGTAGGACAACTTTACACTTATTGCTATGGTGCAGAAAAATTGAATCAAAATGTAATATCATTAATAATATAAATTTTGTATTCTTATTTTTGTACACATTTTGTTTGTATTTATAATTTTAGTGCTTGAAATTATCTGAAATCATATATTTTTGTGATTGGTGTGATTCCAACAAAAAAGTTAAATCTTTGGTTATATTTGTATTGGCTAAATCACAACAAGGAAGTTTAATTACAGCGCCATTTTTTTCACCATCTTTAGAACTTTTTGCTTCAGTAAGTTCTTGGAAGTATTAAAATTAATTTTTTATTAAATTAAATTTTTTTTCCAGATAATACAGACATCTGGATCATATTTCACAATGCTTTATACATTTTTGTAAATTTCAAAAGATTTTCGTTGATTTATAAAATGAGAGGAGGAAATAATGTTTCCTTATGCACATCGTATACAAAATTTAAGATTAAATACAATATATTGTTTTAATTATGGTATATAGTATATAGTATACGACCACTCATAGTCGAGGCGTACACCCTTTTCCTAAAATACCGCAAACTTGTTTCTCCATTTTTATAAACTACTGTAGAAGTTTTTTTTATTAATTATTAATAAATTAATTTATTTTTAAAAATTATTCTAATTGTTCATGAAGTAGAACAATTTATCACTGATATGAAACAGCCTTCAGAAGCTAACAAAATTCGCCAATAAGAGGACAAGGCGAAAAATTAATTGCAAATCAGAAACAGAAAGCCAACCTTTCACAGAACATTTCTTGAATCTTTTAATGGTTCTCAACAAGTTTAGCGGAAAGTAACTTTTTTGATAATAACGCCGACTTAGAAATTCATTTCGCCAGGATGAAAAAAGAATAAATCATGTGCCATAACAATTTATCAAGCAGAAATCTCTTTGTTATGATCTAATTCCTACTCAGGTTCAGAAAAAACTTCAACAAACTCTAATACTAAATAAATGACACCCTTTTTGTTCCAGATCTTTAAAAAATTGAAAATCTCTTTGTTGTACCAAATTAAGTTAGTCACAAACAGAAGTAACATCTAAAGATGTGTCCAGGCCTAAGAAACATTTCAGAAACATTTCAGAAATGTTTCAATGCTATTTTGATCTGGAAGTTTAGTAAACTTTTCCAAAATTTTTATGAAATGTTTCTCTGTTTCCACTTCGCGATGGAAAACATTAAATGACACAGAACAAAAATTTAGTTGTTTCTAGTTGTTCACATCAGAAAATGTCACGTATAGATGACGAAATGGGAAATATGAAAAATCTTTTCAAAGGTTACTGAAATGTTTTTTGAACAATATTTCTGGAAATGTTTCTTAGGTCTGGACAAACTTTAACAGACCAATATCGCTAATACCAGTTTTCAAAATACTATGCTCCCGAATAGGTAAAGCGAAATAATAAAAGAACAAAGAATAATATTACACCATCAGCTTGAATTTAAAATAAACATTAGACCATGATGTACATCGAATTATAACAACAATGTTGTTGAAAAAGCAGTTGAAAAAAACTAGTAGTATGTTCCAGTCTATTTCCAGATGATGCACAAGCATTTGACAAAGCTTGGACTTGAACAAACTGCATCTATTAGGCACATTCCCAGGTGATACTGCGAAATACGCAAATCATAGATATACGTATAACCAAACCAACAAGACTCTTTACATTACGGTTCGAACAATAATATTTGGAACTTTATAAACTCGAAGACGGAGTACCACAAGGAAGTCTCATAGGACCAATTCAGAGGGCGGCAATGGTATCATTGGCAAAATTTTCAGATGATATTGCGATATTTGTATCTAATAAATACATTCTGAAGGCAACACAAAAATTATAAAATGCAGTGTAGTAAGTAAGTAAGAAAGAGAACCCAACAATGGCGCATTAGACTAAATGAGAAAAAATCAATTCAAAGATTTATAGTAAAGCCGAACTTTGTTATATTATTTTTGTATTATAAAAAGAAGCAAAGAACCAAACTTGAAATTTAGAAAAATGTATCTTTGGTTTTAACATAATATTTTATACAAGCAATTATTTAGAATGCCATCCAACTTTCGCTTTGTACAAAGAAAGCAAAAATACTAATACCATTCAAAATTAAAAAAATAATCCTATACGTGGAGTAATTAAACGACTCTTGGTAATTCAGATATGGTAACTCACACTGCGTCCTTTAAATAGAAAAGTTTACAAAAGAAAAGTTTGATAACAACCTGTATACAATCAGCTTTTTTAAAGATTTTCATTTGTAGAGAAACAAAAATCCATCTCCAAATAATATCAATCTCATGTAAAAGTTTTCGGATACTACGGACCTCTCCTTGCAAAAAGATTTTCATTGAAGAAAATAGTTTTGTCAGAAAAGTAATTTGTTATTCAATTTGATTGCACGTATTCAAAATTTAAACAGTAAAATTGCTAACTGGGTTAAGCTAACCGAGTTTTTCCATATTTTGAACAGCATTCCAAACGCATCCTGTTTAGTCCCTAGAAAACTGATCTGAGATTTTTTTCGGTCCTAAATTCAAAAAAGATAATTCTTTCAAGATATTGGAAACTTTTCTTATTTCTTAGCGTCAAAATGGTGCCACTCACATTTCGATTCTTTTCTATTATTTTAGTGTATTTCGTTAGTGCTTGCTAAGAAGCAAGTATTCATCATGTCGAAGCTCAACTCCCAAGTTGTAATATCAGCTTTCTTCATATATAGAATTAAAAGGAACTTGTGGCTCAATAAACGCCCAGCTGATCTTGCAGCTTTGTCGCACTTACCGTTAACTGCATGATGGACTTGTTTAACGATTTTAATCCCAATGACCTTTATTCAACATTTTAATATAACTTTACAAAGGTACTTATCAATATAGTTCATAATGTACAGACATTACCCAAATAACTGACATTCACCTGAAAACCATCAAAAATAAAATACGAAATTAATTTCACTATATATGTACCTGTTAATACAATGAAAATTTCCATAATTTTCAAATTAATCCATTAAACCGATCGATAAAATAAATGTATAACTTCGAAACATGAATCTTAACAAGAAAACCAAACAGTTATTTAAACAGTTACGCCCATAAACAGACCATTACACTGATCTTCAACCTTTTCTCTCCCAAGAGAACCCTAAAAAGATCGATGAAGAAATCATTCAGCAGCCAAGAGTTTTCTTAAACTGAAAAAAAAAAAGATTTTTTTTTGTTTTTTTCTTTTACACTTCCCAATCTCATCTCGTGTCCAGACCCAAACATAAAGTGGCAGTTAATCTACATCCAGAACACACCTACCGTTTTACGAAATCATCGACGTCGGTCGGTCGTCGTTATGCAGTTGCCGTCGTCGCATCATTGTCCATTCAATCGAGACGACCGACCTCTGGGAAAGATAAGACAATGTATGGGTTTTAAGTAGCCAGTTAGGCAGGCAGGTAATCTTTAGGCTGGATATTATCAGAGAGAAAGAGAGAACGGCCCCTGTCAAAAACCAATCTCCCCATAAACAGTTATTAATTAAATCGCCTCGAAAAGGAGCCCAATACTTGTCGACAGCCAGCACTCCTAACTGCATCATCATCTTTCGTTCTCCATCATCCCGGCTTCCATGATCAATATGCCAATGATGGTCGACGACGACAACGATGACGATGATGAGGACGATGATGATGATGATCGCCATCAGCTATCGAATGATGCTCGTTGAAGATGATATGGGGAGCTTTGAAAAAGGCAAATTCATCCCAGTGCACCAGCAACGCGCAGTTACCCGTCATCATCATGTCTCTAAGGCTCTCTTGGCCAAGACACAAATGGACGTTCAGTGTGTGCATCATCTACGAGTATAGAGGTAGTCATCCTCTATATGCAAGGAAGACCTTCTTTTAAGTACTTAACATGCGCATAAAACATCTGCACCCAATATACCAATTCAATCGGGATGAGGTTGAAGAAGATCTAGCGGAACACACCTCACAACTGGAGGGAACATCATCATGAAGCAACAGTATGAAGACTCTTCTTCATGTGAAGGGAACCCTCTAAGCCATTTTAAGAATTTCTTTTTCCTGATTTGATTGCTGGTAAATCCAACAGCTGTATATTATATTCATTGCCATTTAACTTGATTTTTTTTTTGTAATGTCTTTTATTGGAATTAACGGTTCGTATGTAGCATTTCCATCAATCGGCTATATGCGCATTCAGGGTGTAATACGAGAATATCAGCCAAAGGCTAGAATTTCTTCACTGCCAAACCTCCATATTGTTCGGTGCGAAAAGATAGCATATACAAGAGATATTTATGAGATGCGAAGATAAAGCAAACAGGAGTGGATTTGATTTTTTTTTTTTTCGAACAATCAAAGCCCACAATTCAATGATATGTTTACATTTTTACATTTTTAACATATCAACGCTGTTTTTTTAACGAAAAGAAATACAACTCTAAGATGATACAAAAATTAACTTAATTAGCTGAAGAGAGACGCATATTATATAAAGAAGTTGCGTGATGGACCAAGAAAACGTTCCTGCTATTGTCTATTCTATTTGAATATTTTCCTTTAGTGATTACTGTTTAAATTATATCTTAGAGTGCGTGCAGATCAGAGAATCATTTCAGAAAAATATAAAAAAAAAAGCTTTTTAGAAAAATTTATTGAATCAGAAATTATTGTTGAAATTTTGCTTATCTTAATGTTTTTATAGCAAAATGACAAGGAAAGAAAGTAAAGTGTTTATTGTTATGAAAATCTACAAAAATTCAAGAGGGTGTGGATAAGAAAACGTTTTTTCAAGTCAAGTTTTTCTTTTTTTATTAAACAAATGGAACACATTTCGAAACCATTTTTTAAACAATATTTCTTAAAACGTTTCATTAATCTGGCTGGACACCTCTTTACTGAAAACAGTGAATATTAAAAAAAAAAAAATTAAGGCACCGACAGCTCCGGAGAACCAAAGCCTAGTGACCTACACTCTCAACCAATCTCTTTTTAACATTACAGGATTGGAGGGAACCTAAAATTTTTTGTCGACTCCGATAGACTTAAGTGAGATGTTCATTGCACAGTGCACACTTCATGACAATGATGCTCTTGGAGAATTTGTCACTTCCTCGCAAGAGAATGTGCCCGTGAAAAAAAATATTAGGTGTACTCAGGATTCAAACCTTGACCTCAGGCGTATTAGTGAAACACTAACCTCTACGCCATGACACACGGGCACTACAAAAATAAAAAACAGTGAAAACGCTTCCATAAATATGTGGGCCATAAAATTAGAATTTTAGGAGAATCTCATGGTGCCCTGTGTCTTGTCGAATTGGTTGCTATAAATGCTGGGGTCAGATTCTGTATTATGAAACAAACAAACATATTCGTCAGTGCGAAATATTTGTAAAAAAAAGTTTGCAAAATCGAAACCTTTTGGTCACTTTTTAATAAGAATCTGATAACTCTGTTTCGTAAGCTCACGGAATAGTTTTGAGGATCCAAAACCGAAAAAATAGAAAATAGGCATCCATACAATACGCGACATGGCTAATAAGATAAGATAAAATGTTTTCAGATCGATCAGCACTCGGATTTCGATGTGGGCGCTTGCTGTGTGGATAATTTATTGCGAATCAAAAAGAAATTTCACGTCATGATGGTAACCGGTAGAAGATCGAAATGACTTTTTATATACATAAAAATAAGGACTGACCTGCTTAGTGCCTAGCGGTGTTGGTTTAAGACTCTCTGATCATAGCACGTATTTATAACTAGGCATTTTTACTCTATACAAAATAACAGATTATATACCAATAACGAAAGTATCAACAAACCAACGACGATGGCAGAAGCACTTAACCACTAAAGGTCTAGCGAGCAGTGCTAATAGTTAATTGAACGCATTCATTCTTAAAGTTTTAACTTTTCAGAAGTTCGTAAAAGAGGAATGATTAATTAGCAATTGTGTTCTTTTGATAATATTTCTAACTTATTGAGAGTTATAATATCAATTTTGCTTTTTCATGTCTTCCCGCACTAAACGAAAACACTTCAGAAACGTTTAAAGAAGTATTTCAAGACCAGTTTTAAAATTCTTATATGATTATTTAAATATTTTAGTTCCAACACAGCTTAATTATATTAATAATGCAAACTTGTTTTGGTGAAACATTATTTTTGAAAAATAAAAAGTATGGTATTTGTTTCAAAGACATCTATAGGGCAATTCAGAAACTATTGAAGAAGGATTAAAGAAACTTATTTTTCTTAGTACGCGAGTAGACAAACTTTCAGAAAACTCTTGTATCCCAAGGTTGCTTCTGTGATGGTGCAAAAAAACAGATTAAGCATCTGGTATATTCCGATAAGTTATTTAGTATAAATGGTTGCTTAGGAGCAACACCCTTAACAGAACTGGGAAATCAGAATGCAATTTCTTGAGAGGAAGTGTTGAAGAATCATCAAAATGTATCAGTAACAACTGTCATGATTGACTTAATCTGAGCCAAATCATCAAATCTACATCGAACGAATAGATAACGCTTTATACATGGTTAATACCTGGATAAAGAACTATGGTTTATCGTACAACCAGAACAAAACAAAACTGGTTATTTTTAAAAATATAATAATCTTACCACTCATGTATTGAAGTACTGAAGGAACTTTACTAATGTTCGCTGATCATGTTCAGATGATCTTAGACTGAAAACTTAATCGGAATAAAGAGCTAAGAAAACAAAGAAAGTAATACATACTTGAAACATGATAGTCGGTCGAACCTGAGGCCCTAGAAATATAAAGTGGATATAATCACTATAATCAGCGATAGTTGGTCTGATATAAATATATGATTGTATAGTTTGCTTTGGTGAAATGCGTTAGATCAACATCAAACTACATAACTTAATAAAACATTTGTACTGCATTGCTACTACTGAGGTAATAAAATCCGTCCCCATAGCGGTAATCAGAGCTATTTACAAAAGAAAAGCCCCTTGATGTAAAGCAAATAATGCCGACAGGTCATGCATAGATCCTTCAATAATATACGGAAAAAACTCTATTAATGCACACGACATAACATCAGCCAAGTTAAACTTTTTTAGACAATTCTAAACTTACTACTTTACTTTAAAATATGGATACGATGATGCTGGAGCTGGATTGATCAAATTTCCTGAGGTCCTCATGCAGTGACAACAGCTACTAAAAACGTTTCAATGTTGGCAATATCACAAGCTGATTCCAAATCTAGATACAGAAATACCCGATCTTAGGAAACAATTGACTAAAAATTAATAATAGACGTGTTTTATTGAATAAAATTATTTTACTTTATATAAAGTAGAGTAAAATTTCCATGGATTACAAAAAAAAACAATTACTTTATAGAGAGTAACTCCTACTTCTCCTTTTATCCCTAGTAATTCTTACTGGGCATAAAATATTCACAATAGTTCTGAAGATTATCTGTGGAAGTTGGTACATAAGTAGCACGCGGTAAACAAGTAGTGCCAATTTTAAAAACGAAAACCTTATCGGCGATGTTATACTGAATCGTTTTAATAAAAATTCCCTACACTACATAGATTTTCATAGTAGGATTCTCAATAAAACACACCTAATGTCTTCTTAATTGTCAACAGTTTTTTTTTTTAACAAAAGATCAACAGTATTGGAGTTTAACCCAGTGTATTACAATTGATCTACATTGATCTATAAGTGTGGCGGGAAAAAGATCAACCATCAGCTTTCAACCCTTATCTAAACCCTTCGGATGAAGTATATAATTTGATGTCTGTTACATTATCTAGTCCATTCAAAGATCTACATGTTTTAGAAGGTGTTTTTGAAAACAGGTTTTTGAAACATTGGGAAGACGACCAATTCAAAAACAAATTCTGTTCGGCATAATATCCTAAGAAATTTATATAATCTATCTTTATTCTAAACGATCCTTTTTTCACAAAATATTATTTCAATAGTTATAGTTTATTTATGTTTGGTAAATTATTTTAACGTTTAATGGTCTATGTGTCGAGATCCAGACCAAAGAAACATTTCAAGAAACATTGGTTAAAAAACGTTTCTGCAATATTTCGGAAATTTTTCCCATTTTCTTACAATACATTTCAGAAATATTTTTGAAATCGATTTGAAACGTTTCTTGTTTATTATTTTGTCATCTACGATTTTCATATGTTTACATCAAATTTTTTCTGTGTCAATTTCGAAGAATTGAATATTTGGAAACAGAGAAACATTTCCGAAATATCCATCAAGCATCCAGAGCAAAAAAGCTTTATAAAAACATCTAAGAACAATTAAGATATGTTTTCATATGTAATATCTAAATGTTTTTGAAATGTTTCAAAAATGTTTTTCTGGTCTGAACAAATGCTAAAAGGTCATGGGATTGAAATATTTTGTCGAAAAACCACTCGCAAGAAGATTATTGCATCGATCTAATATTTTACATAAACTTTTTGTGTATCAAAATAACAGTTGCCTTCTATACAAATCCGCTCCTGAGCTCAATAAAAAGGCGTCGAAACAATGTCTTATCGCTTTGAATTTCCTTGATTTAATTTCAGAGTCAAGATCAAACTGGTGGTCTATTGCAGATACAATGATGCTGCACAACATTATAATGAAGAATTTGGTACGTACATATTCCAAGGGGAGTAACGATGGAAATTTCTCGCCTTCAAGCATAGAAAATCAATTGACGTGCATCATCATCATCATCATCTTCATCATAACAGAGATTCGATGAAAGATAGACTTATGATAAAAAACCATGACAAGCTTGACTTAAAAAAATATAAAAAGAAAAATAAAAAAAAATTAACGGGAACCCCTATACAAATTCAACAATGGGGAGCTTTGTTCGTAAATAATTATTATTTATTAAAAAATTATGTTTGCTTTTAATTTGGCTTCACAACTCGCGCGATTTATGACATAATGTTTTCAAAATTGATTTTTAAAATAATTATTAATGTTTCCCCATTTGACGACGGATTGATGATGATCGCCGTAAATGATTTTAAAAGACGTTCAATGGAATACAAAAAAAAGGTGAAATAAAATCTATAAACTTTGTGCTGAGAATTTAAAATCCCTCAAAGGCAAAGTGTGGTTATGTGATTGCTTTGCTGCACACCTTTTTGAATTTGGAATTCCTTTAGCCGAAAGTGGGAAAAATCATGGTTGGCCATTCCCATATCATAGCCATATGGTGAGAACTCGGCGCGCCAGATCATGAATGGGTTTTTATTATTATTTTTATGATGTGTGGGTCTTACGCGCGCAGATTTATAAAGCGAAAACTTATTTTCCCTGTCGGTTATAGCACATGGTAATAAATTTAAAACAATTAAAGAACTGTGTCGGTTTGATGGTGGAACTTATTTTATTATTATTTTTTTTTTTTGAAGCTGCAGGCAAATGAGTATGGGTTAGGTAGGCGCCTGTCATTGTCATGTAACCTACACTATGCTGTGTCTATTGACCATAAAATATATTTATTTTTAAACAGTGACATTAAGGAACGATAGGTGCCTACTGGTTTATGGTGGGAAATAACATTATATTTTGTATGCAATTATTTGACATGAGGGTAGGTGTTTTTGGTAATCCTCCTGAGAAGATGGTATATACGAATGTGGTAAATTTGTGTTTGGCAATAAGTTGTAAGTTCATATAACTATAAGTAAAATTCTCAACCTTCATTACAAATTATATAATATTCAATATCTGTTTTCTTTTGAAACGAATCAGGGTTTCAAAATATTTTTCTGCAAGAGTTCGGTATTCTGAAAAACTTAATTACTTTTGTAAATGAATGTTTATAAGAAGAGTAAGAAGGTATTTTTGTATTTCCGCTTTTAGATAACTTCCTCACGAAAACTATTATCAAGAATTATTCAGCACGATTGAAATATATAAACTTGTTCTTGTAAAACTTTTCGTACTAAGATTATTTGTTCTTAAGTGTTTGTAATAAAATGCTCAAGGCTACACAAGAAAACTCTGAAAGAAAGCAATACAAGCTTTAGAGTTCGAGAATTATTGTTATAGAGTTCGACATATTAACCACTTAAAAGTCACGCAGTGTTACGTATCTAATCTCGAAATGGGTTTATTTCAAAAATTACCATTTCCGGATATCCATTATTTTGTTATCTATACTTAACTTTTTTTAAAGTTATTGAGTCGCATTTTCTATCAGAATATCGATATCAAAGTATTTTTACGGACGGATTTAAAATGGAACTTTATGTTGGGACAGTAGCTTTTTTCCAAGACACTTAAAAATTTATTTTGGAGGTGGTCCTGATGGAAATAGAAAAACGCTTGACGCAAGACACTTAAGTAACCATTATCAGTTATAAATATAACCATCAGTACAGATAGTAAGGTTGTGGCTGTCGTTCGCCAATCAATTTGCCAAAGTAATCCAAAACTGATAAAACATTGATTTTCGAGAAAATTTTCCAAGAAGTGCTGAGCTAAAATATGTATGTTTCTTGGAGAATTTTCCCAATCATTCCCCTGCGGTTACTTATGTAAGGAACAATAATACCAAATGGTTGCCACTGATTTAGCTTCATGTCCTTCGCTTGGGAATACACTAGTGTATTGAGCTCAACAGTTAGAATTCATCTAATGTATACGAATTTCAAAACATAAAGTCATAAACTTTACACTTGCATTTTTAACAACGGACAATAAAGTGAGCATATATTATGTTATGGTATCAAAGTGGCAGAAATTACCGCTAATTGAGAATTATTATAATCATGTTTGCAAAAAACGCAATTTCTTCTATCTAACTTACCTTAAATTATAGCTCGGGAATCGAGATATATCGAAATATCTATACCCAGTATTGTGCCGAAATTATTTTGCGGAACTTACTGAACACAGTGTAAAAATAAAAAAATCAAGCTATAGAAGAATAATTTGTTTGCAACCTTATGCGAAAGTAGTTTTCTTACTTCAACAGCTTCAAGGAGGGTTGGGGTCAAAATTCCGAAAGCCAAAGGACCGAAAAGCCAAAAGACCGAAAAGCCTAAAGAAGAAATACCTACTTAAAATACTGAAAACCCAAAAGACCGAAAAGCCAAAAAACCGAAAACCCAAAAATTTTCCAGAAATCCCGAAAAATTATTTAAAATGAAAAATTTGCACAAATGTTTCATTTTAAATAATTTTTCGGGATTTCGGTAAAACTTTTTCGGGCTTTTGTGTTTTCTTTACTATTTTTTTTTTCATATACATATATACCTTTTGAGGTATAATACTTACTTTAACAGCACCTAGGTGGCCCCCTTTCCGGGTTCAAGGAATTTTAACCCCCTTTCTGTAGTTATTTCCGCTCACGCAACTTCGTTGCTCCGATTAGGGTCTGTCCAGTCGTCTGGCAGGCGCCTGAGTCCAATGTTTCCAAATTCAATAGTACCTGGGTGACCCACTTATGCACCCAACAGTTAAGATTGGGTAATCCTACCGGGAATTAAAGTAGGGCTACTTTTTTTGTATTTATAACAACATTTTTTCTGAATTGAGGTGAGAGAGAATTTTGTTAATGATTTTAAAAAATTTCGGTCTTTTGGGTTTCCGGTCTTTTGAATTGGACAGACACCCCGACGACGACCACCACGACAACAAGAAGGACGATGTAGATTTGCTCCTCTAAAGTCATTTATCGACGAGCAAAACCGACGTGCATAGTCTAGCTAGATGGCCAACATGTACATGTCAACATTTTAATTAAAAAAGGATACGGATGTTTGTCGAATTCATATGTGTAAGTGATGGCAGTGGTCAGCAGCAGGAGCAGGAGCATTTCGCGAAAATTATAAGTGAGAAAGAGGGTGCCAAAGTAATGAACTCGTTTCGGTTGAATATTCCAATAGAATGGGCTCGTCAGTTAAAGAGCCAAAGGGTGGCTTTTGGAACATACATATACATATAGATGGCTGACAAACAGTGGCAGGATCCATTGTTTTGGATTTTCGGTCTTTTGGGTTTTCGGTATTTTGAGTTTTCGGTCTTTAGGGTTTTCGGTATTTTCGGTTTTCGGTCTTTTGGGTTTTCGGTATTTTGGATTTATGGTCTTTTGGGTTTTCGATCTTTTGGTTTTCGGTATTATGTCCGTCTCCCCTTCAAGGAACATAATGTAATATAGGGGATACCTCTCAAACCATACGGTGGTGACTGGTTCGTTAGAGGTAAAGGACTTCAGCAATTGGTTCCTTCCATCTTTTAAAGTTCCGGTAACTCAATTTGCAGTTTTTTTTTTTAGTCATACTTCAAATGGAGAAAGATGTCATTCGTGTATAACAGCACAAACACAAATATGAATGTCGAAAACTGCTGAAGGAATTGCAGGATCTTTTAGTTCCAGAACCAAATGTACAAATCATCGTCATCATGTCAATTAGTTAAGCACACAGTATTAAAGTGAAAAAAAAACCAACGAGTGGGTCAAACGCATGACTGCTATCATCCTCATGTTACCATATCAGAGGCGGGAACATTGGATGGAGAAAGAAATTAGAAAGATGGCACTCTAGAACTAATTAATAAAAATGTAATCCACAAAATTCCTAATATAAGGGAAAAGTTCCATACACACAAATCCCAAAGTGCAGACCAGTTAAACTTCTATCGCTTCACCTCAATTGGATTCAACTCTTTAGAAAGACTTTTAAAAATAAAAAATTCATTATCCAATTTTAAATTCATGTTAAATTCATTTCAATAACAAGACTTGTTATCTTGGCAATATGGTAAATCTAAATGATGTTCGTTAAACTGAACTAACTCCAAATTTTATAGGCAAGCAGAAAAATTAATACTGATGCAGCACTAAATTGGCAGAACAAAAATCACGCACCACAATATTAAACCATCTCCTTTGTGTTGATTTCAGCCTAATGAACCTATTTCTTTGTAAAAAAAAATTAGTTCTTTAGATATAAATTCCAGTTTACAAACTAATTTGTCATTTGTCTATCATTTCGTTCAAAAACAAAATTAAGCCAATAAATTCGATCCAAATTATACCCTTACAAATTTCTTCTTGATACCATCATCCAATTTGTCAAACATTAAATACACCTCATTGACTTCCTTAAGGTGTTAATCCAATCATTGCTGCTATTCGCTCACATAACTCTCTCAACAATAATAACAACTTAAACCGAATTATCCCACCTCCCAAAGTACCTTAAACATAGTTATTAGACCATTTTAAATGTCATGACCAACAACCGCAATAAATTCACGCTCCGAATCACGTTCTAAATCGAATGTTACTCTGGCTGCTGCTGCCACTTCCACTGCCACCAATTTCCAATCCGATAACCATCTGCTCCAATTTGGTCGTCCGTCGTAGTCATCGTCTTCGTCAGCTTCAGTACCTATAAGTTGCCAAACAGTGTTTTTTCTTCTTCTTCAGGACAATATAATTTGTGTTCCTTCCAAAAGCCGCAAATGGTCATTCAACTTTCACAAAGGTCACAGCGTGTGCGACATTGCACGAAAAATTTTCTAAAAAAAAAAAAAAAATAGTCCACCATCATTGCGCATCGTGGTTTTCCATTAGCACTGCTTGTACAAAAATACTACATGGTGTTTGATGTTCGATGTTTCATGCGGTGGCGGAGGACATCATGGCCCATTTTTCCCATCATCATGAAAAACCGAAAGCAAGACTAAATGAATGTAGCCCGTTCTACGGCCAATTTAATCACCTCTCTCAAGAATCAAGACTCCCCTGATACACTTTTCATTTTGCACACACAAGTGCTTCTACCTTTCTCCTGACCAACAATGTTCGTTTGGGTACTTGTCGACGTCCATCGTTTCGTGTCGTACAGAAAAAGTGCTCCAAAAATAATCAGAACCTTAAAAACGATCACTAACCAAAAATATAGGTCAAACCATAAAGGCTATAATATGAGCACCCAATGTGGATTTGATGATGATGGTGAGAGATGGTTTGATGGTATCGAAGAACTCTACGGGGGCTTCCAAGGGGTAAAAGTAATAAAAGCAAAATCTGGGCCAGAATTGTTACATTACATATATTTATTTTATTTTTTGTTAAGAATCTGAATTTATTTTAGTGCATTAGTGTACTTAACAATTGTTGTTGTTTTTTTTATATACAAACGGACAGACAAACAAAAAAATTATAAACCAAAAAAAAAAAACCTTATGAAACTCATAATCGTAAAAAAATAAATTGGTCGTTGGAAATGGGGGAATCTTCTTCTGAAGCTTGTAATTTTTTTTTTTTACTGAATTCGTGATACTTAAGGTATAAGAAGGTCGTGCTTTCGATGATAGTGTTTGTGGATAATTTGCTATGAACATTTTTGTTTCATGAGGGCGGACAGACAGAGTGGGTAATTGTTGTCTAGGTGGCAATTTAGTTTAATCGGATGACAGTTGAAGAGAGGGACTTAACGAAATTTTATTTATTTCTTCAAGGATATTATCAGGAGTAGCAAGATGGAGCTTAAGGAAAATCCTTCTTGGGGAAATATGTTTTTTTCTAAGAAAGTAATTTGCTATATTGGTCGTTGGGTTTTAGATGCAGTTTTCCGATGGTAGTAACTATAAGCTACGTTATTCTTTATACGTTTTGCGGAAACGTTAAGTTTTTTTCTATCTTATGTTCTCATCATAATCGTATCTCATTAATAAAAGAATAATGCGAGAATTTAACAATTATATGATTAAATCTTTTCTAAAAGATAGTCGGGTGGTACACAAAATTTAACAATTTTAAATATTGAATATATATAATGGATTATGGAAAAAATAATATGGGAAAATGGACGTTATATCTCCATCGGCATAGCTGAAGCAAGGCAAGTTATTTAGCAACTGCGAAATGCAAAAAAAAAAGCAAAGTTCATTAGCAAAGTTCATTAGCAAAGTTCAAGACCAAGAGATGAAGACAAATTTCACATGATGGTAAGAGTACCTTCTGTTGACAAAATACCTCTGAGTTCTGAAAAAATAACATGAAAGACATTAGGTTGAAATAGATCTCCACACTTGTTAGTCGAGGTCAAATTTGAATGCTTATTCTATTGATTTCGGAAAGAATTCTCAAAGAAAATTGGTGTACCTCAAGGAAGCGTCTAGAGTCCTTTGCTTTTTATTTTATTTTTTAATATAAGGTTATGGACCAGAAGGTGAATTAGTTTATAATGAAAATGAAAATATAAAGAAATGAAGACAAGCACTTTTTCTTAAGTGGGTGTTTTTTATAGAAATGGCGCTAGAAATACAAAAAAAAATGCACGCTCTTCTCATTTAAACAAATTCTTAACTCGGACATTTGTTTAAATGGCTTCCTAACTGAGATGAGTTTAATAATCTCTGACACGTAATATCGAAGCAACGACGTATGAAATTATGATGACGAAATCAATAGTGTAAACGTAGGATGGATTAAGTGCGCCATTACGGAAGAACTCTAGTATATCTTTTGTTCGCAGTGGTTTTCTATGGTAGTAATAGTGACAGCAATAACACTAATAACACATGTTGACGCTGTAATATCCTCATTTTCGGGAGCCAAGTTCTAGTGGCTAACACTCAATTCTAGTGATTGACCCATCTAATTAGAAGTAGTTTTTAAGAAGTTTAGAGATAAATTTGCCTAAGATATCCAAGATAATCCTATTACCTCAGTAATCAGTTGACAAGAACAGTAACAAATCGGAAAGTTTGCCGATGTTTTTTGAGAACAAGCCGATAAACCCTATATAGGCAAATCAATCAAGTTTGGGGTTCTAAAGTTAGAGAGTTATTCAGCCCTATAGTTTTACACATTTACGTGAATATTTTGTATTTTTCTATCCAACGCAATTGTTATAAAAAGCATATATGTAAATGTCGATCAAAAATTAATTTTACCAATAAGATTTCCTTATGAATCTTAAAAACAAATATTGGTAAAGGTTTGAACCCAAACGATAGAATGTTTTTGAAAATAAATAGTGAAAAATTGAGTGAAATACTCACGTGAATCGAAAGATTTGATGGAATCGGATAGTTGTACGTATTTAATTATATTGGATTTGCTTATGTGAGTTTAGTTGCGTTGCTAATTTTATTTTTAAGAAACTAGTCATAAAATGTTTCGATAATATTTCTCATGTTAAAAAAAAAAAAAAAACGATTCAAAAAGATTTAAGAAATGTCTTATTTCCTTAATCTTTCTGAATCGTTTTTTTTTTTTTAACATGAGAAATATTATCGGAACATTTTAGCAACGTTTTTGAATTAATGTTTCTGGAAAAGTTTCTTTGGTCTGTACAGACCTTAAAGTATTCACCAAAACATATGAAATTGCGATGTCATCGGCAACGATGGCTTTTTGACGAAGATCAATTTCAAAATTTCTTTTCTTAAAGATATGAAACAACGTTGCATTTAAGTTTTTCAGACTACCATGTTTATTGCCTTAAGTCATTTCTCTTGATGTTAGGTATGTATTTTGTATTAAAAAAAGATTTAATCAATTATTGATGAAGTCACCAAATACAATATTGCTTTACCTTTGTAAACAAACATTTCTGAGACTTTGAAGAAATTATTTAAACAGACATCTTTCATAATTAGAAAAAAAAACTCACCACAATAAATCAAAACTCGATCATTACCATTATTAACGTACATACCTGGAAATAAAAAAAGAAAATATTTTATTATTAATTTACAAAATATCAAAATAAATTGTTGGTTTATTTTTTTTAACAAAAAAAAAAAAAATAATAATAACTTAAAAAACAAACAGTAATACTTAATTGATTTCGAAAAAAAAACACACTCCATCCTCATTTGAGTTCATTAGTAAAAGGAGTTCATTGTTTGCGCGTTTGCGTGATCCTATCAATCAGTCGGGCATTGGCCATTACGTTGCTGCTGCGGCTAGGCAGTATGCTTCCATTTATACAAAATAAGCATTAAGGTGAAGTGAAACATGCAAACCAACTTAGGTGGTCGAATATTCGCACCGTTAAGTTAATGCTTACATCATTACTCATAATATAATAATTTCGCTTTCGCAAATCCATATATACATATATTTTTTTTTTTTACAATCGAAAATTTCCCTGTAGCGAAAGTATTTCCCTTGAAATGTATTCAACTGATTTAGATTTAATATAAGATATTATTGCAAATGATTTAAAGATAAAAAATATTTCAACAGAATTTTTTTTTTTGTTTGGTTTGAACCTTAACTCATTTTTTAAGTGCAGTATCTTCATGATGTCTTCTTTTTTTTTTACATTACATTAAACATTGTTAGATACTTTTTTTTAAGTTCCATGTTCAACGTAACACTAATGGCACTGCCTGCTGTCAGCAATGATGTAACAATGTCGGATACCTAACATAAGCATCTGGTGAGGACAATTTGAAGAATCGTCGGTTATTATAAATCAATTTTGTCATCATCAGCCATCCATCTGAATAGTTGAGTAAAACAATTCTGAGAACAAACTGGAAAAGGGTTTAACAAGGGCTTTCGAACTGAATGGAATTTAGATAATTGAGTGGCATTCATCTTTAGAATTGATGATTTTTGAAATAAGTATGTGTATCTCTTCGTTTTAAAATTATTCGGGTGTGTTACAATTTATTTTAAAGGACTGAGTTCTTGGGAAGAAAATGTTCCATTTCAAAATGTTCCATTTCCATCCAGTTCTTGGGAAGAAAAAGTTCCAGCTATATTTTTGTTTTATTCAGTTAAAGTGATTTGAATGAAATTCAATACTGAAATTGTTATAGTTATTTCAAATAACAAAACATAAAAATTTTTGTTAAAGATCTTTTGTTAAGTTTAAAATAATTAAAAAAAAACTGTTTTTGTGAATTAAATATTTCAAAAACATGTTGACGGATTTTAATGAAATTTAGTATTAAGGTATATAAAATAAAGTTTAAAAAACGTGCATTCTTACTTTTTTTCGAAAAATATTGTCGAAAAACTATTTGAAAAAATCGATCTTTTCAAAAACCGCTTTATTTTATAATGGTACCTTTGTTTTAAGACCAAGAAGTCTGATTCCAAAAACCTCCCTGAAGGTTGCCCCAATTCACACCTTGTTATTACAAAAATGTTTGCTAGTAAAAAGTTGCAAACTTGCTAGTAATAAAGACGGAATTATTGACACAAAGTAGTTTAACAACAATATAGAGTCAAAGTACAGATTTCCAAATCTTAGAGTGGAGCAAGTAGGTATACTGAGTTCCGAGTATGCAAGATCCTTCACATCACATATACAAAATCGACTTTTCAGGGCAAAAACTCCATTCTTAGTTGAAGTAAGTAACAATAACACAATAACCTCAAACGAACCAAAGTAAGATTAGCTTTTATTGTATCCTGGACACGACCAGTCCTATAGTTAAAAGTTAATCAAATCACATACCTCAATGAGAGTTAGCTTTTTTTTTGGTTTGAAAAATTATTAAATGATTTTTTACAATACAAACATCAAAAGGCCTATATTATTTATTATTTATTTTGTTACCACTCCACTTCATTTCATGGGCTTATCCCACATCTGAGTCGATAAGCTTTAAATCTGCCTTCATCTTTAATAATTGAATGTAAAATACACAAATCAATTAAAGTAACACAAACTAACGTTAACTTAAAGCACTAATTCAAGAATTTCTAATAATAAATTTCTTTTTATTGAAAAATTCCATTCATAAGCTTCTTAAGGCTTTCAAAAAAAATACTAAATCTACCAAAACATTGACGATCCAAGTCAAAACAAAGCAAACGCCTATTTCTTCACAAGAATTTATCTCCATTCAATCTATTTCTGATGATGGTATGGATTAAAATCAAACACCATACACAAAGATACAAGTAGATATAGAAGATTATTATCATCATTATTGATTTTACTATCAGGTTATTTCACATTCAAGTAGGATATGCATTTAAGAAAAAAAATATATATCTAAGTTCTACAGTAGCACCATTAATTAGACAACATCTTTCACCAATCAATCATTATAAATATTTTCTCTTTATGTTGTGTGCGCGCATTCTTTCATCGGGCGATTTCATTCAATAAGATACAAGAGAAAAAGAGAAAGAAACCCTGAGATCTTAGAGACTGACGAATTTAATGACTTACGTCAAGCAGCGGCTAAGAAGTTTATAATAGTTTTTTTTTTTTTTCTTGAATGAAACTATACGTTTGTTCCATTAACCAGTTAAGACAAATTTATAAATACTTCTGCCTTAAGCGCACCCCATTATGTCCGTCTGTCAGTGGTATAATTAATTTTACAACAACCGTAATATAAATAGATGAATTGCCTTCTCTGACTGATGCTCAGCCTTCAAGTTGTTTCTCATGATCTGTTTATTGATAAGCTTCTGTTAAGAATCAAGTTCAGATTGTAAAAAAATTGAAGAATTCAAAATGATGTTACAAAAATTAAAATCTTGGAAGCTTGGCATATGTCATATCATAATAACTTAAGATAAAAATATTTGTAGACTACCTGACTCGTTCAGCTTTTCTTGATGATAATTTCAATTTTTTGTTGGTAAATGCATTATGGCACCAAAAAGTTCGTGCATTTTTTTAATCGATTTAAATATTTTATACAAAAAATATTTACTTTTAAATACCTAAAATGTTATGAATATTCGTGGAAACACAGCCAATTTTTGTATCTAAAACCAAATAATTTCATTAGATCCTTAGATAAGATAGATATAGAACTTAAAAACTTGCGCTATTTAAATTAAGCATAGCCATGCAACGCTTCGATTACTAACCTTTTGGCTATGAAATTAAGCTTGAAATAGTGGCGCCCAACGCGGGGAACGAAAATTTTATTGAATTTAAACAAACTATTTATGTCAATACTAGATACATCTTGGTTCATTTTCAGATCATAATTTCATTCTTAGAACAAAAATTGTTTCTGGTGTAACCGAGCAGCGCTGGTTGGCTCAGCTAGTAATCAGTAAAAAAATTTGCAATTTTGTTCCTTATATGTGTTCATCAAAACTAATTATTCATTTTTTCAAATCACTATATTAAAAAATTTATTATCAGGACTAATGTATACTTTGGGACATAAGGTGACATTTTTCTGACATTCTTCGGAAATCTACATAAATTCAAATGAGAATTCTCCGTTAAAACACCTATTAAAGTCCTTACAAAATTCTCAACATTTTTATAGCCATTTTCTTAACCTCTTCTCTACTCTTCTGGCAATAATTCTACAATTATTTTCATCTGCTTTTATGACCAACTCAACCAACCACAAACCGTAACCTATCTTTTCAAGGAAGTATAAACTCAAGTAAGAAAATAAATAAATAAAAAAAAAACTTCCTTTCCTACAGGATATCTATTTGACACCGAATTAATGGCTTTTACTTTACAAACGTTTCCTTTTATTCGAATAAAATAGAAACGAACTTAAACTAGTACATTCACATCTGGCAGGTGCTATAGAGAGCTACTGCTCAGATGCTTTATTATTTCTTGTGCTCTGTTCTGTGTGCTTGGTTCTATATTCTGTTGTTTGTCCAGTCTTAGAGTGGAGTACTAGTATCTATATACAATTGCAGAGGTCGTCATCATCATTGTATCCTCATTGATTCCAATGCACGATATGCGTCTTCCTTCTCCTTGAAGTAATGGATACAACTGCTATACAAACTGTGGTTACGTTACGGCCACTTCATGGTAAATGACTTTTTTTTTCATGGTGTTGTGGTTTTTTCCTTTTCTTTTTCTTATTCTTCTTGAACAGCAAGAGCTTCCTCTAGCCTAGCCTAGACTAGTCCATATCATCGCGCGTCTTCCATTTCACGTTAATTTATTTTATTCTTGGCTATTCTTGCCATTTTATTCATGGAGTTGCTTCTTTCCAGCTTCTTGTATAGCTTGTCTATATGTATACTTTATGATTCGATTTGTGTGAGGCACTATAGACTTAACAAATCCTTCTATATGTGCAAAGACGGAAGAACAAAAGAGAGAAGCACAAAATAGTCTTCCTTATGGTCGTTTTACCTTTGGGATATAAAGTATTAGCCAACCGATTCAAAGCAGCTGCAGGGATAAGACCGGATTCAGATTGTACACTCAAAGAAATTTAGGCATTGTTTATGAACTTTGTTTTTAACCCTCTACTGCACAAGAAGCCATATATGGCTTTTGATTTTTAAACGTTTACTACTGAGATTGCACAAGTGCCACTGGAAAAGAACCGTTTTGATCGCTTAGAACTGTTCTTTGTTTATGTGTTTTTGTCTATTTGGTTTTCTTTTTCTTTGCACAATCAGTGCGCGCAGCGACAGTGTAGTAAAAAAACAAAGAAATCAAAATTAATTTATTATTGACCTGAAAATATTTTGGAGGCTGTTACATTTTTTTTTAGTGAGATTTAATATTGGTAAGTAAGATTTAAGTGCTAAATGTTTATTTATGTTTGTCGAATTCAAACCACGGGGCTTTTTTGACAACGTCCATATATGGCTCCTTATCCATTCCTATCAATATTAATGGATGCCATATATGGCTGCTTGTGCATTAACAAAAATATTGATATACGAGCTTTTCGTTTTTTTTTGCAGTGAAAAAGCTATGATCTCGTCTAATTCATTCTACGGAAAAAAATATTGTGCCGTTCCTGGTGATGGATTTGCGAGTGAGGATGAAATCCTGGAATCGGAGGATGAGCAGGATATGGAGGTGGACGGTAGAGAGCACATAGAGGTCCCTGGAACAGATGAAAGTGAGTACGACTCTGAAGATGAAAAACCACTGTCTACTTTGAGTTCAAAACAGAAGAAACAGAAACAAAAGGTAACCTGGACTTACAAGGCTCGTGCATCATACGAGGAAAGCGATTATTCCTTTTTAGGGACCAAAGAGCTTCCAGAGGAAATGTCCTTCTTAGAGACCCCCGCTGACTTTTTTTCTTTTCTTTTCACTGGAGAATTGTTGGACATGATTGTTGAGGAATCCAATAGAAAAGCCTTGGAAGACAACATTAATAAGCCTGTCAATATTACTCGAAGGGAAATAGAACAATTTGTCGGTATTTCTCTATTCACGTCCCTTGTCAAATTACCTTCTACTAGACGATATTGGAACTCCCAACTAGGACAGCCCTTTGTTTATGAGACCATGCCATGTAGTATTTCATCACCTCATCCCTCAAAAAAAATACGAAGGCGTCATGACTTTCCGCTGAATTCCGTTCGCTTTGATTCTGTCGATCACATTCCGGAATGGCAAAAAACCAGACAGCAATGCCAAAATGACTGCAAATACAGGTCATTTATAATTTGCAAAAAATGCAGACTTTATCTATGCCTGAACAAGGACCGAAATTGCTTTGCATCATTCCACACTTAATGTTTTTTTCTGTTAAATAAATGATTTTGTTTTGTTAAACTCTTGAACTGATTTGTATATCTATTTTTGTTTTCGCTTGAAAAATGAGTAACTGCACAAGCAGCCATATATGGCAAAAGTAAAATTATATTGAAAAATGTGTAACTGCACAAGCAGCCATATATGGCTAAAGTTAATAACTTTTAATACAATTTGTTTAAACAATTTTTTTTTTTGGTTAGTCTCTTAATTTTACAAAATGAAAAACAAAAACAACAATTTTTTTTTTTTTTCATTGCATCATAGTGCGTGCGGTAGAGGGTTAAATATCTCTGAAGGCTCTCTAAAGGCTTTATTTTTCTTTAATAAAAATATATTTGCAGTCCAAATTTTAATATCAGTTGGTAAATAAAGTAGAAAACAACAAAGCTTTATTGCCAGCCCTGGACTATCCATATAGGCAATATAGGCAGCTGCCTAGGGCATTTTTGCCTGCCTTACCAATTAAATTGGTTTGTTTTCTTTTTTCTTACTGTTTTAATTAAATAACATTCAAACACTCTATTTCAGAAATGCAGACCTTTTAACCTTTCTTAAAAATTCTTAATTAAAAATTCTTATTTCAACAGCAAATTCTGAAATACCCTGTGTTAGTTTTTTTTTATCTCTTCCCATTTATAGCCACAGAAATAAGATAATAAAAAATTATATTAATATATTCTTTTATGATTTATGATTTTTGTAACCAAAAAAGTCAATATGGTCCACTGTGCGGAACTAAATTGACTGTAAGTAATGGGAAAAAAAATAATAAAATTAAAAATAAACATTTTTGATTAAATTATGTAATTATGTGTTAACGTTCTAAATTTACGAGTAAATATATAAAGTTCGGTCTTAAAAAGGATATACAGTGAAACTGTTTATCTCCAAAACGTTGACAATTTCCAAAAGAGGACACATTTTCTTAAAACAACTTTTTTCTCCAGTTTTCCATACGAAATGCCATCCATGCGGACACTTTGTCTTACTCATTTCAAATAAAAAAATCTCTCAGAAACGGTAGAATAATTTAATGAAAGGTTACTTTGGATATGGAACGTTTTCGCTTAATCGCCTGACGTCAAACATTGCACGTTTTTAAATGGTAGTATTCATACAAAATTATTTTACACAACAAATCATACTAAGCGCAAACGAACTACAGCCGTAAGCGACCTTTACACGATCAATCATTTGACATTAATCTGTAATATAGTATTTGTAAAAATAAGTCTGTATGCGTGCAATTGTTTGGTGAAAAATCAAAACCCTTTTGATTTTGCCTAATGACTGATTATATGTGGAGATGACTGACGTCCTCTGACTAACCGTATGAGGAGCACTTAAGGCTTAGTTAGACAGAAACAAACAAAGCAAAAACGCCTAATAGCACCGAATGAAGCAAAACAAAACTGTTTTTGTTTTGGCTTGTTGTGGATTTTTATTACCGATGTTTTATTTGTTTCCTCCAACTGCAGTAAAAAAAAATTCCGATTAGGTTTATGAAAAATCGTTACACCAATATAAAAAAAAACATTTTTTTTAATTTCAATGAATACACTGGTTCCTAATTTTCAATTAATTGCTCCACTTCAGTACTTCACAAAAAATGTTTGAATGGAACATCAAATGCCAATAGGCATCGCTCACATGTTCAAAGCAATCTTTTTATTTTGCCTGTTTGATTAGTCTGGTGTGAATGCTCTTATTTAACTGCATGTATTTTGCACCTCACTACGCTTTACGTTTGCACAAACATGTTCGTTCGCGCTTAGTATATAAACTCATGTGTAAAATGATTTATTCGCCTCATTTTGAGCAGTCACAGCTACCTTTTAAAGACGTGCAATGTTACACGTCAGGCGATTACGCTAAAACATTTTCGTTTAATTGCTTATTGTGCTTTATTTGGTGTGACAGTTTTAAAAGGGAAAAAACCGTTTTGCCTGTTTCAATCGGTTTTGTTTTATGCTGTGTGACTCCAGCCTTAGTGTACCGATATTTTGTTTTTATTTATTAGCACTGGTAAGGATATTAATTTTTCGCTCCTTTACGGTTAAAAATATAAAATACATTTTTTTTTCTCGGTGTACCTAGTTTATCTAGTTTTTTTTTTATGATACATACAATGTTGAGAAAATGTTCCATCGACTCTGGGCCAGAGTTACCCGTTCTAGTATACTGGTTGTTTAAAACTGATAATTTTCCTCGTTGTCGACTGTTTTTTTTTTTTTTTGCAAATTGTGGTCCGTTGTTAGAACGTTTTTCCTCTTCGTTATTTTTCCTGTTTTCCAATCAAAAGTGCTATGGTGCAGATATCCTTTGCCTCTTTTCTGTCTATTTGTTCTTGCAAAAGATGCCTTGGTATTATTATTTTTATTGGCGACGATGCCATCATCTTCGTTCTTGAATCACTTACCACCAACCTTCTCTTCATCTTCACTTTTTAACTTAGAGATATCTTCCCCTTGAGTCAACCAAGTTCATTTCCCTCGGCCGATTTACATATTGGCCAAAGCCTTTTCTATATTCAAACAACTCTGTGGTATCCCCTTCGATTGACTCTCTCCATGTCTAGTTAAGGGCTATTTTGCTCTGGGTGTTCCTTGTGCGGGATTTGAATATGGTCCAAGGGGATTTAGAAACGGCTTCCTTGCGCTTCCTTGGAGATTCAAACTAAATAAATTTCGTTCAGGTAAGGTTTGTGTACGGATATTTATGGATCAGCGTGAGCATCCAAATCCAAAATGTGAATATATTGGTTCTTGCAGGTTTCCTTACCAAACCGAGAAAGATGGTGTGAGAAGGAGATGAGGGTTGAAGAGAATATATGACGACGAAAAAAGTGGACATCGGATATTGGTCCGGTTTTCTATGAGGCCATGTTGTTCATCGTCGTCGTCGTCGATGTCGTTGTCGTTGTCGT
This sequence comes from Baccha elongata, assembly GCA_951217065.1. Taxonomy (NCBI): domain Eukaryota; kingdom Metazoa; phylum Arthropoda; class Insecta; order Diptera; family Syrphidae; genus Baccha; species Baccha elongata. The sequence goes on from OX578274.1 coordinate 44,927,288, forward strand.
TGGTTTAAAGGAAATACCAGTTATTTCCAAGAAGAAATAGCAGCAGCAGCAGCAAGAGCAGTCAGAGAATTGTAGGAGTAGTTTTGAATTTTTTTTTTTAACAGTATTTGTCCATTTGTAGGTTTTTTATTTTTGCAAAACACAGAGGCTACTATTTCTACTTTTACAGAGGCTCTCTGGTTGGTGTATATGTACTTAAAGATCTAAAATGTATAGTTATTTATGGCTTGGCTGGTACCTTAACTAAGGTGATTACGGGTTCTATGCTCATGCAGTAATAAATCAAGTTCATTTCGTTTTTACAGTTTTATGCTGATAAATAACATGTTTCGAACTTGGACCATAAATGGATTGTATTTTCAAATATAATGTTCTTTTACTAATGTTTTTTTTTTTTTAATATTTCTTTTTGTATAGATATAAAGGTACCTATAATGTTTTGTATATATGAAGGCTAATATACAAAGGTCGAATATTGGAGAACTATAAACATAGAAAAGCCATTATTTTTATTATTAAAGATCAGTGTTAAGGTATGCTTGGCCTGCTGAACATATATATATTTGGATTTATAAGAGGAGCTGCAATAATTATAGGAGATATAATGGGTTTTTTAACTTAACGAGTGCAGGAAGAGATTTTGTATAAATCATTATTGAAATTCGTTATACCAGGCTTAGCTATGGCTAGAAAGTTTTTATAATAAAGAAGTGATAAATGGATTCCTTGCAAAAAAAAATAAAACACATTTAAAGTTAAATGGGCCAATCATATCAAAATGTTCGATTAAAATAATGAAAAACCCAAATTAGTGTTAACAATAACGATGTGTTTTACATTTATTATTAGAATAGTAAGAATTGGCTACGTTTTTGCTTAGTGATTTCAGAAAGCAAATAAGTGACTTTGAATGTTTTGATGATAGGTTCACAATATTTGTGAAATATCAAGAATGATACATGTTATGCATTTTTTAATGGTTGCCAGTACATTGCTTGAAGCTTTGGAAGTGTTCTAGATAAGAAGCTTCATTCTTGCAATTTTGTTTTGAGCAATTTTATAGAGTTCATTATTTTAAAATATAAAATTTTCTTTCAGCTGTTTTTTTTTTTTTTAGTACGTATATGCAATGCTGTTTCAAAAATCGTTTCTACAAATAAAATCACAATATTGTCGTTATCATATAATTTGATTTTATAATATCTGGCAACCCTTCAATAGAATTGTCTTTCAGAATGAAAAACTGATCATTCTACTGTTTTCATATTATTTACCGAAAACGTCACCGAATCTCTGATCATTTTGTTTGTATAGGAATAAGGTTGTATAGGAAGAAGCCAAACGTAACGGGGCCGCCCCTTTACACATAAATACAAATTAAGTGCCTGTTTGTAATGTCAAAATATAAGCTTTTTATCCGATGCATATCTAAGCATATAACGAACATCCATTTTTAAATTTTTTTTCTGTCTGTCTGTCTTTTTGTCTGACTGTTTATCTATCTGTTAGTACTGGCTAATCTCCAGAACGGTTGGACCGATTTTGACGAGACTTTCACTGTTCGATTGTTTATTTTGTAGCGCGTAACACAAACATTATTTTTTGAATATCTCTCTATGTTCCGCTTCGGTATTCGTATGTATGAACCGATCAAAAACTACCGATTTTGACAGGACTTTCACTGACAGATAGCTGATGTTGTTTTTTTTCCAAAATTATTATACACGGAACGACGGGAAACAGATTGACCGATTTTGACGGGATTTTTACTGTTGAATACCTGATGTTGTAAGGAATAACTAAGTTTATTTTAATTACCCAATAGGTGGCGCTGCGCCGTATATTTTTCGAAAACTCTTATATGAGTTTGATGACTTTTACTCATAAATAGTTTGACTAACCAATTTCATAAATACTATGAGAAGCATTCAACTTAGAAACTACATGCTCTCGATGTCGTATCAACATCCAATCCATATTATTAGCCAAACGACTTATTTTACTACTAAGAGTTCCGACAAACCAAAGCAGGAGTGCTTCTGAATTGATTCGTCGTTCTCATTATAATGTTTCACTTTTTTGCGTATGACAAAAAATATTTGCTAACACCAAAGAAATAAGCGGAAACTACGATAAGGATTTAACCTTTCAGATAAGCACTTCCTCGTTATTACTATCATTAATTGTTTCACTGGCTGACTCTTCGACATTTATCCTACTGTCCATCGTGTTTTTTTGTCCCCAAAAAATAAATCTCCACAATCATTCCTATTTCGGGATGCCTTTCTTTAATTTTGTAATAGAAGTCTTTCAAGTTAAAACTACCGCACTCTGAATTTCAAAAGTTGAACTATTCGATAAGATAATTAGTGTGAGTTTGTCGTGCAAATAAAAATGTGTCGCCTGACGTTTAAAGACATATTTAGATTATAATACAATGATATGAACATTTTCGACAATAACATATATGTTTAAGAATAATTGAATATGACTACCAAACTCTACCAAATCTGAGCTAGTCTTCTTCCGTCAAGTAACTGCCACCTTAACAAGACGTCTATATAACTCACAGATACAGTTCTATGAGTTGATGTTTTTATTTTCACCGCATGGAATTCTTTATGCAAAGAGAGAATGTATGCGTGAATGTTGCTCTTGGTCATCCGTAATATAATCTTATACTTCTTTTTGTATAAGTATATCTCAAGAAGCTTAAAGTGCTCGAGAGGAAGATTCTGCACATCCCCAGAATTAGAATGAAACACGTAATCATCAGGACAAGAAACCAATCATTTCATCGGCTTTTTCATTTTCAATGATTTTCGGCCGACTGGGCTCTTAACAAAGAATCATATGCTCCTTGAAATAGCTTTTCCCAAGCTTGTTCTTGCTTCTGTTGCTATACTTTTCTGTAAATGAAAATTCGAAAATTGCATTTAACGAAGCCATTCCGACCACTTTCTTTCGTTACTGCTACAATCGCTGCTTGAAATGCATTTCGCTATTATGGGTAATCTTGATTTAAGCTTCTATAGAGTTTAGAAGAAGAAGCCGATTTAAGTCCATTAGGTATTCATCCCTAAGCTATTAGAGATTCCTTTCTTTGTGGGTTACAGAACATCATTATTATTCCTTGCTTTCTTACACAGTCTTTCAAAATCCATTAAAAAGAACAACAAAACTAATAAGAATTTCTCTAAAAGCATCTAGTCTCTGGATGTTTGCCAAGGTATTAGTTTGTTATACAAACTGAGAAAATCTTCAAGTACTTAAATCACTTTGGAGTGAAGAACTCCGCTTTCAAGGTTTTATTTTTTCAAATTGGTTTATTTCAATTTTCACATTTACAAGAGCCTTCGAGTGAAGGAATTTTTGTGATGCAAATCCAAGGCCTAAAATATATAGAATACAAATTTACCAAGTTTTATTTTGCTGACTAAATTTGAGAATGTGTATAAATGTCAATGTGATGCTAGCAAAAACGCACACCTGCTGTAGATATTGTCGTTTTAGCAAAATTAAAGATTTATTTTTCTTAAAACCAAAAGACATATAAACATAAATCTTTAAAACAATGTTGTCAAATCTTCAGTGAAAAAAGCACATAATATTTGCTCTAATATCATCATACGGATATACACATTATTTTAAATTTCCACTTCACTTAACACAACAAAAACTCACACACATATATATGACATCATCCATGGCTTGCGTCTCCATGTTTATACTCAAGAGTGTTACCACCTTTGTGTTTGACAAAGTTAACTTCCTTGAAACAACGAACCACCTGTTACAACATCCTACATGAAACCATATTTTGTATCTCGTCGTTTGTGTTGGCAAGGGCCAAGGAGATGGAACAAATTATTGTTCTTCTTTTATCCAGGGAATGCCTGTTTATCCTTTGATAATATTGTCTCACACTTTTCGTCGTTGTAGCACCTTTAATGTTACGCGAACTGCTTCAGTACTTTGTATCTTTCTTTTTTAGATTAAAAGGTGTTTTTTTTTGTTGTTGTTGTTGTTCTATCTTTGTTAATGTGCTCATAAGAAATTGTAAATTATGTATAATGACTTTATAGATGCACAAGGCTCTTTGAAACAAAATTAAGGAAAATAAAAAACAACAAAATATGGCATGAAAGATACCAAGATTATATACGTACCTATACGGATTACGGATGTGTTAATTGAAGTAACAGTTAATCGCCTTCTGAGCCTATCCCGAACAGGGTTGCCAATTATTATGATTTTCAATGATAATTGATTCGAACAAAATAAGATTCTATAAGCGGTCTTTATTCGAAACTTTATTATTAAGTCAATGTTTTTTTTTTTTATTTAATTTAAAGTGCACTACAGACGATCTTTTGGAAATGTGAACAATTTGATTGTTATTTTAAGACACAAAAATTATAAAGGGAATTATATTTCGCGATTAAACACATTTTCAAACGCATCATATTTAATGCAAATGACGTTTTCGAAACGGCCATTATCAAGAATCATCAGCACTGGTTCGCGCAAACAAATATAAACGTTTTGGCTGTCCTATGTACCGATTCATATTATAAGTCCCAATCAACACACAACTGCCATAATAATGCTTTTTTGGTCCCTTGAATGTTTTACATGAGTGCTACGTACCGTCCGTACATTCAAACTTTGATCTACAATCAAAGGCTCCAGATTATTATTCGAGTTGCCTTAACATATACACCTTTTTTTTTCTTTCATAAAGCAATAATGATATTATGAATGTTAGGATATGTAACACAAAATGTTTGTAGGAATATGTCCGAGGTGGCCTCTGTAACTGCGAAAAAGATAGAATAACGCAAGGAATTTGAACTTGTTTGACACAGTTTCTAATCTGCAATAAGCTAGAATTTATCCTCACTTATTAACCAATTTTTTTCTTGAAGATATTTAAAGTTAAGACCATATTAATGTTTTTTTTTTAAAGAAACCTGTGAGAATAATTTTTTATCTTAATTGGCAACACTTATCATGAATGCTGAAAAGCAGGATGTAAAATGTATACAGACGATTGTAAAAGTTTAATTGGAATCCTGTTGTGGAATGCAGATAAAAAAAAACACGAAGGAAGAGTTGGAACATTATGTTGTGTCATCCAAAGGGTTGCTCCTTAATTTTAACGGTTTTCTTTTTGATGGATGATAAGATCAATTCTTTAGGACATTACTACATGTGCTAAATTAATTATTGAAAGGATGACGATGAGCTTCTGGAACCAGTTTTTTTTTTTATTATTATATTATATTCGCTATTAATCATCGTATCGTATCGAATATAAACCAATGACCGATAAACTTCTACATATTAATTCAAAAATTAACTTCCTTAAATGAATAAAACTTTTAGTTTTTGATTGTTTGGAAATTTAATATGGCAATTGAAATGGTGTAAGATTTTATGATAAAAATCAAATATGATATATATATTACGGTATAAGGACATAAAGACAGCAGTAGCACTTTAGTCGCATAAAAAGAACCATCGATCACACTGCGATCACATACCTACTACGCTCCACACTGTTTCATTCGATCGAACTCATTCTTCGTTTTTATTTTATTTTATTTCATTGTAATTTTCTTCTAATCACTGCTCTTACATCTATGCACATGACCTACACTTTAGACTTGAATTAGTACAAAGTTCTTGCGGAGCAATGTTGACAAAAGGTTAATCCAACTGACGATTAAAAATTAACGATTAAAGAGCTAATCGTGATTAATGATTTAAGATTAATATTTTTAATCGTCAATCACTGATGATTAACGATTAATTTAATTTAATCGTTAATCGTTAATCAAAATTAGGATTATTCGTTTTTATTATTTTTAAATAATTTAAATTCAAATGGTACGACTGGTTCGACATTACAGTTACTTTTCTATGCAGTAACTTTCCAAGCAATTATTTTGTATGAAATAATTTTCCTAATTCTTCAATTTCAATTAATTAAGTATGACACTTTGAGAAATCATTTCTAACGTTGATTTCCATAACATTTTTCAAATGGCTCTCATTTTTATGGTTGCGAAGGGTAATATAACTATATTGCTTTATTTTTATAGTTTTGTTTTTGATAACTGCGGCGCCGCGCGTTTATCGACAATAGCGCGGAATGAAAAATTCAAACTGATTTTTGAAATCTGTTCGAGTATGTGCGGCTATATGTATTTAATAGTTCTCAATTTAACCGGCTAAGTATTCAGATTTGTTAAAAGTGCTTGAAAACAAAAAAACAGCGCTTTTTAGGAGCCATAGAAATTTACATAAGATGCCGAGCTGACCAAGAAAATCTGAAACATTTTAATATGTTGCAGTTACAGTACATATAAATATTTAAAAATGTTTTGTTTTTCAAAAATCGTATACATCCTGTTATAAAGAAATCATTTTTTGAACCGCGTTTTAATTGTCGAGTATGCCAATTTTGTGAACAAAACAGTCTTATTTGAAATTAATTTAAAAAAAAAGTGATGAACAAAATTATTATTATTATAACACCAGTGAAATGCCCAGACCCATTTTTTTCGACTTTGCTATCATTGTTAACCATTATCGTAAATATTTAAAAACAAAGTTGTATAAAAATAAAATTCACGACTGGGTCGTACAAACTTGCTCTTGTAGCTAACTATGGGAATAGAAAAATTTAAATTTATTAAATTCTGAAGAAAGTTGGAGAAATACCAAAAAATGGCCACGTGAAATCAAGTTGTATGGCAGTTATCATTAAACGGTTCTTTATCAAAAAACTGTAAATGCCATTTTTTGTTAAATGTCAAAATTTAAAAAAAATTGACAGTGCCATTACCAAGTTATGGTCAAATTTGTAAAAAACGTTAATCCAAATCTCCGTTATGTGAGTTTTTAGCCAATAACCTAAAATGCAGTTAAAACTACTGCAAATATAACGTACACCAAGTTTTATCAAAATCGTTAGAGCCGTTTTTGAGAAAATTTGGAAAAACTGAAACCGTTATATGGCAGGTAAAAAACAAAAATTCGAATTTCACCTCTAGGGAAGCACCAAAAAGTGATATATACGAAATTTGAACTAAATCGGTCAAGCCTTTTAGGCTGTAGGTCGGTGTACAGACAACCAAACATATAAGCACATCCGCACATCCGCACCTACAGACCGACGGACTGCATGACGAAACCTACTTTTTTGGGCTTCTCTATCATCGTAATGTCAGGTTTGATTAAAATCTCGAATTTTTTTTTACACGAAACTAATACTTGCCCTATTAAGCATGTAAAAATAAAATGCACGACTGGGTCGCACGAACGTGCTCTTGTAGCAAACTATTGAATTGGAAAAATTTAACTTGCTGAACTATGTTGGAAAAGTAATAAGTGCCCTAAATGTGAGGTGAAGTTGTATGGTAGCTTTCATTAAGTGGCTTAGCCAAAAACTTTAAATGCCATCTTATGTTAAATGTTAAGATTATATATCATATCAAATTTAAATGAAATCGGGTAAGCCGTTTACAATTTATGACCAAATTTGTTAAAAACCGTTAACACCAAATCTCCGTTATGTGTATTTTTAGCCAAAAACCTGAAATGCAGTTATATTAACACTACTAAAGATATCACAAACACAAAGTTTTATCGAAATCGTTAGAGCCGTTTTCGGAAAAAATTGTAAAAACTAAAACCGTTATATGGGAGGTACCCGTTATAGCCGGGCTAAAACAAAAATTCGAATTCCTCCTTTAGGGAATCACCAATAAGTGCTAGACACGAAGTTTTGAAGAAAATCCGCCAAATTGTTTAGGCTGTAGCTCGGTGAACAGACAACCGCACATACGCACACCCGCCCATACGCACATACACACATACGCACATCCGCACAGACAGACCGACAGACGGCATGACGAAACCTACTTTTCAAGGGTTCTCTATCATCGTAATGTCGTTTTCTCGAAAAATTTGTTTTTTCACGAAACCAATACTTGCCCTATTGACCAAGTAAAATTAATCGTTAAACAAATTAATGATTAACGATTAATGATTACAAACTTAATTGCGATTTTTTAATGTTGATTAATTTAATCGCGATTGACTTAATCGATTAAATTTTTAATCGATTCATCAATTGATTAAAAATATTAATCGATTGATGCCAACACTGTCGCGGAGGATGACTATAACTAACGTCTAAATACATCGAAATCTTATTTGAGTGTATTACATAGTTTTAACTTTTTAATAAATAGCGTTTTTCTTTTTCGCTCGAAATATTATATTGAACAAAGTCTCTTAAATTTAAAAAGAACAAAATCAACTGTGTTTTTATATTTTTAATGTTCATGAACTTTGCAGTGATTATTTTATCGTTTTTAACTTTAAAAACAAATTTAACGCGTCCATACATTCTATTAATTCTGACTGACGAAAATCATAACACTTTTGATTTTGCATGATGAGGATGACTGATCAAACAGATGTATGTTTAATGGCATTTTTGATAAATTCCCAATGTAAGAGAAAGAGAAGAAGATTTTCCACTAATTGAAAACTTCCCTTTAAAGGTAAAGTTAAATGCTAATATATTGTTTATTTATTTAAACTTTACTAAATAAAAAAAAAGTTGTTTAACTGGAAAACATTTGTGAAAATTTTTAAAAATCATATGTTGATAAAAAATTTTAGTACGATATTACTCTTTTGATTTTTAACGATTTTTTTACATTATGAGAATAGAAAAAAATTTGCAGGCAAAAAACTAATTTAAGTAAAATTAGTCGAACTAATAATATGTTCAAGAATACAGTGCATAGCATTTTTAACTTAATTTCATGTGAGTATGAAAAATCAAATGCTTATCAATAAGATCAAAAGCACATCAAGCATACCAGCACCAAACTGTCAACGTCGAAAAGGGAAACCTTTTACATTTATTTTATTTATGACCAATTATGCTCTTTTTGGCAAATTAACATTTTGTAGAATAACTAGGATGTACCTGAATTAAATTGTATGATTTATTTGAAAATTCAGAATGAAATAGTCTTATCATGTTATTTAATCAGTTATTCCAATTTAGTGTTCATGTTTTATCACGATTAATAAAAAAAAATAATTTTATGTAGGTATATGCTCAAATTTAATTTCCCAGAATATTGTCAACAATAAAAACATTTAATTGCCATTACTTTTGAAATTACCATATACACTCGAATTAAATTCAAAAGCACTTAATTTGTATTCTACTCATCTCTGATGGTATCATATTTCGTCCATCTTGTAGAAGTTATAAAAAACATACGACATTAAAAGAACACAATCCATTCACTATGGGCAAATTAAACTCAAATATGAAATGATAAACACCTCATTCATCAGAATTTTGACTTTGGTAAGCAAAAACAGTATGCGCCTTCTCTCATCATTATTTCAGAATAAAAGAGAAAAAAAAATTGTATAATGACACAAATTAATAGTGAACGCGACTTTTATAATAATTAAAATTTATTCAACAGCAATAAAAAATTTAAGAATTATTTTTTTAATGTTCTCACTTTTCGCACCTGCTGATGGACTGAATTTAATTAAAAAGCAACCTAGGGTGTAGAAAATGGATATCAAAATAAAATTATAAACACCTTGCACAATCACCTGGTATTTTTCATATCCGGCCATAAAGGGCGTTAAATTTCACGTCGTCGACTGCATTTGATCCCTTCAACATTCTCAAACTAAATCCATCCACAAAAAAAATGGAACCCCATTATGTCCGATAAATCACGTTTTTTTTTTTTTGTTCGTCGATCTTCTACTTCGTTGGTTTGGTATATACTAACATGTTTTTAAATACCTCCATTGGAATTCAATTACATACACCAACAATGTATTAAGTTCTTGAGATGCATTGCATTTCGGTTGATTGTAATTCCTGTCCTATCAATCAAAAAGTACTCAATTTCCAAACACAAAAGAAAGACACCATCAACAAGCTTATATTCTTAGACTTCAGCAGAGTATCTTTATACATCAAGAAGAAGAATGAAATGCAAATCAGGAAAATTGTAAATAACAAAAAAAAAAAAAAGAGTCTCCAACGAAAGATATACCCCATAAATATGTCCATGACCTTTTTTTCAAGCCAAATCGACTTGGCACGACTTTGAACTTCCTTGTTTGTGGAATTTTGCATGCACATTGCATTGGAATTCCATTTAGGTTCTTCATTTTTTTTTCTGTCTAGTTGATTTTGTTTGTAATGGCCAAAGCATAGCGATGGTCTTAGTCTTTTGTCGAATGATGAAGAATAATATTTAAATTTTGTGTGCGCTTAAACTCTAAGATGAAGAAACGTTTAACCAAAAATATGGAATTACTACTTGATCATGAACTTTGTATGCTTTTATGGGGGTTAATTGGGGATATTGCGGAAAAGAATCCTGTTGCAAGTTCAGCAAGTCTTTGAAGAATGATCGGAATGATGGGAACTTTTAACATTATATATTTATAGCTTTTAATTTTATGACATATAAAAGATGATCAAATCATATTAGGTATTCCAATACATATAGAAGCTCAATGCGGGTTTTCGAGGGGATGGTGACAAAATCCCGAGCCAAAATCCCGATAGGACAGATTGAAAAATCCCGACTGCCAAAATCCCTACTGGCAAAATCCCAACTGCCAAAATCAAGACTGTCAAAATCCCGACTGACAAAATCCAAATGGTACGAATAAAAATTCCCGATTTTCAGCACTTTTACACTAATTATTTTAAATAGGAATTGAAGGAAGAAAATAGGAAGCGAAACAGGCCACCCAGGTACAGGGTGGCTGATGAAAGCCGCTACCAAAAAAAACTTTTATAACTTTTTTTCTATTTAATGGATCTGGTTAATTTTTTTTTTATTTTGCAGATCGATTCTTAGACTTTACAAAAATGGATAACTGGGACACTGAAACAAGGATTTGAATTGTCCGCCGCTATCACGCACTGGAGTCTATAGTTTCGGTCCAAAGAGAGTACAGGCGCACGTTTGGCGGCAATCCTCCGAGCAGATGGACCATAATGCGACTTGCTAAGAATTTTGACGAGCATGGGACAGTCGAAAGAAGACCATCGAGAACCTTCAGTTCGGACGGTAGAAACAATCGCTGCTGTAGCTGCTGCCGTACAAAATAATCCAAGCTTTTCGACAAGGAGCTTATCAGCTCAAATGGGAATAAGCAGGCAGTCATTGCAGTCAATTCTGCATAATGATTTGGACTTATTCCCATACAAAATTCAAATGGCCAACAAACTCAATGCATCAGACTTGCCGATTCGCTTGGAATTTTGTCAAAAGATGCTTCGAATGTTGGAAGGAGACGGAAACATCTTGAACTGTCTTTTTATGTCTGACGAGGCCCACTTCGATTTGAACGGCAACATAAACAAACAAAATTGTCGAATATGGAGTGCTTCCAACCCACAGATACTCCATGAGACGGAATTGCATCCACTTCGTGTCACAGTATGGTGTGCAGTTTCTGCACGCTGTATTGTCGGGCCCTACTTCTTCGAAGAAAACGGTCACACCGTTACAGTCACTGGAGACCGTTACTTGAGCATGTTGAGAGAGTTTTTCTATCCAGAATTACGCCGAAAGAGAATTCCTTTCAACTCTGTGTGGTTTCAGCAAGATGGTGCAACTCCTCACATAACCCGGCCTGTTATGACAGAATTGCAACGGAAATTTCCCAATATGCTGATATCCAGAAACTCCACATTCCGTTGGCCCCCCAGGTCACCTGACCTTACTGCACCTGACTTTTTCTTGTGGGGTTATTGTAAACAGGAAGTTTATAAAGCAAAACCAACCAATTTGGATGAACTAAAGCAATCCATTCGAGAAACAATTGCGGCTATTCCTGTTTCAACTCTCCAAGCAGTTATGAACAACTTTTTGTTAAGATGCCGCACATGCGTCAACCAGCAGGAGGGGCATTTAAATTCCATTATTTTTAAAACTAATTAAGCTATATTTAATAAAATTTAATGAACTTTAACATGAATAAAAGAAAAATGAATTCCATACACTGAAAAAAAAGTTATTTGAGTTTCTTAATGTAGCAATCAATTCATCAGCCACCCTGTACTTTTAAATTTGGAAACTTTGGACTCAGGCGCACGCCAGACGATTGGACATACCCTAAGCGGAGCAATGAAGTTGCATGAGCGGGACTGACTTCAGAAAGGATTTTGACGAAAAAATATTGAATACCATAAATTCTACCCCTGATAACAAGTTAAATACATGAAAAATAACTGGTAAAAACGATTATTACATAAAATTATGAAACATTTTTGCAATTAAACAAAAAAAAACATAGTTGAAATTTTTTTTCTTAATTTTGAATTTGAAAAAAAAAATTTATTTTCTATAATTTGTTTTTTTTTTTTCAAAATTCAATACTCTAATTAAATTTTAATTATAACAAAAAACCGGAAAATAAAAAATAACGAAAAACACTTCTTCTAAAAAAAATTCACTTTAGCTCCTAATTGACTGGACTTTAATGTAATTTAATGAATATTGAAGGACTAACTTTCCTTTTATTATTTTAAAAATATCAAAAATATTAAGAAAAGCTGGATTTCGTTAAATATTTTTTAGTTTTTTTTTTTCAAAAAGTACCTGCAAGATTTTTGAACGTCCGATTTTCTGTTTTTTGACTAAAAGTTAAAATAACAACATTGAAATTTCAAAACAATAACTTTACTTAATTCAGTACATAAAATAAAAAAAATATTATTTTGTTTTCAAATTTTTGATTTTAAAAATTAATTTTACAAAAACTATGTATTTGCACTAAAACAACTTTATTTAAAAAAGAAAATAAAAGACGATAATCCAGGCTTTTAAAAAAAATATAGCATGACATTGTTTAGTTAACCCTTGTTTTTATTCTGTTTGAAGTATTTTATTTTGAAAATTGCCCTGTCATCTATAGGGGGGGATAGACCCCTTCTTCTACTCGTACACAGTTTTTTATTTGCTAAATATATGAAATTAAATTTATAGAGCAATTTTTAAAGAATTTGATTCAAAAAAAGAACTTTTCCAGAAGACAGTCATCAAAATATACAACAAATATCAAATATACGTATACAATTGTAGGTATGGAAGGAAAATTTTGTTCTATTTAAAAAAGCCTCAAAGAATTTTTTGACAATAATTAGATATAAATTAAGTTTCTTCCCTAAAAAAAAATCATAGCTATTGTTGGATGAACGAAAACCATAATTTAATAATTTTGTTCTTGAAGGACCAATATTTAGAAAACAGGTTGACTGTTTAATAATTTCTTTGTAAATTTCTTTGCAAAATGTTAAGCTATATATTAAAATTGAAATAAAGGGCACCCCTGGGTCGCACGAACTTGCTCTTGTAGCAAGTTACTTAACTGCTGAAATCTTGAAAATACATAAATTTAAAATGCTATATTGCCAATTCGATTTTCCAGACTTTTTTTTGGTGTTAATCAAGCTTAGCAGAGCTGAATATTTAATTTCACAAAAAGACGTGAATGCTTTTTAAAAAAATAGTCATTATTAAGAAAATAATCGCAAGTAAAAACGGTTCTATGGCAGGTACCATTTATAAGCTTCTTCGGAAACAAATTTCTATATGACAACAAATAACTCATATAAAATTTTGTAAATGGATTCACCAGTAAAGCTTATATAGAAGGTACCGTTATTTTCAGACCTGTAGAACAATAATTAATAATACGAATGGGCATTATATTTGTTTAAATTTTGAGGTTTTAAGGGGTGAATTTGTTACATTTAAAATCGTTATTTCAGAAAATATGCTACTGGCTATCTTAAATTGTATTTAATAAAAATACCGAATGTCATGTTTTCTTATAATTCTATTTTTTTTATGTATATTTTCAAAATATTTACTTGCATATGGTTATTTATGTTGAATATTAAGAAAATAAAAATTCAAAATTCAATTCAATTCGAATCAGGCGATGCAGTTTCGGTGGTATTGTTATAAAAAAAAATTTAGAAGCGTTTATTTCGTGAAGACCACCAACCATCAAGGTTTATTTTCAGCTGATTAAATTCAAAAACTACAATAAATGTTAAGATCTGAAAACTCACGTATTGTAATTAATCTTGCAATCTCATAAAATAATTTATTTTAATTATTTTTGTAATGAACACAAATTCTTTAGTTAAAGGTAAAAATATTTTTAAACCATCATGAGAATTATAAAAATCTAACTAAACTTTACTTAGATTTTTAAATATCTAATTAAGTCAATAACTGCGCTGGAAATCAATGTCAAAATTTAGGAAGATATTTTAGTTTCTGTGAAGTCATTACCTGATGCTCTAAAAATTTTTATAACAGTTCATTTCAGTAGGTATTAAGTAAATATTTTAAAAATCTCCTCATACACTATGTCACAAATGAAAACATTTTTCTCAACTTTTTTTTTTTGTATTAGTAAGACGATTAAGTTGTTACCTTACCTTCCATTTAATAAATAAAAAAAAAAAATAAATTGCGGTGCTGTTGTTTATGACTCAAAACTTAACTTCACTTAATGGAACCACTTCAACGACTTTTTTTTTCACACCAGAAATTATGTCACTTCAGAGCCACACTCATCGCCAAAATCCATCATTGACCGCAAAATTATTTTTAATCTTTTTTTTTCACTTTAACCAATAAGCTTATTTCATTGCTTACATAAATTAAATTTACCTCAAAAATAATTGACAAATGTGTTTTGATTGTTTTATTTTGTTAAAAGAGAAAAATGAAAAATAAATCATACCTGACTTGATATTTAGTGACGAAATCCTCATTCGGTACATTGATGAATTTATTGAAGATTTTTCCAAAAATAAAATAAAATCCTTTCACGTACTTATATAGTATGGCCGCAATAAAAATAAAAAAAAAATAACTTAAGACGTTTTTTGGGGATGACAATGACGAAAACGTTGAGGATGAACGAAGAACAAATATCTGTCCGTTGGGTATAATATCCAATGTCCAATATTCTTTTATGTTCTCTTCAACTCAAAAGGTATACACGGATAACAAAAGAATTCTGCAGCAGCAGCCAACCAACAAGACGAACCGAGTTTCAAGCGAAAGCCAGAGAAATAAAAATGTGCAATAAGACCAGGACGGTTAGTTCTGAATCATCACAGTGTGGTATGTTTTTTTTTTTTTTGTTTGTTTAAATAGGTATATATTTCACTGTTATGAACAATGGTATGGAAAAATGTCGAGAAACATTTTTGACATTATAGTTCTTCCTAAAAATACAATTCCATCAAAGAACTATTGAGATATTTACTTTTAGATACTTTTGTATCTTTTATTGATAATTTTTAAAATAGTTCATTAAATTCACACCGGTTGATCTACATGAATTAAGCAAATATCCACTTTTCACATCATACAAACTTCCTACTATCAAATCTATAAAAAGAACAGTTTTCCGATCAAAATCATGTAGCACCCAATTCACATGTTTCACATCAACACAAACCACCCATAAACGACATTCAGTGTTCAATGACAAACATCTTTTAATTGACCACCATCAGAGTGTTTGTTCGCGTAACAAGAACCGAAGAAGTTTGTCTTTTTTTTAGCAATATGAACGAACAAAAAGCCGGGTCAAGCTTAAAATTTCTTTTAAAAAGAAAGAAGAACACAGAACACAGAATTTCTTGTCGACAACGACACACAAAATGGGCAACCTACATAAGTGACGATCGCTTTTTTACTGAAAACCATTTGGCGGAGGAGTCCAAGTCCAAGCTGTAGTCGCAGTTTTGCCTCTGCTGCCTTAGTGCCCCGATCACCGGCTGTTATTATGTCGTCGTCGTAGTCGTCGTCGTAGTCGTCGTCTCGTTTTCCAGTGCGATCGTGGTTTAATGAAATAAATAAAAAAAAAAAAAAAAAGTATTTTACAAAAACACTGACCGTACTTAGTAGGTACAATCTAAGAGATCCATCCAACATGAAGCGTTGTTGTGTTGGTTGGTGGTGGTGCCATTTGGTTTGAACTTTGTGTTTGCGAACATCACCAGCGCATGGGGGCTCCAGAGACCCCCTAAGATACTTTTATTTTTTCTTTATTTGTTTGTTTGTTTTTTTTTTTCTTAACTTTGCAGTTCATCGTTGTTGAGTTCTAGAATTCAAGATGTTTTAAGTTTCTTTTTCTTGTGGCTTCTCTTCATCATGGTCGAACTTGGTTGACTCCTCCGCGGCCCATTCCCATGGTCCATCTTACCATCACATCCAGCATCGTGTGATGGCTGTCTGCATTTTTATGTGTATCTTTTGCAACAAACCTACGAGTATAGATTTTATGTGAGAGTATCTTTTGTTATGGTTCTCACTCAACGACCTATCATCGATCGGTTGGATGTTTGAACATCATATGGACAACAACATCAACAATTGCCGCCTGCCCCTTTCCATAACCCCCCTTTATTGATGATTCAACAAAAGTAAACGGAAAAAGGGTAGCAAAGGTAAACATAAATAAATAAACGCCAATCTTACAAGAGAAAAAGGTGACTTGTTGTTTGATATTAACAAAGTTCGATGATGCGACGACCGACAACAACACGGGCATATACAGTTGAGGATCAAAGAGTTTGTTGCATTAAGTAAAGAGTAAGCTTTTAGCATCTCTCTGTTAGCAGAGATGATGGTGGATAAATATTGAATGTTTTAATCATCATCATGTGCATCATAAAATTAATGCAACTGCACTCACGGATCACGATGCCAGACAAACAAAGACCACATTTTTGAGAAGATGAAGATCGTCATCTCTGCATGCATGATCTTGAAATTTTTAATATTATTTCTCTTAGAATTATATTTTGCACTCTTTTTGCAAAAGCTCTTTTCCAATAACTTAATCTCTGTGCAAGAAAGTTTGAATTTCAGATTCGGAGTCTTTATTGAGATGGAATTTCGGAAAAAAAAAATTTATACAGAGAGGAGACTTTGACACACCGTTTCAGTTTTTTTGTAAATTTGTTATCAGTAACCGATAAATTGATAAGATGATAATGTAGATGCAGCGACTACATCAATTTTTAAATTTGTAAAAAAAAATAAGAGAACATCGAATAATTTTGTAAAAATTACAAGCAAAATTCTCATCACAATCGTTAAATTAATAGATTTTTAAGTCTACCCGAAAACATGAAGCTTGAATGAAATTGTTAGAAGTGTTCATGGAAAGAATCAACTTTTTTCTGTATAAAATATGTAAAGAACTCAATAATTTATTAGATACCTTTAATATGATTTAACACCAGTGCGATTGTTTACGGAAGCGGAATAGAAGATGACACGAGATATCGATGCTCAATAGTTTTGAATGTCTCATCATCCACAAATGGGAGGAACAAAGCGAGCTATGTAAGTCATTTCAAATTCGTGTAGTGCGGCTCAAGAAAGAGCTCTGTAAATCACTGTACTTCCGAAGTTTAGCTTTAGGTGATGATGAGCTTTCCATGTTACGCGATTGTTTTTTTTATTTTTCAGTTAGGTAAGCAATCGAATCATACATATGTGCCTATAGACCAATTGAAAAGAAAGCTGTTCTTTTTTCAAGATATTTCTTAAGCTTGACTTTGAAAAGAAGGGATCTAGTCTTGGTAATTTAGGAAAACTAATAACAACGGTAACCATTCAGCGGAGTGAAATAAGGTCCGCGGTATTGAGGACCGCGGGTCTTAATTCCCACTTTGAAAGGAAACAAAGCCCACAGGCATTATTTCCTTCCCAAAATGGCAATTAAATCCGCGGGTGTTGTGATGCTTTTTTATCGAGGCTGAAGTAAACTCGTGGGTGTCCAGGGTTTTACCCAAAGAAAGCAAATAAAACTCGGGTTTTGAAGATTTGAACTCTGACCAATTACCAGTTTTTTTATTTATAACGAAGATTTTCTAACAATTTATTTCATATACGGGTCTTATGATAATGCAAGTTAATATTTACTCTATTATAATGCCTCGCGACTAAAAATGTCGTGGGAAAATCATCTACAATAAATGCCTCGCGACTAAAAATGTCGTGGGAAAATCGTCTACAATAAATGCCTCGCGACTAAAAGTGTCGTGGGAAAATCGTCTACAATAAATGCCTCGGGACTAAAAGTGTCGTGGGAAAATCGTCTACAATAAATGCCTCGCGACAAGAAGTGTCGTGGGAAGATCGTCTACAATAAATGCCTCGCGACTAAAATTGTCGTGGGAAAATCGTCTACAATAAATGCGTCGCGACAAGAAGTGTCGTGGGAAGATCGTCTACAATAAATGCCTCGCGACAAGAAGTGTCGTGGGAAGATCGTCTACAATAAATGCCTCGCGACTAAAAGTGTCGTGGGAAAATCGTCTACAATAAATGCCTCGCGACAAGAAGTGTCGTGGGAAGATCGTCTACAATAAATGCCTCGCGACAAGAAGTGTCGTGGGAAGATCGTCTACAATAAATGCCTCGCGACTAAAAGTGTCGTGGGAAAATCGTCTACAATAAATGCCTCGCGACTAAAAGTTTCGTGGGAAAATCGTCTACAATAAATGCCTCGCGACAAGAAGTGTCGTGGGAAGATCGTCTACAATAAATGCCTCGCGACTAAAAGTGTCGTGGGAAAATCGTCTACAATAAATGCCTATCGACAAGAAGTGTATTTCGCAACAGCTGAGATTGGTAAGGGGGGGCATGCAACCCCCAAGCCCACTATAGGATTTGGGGTGGGTGCGAGTTTGGGTGGGTGCAAGTACCACGGGGGTTCATGCTTTTTTGTGGAGGGTCATTTCATTTCATTTGAACTTTATTGAGACATATTAATTCGTTACATTTTCTAGTTCTTACGTACTAAGGTAGACGGTCGACTTAAAGATATGTCTGACTTAATCTAAACTTTGAACTTTGAAGGTTATCAACTTTCAATCATGGAATTTAAAAGAAAATGTTATAAAATGTTGTCTTTTAGCCAATTTGAAAAGTAATTAATGCCCGTGGGTGTTGTTTCCTTTTAAAGTGGGAATTAAGACCCGCGGTCCTTAATTCCGCGGACCTTATTTCACTCCACCTAACCATTCACCATTTTCAGATGCAAAAAAAGGACCAACTTTCATAAACCCAGAAAAGTTAAAGAACGAATTATTTTTATTTAAAAAACATTTTGTTTGTCATATAACATTGGAAAATCAATTCTTATCAGCTTTTAAAACAAATTATCTTTACATACACAAATCAATATGTGTAACTATGAATGTTCCTTATGGACTCCAAAACTGATGGAAGGATTTCGATACGGTTTTCGGATCCTAAATTTACTAATATTAAAGCTATCGAATCATTTTGCAGGTCATGCCTCTTTCATATATTTATACAAAGCACCTGAATGTTTGCATGTGTTGAGAAATAGCATTCAAAATTTTATACTAATATCGCTACTGTCAAATGCCTTACATATGAACAACTCCCCTCTCACTAAAAAAAAATGTCGCATTTTTTTTTTTTTTTTTTGAAAAACACACAATAACGGTAGGTATCTGCCATATTACTGTTATAAGGAACCTTAATTTTCTCGAAAACGACTCCAACGACTTCCTTAAAAAAAAATTGTCTCATATCGTTTAGTTAATTTGTAAAAAAAATGTTTGACGAGTCTATTAACGGTACCTCCCATAGAAACGTTATTTTTTTTTTAGCTATTTCGTGAAATGTTTAATTGACTTCAACGCAATAATTAGATGTTTTCTAAATTTCTTTTGCAAAAGTTCTTAACTTTAATTTTAATTCATTTTCAAATTTATTTTTTTTGTAGATTTGTAAATTCGATATTTGGAAACGGCTTCAAAAAATTCTTATTTTTTATACATAATATGCAAATTTAGCACTTAAAGTTGGCGCACTCCAAATTTAAAAAAAAAATATTTTTTTTTAAAAAGTATTAATTAAGTAAACATCTCTTTTTAATTTAACAACTTTGTTCTCAAATTACATCAATTTATTTCCGTATCTTTACAAAAAAAAACAAGTCAAAAACGATGTTAATAAATCAAAGTTGATTTGCACGCACAATCAAACTCACAATTAAATGAAGATTCCATTTCCAATCAGAGCCAAAAATAAATTTCAATTGAAATACCACGACATTCGTTCGACATTCACCCTTTTTCTTTAATTTCTACGCAAGATATAGTCCATCTGGGACACAGCAGCTTGTCCGAAATTGTTACTGTCTGTTATTCCAATTTCGATTGTATGATTCTTCTTTTAATCAAACCGACCTTCATAGTTGATGAAAAAAAAATAAAAAAACAAAAAAAAATTCAGCGCACTGCTGCTGATTGATCATTGCGTTCCACTTCTGGTTAATGCTCAATTTTTTTTAACATAATTCTTTGTACCTATATGCTCTGAGCTCATAGAACAGATTGATATACATTAAACAAAAATTACAACTGCGCTAATAAATTCACTTAATAACCACAATCCATGAATTATAAGATACAAAAAAAAAAGATAAATTATTTTTGATACTATAAAAAATTGGGTTTTGAGAGAATTTTTTGATGCAAAATTTAAAAATAAAATTAAAGAATGGAAAGTTTAAGAAGACTTAAAAAATTATCAGAGAAGAATCAGTGAAAGAAAAAATTGGGGAAAAAATCGAAAAAGGAAACCTTTGAAAAGTTTAATAGCTATAAGGGGAGAACGATGACCAAAGTGTTACATTTTGTTCGTTAGGGATTCTGATGTATATCACAATTTGTAAATGGACAATAAAAATATGTTGGATACTTTAGCACAACAAACTTCTAAATAATTTTAAAAGGTTTGATACTTATTTATATTATACCTTAACTACGACAGAAAAATCGGAAAATCAGGAAAATCCCCACTTGACTAAAAAATAACGATATATTTTAGTGTTAATTTTTTTTATTTTTGTTAATTTGTTTGTATCTTCTTAAAATGGCCTTATCTTTTGATACAAGCATTGAGTTTATACACATATAGAAATCAGGTGGAAGTTTCAAACTTTGCTGGTAGGATGTCGTTACTATCGACTTGTTTTTTATTTAGGCAAAAAAAAACCATAGGAATTTTTCACAAAAGTGCTAAAACTTCTTTTTACAAAGATTCAAGCCAAAATCAAAGTATGCAGAAAATTTTGTTTATCAAAAAAATAATTCCAAAATAGATAGAGCGGTTTTTAAATAAATCTATGTTTAATTAATATTTTTTATAAAAAAAGTTTTTTTTACAAAAATAAAGAATGCCATTTTGAAGTGCTTAATTTTTTGCATTTTATGTATAAAAAATTAAAAATTTTTATTAAGCCGTTTTCCAAGTATTGAATTTACAAAAAAACTAAATTAAAAAATTAATTAAAACTGAAATTAAGCTTTTTTGCATACAGACGGACGTACAGACAGACAGATAGACAGACAGAATTTCCAGATCCACTTTTTTCGTCTTCGCTATCATCGTAATATCATGTTTGATTATTGTCTCAAATTTTTTTTTTGCTCGAATGCAGAACTTGCCTTATATTACCTATAATAAAAAAAAATCATGTAATATAGAAATTATTTCTTAATTAATTAATTTTTTCAATAATTTTGAATTTTTCATAAAAAGCTTCCACCACAAGCTTAAAAAACAGCTCAAATTAAGAAGAAATAAATTAGGCATAAAATAAAAAAAACATTTTTATTCAATTCCTTTTTATAATCAAAAACCACAAGTTTGCAAAAGCGCTCAAATGACGCAGAATAAAATTTTGTATGAAATAGCATTACACTTCTTTTTTTCTTAAATTTTTACAATTGTTGCTTAAAAAATTGAAAACTTAATTACAATTGTTTAACTTTTTTCCAAAATTTTACCATTTTATCATTTTATGTAAACATTTATTTCTGTGCCATTTAAAATAGTTTCTGATTTTAAGAAATGTACCGTTACTTTTGTAATTTTTTTTATTTGTTTACTAAAAAATTATAGTTGGCAACCGTAAAAATCAAATTTTAGCAAATGTTGAACAAGTAATATTATCAAATTTCGTCACAAGTCTTTAAATAATATCTTCAACTTATTTTATTCTTAAACGTCTATCTCAATGCCATTTTCACCCATTTTCAGAACATATTCAAACCAACAAGTACAAAAATCGTTCGGCACCCCTTTTAGAAAGTTCAACCGTTATTCTCTTGATCATATCGATATGATGGGTTGTAATGTAAAAAGAGGAGATATTTATTGATAATTGACCTAAAACATGAATTGTGTATCTGGTATCTTTCAGATAAAAAAGATACTGCCTTCCTAATGATTGTTATGTCCATTATTTAATATAGAAGATCGTTTTGTTAATGTGGACTTCATTGTTATATGATCACACAAGTATATGACACACACGTGCTTCAAATTCTTATGTAATCAATAACATTAAGTTTGAAAATATTTTTTCTTTAGAAAGGAAAACAACAACCGAACATAAAATGGATACGGATGGACAATCATACAATAAGAAGACACATCATGAAAAAAAAAATAATTCAAAATAACCGGCGAAACGAAATCAGTTCAACGATCTTGTGATCTGTTTCTTATTTTTTTTCTTTTTTGAGGATCAATTGTATGGTGGATCGTGGATATGTCTTATATTTTATTTTTCGTGTGGTATTATTTGCTGCAGATTGGATTGGAATGTACATCTTGTATCATTTAATGGTTGTCATGTCCTCCTTTGTGTGGTTTGGTCTTTTGGGAGTTCACTATGTATATGTCATCCGATGACACACATTGAGGACGTTTTTTTTTTTTTTAATTTTGTATTATTTTTTAACGAGATTTTAATCGATGAACATTTTTTTATAAAAATAACTTTGTTGCAAGTTTTTGGGGACAGATGTTAAGACCGCAGAGGCAGTTGATGCAATGCAATGTAATGCAATCGACACGCATGAAGGTTGATTTGCGTTGCGAACTGTTCACTTTTACAGTATTTTACAAAATAAAACAAAACAAAAAATAAACAACTTGTGACGTGACAGCAGACATCGGGCAGTTTTAACTTATTTATTTACTGCAGTAATTAGATTGGTCATGTTCTTGTTAAGACTTGTGTACGTGATCATTTTTTTTTATGATTTGCACACTGTATTTTGTGCTTGCTTGTACATATATTATAGTTACGTTATCTTCGATTTTTCCGTGAATCCTTTTCTGTCACACTTTAAAAATAACGGAAATATACTTCTTTCGCAAATCTGATGGTTATCGTTAAAATAATAAACATTATTTAATTCTTCCGTCTGCCTAATGAATGATTCAGGCCCAGAGTAGTATTTTTCATACCAAAGATGGGTATTTAGAATATAACCAGGAAATAAATTGATATCTATCTGTAAGCCTAAAGATTACCTGTTCGCTGTTATTTGTTTTTTTTTACGCAACCCAGTTTAATTTAAGCTATGTTCGTTCAAATAAAATAATTGAAAATTTCAATGATCATTGAAAAACAAAAGTATTATTGTATCGTGAACTTAGCCCAAATTGCGCTTTTTTTGATAGAAAAATTCTATAATTATATATATTTCATTTAGTCCAGTTACAAAAAATATAAAAATGTTTTTTTTTTAATTCTATTTTTTTTTTTTTGGGTCGCTAAATCCGAATCTGAAGAAATCCAACAAAATTTCCTGGTACGTTTTGAGATATCCACAAAAAACCACGGAATTTTCCAACTTTTTTGGGTTTTTTGCTTACACCTCGGAAATTATGCGTCTTATCTGAAATTTAACACCGATAAAATGAAAGACCATTAAATTTCCTACAAAATTCAAGCATATTGTTTATTTCTCAGGCGTACCGTTAGCCTGTTAGAGTGCGTTGAAATTTCAACATAATTTACCATTTCTGTAAAAAAAAACAATTTGTTTTTACATTATGAATTTTTTAAAGGTTTGTTTTTTTACAGAAATGGGAAATTGTGTTGAAATTTCAACGCACTCTAACGGGCTAACGGTACGTCTGAGAAATAAACAATATGTATGATTTTTGTAGGAAATTTAATAGTCTTTAATTTTGTTGTGATAAGATTTCAGTTAAGACGCATATTTTCCGAGATGTAAACAAAAAACCGAACCCGCTGTTTTTTGCGGATATCTCAAAACGCACCAGAAAATTTTGTTGGATTTCTTCAGATTCGGATTCAGCGACCCAAAAAACATAGAATTAAAAAAAAAATGTATTTGTTAATTTTTTGTAACATGAAGCCGATTTTAACGACGCTTTGACTGGACTAATTGATATTTTAAAAAATGTCTGCCATAGTATTAAGTATACTAGAGTATATTAGATTGATCTAATTCGTGGTTTCTATCTTTGACAAATTGTTAATAAGACTGGTTTCAATAATAGAAAACGTGTTAATTACGTCATATATTAAATGTCAGTTTGTTCCGACTAATCTCGAAAACGGTTAGACCGATTTTGACGGGGCTTTCACTCACCGATAGCTAATGATTTACAACTCGGGTCGCTTTTTTCGCATATTCGTATATATGACCCGATACTGGACCGATTTTAATGGGACGTAGGCTAGGGCTTTACATAAAAAGGCACAGCTGGGTCGTGCGTAATTCTCTTGAATGTTGTCGGCTTTTAATTTTTTGTATATGAAATAATGCAATAATAAAAAAATAAAACAGTGAAAGGTCTACTTGCGGACAGCTCCTATAAGCCGACGATTCCCATAAGCGGACACATTTTCGGGACAAATTTTTATCTAATTTCCCATACATAAAGCTTTCTTAGAATCAAAAAAGAAAAAAAAGTCTCCCATAAACGAACACAATAATGAAATAATAAGTTATATTTGTAGAAAAATATTAAACAGAAAAATACGAAAAATCAATTTTTAGTACCGTTTCTATGTTTATAATACGAGCAAATCCATTAAAAATCTCCGATATCTACAACCAGACATAGGAAAGTTACGTTGCGATCTTAGTGGTATTATGTTAAGAAGTTGTTATGGGATTTTCTTTCGCTTATGAATTGTTTTAGTTCTACTATTTATTTCCGCAGCCATTTCATAGTGTTATGACAGCATATTACAAAATTAATTAAAAACGCATTTTTATTTTTCTCTTTTAACCAGACATAACCGGACGAAAATTCGGCGACCGCTTATGGGAGCTTTTACTGTAAATAAAAAGAAAAAAAATTGGAAAATTAATTTATACCATCAAAACAGAGTTTTTTGAGAAAATTGTGGTATTTCAGTAATTTTAGTAATATTAATTTTTATTAATATTAATATAACTTATAAATTTAACAATTTTTTCTTTTATCAAAACAACGGTTTCAAGTATTTTAATAAAAATATTTTAGTATGTCAACTTTAGAACATTAATAATTTTCGTGCGAAAAATACATTTAAAAAAAACTATCAACTATAGTTTTCAAAATATTAAATTTTCAAAAAAAAATTTGTTTAATATACACATATAATATATTTTTAAAAAAGTTATGAAAAACTTGAGTGCGTTATTATCGTTCAGATGTCTAGGTTTTTTTTTAAATAAAATTTTGTTAAGATTTACTAAGCCGTTGACCAAAAACAAAAATTTAAGAAAACCGTTAAATTTGTTTTTGGGTATAACGGTTTAAACCGTCTAAATGGCTTTTAATGCCGTATCGCTTATCTCAAGTTTAATCAAAATCGTAAGAACTATTTTCAAGAAAACAAGCTTTTTCAAAACCGTTATATGACAGTTCTCGTATTCTAAAGCCTAGAACTAAAATTGCTAATGACAGATTGATAGACTAACAGAAAGACATACATGGACCGATTTTCCACCCCACTTTTTTCGACTTCGCTATCATCGTAATGTCATGGTTGATTGTTATCTCAAAATTGTTTTGTTTGCTAAAATATACATAACTTGCCTTATACTTTACCTCGTAAAACTCGTAGTGCCACCTACCGGAAAAATGAAAACAATGTTTTCAGTGACAGATTTTTTAATCTATATTCTTATTTATTTAATAAAATTTAATAAAATTAAATATGTATTTAATTCGTATTTTTTCGTTATTTAAATTAATGATAAAAAAATTTAGTCAAACATATTGTATGACATTAAACAACAATTTTAAGCAACTGATTTTATATACATTTATGTATGTTTTTGCTCGTCTCTTTAGTTTAAAAAATTAATTATTTGAATAAATCTTTTTACACCGCTCAGTCATTTTTCATTCAAAATATTTAAATATTTTTACACTCTGCGGACTTTTCATCTTAAAATATTTATAACATCACATATTTTAAAACCACTTCAAATCAGACATGCAAATTAAATTTACCCTCATAAACTTCTCTTTAAGTTAGAACTTCAGAAATAGCTATCTAACTTAAACGTCTAATCCTTGTTTATGACTCTCACGAAGAATATAAACAGCCCTGATTAGCAAGATAAGTAAATTTAGTCGCAAAGCTGAAATTTTAGGTGTCTTTTTGATAAAAGATCTTAAATCAACATGAGAACCCACAAAATTATATTCAAATATTTTTACCAGACCATTAAATTAAATTGTTGGTATATTGATTAATTGATTTTGAATAATGTAAGTGATTGTATGCGGTTTTTTATGTCAATCAAATATAGAATGTGTTGGCAATGCTGAAATAAATTCGTTATCATAAACTGATTCACAAATCAGAAATAATAACCTTTGAACAGTGACATCAGCATCTTGTTTTCATAAAACGTTAGCCAGTTTATTTCGGTCAGAAATTTAGAATAAAACATCAATTTTATTTAGCGGTTTTAACAGTTATTTTTGTTAACGTTCGCACACGTATTATTGTCAGTTATGTAGACAATGCTCTACTTGTCATCGTCGCTATACAAACATACGCTCAATTTTATTGCTAGGAATTTCCTTATTTGCAAAAAATTGTGGTGCATACATTTTATTTAATTTTGTTTCCTTTTTGTTTATCAGTGTTGTGTTTGCAAATTCAATTTTAACGTAGTCAACGAAAGTAGATGAAAAAATAAAACATAAGGTAAAGCTGTCAGTTTAAGAAGCAGATTTTATTTTATGTTACATAATATTGTTTGTGGTTCAATAAACACGGCGCAAAATTATAGTCAGCCTAAGTTTAAGGAATTAACGCCACACTTCTTAACTTAATTTTAACTTTGAAACAGTTCTCTAACTTTAAAGTAGTTATAGACTCTTTCTGAAGTACTGACAACTAGTTTGGGGTTTAAAACATTTCTCTAACTTATGTGTGCGGAACACGCCTTAAACAGTGACAGTTCGCTGAGAAAACAAAGCAAACACACCTTTCTATCTGTCGTCAAATGTCATCAGCCCGGAATCTGTCAATAAAATGATAATTTTCTGTTTAATTTCAATTTTCTCGCTCTTTGAAATTAGAATTAATTTAATTTTTTTAAAGAACTTAGAAATATATATCGTTAAAAAGTTGATCTTTGCAAAGAATGCTGTAATGCCGCTTTACGAAATAAAGGGTATACAATTTCAGTTTCATGTCGTCAAACAATTCAAAATCTTCGTCCTCCGAAAACATTTTGCAAATTTTTTTTTCGGTTTATAGAAAATGACAAATTGACAGGAGTCAGAGAGAAGCAAGTGTGACACTATCAAAATTAAAATATTGTTTTCATGATTTTAATTTTGATGCAAGTCTTTAAAGTGTAGCTTATCTTGTCTATAATTGCAAAAAAATGTAATTTTAGACTAGTGTCAAACTAAATTTGATTTAGCTTCGAGTTAAATGGACTATAATTTTGCGCCAAAATGTAATTTTGTTAAGGCTTAATTTTTGCCAGAAAAATATATTTTTTAATCGATTCAGAAGTTTGAAATTAAAAACTTCATTTAGAATGTCAAGAAGCGTTACCACTTCAGAAAGGAACGCATTTAAATAAAATTGATAAATTTAGTAGATTATAATGCCCAGTTTCACCAAAACACACCTAAAACCATTTTAGTTAACGGAGTAATAAAATTTATTGGCATTTTAACTTAAAATCAAGGTGAATTTTCAAAAATGAGGAATTTTTTTGATGCCAACCCCGGATTTTTATTCACCACACATGGAAATCTTTCATTAGAGCAAGCGAGAGGAGGGCATATCAATCCAAAAATTTCAACGTTCTCTTTGCCTGGCATTTTTAAGACGCCTTTTAAATTGAAAGTGGTTGGTGAAATTTAAAAATGTCATTTTAAGATTTAACAACCCAATAAATAAATAAAAGTGTTTGGAGAAACTGGACATAAGAAAAATTGAAAAAGATTTAAAAACTAGAGATTTAAGCAATGCAGAAATAACTCATTAATTAAAAATGTATAGTATACGGCTTCAATTCTTCAATTGAAGAAAAGTGAAATCCTGGAAAAAAGACAACCACAGGCACTACTTTAAACAACAGCACTACCTTAATTTTGGAGTTCAAAAAGTACTTATCTCAATCTGTCACAGAAAAGCCTTTTATTACTTAGATCGCTTTTTTCCAAAGATAAACAAAAATTAAACATTTCCGAATTTCTAACTGAAATTAGACATGCTTGCCATCCATCCGAAAAATTGACACTTTATGGTTTTAGTTTGACAGATAAAAGAAGATTGAATACCGCAAAACAAACAAATCAAAATTCGCATATTCTCTTATGAAAATGTTTGCGAAAAAAAAACAAGTTGGAATAAAAATCTTTTAACATTAAAAAAAAAAAACTATGGATTCCATGGAAGAGAAGCATGCCGGAGCGTAAAGGGTTTCAGCGCCCAATAGGAATTGAGTGTCATAGTTGTTCATTATTGGAACATAACGTTCTCTTTGCGTATGCGAAGTAATATTGGAATAACGATTCTATGCGACCAAAAACTTTACCGGATGATAATGCTGTCCGAACAACAATTTTTTTTGGTGAGTGTACTGATTTTTCAAGCTTCGTTTTCTGGTTAGTACCACTTCAGTGTCTATCGGCAATTTTGTCGACCATTTAAATAAAAAAAATCACCAGCAAAAACCTGGTCACTATTAATTTCTGTACAATTTGAATTCCATAAAAGTGTATGGTTGGATGTTCTTGTGTTGAAATTTCGAACCTATCCGCACCCAATTATGTATTACTTGAGTTTATATTTGGGGTTCGTTTTGCATTCTGAATATTTCTGAGTACACAATTGTGGTCGCTGAATCGTTATTTCGATAGTACTTGCCAAGTTTATGTTGTGCTCCAGTAAAGACGTCATAAAAATAAATCCCTATCATCCCGACCCGAGTTCACAAATCAACCATTTTGTCTCTTTTAAATTTTGCACCAAAGACAAATCATCTTTACAAGTAACAAAGTAGGTACCATCATAACAGGTTCAACACCATGAGTTAGTTGACTGGGTAGAAGTGGACCTTAGTTTCAGCAAAAAAAAATTATCTTTTGGTTCGAGCCGCATTTCGGTTGGTGTGAATTGTGGTTCGACGTCGATGGCATAATCGGTACGTGCTTCTTAGAACACGAATGATGTCATTACCATTATCATCGACAGAGAGCCCAATCGATTGAACGATAACCAATTTTGAAGGATTTGTATGATTACATACTGCAGTTAAGCTGCGTAGCGTGCGCTCCATAATTCAATTTACATATGAGATGTGGGTGAATTAGACAACAACACCCAGTGGACACCAACATTATTTTGGCAGAAGTTATAGCTATTTTATGGCCGCCAACGCCAATCATCAGACTCCTTTTGATTTATAAGTGTCGCTCGTCAATTTGCAATCTCATGTTTATTCGAAAAATACGTTATTGAATTTTTGCCTAGGCCGGGAATTGAACCTAGATGTCTGTATGTCGAAATGAGATGATATGGATGCGAAAAACATGTGGTTCTAACAGAACCAAAAGATCTGCTCCGGTGCTACATGATATACCACGCAATTGATGACACAGTGATCAGTGGCCGTTCTGCACAAGCGACAAAAAATCTAAAATTGACTTATGTTGTACGAAGTTTCACATTGTCATAATAAAGGGTTTTCCAATAAGAGGTGTTATTTTGAATAGCCCGCTATATCGGTAGCTGTCACTTTTGAAGCTGTCATTTTTTGACATTTGACGAGTAGAAACTACGTTATTAATAAAAATGGAACGATACACGCTTCAACAACGCATTGAAATTATTAAAATTCACTATAAAAATGGTGAAAATTTGGTAGAGACGGTTCGTTAAAACATTTTTTGGTCGTCGTGAAGCACCTTGTCGGACCGCAATACAGAAATTGGTGGACAAATTGTGCACGTCGCTCAAGAACAACTGAGAATATTGCTGTTGTAGCCTCAAAGATGGAATTCGTGAGGCTATCGAGGACATAGGGCAGCCACTTTGCGATTTGGTAATGGAAAATTTCGTTAAAAGGATATGGTCCTGTGAGAGTGGTCGTGGCGGCCATTTGACTGATGTTGTGTTCCGTTATTAACGGCATACCTTCCTCTTTATAATGGAATAAACATCCGATCATTTATCTCAAAAAATGCCATTTTTCTTTGAATATTAAAATAACACCTCTTATTGGAAAACCCTTTACATTTACTTAAAAATATGGTTTGAATTATTATATTATGTATATAAAAAAATTATAATTTTATTTTAATTTAATTTTATTTCTTGCACATATTATTCGTGTAGTACTGTAGTATTTGTTTAACATGCATAACTTACCCTATGTTTTCATTTAGTTTATTTTGTAGGTTCATTATTATTTAAATAAACATAAAATTAAAACAAACAAAAAAAAACACCATTGTCAGTTTATTATCTGCAGCAAGTAAGTAAGTTAAAATAATTCCAGTCCGTGCATTCAACTCAATTTAAAGCTAGGCACTAAAAAATTCTCATAAAAATGCAAAAAAAAATATATAAATATTGCATATCTATAGATAGAATATTCACTTTCGTGATAATAACACGACAAAAAAAAATTCAATATTCCACTCTTGATTACAACCCGTTGGGTAAACAATACCAATTTTGTTTTATGAATTGAAAATATACATACACCTATGAACCTTTATATCTATACTTTTAAATGCTTTGTCGTGTATATGGTTGTAGTTTGTAGGATAATTTTTTTGTTGAACCAGCAGTGGTAGCGCATCTGACCGACTGGGCTAACCATTATACGCTTCGATGGTAAATTTTAAATTACAAACATAAATCCATGAGATATTCATAATATAAATAAAAAAAAAATAGAATCCATTCTTGTATAGAAAAGAATCATGGCATGATGCGCGGTATCTTAAGGTGAATAGTTACCTAATGGATACAATTAATACTTTTATTACATTGATCTATGCAGTTGGATAGCAAGCAAATTATAGTCTAATAAGGAAATAAAATTTTTAGCAAAAAGTATCTAATGGTTAATCACTTACCAAACAAAGAATATAATAAAGAATTACAAGGGCATTAAAAAATATTATGGAACTCACCTGGAAAGAGAAAATAAAATGATGTATAAGAACAATGAATTGAATTAATTTAATAAATTATTAAGACGATTTTATATAATTACAGTAGAAATTGAGATAATAATTTCTATAAAGTATCATTACTTTATAAAATCGGGGAAAAACAACGGGAAATGCATTTGTTGATAGTATAATAATTTTCTAATTAGGTTGGTTAAACAAAATTCAAAACAGTTATGGAGAGTTTCATTTTGAACTCTTTTTTTTTTTATATAAATATGACAAGATTTTTGAAGTCAACCCTAAGAACCTCACAAGCGGATCTGGTAGCGTGGGAAAGTTGTGATCTCATTTGGGATAAAAACATTGTCGGAAAAGACAAAGAAGATAAGATTTTTGAAGTGAAACCTCTATAGCGATTGTAAAACTACATAAATGTAATGAAAATTTGACTGACTGACAAAATTCTGAGCAAACAAAATCCTGACTGCCAAAATAACGGATCTTAAATCCAGACGATCGAAATCCTGACTCCAAAATCTGAGTACAAAACCCGATTACAAAAAACCAATCAGTGCTGATCCTTTCAATAGGTTCAACTTTTATAGCACCTTACTATAAGCCTCTCTCCATATCTATGACTCAATTTTCTTTCATATGCTATGTACCTATACGCTTAATTCTGGGAAAAAATCTTAGTCTGAAAACTAACTGTTATTTTCAAATAAAATGAAGGACTCGGTCGCACGAACTTGCTCTTAACGCAAACTATGGGATTACGAAAAATTCAATATATTTAACTATGTAAAAAGGCAAAAGGTATCGAAAAATGGCCTAAATGATAGGTTAAGTTGTATCGTAGCTATCATAAAACCGTTGTTTAGCCAAAAAATTATAATGCCATCTTATGTAAATTGTCTAATTTAAGTGCCATACCAAATTTAAATAAAATCGGGTAAGCTGTCATTAATGTATGGCCAAAAAAATCGTTAACACCAATTCTCCGTTATGTGAATTTTTAGCCAAAAACCTGAAATGCAGTTTTTTTAATAACAGTTCAAATATTACATTTACAAAGTTATATCAAAATCGTTAGAGCCGTTTTTGAGTAAATTTGGAAAAACTAAAATCGTTATATGGGAGGTACCCGTTATAGCCGGGCTAGAACAAAAATTCGAATTCTTCCTCTAGGGAATCATAAAATAGTGCTAGACACGAAGTTTCAAGAAAATTCGTCACACCGTTTAGGCTGTAGCTGGGTGAAAAGACAACCGTACATACGCACATACGCACATCCGCACAGACAGACCGACGGACGGCATGACGAAACCTACTTTTTTGGGCTTCTCTATCATCGTAATGTCAGGTTTGATTAAAACCTCGAAGTATTTTTTTTTACACGAAACCAATACTTGCCCTATATTGAGCAAGTAAAAATATAGCATAGAGTTTGGTTCAGATCTGTTGAGTCGTTGATGAGAAAGTCAAATTTCAAAAATAAAACGTATGTCCCATTTACTTTTAAAATAGTTTTTGATTTTTAAAATCGAAACACTCCTGTCAAATTTAATCAGAATCGTTCGTGTTATTTTTGAGAAAACCAAACTTTTTAATAAAGCTTATATAGCAGGTATCGTTATTTTTTTACCTAAAACTCTGATTCCAAAAATCCTTCTCTGGGTTACTTTACAGTTATTAGGTTTGAAGGGAAATCGACCACACCGTTAAGGCAGTATAATGTTTGATGCTAAATGAAGCAAATTTGACACATACTTATGTGGCTACCTTTTTATTAGATAAATTAATGAAATGAAGAAAATAAAAACGGTCCAGTTTGTCAAATGTAATGCTTTTCCAAACTTAGGAATATTAAATTGTCTGTAATAGCTACGGTTCTCGCTACGTATATACAAATGAGAACCTTCATCAAATTATTACTATAAAAACGCAGATATTTCCAACCAACTACAACATAAAAAATGTTTCTATCTGTTATGAATACCTTTATCTATCAATTCTTCGATTATATAAGTTCAATCACTCATGGAAAGCTAATTCAATTTAATCTGACTGATAGCTTAAAATCTGTTGCAAAGAAAAGACTCAAGTGAAACCACAACGACCATCATGTTAAGCCCTACGTCGACGTTATAAAATTGTACCGGTATCATCGTCATCCTCTCTGCACTATCATCGTTGTCTTCGATTCATATAACAAGGGCCACAAATAGATCTTAGCCGCATAAATGAATGCGAGATCATGTCGGATATATAGTACTTTGTTGATCGGCTTACAGCACCACCAAGATGACTCTTCCCATATTATTTTTGTCCATCACTTTTTTTTTGCCTTTGTGGTGATAAAAAATCATCTCTTTTCCTAAGCGCATATATACAAAACGCTGCACTTGTGCAGAAAAACACAAACTTTTATCATTTGCTTATGCGCACATGTGCATCTTTTATAGGCGAGGTTGCATCTTTCTAACCAATAAAAAAGACTACGAGGCAGGTGATATGGTTTTAAATTTCGTCTTAGTGGCACTTAGGGATCTATGAACCTCAATATCGTGTCTAACTTTGATGTTCTTTGGAAGACTAGATTGAGGTGAATTTCACCAAGTGAAGATGTTAAGGATATTATGAAAAGCATGTTTTGTACACATTTGTATAGCAAAGTATTTTACTGGCAAAATACCTTTGCTAAGATTGAAGTCGAGGTGCATGATCGATTCAAAATCGCACAAGTTCAATGTGCATCGTGCTCAATGATGACGATGATGATGATGATGATGATAGGCTAGCCTTAGCATGCATTTCGTTAGAACAGGTTTGTATAACAATTTTGTTACAAGTATCTTTTTTAGTATCTATATTTTTTTTTTTTTTTTCATTCTTCAGCATCACGACGGATGTTGATGGTTGACTTGAGAGTCTCTCTCTATAGAGTGTGGTGCCCAAGAAGAACCTGCTGCAGCAAAACTTAGACATACATTTTTTTTTTCGACTGCAGAACGTGAGAAGTCTTGAGGATGAAAAATCTGCACGCGTTCACGAATGTGTTGTTTGTATATGTCTACACTACACCCTAACCTACCTTACAGTGAATTGTGCACACTCACAGTCAGTATTGTGTTTATCTTCACAAGTTTGATGATAAAATATCTTGAATCTATAATTAATAAAGTTGCAGATACTTTTAAAATGCCAATTAGCTTGGCTGGTGCTCCACCCGCACATAGGTCACCGTAGAGGGCGCTACCTGTTTACTGGATGGTGAAGCTGTGTAGAGCGGTTGTCTTATGTCAATATGTTTCGTGATGCCAGCTTTAAGATACGGAAATTAACGGTGTAATAATTATGAACATTGCAGTGTGCTGTGTTACTGTACATTATTTTTTTTTTTTTTTTTTTGTTTTTGGCAGCAGTGTGTGTTGCTACTTAAGCAAAATTTGTTTGGCATTTATAGCTGGCGAGTTCAGATATAACATAGTATTTTCTGTCTTTGATGGTCTTTTATCAGTTTGGGGAAAATTGTTTAATAATTTTGAAAAATTAAGAAACATTTTTTAACCTAACGAACTGTCTTGAAATTTGGTGTAAATGTTGTGTTGGTAGTTAATCGAATGGCAATCAATTTTATTTTGCAACTCATGTTTGGCATTTTTATTTATTTATTTAATCACATGTTGGGATCGAAGTGACAAATAAAATAATATGGAATACTAAAAATTTAATTGCAATACTGATATTAACCTGAGAGGCTAGACAGTCTGACAATATCTTCGAGGGAATGTGGAGATTCGGTCATTAGTGGACTTTCGGTTTCCGGACATTACGCCATACTGTTGTGAACTCAATCATAGTTTGCCTACAAATGTTCAAAGACGCCGCATTTAGAAAACGCACAAAAACTTCCAGTGAATGATTTAAATGTAGAAATGGTAACATTTCAGTTATCAGATGATAATACACTTCTGGTGACCATATTCTTAAAAATAGATTTAATATTGGTTACTTCCAAATTCTTTAAAAATGTCAGCCTGTAGTATAGTAGTAGGTACCAACTTCATTGAGATATTAAGTTTCTATGGCTGCTTGGCTTTTATTTCGGATGTCTGCAAGTTTTTTCGGTTTTGATATTCGTTACTTGAATCGATTAATCGACCTGTGTGTTAATTTCAATCTCATCACCGTTCTTCAGCAGCACATTGAAGATTATTTTCCAGAAGCACATGGAAGATACATTTCAAATGTCTTCTCCTATTTAAGCTTTTCTGTAAGCGTAAACATTTTAACAAAATTTTAAACGTTCTTGGAGGATAACCAACAAACAAATAGTTTTCAAGTTTGCAGATGAGCTCTTTTGTTTAGATAATAATGTTCTTTTGTTTTCGTTGTCATCCATTAAGTTTTCACAAGGCCACTCGTTTTTTAGTCTACAATTTTTTGCATAAATAAACCGTCCATCCTTCTGTAGAAGAAAATTTTACATACTTTAAAAGCAAACAAATACACAAACAATCGATATGCATCCTTCGTTATAATTAGTTTACTTTAATTTGTTTGTTCAGCAAGCCTTACCACAAAAGAATAAACAATATGACATGCAGACAAAAAAAAAACATGAGGCTTTTAAGTCACTGAAGGTTACTCTGATTGTCATGTTTTACACAAACAAACCAAATTGAAAAAAAAAAACAAGAACACGATGTCAAGAAATGACAATGAAGGTTTGTCTTCCGGCTGATTATCTATGTACATGGCGTCTAAAAAAAATATTTAAGAAGAACACACCCTCCAATTCATCAGCATTATTTTTTGTTGTTCACAAAAATGAACAATGATTTAGTTCCTTGACTTTTAATTAGCTTTTTGACAAGAAGCTAAAAAAAAGCAAGTGACAAATTGATTTCGTGTCGATGATTAACTCAACGCATATATCTGTGATAGTTCTGAACATACCTGACGAAAACTTAAGCCATTGGTGTTATAGCAAACGTTCCATTGTTCATCATGAGCTTTTAAAAAATCATCATCTATAGACACAACTTCACAAATTCATTATCATTTTTTGACTTCTAAATATACAGAACTGTCATCACATTCATAATGACTCAAAGTTATACAGGCTTTAGACATGTGTCAAGATTTTCAAGATAAAATATCTTTGTGATATGATCTCAGCTCACGAAAAAAGGATTACTTCGCCCGTTTGTTTCATCTTCAGTAGTAGGTTTAGAGACTTTAATGAGGGAACTTATCCAAGAGGTGTATGACACTTAAAGTGGTGTGTGGTGGTTCTTTCTTAAAGGTGTTTGTAGAATAGGAGGAGGAGGAGGCTTAAACCAACATCATAGATTTTTAAATTATTTTTTCCTTGAACTTGCACAAAACAACACACATCATATTAACACTGTGTTATCCTACTTACATCCGAGGAATTAAACATGGCTGTATTTTGTTGCAGCTATGAGAATAAGGCACAAAGAATAAAGTTAGAAACTTCGTCAGCGTTGTTATAATCTTAGAATAATTTTTCGAAAGTACATAGGTTTCTTACTTTGTATGTGTGATTCAAAATTAACAATCACATTGGAAGAGCGGGTATTTGTAATTTAAAAAAAAATATTTCATTGAATTATTTCTATTTTCGAAAATTTTGAGTTAGAAAAGTTTGAAATTATCAAATTTATTAGAATTGAAAATTGTTGTTGTATTTCTTTTATTAATTTTTGGTGTAATATTCTTGTATTTGTCCATTTTCATGAAATAAAAAGTACAAAGAGAAATAAAGCTCAAAATAGGAAAAATCGCTTAAGAAACACCAGAAATATGTTTAGGTATCCATCATCTACCCAAACACATTTTGGATAGCATTTTTTATTTAAAATATTTATTTGAAACAACGTCCAAACATTTTAAAATATCTTTAAAATCTTTCTAGAACGATTTCAAAGTTTTTTGAAGTGATATTGCCATTTTTTATTGATTTAAGATTGAGGATTTAAAAAAACATGAATTTGGTCCAATGATATGTAGTGTTCGTTTTTTGATGACTGTTCACGCTTCATACTGTTCATACGTCAAAGTTATTATCTAACAAGTCAAGAAATGTCAAAAACCGAAAAACTGGGTGATTAGTGCTACTATAAATAGTATAAAAGGTTCTAGAGAAGTTTGATATGCTGGACATATTCTGCACAGCCAATTCTTCACTTTCAATACAAATTCAATAGATTAGATCATCTGCTTGCTAATTTAATAAAGAGAAGATGTTTTTTAAGGAACAATAAGATGATAATATTTCAATTCAATATTAACAGGGTATAAAGTAGAGACCCTAATCTTTTTAGGAGACTATACTTTTAGTTGTTTCATTATCATAATTCATTTTATGTGCCTGGATGCAGAAAAGAAAAATAAAAATTTTCATCACAAGCGATCTTAAGAATGTTTGGCTGTCTGTTTCCAGCACCGTAGTGGTAAATATGTCGGACTATCACGCTCGAGGTCTTAGTTCGAGTCTTGAGTAAACCTA
This sequence comes from Baccha elongata, assembly GCA_951217065.1. NCBI lineage: Eukaryota > Metazoa > Arthropoda > Insecta > Diptera > Syrphidae > Baccha > Baccha elongata. Next base: position 44,965,430 of record OX578274.1, read on the forward strand.
ATGTGTTTTCAGGGGCACTGCTCCTTGCGAAGAAATTAAAAATCCTCCAAGAGTATTATTGTCATGAAAAGTTCATCTCACCTTAGGAGTTTGTATTTGACGAAAAAAAATTAGGTACCCCTCAATCCTGCAGAACTAACAACGCACACAAAAGGATTAGTTAGACTTAGAGTGCAAGTCACTAGGCCGTGATTCTTTGGAGCTGTAGGTGCCACTAAATTTATTTATTTTATTTTTGATGACAATATTTATTTTTTTTCTTAATTGTTCGAAAGATTTATTATCCTTAAACATAGATTGTTACCTCTAACCTCTTAGACAACTATTAAGAAATGGTTAACTTTGTATTAATTTAAGTTGTATTAGGAAATTATCCAAAAGGTACTCAAAAAGATCTCGCCAAAGACAAATCTACAAAAATAAACAGTATTTCCTTTATTTTTATCAAAAGCTGTGCAGCTAAAATCTTTTCGTAAGCTTGGATCGATTGAATTCAAGTACATGGAAACGTTGTTAAAACACCACCTAAAAGAAAATTCTTGAAGAAAAAAAGCCGTAAGTACAGCTTTTAAGATGCAAAAGGTCTGCACTTTTGATTTGGTTGCTTAACTCATCGAAAAGTAGAAACAATCTTAACATAGTTTTCAAAACAAAGTATATAATTTCCTAATACAACTTAAAGATTATTGCTTCCATTATAATTCACAACTCATTTCCTTGGACGTGGAGCTGGAGCGGCAGCTTAGAATACAATCATGAAATTCCGAGTTTGAAAACATTGTAGAATTGGGAATAAAAAAACAGGAAGAATTCAAAAGTTCAATGCTGTCTCCTGTCTATTAGGTGGAGAACTCCCGTTCTGCCGTTATCCTTTATTGGTGCTTGCATCAAAGAACTTTTCCGCCCTAGGTATATGCATGTTAGTCTCTAAACACATTCTGTAGAATGCCATTTTTGGCTTTCAACATAATTTATCAGTTATTTTTTTTTTGTGATCCCATAGTTTGCTACTAGATCAAGTTCGTGGGATCCAGACGTATTAATTAATTTATAACAATTTGGATGGTTTTTTTTTATGATTGCATAGTCCAAATAAGCTGAACTTACCTTCGCTCCATTACACAGTGTACACAGAGAAGTGGATGAATTAGCCAACAACATTGGAATTAAATTACTTATTCCTTAATCGACTAAAATTGATTTTTTATAATCCATTTAATCTGAAAAAAATGTAACAACCCTGGACAGTTTATATTTAACTCAGAACTTTCATATACATTATATATTTGTATGGTTTAATATTTCGAACCATACAATAATTTATTTTATTTTGAAAAATTATCTCTTCAATGATTTTGTGCATTTTTCCTTTGCACTGAGTGACTTGGATATCATTGTTAAAAAAAAATCATATCAGCACCTAAAGCTTCTGTAAGTTTTTCATATCTTAAGTTTGTATTAAATTATGTTTTCAAATGTACCTATGCCAAGGCCACGAAAACAATCAATCCGCCCCTGGCCATAATATGGTATGTCTACAATTGTGTTGTGTTTGTACAGGACAAACCGTTTGCCTGATGTGCAGAATGTAAGTGGCTCCTTAATGCAATTGTTCGCGTTGCAATGAGAGAATAAATCGCGACCCCAAGTCACAAAATGTGGTGCTTGGGCAAAAACAAATATTTGAACAGATCTCCTGGCCACTTGGAAGTGAATTGCTACAGCATCACAGTTGCAGCACCAGAAAAGTGGTAGTCACATATTCTTGGTCAAAAGAATTTAACTGCTCAGGTAAGCCAGCCATAGCAGAAGTTACTGTACTCTTGATACATTGTATATATGTACATACTAGTCCCTGGGACTTTGGAAAGGTTCACCATGTTCACACCTTCTTCGGATTGAATAAATGCGAACTTTTATTGACTTTTCATTCTTAAGGCGGGTATACAGCGGGTACAAGAGAAGGCAAATGGAATAGATGGATGTGAGTTCATTTGGATATATAATTTGAATTTTGTGTCCTTTTAAAGGCATCAGAATGGGTTGCTGTTGTTGGGAAAAAGGTAAGTTGTTTTTTTTTTTACTTTTATTGATTGGGGAGAATGGGTTCTTTTGACGCCCACTTTTAAGGCATTATACACATTATCATGCAGGTAGAAGTTGCATAAATTGTAGTTAAAGTTGAAAATTTACCACTTAAAAGTACAATTGTTGAGTTCAATGATCGAAAGTTCGAGTGAGAGATTGATTTTGGTCTAAAGGTACTTATTTACTTTTAACTCACTTAATGGCTTAATGGCAGGAATGCTCCTAAGAGCAAGCTAAGTATATAGAAATAAATCTCCTCAAAGTTAATCCTCATTTCCTATTGCCGCATGTCTCAGCTGTCTTTAAGCCTACATAGAACAAATGAGGATGTGGTTTGCCCAAGAGCACCATCAGGTTGTTTTTCTATTACTTCATTTTACATCACTCAGACTTATGTATGTTTCACTTTTTTCCTTAAACGTCTTAAGTTAGAATTATTATTATAATTACAGCTAAATGATCAGCACTTATAGGTCTGGTATTTCATTCTGAGGATGTGCAAGCGAAAAGTTAGTGGGAGAACAAAAAATGGCAGTTTCACAGAATAAGATTTATCCATATGAGAGGTAAGCGGATTCTGCCAAGAAGAAGAGTAGAATTTCTTTCAGTAGAATGACATAGGTTTTATTGTTCATAAAATGATGGGTAATAAGCTTAGAGCAGAGGAAATCGACCAGGTTAAAATTAGTATAATTTCAACAGAAAATAGAAATTAAACTCAAGTAAAGAGGAAATTCATTAAAGAATTAATTTAATTGTTCATACTATGTTTTAAAGTGGTACATCTCCCCTCATAGCCCCAAAAACAAAAACAACTCTCCATACAGACTTTTAAATAATTTGAATAGATTTGATAATTAACTTATCATATATATATAACCTTACGTTACAACACAACTTTTCAGAAGAAGTCCCGCTTGTAGGTGTTGAGAAAAGAAAAAATAACGTATTTTTACTTGCAATCTTTTCTCAAAATAGCATATGAACTGAACGGTACCGGATGGCAACCTATATAGAACAGTATTTATTTTACACCGAATATCTTTTTAAGTTCTTCCAAACCTGATTAATATTGCAATCACACATTTTGGAAAAAAGTATTTTCAAGAAATTTAGTTTGTTAAATTCCCTTTTTTTTGGAAAAAAAATTATGAGTTGGAAAGACAGCAAGTTCGTGCGACTCAGTCGTGCACTTTATTTTTTTTTATTTTTTGTATTTTTGCCGTATTTTGAAATAAGTGATCTTCCAATAAGTTTGGCACATCGAATTATTATGAAAGTAGATTGAACTTAAATAACAATTTTTTTTATTAAATAAGTTTACAATAAAAAAATAAAAAATACTGACAAACTATTTTTTTAATTATAATTTAATTTATTACAAAACCAGAGTTTTTTCGAAAAAATCGTGGTAATGGTTGTAATTTAAATAAATTAAAATATTTTTTTTTTTTTTCAAAAATCGTAGGTCCAGTTTACAAAAACGATTTTTTTGTCTTCAAACAACTTTGTTACAATATTTTTATAAAAATATTGAGTATGCTAGTTTCAACAAATTAATAATTTTCATGCGAAAATTAAATTTCAAAAAAATAAAAGGCATGACTGGGTCGCACAAACTTGCTCTTGTAGCAATAGGTAACTTACTTGAACGAACCTTTCACTATTTTATATGGAATTATTTCTAAAATTCTTTCGATTAATTAAAAAAAAATCTTTCAATTTGTATATAATTATGAAATAATTATTTTTAAATCTTTCAGCAAATTTAGAATTCTATAGGTAGTATTATTAACAAAAAAAAATAGTAAAAAAAATTAATAAATAAAAAATAACTTTGAAAACTAATTGATAACACCATCAACCAGAGTTTTCCAAAAAAAATCGAGGAATGCCAGTTATTTTTAAATATTAAAATATATTTAACTTTTTTTTCAAAACCGTAGTTCCAGTTTTCGAAAAAATCGATTTTTTTTCAAACAACTTTTTTAAAATATTTTTTTTGAAAATTGTGGAGAATGCCAATTTTAGCTAATTAATTATTTTCATCAAAAATAAATTTCAAAAAAGATTCATGAATTAGTTTTCAAAATATTAAAAGCTCAAAAATAAAATTCGTTTAATTAATATAATTTTTTTAGAAAAGTTTTGAAAAAAATAAGTAGGTAAGCAATCGTTTGGCCAAAAATTGTTATTATCCGCTGAGTCGTTAACAAGAAAATCAAAATTAAAAAAAAAACCGTATGGTATATGGCAGATACCGTTTAAATTATATTTTAGGAATGACAGTTTCAACAGTCTGAAGGGTATTTGGTGGCGTGTATGACTCACGTCAAATTTCATCAAAATCGTTAAAATTCGAGGAAAACAAGTTTTTTGATAACCATTATATGGCAGGTGCCGTTAGTTTTAGGCCTAAAAAAAAATTCCAAAAACACCCTTGGCGGTCACCCTATGAACCTTTTATATGCCAATGATATCGTTTAGGCTACAGGTGCGAATGGCAGAATGACAGACACACAGACAGAATTTCCAGCCCCACTTTTTCGACTATAACACCCCAAAATTTCATACAAATACTTGCATTGTATCTTGTACAATTTGTCTACAGTATGGACTTTTGTAGATCTCCTGGCCTTCAGGAATCGATTCCGCTTGAATTTTTAAGTTGCATTCCACACCATTAATTAGTAGGTGAATAGAATAGTATAAAAAACTTGCTCTTGTTGCAAACTATGGGACTATACTTTGTCCTTTTTGAATGTGCAGTACAGGAAAGATAGGGATGTTCGTATCTCGCCCGCACTCTTTTGCTTTCCATAAGTTACAACTCTTATAAAAGCTCTCTGAGTGTTGCCGCAGAGTGAACATTTTGAAGTGCCAAAAACTGAAAGAATAATATGTAGGGTTACCTACCTGTCTAGTATCTATTATTTTTAGACTTAATTTGTATCTCTATTTTTTTTATAAGAAAATTAAATACCATTTATCGTTTTTGGTGTTGTTTTCGTTGAGAAGTTTGAAGACTGTTCGTTTCGACACCGGAAAAATGTCTGCTTTTGCTTCACAGCTTCTGTTTTATTTTGCAAGTTCTTATAAATTTTATCTTCAATTTTTTTTCGGGATTTAAATCCTTTGAATATTTGGAAGCTATATCAAACTTAATGACGGAGCACAGCGATTGCAATATTAAAAAAAAACACTGTTAAATCAAAAATATTTAACACTTTACTTAATAACATTTTACTTTAGTATCGTCAGGTACACGAATATAAATACAGAAATATGGGCAAACGAAATACCTACGAATAATACACGGAATATAAAAAATTAAATTCACAACACACAAAATCACTTTGGTTCACATAAATTTCACTTAACATTAAATTTACAATAAAAATAATTATAACTGCATGAAACATCAACAAATCACAAAAAAAAAAACTCACCAAACATGTATAACTTCTTTAGAGAAACAGCTTACATTTTTGTAAATGCGTTTTCCATACTTTTAAAGAAATATAAAAGATAAAAACAAACTCTCCACGGTAGCACTTATCATTGAGAACTTTTTTATAAGCTCTAAAATCAAAAGTTCCTCAACGGAAACCCAAGAAAAAAAACTACAACGAGTTACCAAATTACCAAAGGTAATTCTGAATGTATGTTTATATAATAGTTATGGTATACTTATACCATAACTTATAAACAATTTGCTTATCAGTGCACGATCAACTGTGCGCTATGCAGGTCGTAGGATCTACGTCAGATGCGTTCGGAAATTTATAGGCGGAAAGACACTTTTTACACAGGGTTTCTTTTAATTCATTATGATGTAAAATAATGAAACGCTAATGGTTTATAAAAAGCTTTCCCATAAGGCCTGTACTGCACATTCAAAAAGGACGAATTATGTATCATCGTATTTTACTTTTTATGTTGTTTAGCTGTAAAAACATTAAATATCATCTTGTCTTAAATGTTAAACGCATTGCCAAATTAAAATGAAATGGGGCTTGCCGTTATCTATTTTTTCAAAACAGTTTTTACCAAATCTCCGTTACGTGCATTAATATTTTTTTGGGATTTCTCACGTTACAAAACATAAAAATCCCAGCACCCATCAGTATTTTTTGATGCAATGCTTTTTTTATTGTTAACTTTATAAATTTAAAAAAACACTCATGCGCTTATTTTTTTTTTTTTTTTATTTCTTGAATCCGGTCCCTTCTATTGTTCTTTAAAATATTGTAATTTACGAGCACCAGGAAGAAAATCTAACTAGGATTTTATAGATAATATTTAATCGGTTCAGTTTATGGCGCCCCCATAACAGAACGTGCGATATCCTAAGCGCCTAAGCAATTTCTTAACTTGTTTGGGGGTAATCCAGAACTGGGTAAAATTTTTGTATTGCCAAACTAAGCATCAAAAATCAAATAAAATCTAAAGCAAAACGAAAGATGTTTCTTAATTTTTTTTAAACTTTAAAAGCATCTTTCTTTAATCATGTATAGTTATGGTGAATGTATCTCTATAACACTAGATCAGAAGCAAAAAGAACGAATTTAAAGTTAATTTTCAATAAGAAAAAGTATAAACCGACAAGCCTGTATTTTAATTTTAACAGTCAATTTTCAATCACTTCGAGTCATTTCAATATACAAATTCTTTAACCTAAGTATTGTCATTGTGTCATGCCTTACAGTGTCAATGCTAAATACATCCATATCCATCTAAGAATATAAATATTTTGTTTAAGTGAATGACTTGAATATGTCTAGCAAATTGAAATTTACGACTTTTCGACATAAAAAAAACGTGATGTCGCAATAAACCAACATGATTTTTTTTATAAAAATCCATCGTATATCTTCTTATAATTGAATGCTAGAATTTCAAATTTAGTCGTGAAAAACAAAAATTGTAAAGAAAAATAATTTAATATACCAACTATACCATGATGGCTACAAAAAATATAGAAAATTCCATGTTCTCATCTTATTTTAACTATCGACTTAAAAACTAAATAAGAATTTTATTACCTCATTGTCTATACAAGTCAAGAACAAAAATGTATCATAAAAAATTGTTCCCTTTAGCTTATCTATTATATGCCTCATGTTTATGAGTTTGTGTTAAACTTTATGCTTAAAGCATGTAACAAGTCGTAAAAGTAATTCTCAACATGCCAAAACCTCCCACTCATGTTTGAACTTCATGAACCTATTTAAAAAAACAAAAAAAAAATCAAACCATTAACCCTTGAAAAGGCAAATTTAAGTGCCTCACTGCCATAACAACAACATTCAATCTATCAATCAAAATGTATTTATATCAATCAAAGTGTGCATATATCCTTGTGATCACACACTAAACACACTTTTATAGCCCAATTAAGTCCAAACCAATAAATCATCTTATCGAATTCACTTTCGATTACCCCCAGCAATGGGACATGTATGGGTCCAAGTCTCCTGCAGGGCACAATAACGCACTCTCATTTACCAAATTTCCATATATAGGTATGCGTCTCTTTGCTGCTTCGATTAATCCCACATCAAGCTGGAGCCATATTTATAGTATGCGTCCGAGACGTTTCCAAGGACTGGACTGGATGCATTGCATAGGTATACCCGTAATAATAATTAACCTGATCCCAGTTAAAATATGCCTTCAATGGACCGCGAAACATGTTTCCTCGGCCTTACACGCCTATAACACTGACTGGATGCACACACATTTTCTGTCTGTCTGTTTGCATAAACGGTTTTGTTGCAGCAGAACCTCCTTTTGGACTGGGACTGGGACAGCGCCAGTCAGTGGGATCTACGTTGGTGGCATACTACGGGTTCAACCGATATTCTTTTTCCATTGCAGAATTATATGACAAGGTATTTCGGGTTAGTCTCGAAACTCGCCACTCTGAATCGGAATGATATCCAAATTCTGTAGGATTTTTTTTGCTCCCCTACTGTATATCCTTCTTCATAATATTTTCATTTTATTATGAGGGAATTTTTGTTAGCAAAGTGCAAAAAAAATATTTCGAACTTGGTGGTCGATTAAGGGTTTCAGATTTCAAAACATAATGCTGATGGCCACCGGATTCCAGGTAAGAGAAGCCCCACACAGCGTGCGCTTGTGCAATATTGAAATGTTAATTGGCCGGAAAGAGTTAATAGGTGTGAGATGAATATCTAAAAAAAATTGGTAGATATATGAATGTTTTAGGAATTATTTTTTTTTTGCGACCGAAATTTTATATATTATTTTTTTTTTGTAACAAAATGACAGACGTAATACTGTCTAGACGGAAGGCGACATAGCACACGCTTATCAAACGGGTTTAGATTTGTAGATACTTTATATTTCAGTGACATCAAATTGATGGCGTTAAATTTCAAATTCAATTTGTTTTAAATTAATGCAGATTTGTTGAACTCACAAAGAAAATAATGATTGATGTTAATTTTAGAAAAAAAAAATGTGGAGGTGGTGAGTAAAATTGATGATGATGATACCATATATGATTTATTATGGTGTGTAGGTACCTACGTACAAATGTTTCAATGCAAATTAGCCTTGGTCAAGTTTTACTACATAAGTTATCCTGATAGTATATGTTGAGTATATGGAAAAAAATATTTTGAATGTAGCAGTGGATACATGGAGTTTTAAAACTTAAATATGAAATGGATAACAACTAAAAGCCTATACACTCAACCAAACTTTCGTTGGTTATACTTTCTATAATAAAAGCCAGTCTAATGGGATCTCAACTAACAATTTTATTTGTATAAGGTCCAGTTTCTTGAATTTAATAAGCTATTACTTCTATAGTGTTTTATGCATATTAATATTTTTTCACGAAATATTTTAAATAATAGCTTCTTTAAGGCTATAAGGCTTCGGGTGAACTAATTCACAAGCTTAATGGAGGTTTGAAATAATCTGCTTTAGTAAGGCTGCCATAAACCCTGCCAAAGTTAGTAAGCTAAAATGTGAAAAAAACTAAGGCTTTTGTAAGGCTTACTATTGGAAGTCAATGCAAAGGGTTTCTATAAGAAGTTAATAGTTTCCTATTGGCAGTTTATAAGAGTTCTTACGTTATCTTCTTTAAGGCATTCGGGCGGAAAAATTGACAAGCTCTATGGAAGGCTGATATAATCTGCTTTAGTAAAGGCGCTGTAAGGCCTGTTGAAGTTAGTAAGATAAAATCTGAAAAATTCAAGCTCTTCTTTAAGGCATTTTGGAAACAAATTTCACAAGTGGGATATTCTTATTTATTTAAGGCTCGTTTAATGCCTATCAAAGTAAGTTCATTGAAGTCTAAGAAACGAAAATCCCTTGAAATATGAATAATTTGTTTAAAAAAAAAATAAAAAGATCGGGAACGTATCAACAAAGAACGTTGAAAAAAAATCGTGATTCAATTTTTAAGACTAACAGCTCTGCATAGAAATCGATTGGTTTTTACTTCTGGATCCCTTGTGGATCAAAATACATCGGCCATTAACAATCCGCAAGAGCAAGATATTCTTGTGTAAGAGTTTTCTCCACAAATAACTAACTAGTGCCAATTTAGACGACTAAGGTAAGTGTTTTTTAGTTTGTATCATATTCATACGCATAATATGTAGTTTTTTTTTTAGATATAGATCCAAGCTCAGATGTTGCTTCTGCTGTTTTAAATTACAGTGCATATAATGATGATGAAACATCAAATGAGGATGTCTCAGAGATGGAGGGAAATATGATGTTCCGGTCTCATTTGCGAGAATCCAACACCAAATAACGCACACGGCATTAAAAGTCATATGTCTTAATGCGATCTCTTCATACGATGTTTTAATGCGATGTTTAGTGCTATATTTTAATGCGATATTATTAGTATACGTTAAGGGAAATGCTAGGCAAAGAATAGCACCAAAAAGTTCAAATTAAGGTTATCTGAAATCGGAATCGGAATCATAAAATTTTAATTTAAAATGTTGACCGGAAGTAAAACTTTTTTCGGACATTCAGCAGACACTTCTTAATCCGTCTGTATTTCAGCAATCACTGGAACAATAAACATGGCTCACACTTTTTTGATTTTTTATTGTATACTTTGAGATACTTTTATTGGTGCTAAAGTCCTACACTATAAAGGCCTATAGCCGTGTTTCGGCGTCAAGTTACTAGCCAGCTCGGTAGAATTTTACATGTTAATCCCAACAAAAAAGTGTGTATAAGACCATGTTTCCACCTGTAGAACGTATTGTGTTCCACTTAAAGAACTTACTCTATATACCTATTTCGCTCTTCACTTTGTGTTTTTCGTTTTTTTTTTTTCAAAATGGCGGAAATTAAATTTTTGGCTAGAAAATGTATATGCAGACTACTTATTTCTCCCTTCCATAATGTGTTTTCCACCACTATTTACAGGAAGCGACAATATTTTGGCACACACACTAAAAAAAAAAGCAACACGAAAGAGAACGTCAAGCGTTATTCACTCAATCTTTATAAATACAGAGAATCACTGTACATAACATCTCATAAGTCTCTTGAAGTTACCCCTCTCACCATCGCACCAATTATTATTTTCTACACGATTTCTACACGTAGAAACATGGACCATATAAGTCTGCAATCAGAATCAGATATAAATGCTTTGACTGTTAAGTGTACATGGCGCTACGAGTGAGTTGAAGAAAAATATTCGTCTCTTAATACTTGGTTGCACTGCTATGGGCAGCGTTCGAAGATGAATTCAAGAACTTTGCAGTGTGTCTGTTCTGTCACAAAATATTTAAAATATTTATTTTTATGTCCTATTCTTCGAGTTCCGATAGTGCAACTTTGGTGTCTTTTTTTAAGAGAAACCGTGAATGTCTGTCCAAAAATATAGTGCTTACAACCTAGTTTGACATTTCTCCTATGTAACGGCATGTGAACCATGTAAATCGGTTCAGTGATTGCTGAAACATAGACGGATTAAAATTGGTCCTTAACAAGCCTTAACTTCTGGTGAAATTTTATATTTTAAATTTAACCTTTCCGGTTCGGATTTTTGTGTGAATTAAATTCTATTTTGGTGCTTCTCTCTGATAACCATTAGCAACATCATCTGTAAATCATCATTTTCAAAACTAAAAATGAGTTAAAAGTGAACATAGCCGTCTTATTGTTTGCTGCGCAAACACTTTACGCCGAAACTTGGTTTATATACAGGGGTAGCAAAGAGCTACCATAATTATTGTCTTTTATGATTTTTACCTTCAAATAAATAATATGATTACTATCCAATTTTAATTTAACAATTTTAAAAAAGAACACAATTTTAAAGAATCAAGAATCTTCACGAAAAATAATAATTTATTTACACCATCGTTTTCGACTGGTTTTCAGCTAGTATAATAAACGTCCAGCTTTCATCAAGCCATGTTTTAATGTGCAGTGAACTAACTTCACGGGAACTTACTTCACATGGGAATTAACTTCACCACTAGTGGAAACTAATTTCACTTTATAACTTTTCTAAATAGCTCGCTAAATTTTAGATATTTTTTGTAACCGAATAACAATTAAGTAGTCCCTAAGTTCAGATCCATTATTTTCAAACTAATTTCAAACAAAATTAAAAAATGCAGCCATCTTAAAAAAAAAAAATTAACACCTCCAACAAGCTGGATTCAATGCAAACTTAAAACAATCTTCATTGCATAAACATAAGCTAAGAACATAACCGCACCATTCCGCGCATCCGTCCGTTGTCTTCTAACCAAAACCAACCAAGCAACCAACAACATAACAAAGTACACATACCATTAAAGAATAGTATTAGAAAAATGTCACCTAAGTGAACAAGCATTGCATTCATTCAGCCCGGCAAAGAATGTTTCCAACAAAATCAACAAATCAACAGACACCACCAAGAACCCAACAGAAGCGGCAGTCTGGTGGCATGCAACATCAGCACAATATACCAGCAATATAGCCAAAGCCTTATAGCCAAATCATCGCAGCATCAGAATCAGCACCATTATAGGCTGCGGCAGCAAGAAGAAGCAAGTAAAGCATTTCTTGAATCCCAAAGCCTTGATTCCTCTCGCCAGATGAAGGTGGTATGTGTTCCGATGTTTCAATATGTTGTTATGTTCGATTGTGGAGCTGCAATTCCTTGTTTCTGCCACCAAACCCTCGTCCCCCATTAAGACAGAAAACATTCAAAGAAATAAAAGAAAAAAAGAGAAAAAATAGCTTGCATCCCAAGTCCACATAGAGAGAAAGACAAGCAACAATCCTGTCTGATCGGTTCGATAACTTTGGTAGGCTGCTGTGTTTGTCGTCGCTTCTGTTCCTGTTGCGAGATCTCGTGTTCTGTCGGTGGAGCCGTAATGCCGTGTTGTTGTCGTTGTTATTTCGTATCTCAACACAAAAAGCCAACTGTGTCACTAACCGTCAGCAACAGCAGCCAGCAATAGCAAAGCGGCCAAACGACACAAGAAGCATACCGATTCAACTGATTTGGTCAGAAATGGTGGTTCTTATAGCCGACTCAGTCCTTCCAGCCTGCGGCCAGTCCAAGCCAATTGAAGTCAGGCCACAGAACACGATGACAGTTCAACCCGCACTTAGATGGCATTAAAATCGATGTCTTAGAATTATTAACTGTTTGGAATGCAATGGCAACATTGCTTAGCCATGGAATTTATTAAGTTATAAGCAATCGCATGGATGAGATATATGTGGGCACACATCTTCTCGTGGGATCGATAACTCGCACTTTTGGTTATATAAAGTGTTCCCTTTGGACCTTAGAGGCATCTTCTTAACACAAAAGGTTATGTATGTTTTTTTGTTTGCGGTCAACCAAAATCACAAAAAAATCTGCGAATCTTTTGGAGATGGACACCATCAATATTATTTATTAATGCCATGGGAACTCTATCATTAATCATTTCGATTTTCGATAACCTGACAGTTTGGTCGTGTTTTGGTTAAAGAAAAAGAGATGTCCAGGGGTAAGATTTTTGATATCATGTGTTGTGGTATTTCTTTGTTTTTTTTGTTTTTTGTGTGTAACCATCAGATTCCACTGAATTATAGAGATATTTTTTTTGGCACAAATGATGGAGATGGAAGGCTTTTTTATATGAAGGTGTTGAGTAGGATGGTGATGATGTCGATTTATCGAATCTTTCAAGAGTTTAGACACGATTTACAATCAGATGAGTCATTATTATCGGAAGGTTTGAAGGTTTGAGCAAAATGACATGCAAGTGATTATTGAAACATGATTTTAGGAACCAGGAAATGTTTTCATGTCAATGGTTTGAAAATGATGTACGATGTTGGTAAAAATAAAATATAAATAAATGTTGCGTAAAATTGCATACAAACATTTCTTTTAAGGTTTTTTATTTTGAATACTGCATCATAGTCCAGTCAAAATAATCCTGAAAAAGACAAGACAAATAAAGCAAAAAATTCTTGTAGTTCCATTTTTTCGGGAATTTGTAGGGGAGGTTCTTCTGATGCAAACACAATAAAAAATCTCTTGTGATATGGGTCCCGCCCGGTGATTGGAGCGTGTTTGAAAGGTACCTTTCTACGGTTGTGTCCGTGTATCCCGAAAACGGATCGTCAAAGAAAAAAAAATGTTCCAAAACAAAATGAAGCTGAAAAAAATTTCTACAATTATTTGGCAAAAAAGAACTATTTTCGAAATATCAGCACTGGAAAATGAAAGAAAATTCAAAAAATTAAAATTTTTATCAAACTTCTTGTTCTAACTTCTTTCTAGTGTATATGGTAGTGTGCGTGAAATCCAATGTTTCTGATTTCTTGCAGACTTGTTTATGATGTTGGCCTAATGAATAATCCAAGTTTTTGACCTCGAGCGCTGAACGCCAACTTTGTCAAAAATCGAAAAAACTGCGAAAATTTCAAATTTTTTTTTTCAGATTTCAGCGATTGTAAAACTAAAGGAATAGTTTTTGACATATCGTTTTCAAGACGTTTTTAAAGTTAACTAAATTTGCTACAATATTAGTTTTTAATTGTCTCTATTGACCCAAGAGATACAGCATTCTAAAGTTTATCATTTTTCCGAAATTAGCTATATTTTGCAATACTCTGTAGAACCCTCTTAGTCCGATACCGCAAATACAGGAGTTCTGATGTTTTGCAGACTTATTTATAATATTGGCCTTATGAATAATCATCCTTCAAACTTTAACGATTTTTCCCCAAAAGGACTAGTTAGTACCTTTTTAGAACGTTTTCAAAAGCAAACAAAATTGGCACAATATAAGACTATAATTGTTTCTGTAGACCCAAAATTTACCAAATAAAGTTCGAAAAAATGATAAACTTTGAAAAGCTGTATCTCAAAAACTACTGAGTCTCCAGAAACAGTTAAAACCTTATATTGTATAGCAAATTAAGTTAACTTTAGAAGAGATAGGGACAAAATCCCGATTAGACAAAATCCCGACAGTTTCCAGCGACAAAATTTGAAAAATCCCGACTGATAAAATCCCGAATGCCAAAATCCCAACTACCTTAAAAATTATCGACACGTTTTCGTACCTACTTTTGCACTACATATTTAAACAGAATTTACGAAGGATATTATTTTAAAAATATAACAACAACTCAGTAAAATTAATTTTCTTTGCTTTTTCGGACACGAACAAATCTATTTATTGAGAAAACTACTACTGGGCTCCTTTTGCCCACATCACATAAAATACCTAGTTGAGGAGATTCAATTTTAATATCTATAATATAAAATATTCTTTACCCTCGAAACTATGAATGCATACAATTTTTTGTTTAAAAAAATTATTTTCTTATTTTATGTGCAAGATTTTGCCAGTCGGGATTTTGGCAGTCGGGATTCTGTCAGTCGAGATTTTGGCAGTAAGGATTTTTTTCAGTCGGGATTTTAGCAGTCGGGATTTTGAGATACAGTATTTTTTCAGTTGGGATTTTAGAATCCGGGATTTCGTATCAAACTCATATTGTTTCAAACTCTTATTTTGTATACCACCAACACAAAATTCTCGAGATTCAAGAATCCGCACGGCTGGCGAAACCTCTGCGTAAGCTTTTCCACCCTGAAATACAGTGATATAAAGATCCTTGCAAGTATAACGTTTACAAAGTTTTATCAAAATCGTATGACCCGGAAAAACTAATACTAAAGATATTACCTCTCATATAAAGATTTTAGTTTATCCGAATAATCTCGAAAACGGCTCATACAATTTTGATAAAACTTTGTAAAGGTTATAGTTACTTGCAAGGATCTGAATATAACTGCATTTGAGGATTTTGGCTTAAAATGCAAATAACGGAGATTTATCGTTAACGGTTCTGTACAAATTCGACCGGAACTTTATAACGGCTGAACTGATTTCATTTATATTCGGTATGCCTTCTTAGTTAAACATCCAACACAAGATGGTCTTTTAAAATTTTTAGCTGAACAACACAGAAAGAAAAATACGATGATTTAAAATTTCATGAATAAAAATTTTTGTATTTCTATAGTTTGCAATAAGAGCAAGTTCGTGCGACCTAGTCGTGTATATTATTTTTGTTAAATAGGCTTAATGGTAAAACATATTGTTTTTTTTTTCAATTAATGGGATATCGACATTAAAAAGTTTTTTAAAAAGAGCCAAATACTAGTGAAAAAGTGCAGTGTTCTCAAAAAACAGACTTAGTAAATTTTTAACACTTTTTCTCGAAATCCGTGAATGGTACGATGAAATTTTTGAGAAATTTTTTGTAGAAAATTGTATAAGCTACAATTTTTTCTCAACACTTTTTGCAAAAAGTCGATTGTTTCCGAGAATTTAGCATAAAACTGAATTTCAACCCCTTCACCCACTCCTCAAAAAAAAAAAATTAGTTCAGGGCCAAATTATGAGTACATTTAAGGATTTGCGATTTGCTCAAGACATCAAAACAAAGGTTTCCAGCAAAGTCTAGCTTAATCGGAATTATTTCGAAGTAAAACTCTAATTTTACTGGGCTAATCGATTTAAATCCCCTAACTTTTGATTACCTCAGGCTACCAATGATATTTAGTATACAAAATGTGAAATCAAAAAACATTGTATGAGCCTTTTAACTAATATTTTAAAATAATTAAATAAAGAAACACAAAAAAAAAAAAACAGTTCTAACGATGTCACTTATAGAACCCTAGGTGGTAACATAATTTGAACCTGGCTTTACAAAACAAACATTTCCAACAATTTCTCTTAACAAAATATCCTTTTTTGCAAACTCTATTAGATAATTAACAGACAAAAAGAAACTTCTATACTTCATGGACAATTGGCTCCTGGAGTGCATTTAACAATCTATTGCGAACCTGTGAAAAAGATTCCAATATAACGATGATTATCATCATAGGTAACATATTATCAAGAAGTTCATCAATGCAGCAAGACCAGACTTAGAAAAAAAAAACAAAAACAAAAACACTTCATTCACATCGTTCACTGGATACCTACATATAGTGAGGAGACATTACTTGTAACTGGGCTTGCTGACTGTCATTGACGAAGATGGTCGTCTCTATTGATGATGTTTGGAATTGGAATCAACAACCTCTTTTTTTTAAATTCATTCCCTTGATCTTTGTTTGAATCCTCTTTTCGAGCAAACTGTATTAGGTATATTTATACTAGAATGTAAGTTAAAGCAGAATGTATCCTCCGTGTCTTGTCATCGTACATCGTTCAACGAAGACGTAACGTTGTCATTTCATTGAAGCTGCAATGTCACAACATTTTTATCTCTTAAACGGGAAAAACTTCATCTTTAATTACTGACAGGAGAAGGCATATAAGTTGGGGAGAAACAGAGGACAAGAAAGAACTTCCATCTTAATTTTCTTCTATTTTGTTTTAAGATTTTAAAAACTAAGATATTTGTATGGCTATAGATATACTGCTCCTAATACTCGAGACCTATTCCTTCGTGAAAATTCATGAACTTGTGTGAAAATAATTAAAGAACTTCTGTTCCGCTTGGCATTCTAAAATGAAGATCAATGGAAACTCTCTGCAAAACATTAAATGACATCACGACATGCACTTAATGTCTGCTGATCCTAGTATGAACATATAATTGACTACAATCCCACATCCCTTTTTACGGTGATAAGAAAGTATAGAATTTTGTAAAACTAGCTTTATAATAGGCAAGACGAGTATTTCAATTGTCTATTGTACTTTAAATACAAAAATAAAGCAGAAACTGCATTATGAATCAAATTTTAAAAGTCGAACTATACCGTGAGTCGTATAACATTGTCTAGTTCTTAAATCCCAGCCAAATTGATAGGATGACGTGACAAAACCCTCAATTCTCCAAAAAATTGGAAGATATTTGATTCTACTGACACTTTCACTACCACCAGAAGACTTAGACCAGGGGTGGAATCGCGTAAGATGATAGTTGATTGTCACATTTTTGATCATCACTTGTGATCAAATTGATTTTTCCTTCTGCGTAAGGTGATCACATCCACCAATTCAACTCAATTCAACTTTGTTCAATTTGTCAGTGACATTTGTGAAAAACATTGTTGCCGTAGTCATATTTTCAAGTAAATTCATTGAAATTGTTGTTTTTTTAGTGAATAAATGCAATAATTCTAAATTTAACCATTTATTTTCGATTGTTGTATACTCATATGGTAAAAGAAATATTGTTTTTGATGATTTGGTGACTAAAATTGAAAAAACGTTAAAAATTTTATAATGTTTTGTATGCGAGTGGTAACTCTAGTCACATTGCCACAAAAAATAAAAATAAAACGTCAATTTCATGAGAAGATGTATCACAATATTTTGGTGATTGGTTTTTAGCTATCACTGTGATGATCACCTTACGCAGACAGAAAGTGTAGATTTTGACTGTCACTTACCACAAATCACCTTAGCCGATTCCACCCCAGGATGTGTCAATATGTCAAGTTGTTTGGCTTAAAAATAATGGCTCACATTTTTAAACGAAAATTAAATATTAAATAAATAAATTAGGCGCAAAATTTTAAACGATTTAGCATCATACTTAAACATATTTAGCATCACACTAGGTTAAAAAACTATTGTTTTATTACTTAGTATGATTCTAAGTACGTTCTAGGATAATGCTAAATCGTTTAAAATTTTGAGCCAATATATTGTTATCAATGCTATGAGGCCATGACCATGTTCATGACCATCTTTTACAAATCTATTGGCCATCTAGGTGTGGACTTTGACAACATGTGACAATCGTTTCAAAGGGAACAAAATGGGTGTTATTTTATTGTCAATGAGAACAAAACAAAGTAGATGTTCTCATTAACAAAAAAAAGTATAGGTATATAATATGTTCACATTCTCATTATCAAATGTAGAATACTATACCGCAGATTTAGTCGAATTCACTTTGGCTAACTTAAAGTTGTACTTAAACTTTAAGTTAGCCAAAGTGAATTCGACGAACAGCAACAACTCAGCGATTAACTAGCTAATGTTTCCTTAGATTAAATATAAGCAATAATTGAAGAATAAAGCCAGATGGAGGAGATGCTTTTATAGACATGCTTTTATGGAACAGAAGTATGTACCAAATTTGTTAGAAAAACTTTCAACATCATTTTTGTTCAATTGTTGCATTTTGACATAAAATCTGACAAGTGAAAATTCAATATTGTATAAAAATCGTTAGAGTCGTTATCGAGGAATTTAGCAAAAAATAAATTAATTTTATTGGAGGTACCACTTATAACTGGGTTAAAAATCAATAGCTCCTGCTCCATCTTCTATTATCTTTGTTCAAACTATACTCTGTTCATTTGGTATTCGCACCACAGGCTTTATGGGAAAGCTTTTAAAAAAAAAGTGATGCCTGCCGCAGTTTGCACATACACCCGGATTTGCATTGAAATTGTTAGTGTAATTTCAATTGAACCACGTATATGCCACCAAGATCGACCTGCTTCCCGGCTGCAAGACGAGAAGACTTTTCGATCGCCTTCAACAATAACCCTCATCGTCGTACCTGAGTATCTGAACAGAGTTGCCATTCTCCAGATTAAATGATTTTCTTTTCGTTATTGTTATTGGACTGTAGAATTAATGCTTTAAGAGCATTCTTCTTTTTAAAAGAAAAAACGTTTTGATCGTTTAATGTTATTCTTTTTTTTTTCATTTTTAGTTTTTTTTTCTATGCTATTTGCTTGAGTTTTTCAAGAAGTTCGGTTCAGTTATTAATTGTCATTTTGAATGAATAAAAATAATGTGTTTTAAAAGGAAACACTTGACAATTTCATGAACTCTAATAAGCAAATTCTAATAAATTAATTGTATTTGATAACTTACTAATACACCCACTAATTTTGCTGTTACAATTAAAAAAATAATGGAAACCAAAAAAAAAATTTGTGTGTGGTGCAGATATGTCGCAACAAAAAAGACCATGGTATTTTAAGCGATTAGTAAAAGTGTTATTTTGAAGAGTGAAAGTGACTGCAGGAAATCGTTGACGCAACCAACAACTTGTATAAGCTGTTAAGAAAACTTACTGGGGAAACCCTTAAAAAACGCGCTTTAAATCAATATTGAAAAATCGCGAAAATTCTAAAAGTTCTTCGCCCTAAATGTAGCGAAAGTAAGTCAAACAAATAAATGTTTGCAAATGAAACGAATTCCTTCGCTTTAAACCAAAGTATAGAATTCATATTCGCCTCGAGGCGAACGTTCGACTCGCGAACCGTAATAAGGGCCATTAATAAACAGTTGGTAACCCTATCGATATTTTTGAGAGATAAGCCGCAATTTATAAAGCGACCATTACACGGTCAGTCAGAGGACGTCTGTCATCTACACATATAGTTAGTCATCATACAAAATCAAAAGGGTTTTTTACAAACACTATACTACAGATTGATGTCAAATGACTGACCGTGTAAAGGTAGCTTAATGCTCTTTAATGCAATCCTGTTACGGCTTTGAAATTAAGATAGGTTATTGAAATCCATAATAGTCAGGGTGAAATGCAAATATCCTATTTGGCGTATGCCAACTGCCACTGTTGGTGCATGTATAAGTATAACAGGAAAATAATGCCTTCGGAGGAATACTAGGTGTAGTTGACTGGACTTGAATTCAGACGTCCGCGTTAGTATATCCACTAACAACTTAATCATTTAGACGGGACAAAGTGGTCAATTTGTTTCTTTTTTTTATAATTTAATATTTTATGGAAACAAATAAAAAGGCTGAAAGGTTAATAAATAAAAATTATCAAATTTTATTGTCAGCCATAAAAAAATCATTGGTTGAATCCTTTTGCCTGATTCACATGGCGTACTCCCTCCCGCTATGACATAACGGCGCCAAATATATTACATAATGGCAATTTGAAGATCATTAGTTCTACAGGGTGAGTCATGAGCAATGCGACAAAATGCTAGGGCGTGTAGGTTGCGTTGAGACAAGAAAAAAATCGTATGGGAGGGGGGGTCTATTCCCCTCCGTTTAGCCGGGAGGGGCAATTTTCGAAAAAAACTGACTTAAAATGGGAAAAAAAATTTTTTAAATCAACGGCTTCATTCACTATGCTGAGCGATACGTTTTTGAAAAGCCAATAACTTTTTCTTTCATTCTGTGTTTAAATAAATCTATTCTAAGAAATAGTTTTTGAAATATTAATTTTCAAAGTCAAAATTTTGAAAAAAAAAATTGAAAAAAGAATTTCAAATATATTTTTTTTTAAATTTTACGTAATTAAGTGCTAATTTTAATTTCAAAATTCAATGCTGTTATTAATTTTAAGTCAAAAACAGAAAACCGGATGCCAAAATGTATCTTAGTTTTTGAGAAATTAAAAAAAAATTAAAAGTAAAACTTGTAAGTAAAGTAAAAAGTGAATTCGTTTTTTTTTATTATTTGATTAAAATCGGATGGTATGTAAAAAAAAATAAAAAAGGGATAATTCCCTAATTAATAATTGACCTGAGCAGGTCAAATTTGGGAAAACCAAAAAAAAAGTGTTTTTCTTGGAAAAAAATACTTCTAGTTTTTCTTAATTTCTCAAAAACTAAGACAAATTTTGGCATCCGGTTTCCTGATTTTGACTATAAATTAATAAAAGCATTGAATTTTGAAATTAAAATTAGCACTTAAATACGTAAAATTTTGAAAAAAATGAATTTGAAATTTTTTTTTAAATTTTTTTTTTCAAAATTTTGATTTTGAAAATTAATATTTCAAAAACTGTTTCTTAGAATAAATTTATTTAACCACAGAATGAAAGAAAGTTATTGGCTTTTCAAAAACGTATCGCACAGCATTGTGAATGAAGCCGTTGATTTTAAATAATTTTTTTCCCATTTTAAGTCAGTTTTTTCGAAAATTGCCCCTACCGGCTAAACGGAGGGGAATAGACCCCCCCCTCCCATACGATTTTTTTCTTGTCTCAACGCAACCTACACGCCCTAGCATTTTGTCGCATTGCTCATGACTCACCCTGTATATGCCATGGTAGTACCTATTTTCTGTTCGATTATGCACATTTAAACATTCGCACTCAGTGTTTCAATTCAAAGTCAAAAGAAGTCATCCGTCGTGGTTGTTGTCATTGACCAATAGCGGAGGAACGAACGCCGCCGCCGTCATCAGCCAAAGAATAAACCAAACGGAATGCGTTGCGCAAGCCTTAAATGGCCTAAGAAACGCGACAAGTAAGGCGCCAGTTTACTAAATTGTATTTGTTGCTTTAAACCCCCCGTTGAATTCTCCTTATATCTTTTCTTATTCTATAATATTTACTGCGGGATTCTTAGGCTTGGGTGATGAGAGAACTTAATAATACAAGCAAAAAAAAAAACAGGAAAAATACTTGTTGCCTGTGGAATGGTCACATTAATCTCACTTTGAAGAAACCACTACCATGGCAAGTGGATAAGTGCATCACATTGATCCTGGGTTAATGTTTTATCTGTGGATTTTACCTAACACCAGAAACCTACATTAAGACACCTTAAAATTAATTATATAGTTTCCTTGGAAGTGGTTTCTTCAAGACTTCTAATAATATATTGAGTGTGACAAAGTTTTAAATAAAAATACCATTAGCTATTTAAACTAAATTTTTTTTCATCTTTTGAAGAAAAAAAACTTATTTTGAACTTTTAGAGACCTAAAGCACCTGGTTCGATTCCTGGTCGCATGAGTTGTTTTTTTTGTATTTTTTTTTTGTATGAACTAATTATTTACACCGACTAGAGCGCCCCCTACGGACTTTTTCATTTTTGCTTTATAATTTAATTAAAGTCTCAACATTTTGTATCATTTTAAATACATAAAAATGAAGTGCTTAATGTTTGGAATGTCAAAATAACAGCTTCTTACAAGATGCATATAAACACATATGTATACGGTATACAGGGTGATTGGTTTAAGGTGCACCAAAAACTTTGAGCGTGAAGGTGGGGTTAAGACAAGAAAAAAATCGTAGAGGAGGGGGGTCTATTTCCCTCCGTTTAGGCGGGAGGGGCAATTTTCTAAAAAATTTACTTAAATCAGAAAAAAAATTATTTAAAAACAACGGTGAGTGATAGGTTAGGTTAGGTTTGCGGGTTGCTGTAGGAGAGCCAATAGCTCAGCCCCAGCGCACTTAGGTCAATGTAGACCCATTGTGATGCCCATTTGAGGTTTTACCAATTCCTCCTCTTACCATACTCGTAGTCCATGTTTAGTTCCTTAGTATCATCCCGGGGTGTTCAACCATCCGTTTCCTCTTGTAAATCGATGTAGATTTGATATTGGGCACTCTGATAGTTCTTTGATGCTTTCGAAGAAGTATTTCCCCAGAGTTTTATTTCTTAGATGGCAGAGGCTGGGGCAGTGACAGAGGTAGTGGGTTATATCCTCATGTTCTTCCTCGTCACTGCAACCTCTACATAGATCGTTTTCAGTTAGACGTAGTTTTTTGGCGTGATATCTTAGCATGTTATGGCCAGTTAAAACACCTACCAACGTCGATACTGACTTCCTGTCTTTTTGAATGATTGCATTCGTTCTATTTTTATCGTACTGCGGTCACAGTTTCCTAGCTACCTCACAAGTGTTTAAGTTTGCCCATCTCGAGTTTGCTTTTGCCAGGATTTCACACATTATACTATTTTTGAGGTCGCATAACGGTGGTTTCACGCTCCTTTCTGAGAGTTCTAGGCTAAGTGCTGAGCCTTTTCTTGCCAATTCATCAGCTTTTTCATTTCCCATGATGCCCGCGTGACCGGGGACCCAGCAGAGTGTTATATTATGCTGTGTGGCAAGAACTTTAAGCTCTTCGCGACAGCTTTTCACAAGCTTGGACTTTATTTCAACAGAAGAAATTGCTTTTATCGCTGCCTGGCTATCTATGAGAATGGTAATATCCTCTCTGGGTAGTGCCATCATTGATGCCACTTTGGCAGCTTTCGTTACTGCTAGAACCTCTGCTTGGAATACACTGCTGTTATTGGGAAGTCTGATTGAGCCTTCTATATTCAAAACTTCTGAGAAGAAGCCAGCCCCAGTACCTACATCCATTTTTGAGCCGTCTGTAAAGATGGATTTGGTTGTAGGTTGTAAGACTTCATTATTGATCCACTTCTCTCTACTTGGGAACAAGCATTGAAATGGCCTTTCAAAATCTGTAAAGGGAACTATGTAGTCAGACTCTACATTTGTTCCTATGTGGAAGTTCAAAATTTCAGAGTGTCCAGTTAAACTGGATCTCCATAGATTAGATTGGCTAATCCTGAGAGCGCTTTTTGCTGCAGTTTCCTGCATATAAAGGTCAAGTGGCAGAAGGTTAAGTATGGTTTCTAAGCCCGCCGTGGGTGTCGTGCGCAAGGCACTGGTTGATCCAATACATGCAAGTCTCTGGATGTTAGTCAATGCCTTAAGGTTTGTAGCTTTGTTAGCGGCTTTCCACCAAACTAAGCATCCATACGTCAATATCGGTCTCACTATCGCAGTGTACATCCATAGAATTACCTTGGGTTTTGGGCCCCAGTTTTTCCCAAAAATTCTGCTGCATGAGTAGAATGCGATGGATGCCTTTTTGACTCTTTCTTGGACATTCATTTTCCAGTTCAATTTCCTATCAAGTATGATTCCCAGGTATTTCGCGCTTTCGGATAACTTAAGGGGTGTGCCTTCAATTGATGGCAGATTGAATTGTGGAATTATTCGTTTGTTCGTAAATAGAACTAGTTCTGTTTTTTGGGGATTAATACCTAAGCCGCATTTTTGGGCCCATTTGTGAGTGATACAAAGCCTTGTTATTTATTTATTTATTTATTTATAACTAAATAATTTACAAAATTAATTTATAAACTATTTTTTAAAGGAAGACACTAGGGCAGCAAGGCCATATAGTGTCGTTTTTTGAAAAGCACAAATAATTCACACGTTTATTTAGTTAAACCTTTATTTTGTTTGGGAATGCTCGTTTGAAACATAAACAACAAACCTCATCCTTTTCTGTCTTTATACAGGGTGATTGGTATAAGATGCACCAAAAAGCTTGAGCGTATAGGTGGGGTTAAGACAAGAAAAAAATCGTATGGGAGGGGGGTCTATTTCCCCCCGAAAAAAAATTATTTAAAAACAAACAATGATACAAAGACTTGTTATATCTTTTTGGAAAGCCAGAAAACTACTCTTTTGTTTTATTTTTAATTTATCTTATTTTTGAGAAATTAGGAAAATACTAAAAGCACTTTTTCAAAATAAGGTGAAATCTGGTTAATCTGGTTAAAAACAATTAACTGGATTAACCAGATTTCACATTTTTTTGAAAAAGTGCTTTTAGTATTTTCTTAATTTCTCCAAAACTAAGATACATTTTGGCATCCGGTTTTCTGTTTTTGACTAAAAATTAATAAAGGCATTGAATTCTGAAAATAAAAATAATAGTTAATTACATAAAATTTTGAAAAAAATTAGATTAAATTTTTTTCTTTAAATTTTTTTTTCAAAATTTTGAGTTTGAAAATTATTTTTTTTAAAACTGTTTACTTAAACAACTTAATTTAAAAATAAAATAAAAGAGCAGTTTTCTGGCTTTCTAAAAAGATATAACAAAGCTTTGTATCATTCACCGTTGTTTTTAAATAATTTTTTTTCTGATTAATGTCAATTTTTTAGAAAATTGCCCCTCCCTCCTAAACGGGGGAAAATAGACCCCCCTCCCTACGATTTTTTCTTGTCTTAAATCCACCTACACGCTCAAGCTTTTTGGTGCACCTTAAACCAATCACCCTGTATACGTACTCATAACAAACAAATATTATTTTTAAAATTTTGGCCTGATAGGATTATAATACAAAATTTATATGTCTTACCAAATTATTGAAAAATTTTACATCTAAAGATTGATGTTAACATACCTGAAATAAATGGAAAGAAATTTATTAATATTTGAATTATAAGAAAATGCTTTTATTTATTTAAATGTTTTTTTTTTTTTCATCATCATCATCGGCTCGACAACCGGGGTCCGGTCCTGGCCTCCTTCAACAAGTCTCTCCACCTATCCCGGTCTCGAGCCGACGCCATCCAGTTGCGCACCCCAAGGCTCCGGGCGTCCTGGTCTACGCCATCTCTCCAGCGCAAGCATGGTCTACCACGCTGTCGTCTGCCATAGAATGTACCACAAAGAACTTTCCGAGCAGGTTCCTCTTCGCTCATGCGAGCTAGGTGCCCTGCCCACCGAAGTCTACCGAGCCTAATTTTTGTCACTATATCTGCTTCAAGGTAGATTGCGTACAATTCATGATTGTACCGTCTCCGGAATCGTCCTTCCTCACATATGGGGCCAACAATTCTCCTTAAGACTTTTCTCTCGAACGCGGCTAAGAGGGCAGAGTGCCTTTTGCTAAGCACCCAAGTCTCGGATCCATATGTGAGTACTGGCAGAACCATGGTCCTGTACAGCAGTAGTTTTGAAGTTATGGTGAGATTTCTGGATTTGAAGAGCTTTGACAGACTGTAGTAGGCTCTGTTGGATTTGAGAAGCCGCCCGCGTATTTCTTCTTCTATATTGTTATCGGCTGCTACTATTGACCCAAGGTATTTAAAGGATTGCACCACTTCAAATTCGTGCTCCGCTACCTTGATTGTTTGACCAACTGTTCCTCTCGCATTCGACGCCACCATGTACTTTGTTTTACCTTCACTAATGTGCAGCCCCAGATTTTGTGCCGCCTGCTCGATCTGGATGAAGGAATCGTGTACAGCTTGCTCGGTTCTTCCGATGATGTCGATGTCGTCTGCGTAAGCCAGTATCTGGCTGGACCTGTTGACGATGGTCCCTCTTGTTGCCGTGCCAGAGTCACGGATTGCTTTCTCCAACGCCAGGTTGAAGAGGAGGCAGGCCAAACCATCCCCTTGTCGGAGTCCATTAAAGATGTTGATTGGTCTGGATAGCAATCCGGCTATTTTTACTTGGCTTGTTACGTTGGTCATGGTCAACCTACATAGTCGTGTCAATTTATTTGGGATGCCGAATTCTCTCATGGCTTTGTAAAGTTCTACCCTGGCTATGCTATCATAGGCGGCCTTAAAGTCTATAAACAGGTGGTATGTTGGGATGTTAAATTCTAGACATTTTTCCATCGCCTGCCTAAGGGTAAAGATCTGATCAGTTGTTGATTTGCCTGGAATGAAACCACACTGATATTGTCCGATGATGGTTTTAGCGTATGGGGTTATCCGGTCTTGTAGGATAGAGGAGAGTATCTTATAGGCGGTACTCAACAACGTGATACCTCTATAGTTGCTGCACGTTGTGACATCTCCTTTCTTATGTATGGGGCATATTATACCTTTTCGCCAGTCTTCTGGCATTTCTTCACGCTCCCACACGTGCACTATAATATCATGAATTGCCTGACGTAGAGCTGGCCCACCGTGTTGAAATAATTCGGCTGGTATACCATCAGCTCCCGGGGCTTTGTTTTTCTTTAGCCGGTCTATAGCCTTCTCAACCTCTTCTATGCTTGGTGACGGCAACATAGGGTATTCGTCTTGAAGCAGTGGAGCCTCCACTTCTGCAGTGAGTTGACCATTTAGCAATTCATTAAAGTACACTTCCCATCGCTCCAGTATGCTTTGTGGATCGGTGATCAGATTTCCCTCTCCGTCCTTGCAGTATGTGCAGCGTGGTGTGTACTGCGTCATGTTTCGGATGGATTTTTTTTTTTTAGGTATTTTAAAAAAAAATTTGGCATACCTAAACTATAAAAAAAGCAAAATAGGTTGCTAAATAAATTTAAATTCTTTCTTTTTCTTTACTATTTTAGTTTGCACTACTTAAAGCTAAGAAATTTACGAACTTTTTAGTTTGTGATTGCGATAAATGAAAACAATATATAAAAAAACATCTTATTGATCTCAAAAATTTTAAATTTTAAATTAAAAGAAAACGATTGTAGTTTTTTCCTATTAAGTTTGTATTTTATATACATTTCAAGTCTTATGCGACTCATCATTAGCAATACACTTAAAATGTTTCAAAGAAATACAAACTTAAAACAGAACAAAAAAAGAACATTTCAAATTTCTGTAAAACTAGACCAAAGTATAAACAAAGAAGAAATAATCTTGCCGCAATCCCCGTTTATAAGCTGGTCGCTCTGGATTGTTTAACTTACACTCATATAAGTTTTTTGAAGTTGTAAAGAGATTAAGTTTTCGATGGTATTGTTGAAAAACACTTTAAATTCCTTCAATGTTCAATTTATCAAATTTGATATATCTAAGTTACACAATTTGTGTCTGATTTTCAGTGTATCATGTATCATATTTGATACAAGTTATAAATATTGGAAGTTTTAATCACTTTGGCGAAGAATATCTGTCATGAATCTATCTCCCCAACTATTGAACTTCATATTATACTAATTCCCGAGTTCCGATGTAACTACATATATGGAATTTTAAACAATGGTCAAAACATTGAAAGTGCGGGTAAAAGATATTTTAGATAACTTGGAAAACAAGCAAAAAATTAAATTTAACATAAAACCTGTTCTAGTTAAAAGATAAATTGTAAAATATCCTGTAGATATAACAATAGAATATAGCAAAATAACATCGTGTGAGTTTTTTTCTTAACTACCTGACCTGTATAATGTAAATCTATCTGCATGTGCAATTGTGCTTACACAAACTTTATCACACAAATTGGAATATTAGACATCAAATACAAATGTTCTACCCAAAATGATTCTGGCTATGTCTGACCGAGTTCTACATAAGAGTTTATTTGTGCGCGACTAGCCATAGGTGGACACAGCTAGCCAAACCATTTCATCTACTATTGGATTCAGGTAGATAATGAGACATGATACTGCTCTTCACAGCCCCCAGCGGATTACAAAGTTATTCGGCCAGTGAGCTGTGAAAGGCTGATTCTTGTCTGACAATAAGGTCGTTAGCTCTCTTATTTCTCTGAAAACCACTATGATCTGGGGCCCAAATCAAATTGACATTTAGGCTAGCAATAAAGCTTGCAAACTTGTTCAAGCATTGTTGAAATACGCTAGTCAGGATGACGAAAAGACATAAATATACTCAATACTCATAAAACTCATATTATCGCAGGAACTTTCTTATACAGGGTGAGTCATGAGCAATGCGACAAAATGCTAGGGCGTGTAGGTTGCGTTGAGACAAGAAAAAAATCGTATGGGAGGGGGGGTCTATTCCCCTCCGTTTAGCCGGGAGGGTTAATTTTCGAAAAAACTGACTTAAAATGGGAAAAAAATTATTTAAAATCAACGGCTTCATTCACAATGCTGTGCGATACGTTTTTAAAAAGCCAATAACTTTTTCTTTCATTCTGTGTTTAAATAAATCTATTCTAAGAAATAGTTTTTGAAATATTAATTTTCAAAGTCAAAATTTTGAAAAAAAAATTTCAAATTCATTTTTTTCAAAATTTTACGTAATTAAGTGCTAATTTTAATTTCAAAATTCAATGTTGTTATTAATTTTAAGTCTAAATAAGAAAACTGGATGCAAAAATTTTATGTCGTTCTCAAGAAATTAAAAAAAAACCAAAACCACCTTTTTCTAAGAAAAACATTTATTTTTATTGTAACGAAGCAATTTAAGAAGCATTAATCTTAGTTTTTTTAGTTTTTTTTATTCCTTTTATTTTTACTATGTTTTTTATTGGAAGTACTTATAAAAAATTCTCGATATGATCTCCATTGTTTAGAAGGCATAGATTATATCTCCTTGTAATAGCTTCACATAAGTTTATGCTTGACAAATTTTCCTGCAATTTGACTCCAGCGACTTCAATTCGTTCCTTCAGTTGTTCCAATGATACTATTTCCACTTCGTAAACATAATTCTTCATAAATCCCCATGCATAGATATCTAGGGGAGTTAAATCTGGTGACCTAGGCGGCCATTCCGTGGGGCCCCTTCTTCCGATCCAACGGTCACTAAAATGATCATCCAGCCAGTTTCTCACCTGTAAGCTGTAGTGTGCTGGAGCACCATCTTGTTGGTAGATTAAAGTATCTGCTATAACCAATGGAACGCTGTCTAATAAATCGGGGAAAAGGTCTCGTAGGAATTGCAGGTATGATTCTCCATTAATAATGGAATTCAAAAACCGGGGCCCGATCACAGTGTGTCCAACAATACCAAGCCAAACATTACAACTAAAGCGGTGTTGTGATTTGTTTTGTTTTTTTTTGTGTGGATTGGCGCTACTCCAATAATGTAAATTGTGGAAGTTAGTAACCCCATCCCTAGTAAACTGTGCTTCATCCGTCCAGAATATTCTTCTAAAATAGTTTTGTCAGGTCAGTTTTCAGAAGTTATCAATGAAAATAATATTAATCCAGGGTTATTCCAATACTATTTAATTTTATTACGTTCTCATAAAACTCCAATTAAAAAAAAAGTAAAAAAACTAAGATTAATGCTAAATAAATAAGTAATTTGCTTCGTTACAATAAAAATAAATGTTTTTCTTAGAAAAAGGTGGTTTTGTTTTTTTTTTTATTTCTTGAGAACGACATAAAATTTTTGCATCCGGTTTTCTTATTTAGACTTAAAATTAATAACAGCATTGAATTTTGAAATTAAAATTAGCACTTAATTACGTAAAATTTTGAAAAAAATGAATTTGAAATTTTTTTTTCAATTTTTTTTTTCAAAATTTTGACTTTGAAAATTAATATTTCAAAAACTATTTCTTAGAATAGATTTATTTAAACACAGAATGAAAGAAAAAGTTATTGGCTTTTCAAAAACGTATCGCACAGCATTGTGAATGAAGCCGTTGATTTTAAATAATTGTTTTCCCATTTTAAGTCAGTTTTTTCGAAAATTGCCCCTCCTGGCTAAACGGAGGGGAATAGACCCCCCCTCTCCCATACGATTTTTTTCTTGTCTCAACGCAACCTACACGCCCTAGCATTTTGTCGCATTGCTCATGACTCACCCTGTATAAGTTCCAAAATTCCGAAAAACTAAGTTGGTTACATTTTTAATAAACATCTTTTCCATACATATATGGGAATATTTATGACTCTTAGGGGAAGTCAGTGAAATTTCTTCTTTGGTACTTCAAACCTGGTTGCCCATCTAACTATCCATCCGCTTATCCAACACCAACAGAAATATCGCAGACTACGAGTAGGTATAACAAAATTCATTCACTATTGGGTAAATGATCTTTAAAATGATTGAAGAAACACGGTTGCTGAGATTTTCCTTTCAAAATCAAAATAATTTTACTTAAGAAAGTCCAATCGAATTTTAATCAATTTAAATACAAAAATCGAATTAATAAACTTATGTCGAATTCCTTGGATTTTTTCAGATTTGATCGGAAAAGTTGACTTTTTTTCCTTCCCATGGATGTTGAAACAACAAAGTTGCCTTCATCTTTTAGTGTTAAATACGTGTACTAATTTCGCCATTAGAATTTAAATGAAAACGATAATATATTCATCCTTAAGTAACTCATAGCATAAGAAGTGGATGTGTTTTTTTAAAATAAAAGTAGTTTATTAATAATTTTAACCAAAATATTTCAATAGTAAATAATTAATTAAAGAAATCATATAACTGCTACGCAAATTCCCTGCTAGTAGTTGATGGCGCCCCTAGTTGTGTTGGAACACGCATGAAGTTGGCTACTGGCGGTCCATACCTAATACGTCAATGGTTTGAATCTTGATATCAAATCGAGATTCAAGAAAAGTTGATTTGAGGGCAAAAAAAAGCAATTTTTTTTTGTCCATGGATCATGATTTTCGGAAAAAAATCAATTTTAGTCCGAAAAAAGCGACTTTAGTGTGAAAAAAGTCAACTTTTTATTTCCAAGGAATTCGACATTAAAGTTAATTCGATTATAATGAATTAACTAGGGAACTCATTTTATTAAAACCTTTGAATACATTTCATTAAATTCCATAATTATTTTTTTTAATTAGTAAGTAATAAAATATGTATGTATTTAATATAAATATTTATTCCTGCGTCAAAGCTATCCTTGATTTATCGCCACTGATGTGTGTTTGTTACTTTTTCGAATGATAAATTGTAAATCAAAAAAGCCACCATCATAGGTAAGGGACGAATTAGCACAAAACCACTTAATCAAATGAAGTGCCCACCTGAGACTCTTTGACGCCCCATCTAGATTTATTGTTGACCATTTTAATTTAATATTCACAACACATTCACATGGCAATATTTTATATTAATTTTGTTGCCACTTTTTTTTTTTTTTGTATCGCGTGCTTTTAGTGAAAATCACTATCATCTGGCTTTGTAATGTCAACAATAAATTTAATTAATTCCACAAGGACACTATTCTTGGAAATCCCGCAACAGTCAATGCGCTTTATTGTCAATCAATTTTATTTTTTTTTTCGCTAAGTGGAACTGTGAGATTGAATTGTGGGAGCTTATAGGCCATGCCGCACCTCGTCCATTGTGGGACATAGTAGATATGGGAATTATTTTTTGTTAACGACAAATTAATTATAAAAAAAAGTAGGTAAGTACTTAAAATGCAATAAATTGTTTTTTGAAATTGTCTGTATATTTTATTTATTTAATTTGGAATTAAGTACATATATCATAAATCTTTGATAATGTTGGTTGCGACATACCTAATTATAATTATCTCAAAATAAGTAAGTATGATAAATTCAAAACAAATTTAATTGATTTTTTATATCGTGTTTTGAGTTTATAAAAAATCAAGAAAATTTACTTAATTAGCTATTAAAAAAAAATTATAGTTCACAGAATGGTTAAATAAAGAAAAAAATAGAGAGATCGCAGCATTTTTAAAAAGCAAAGAAAACTATTCTTTATGTTAAAGGTAACACAAATTTCAAATCACTTTGCTCAAAGGATATTAATTAGCAACCTGAAGTTTTTATCACTGAATAAATCGGCAAAATGTTGAGTGGCCTTCCTCCCATATTGAACCATTATATTAATGAGAATATTAAAGTGTAGAAGTCGAAAATACGAGTTTAACGATAAAAAAATGACTATGTATACAGGGTGATTGGTTTAAGGTGCACCAAAAAGCTTGAACGTGTAGGTGGGGTTAAGACAAGAAAAAAATCGTATGGGAGGGGGGTCTATTTCGCCCCGTTTAGGCGGGAGGGTCAATTTTCTAAACAAAAATTAAAAAATCAGAAAAAGAATTATTTAAAAACAACGGTGAATGATACAAAGTCTTGTTATATCTTTTTGGAAATCCAGAAAACTACTCTTTTATTTTATTTTTAAATTAAGTTGTTTAAATGAACAGTTTTAAAAACAAACTCAAAATTTTGAAAAAAAAAATTTAAAAACAATTTTTAAACTAATTTTTTTCAAAATTTCATGTTATTAACTATTATTTTTATTTTCAAAATTCAATGTTCTTATTAATTTTTAGTCAAAAACAGAAAACCGGATGCCAAAATGTATCTTAGTTTTTGAGAAATTAAGAAAATACTAAAAGAACTTGTTTTCCAAGAAAAACTGTTTTTTTGTTTGTTTTTAGTTTTATTAGCAAAAAATTAAATAAATAAATAATTTAACCAGTAAATTTTATAATATTTTTAACATTGAAGCTTATTCAAATGAAAATCAATAATAATCAATGATAATCAATGTCCAGACTATCCTTTTGAAGTAGTTGTATTCTGTTTCTTCCCTCAGCAGTGGCGTTCTACAAAATTCTGTCCTCAATACCTTATCATTTGATGTCAGCTCTTGCAATAGGGTAAAGTGATATGGGTGAAGGTTTTCGGAATGAATCACTGTCCAAACTTTACACTGGGGCAATCCAAGCATAGTTGCTATCCTTCTGGTGCTAAGGGTGGGATTACGTCGTACCAAATCCAAAATTCCTTCCTCTGCTATGTTTGCCGATCCAGCAGATGACCTTTCCCTCCTTCGATACTCCAGCACTCCACGTTCCCGAAGGCGATTGTGAAGTCTTGCAAATATTGAATAGTGGGGACATCTCCTATTGGGGAAACCTTTCAGCGTACAATCTTTGTGCTGGCCGACTTTGTGCTGGCCGACTTTTTCAAAATGGCGGACAACACAGAATTTTTTGTTTTTATGTGCAATTTGTGGACTTAGACTTTTCAAATGGTACTCTTCAAAACAAAAATATTCAACCACAGTATTTTTTATTTCTTTTTTTTTTTTTAAATTAAAAAAAAATTACGCAATTAAAAAAGATCGCCAACAATTTTATATTTATTAGAATCAATTGTATTTTTGTATTTTCGTATTTGCTAAAAAAAATAAAATTTTCGTTTTTTTGAAAACAAATTTTTTTTAAAATTACTTTTTAAAATTTTTTTGTTCCAGTATAAATCAAATTAGCAGGACTTTAAAATATCTAGTTTCGTCAAAATCAATGCTTTCGTTCAAAAGATAGTCGGTAAAAATAAAAAAACGGTTCTACGACAGGAAGGTACCTAAGGTTATTCTGAAAAAAAATTCCAAAGAATGACATAAACTTCACCCATTGGAAACAAATTAATCATATAAAATTTTATCGAAATTGATAGTATTTTTTGGAAAAATAAATTAATAAAAACAACTAACAATACAGTACGATCAATTTTAATAAAATTTTATGAGAGTAACTTTTGCCATGGGTTATGTCTTTCATCTATTCTTCTTTTTTCGAAAAAGCTTATTAACGATACCTCTCATGTAACGGTACTTTTTTAATTCCTATTGTCTTTAAACAGCTGAACTTGATCAATCAAAAAAAAATATTGAAAAACTTTTTTTTCTAAAAAGTTAGTTTTTTGATTGCCATATTTTTCAAAAACAGAATTTCCCAGTTGTTAACGTTAAGGTTACTTGCCCCGAGAGCAAGTTCGTGCGACCCAGTCGTGCTCTTTATTTTTTTGGTGGAAGTTCTCAGGTAATTAGCTTCAAGAACAAGTTGGTGCGACCAGTCGTTCCCTTTATTTTTTAATCATTTCAAATTATTTGATAACACCAACCAAATTATTTCTCACAAATAAGAGCTTGGAAGTATGCAGCTTCCATAAGAAAGTACATGTGACCCAGTTGTGCCTTTTTTTTTAAAGAATGCATCACTTGATGTCCTTGAATAAGTATAATACACACATAAACATACATATTGCTCGCAAGTTAAAAGATTACTCAGCTAACATTGATTAACTCTATAAATACATAATAAGACACTCAGTCCAAAAACAGCAGAGTGGCGCAGTGGAAGCGTGCTGGGCCCATAACCCAGAGGTCCGTAGATCGAAACTACGCTCTGCTAAACAGTTTTTTTTTTCTTTTTTTATTATTTATTATTTTTGAATTTCATATTTTTACCGATATTTTAAAAAAGGACAAAGCAAAAAATAGGTTTTCCAACTTTTTCGGTGGCAGATATACTTGTCTTCTTACTGATGATAAGTCTTACAATGATTATAATTATAGGTATATAGGGCAAATAATGTCTACATATTGAAGAAAATCAGAACGTATTTTTTCTTGACATAATTAAATAAGTAAAATAAGATTTTCTTTCTTATGACAGTTCAAGTGAAATATTTCACTCACATACTTCAAATAAAAAATAAATTGAAATAATTAAAGCAATTGTAGGTGAGTGATTCTATTATAAGAGGTACTGTGTGCGGTAATCATTATAATATTATTTTCTAATATAGAGTTTTTACTTTTTGCAATAATTCACAGTATTTTAATAATTTAATAATTAATCATAATTAATAATAAATTAATAATATAATAGCGTTATCATTAAATGTCCATATGAAGTAATTTTTTCTGAAATTCAATAGGTATTTGAGCCTGAAAAAGTCTCTAACCTGGACCCATGTTCTGTAACTTGGTCGAAAATGTTTTCATTCGATTCAAGGTGGAACACAATATTCCACCGTTTCTCTATCTTGGGAAATAAACTTAAACTTTCCAGTTTCCAATGGAAAGAGGAATGTTTTCTTTAGACTCACAGTTACAGTTTTAATTAGTTTCTCAATAGGACTTTTTAGGTAACAACGATATATCTTTTTCTCGTTTGCAGAGCAGTGTCAAAATCAGCAGTGCGCGGATGACAGCTCAATTTTTTTTTATATCATTGTTGACAAATTTATTGAAAACAAAAGCTGAAATGTTAATGTTGTGCGCGAAATTTTTTAACAGTGTATTATAAAAACTTTTTAGTCACTGAAATCTCAAATTTTAAAGGAAAAAGAGCGCGTTTTTAAATTATTTACAAAATGCTTTTACAAAACATTTTTAATGAAAAAAAAAACAGTCAATGATATTTATATATTCATAAAAACTTTAAAAACCAAAAATGGAGTTCATATTTTAACTTGTAAGTTAAATTTCGCCTCAATAAAAAAAAAAAAACCAAATGTATATGTATAAGGGCCAATCTTTTCAGTTCTGGTTAAATCTCTGGTTTTTTCACCATAGAATTTTCTTAACCAGTTGTTTCGAATCTCGGTTAACCACAGTTCGTCTTTTCACCATTTTATCTAATTTGGTTACCAAACCAGATAAGTTTGTTTATATTTTTTTGAATGCGAGAGAAAGAGATCGAAGATTTTGTCAATAATTCATAACAGCCTGTTTCGTTTCGATGCACATGGATAAACTGAATTGATTCATTTACGAACAAAGGACAACAAAAAATATACATAAAATATAGGGGTGGAATTTATTAAGATGGTAGATCATCATTTTTTTAAATTTTATTCTTTACGATTAGTAGTAATAATCAGTAAGTATCTAATATATTATTGATCATTCAACACAAATGTGAAAAAAATAATCGCTTACCATATAATTTCTGTGGTTAACCAAGCAAAATTGACTGGTTAACAAAATCTCTGTTAACCATAGATTCGCTGGTTAAAATTTTGTTAAAAAGACCAAATCTCTGTTAACCGACTGGAATAATGACACAAACCACGGAAAATTTGCTGGTTAAAGTAATCTATGGTACCCATAGATTATCTTGTTAAGATTTTGTTGAAAAGACAGAATCTATGGTTACCAGCTGAAATAATCAATGATTATACTTAACCAGAGCTTAAAAGACTGGCCTTAAGTCAGCTAATTTCTCTTTCCTTCCTTAAAGATCCTTTGATTTTTCTATGGATAAATAATTAACTTATAATAACGCAACAAAAATCAAATTCGAACAAATTACCTTTTATTTATTTTCTGCCATTCTTTCTAAAAAATAAATTCAACTTTAATATTTTCTCACTTGGTTGAGGGTAGTCGATTTATTTTGACAGATTAATCAAATAAATGTTTCGACTTCAGAGTTACATACACAGTTTTATTCGCATTTTTCCAGTATTTCCAATAATTTCATTTCATGTTGTTCTTGCGGTCAAGTGAAAACAAGTTACAGAAACAGTTGAATGTGAAAAAGTGATTTTTGTCTAATTCCATCATAGTTTTGTTCTGATTCGCACTGTTTATGCGAAAACTTATTCGATGTGAGAGTTACAGAACATGGGTCCTGGACTGTCCCATTCACGTTTTTAGTAAAAATTCAGTCAGTGCAAACTTTCTTTATTGCAGTTGCAAACTAGAATTCTATTTACCATAACTTCAAATTCGTATACTTAAGCATAGTTAAGAGAAATTAATAAAATATTAGTTAATTTTTAATAGTTTTCCAACTTTATTTTAGTCCCCGTCTTTTGAGCGTAATTTACACTGGCGAATTTGATTCCATCAATACGAATATATATATTAGGCGGTCATATTTAATACTTGTAATACTTTACACACGATCTGTAATATCGGTCTCATTTGTTAGTTGGTGCGACGCGATATTACAGTTCAGTGGTTTGGTCTGGTGATTGTG
Organism: Baccha elongata; assembly: GCA_951217065.1. Taxonomy (NCBI): domain Eukaryota; kingdom Metazoa; phylum Arthropoda; class Insecta; order Diptera; family Syrphidae; genus Baccha; species Baccha elongata. Next base: position 45,002,960 of record OX578274.1, read on the forward strand.
TGTCTCTCCCCTGGAAGGTCAACACAATTTAAATTAATTTAGGTATGTATGAAGTCTGATAATTTTTTTTACAAAATATTAACTTAGGGTGGTTATAGCGATCAGAAAAAACTATCAGGAAAAGTAGAAACAAATGAGAACAGGAATTTTTTCCTCATGTGCGTTTATAGCGATCAGGAAGAAGATGTTAGTCGACAGGCTGTTTTCCTGATTGAAATGAACACAAAAAACTTTTCCTGACAGAAATCTGTCAGTGAAATAAGTGAAAATTGAACTCAAATAATTGAAACGATTTGTTTAATTTTTTTTTTTTAAATGGCAGTCAGATGATAAAAAAATAAAATTCAATCAGGAAATAAATAATTTTTTTCACAACAAATATTTGTTAAATTCAACATTTTTTTGGCACAAAATATTCTTTGAGTTATTTGTAATCGATAAGTGTAACATTTTTGTTTTAAATCAGATGAATTCATGGCTAATTACCGACCTCAATTTTTTTCCTGATTCAATTTCCTGATCGCTATAAACTGATCACTATAACCTGATCCCTATAACCTGATCACTATAACCTTATTAAGTTAAACGTCTCTCCCTGCCGTATTTCCCCTGGCAAGATAACTACTAAAAACTAACTAAAAAGTTAACACATGAAAAGCGATAAGTTCAGAAGTGTTCACAAGAAAGTTATCTATGCTATCAAAAAATTCAAAATTATCGAAAAAAATACATGTTGCAAAAATAATAGGATACGAAAAAATATTCTTCTCATTTCACATAAAAATAAGCCTTTTTATATCGTTTATGTGGCAAAAGTATCTCTCTTGGTCGGAAAAAACTATCTAAATCGGGAGTTTATGTCTCTACCCTGCCTGATGTATTTACCCTGGGTAAATTCTTGCTAATCAGATTAATTCCAACTTTTTTTTGCTGTTCATGACACATAGTACACAAATGTAAAATTTCAACCATAATATTATAATATCCATAGTAAAAAAAAAATTGCGCCACATACCGGAATCGAACCCCGGACCTCCAGAGCAGCAATACAACTCCGAACAATTTTACGTTATCGAGTTTATGAAACAAAAAAGTTTTTGAATCAAAAACTTTGCACATACCCAAACACGCACACACCCACAATCATATAGTGAGTGCAGGCAAGAGGGTTGCTAATTTTTGTTAGCCTGATCTTTTTTTCTATCCAACAAATCCTCTATGACAATCCTGAGGCCAGTGGCACACATGACTTTTCTGGAGAAACACTCGCTAGAAAAGAGCTGGAAAATAACTTTCAGGAATCTATCTAGATGTGATGTGTTCTTATAGTTCGAATTCGAAAATTGATGTATTGAGTTTTATAAATACTACCATACACAATAAGTCAGAGAGTTAGTTTAAATTTAGTTTATTTAAATTAAGTTAATAAATCAGTTTCTCTCTGGAAAAAGACAATAAAAATTTAAAATTAAATGCACCTCCTGGATATTGAAATACCTAAAATCTCATTCGACAAATGGATCCACACTAAATCCACAAGTACCATCTTTGCAGCTAATCTAATCCTAACCAACAAATGTTGGAAGTAAAGTAATATACATTAAAAATTTATTAGTCTTCCAATTATTATGAAAACATTCCAGTCTCTTACTCAAGTTTCTGACAATAGCCAACCAAAAAAGACAAGAAACACAATAGAAACAAAATTCTAGTAGAACATTGCTTCCTTGAATTTCGTGTGTCAAGATTCTCATCTTGAAATTCTAAGGAAGTCATCTGCTAACTTTGCAAGCAGAAGCGCATAAAACATAAAACAACACAAATAAACAAACAAACGAAAAAAAAACTCCTGCAAATCATTGCTGTTGTTGTGTCATGATAATGTGTTTTCCTAGTAAAGTCAGGTAGCACACATGACCAACGATTGCTGATGCTGTGCAAATTGCATCACTGCCACATTTAGCAAAATGCAGTAGCAATCTCTTCCTTCCAAGCTTCCATAGTATGCACTTCGACTCATGGTATTATTATACAAAATGCAAGCCCAGTGCAAACGATCTTCCAAAACGAAGATTTTTCAATTACCACAATTCATTTTGTCACGGCCCACAGTAGCCAGCAATGTACCCAGGTTAAACCTATCTTATGATATACCCTACCCAACCCAGAGATGATATGTGAGCCACAGATGGAACGATAAGGCATCTAGGCATAAGCCAAGATCTAAGCCAGGTCTGGGCGTTCTTGAAGTAGTGCAACTGTCATAATATATTCGACAGAATTATGGTGTAAAGTACAGATGGAGCAAGGGAATACGAACAACAAAAATGTGGATGTCCAAAGTCGTGCACTCAGTGGTCATGAACCTTTTCCTTTTTTTTTTCTTTTTAGCTTGGATATGTACCTATGTCTTCATACTTTACTGACTTTTTGGAGATGATGAAGGCGAAACGATGAGAGATTACTGATTGCCATCAATTGGAGGTGGGCAAAGGGTATGTATATGATGAAAATGTTGAAACTAAAGATCGACCGTTGATCGAAAATTGAGATACAATATAGTTTTTAAGGGATCACTGACATGGGGCAGTCAGTGATTCGGCCTTGGGTGAGACCGTATTATTACACTCATATAACCATAATGGGATATAATTACATGCAATCAGCACGAATTGTGCATTGTGAAGTCATACATTTGGGTGGAACTTTGGGTGACGAAAAGTCAGTCATTAAAATTGAATATGGAAATTAATGAGACATATCGGGAACCGGATAAATTTAAGTATACGTTGAATGAAGTCACCCGGCCAATGAGTTATAAGTCAATGTGGTTGTGGATTCATGTTTGGCTTAGCTTGGGAGATGAAGATATGTTAAAGTCGTGTCAAAATGCAATATATCGTCGGTCTCATAAGAATATATTACTATGAGGCCAACGGAGTTTCACCTAGGTAGTTCCAGTTGAGAACTAAGAAATATTCTTCGGGATTGTTATATTAAATTTTAAATCACTTCACGAGGATTTCAGAGTTACGAGTTTTTCATAATCGTTATAGGATTACAAAAGAAATACGAATTTTTCTGGACATTTCATCACAAAGTATATGAACGAAGTGAATCCATACTTTACTCATTTAAGGTGGCGCTACAGTCCGGGGTGGACCAGGGCCTCAACCACCGAGCCTTTTCCAGGCGGCTCGGTTGGTTGAGGTCCTCTTTCACTTGCGTGCACCACCTGCTACGCTGTCCACCTATACAGTGCCGTCCCACGGGGTTGGCTCCGAAGACCATCCGGGCCGGAGCATGAACAACAATTCCATCTTAGTCTATGGCTTTTCACTTTTGTGATAATGTCATCAGTGCCACTGTACAGCCCGTACAGTTAATTGTTATATCTTTGCCTCCATTCCCGATTTATGCAGCTAGGACTATATATCACACGGAGAATTTTCCTTTCAAAGCAGCCTAAAGCGTTCTCAATCTCAACCACCTGTAGTAATGTCCATGCTTCTGCCCAAGAAATAAGAACCGGGATGATAAGTGCCTTATAAAGGGACACTTTAGTTGTTCGAGAGAGGACTTTGCTCTTTAGTTGCCTTCTTATCACAAAGAAACAGCGATTGTGAAGAGTAATTCTTCGTTGAATCTCAACACTGGTGTCATTCACTGAGTTGATAGCGGAGCCTAGGTACACAAAGTCTTTGACCACCTTAAAGTTACAGCTGTTTATGGTGATATTTTGTCCAAGACGTATGTTTTGTGTGTATTTTCTTGTTGACAGCATTCATATATTTGGTTTTGTCCTTGATTCAGATAGGGTCGCCTTTCTTCAGGATCGGGCAAACAAATCTGAGGTTTCATTCATGGGGTATGCTTTCATCCGACCATATTTTGCAAATGAGCTGGTTCATACTCCTAACCAATATAGAAACTCATGACCAGCTGCTTTGAACAGCTCGGCCGCAAGGACATCAGCTCCAGCAGCTCTATTGTTCTTAAGTTTAGATATAGCTATCTTCACTTCATTTAGGTCTGGTTGAGCAGAATGGTTGGCCGTCGTCATCCAGGTGGAATGGTGCAATCTTCATTTAAGCGGAATTCGGTTCACCATCGCCCCATTGTATAATTTCAGAAATGATCTTTCCATATCTTCAGCACCGACTGCGATTCTACTACGATGTTCCTATGATGGTCCTTGCAGGCTTCGATTTAGGCCTTGTAGCCTTGTGATGTTCATTTTACCTTTTGGTTAAACTTCCGAACTTCATTCCTGTTATGTCATCCCTCTATTTCCTCGATCGCGCGCTTCTCATGCTCCTTCTTCTTTTTTCTTTGAAGTCGGTGTTCCTCTCTTCGGTTGTGCGACCTCTTTCGATTGCAGCCGGCCCACATCGAATTTCCACACAGTATTTTGACGTTTTGGCTTTGTTCTGGATATCCTTAGCATTACCTTGGCTGCAACGAGGTAGTGGTCCGAGTCAACGTGGGCTCCTCGGAACGTTGGGACTTCTGTGATACTATATAGAAGACTGCCTTGCGTCGATCGTGATGTCGTCAATCTAGTTGACGGTTAATTTATCAGGATGTCGCCAAGTCCCCCATGTGAATATCGATATGCGGGAACTGAGTACTAGCTACCACAATGTTTCGCCCTGTAGCAAAGTCGAAAAGCATGAGCCCGTTACTGGAGGTGGTGTTTTGCAGGCTGTTTTTTCTCGATAATGCCACCAAAGACGTCTTCTTTTCCTAGTTTGGCGTTCAAATCACCTAGGACAATTTTAATGTCATAACTAGGGCATTATTCATATTTTCTTTCCAGGAGCTCGTAGAACACGTCATTGGTGTCCTCATCTCTCTCCTTTATGGAGGCATGTGCGCATATAAGGCTTAGGTTGGTGAATTTAGCCTTGATGCGTATTGAATCCATAGAGAACATGGGTGAGGCTCTGGTTGATCGTTGAATGTCTAATGCGTCGAGCCAATCAACGTTTGAAATTCTCATAGAATTATTTGACGATTCTAGTTGTTGAATGCATCGTTTTCATTTTAAAGTCTCAAATGAATTGAGAGATTCTTAGCTTCTTCCTTAGCACCTACATCGCCAAGGAGTCAAGTTTCAATACTTACACTTGTTCTATACAAATTTACAAAACAACATCTGAAAAAGGTATGCCTACACAATATTTTTAAATGATACAATGTTGCTGACGTGCGCTAACATCACACAGGACAATAATTGATAACCTCATGACAAGGAAAAGTTCTCTGACCGACCCAAAACATATTCCCATCTGCTATATACTGGAGGATGGCATTTTGTTTGTCGGCCGTTTGTCTACCTGCCGGCCGTCATAGTAAAACATATTCCCTTGGATCTATCTCACTCAACGCAAGTCGCGTACCGCCATTGCCGCCTTTATATGTGCGGCCGCTTTTGCGTTATGCTCAGCTATAGGACACACCTCTAGTTCACAAAGCCGGCAAGTAAGGACTTCTTTATATATACATATGTATGTACGTTGATGTGGCAGTGTGTGCTATAGGGCACTTATTATCTCTTTGTGGTCAGCGATGACAGCCGCAACAATCTTCTGTCTTCTTCAATGAGCAATCACATTTCAAAACACTGTCGAGCGAAAGTAAAGAAGATTCTATTATAGGGTGATGTGTGAAGTTGTTTCTTAAAATTCCATACATAAAAAAATCACTCATTTGAGTCATTAATAACGTCATGGTGGATTTTTATTTTTGACGCGACGTGAGTTCGATCATCTTACTAGTTCCACTTCATCCACTCTATCCTTTTTTTTAACTTTCCATTAACTATCTTTTTATTTTCTACTGGCACCACAATTTTGTTTGTTGAGGAGGAGCTATAAGTGGAAGTTTCAAAAATCTACCATTATTCCGTCGAGCATAGTCACGCAATGACAGGCACTGTGTACAGGCACTGGCACCAACGCACTCCCCTGTGGAATCCTAACTCGCAAAAATGGCGCCCAACGTAGGGCGTCTTTGTTCCGAGTCTAACAATGGTCCTTGTCAGAGAACACGGTTGACAGTAGGGGTTTTTGTTGATAGGAACTAAAAGATCTCTCGCGAAAAATCACGCTAGTATTCGACAGTGATCAAGACCTGTTCCCAATTGTGAGTTACTCTCAAAAATTTCGCATGTCGAGAATAAAAAGCCGACTCTCCACGAGATACTCTCGGGACTGTGTCCACTTGCGAGTTTGATCTTGAGACCTGCTCTCAGATCTCCTACTCTAAAGTGGAAACCCACCTTAACTTCCATTTGGTGAATCTGGTTTCTTTTTATTCCTGGGTGAGTGTCATTCTTCCAATCTTCCAATACCCGAGCATCGCAGAACCATTTAATAGCATTCATGCAAACATACAAAAGCGAGCTTCTCCAAAACAAACTTAATATCATTTTCATTATAGGGTAAATGCCCATACAAATTCCTGCAATATAACGTTACCACATTGTTATTTCAAAATCTTTTCGTTTGGTCATTTGGAAAGGTTTTTTATGTTTCATTGGAGTTATTATTTTTGCTCACCGATTTATTTAGTCTTGTCTTGGTTTGAATGTTGCTAATGGATTGATACTGTCGTATCGGCAAAGTGAAAGACAGAAGGGCACAGGTTCCATCAGGGGCTTCAACGAACAATTGTTAACAAAACTTTTTAACATGATTTGTTGATTGGCCACATGTGGCAGCAGCTGTATAAAAGCTATATACAGCAGCAATAGTAAATGACAGTTGTTGTGGTCGGAATAGGAGAATGCCAACAATCAGCAATCCTTTTTTGACCAAATTCATAGAAGCGGAACAAAGCAAAAGACCATAGAGACAATCGGACAGATGACGATGTTCAAAGAAAATCCAAAACAAAAAAGAAATGCATGGACCAACGCGCGAAATCCTTCTTAATTATCGCCCATGTTCGATTATTATTCATGAATTGCTGATGCTGCAGCATGATTGGATGAATGATCCTTGTTCGGACCAGAGAAGTCTGGAGTAGATATCTATTTGATTCGATTTTTTTTTTCTTCTTTGGTTTTGGAATTGATTTCCAATATAGGGATTGGAAAGATAGTGCTCAGTTTTGTTTGTTGAATCTATTTTTCTTGCGGTCAAAGAAACAAAACAGGACACTGGTCTGTGCGGATCCCTTTAATTACTGTAGATGCGCTTAAGGGATTGGGCATTAGCTGGAGCACACTGAACACTTAGCATGGGTGTGTGTGGCATAACAATCTGCGATGTGGGCAATGGGCATTCGTGGATGAGGACTCTCTGTATGGAATAATTAGTGCTGAAAGGTTGTGCGGATTTGAATCACAGATAATGGAACTCAGATTAAGACTAGTCTGGTATATGTGCTTTAGTGAATGGTTGCAGATAAACTTTTGACAGCCTTGAGATAGGGGTTTGAAGAGATTAATTGGAAAAAAGGGTTTTTAATTGCATTCAAGATAAAGGAGGCAGTGTGCTGTTTTGTGATTGGTGATTGGCTGTGAGTAATTAGCGATTTTCTTAAGGAATTTGTATTGATTTTTGAAGACAAAATTACATTTGTTGGAAAATTGTGTTGGTTTAAAATAAATAGATAAAATAAGATTGCTAGAATATTGAGTATATGAGCCCTTCAAGTAAAAAGATTAAGTTTTATAGAAAGTACCAATAAGAGTTCTAGTTGGGTTAGTTTTGTTTTAGTATAGTAGAATTCTGGGTAGAAGGCGATTTGGTTCATTTTTAATGTGCATTGGATACTAGGCTGTGGTTGGTTGTCGCAGTCATAAGAAAACAATAAGTTCACACTGAGTTCTGGGTGGTTCCAGAGAGGACTGTGTTGCGGATTTATTTGGATCTTTGGATTATTCGCACTACGCAACTCGTTCAATTCAATTGAATTTATCTGCCCACCGAGAAGTGAATTCATTAGTGAAGCAAGGTGATTTAACGAAACAAAGCGTGGTTGGTATCGACAGAATCAAATATGTAGTATGTTCTACTCATAGCCTTTTCACGAACCGGAGAATACAAGAATAACTTATAAAATCTGAGAATCATGGTCTTTAGATCGATAAATAATGTCCGATTCACGGCTCTTATAAAAGTGATCGCAGTCTCTTAATTTGCGCCAGATAGAAAATTTAAAAAATGTTAAATAAAAAAAAAGCAACAAGTACAAAGGTACGATTTTTCAAAAGAAGGCCCCACGTTGGGCGCCATTATTCCTCTGTAAAATTTTTTGGTACGGTATTAGCCGCATCCGCATTAAGGCTGCTAATTAAAGTTTTATTTGAGCCAGGAAGCTAGAAAGTGATCCACCGTGTATTTGGTTCCAAATTAAAATATTCCTGTTAAGAATAGCATAGACATTTTCAGATCCGCCACTAAAAGCAAGATGGATCGTTTTACGGGTTTGGAATACGGGCCTTATGCCCCGAAAACATGGGGTCAGAATATTCCTAAAATTAACATTCCCTAAATCCAGCTTGTCGTAAGAGGCGAATAATTATAACATCACATTTAGGCAAAAGCGTTTATGTGGGTTGCGGAACTGAAGATTACCGGCGGAACGCCGTAGTAAAAGTGAACAAAATAACAAAACACGATATCAGACATGCATAAACGTTTCGCAAAGTTTTATAAGAAGAAGCATGCTTTATAACTCATGGGAAAAATAAATGCAACAACTTTCAGTTGGCCTCAGAAATGCGAAACAATTTAACAGATCAACCCGATCCACCAGGAGATCCATAGTAAAAGTGGTGAAGGCGGTTAGTTGTCGTTCGGTTCAAATTCTATCACATCGTCGAAAAGAAGATCAAGCGATTTGATGGCTTGAACCATGCATTAAGACAATATAATAAATTTAATATATATTTTTAAAACATAAATTAAAGTCGAGACGATAACGCGGACATTTTTCGAAACGGAACAGGGTTCAAATGTGTGGATTGTACCGTACAAATCGGGGCATTTGGCAGTCTTAAGCGGCGCGCTTGTCTTTGACGGGCTACCTCGTTCGGTAGAGTGTGGCTGCGTACCCCACGTTGGGCGCCCAACCTTTGTTCCACAAGAATGCGTAGACGTGCAACGATTTAGATCCCACTCCAGCAACTTCTACTCTACCAAAAAATTCTCTGTGGAAGCAAGTTCACCGCGCGCGGTCTCATAATCGTTTTTCACCGTATCATTTTTCTATTCGTCCCTGGAGGAAAAAACACTTTCATTTTGTTTAACTTAATAAGGGCAACGATGCGTACCTATATCTATTGGTAACATATCCATTATCCTGGTATGACCACAATGTATATTCCTGTTTTAAGGCTGCGTTGCATGCTACCATATTGTATTTAATGTGAAGTATTAAAGAGAATTTATGAGTAACGCTTATTGTATCGGGCCGAAGATTTCATTACATATGCGGATCCTATACTGAAGCTGTTCTCTGAAGTTTTTAAATTTGTTTATGTATGGCGGCCTAGGATGGGCCATCGCACGATAAATTCAGACTCAATAATTTAAACGGTTAAAATAAAGTTCTTAAAGGGGCACTTCAAGATGGCGCCTTTTGATCACGGATTCCCCTCTGTGGATATAATGAAATACCCAGGTCGTGTTATAATATAATATAATTTTTTAAATTTTCTTGTGGTGTAGAACTAAAATAATAGATCATATCTATTATAAAATAATTCAAGAAATATGTATTAAAAATTATTTGAAATCAATAATTCTGTTAACTAGTCATCACAAACATAGGTACCTGCCTGAGGGCTGGTTACCTATAATCGTAGGCCGCCAGCAACGAAATTACGTAAGTAAGAAAAACTGACAGAGTTAAAACCACTTGAATTCGAGAGACAGGTGACCTAAAGCTGTTAAAACCCACGTTGGGCGCCATTGTTGCCAGATCGCTTTCACAATTTAAAGACTTAAGGGCACTTAAAGATGATGCTTTTTCACGACGAATATTATCCTCTGTGCAAAATAATCCGAAATCTATAACTCTGCTAGCTAATCATCTTTTGAAAGTATCGTTAAAAAAAACTTTTGCTAATAGTTGCAGAAAATCCACTAATTCAACTCATAAATGCCAAGATCATCAATAATATTGACGAAGTAAAATAAATTTCTAGTAATTAGTTTTACGTTTTGAAAATAAAGGATTTGTCTTACAACTTTTTTGTTATAAAAAACATTCTTTAATTTATTAAGTGTGTCTTGAAATGTCCATTCATGTCATGGACGAACATTAAAGATAACACAAAATCATACTTGCATATTGTCGACAGTTTCCATATTCTCAGGTAGCATCCCACACGAACGCAGATACTATTTCAGCATCTAGAAAAATACTAAATGTTTCGTACATAATCATTCGTTCCATGAAACAGCTAGCAAATAAAATTTAACAATATTTTAATTGCATTGTCATAGCGATTTAAAAACTTCACACAAGGCTCTCTTTACTTTTTCTACCCACAATACTGACCGTCAAGGAAAAATAAAAAAAAAATAAACAATAACGATACTTCTGCCCACTTGGCCCCAAATGGCCTAGTCTGACAGCTGCTGCATACATCCACATACATGTGAAATGGTTTCCATTAACTTTGCATCGAGCTGTACATACTTATACTATATACGTTCTGTACAACGCAGTTGTGGTCTATCTTTTTTTTGTCCAGAAAACTTGAAACCACTACGACGCTACCAGAACCCAAACCATCACAAATGCTCGGAGGAAACAAAAAACAAACCAAATTATTGTTCACACTTTTTGGGGCGAATGGACACAATGTTGCGCGTGTTAATGGCCAAAGTGGCAGACAATTTGATCCGAATAAAAACCGCAGCATTGCATCACGTCATCATCAGCTACAGCATCAACGGCAGTTCTATATAACTCCACAATGACATCAAGCAGACAGTCAGAAAAATGTTCGACGCTTTACTATAAAAATTGAACTTTTATTTTCTTCTTGGCCAGGTACCAACTTACTTCTCCTGGAACCGTGAGCGTGACCATGAGCTGCCCAGTCTCCATTGCGTTGCATTGGTTAGTCGTTTCGTGTGAATGTGATTTTATGTGTCCGCGTCAAAAGTTTCCGTCTCCACCTTCACCACCCATTCCCACATGGGTTGCTCTTACTTTATCTAGGTTTCTGTTTTACACCCGTAAGTGGTGTGATTAGATACACAGTAAAATATATTGTACTAACTTAAAATAGAAAAAAAAAAACATTGTGTGGAAAAATAAATAAACCCTTTGGGTTGGGATTGGAAATCAAATTTAATATGTTTTTGCAACAATGTTGCAAATTAATTTTCATCTCGATGTTCTGCAGTGGCAAACTTTTAGACTATATAGTTACTATAGTTGCAGATGCAATTTCTTATTCTTGATGAGAAGCAGCAGGTTCTTCTTTGAAGAACATTTTCATTTTCATTGGAAGTGTTCACATATATATTTAGTATCCGTAGACATAATCTACAAAGTTTTGCGGTTGAACGCCATATAGTTATGGAGCATTATTAATGATATTATTACAGTATGTCATGAAAGTTCGGTACCGAAATTGAAAATGTTTCAACTGATGAGCACTGTGCAAAATACTGCTTCAATGCTATTATTTAATTTGTTTTTAATTTATTTCTTCAGAAACAACAACATCAATCTGGCTCCCGATCTGACAAGAAATGTAAACGTATCTGCTGGACACTAAAAGTAAAAAAAAATCCTACTTTCAGCTATGCGTTTAATATTTGTCACTTCACCTCAAAATAACCTGTGTATTGAGCTAAGCTTTCATGTCAATTAAATTCTCCAGCGTAACACACGTAACGAGTTCCTTCCAACGAGAATGAAATCTGGAGCAAACAAATTAGGTGATCTTGCAGTTCAGTTTCAAGCGAGGTGTACTGTTGAAAAAACATGTCCTTTAGTCCCAGCACATCAATTAACGAAACAGAAAACTCGTTAAAGCTTGTTTAGAATCGCTCACTTGTTACAGTAATCGTACGGGACCCGCGGAGCTTAAATGGCATCCAGTGACTTTGAAAGAATCAATCTGGATAATTGGACATCTTCAGCCACTGTATAGCGATGTTCCCGTTGGCCTTCCTCATGTGTTGTTTTTGGTGGTGAAACTGCCAAGAAATCTATGCAAACTTCACATTGTGTTCAAATCACTGGTGAATTATTTCGTACTAAATTTATCGCAAGTAAAACACCATCGTAAGGATTATACATTTCTTTGGCCTATCAATCGAATCAATATTGTTAAGTCTTCCGATATGATGACATTTCATACGCAAACTGTTCTCCATGGAACTTAGAGATTTCTTCTTCCATTTATGACCCTTCTTGTCCACCACACTGTCAACTCTTTATCTACTTACATTGCACAATGAACCAATAAAAACATTAAATCCAATCACAAACATGTTCCTTTGCCTTTGAAGTGTTCGGAAATTGAATACCTTTTGTTTTTGCCTTTTGATTACATTTTTTAGTGTGCGATACATTTGATTACCAGGATGTGAGGCGGGAAAACTAATTTGTATTCAATTTAAAAAAAAAAAAAAATCTTAATAGGTGACACGTTCAGTATGCATATGCGTCTCTGTTTATTGCAACATTGTAGAAGACTTGTAGATCCCATAGCAGAGATTAAAATACCTTAACAAATATGGGTCCACTGAAGTTCGATTACTTGCAAAAGAAACAAACTCATGCTGAGCCTGACTACTTGTATACCTTACTCACAGACAACTTTGTATATCCTTTTCCCAAGAACCCCTATTTTGGATGACAGCAATAGAAATCTAAGTCATGAAGTATTATCTAAGGTCTTTTCATGTGCGAGGGCGATTAAATCAATTAAAATAACTTCTGTCTGTTTGGTTAGTAAGAAAGTACAAGTCTTTGGTACAACATTTGACAACTGCAACAATGTTGCAAACTTAGAAAGGCATATAAGAAATCACAGTGAGTTTGGTACTCGAAGTATTTGGTTGGTATGATAATTGTAATAGGATGTCCAATTAAAATGGTTTTTCTGACTTTCGAACTCAAGCACTCTGAATATGTGGTCGAAAATGTCTAAATAAGTTTCCTTATTAATCTTTTGGACTTGATTAAGGAAAGAATATATCACCAACTAATTAGCATTTCAGACATTGAATCTATATGTAAGACGATTCCTTTATAGGTTTTAAGATCCTGTTTTTAAACTTTAGCCTCTGCATTTATGAGAAGATGAATTTCATTTTTATACCGAAACTATAATACAAAAGTATAATTTATTCAGAGATGAACGATCATGGTTTGTCATCAAAATTGCGTACCTGATTCTCAAAAAAAAATAAGCTGTTTGTCCGTCGGTCCCACGAAATATATAGGTATCAGGATTAGGCATAACATTATTATATAACATTATTTTAAAATGCTCATCGTTTGGAACTCCGGTGTAAATCTACAAGACAACATCTTCCAAATGTCGATACAAATGGAACCGTATAACGATGAAGTTGATCGTTGAAAGCTCGAGGTTAAAATGTTAATGATGCGTTGATACGTTGAGCGTAGGACCTACCTACGGTGGCGTGAGTTAGCAGGTTAACACCGGGCCAAAGAAGAAGGAAGAAGAAGAAAAGGAAAAAGAAGCAGTTTTTTTTATATTTGAAGCCACTTCACTTCATTTTATGTAATGGAAAAGAACTTAAAGGTCAACCACCGCTCATATTATACTAAAATAAGTACCCTGTGGAACTCAGCACGCCAAAATGGCTCCCAACGTGGGGCCCGAACTCATGGTCCTGGTAATAAGAGTTCATGCCTAGCTGACTGAGATAATTAGGCGATGAAAATAGTGCTGCCATCAACGCTACTTTTGTACCAAAACATCATTTTTGTATGGTACTGATATAGACCGATCCCGAAAAAAACTGAAATCTTCGTAATTCACTGTTCATGAAGACGTTTGCTCAGTTAAATTAATTTTTTAAATTAATATTTTTTTGCTCTGTTTGAGCTCAATATAGCTCAGTTTATATACAGTTGAAAGTCTTCAAATGAAACTTCAAATCACAATGACAATTAGAAAAGTCAAAATGAGATTCTTGCAACGCCAACACCTCTTTAATTCTGAAAACTTATTTATAAAAAATAAAAGGAGCCTTAAAGCCGATTTTGTATCCAAATGTCATTTTGAAATGACATTGTGAAATGTCAATTTAAGGAAGTTCAAGAGTGTTGAATTTTTTATTTTGCGAACGAAACGCCTTTAACGACTTCCGTAAAATAAATTATTCGATTAAGAAAAGATAGGTTCGAGTATTTAGTTTTTGATTTAATAATTTTTGAGGTGATTTTTTAAGAGGTTTAGAACTTTTTTTTTAAAAAAAACAAAAAAAAATCGAAAAAATGAATGAAATATTTATTTGAATCGATAGTTTGAACCTTGCAATTATAATTTCATGCAAATGTTGACCGCGGCTGCATCTCAGGTAGCCCATCCGCTGAGTCCAATTTTGGCATACTCTTTCACACATATCGGCCGGTATCTCACGAATGAATGCATGGATGTTGGCTTCCAGTGCGTCAATCGAAGCGGGCTTGTCCCTATAGACATTAGCCTTGACATACCTCCACAAAAAATAGTCTAATGGTGTCAAATCGCACGATCTAGGCGGCCAATTGACCGGCCCGAAACGTGAAATTAACTGTTCACCAAAGTCGCCTCGCAATTGCGCCATTGTTTCGCGTGCTGTGTGGCGTGTGGCACCGTCTTGTTGAAACCACATATCATGCAAGTCAAGAACTTCCATTTCGGACAAAAAAAAGTTTGTTATCATCGCTCGGTAGCGTTCACCATTGACAGTAACGCTGCGATTCGCATCATCTTTGAAGAAATATGGCCCAATAATGCCGCCGGCCCATAAACCGCACCAAACAGTGGCTTTTTCGGGATGCATTGGTAGCTGTTGCAATGCTTCTGGCTGATCTTCACTCCAAATGCGGCAATTTTGCTTATTTACGTACCCATTCAACCAAAAATGAGCCTCATCGCTGAACACAATTTTTCGATAAAAAAGCGGATCCTCGGCCAGCTTTCCAAGAGCCCATTCACCAAAAATTCGGCGTTGTGGTAGGTCGGCTGGCTTTAGTTCTTGCACCAGCTGTATCTTAAAAGGCTTTACGCCCAAATCCTTCAGCAAAATTTTCCAAGTAGTGCTGTAACAAAGGCCTAACTGCTGGGAACGGCGCCGAATCGACATTTCGCGGTCTTCTGTCACACTAGCTGATACGGCCGCAATATTTTCTTCACTACGCACAGTACGTAAACGTGTTGGTGGTTTAATGTCCAACAAAGTATATTTGGTGCGAAATTTGGTCACAATCTTCCGAATAGACTGCTCAGAAGGTCGAGAATGCCGATCATAAAATGGAAGCAGCGCGCGATGAACATTTCGAACCGAGCACGAATTTTGATAGTAAAATTCAATAATTTGCAAGCGTTGTTCATTTGTAAGACGATCCATGGTTAAATTGCAAACCAAACTGAAGCTGTTTGACAGTGACACAAGGTACTAAACACACGTCAGCTGTCAAAACCAGTGTTGCCAAAACCAAACCAGCTAAAAAAATCACCCGTTATAAACGTTATTTCCCTGTTACAGGTTATGGACTGTCTCCCTCTAAAACTGTGAACATCACATGGTTACATTGACGTTTATTATAACCAGAGTTTTAGATTTGTCGTTTTAACTAATATGAGGCGTTTTACTTTCTAAGTTTGGAGCAGTGCACTGAGCTGTCAAAAATACATCTGTGTTTCTTTTTTAGCTCAGATCTCAGGATAAAACGATGAAGTAGACCAAGCACGAAGTAGAGCGCGGCCAACTTCATGTAGTTTTCATGTTATTTGACATATTGTGAGCTGATTTCTACTGATATGTCAGTGAATTGCTAAAATGTGTCTTATGTCGAATTCCTCTAATTTTTTCAGATTTGATCGGAAAAGTTGACTTTTTTCCTTCCCATGGATGTTTATATTTTATAGACGCGATCAAACATTTCACTGTAACGCACTTAGTTCACAATTTTTAATATTAATAACTAAATTCATTTTCAATAGATTGTTTTAAAATTATTTTATTTGGGAAATCCCTTTTAAAATAAACCAAATTACACAACTAAAATGCTCATCTGTCAGAAGCAATCAAATTTGTGAAGTATGAGTGCAAATACGTGTGAATCTTGCTGTCAAATCGATATTGAAGAAAAGTTGATCTGAGGGGAAAAAATCAACTTTTTCTTGTCCATGGATCATGATTTTCGAAGAAAAAGCAACTTTAGTCCGAAAAAAATCGACTTTAGTCCGAAAAAAGTCGATTTTTTATATCCAAGGAATTCGACATTATATTAAATCAGAGCGCTCGGAGTGTACTCTGCTCTGAGGTTACTCGACAAGCTCAGGAACTACTCACTACTCCGTGCTCTGCTCAGAGCTAAAAGAGAAAAACGTCTATGGATAACAAATTCTTCATAAATAAAAATAGGTCTGACGTTGCGTCCTAAAATTTGTCGCCATTTGCAAAAATTATGCCATATTCACATTAAAACTTAAGTTTTCTTTTTCTACAAATATTTAAATACCATAATATTTGTCATATCATCATATCATTTCATTTACATATTATGTATGTACAACAACAAGAGTCTTTCTAAATAATTCATTCACATTTCTGATGGCTTCTAAGATCATGAACCATAAAGTTACCCAACTTCAAAGCATTTAATACGCAAAATTGAATTGTTTAAATTGTCCATTAAGGATAATTCAATAACTCTGCAAGTGCACTCTCAATTTATGTCACTGGCAATCTTCTGATATGATTTGCTGTTTCTGGCATTCATCAAATTTCAGCGCATGTCGAAGGAACCCAAGGAGCAGCCTAATTAGCATTAATTCTGACAAAGGATATTGTATCCCTGATGAATATTAATATAATAATTCCATTATATCACTATACAATATGTTGATGGTTTTGTATACGAGCAATCGATTGGAATTTCTGCAAACTATACACAGCAATGTATAAGATAACAAAGTACAACAAATCACTTCATTCAGAGCCACATAAGGGTTATCATGGGCCACACCTCATGCCAAACATGAATTCAAATGGTTTTCTCTTGATTGACAGATTGGAATAATTTCGAAATCAAAATAGGAGTGACTTCCATGGAAGCTCGAATTGATAAGTCAGTAGTTGGCTCCAAAAGGATACATGTGTAGGTTCTATCGTGATTTTGACTTTACACGCGATTTCCCTTGCTGATGAAGTGATGATCCATGAATTCCTAATGGCCAAGTTGTGTTATGCAAAACCCACTCGGTCAAGGGATGCATAAGTAATAGGTCAGTGGAACGGACACACATAATTATGCCCACTGAATTTGAATAGACGCGCGTTCGAATAAAATATTGGATGTTGAAAAATATATGTATATATTTCTCTATCGAAGCATCATCATCGATTAAGGGAAAAAAAGGATACTTTGTATTAAGCAATTTTTAATGAACGAAAAGTGCGATTGCATGTTTGGTTTCCAATGTTGTGAGGTTTTGGTTTTTATTTTATATCCCTTTGCAGTTAACAAATAAATAGTGGGTAATCCCTAATGGAATTGTAGCAATGAACAGCACAAATTAATAACCCACAGGTAAGTGCTACTGAATAATGCACTTTGCAGTGTTGATGAACATGCATTTTTAATGATTGCTCTATTTAAAGTGCTGTGAAGGAAGGATCTAGTTTTTTTTTAAGTGAAATTTAATGTTCGTAGCAACAACTTTTAGACTTTTGGTGTGTCAGGAAATATTTCAGTATATTAATAAAATTTCTTAACTTATCTAGATGTGGGTTTTTTTTATAAAAATCTTTTACATCTTGATGTGTATTTACATCCTTGATCATGATTCAAAGCTGGATTTGGAAGCTCACATATTTTTTTCTGAGAGGGATGAGGAACCAAAAGTAGATAAAAAAGAAGATATTTCCGTGAACCATTTTTATATCGACTACGTCGCCTTGGTCCGGTCCGGTTAAAGTCAATGGCGCAAAATTTTAAACATTTAAAACCCATTCTAAATCAACTTTAAAATGAGCGTCGTGTCTAAAAAATAAATTTAGAACGAGAGTCGGCTCTTTCTAAATTTTAAACCACATAAAGTATACTTTTACCTTAAAGAACTTATCTAACTTTAAAAGCAGCAAACCTCTTGTTTATCTTTTTAAAGTATACTTTATCGAGCTGTCATTTGTCATTTCATAACAAAAAACAATAGGATAAAGTAGAAAAATGTTTCCCGAAGACGGAGATTTCGAAATAATGGAAGATTTTGAGCTTATGAGAACCCCACGGTGTCTTAAAATACGAGCCAATCCGTTGGAAGAGCTCGATGACCTTGAATTTTATTCAAGGTATCGGTTTGATAAAGTAACTGTTCGGTTTTTGGTCGAAAATCTGAACATATCAGATCGTGTTACGAACCGCGGTCTTCCGATATCTCCAGAGCTACAAGTCTTGGTGACATTGCACTTCTTTGGAAGAAATGTACATCAGGCTGATGTCGGTAAGTGTATTTAAGACAAATAAAATAGGCAGACAAAACATTATTGTGCAATACTTTAGGAATGGAATGGTGCAATCGACAGTAGGAAAGATAATAAAAAACTGCTCTAAACGAATTGCTGGTCTGTTGCCTTATTTTATAAACTTTCCGTCTTCCTCTGTGGAGATACATAAGGCGAAAGCAGATTTCTATAAGACCGCCAGATTCCCAGAGGTCATGGGAGCAATTGACTGCACCCATGTGCAAATAAAGCGACCAGCCAGAATTGTAGGACCTGTTATGGCAGGTCATTATATAAACAGAAAAGGTATTCTTCATTATTATAGTCTTATTTTACAAAAAATTAATTCAAATGAATACGCGAAAACACTGACGTTTCTTTGACATTTGATAGACGTCATTCAATTTTAGGCCTGTTCGTCGAAAATTTGCTTGCGTTACGTTACGTTTCAGCATTATTTGTCAGGGTTGTTTAAATTGTTTAAAATTGAGAAAAAATTAGACTAGGCTTCAGGTTTAAAGAACTTCTTTAGTTAGAGTCGGTTCTTTTGCTAAAATGAGTAGTGTTTAAAATTTTGCGCCAATTAATTTAACAATACAATTGTTTAATAAACACAATTGTATGCTTATTCAAGGATTATAAATTTATTCTGATAACCGGAAGATGACTTTCTCATATACTTATGTTGGGTGTCAGTAATCTTTGGAATATCAGTTCAACTTTTGAATATAACTTAATACATAAAGAAGAAGAAGAATGCATAAAGTAGAAGAATTGACACACGCATCCCAATGCTCTTCCTTCCTACAATTTTAGACCTTTGGGGTACCCACTTGTCATAAATCGATTAATAAATCTTAACGCAATTTTAAGTGCAGCCAAGTCTCTGGATGGACGCTAGAATAATGCCCTTACCAAATAAATTACCATTTAAAGCAAATCTTTG
Source organism: Baccha elongata (assembly GCA_951217065.1). Lineage (NCBI taxonomy): Eukaryota > Metazoa > Arthropoda > Insecta > Diptera > Syrphidae > Baccha > Baccha elongata. The sequence goes on from OX578274.1 coordinate 45,022,580, forward strand.
CTAACTCTTCAACCCGATGCCGATCCAGGAGGAACGAGAAACACGGATAGCCCTTCGGCAGTGATGGCGAACTGTCACTTTTTAGAAAAACTACATTTGTTACATTTGCTGTCAAATTATCTGTCAGCTGTCATTTTAGTGTCACTTTGAAGTTGAATGTTTGAATTTTAATGTTTAGTTATTTATGCCGTCAAACGGCACACGTTTGGTAATATCGATGCAATAAAAATAAATTTTGAATAAATAATAAATATTAATATGATAAATTATTGTTTATATGATAAAAAATTGTAGTAAATTACGGGTGTAGTTTATTCAATTTACGCGTAGTTAAAGATGTAGAAAATAAATCGTAGTTAATTCAGCCAACACTGCCCTTCGGTAGCGCGATCGAGAAGATTTTCAACTAAGCGGTTATCGGAGTGTTTATAGTCCGCCTCACGCCGGAGGTCTGGGTTCGAGTCCTGAGTACGGTTCCATAATATAAATAAGTGGAGTTGGCTGGCTAATTGCTTGGATAAGCCTATTTAGCTTTTAGAAAAATAAAGATTCTTTATAGTTTCTTGTCTGAAGTTTTCTGACAGGAGTTCAGAAAGTTGCATGTGTTGTTCCGAAACTTATTGCATTTAACTTATAGCCAAGATTAAAATTCTGCACACTTCTCTTCAAATCCTAAATCATGATTTAAAAATAACAATTAAATGCAACCTTCTGTCTTACCATAAAGGTCGTCAGCTCTAACAACCTTGCCGCAGATTTTTCCTATTCACATTCGTGTATCTTTTTATTTATGTATTTATGTGTTTGTTTTTTTTTTTTTTTTTTTAACTTTCATTAATGGCTTCAGGTCTTCCAAAGTAAATGACGTTTATTAATAATATTTTGAAATAAATAAAAATAAAAAAAAGATAATAAATTTAATCAGTTGATAGCTAGATCCTTACCACCTGTCAAATATCCAACTTCTAATAAATCATGTCTTCCACAAAATGACAAGCAAAGCGAAAAAGAACATCAGCATCCTTAAATCCGTCTGTCACAACAAAACAGCACTTGAAATGCATTGAAAGTACCTCATTGGTATGGCTTGTCTCAACTTATTATTCCCGACCTTCTATATCCAAGCGTTAAGGAGATATGTATATAGACAGACCAGCAGAGGAAGGAAGGTCTTTTAAAAAAAGGATCTAAAAAAAAAATTACTGCTTGTTCATTGTAAAGCCAAACTGATGCCCGCGCTGACAAGGAAAGCCTCAAGAAAAATTAAAAAAAAAAAAAACACAACAACATGAGAAAATAGAAAAAAAAATCACAAACTTTTTCCTTCTAATAGACGAACAAAACCTTAAGGTGCGCACACAAGTCCGACAATGGAAATAGTATATGGTGATGGCACTTACCGCTAATTACGCTCATCAAGGCAATTAAAATGAAGATAAATATGTATGTTTGTGTGTCCATATATCCGTCCGGGCCCAGCTTTGAGGAGCATGAGAGTGTTTCGCACTTTGATAATAAATTGTACAACTTTTCTATGTGATGGCTATTGAATGTCTTCTTGGCTTTAAAGTGACTGCGGAACCTGAGAACTGGAGCCAGTACTGGCTGGAAGCAGTGATTGAATGGATTGGTCATAGAAACCTGGCGGCGTTTTGTTCTCGCGTGTTGAAATTGTACAATGCGACTCAATTCACTTGAAGACTTATTACCCACCTTGACTTCCCTTCCGTATCCCCAAGGGGCTAGCAAATTCCTTTCAATCGATTAGGAGAGTTTGACTTTGATTTTTCTTGGGGTTTTTATGTTTTTTTTTTTTATTCTTTGGTCTCGATGGATTGATGCAACTTTGGTTTGGTTTTTCTTTATAAAGTCTGGATGACGACGACGGACGACGAGAAATTCTCTTTCGTTCCCGTGCCATTTTATATATTGAAACATGGTGTTCGAGTAAGGAATCCTAAGCAGCAATTTCAATTGCTTCCAAGTCATTACACAACAATTTGGAATGCATTTCTTGATCCATTAAACTAATTTCATGGCAAAGCACACAGGAGGTTTTCCGCTTGATGGGGCGAACAATAAAGTAAATGCACAAATTGAGAAGAGTGGTTAAAGCATACAGTGGTTGGACAAAAGCTTTATTACTTATTTGGAAATTAGGTATCTTATATAAAGAAGGGGAGTTCTTTGGAAAAGTGGTAACAACTATACCAAATTAAAGTTAAGGAAACTGTGAGAGTTAAAAGGTTGTTAGGGGCGGCTTTCTGAGCAATAAAATATTTGTATACGAAATAAATTCTTTGGTGCTGTTACTTTCAAAACTATTATAACTATTTATTGAACTTCTTAAAAGAATACCTACACGGTTTAAAATTTTCTTGACGAAAATAAATTTTTTTGTAATACAATAGACGTAGAATATACTTATTCTCATTGTTTTGAAAGGTAAGTTCGAGTTATATTGCGAAATAGGAATATGAATACCTATAGTATATAATTATAAAACCATTGTATACATCAATGCCAGATCCATAAAAATAAAATTGATAAATTTGAAGCAATAATTAAAGGGTTTAATAATAAAATTAATGTCATCTGCGTTACAGAAAGTTTTTTTTCAGACTCTGATCAAATGTACTTATACAATAATTACTGCAAATATTAATTTAAGTCACCATCCCACCAAGATCCACTTGGGAAAATGAGGTATTCTTGAAAGATGAATCAGTTCATTTCAAAAACCGAAGATGGGGTTGGTGGTGGCGTGTACTCAGACAGACTAAATTTAAGTCTCTCTTTCCGTCTCAATGACCATTGTAGTGTGTTCCAAGCGGAAATTCTGGCGATTAAAGAGGTATTATCCTGGTTAAGGGAAAACGTGATATCTGCATCAGATATCCGCATATTTTCAGACAGCCAGGCAGCCCTTAAATCAATCTGTGCCGTTTCCACAAACTCAATAACTGCCCGCGACTGTCCATCATCTCTCATGGAGATGGCAGAACAGTTTAACATTCACCTCTTCTGGTTGCCGGGACACAGAGACATTGTGGGACACTGCAAAGCCGATGAACTCGCCAGAACCCTAATGCCAGTTTAACCTAACAAGGTGAATATTGGTATACCTATCGCTGCAAGCAAACTCATGCTAAAACAAAATGCCATAGAGAAAACAAATTTAAGATGGACAAACACTACTACCTGCGTAGCGACAAAGTAAATCTGGCAAAAATTGGATCAGAAACGCACTAAATGTTTGTTGTCTATGAGCTGATTGCATATTAGCTCCGTAATTGGTGTCATAACCGGACACTGGCTCATAGGAAGACACGCCATAAGACTTGGAGTATTCTCTAACGATTTTTGCAGAAGCTGCATGGACGAGAAGGAGGAGGAGACTATCACCCATCTTCTCTGCTCATGCCCAGCTGTCTCCCAAAGACGTAAATTACACCTGGGTAATTTCTTTTTCGACGATCCTAGAGATCTGTCGAACGTAGATATTCTATTTAAACATCGCTTTATAAGAAGCTTCAACTGGTTTAATTAAAGAGGTACTCCCTCGCTCGTTTCGTGGTATCACAACGGACCTATCTGTGGTCTAAGTGTGCCAGTAGTCTTCCTGACAGCCACATAAACCTAACCTAACCTAATCTACTGCAAATATAGACCCAACGAAGAGGCGGGAGGTGTAGCTATCTTTATATCAAACAATCATTCCTATACGCATATATTTTCAATAAGTGATATCGCAGATAGTTTTTGCGCAGCAAATATCAAACTAAAAAATAATTCTTTTGATATTGTGTGCGTTTATAGACAACCAAATTTAATTGTAGCCAAGAAAGAAAAATTCCTTTCACTTCTAATGGAAAACATATCTAAACTTTCGAAACGAAATTCCATAATTGTTGGTGATTTTAATAATACCTAATATTTTAGTTGAAGATGCTTTAGTAACAAAGTATCTAAACCTAATTAGAATGCACGGATATTTTGTTATAAATAAAAAAATTCAAACCTGGATCACTTTTTTTTAACAACCCTCATCCAGAGTATAATTGCATCATTCAAAACTTGATATCGTTGGCCATAATGTAACTGCTATCGAATATAAGTGTCTCCAAGCTTGCAACGAAACGTATATAACGGGTGTTTTTTCGAGGTATAGAACTTTAAGTTGGCATTACTTTTCAAGACGGTGACCAATTTAACAGCTGCCAAGTGATTTATTCTCAGTTTGGTTTGGCAATTCATTATGAATAGACGCACGCCTGAACAACGCTTGCAAATTGTGCAATTTTATTTCGAAACAAGATGGCCGTTATTCCCGATTTTCAAAGGCGAATTTTGTTTAGCGATGAAGCGCACTTCTGGTTGAATGGCTACGTCAACAAACAAAACTGCCGCATTTGGAGTGAAGCTAATCCTCAAGTGTATGTCGAAATACCGTTACATCCAGAAAAACTGAATGTTTGGTGCGCTTTATGAGCTGGTGGAATCATTGGTCCGTACTTCTTCAAAAACGATGATGGCCACAACGTTACAGTCAATGGTGATCGGTATAGAGCCATGATTACTAACTTTTTCATTCCTGAATTGAACAATCATGATGTCCAGGAACTGTGGTTCCAACAAGACGGCGCAACCTGTCACAACTGAAAACATTGTTGATCAATTGAAAATGCAATTCAAAACCTTTTTATTAGAAAGGACTACCCCTGAAATGATCAAAAATATTTTATTTTGGCTTAAGCCATCAAAATCTAAGGACATAGATAACATTTTTGCTTCGCTATTAAAAGATTGCAGTACAAAACTTTGCAAACCAATTTCTATACTAATCAACAAGTCATTAAGGGAGGGATATTTTTCAAAGAAAATGAAAGTAGCTAGAGGTATCCCTATCTTCAACAGCTGGTGACGTAAATGACTTTAATAACTATCGTCCTATCTCAATATTGCTTACAATATCTAAAATCATGGACAAAATTGTAAACCAGCAATTAGTGAAGTATACCGAACAAAATAATTTGTCAACCTATTGTAAAAAGTCAGGCACAAGTACAGTGCTGTACACCTTCAAAAAAGTAAGGAAAACCGCAGTAATGCTATAGTCTGTCCACTAAAAATTGGCAGTACAGGGAAGATAGGGATGTTTGTCTCTCATTCGCGTTTCTTTGCTTTCCATAAGGTTATCTTCTTTCAAAAGCTCTAACAGGGTTGCCATAGTAAGCATTTTGAATTGGAAAACACTGAGAAAATATGATGTAGGGTAACCTTTCTTCTCTTTTAATTAAAATTATTTTCTTAATTTTTATTTATAAAAATGAAATGAAATTTATCTTTTTCCACACCACCAAGAGGTAAGATAGTAGGCGTGTTTTTGAAGTAGGCCTAATTCATTTTAAATAAAAAACAAAAAAAAAATAAAGAATTTATTCATAAAGATTAATATAACAAGCAAAATAAATAAACAAGCATAACAAAAATAAATATAAATTCATCTATTAAATAAAAATATGTACATTTATATATAAGTAAAGGTATTTTAATCACTCTTTTTTTTCGGCGCTTAAGTCTTTCGATGTTTTTGAATCCATTATAAACTAGATGAAGGAGCACAACAGTAGCAAACTTCTCAAAAAATTTACCTTTTTAAAAAAAACGTACTTCACATTAATTTCAAAACACTAATCACAAAATAGGTACACGAAACTACAATACCGACCGCCCGCGCGCTTTAAAAATCTACGCAAATAAGAAAAAATATACACGAAATATCAACCGACCGACCGGCACGAGAATCTACGCAAATAAATTCTTTAAAGACAACAGCTTACCTACATTTTTGTAACTGCATTTTAAGATTTTCCTTACATAAAAAACACAAACATGATCAACAAAAACACTACACGATAACACTTTTGTACTAGTAATATGCTCATCTCAATATCTCATTATCATTTCATCAATAAAAGGTATTTTTTAAGCTCTAAAATCAAAAGTTCCTCAACAGAAACTCAATATAAAAAAATACGAAACGAGTTACCAAATTCACAAAGGTATCTCTGTTCGAATGGATGTTAAAAGAGGGTTGAAATGCATTAGCCAATCAGTGCGTATTCAACTGTACGCTAGGCAGGTCGTTGTGGGATCTATGTCGGATGCGATCGAAAAATCATTGGCGGGTAAACATTTTTAAAATGGGGTTTCTTTCAATTCAGTATGGTGCACAAATAAGGCGCGCTACTGATTTTGAAAAAGCTTCCCCATAAGGCCTGTACTGTCAATTAATAGAGGACAAACTATAGTTCACTCTTTCTAGATTTGTAAAAAGCATTCGACACAGTCGATCATGCGATCTTGCTGAGAAAGCTTTTTGCCCTAGGAGTGAGAGGATCCTCTTTTAATTGGTTTAGGTCTTACCTTTTGGGTCGTTTTCAGTACATCCAAATAGACGGTTGCACCAGCAAAAAACAGATGGTAAATATGGGAGTACCACAAGGAAGCATTCTTGGCCCAACGCTATTTTAGATCGAGAGGCAAATGAATAATGATTTTCAGAAGATTGAAGCATGGCTGAACGCTCAAAAACTATGTTTAAATGCCAGAAAAACAAAGTATATCGTGTGCACCAAATCATCTTCCCCGCTAAAAATTTTATACCAAGAAGTTCCTGTTGAACAAGTCAGTGAATTTAAATATCAAGGTCTTTGTGTAGACTCAGCATTAGAAAGGAAACATCACATTACAAAGCTATCAAAAAAAAATATCTTCGCTTGCTGGAGTATTCGGTCGAATCCGCTACAACGTTCCTGAAAACTTGAGGAAACCCATGTATTTTTCCTTATTCCATAGCCATCTTACCTATGGAATCAGCATTTGGGATACTGCAGTTCACGCACTTATACAAACCCTACAAATATCGCAAAATAAGGCATTAAAAAACTTATTCTGTTTTGATTTACATGGATGGATTTACAACCAGCTAAAGATTTTGATGGTCAGGGATGAAATCGAAATAAATATGGTAACTCACATTCACAAAATAGTGCTGGCGGAGGTACATTCCAACACCACGCAATGACATCCACCTTTCTAGAATATACTCAAAAACAATTTGGAAACAGCTCAATTCTACATCTGTCGATTCAGTTCTGTAACAAATATTCTGATGAGGTCAAGAAATACAATACCAATAAATTTGAGCTAGACGTTAAAGATAGCAACTCAGTAAATACAACTTTTAAAAAATCTATGTTAAATGTCTTAGAGTAAACTGTAAGAATAAATTTTGTCTCCTTTTCTATTTTTGTCTCTTGATTCTTGTTATGGGTGTTTTTTTTTCAGGTATAGAACTTAAAGTTGGCATTACTTTTCAAGACGGCGACCGATTTAACAGCTGTCAAGTGATTTATTCTCAGTTTGGTTTGGCAATTCTTCATAAATAGACTCACGCCTGAACAACGCTTGCAAATTGTGTCGAATGGACCCAAAACGAGATGGCCGTTGTTCCCGATTTTTATAAGCGAATTTTGTTTAGCGATGAAGCGCACTTCTGGTTGAATGGCTATGTCAACAAACAACTGTTGGAAAAATTCATCGAAAATTGGACGTCCAGATTGGACATGGCAGTCATATGCCAGAAATCATATTTAAAATGTAATGCCACAAGATTATCTTTCGAATAAATAAAAAATCATGTCAATCGAATATTCCATCGTTGTTTTATTGCAATTTAAAGTTCAATACCTCTATAAAAAAAACACCCTTTATAATTGCAAGTAAGTAAATAGTATTGAATAGTTTTTAATAATTATTTTGGAACTCTGAAACGACCACTATTTCCAAGGGGTATGGCAAAACATTATATAGCAAATCGGGACAAAACTAAAAGTGCTTTTTCTCTATTTCTAAGCATTTCATTTAAAGCTTAAAAGTTATAACATTGTCCAATGTCCACTATATGTGTTATGTATTCAACATTGTTTTACAACCCAATTTTCTCCATATTACAATGTACGTATAAACATTATTACACCTTTTATTCACTAATCAAAGAAACAAGACAACTTCTACTACGTCAATTTCACTACTTAACATCTTGCGTGGGTACTTAATTCACTTCTCCGTAGTCCGCACACACAATATAACCCGCATTTCCATTTAATACACATTTGAATAAACATTTTCACAATTTAACATTTGATTATTGTAAATCACTCACCTTGTTTGTCCTCGCAGTGGGTTAATATACTTTTCTCTTCGTTGACATCAGATGGACTTCCAGATGATGATGATGATAATGATAGTGTATTTACTAATGATGCCGATGTTATTGTTGTTGTTGATGTTGATGATAATTCTGATGGTGCTACTAATGCTGGTTCCAATAATGATGATGCTGATCCTGTTGACGTTGATGACTTTGACACCTCTGGGCCAGTTTGACTTTCACTGACCGTTGTTGTTTTCACTTTTGATTGAAATTCGTTGGACGATTTTGCATGTCCGTCTGGATTGTGTTCAACACCTAAGATTATACGTTCCATTGGTGTTGGTTTACTTGAATTCACTGACATGGTGTTGACAGATGCAGCTGCAACTGATGGAGGCATTGTTTTGCATTCTAATCCATTTGGTTCAGTTCGTGCTTCAGTTGGTGGAGATGGTGAACACTTATTCATTGTATTCAATGATTTCCCCCGAGAGTCCTTTGAATCAATTGAAGTTTTTTTCATAACATCGATCACTTTGGCGGTAAATTCACGAGGTCTTGTCTCAACCTTTATTACCTTGCGTTCGGAATCGGATTTTGATTTTTTCGACATTAAAGTAGGTTCCTTGGATACAATGGTTTCAATTTGCTTGACTGGTGTTTTTGAAGATACAGATTGATTTTCAGAAAGTGTTTTTGGTTGAGAAACTTGGTGTTTAATGGGAGTCGAGCTAAGGCTAGGAGCTTCTAATACAGATCCATGTTTATCGTCGGTCTTCAAAGGCTCCTCGATGATCTTTCTTTCCACCTTTTGATAAGTTTCAGTATATTTGTTATTGGCTGCCGTAGTTGGACTTTTGATTGGTGTAGAACTTAAAATAGGCAGCTCCTCCTTGAGTTCTACCTTAGATAACGGGTTTTTATTATGTGAATCGGTTATCGGAAGTAACATTTGTTCTTCCAAAGCTGGTTTTGATACTAAAGATTGTTCCTTAACATTATTTGATGAAGAAGGTTTTTCGACAATTTCAGGATTCGAGTTGATAATGTCCCTAGTTTTTGATATATCTTCATTTTTCTTTGAAAGTTTCGCAGAATGATCATCGTCCTTAACATCTTTTATCAAGGAAACTTCTTGTTTTGTTTGATCACTTAAATGAACATCAGAAGCCGGGAGATCACTTACAGGATTGATAGAATCAACTGGTGTTTCTTTGATCACTTTCGAATATTCTTTGGCAAAATCACTTTGTTTCGGAAGATTACTCAAATTAGATGTTTTGGAAAACGTATTATTAACCAATGTATTTTCCTGTTTCGGAGGATCACAATGAATTATATTTTTTCGCAAAACATACAATGGAGCAGGATCGGGATCGTTAAATATTTCCTCGAGTGCTTTAAGATCATCTTGTGGTTGCTTTGTTGTAGTCTGAATTTCTTCAATGATGATGGTTTCTTCTTTGACTATTGGATCTTGATTTTGTTGCTTAGAAAATTGTTCTGTTAATGACAAAACAAGAGGGGAACTCCCTTCTATGTTCTCGACAAGATTTTCAGAAGAAAGTTTATTTAAAACTGTTTCTACAACTTCTTTTGGTTTTTCAACAATCTTTTCTTCGCTTACAGGTTCGTTAGATTTTATTTCTGATAAAACGTCATTCATTGCTAATTTCGATGCAGATTTCAATTTTTCTACCGACATTGGATTTTTCAAAGGTGTTTCAATTGCTTTCGAAGCAATTTCTTTCATAGGTTCGTTTAATTCTTCCGAAGAATTTACAAGAACTGGATTTTTGTTCTTCAGCTTACATTTTTCGAAAGTTATATTAGTTTCGGTTTCTTCGACGGCCTTCAGTTTTTCATTGTTTTCTGGAAACGAGGCTTCATTTTTTAATTCACTACCCTCATCACTTACCGATTCGATAAGTTGTGACGTTTTATCTTTCAATTTACATTTTTCAAAAATAACTTCGTTTTCGATTTCATTGGTTGACTCCGACAGTTTTTCATCTTCTTTTGTATCTAAAACCGCTTTTTTCATTTTGTTGAAGTCAGTTTTCTCTGTTTCCTCAGATTTTGCATCTAGACGTTCTTCTGTTTTCTTTTGTAGAATCGGTACTTCTTCCATTATCAGTTCGTTCTTCAGTAACTTATCAGATGGTTCTTTGACAACTTCTGAATCGAATTTACCACTTTCCAGTGACTTAATCATCTCACAGCTTACTTCTTCATTCTTCTTGAGGTCCCTTATTAATTCAATATCAGCGAAACCTTCTTGTTTCTCATGTGCACACTCGATAACCTCAAGTTTGTTCTCACTTTGTTTCGTCCTGATTCCGCTTTCTGATAAACTCAAAATACCAGTTACAATACTTTGCTTATCACCGGATTTATCTTCCTCTCCATCATTGATATCGATAAGTCGCGTCTCAGTTGAAACTGTGACGGTTATTCCATCTTCGATAGGAGGCAAAGGTTCGCTAGAATTTTCTTCCATTTTAGCCTTAACAGCAGATTTTTCTAATTGACACTCTACCGTGTGAAGACAATGTTCTTTGCCATCTTTTCGTTCAATGGCTTGTGTACTAATTATTTTATCATTTTTAATTGTCTCCTCTATAACTGCAACCTTAAGCACAGGTTCAGTTAGTGGAATAGGTCTGGAGTCAATAGGAATCTTAACTTCTTCAACCAACTGAACTGAGCTGCTAGATTCCTCATTTGATTTACTTCTTTTGATCACACTTATTTCACGACTATCCGGATTATTGCCATCGATTTGCTCAAAACTTTCAACCTTTTGACTTGACTTAATAGTCTTTTGTGATGTCACGGTCTTAACGGTTTTTGTTATAGTTTGGCTAACAACAGCCTGAATGTCATCGATTTGACTCATCTCAATAGGGTGTACTTCCGGCGGCGACGATGGCGCTTTGAAAACACCTTCACTCACGGAACTATCACGAATACTAATTTCGTTATCTGGCCCATTGGAGGCGCTTACCTGCTGTGGGTGGGTTTTTTGCACGGGGAGACTTGCAATAATGATATCAGTAGGAATATTGACGTTACCATTATCATTGCTTGTTTTACATTCTTTTAATGGTGGAATTGTTGTTGCAGTCGAATCAATATCTTTTATCTTATCAGCTGAATTTTCACTGTCAGTATTTTTTATGTCGTTGACAGGGGTTGGTGGTACAGTTGTTTGACTATCGCTACTCTTGTTATGGCTGAAACTTGAAGTTTGAATAGAACTGCTGTTGGTATTGTTGGGCGATGTGATGGCAGAGGAAATAAACTTCGGTTTGTTATCACTTGTGACATTTATTGCTTCAGCTTTAATGAAATTTGCTGTTATCTCGGCGGCAGATGGAGATTTCTTTTGCTGTTTACATGAATTTTCTGAATGTGGTTGCTGTTGTTGATGTTGATTTTGAATGACATCGTTGACAATGACAATTGGTCTAAAAGTGGAGGAAGAAAAAATTCACTTGAATTAGATAAATTGTGGAATAATTGTTTTTTGAATGCAAAACAATAAAAAAAAAGACCTATAGAATGAAATATTTTTTTTTAACTGCTGCAAGTTTACAAATATGTACATAAGTACCTACCATAAAATGTTTTCAGGGAAAAATTTTATTAGTTCTACAAAACTTTGACAGAATTATAAAATTTAAATTCTTCGAAACATAAAACTTTGCCTGCCATTTTTATTTGCTATTTCAGGTAATAGATAAAATTATAAAATGTCTAAACAATAATACAAAAGTCGAAAAAACTTCGTTAAAATTTTGTTAAGGTGTATCTATACTAGATAAGATACGTGTATATAAACATTTGTTTTTTTGAATTATAGAATTATTTATCATTATATTACTCGTGTTTACTTGCACCCAAACATACTTAAAATTGTTTTAGTTAATTAGATTAATAAAAACAAATCGGCATTGTAATTTTATCTACTTGGACCAACGTTAGTAATATGAATGAAAAATAATCATATATATATAATATAGTAATATACAATTTATGCCATTAACACACGGTTGTATTAGTTTTCATTTATAATTTTTTGAATTTCGTAATAATTATAGGGTAAAAATGTTTGGATATATATTCATTGCGAAACTCCGAGGTTTCTATAACTATACATAATGTATGTACAATGTATATACAAGTATACAATGTATGTACAATACATATTATATTCGAATATTCGATGCAATATTAATGTAATAGAAAACCCCAAACACATAATAATCATTAAAACGAATTTTCTAAAGAGGATGTTCATTTAATTAAGGACATCGAAATCAAACACGAAATGTAATTGATTTTTACCACAAACATGTACATAATATTAAAAATTAAAAAATATAAAATCAGTCTCCATTAACTGCTATTTTTTGTTTGCTGTTTTATTTTATTTAATATCAATTATTGAAGTTTGTAATGAAAGCGTGGAAGGGTTAAATATTTGTTTTAGACTACGTAGCGACGTGCGGGAGTCACGGTGCTCATCGGATGAGTCGAAGTTTCAAAACATATTAGCAGGTTTAGTTTAACATATAAATAACATATAAGTTACTATCATACGTCATATGTATACATATTTTAATGAATTTTTTTTTTTTTTTTTTTCAATTTCAATTTCAATTTATTTAAGTATAGGTGAGTACAAATAAGACGTAGTCTTTTATAGTACAAGTAATTGGTACATTTTACGTGGCAGATAAAAATTATATAAACCAAAAGATATACTTACAATATAACAATAAATACAAAAAGTGAATAGAAGATTACAAAAGAAATTAAGAAAGTTTGAAGAGTAGGAGATAAAAGTGAGAAGAATAAATAATAAATAGTAAAACGAAGAAATAGAGGGAAAAAAGAAAATAGTTGTTGTTGAGTATAGTTTTACAAATACTGTAATGCAGATTTTTTGAATTTGCTTGCGCCAATTATCTGTTTAACTGTAGTGGGAAGCGAGTTCCAAAGTCTGGTAGCATGAATGAAGAAGAGGCGGGAAGAGTTTAAGTAAGTAAAACAGGGTATTATAATATTTTGTGTTCTTACGGATTGGGCAAATTGAATTTTGTCGAAGAGGTATCCAGGAGATCTATTATTAACAAGGCTGTGCATAAATTGACAACATCTGACGTTAAGAAACTGTTGAAAAGTGCACCCGAGTACTAACGTGTGGTAATGCGATATATGATCGTGTCTACGCAGTCCATAAACGTACCTTATTGCATCGTTAAACGCAACAAGTAGTTTGTGTTGAGAGTGGGAGTCAAGCTTGCAGTAAACCGTAGTTAAGTTGTCGAAAATGGGAACAAATAGGGTTTTGACAAGCCTAAGCTTTGTGTTCACTGGTGTAAAGTTAGAAGATAACCAAAGCTTTCGCAGGCCAGCATAAATTAGGCTTATCACGTAATTTGTATGGTCTACTGCGGAGAGCGATCGATTTATCTTGAAACCAAGGTTCGTAACTACGTCATAAAACATTATTTTTCTATTATTTAATAGTACGGTTGGTAAATCATTGGTATCATATTGCTTCTTGGATATAAGAATCATTTGAGATTTTTCAGAATTAAGACTCAGCCCATTGGAAATTGACCAGTTATAAATTTTCAACAGATCCTCATTTATTCTGGCAATGAGATCCTCAATCAGTCCAATTGGGCGTGACCTAGTAAACCTGGGCATCGTCCGCGTAAAGGTGGAAAGAAACATTTGAACAAACACTAGGAAGATCGTTTATGAACAGACAAAATAAAATCGGTCCTAAAATTGATCCCTGAGGTACCCCAGCTGACACAACTTTAAAATCAGAGGTTTTTCCATCATAAACAACTCTTTGGAAACGATTTAACAGGTAACTGCGTAGTAGACGGACAGATCTCTCGCTAAAGCCAAAGTATAACCTCAGCTTCTGGCATAATACTTCATGATCCACCCTATCAAAGGCCTTGGAGAAGTCAAGCAAACAGAGTACAGTTAAGTGATCCAAATCATAGTTTATTCTTATATCGTCGAGAATTTTAATCATAGCGGTAGAGCAACTGTGACGTGCTCGAAAACCAGACTGGACGGGAGATAGCAAATTATGTTGATCTAAATAACCCGACATTTGTTGAGCAAGGAGCTTCTCCAAGACCTTCGACAGACATGGCAGGATACTGATGGGGCGGTAATCTGTTGCTATAGATGGCTGAGGTTTCTTAGGCACAGGGATGATTTTAGCTAGTTTCCAACTATCAGGAAATTTTGAAGACGTTATACAAAAATTTACAATGTGTGTAATACAGCTTATAATGTGCGGTAGAATCATCTTGATAAATCGAAGAGGTACACCATCTTCACCTATAGCATTCGATTTTAATGTAAGCAAATTAGTATAGGTAGGTAGGTAGGTAAAATGGCTGTTCTTAGAAGAACACAATTGGCACTAAAATGATGCGCCGTTTTGATACCATAACTCGTTTGACCTAATTTTAGTTGATTTGGGGGTCATGCCGTCCGTCGGTCTGTCTGTGCGGGTGTGCGGATTTTCGGTTGTATGTTCACTGAGCTACAGCCAATACGGTTGGACGGATTTTTTGGTGATTCCCTAGAGGAAAAATTTGAATTTTTGTTTTAGCCCAGCTATAACGGGTACCTCCCATATAACGGTTTTAGTTTTTTCCAAATTTTCTCGAAAACAGCTCTAACGATTTTGATAAAACTTTGTTTGGAGTGTTCTTTATATACATTTCAAATTTTTGGCTGAAAATGCACATAACGGAGATTTGCTGTTAACAGTTCTTACAAATTTGGCCATAACTTGATAACGGCTTATGCGATTCCTTTGAAATTCGTTATTTCGAATTTCACACAAGAATTCAACACAAGATGCCATTCACAGTTTATTGCTAAACGCCCGTTTAATGATAGCTCCCATACAACTTGATCTCATTTTTTTATATTTTTCGAACTTTTTGCAGAATTTAATAATTTAAAATTTGTGTAGTCCCATAGTTTGCTACAAAAGAGCAAGTTCTTGCGACCGAGTCGTGCATTTTATTTATTTCGCTAAAATATTCTGGGGATATAATAAGGGTAGGGCTTGGGACATATACATGGTAATGATATTTATGGTGTTCAAGTTGAAATTACAGTTTTATTTTATAACAAAATAAATTTTGATGAGATGTCAGAAATAAAACAGATTTTATTAAAGCTTCATAACTAACAATGTTTTAAAAATTATGAATATTTCTTAATTAAAAGTGATGGACTACAGAATATAAATATTTTGAAATATTCACCCATATATAATATTCATGTAAGCATATCGCTTATATGAAGCTGTAAGTGACCGATTTTCCGACATTATTGTGACGCGTTTGAGACTCTGAAGTTTAGTCCTGGAAATGGCAGAAAACCAAAGATGCAGCTCTCCAAAGTGCACTAAGAACGGATTTACGTGCATATAATATTTAAACTTAATTTTAATTATTTAAAGGCTTTAAAGCCAGAACAGTAGCCTGCCGAAATGAAAGGGGGAATAAGGTAGTGGATACACAGTCAGTGCTGATGAGGATATGGAAACACCATTTTTCTAGACTGCTAAACGGCGAAGATAGCCAAAATTCAGCTGCAAGGCGACTTATTCCATCTAATGTGGACGATGATGGACAACATTTTCTTCCACCCGACCTGAATGAAGTGCGGCTAGCGATTGCCAAACTCAAATCAAATAAAGTTGCTGGTGCAGACGGCTTACCAGCTGAATTGTTTAAAGCAGCAGGAGATGTGTTGGTAGGGAGCATGCACCAACTCATCTGTACAATTAGGTCGGAGGAAAGTATGCCCTGGAATAGTGTGTGAAAGTATACCTTGGAATAGTGTGCCCCATCCACAAAAAAGGAGACGCTATACGTCGCTTATAAAATCTTGTCGGCTATCGTGTGTGATCGCTTAAAACCCCTTGTAAACGATCTGATGGGCCCCTATCAGTGTGGTTTCAGGCCAGGCAAGTCAACCGTTGATCAAATGTTTACACTTCGAAAGATTTTAGAAAAAACCCAGGAATTCCAGATCGATACACACCACCTCTTTATCGATTTTATAGTCGCGTATGATAGCGTGGGTAGAGACGAACTGTACAGAGCCATGTCGTATCTCGGTATCCCTGCCAAACTCGTCCACCTGTGCAAGATGACGATGGAGAAATCTCGCTGCTCCGTCAAAGTGGGTAAGAACACCATCGAACCGTTTGATGTTGAGAAAGGTCTTAGACAAGGCGACGCGCTATCATGAAACCTATTTAACATCGTTCTTGAAGCTATTGTACGAAAATCGCAAGTTTACACCACTGGTACAATTTATCAAAAGTCCGTTATGCAGATGACATAGACATAATCGGCCGAAATAAGCGAGCTGTGACTGGTGCATTTGCCAATATTGAATCGGAATCGGCAAAAATGGGAATGGCTGTTAACGAAGACAAAACGAAATATATGCTATCAACAAGAAAGGAATCTCAACATCGTCGACTCGGGCAAAACATTACGATGGATAGATATAGTTTTGAAGTAGTCAAGGACTTTGTCTACCTGTGATCCACTATAACAACGCAAAACGACATCAGTGCAGAGATCAAACGAAGAATTACTCTTGCCAATCGCTCTGTCTTGGGGTGAGAAAGCATTTAAGTAGTAAGCCCCTCTTTCATAGAACCAAGGAGACGTTATACATATAAGACCTTGATCATCCCAGTCTTGCTGTATGGGGCGGAAGCATGGGCATTAAAAGACTCGGATGAGAAGTTACTTGGGTGCTTTGAGAGAAAGATTCTTCGAGTGATATTTGGTCCTGTGTGTATCGAAGGAGTATGGAGAAGAAGATTCAATGGCGATTTATACGGGCTATACAGCGATATTGACCTGGTCAAAAACTGAAAATACAGCGGCTGAGATGGCTTGGTCACGTGGAGCGTATGAACACCAACGCACCAGCCCCGTCTTCGAGTCCATTCCTTATGGTGTACGCAGCGTTGGAAGACCCCCCCAATAGATGGAAGTAAAGTAAAGTAAAGTAGTTTAATTATTTTTTGCATCATGTATGAGTATATGACATAAAAATGCTAATATGTCATAACCCGCCATGTTTATTTGATTTATTAACAAATATCAAAAAAAAGCATTTTGTAGCCGAATTTTTATCGCTATAGGATTAACAATTTGTTGCATTACAATAAGCATTCGTTCATATTAACAAAGTTTATGTATTTCCAAAAAACAATTTTTAAGAATCAACAAAAGGATTTTTGTTAATAATACAGCAAAATTATTTTCAGTGTAGATCAATAAAAGAATTTTGTTGATGATATTGATAACACAAACTTTGCTTAGTGATAAATTTTAACTTGGCCAAATTATCTGTTTAGCATTCATATTTAATATTCACCCTTATTGCGATAGGCGTTTCACTTAAACGCCAATTGTCGTTATTTAAGCCGTGTCGCTTTAGAAACGGTATTGCGTATCATAAACGCCATTTTTATCTTCGCTCTTAGATTCCACATACGATCCATTGAGAGAGCTGATTTTGACACACCAAATTATATGGAAAATTTTAAATCGAAGAGTTATATTCTATTAGTTTTGAACATTTTTGCTTTATATAATTAAAAAAATGACAATACAGACACAAAAACTTAACAGTTTTAATATTCATAACGAGTTTGTTTTCTCAGGACAGCTCGCTTTTTTATTCAAAATTATTTTTTAAATATATTTTTTTTGTAAATGAGTATCTTTGTATATCAATCACACAGCAGATGTGAAGAGGCGATGACAAGAAGGAAAAAAATAAAAGGCACATCTGTGTCGCGTAAATTTGCTCTTGTGACAAATTACCTAAGAGGTTAATAAAAAAAACACACTACTGGTTCTATGGAGGGTTCTCTTGAATGTTGTAATTTTTCACTTAATTATTTTATCTGAAATAATTTATTAAATCCTTTTAATTGATTAAAAAAAATATAATTTCAAGTGCATTTCAAACAACCCAGAGTTTTCCAAAGAAATCCTGATGTGGCGTCAAGTTTAATAAAGGTATCACAGTAAAAATTTTACCAAAATCCTACATTCAGTTTTAAAAAAATAAAACACGCTTCTTTAGAAATAAAATTTCGTTAAGATATGTTGAGTCCTTAACAAGAAACTCAACATTAAAAAAAAAAAACCGTTGGCAGGTACCTATAAAACAATTTTCTAAGATCACTCATGAGCAGTTTTCAAGAAAAAACAACCTTTTTTATAATTTGTATATGGCGATATTTTAAGACCTAGAATTTCAACTTCAAAAACTCACTTTTGTTTAAATTTTTAGCGAATTCATCGTTCTTTTTGTTCCGTGAGACCAATAAAAAACTTGTTACAACTATAAAAACAAAAACAAAAAATTAGAACTTACACTTTGGGAGTAATTTTGGCTCTGTCGTTTGCAAATTCTTGAACGACAAAATTTGCAGTTTTTAAAGACGTTTTTGATTTAAAAACGACTATCGTAATACAAAAAATTACTCTATAACGACAAACGTCACTTATAAAATACATTCCACAACATAAAAAACGCCAAGTGTCGTTTAACGCCTTACGTAATGCCAAATCATTTTGTTGTGTTTGTATATGGCGTTGAACGACTATCGCAATAAGGGTGATTATAACATAATGATATAGCGTAAGCTTTGGACACATAGTAAAGTATTTCTTCGAATTCTACGATCAAGGTGAATTAGTAGGTCTATAAAACCGGTTTAACTATTCCATCGCAGACTGAATGGTATCGTGTTCGACTATGGTATATCTATCCGCGATAAAAGGGAGATATGGAAACAACTTGGCGTGGATCCTTTCTTTTCAGGAGTTAAGAAAGAAGTTTTACTGTGGTGAAAATAGTTTTCAGAGAAAAAGAAAAAATTGCAATTTTTTTTTTATTGTATTTCGTTAAATAACATGGCAATGAAGAAATTTATATTCAACTAATTTAACAATAAATATAAAGGTTAAATTTATTTATTCATGGAACACATCAATTCTTGCAATTCCTTAGTGGTATCAGAAGATTCTTTAGAAATAGTAGTGCAACAATCCATATGCACCATTTTCGCTCGATATTGACTTTCAGAAATAAATAGTCGAGAATGCTTATTGTATTCTTTGTCTAAATATTTTAAACGTTTAGAAAATGAAATAATCTTCTTCACTAAAACAAAAATAAAAAAACTTTAAATTTCATTGGTAAATATATTTTTGTTGTCTTTACTTTTTTGAAGTTGGCGCATCTTTAAATCCCTGTCTTTACTTTTTTCAAGTTGGCTCTTCTTTGATTCCATGTCCTTAATTTTTTGAAGTTGGCGCATCTTTGATTCCTTGAGCTCCTTTAATACAACGGCATCAAAAAATTCATTAGTTTTTGAAATAAAGTTGGTTCGGTAAATTTGAAGCTTGTATTCTTCGTGTAATGGAAAATCTTCCAACTTTACAGAATTTTCAGGTTTAATCTTTTCTTGAGATGAATAAGGTGGCATTTCGTTGTTGATTGTTGATAAATTATAGAAAATTAATCCGCTTCGTAGTCTCTGCTCGACAATTTCAAGGAAAATAAAATAAAATATTTATTGACAGAAAAGGAGAAAACTTTATTTTCTTTAAAGTAGAAAAAAACAAAGAGTTCTAAGGAAAAATAAGAATGTTGACCCAGAGACGAGAAATTGAGGACATGAAGAGCAGGAATGAAATCCGTAAATTTTACAAGAAGGTATAGCGAATATTTCACAAGGTTTTGCGTTTCGTACAACCGAAAATCAGAACTTGCTATAATAGTAGAATCAGTCGATGATGATGATGAAATATTATTAGTCGTGTTTTGTTGGTAATTTTTAGTTAGTCAGCACTGGAAAGAACCAATAAAACGCTATATTCACTTTTGTATCCACTTTTTTATTTTATTTCAAAGTTGGTATTCTTGACTTTATGCCAAGCCGAAGTTTCAAATAATTTTATGGATGTGTCTGCAAAGTATGGCTATTTGAATATAGGTCAATTCGTACCCCACCTTCCACTACAAACAAATAAAAACCGGAAAAATAATTATTATTTAGCTTGAATATTACCAAATTAAATTCCAAATTATATAATTTTATTTAAAAAATCTGCTTTAACCAATTTTTAATTGTTTTTAAGCGAAAAGTTCAAAATCATCAAAACTTTTTTGCAACTTTCGTAGGTTGAAAGCTTCTTACTTCTTCCGCAAAACGCGGCCCTAAAGGGAAAACACATTGAACACAACCATTAATAATCATTGTATATGGAGTCCATGTCTTTAGCTTTCATAAGTGCCACTAACCTTTAAGCAAAAAATGTATTGACATTATATTTCGAGCCAAAAATTTCCAGGCATTCCAAGTTTTTATCTTCACTTTTATGTTCACTTTAATTACTGACCAATTTATCGCCACTTTTTGTATCCCATACAAAATTTTGCTAAAGTGACTAAACACTTACCAATAAAACACGCCTATTACTGCAGGCTTTTAAACGGTGATGGCGATTAAAGAAATCAAAATTTTTAACCCTTACCTTGAAGAACTGCTGCGATCTACTTAAGGGCTTTATACGCGGCTGTGGCGCACTAACGAAAGAAGGCAGAGAAAGATCTCTGTGTTCCTTGCATTGCGATAACTTCACTTGGGAAATTGACATTCATGAGCAAGTATCTTGCTGCTCGAGTTAAATTTATTAAGGAACATGCACCAACTCGGAAATATCGATGAAGGAAGTCCTCTCTTCTATCGGCATAAGTCTCCTAAAAGTCAAGATTTTGTCTGCCGTATTGTGTGGCCTTATTTAGTGTATGGTCTTTGATCAGGAACGTCAACCATGGACCAAATATTTCAATAAGACCCAAAAAATCCATGTAAATTGATTGAAATGCACCTCAAATCAAGGAATAACACAACTTCGTCATTTTGGCACTTACATTTAATTCACATAAGCGGTGGAATGCGTTGTGCATACGACTTCGAAGACTGAGCAAATCTGGTAATGCGTTGGTTCGAATCTCTAATGTGTATGTGAAAAAGTTTTTCATAATAAAATTAGATTAAAGCTCGGCACCACTAATAAGGAGACTGATGATAGGAATTCTCCATCCTTGAAATAGCTATATCTCCAGCCAAAAATGGAAAAATGTATAATAAAATTCGTAAAAACGAGTAATAAAAATGGCTGGTAGCGCCTTTAAGTTGTTGTTGTTGTTCAAAACATTCAATATTCACTAAAGTGTTGTTTGTATTGTAACGTTAAAAATATTAATGTATATGTATTGTATAACTATCATAGTATTATCAAGCCGGAAAAGGGTTGCCAGAGGAACTACAATTCTGCAATATAAAGGACTTCCGCTACCCTCCATACATTTTATATTACTTACACCAAAGTTCTAAGTCGATTGGCTGAAAGTATCTCATAAATCCACTTAAAAATCACTTATAAAAAGTGATTCACATAAAATATAAATAAGAATAGCTGGAACGGGTAGGTTGGTTAAAGACAAAAGAAAAACTGTATGAAAAAGGGGGTCTATTTCACCCTGTTAATCCGGGAGGAGTGATTTTCAAAAATTGTTTTAAAACAGAAAAAAATAAAATGCACAACTGGGTCGCACGAACTTGCTCTTGTAGCAAACCACAAGATTGAAAAAAAAAATATCAATTTAATAAATTATGTTCAAAAAGGAAAAAAAAATCAGACAATGGCCTAAACGTGAGACCAAGTTGTATGGTAGCTATTATAACACGTTTGTTGAGCAAAAACTTTAAATGTCATTTTGTCTTAAATAATCAAATTAACTTTAATACTAAATTTAAATGAAATTGGTTAAGCCGTTATCAATTTATGGACAAATTCCTAAAAACCGTTAAAACCAAATCTCCGTTATATGCATTGTTAGCCAAAAACCCGAAATGCAGTTATATTTAATTTATATTTTTTTTTCCAAATTTTAAGTACCTAACTACTAATTTTCCTTCAAAATTAGAAAACCATATTCTTAAATGTTTTTGAGAAAATCAAAAATAACAAAAATCACCTCTTCTGAGAAAATCAATTTTTAAGTGGTCAGCAAGGAAAATAACCCAATTTAGGGTGAGGTTTTCAGGTGATATCAATAAAAAAAGGTTCAATCCAGTAAATTTTGTATTTTATTGTATAACTATGCGATTATCAATATTTAAGAAATTATATTACATAAAAGCCCAGTCATATAAGAACTATAAGAAAATGGATTTTCTTAGAAGAGGTGGTTTACGTTGTTTTGATTTTCTCAAAAAATACAACACATTTGAGCATTTGGTTTTCTGTTTTCGACTAAAAATTAGTTAGAGTATTGAATTTTTAAAACAAAAATGGTACTCAATGACGTAAAATTTTTAAAAATAATAGCTAAAACAATTTTGTTTTATTTTTTTTTTTTTTTTTTTAATTTTGAGTTTGAAAATAATTTACTCAGAAACTATTTGCTCAAATAACTTTATTTAAAAACAACATAAAAGAAGAAATTTCTGGATTTTTAAAAAGGTATAACAAGACATTGTATGTATTGCCGTTATTTTTTAATATTTTTTTTCTGTTTTTGGAAATTTTTGGAAAACTACTTTTTTCCGGTCCCCTTTTTTCATTTTCACTACATCTTAAACACAAAAATTTGTAGGTAGCAATTTAATAAAGTTTTCATCGATATGTCATACATAGCCAAGGCTTGTATGAATGTATTGCTGTAACATAGGCACCCAGGTAGTGCAGGTACCCAAAGAATCAGAACAAACCAGAGAAAAAAAAAGTGCAAACTTATTTTTCCAAAAAAAAATCTTATTTCTTTTTGTCGTCATAATTATTTATATTTTTCTACCGCAGACAAGCCCAAGAATACTGACTACTTCCATTTTAAATAAGATAATGAATTCAAATATGGTGTACTATGTATGTCATTAGTACCTGCAGCCTAAACCGTTAGGCCGATATCCTTTAACCTTGGCAATTGGTTTTTAGGGTTTTTATGTCGGCCATTAGGAGCGTTTTTTGGATTTCCGTTCTAGGCCTAAAACGAACGGTATACCAGCCAATATAATGGTTATTTGTTTTCCTCGAAAACGACTGGAACATGGCAGGTTTAACGATTTTTTTAAAATTTTGATTTCTCTTTAACGACTGAGCGGATCTTTACCAAATGTTATTTTTAAAAAGACCTAGATAGCCGAACGATAATGGCTTACTTAACATTTTTAACATTTTTCTTAAAAAAATTAAATTAATTAAACAATTTTTTTTTTGAAAATTTAATACATATTTTAAAAACCCAGTTCGAGTTCATGATTTTTTTTTTATATTTAGTTAAAATTATTGATTAGATAAAAATCTTACAGAAAAATATTTTAAAAAAAAGTTGTTTGAAAAAAATCGTTTTTTTTTCGAAAACTGGACCTATAATTTTGGTTAAAAATTGATAAATAAATTGTATATTTAAAAATTACTGGCATACCACGATTTTCTAGGAAAACTCTGGTTTGTTATCAATTAATTTTCAAAGTTATTTTTTTTTTATTTATTAAGTGTTTGCATTTTTAATTTATTGAAAGAATTCAAAAAATTATTTCGTATACACATATTAAAAGACTATAACATCCAAGAAAGAGAAGTAAACTCTACCCAGTTGTGCGTTTTTGCTGTTAAGCTTTAGATCACTTGCTATATGAGCAAGTTTGTTGGACTGGTGTCTTTTATTTTTTCAGAATTAGCGGAGCCCAAAAATTTTGTCATAATCATTTTGGAAAAAGATCCAAAAAGTAAAAATGGAAATTACGCCCAAAAAAGATATGCTTTTAGGGCTAATTTCTAAATCAAGTTTAGAAAAAAGAGTAGAAACGGCACGGGGAGGTCGGAAGCGTCCGTCATGCATTAAAATGAAGGCTTGTGATAATGGCTTTCTTAGCTTATGTCAAATGTTAGAGGTACGGAACTGAAAGCTTAATTTTGGCGCGTTTTTGTTTTTGGTTTAAACATTGAAAATTTGGCGTTTTTTTCCATTTTCGATTTGGAAAAAAAGCCGAAAAGCTGATTTTATGGCGTGTTTTCCTTTAAGGTAAGGAAAACAAAGCCAACAATTTATTTTATGGCGTTTTTTCCAAAAATTAAATTTTGGCCTTTTTCATGATTCGTAAAGGAAAGAAGACCCAACTAATTTATGGAAAAAGAAGCCAATATTTCCGGCATCTGCGCCAAACTTTTTGTGGGAATTTTTGCTTAGGAAAAAAACCATGATTATTGTATGGAATTTTTTGGGTTTTTTTTCCATTTTGTTTTTTTCTATGGCGTAATTTCAGGGAGCCGAATTAGCTTTCTAACGGTACCTGCCATTTAAACGTTACATATAATCTAATTTTTCCCAAAAAAAAACGACCGATTTCGATAACAATTTCGTATGTGTAATTTTTGCTGTGGTTGATTAGCAATCAAAAATTTTGAAAAGAGTATTTTTTGAAAAATAAATTGTTTTGAAATACTAAAATACACAAAAAAGTCAAAACAAACGATTGGAACCATAGCATTTTAAATTTATACATTTCCAAGTTTTCAGCAGTAAAGTAACTTAACACAAGAGCAAGTTCGTCCAACATAGTTATACCCCTTATATAGGTATAAAAAGTTTGTGTTAGTAAGATTATTATTATTAAAAAAAAACATTTAAAAAACACCTTTTGTAAGTCATATTAGATCAAAAAATTTCAAACACAATTTAAACAATGATTGGTTGCCGAATTAAATAATATAAAGCTTTATGTAAAAGAATAATTTGTTGCTATTTTCAAGTGTACCCTTCTTATCAAAAATTATTGAAACTTTAAAAACCAAATCAAAAAATTTTCAAATTTTCAAAAAAAAAAACTCACCCATTCGAAACTTGCTGCAACTCCAACGATGAAAACTCCTCCTCGACCTCTCCAATGGTCGGCAACATATTCGAATGCCAAAACATGTTAAAATAAGCTTCTGATGGTCCAGGACCATTAACCAATTCTGGTGGACCTAACTTTTCACCATCTTCTATTTCGTATTCCTTTTCATCGTCATCATCACTGCTTCCACTTGAGCTTGACGAATAATAGGTATCTGCTGTCTGCTGGACATTTGAAATTTTGATGCACTTCTTTACAATGACCGGGCTTTCCGGGTTCTTATCTAAGTTTTTTGACTCCTCAGTTGGTTTGACAGTTTCTGATTTTGGTTCTTGTGGTTCCTCCTTCCTTGGACTTGGTGGACTATTTTTTCTTACCAAATCAAAAAGACTTGGCATTTTGGACTCCTCATTGCCATTGACGTCAGTAAAGGGATTCTTCTCACGCTCCTTATCTTTCTCCAGTTGGCTACTTTCGTAAGTTTGAATTTTAAACTTTATCTCACGATTCTGAGGTGGCGAAGCTTTCAGTGGTGGAGAAGAGTGTTTGAAAGTCTGCATTGTGGGTGTTGTTGGTGTCACAGGAATCATTGTTGGTTCCACATTATTGACAATCAACTGCGTTGTACTGCTTGAACTGGAAACTGGACTACCAGTCAAATGTAGCTTGGGTATCTGTGTCTTTCCCAGAGATTGAACCCTCTCTGGTGGTTTTGGCTTGGGTCCTTTTACCTTTGTTGGAGTGCCTGTCTCTGAAGGTGAATTCAGAACTGGAATCAAGGTCCTTTCAGGAGTTTTTGGTGTTGTGTTTTCCTTTGCCTTCGAATCAGCTGAATTTGAACGCTGAAGTGTCGGCTTCAATGGACTGTTTACCTTCAGAATTGGCAAATTTGTAGGACGCTGATCTTTTGGACGGTATGATGTCAGCTTAAGATCTGTTTCTGACTTTTGTTTCTGGATCATGCTCCTTGGTTTGATAAGTATTGTCTCAATTTTAGGTGGTGTCTCCATTTCCAAGGACTTCCTTCCTGACAAAACAACTGGAATTCTAGATTTACCAGTTTTTCCATCATCAACAGGTTTCTCCACAGCTAGATTCTCCTGGGAACTCTTAACTTCAGATTCAATGAATCGCTCACACTGTTTTCTCAAATCAGATGTACTCCTCGAATGATGTTGATTCAGCTTAAGTTCACTTTCAGTCTTCGAACGTTCCATTACTTTAGGTGTAGATGTTCCAAAAACAGCAGCAATAGCTTTGGGGATTTTTGTCATTAACTTGGTATCTTCTGACTTTGGTGACTCCACCGATTCCTGAGTTTCAAGCTTCACTCCATTGAATTTCCTTGGAGTTGGTAAAATCGAACGCTTCTTTGGTTCAACGATAGCCATTTGTCTGGGTCTTGGCTTTGGAGCAGGAGAACTATTTTTGTCAACTCCATCTGGGGAATCCTTCGCCTTAAGCTCTACATTTTCATAGACATTCAACTTTTCCACCTTCAAATCAATATTTTCGTAATTATTAGCAGAAGGAGCTGCTGCAAGCTTCTTCTCTCCTTCTTCAACTTTCGTTGCAGATTCACCAATGTTAAACTCCTTTTCGAGCATTGTAAAGGGTTTCAGAACCTTGGCCAGTTCTGCTTTATTCATAACAGCATTTCCATTCATGCTTGCAAAGCTGGACAAATCCGATTCTGATGAATAACTCGATCCTATGGAAAACTTATCGATTACGGTGGATATTGTTGAAATTGTACTTGCAGTATCGTCACTCTCCGAGCCCGCAGCTTTCAAGGAATTTTCATCTGAGAACAGATTTATGTAATATTCAGCATCAGGTGGTGGCGTGAATGGCTTCTCATCCACTGTTGTTATTTTGCCATCCTTCATCTGCCTCCGTTTGATCAACTTTCTTGGTGGAACCGGTGGCGGTGGAGGTGGACTCATTTTTGTACTTCTTGATTCATCTTCGCCGCTTCCATCACCTGTTGGCAATTGACCATAACCATTTCGTACAACCAACTTAATTGCAACGTTATCTTTCAAACATCGCACACAATCGATGCGTGTCATTTCACAAACTACCTTGCCATCGATTGATATAATTTCATCTCCTTCTCTCAGATTACCCCAACTAGCCTCCACTCTCGATGCAGGACTATCCTTTGCACAAGATTGTATAAACAAACGTTGCACTCGTTCACTACTCCTTGTTCCACCTTGGAATTTCAAACCAAATCCCAAACGTTCACCAGGTAATCGATAAACTAGCACAGTTTCGATATCTGTATCATTATTATTATTATTCTGTTGTAATCGATTGTTATCGGTTGCTGCATTTGTATGTATAACAGATGTGGTTGTGGTTTGCGCAGTTGATGGAACATCATTAATAGATAAAACTGTTATAAATGATGAGTCTTGGATAGAATTGTTACGTTTCACTACTTGATGGCGCCCCGTATGGTTTGTATCTTTGGACGTTGGATCGTCGACTTCAACCACTGTTATATAGTCGTCCATGTTTTTTTGGTTTGTGTCAATAACTGAACGAAAGTTTTTAGTTAAGTAGGTGGTTGGCTTAGATTAGTTTCAACATTGATGACAGGTGGTGCTGCAATAAATAAAAAGAAAATATATATAGAAGGAGTTTGAATTGACAGTTGAATTTGAATAACGTTTTAAAAAGAAAATAATATAGGTAATGCATAATGTCGAACCTAACGTTTGTTTTGAAGTGAGAAGTTTCTAAGGAATAATGAATAAATGAGATATTAAAAATGTACATGCAAGAATAATTTATAGCAATTGGTTATTAACAGGTAAAAATCAAACAGAATATATTCGTGGGAATATAATGAAAATGTTAACAAATTCACAGTGAGCGGAAGTTAATTTTTTTATTCAGAACGTAGGGGTGCAAAAAATAGATTTTGTAATGGAGCGTTTGTATACTTTGAGTGCCATAAATTGATGTGGCAATGAAAAAGAGGTACAAATTGAGTGATTTGTTTTTGTATTCACATTGAACTCACTCAACCAACGAATTTTGTCGTCTAAGTGTTTTTTCCTTTCCATTTTGTTGTAAGAAAAAAACGGAGAATTTTTCCAAATCAGAACCTTATTCAAAAACAAGTTTTTCCATAGTATACCTATGTTTTTTGGAAGCAACAAGTTTTCGGAAACCAGAAGTTTATCAGAAATTATCAAAAGCCAGTTGGAATTGCAAGATGAAACAAACACACCTAGTGAAACATTCAGCGCTCAATCATGTCATGGGTGACAAATGACACTGAGCTGTCAAAAAAATTGTATTTGACCCTGATTAGACCAGTCCTTTTTCGGTAATACGTCTTTTTGACATTTTAGGTCAGGGGTGTAGAAACGAAGGAGGAATGAAGTAATATGAACACTTTTTCTGGTTGAACTTTGACGTTTCTTGTTTGACGCCGGAAAGCGAAATTGAATTATTTAAGAATTTTAAATATTGCAACTGTTATAATAATAATTTTTGATGAAAATGAGAACAACAATTGAAAAAGAAACTATTAGCAATGATATTTAACAATAATATTTTTTTTTACAAAAAAATACCACAACTTTGCTTTCTGGCGTCAAACTTCGCTTTCCGGCATCAAAATGACGAGTACGTACGTCAGAAAGCCGAAACACTTCACGTCCGAAAAAAGGACTGGTGTAATCAGGATCGTTCTCTGTGCTCAATTTCCCCAAGAAAGTTGCGTTCTTGATGATTTGGGAGTTTCGATCTGAATTTTTCATACATATCTGTACATACATATATGTACAAAAATATCGTGGTTATTTTGTTAATTTGTTTTTATGTTCAGTTTTGTTCTTTGACACTTTGTAGTTTGACTTGTTTGTTCAATTCGTTGTTGACGTTTGCGAAGTAATTTATTTCTGTCATCAGAGAGAAATACAATAATTGACACTGTAGTTTTACTTAATAGGCGCTTTCTTTTTTCGTTCAGAACAGAGCTCAGCAGAGATTCCGATCGTTCGAGCACTACATATGTCCCAAAATATTAATTGATCAAATTGTACTGACTATAGATGCTTCGTCGTCTACATTTGAAGTTTTATATAGACAATGTGTCATTATAGATAAAACAAGAGATCGCAGTGTGCGAAAAACGTGAAAATTAGACTGAGTCTA
The DNA here is from genome assembly GCA_951217065.1 of Baccha elongata. Lineage (NCBI taxonomy): Eukaryota > Metazoa > Arthropoda > Insecta > Diptera > Syrphidae > Baccha > Baccha elongata. Next base: position 45,051,994 of record OX578274.1, read on the forward strand.
TAATATTGGTCATGTAAGATTTTTGGCTTAAGTAAACTTTTTTTTCTTTTCTGATGATGATATATACCTATAGTTTTATATCACTTCTCTAATCATATCATATCTCTCTAAGATATTTTATTGCAAGACATTTCTACTACTTATGGGGTCGCATTTCATCAGTCAACTACTTTCCTTTTAACTTATTCTAGACCAATTTAGTTTATTCATTCAAAACTAATTAAGGCTCTGATGACGAATTTAAAGTTGACTTAATCAAAAACTAATTATACACTTTTATGAAGATTAATATATAAGAATCTAGAGATTACCATTTTCTAAACACAATAAAAATGTAAAACGTTTAAACCAGAAACACTTTAAGTAGTTAAGGTCATGCGTTTCATATTTCACATACTAAAACTCCCCTACTGCCATTGAAATAAAGATACACACTTTTCTTTGTCACTTTTTGTCAGTTAAATCCAGATTTTATCATCGAGATTAATTTCAATCCAGCTAAGTAGATTCAAAAAATGAAAACAACTTAAACCAGTGGTTCTAAATAAAAAGATAATAGACCCTTTCTACCTGAAGGAAAACGAAAAAAATATAAAAGAAAAAGTAGAGAAAGTCTTAACTGGTTTTCATATGTGGATAATACAAAAACCACCATAAGATAATATATCTTTTAGGAAAAATTTGACACCTTTCCAATCGAGTTATATATAGTCACAGGTTCATTCCATTTAAGCTGCCCAACGACCCATGTAACCCTAAATCTTTTTGTTTAAGCCTTATTATCATTATAAAGAGTGTAAATTATAATTTCCATATTTTGATTTAAACAAAAAAAGACATGAACCGTCACCTCTCTAAATACTGTGTGCTCTCAAGCTGTGCAACATCTCATGAGAAAATTAAATTATCATAAATGTCTGAAAACGGCAAAAAAAAAAAGAACAATCCATGTTAACATAATCATTTTGATGTGGTATTTTCCGCCATTGTATTAGGTATACTTTTTTTTTGCAGAACGTGGCTATTCCCACATCACCATAATACTTCAAGCTTACAATTCAATGGCAAAAGTCGGGCAGTCATCTTGAACTTAATGTGAATTTTTGCAATATTGCATCATGAGATCGGAACACAGTGATCTCGCGCGATAAAGAAGCAATTGTCTCGTTAAATGTTTGGAATGGGGTGCCCTCAGGTGGTACCTTTTTTGATGGCAGAAAAAATACAATTAGCAATTTTGTTGCTTTTGCAGAATACCAACAACAACAATGGCGCTAGATGATGGTAATTACTGCCCGTTCGTCCGTTGCGTTGGTAAATTGACATGAATCTTTTGCATGAGAATAATTGGTCACCTCCAGGTGTTTGAGAATGTGAAAGATGAAGAATCGGAATAAATGTAATTTGAGAATTTTTTTAATTAAGAAATCTAAAAGCAAATACAATTGTAAAGTTTTCTAGAGTTGGCTTTTAAATACCTTGTGAAAAAAGAAAACTGTCTTATTCGCTAATGAACAACAAAAGATTTGTTAAATTTATAAAGGTTCAACCTTAACGGCCGAAACGCATGTTTACGGTTTCTTATACGCAACTATTCGAATACAAGCAAAAGTGCGACGCACGATTTATTTTATCAAAATTTACTTATTTAAAGGAACGAAAGTACATATTTTAAATAATTTATCTCTTTTAAAATTCATTCTTTTTCAATTGTTGTAGTTTTTGTCAAGATATTAAGTGTGGAAATGTTCAACATCTCATTTGTTCGTTCATTCGTTGGTCGCTTGGTTGGTTTTATTCCCCACACATAAGTCTCTTTCATTAGAGCAAGCGAGAGGAGAGCATATTAATCGAAAAATTTCAATCGTTATCTTTATCTTGCATTTTTAAGACGGCTTTAAAATTTATTTGGAGCAAAATGGGACTTTAGTTTGTTGGCCATTTTAAATCTGAAAGTGGTTGGTGCCAATTAAAAATACCATTTTAATATTTAACAACCCAATAAATATTTAAAAGTGCCTGGAAAAACTGGCCATTAGACTATTATGGTTGGACCTTAAGGTCCGTCATTATTACAGTTGACAATTGTGAAAACAAAATTCATCTTAAATGGGCGGAAATAAACGGAAGCTTTAGTGTCAGAACCAAACGCAACGTTTCTTTTTTATTTGTCGTTCATTATAGTGTTGTCTTAAGACTTATAAGATGAAGCCATTAGGCTGGATCAAGGCACCACGAAAGTGCTACAGCGACAGCGACAGCGAGACGTTTAGGTGTTAAAGTGAAATACCCACTCCAACGCGAAAAAGAAGCGACGATATCTATCTGCCGTATTATACGCGCTGAATTCGGCCAGCCTCAAATTATATCTTTTTTCGGGACTGTGAAAGTCAGATCATCACGAGACCTTAGGAGCAATGCCGTGACATTGTACACGAGTGTCAATGTGTTTTGAAAGTGACATTGGGCAAGGCTCTCGGTTTAAGAGCTTTTATAATTTCTTTGGAACAAGTCACATTTTGTTCAAAGAAAATTAAAAATGAAAGGACGGTTAGTATTTAAAATTCAAAGCATATAAGAAAGAGAGAACGTTTGAAGCATTCGACTGATTTGTTCTCCTTTCAATTACTCTTATGAAAACAAGTGGTGAACACAGATCCAGGGTTGGTATAAATTTTTGTTTTTTTATTAAAATTTCATTAATTTACCCACCATTTAAGCTACAATCATCATTTAAATTCAAATCAAACTAGCAACACTCATAGTGAATCCAACATGAAGGTCGCATGCAAAAGAAACTATTTCTTTTTTGTTTGAAAACATTTTATTTCTAGTAACGTAACATTCCAATGTAACGGTGTAAATTTCTCACTTTCCATTCCTTAAAACAGCATCATCACATATTGTACTCTCATATCTATGAATAAAGATATTTTAAATCCAAAGAAAAACTTAACATTTCCCAACTGCATCTTGACGTGTTTGGTTACACCGGCTAACCTCTATGCGCAAACTCAGTAGACGGTGAAACCTACATCTATAATACCTTTAAGGCTACCAACGTTATCTATCTCCATAAATCTGCAAAAAATATATAAAAAAAAAAACTGAATTGAGGTGAGGAAGAGGCAGAACGTGCCACGGATCGTTTCAAATGATCTTACATAAGTAAAGAGAGCCTTAACTGAAAGCATACACATAAATCTAATCCATAATTTTTTAAAGCAACTTAATTAAAAAAAATAGATTTATAAAAGAGTAACCAAACATGGTCAATATAGTTTTGCAGCATATTGCGGCATATATCGTGAACATATTTCTGTTGCATGACAATTGCACTCACCGTGTAATTATTGTGTTGAATAGGTAAACAAAAATGTCGGTTTAAGTTCATTATTTCTTTTCATTAGCTGCAAGATAATAATAGTTATTAAGTGCAGTTGCGTTTCCTCATTGTAAGATATTTCTATTTATTCTAAAATCCCCTTCTTTCTGGAACAACCAATGAAAAGATTGGCTTTTGACATTTTGAAGGCATCTCGTCATGGCTTCTGTCACGAGAACGATACAAATATAGATTTTGTACAGATAGATCGATAAAAGTGAATGCCAACCAGTTTTCCATTAGTACTTTTGTGTGTGATGTGAGTGTGCAGAACTAACCAATAACGGGTTTAAGTTTATTGGTGCATTTTTAAATGTTTGCAGTAAAAGCATAATCCAATGTCAGATCTGTCAGTTGTTCTCTATAAAAGGAAATGTAACCACACGATGATGTCATGAGAGAAAAGCTGTCTTTTATTGCATTTTTGCTTCCTTGTCCGTCAAAGACTTGACAAATCAGAATTTGATAAGTCAGATTAGTTCACAATTTCAGCTTAAAGAAAAAAAAATAGTTGCCTACCCACTGTGAAAGAATTTAACAATTTAAGTGGATTTGTCAAGACTGGCATACTCAGCAGGTGAGAAAAAGAATGTTGCTCTGAATGCAATAAAACTGGGCAGATCACGTCACGTTAGACATGTTCAATGTAAACGTCTGACAGGAATACAAAATGTGCGATCATATACCGTAATCACTGTTGAATAATTATTTCTTTAAATGTAACCATTTGACTTTCTGTTGGGTTTTTGTATGCAGTTAATCTTAATTTGGACGTTTAAGTTTGAAATTGTGTAATGAATCTAACCAGTTTTATAAATTTGGGTAATAGTTACAGGGTGGGGCAAATGTAATAGCTATAGGTACTATAAAGTTATGTCATAATGTGTATGCCATAATTTTTGCTATTGGCGTCAAATGTCATTGTACTTTGACATTTATTTGATAGACAGATAAGGATGAATTAAAAATAAGCAAATGGAGACATAAATACCTGAAGAATTCAAAATTATTGTTATTACCGTGAAAACGTAGAATAATTAATAAATGGAACATCATCTCAGGAGGCTCCACCAACTTTTGCCTACATACTTTCAAAACTGCAAAGTTTTAACTTTGTATGCTTGCCCGTGCTTTTGCATTTATGTATAGCTGTTCACAGTTCACAGTTATTCACGTATACAAAACCATGTGTAAATTTTATTTTCTGTGGGACGAGTCGGAGGAGTACGAGTTGATGACCTGTGCCTGAAAATTAGACAATTTCATCAACATAAACTATGAAATTAATTTAAAATTTAGAAACAAGTGTTGAAAACATTAACAAAAGAACGGTTTATCTATATATTTTTGAAATGTTTAGGATACCCATATGCGCTATAGAGCATTAATTTGAACACGATTTCTATAGAAAAATCAAAAAAAAAAATATATTCATCCACTCATTTTTCTGAGCTAGTGCCAGCTTTCGTATGAAAAATAAAATTATTTTGCATACTAAAAGATGATGGCGTTTAGACTGTTTTTAGCTGAAACAACATTTCTTGGCTGTTTGTATGAAATTTTCAACCGACTGGCGGTCCATATCTAGTACGTCAATGGCTATCACATACCACCCGATATAGGAATGCAGGGACGGCAAACTTCCTCCGCTTGTAACCCTTATCATATAGCCGTGTATTGTATAGAAATGTGACCACTCGGCCATTTATAAAACACGGAATGGCGCAGAGCGTCTACAATTACAGAAAATATTATTAAAATGAAGCTTGCAGCCAAAGAAACTTTGAAGAGAAATTTAATTTTATATAACGGTGTTGTTGATGTGTAACGTAAATTGACCGGGTAACGTTTTGATGTTAAACATTGGCAAATAAATAATTTCAAGACATATCTACAATTTCCCTTGAATTGGTTCCAATAAAAACAAATATTGTAAGTAATTCTATAGACAGTACAATATTTATGTAAACACAAATTTATTTTCATTTCACAAACCAGCTTCACGGAAGCGCGTACAGGTGGCAGATATGCTTTAGAAAATCAGCATAGGATTACAAATTTTTTTTTCTAAAAACAGTCCTTTAAATTTGTTTAACCAATTGGTTATCAATGTCATGTGTTTTTTGTAAGAAAACCATAATATTTTATTTGTTGGTTTCAAATTATTAACATACTAAAACAACGTCTATCGTTCCATTAAATCGAATTTCAAGCTTGTCTAACAAAAACAATTATTTTATTAACAAACACAGCATATAATCAAAATATCAATCCAAAAAATATATTTCAAAGGGGTATACCATTCAAACATAATGATCCAAATGTTTGCATGTTTGTTACACATAGGGCCCTACTAATAATCAAATTTAGTAACACCTTAAATAAAAATCTCCACACTTTACGAAAATTTCGGTGCAAATTTTGTCTAAAGTGTGGAGATTTTATTTAAGGTGTTACTAAATTTTATTATTTCAAATTTCGCTTGTGTTCAAATTAAATTATTTTAACTTATTTTGCATAAACGTAAGTCTTATGCCCAGTTTCACCAAAATACACCTAAAATCATTTTAGTTAACGGAGTAATAAAATTTATTGGCATTTTCACTTAAAATAGTGTTCCCCAACATTAAGAGGTAAATTTTAAAAATTGAGGAAACGATGCCAACCCCGGATTTTTATTCACCACACATGGGTCTCTTTCATTAGAGCAAGCGAGAGAAAAGCATATCAATCGAAAAATTTTAACGTTCTCTTTGTCTTGCATTTTTAAGACGCCTTTAAAATTTATTTGGGAGAAAATGGGACTTTAGTTGATTGGCTCTTTTAAAACTGAAAGTGGTTGGTGACATTGAAAAATGCCATTTTATGATTTAACAAACCAATAAATATTTAAAAGTGTTTGGAGTTACTGGCCGTTGATCGATTAACATAATATGGGCTAAACACACTAAATTTTCTTATGCATATTTATTTGTTTTAATTAGGTGCAACACTTGATTAATATATGTGTCTATAAATGTGTCGTACGCAAAAAAACATTTTAAGAATTGTTAAATGCGTTTGCATGCAGACAAAATTAAACAATAACAAAAAAGGTTGAAAACAGTAATAGCTAGTTTCTAATAATTTAGCGGTTTAAAGACGCGTATTTCACTCAAGTATTCTCATCACTGCACTGTACTGTTTAAATAACGTCGATAGTAGCATAAAAAGTTATCCAATCCATTGATGAAAACCAGAGATACGAATTTATAGAGAAGGCGAGATCATCTACCGAAAGGAACATTTATGCAAAGCTTAATTATAATCTAAATGAACAAAATTACTTCAATCAGGATTTTTCAAGGAAAAACATTAGTACTATTTTTAAGCTGAGAGGTGAACTTCTTTCCCTAAATTGTATGCCTCACAGAAACGATTTAGCTACTATTTGCATCTTATGCAATATGGGGGTGGATGAAAACATTAACCACTTCATCGGAGTATGTCCAATATTGAAAGAGCTAAGGAGACTCTTCTTCGGAAAAAGTTTTCTTAACGAGATTGAAGTAATAAGTTACCTTAATGGAAAGGATTGGTTGCCGATCCAAAAGTATACTACCGAAGCGATGTCCTATAGAAGAAAAATCATCAATGAAAACTTTTGAGTTAAACTTTTTCCTATTTTTGTTTTAGCTAAACTGAAAGCCCTCTTTTTATTTTATTTTCTTTTGTTTTTTTTTTTTTTTTGTTTCATAAAATTAAAGTCATTTAATTTTCCGTTTTTGCCAAACTAAAAGCTGATTTTTTTTTTATCAACTAAACTAAAAGTCACACTGTTCTTGATTTGAATTTGTTTGAATGAATTAAAAGTAAATTATGTTGCACTAATTGTACCAAGTACTTATAATAATGTATGTAAAGTAAAGTTAAGAGATGTAGGATTGAATACAATATATATGAAATAACATTGTCACTCGGGCGGACGACATTATTTGTCAAGCCTCAAAATTTATTCTTAAAACAAAAAATGTATGAAACAAAATTTTTTAATCACTGAATAAAAAATCTATCTATCTATCTATCTATCTAGTAGCATAATTGAATACAAAAAATTTGAATTTCATTTTTTTAACGATGAATGACAGATTACTCTGTTGAAGTTGTTTGATTAATCATATGTCACGAATAAATAAACACAAATACTTATTGCTCAAAAAATTTCATTTGTTACGATTACCCGAATAATTTTTATTAAAATAAGTTTAACAATTTGTTTTCGATTGATTGTTCACCTTAATTTTTTTTTATTTTGTTTATATTATGTAATTTTTGTTTTATTTTCTTTTAAACTTCGTTTAATGGCGCCTTCATCATCATAGTAAATTTTATTTTATTTTAATTTCTTCTTCCATTTTTCAAAATAAAGACAAAAATTTAACTTCAACTTTTTTTTTTATTGAAAAAAAGTTACTCTTTTAATTTAACTTCATCAAAACTTATCCATTATTCCATTCGACACAATGCCCTGATTGAGGTGCAGTTTCAATCAATTTACATGGATTGTACTTCCACGTTTATTTCAACAAAATCCGTTCCACTTGTATTTAACTGGGTCAACATTAGCACCAGCTTTATCCATCCGCTATGCAATTCCACCGCCAAAGTGGAACACCAGTGGACGTCGTCGGTCAAGTAGTAGTCTATGAGTGCTCTGCGCCGATTCAGCATTTTCGTTTAGGTTGGTATAGATATAGATACATAATAACGTGAATGCCCAAGGGACAGACAATTATAATATGCATTGCATTTCCAATAATGCCAATTGTATAAAGGTAAATTGTTTGTTATAATTGTTTGGGTACAAAACAAGTTGTTTTTAAAATTAATTTAAATATGACGCATTATTTGGGTGGTTCCATTCCAGAGCCATAGCTAGAAGGGAGCACTCAGGGGTATACTATAACTATACAGTATACACCGCTCAGAGTATATTGGGTTAGGGTTTTTATGATAATACACCTGGAGCTTTTTTTGTAGGCAACTGTAGGTTTAAAAAAAATGGTACCTGTGTATATAATCGTTATAAAAAAGTTTATTTTTCTCGGAATTGATTCCAACGATTTCAAAAAAATTTCACATGTAAAATAAAATGTTAAAATTTTATCAGATAGTGGAAACCAAACTTTCAATAAAATTCGTTTGGCCGGTACCGTTATATGGCTATAACGGTATTTTTAAATATCCCAACTAACAATTTTACTTGTGTAAGGTACAATTTCAAAAAATTAGTAAGCTATTATTTCTTTAGTGTTGTCATAAGGCTTATTTAAAGATGTTAACTGTTTTTCATTTAAATTTTTAAATAATAGCTTTCTTAAAGCATTTGGCAGAAAATACTCGCAAGCCATACGGAGGGACGATACAATCGCTTTTCATAAGGTCGCTGTAAGGTTTGTCAAAGTTAGTCAGACAAAATCTAAATGTAAGGGCTTGTATAAAGCTTTATACTCGAAATCAATGAAAAGGCTTGTTAATCGAAGCAATTCGAACAGTCAAAATAATTTCTTCCAAATTAAAAACGTGTGATTTAGAATTTTATTTATTCAAGTCCATCATTGTTTTATAAAATGTAACTATTAGTTATATACAATAATAAATTTTAAAACGTTTTATTGTAAGATAATGTTGATACGTCGAATTTATTATATATAAATTTACGATAACCCATATAACTTCTATAGAGTTATCACAAGACTTCTTGAAGGTTGCTAAACATTTAATGCGGCTATATGCAGTCGTTGTCACATTCCCCGCGCCAGGTAGTAGTTTTTTTTATATTACACGTTTAGTTTTCACGATTTACTAAATTTTAATATTAAAAGATACACAATAACACAATAACACAACACTTTATTTTGCACAAAATTTTTTAACGATAGCTATTGTTCGCATAAAAGTACATAGATACACGTTGAAATGTGCCTACATTGATTTGTTTCTTAATAAAAGCTATTGCTCACATAAACAAAGTATCTCATCTCTTAGTTTTAATAACAAACTAAAGAAAACTATAGTTCCCTTAAGAAAGCTATTGCTCGCGTACATAATTATACCACATGGAAAATATGACAGGTGGTTTGTTTTGTTAATGACAGCTATAGCTCACATAAGAAAAGTATCTCTTCTTTTAGTATTTAACAACAAACTAAAGAAAACTATAGTTCCCTTAAGAAAGCTATTGCAATACCACTTGGAAAATATGCCACTTGGTGTGTTTGTTATAGCTCACATAAAAAAATTATCTCTTCGCTTAGTTGTTAATGACAAACTAAAGAAAACTAATTTCCTTATGAACACAACTGCTCGAATAATAATATTATCAAAGGGATATCTTGCGCCAAATAGGCTTTCTGATGACAGCTGTTGCTCGCATAAGAAATTATTATTATTATATTTTACCAAGAGGCAGTTAATATAATAATTATAAATTAAAAAAAACTGCTTATTCTGAATTTTAAATCGAACTGTATAGCTACATATCTGTTCCTGTAGTACAAAGTAGGTACCTACATGGTATCAACTGGTTAAAATTTGATCTTCGTTTTGTATACATAAAATTGGCCAGGTGGATGAATGTTTGACTGGGGTGCGTTGGGTAGCAAGTTCGATCCCTGGTTGAGGCAAGTATAAGTTTTTTCAATAATAATTAAATTAAATATCTAGTTTTCAGAAAAGGCATTGAAAGAAACAACTTAGCACTTGAACGAAGAAAAATGGTATTAGAAAAATTAATCGAAAAAATAAAAGATAAAGAAAAAATAAAAGAAAAAAGGCGTTACAAAATTAATTTAAATTTTATTTGAATTTTTTTATTTCGGTAAGATTTCCGTAATGACTTTTGTAAGTCCTTAGCGAAACACTTAAAAAGAAACTATTGCCTTCTTAAGGAAGTCTTGTGACAACTATTTAGCGAAACAAACAGCCTTTCGTAGCAAAGTATTGTTTCCATTGCAAAGCCTTTACCAGGCCTTATCCAAACTGCTTATGAAGAGTTATAACTTCGCTTATGTGCGCCAAATAGGTTTCTAAAAGATTGATTACAGTTGTTATAGAAATAAGAAAATAGCTTCTATTGGCCTTTATAAAAATTAAATTGTTACTTGGGATCAACTATCTCGATAACGGCTGAAGCGATTTTAATGAAATTCTGTACCTACTGAAATTTGGGATACTATTTGAAATAACATGACATAGACATTTTCTTCAAAAATATTTTTGTTAAGTTTTAAATAATTTTACAAATTTAATTTTGTTAATTTAATATTTAAAAATCGAGTTAAAATTTTGTTTTAAAGTAGATATAATAAATTTAGTTGTAAAAACTTTTTAAAAAAACTGTGCAACGGTTTGGAATTTTTTTAATATATTTTTATAAATGTTTATATTTTTATATTTAATAAAGAAATGTAAATTAAAAAAAAAAACTATTTCATGGAAATTTTGGGTTCATCCCTCATATAACTTGCCACTGACAAGAGCAAATTTGTGCAATTAATAGCCAGTTTCTCCAAACACTTTTAAATATTTATTGGGTTGTTAAATCTTAAAATGGCATTTTTCAATTTCACCAACCATTTTCATTTTTAAAACGGCCAATAAACTAAAGTCTAATTGTGTTCCAAATAAATTTTAAAGGCGTCTTAAAAATGCAAGACAAAGAGAACGTTGACATTTGTCGATTGATATGCTCTCCTCTCGCTTGCTCTAATGAAAGAGAGCCATGAGTGGTGAATAAAAATCCGGGGTTGGCATCAAGTTTTCTCATTTTTAAAAATTCACCTCCTTATGTTGGTGCAAACCATTTTAAGCTAAAATGGCAATAAATTTTATTACTCCGTTAACTAAAATGCTTTTAGGTGTATTTTGGTGAAACTGGGCATAAGTCGTGTCCTTTATTGTACTCTGTTTAAGAAAAAAATATAAAATGTCATCACTTTTCATGTCAAATGTCATGTATACTTGGTTGAATTTTTTTCAATGAATTTTTAAATAAGTAAGTGGGTGATGGAATTTTCAATGTCCGCGACAATAATTTAAAACTATTCCATTCTATCATTCTAATTTGTTTTTCTAAATATAAAACTGATCAAAATATACATATATGCGCAATTAAAATCGTGCAGATCGCAGTTTTTTTTCTCTCAAAAATTTCTTTAAAGGGTCTTATTCTATGTCCCCTGGCATGTCAGATTACCGTTTTAACATAAAAAAATCATTGCTGCTGTTCTATTTTAATTCCCACACTAAAAATAAAAAAACTATCATTGTAATATCAAATAACACAAAATTGTTATGAAATAGATAAATATTAGTTAGCAATTCATTTTGTTGCAAGCAAAAGTCACTAAACTTTGTCCGCTGAGTGTTTGAAAACGTCAAAAATATCGATAACTTCTCTATAAATCTAATGTCATATTTCACTCCGAAGAGGAGGTATTTAATCCAATAGATAATTAAAAACACTCGCTTTTTCAATAAGTGAACGAAACCAAACAAAGCGGCTATTAGGTATGCAAATTGAAACATTGTGTTTTGCTATAAGCTGAGCTAATCAGGCCGATTTATTTAAATATAGGGTAAGGCTTCATTTCATCGGTTTAAATGGTGCAGCACGGTGGAGGCATCGATCAAATTCATTTTGACATAAAGGTACAACGACAATTATTTAAATACACGGTGAAAAAGGAGAACGTGTTTTTTCATCTGTCATTTGAATTTTGAATCCCTCTCAAGCCACCTCGAACTATTTTATAACTCCATCGTGTATGGCTAGCTCAAGTGGGAGGATTATGATCTAAGCTAAGATCATTAACATCGTCTCGTCGGAAAAGAAGAAAAGTAAATAAAATTGTCCACTGCTTTGCTACCCACTCTCTCCCTAATTTAAATATTTTGCTATGGCGTTCTAAAAACTGTATGTTTATTTTGTGTTTCCAACATTTTGATGGATGTGAATATATTATTTTTAACTTTTGCAATAAGAATTAAAAAAAAAAAACAATATGTATTTTATGTGCCACCTTCTATAGCCATCATCTCTCCCAACATTAACCCATAACATCTTAAGGTCCCAGTGGACCATCTTTTAAGTTTTACAAGTCATCATAATAAAAAAAGAATACAAAGTTTAACTAAAATGACAGAATCAAAATTCTGGAATACTTGTATTTAGTCCGTTCTTTGAGAGTGTCTGTTAACAGTGTGTTTTGGCTTAAAGGCTAACAAGTTTTTACCTTGTCGATCTGTCATCAGTATTTTATTTAAGCAGTGATGGCAGGGTGTGCAAAATGCACGCTGTATGAACACAAACAAACCTGTAACCGTAGCTGGTGTCTTTTGATTTAGTGGTTGTGGTTACTACTTGTTAGTTGTTACTTACTTATCAACAACTGAAGGTACTTACTTTTGTGTGGTGTGCTCATTGCTTGGACCAGTTTGAATAAAAGTGGGGGTGAATAATTTCGAGAGGGGTTTCTTCAGCTGAATAATTCGCAATATTGTTTGCTGATCAAAGAAAACGTCAGAAGTCGATTTTTACTCGTATTAGTTTGGATTGGTTTACACTGAAACAAGTTATGAGCAATCGTGATTTGAATTTATAGCGGCAATTTGTATTTTTTTTTTTTTTTTTTTTTTATCTTGGAAGTTAGGTATTTGAAAAAGTGTAAAAAGTGTGTATATGCTTCAAGTGTTTCGAATTCCACAAGTGGTTTTTAATCGGATTTAAGAAGAACTAAGATATGATGATAAAGAAATGAGAAAGAATATTTGACACTTAATTATAAGTATCTGCGGATGGAAGTGGTAACATTCGTTTTTACTTTTGCTATAAGACATTAGGTAGCTATAGTAACTAGCTACATTATGCATATTATATATTGGCTATTTGATTTATATTATACATGAGTATGAATAATTTTAACATCAAGGTTAATTGGCAAGTATATAATGTACCTATTGAACTTTGTGTATGGATGGGCACTTAGAGATTAAGCAAACGTCGCGTCTATGTACCAAGGAGTCTGCTGTGGCTTAATAGCTAAGGAGCACTTACAAAATAAAAATAAATTTAAATACTAAGTTCTATTAAAGTTCAATTTCTATAATTACATATAAGGTTTCAAACCAAAATCAAAAAACTTTTGACAAAGAAGCGCTTTTTCGTCTATGAAGGTCCTAAACAGGCAAGTTACCTTTGTGTTAGCGACTGAAAAATTCGTTTACCAATTTTTTTTTTTAAGATTTTCTGTATTTTATTTTTTTCAAAAAATTGTTAAAAAAAAGTATGCAATATACTAAACTTTAATGACATCACCGTCAGCAACAAATCACTTACATGAAATTTTATTGAACTTGATCGTATTTTTTTGAAAAAAATAGATAGATTGGTTTTTCGAAAATTTCTTCGTCAAAATCGGTGCAGCCGTTAAAAAGATAGTGGGTGCAAACGGTTTAATGGCAGGTTGCCAGGAACTTACCATTAGGCCATTTTTGAAGAAAAAATTCTGATGAAATACATCCCCATTGACAAAAAATCATAAGTATAAAATTTTGTCGATATTCATTGATCGTATTCTTCTTCGAGAAAAATAAAAATTAGGTATCGATTTTTGGGAGAAAATCATTTTTTCAAAAATTACGTTTTTCAATTTTTTATTTCTGCAAATTGATTGTTTTTTTTTCGAGAAAATTAGAATTTTCGGTTAGGTACGCTTATATGGTAGGAACCGTTATTGTTATACATGTGTAGGTACATAGGGCAAAAATAAAGGGAGCCGGGGATAATTCCGAAATTCAAAATCCCGGAAACTCAAAAGCCCAAAAACCTAAAATCCCGAGAACCCCAAATTCCAAAAACCCAAAAACCCAAAAAACCCGAAATCCTGAAAACCCAAAATTTTAATTTTTTTTATAAATTTAATAATCTGCGCGTATTTTTCATTTTATATAATTTTTCGGGATTTTGGGAAAGATTTTTTCGGGCCTTTGGGTTTTTGGGCTTTTGGAATTGCGGAATTTTTGGTTTTCGAGAATCTTTGTTTTCAGGACTTTGGGTTTTCGAAATTTTGGCCTTAACCCAAGATAAAAACACCTCCATGGATATTTCTCTAAAATTGGTTCGATACTCGAACAAAGTCGAAAATCTATCGGCAGTAAGATTTGACTTCTGCTTTTACCAACAGTGGCACGCTTGCTCTAATTTTTTTCTTTTAATTTAAAAAAAAAAAACATTTAACCTCCACCAAATTTTTTCGGGAAAATCATTAGAGTCGTTTTCAAGTTCAAAAACTCATGCTGTTTTAAATTGATTTGTTAAACGGGACCTACTTATGACATAAAACGTTATGGAACTACATATATTACAGTTCCTTAAAACTAAAAACGGACCTTAATTACTATAATTATATTTACATAAATTTATATGAAAATAAAAAAGGTTCCATTTCAACAAACTAACGACCGCATATCATCATCATCATCATCATCATAAGAACCAATTTAAGTCCAGACAAAAGAATCAAGAACTATATGAATGTACGTAAACGTCAAAACTTAAATTCAATTAAAAGTTGAACAAGAACGACAATTTCCTTCAGTGGTCACTTCCATCCACTTGGTCTTGGCCTAAGTAGGTATCTCCTCTCCAGAGCTATTATATCTTCACCATAATCATCATTATTAGGGTATTCACTTTGTTGAACAAATCATTTGCTTGTTCGGTAGAATAAAAACAAAAAGATGAATTTCCCCAAAACCAAACATACATAATTGAGTGTAATCATGCATTCTTAAAGTAAGTGGGCGAGATATAATACACCCACTATTTCGATTGAATACTGGAGCAAATTTTTTTAACGTTTTAATATTAAAACTCAAGAACAAAAATGACGTCTGGTTGTGTTATAGTTATAGTATATAATGCGACCTAGAAAAATCTATGTTTATATCCCGATCCAAGCTCAACACGTTGAGAGTAAAAATAAAATAAATTCGAGTTCGAGGTATTTTATATTAAAATAAAAAAAAAACTACAAATGACCTTCTTTTATGATCACTTGTCCCCCATCTTGGAAAAAAGAAATAACAATATCCGACTAAAACTGCTGTGCTGCTGTGTGACAATAAGAAACCGACCTCCGAAGTTATACTATCTTGAATTTTGTTATGTGAAATATAAGAGTATCTATATACCCTCCTTATGCAGGTAAAACCTTCTTCATTTATATGTATGAATCCAACCGAGCTCACAGCTATAAATGCATTATTATAAACTGGTTCTTCATCGTCTCACTGGGCAGAGCATCATATTGGGTCCCCGCAACATAAGAGATTGTATCTCTAGATGCACCATGAATATGCTGATCCCACGAAGAAGCATTAAAGAGAGGAAGAACCAGGAAGAAAATTTTAAAAAAGATTTTATTTCAACTCGGAATTGTTATTTTATGGTTGCTTTATGGAGATGATGACGATGGTGATGGATACAGGTGTTTTCAGTAAAAAAAAAGATGCAGGCACCAGAGTCCACGGAAAGAGTTCCCTTTAATTTGGGTCACGAGATCATTAGAACTTGTCGTGATGGTTGTGTCAAGGCAAGATTAGTTCAGATAAATATGACGTTCCGAAGAGAGTGGGTTTTTAAGAAAAAGTCGATTTGGTTTTAAAGCTTTCTATTTTTTTCGTATGAATATTCATATATAAATATGCATTGGAAAATATAAAAAGTCTATTTTTTAAAACCTATATGATATAAAAAAAATATCTTTTAATGTAAGATATTTTTTGTATAATAGTTGAATTATTAGTCTACTAACCTAAATCACTGTTTCCCATGTTTCGAATAAAAACTTTTATTGGAGGTCATCGATTAAGACATTCATTGAAGTCAAGGTAATAAAATAAACTAAAATGGTTCGTTTTTTTTTTATTTGGAAATATTAAAATGCTTTTTTATTTCTTTTTAATAGCAGTCGATGCATTTTTATTCGTTTTTTTATAGTCATCATCATAATGATTCATGCATAATTTTATTTATGGATATGTATTCGATGTTGAAGAGCACTTTAAGAGCCATCTAAACGTAGATATGTGCATCTTTTATTGGTTAGATACATTATGTAAGTATACCAATATTTGAATAAAAGTATAGATGCAAAATTTGACGAACTAGTAGGTACGTAATTCATTATAGTTATATATATGACACGAGATCTGTAAATTTTTTCTTTAGTAATTCAATAGTTACGAGACCAATCGCTTCGACCTTGCTTCACGTAAGTTTTTAAAAGAACATCAATCGTCTGAACGATCTTGTGTTGACAATTAAAAATTTGCGACCGGAACCCATCTTACCGACCAACCCTTTATTTATAAGAAACTGAAAGAGTAATACCCATTTACTATTTTCATGAGTTTCAGTTCCTTTAAAATTACACAGAATATCACAACTTGTTTGAAATAATGAAACTATCGAAAAGAAAGGCAGTGGTTCCTGTGCAAGTAAGTGCAAGCGAATTTTATTGGCACAAACTTAGCGAATGTAAGAGAATAAAACTCGGAAAATTCACGTGAATAGAGTGGTTTCGATGCAAGCGAGTTTACTTAAGCGAAGTAAGCGAAGTTAATGGGAACGAAACATTTATCTGCAGGAAGTACTGTTAAGTCGTGTTTTTAAGGGTTATGATTTGGGAAAGTTTTATCATGTTACTGTCGTTTTGGGAAAAACATTTTTTGTTAGAAAATAGCTTCAAATACATAAGAAAGCGTTATGAAATTAATCTTATTTTTAAGACAATACTGGATGTGGAGAATTTCACCATCTATACACAATTCGTTGATCAAAGATGAGTTCATTTTTTGATTAATATCATAAAAACGTTTTTTTACAAGTTTTGATTTTTAAATTTTATTTCCTAAAAGTCATTTGTTAAAACAAAATAAATCAATCAATTAAGTAAGGAATGGAGTCCTGGCTTTTAAAAAAGCTATATCACATTACCATATTTGCTTTGTATTTTAAGTCTATTTCGCCTCTGCCTCCTAAATGGCGGGGGATAGACCCCCGTCATACTTTTTTTTTTTATACAATTTTTGTATTCTCTTGACCTAACTTTTTCATACAATTTTTGTATTCTCTTGACCTACTAGCTCTAGTCCGATTTTGCACTTTATGTAAGTCCCCGTAACCTACTACGTTGATATTTTTGAACTAATACTTTTTACTTATGGTACTTACACTATAAATGCCTGTATCTTACCATCAGTTTCAGACAAATTAACAGTTGTACATATTTTCTTAAAGGAAATTCGATTTTCTACAACTTTTGCATTCACAAAATCATGTTTTAAAAATGTGGGAAGGAGTTACATCAAGAAGTTTCGGAAAAAAACATTTTTTTGTAATTTTTTTTCATTTTCTAGAGACTATCTCAAAAACATTTATTTTTAGCCAAATAATAGGTATATGGTACCAAACAATAGACAATTTTGTAAGCTTAATTTTTCCCTTGGGAGTTTTTTTTTTCGTGATATGCGGACGCAACCGTGGGAAGATACCTTTAAACCACACCCTCATCACACGCGGCAACAGGATCCCCATGAATTTTTTATCGGAGTACAGAGGACCCTCCCTTACACACTCCCGAAAAAACTGCGGATGTACACGAATTCGCTTTGCTAGCGCGAGTAAAACAGAAGTGAACCTATTGAACATTTTACTCGCTTAGATTCGCTAAATTTTGTGCACTCGAACCACAACTTAAGAAATTCGCACTTTTGAATGCTTTTACCAAATTTTGTGAATTTGCGCTAATGTTTTATTCGCTTAAATTAGCTGGCACCTCAGCCTGGATCCGGTTTATGTAGCTTATCAGTCCGAATTTCTAGTAATTCTGTTGTCAATGGCCAACACATACAAATGTCAGACAATTGGCAATCCGAATATAGTTTGAGAATTTCTGAAAGATTTCAAACCTTTTCAAACTGCATTTTAGATAAGATTGACGACACGATTTTGGTCGTAAATTGAAGAACATTGAAGATAATGGGTAGTGTGAATAAAAACTGATTAAAAACTTCAAGTGTGATTTCTTTAATAAAGTACTTTCTTTGGAGAGAACACTCAATTCGGTGTGAATAAAGTTTTCCCCTAAAATAGCTCCGTTTAATTTTTGATAATTTTCCGCGGTACAATGGGTAGTGAGTCGGACTGCAAAATAGCTTCGACGAATATCGTTTTGACGACTATTGGTAAAAAAAATGATAAATGGTAAAGGGTTAAACGCCCACAATATAAGAGCACAACTGTAATGGACGAAAGCTAATGTCAAAGCCGAGAAAAATGTTTCCTTCTGTCTTTCAAGTTAACACGTGTCCCATAATGAAAGTGAACGGAAAAAATTGTTTGTCCGTGAAATGTAGATAGGCAAAATTTGATCGAAACTTGATGAAAGAGAAGTTTTTATACGCTATTTAAGGCACAATATACGAATTTATTGTTATCGAACTTAGCAGAACCGTTCGAACCGTTCCGCCCATTATTACTCTGCGTTTGTCTTTTGAGTACTTAATGACTTTCTTCTTGCCGCCTGATGATTGCGTCAAAAGATTTATTTTGCCAATATTACCTTACCAAGGTACTTAATATAGATATATATTAAATACATATATGTAATACATATACTATCATTGAGTTTATACACATAGAGAAATCATGTGTAAGTTTCAAATACTGCTCGTTAGAATGTCGTTATTATCGACTTGTTTTTTGTTTACTCTTGTCGCAATTATTCTTGAGTTAAAAGGCAAGAGAAATAAAGAAAAACAAAAATAAATGTATGCAGAAGAATTTTGTTTGGTTGGGTTTGAGTGTTTTTCGTTACAGAAAAGGACCAAGGGCAATTTTGTATGGAGTTTGAGCCCATTTTTAACATTGCTCAATATAGTTCAATACAAATCGACATAATAATCGTAATGCTTAGTGTAGTATAAGAGCTACACCAAGCATTGCAATTATTTATTTTAGTATATGTTGTATCCACCAGTTAGGTAAGTTTTATTGCAAAGGACCATGAACATTTTGGGCTAATTTTCAACATTGCTCAACAGTACCTAATGAAACTTTTGTCATATGAAAGCATATAGAGAGCACTGTATATCATTATATGGCAGCTAATCGAAATCGAGCGCAAAAGTGGTGTTTTGGTACATTTTATAAAAAAAAAGTAAAGCATTTAAAATAGTTTTTTTTACAAAATGCACCAAAACACCACTTTTGCGTTGGATTTCGATTTAGCTACCATATAATGAAATACAGTCTATACGCTTTCATATGACATAAGTTTCATTACTGTTGAGCAATGTTGAAAATGTGCCCAAAATGCCCATGGTCCTTAGGACAATAATAATTACTCGATATGCTTATTTAGTGACATCTACATCAGTGAGTTTGAAACCATCTTGATTCCTCCATGTGTATATAAACTCAATGATTCTACATATTGAGTAGGATGGATCTATTGATTTTATGGAACCGATGCCATTGAAATTAATGTTTAAATGGTAAATATTATTGTTTTAATAAGGGTATATACCATTGTTTTAATGGTATACTTGTACCAATATTGTTTCAATGGTATATAATAAAACTTTTTAATACTTTAATTAAACTTTTCTTTCAGTAACCTACATATGTCAATAGTTTTAATAATCATCATAACCTCTGAATGGCTCAAATCACAAGATAAGTATTTTTCAGAACTACGAATCTAGAACAACCAACGTTTGCACAGACAAAATCATCTATAATAAATTATTCCATCGAATTCGACGTCCATTGTCAACTTGTAAATCCTCATTGATCAACCGTGTCAATTATTTAGATTCTTACAACTTTGTGCGTGTTACGTGCATTCTCTTATTCTATATCAATGCCGACAAAATGTCACGCTAATTGACTTTAAGAATTCTCCGCATCATAACATGTACTATATGTGTTGTGTAATTCCAGTTAAATATTATCATAATCAATATCATTCTACATGAGTGATTAAATTCCAAGAGATGAATTCTCCAACAAGATGTTTTAAAGAAAGAAAAATACAATAAAACTGTAAAAAATTATACCCTAGTGCCGCTAGAGTGCTTCAGAAATCAGAATCCAATCAAATCTCAATAAATTGCTCCATATACGTGCCAAGCTCAAACACATAACATATCGCAAAAAAAAAAAAATATTACTATAGCTTCTTCTTCTCATGGATAAGAAGTTACACAAGTTTTGTGCCCATAGGTTCTGTGTGCTCCATTTATAGCCCGATGTGGGTAATTTTGAGAATACACATTAAAACATCTTCCCGTTCAATATCTTCGGATTATATTCTATTCTATCTATAAATAAGGTGAATTTCATAAGCAAAATAATTTATTGTTAATATTAAAGAGAAATATACTTGGTGCATCGAAAATATCTCAAAGGTTTTTTTTAATATACAGTGTGGTCAATGTTTTTACCTCTAAGTTTATTTTCATAATTTTTAATGATGGTATCGGTGAAAAGTTAATGAACATTAAGGCTTTTTTACCTCACTTTTAATCGGTTTGGTAAAAAATTTCTTGCACTAGTTCTTGCACTCTTTTAGAATATTCCAGAATTTGTGTCTTGTTTTCAAAGACCCGAGAGTTACAAAAACCCCAATAAAACAAATCTGATCATGCGATCTTTTCTACTAGTGGAAAGTTAAAGTTATAAGCCTTCTTCGAGCTTGTAAAAAGCGTAGATTTTTCAACTTGTTTTCTGCATATGTTTACCTACTTATATTAAATAATTTAAAAAACTGACATATTTAGAAGAAATCGTCATTAACTTTAGAAACAGTGCAATTCAACGAGCTCTATAGTGCCAATAAGAATAAGTCGGACACTCTTAAATCAATGCTGAAATGGATAAGAGAAAATTAGAAGAAGTATAGAGCCATTCTATAATGACAGGGGTCACATTTTTTTGTTGACGTCATTTCGAAAACGGCCAGGCGAAGTAAAAAGCTAACAGCGGCGTACCACTACCACTGTTTTATTCACTTAACTGTGCTTTGCTACAAACCCAATCATACATTTGAGCGTATTATGCAAAAAGTGATGAAAATAGTAAATTTTCTACATACTACCATTGTATATACATTTCTATAGTATTTTCATGCTGAATAATCACCGCCTGGCCATCTTGAGAAACGTGTTATAAACACATTTTTAGGTTCGTGCATTTAATAGTTGTCTATTCTGTAACCCTGACAACAGTCGTAAACATATATTATTTTTGTTTTGTTTACGACTCTTGTCAAGGAAATATGGATTTTAGAGCCAATAAAATACATTTTATATTATTAATTTGTTTCGTAGACGACTATTGTTAGGGTAACAGAATAGACACTTAGTAAATGTAAGAACCTCCAAATGTGAAGTTAACAACTTTGTTTAGATGGCGCTGCTCCATGGTTGTACTATAGAAATTTATATACAATGATACTACGATCTACTGTTGCATAAAAATGTGAGATGGTTAAGCTTTAACTTTATTTTAGAACACTTGAAGACATGGACGTTTCCGAGAACGACATCTGCGTGGAAACTGCATTTTTAAATTACTGTTTACGAAAAATTAAAAATAAAGATACATAGTTAAAATATTATTAGGCGTGTTTTATTGGTAAGTGTTTAGTCACTTTAGCAAAATTTTGTATGGGATACGAAAAGTGGCGATAAATTGGTCAGTAATTAAAGTGAACATAAAAGTGAAGATAAAATCTTGGAATGCCTGGAAATTTTTGGCGCGAAATATAATGTCAATACATTTTTTGCTTGAAGGTTGGTGGCACCTGTGACAGCTTAAGACATGGACTCCATATACAATGATTATTAATGGTTGTGTTCAATGTGTTTGCCTTTAGGGCCACGTTTTGCGGAAGAAGTAAGAAGCTTTCAACCTACGAAAGTTGCAAAAAAGTTTTGATGATTTTAAACTTTTCGCTTAAAAACAAATAAAAATTGGTTAAAGCAGATTTTTAAATAAAATTATAAAATTTGGAATTTAATTTGGTAATATTCAAGCTAAATAATTATTATTTATCTGGTTTTTATTTGTTTGTAGTGGAAGGTGGGGTACAAGTTGACCAACTCGGCATAATCAAATAGCCATACTTTGCAGACATATCCATAAAATTATTTGAAACTTCGGCTTGGCATATAGTCAAGAATACCAACTTTGAAATAAAATAAGAAAGTGGATACAAAAGTGAATATAGCGTTTTGTTGGTTCTTTCCAGTGCTGACTTACTAAAAATTACCAACAAAACACGACTATTATTATTAAATATTATTCACGTTGTTACAAAAGCAAACTTCATTATCGAACACAATTTGTGTTTGCGTTTACGAACATTTTAATTTTTAAGTCGCGTTAAAGAACATTTTACAAATGCAGTTTACACGCAGATGACGTTTACGAAAACAGCCATATCTTTTCAACAGTTATCAGAATTCAGCAACAGCCTACTTAAGTTTTCTAAACGAAATAGAAAATGTAGGTAGGTGCCATCGCTTTCTTGACGTATATTTTTAAGCATATCAATGACCTTAACCTTAAACTTCAAGGCAGAGGAAAGCTTGTATGGGAAACACGAGATTGTAAATGGGCTGACGACACTTATAAATAAAAAGAAGTCTGATGATTGACGTTGGCGGCCATGAAATAGCTATAACTCCTGCCAAAAATAGTGTTGGTCTCCACAGGTGGTTGTGGCCTGATTCACCCACTTCTCAATATAAACCTAAATTGCTGCAAAATTTAAAGCAGCTTTTTAAAAAAGGAATCATTTTGAGACATTCCGCCGTTTACTTATGTATCTAAATCAACTGGAAAACAAATAACAAATAGATTGGAATCAAATAATAAAAAATAAAAAAGTGGTCTAAGAAGACTGCCTTTTGGTACATTTGTTATTACACGAAAAATAGATAGATAAGGAAATTTCTGTCAAATAAATCGAACCTTTCGAATGAAGAATGACATCGTAATAACATAAATTCATAAAATCTAAATAAACTGAATGTATGTTTGTATCAATTTAAACTAAATTTGTAAAGTTACTAAAGAGTATCAAGATGTTTTTCAGAAAATCTATCGTTTGCTTGAAAATCTAAAAAAATCTATTCAATTGAAATTCACCTTGTATTGCATGCCCGTCACGAACAAATTGCCCAGCTCGCGTTCGCGCTTTAAAATCAGCAGGGAATCGTACCACAAATCTTTCTTGGGCAATCAGAATCTTCACAGACTGATCGGAATAACTAAAAGATTGCTACAAGTCGATTTGTTAGCTATGTCTGTTGGAAGATGTTTTTTTCTACAGGAGTTTTTTAATCTTGGTTCTTTTTGAGACTACCCGCAATGGGGACGACGACGAAACGTCCACGTTTTGAAAGAAAGACGATAGCGACATGTTACAAAATACAGGTCAATAGGGATTTACGGTTATTTATTCTGGTTTAAAACACACACCTTCCTGTTGGATGATGATGATAACGATGATGATGATGATATTGATGATAATGATGATGAGGATGGCTGTTCGAGGGGCTGACTGTCTGTTGCTTTGGGTGGATGCCATTTATGGTCCAGATATGCAAGAAAATCCAGTGACGATGATGTTAAGTTGTTTCTTCTAGAGCATGCGCACATTTTTAACTTGTTTATCGGGAAGACCTGCTTTTTGGAGCTGCCAACCATGTACGCATGAGCTCATGTTTAATGCATTTTTGATGTAACCAAAGTTAATGAGTGTTTTCCTAGGTGTAACACGTTCAAGAAGATCAGTGTTTTTTTTTAATAGGTACATATAGGTATACCAACTTATAATTTATTTTTCACACTAACCTGCGAACATCATTGCGAGTTTATTGACCCGATTCTTTAAGTTGTAGGTCTTTATAAAATATGAAAATGTATATCTCGCAAGGTAGCAGCAACTTTGAAATATGATGTAATTATATGCCTTAGATCACCTCGAGGTGTGGTGAGAAATGCGTGATGAAAAATAAGACAGAAAACACTTTATAATAAACAGTTGTTGGGCAGGGTTATAAAATATAATATACTTGAAAGGACGTTGAAGGTGTAAATGTGTTTCGTTTAAATTTAACGATCGGATTTTAAAGAAATAATTTAGTTTTGATGTGAATGTGTTGGTCTTATAAATTATAGTTGGGGTGATGTAAATGACCAGCGGTGAATTCTAACAAAGGTGCTTTTGACACATTTATGCGAGGTTAAAAATAATGTGAATGACACATAATGCACCTTATTTTTATGAGAGAAATAATGATATGTATGTTAATTTAAAAGTGTACATTCAAGTCACAAAGGCAAGTTAAAAACCGTTAACATAAGTGCAATTTTACTACATATTTTGTCTTGAAAGAAATATAAAATATAATGTTCTTTTAACTAAAAAATACATAAGCGCATATTTAACTAATTGAGGTGTCTTTTTCTTTTCTAAAATACAAGACCTGATTAAAACCTACTTTGATTCCTCTTACTACGGTATAAAACTGCGAAACTAGCTTTAAATCAAAGTCGTAGCTCAAGTTGAGAAAATATTCAAGTGAGCTCCCGACTATACAATTAAGTTTCAATTTTATTTAAGTGATATTATGAATTCCACCTTTAGGCAATCTTATTGGCCGTTACCAAAAACGAATCCCTAAACACCCGTGTATGTAAACACAGTGTTCAATTTTAAAGACGCGTTAATTTTGGTGTTTAGCAATAAAAATAAAACAATTTAAACCAGGACTTATGCACATGTTGCACCAAAATACACTTAAAAGCATTTTAGTTAAGGGAGTTAAAAAATTTATTGGCATTTTAGCTTAAAATGGTTTGCACCAACATAAGGAGGTGAATTTTTCAAAATGGGGAAACTTGATGTAAACCCCGGATTCTTATTCACCACTCATGGCTCTCTTTCATTAGAGCAAGCATATCAATCGAAAAATTTTAACGTTCTCTTTGTTTTGCATTTTTAAGACGCCTCTAAGATTTTTTTGGAACAAAATGGGACTTTAGTTTATTGGCCCTTTTAAAAATGGAAAAGGTTGGTGAAATTGAAAAATGTCATTTTAAGATTTAACAGCCCAATAAATATTTAAAAGTGTTTGAAGAAACTGGCATTAAGTGAGAGGAGAGCATATCAATCGAAAAATTCGTTCTCCTTGTCTTTCATTTTTAAGACGCCTTTAAAATTTATTTGGAACAAAATGGGACTCTAGTTTAACAACCAAATAAAAATTGAAATGTGTTTGAAGAAACTGGGCATTAATCTATTACATTCGAAGTGAAAACAAGAGGCTATATTCTAATAATAAATTCTAATTCGTGAGGTCGCCTCTTTCTCACTTCAAGACTTAATAGGATAACTTTATCCCTATTAAGTAGTCCTTTAATATTGATTTGCTTGTTTTGAAAAGGGCAATGACATCGCTTGACTATAAACCAAATACAATTCGCATTAAACAATAGGGAATTTTACCACCTTGTCAAAAAATATGACAGCTCACACTATACAGATAACAGATTGAAATATGTATCGCGCTTTTTTCAAACTGTCAAACTCAAGATCTTACAGAAAGTAATTTGTTCTGCATACTGCTGTTTTTGACAATTCTGTGAGAACGAGAGAGAGATATATCGTTGTTACCTAAAAAGTGTATATAAAAAACCTTATAAAAAGCAGGATTGCACTCCATTGCACTTGAAACTTCGACTGCTTCTGCTACTGTTGCGACAGCTCTTTAGTTGTACTTGCTGCAATCAAAGTATTTTTTTTTTGCCCGACAAAAAAAAACAATTCCTCAACACCACAGTCTGAAAAGAATAATTGTATTTATTTCTCTCGAACGACTTTTGGAGAAGATTTTGGTAAAGAAAAGATACAACTGAGTATATAAGCTTTAATAAAAAAAAATATTACCTAGAGAAATGTAAACATCCAAAAATGACTTTATATTTCAAGTACACTTCTATTCCCCTCGAATACTTGATCAAGTAACCCTCTAACAGCTTTCTCCCTCTAACAAATTACATTGACGTTTATCATAACTAGAGTTGTAGATGAGAAGATTTTTGAAATTTTACGTTAGTTAATTTACTAAGTTTCAATATAGGTTTCAATTCTTTATAAATAATGATTTCTCAAAACAAA
The DNA here is from genome assembly GCA_951217065.1 of Baccha elongata. Taxonomy (NCBI): domain Eukaryota; kingdom Metazoa; phylum Arthropoda; class Insecta; order Diptera; family Syrphidae; genus Baccha; species Baccha elongata. Next base: position 45,078,679 of record OX578274.1, read on the forward strand.
TCCTCAATACTGACTGAATGAAAAGAAGAACTGTTTTTTTTTTTTTTTTTTGATTTGACCTGTCACAATGGAAGGACAAACGCGGTGTTTGAACTATGTTCCCACCTAGCTCGAAATTGCGCAATTTGAGACCTAAAGTTCAAAATTACGAAAAGGGTTCACACATAAGTTTAAATGATTTTGTTTGACAATTTTAATCAAAAGAATAAGAGAAAAAATATGTTTTTCTCTTCCTGGCTTATGTATAGCCATGAATATTATTTTTTGACATTTTGAGGAATTTCCGCATTTTGTTAGCTCTGTTCATTGAATTCATCAGTTTTGCTGGAATGAGCTAAAATGAAATGTAATTTAAAACTGAGGTGTTTGAGATAATTTCGAAATTGTGTACTTATTGGAGTTGGAAATTGTGTGATTTCCTGAAATTGCACAATTTCAGCAGGTGGGAACATAGTAATAGTATTACACTTAATTGCGAAGTTAAAGATGATTGAAGTTAAAGAAGGTGAGGTTATCTCTAAGTTACGCAACTTAGTTTTCACACCCAATTGATTGATTTGGTTTGGCAATTTTTAATAAGAAACTTTAGAGAAATTATATGGTTTTCTTTTTCTGGCTGGCTTATGTGAGCCATCCTTTTTTCTTAGACAGGATAAGAAATATTCACATTAATTTGTTCTGTTTATTTTATTAATTGGAAAAACTGTTATAATCTGTTATAAATTTTAAAGCAATTAAGTCTGAAATTTGAGTTTTGCTAATAGTATGTTCCCACGAAGCTCGAAATCACGCAATTCGAGACCTCAATTTCGAAAATACGAAAAGTGTTCACAAGTAAATTGAAATGATTTGGGTTGACAATTTTAATTAAAAACATAAGTGAAAATATATGTTTTTCTCATTCTGTCTTATGTGAGCCATACAGTTTTGTTTTTGACAAGGCGATGAACAGCCATATTTTGTTTAGTTCTGTTTATTTTATTCATTGGTATATTGGTATAACAATAAAATCTGTTATAAAATGTAAGTTCAACACAATTTCGTTTAAATTGAGTTGATTTAAGATGATTTTGAAATTGGGTATTTGTATGGGAAATTGTGCAATTTCAGAAGTAATTTCGGATAATCTGTTGAAATTGCGCAATTTTGTTAGGTGTGAACATAGCATAAGATAATTTTGAAATCGCATATTATTGATTATTGGTAAATTTAGTTTATTATTTATAATACACTTTAGATATTTAAGTGACCTCTAAATTTGATTATTATTAAGGGCGTATGGTAGTTTGTTTGTTACAGGAGCAAAAAACACAAACAGCTCCTGAGTATCCAAATATTAGATTTTTACTTTTATGTTCATTTTAGTACAAATACATACATACAAGTATATTTTGAAAATAATAGTTTGAACAATTAAACACAACAAAACCTTATCGATTATTCATTTAGTATTTTATAATTGACATCAAAATGCTTACAAATTTAAATATCTAAATTCTATCTTAATGGTCAATCAAAAATATTGACGTAATTATTCTGTTTTTTTTTTTTTTTCTTTATTAGAAATCTGAATACAAAATTTAATTGTTCCATCAAAAATATAATTAGAAATTCATAACGAAAACATTAAGTCACATTTAAATGACACATGAGAAGATGCTTAACAATGCACCAACCAAGACAACACTTGCAAAAGCTTTCTATTGTTATATTATAATCAAAGTAAAATTTCGCGGTTAAATTATTATAAACACAATAGCGACTTTCGGTTTGCACGTTTTTTTTTATTTGTTGTGTTGCTCATTTGAAAAGCATTCCGCAATTCCACAAGTATATGCGGTGTGATGGTGAGGTAATAAAAAAAAATAAAATTAACTTAAGCGTTCTGTGAGAATCTTTGGGATGCACACCGATGCGCAATACCTAAGTAATAATACTACGAAACGGCTGACTCATATCTCACATGTTGATTATGGTTCAGTGGCATTACGTCAATGTCAAGGTCGCGATTACACGAATATGTAAACAAAACTTAAATCACACAATCGAGCGCCGCGCGCCGCCGCCGTCGCGTGCCACCGATATTGAATTTGTTAAATGTTACAGATTTACATGAACGAGACCTGTTATATTAACGGGCGTGTTATGTATTACTGCGGTAGTCTTAATCAACAAAATTTTAATCAGTATAGTAAGATGACAAGATGACACAGGGTGTCTCAAAAAAGAAAGTTTATTTATTGATGCATATATAAAAATAAGATTATATTTAAAAAAATATATGCGTTTTTGAATACGAAACTCGGTTGAATGGTTAACGAGAGCGAAAGAGCTTATAAAAAAGGTACATTTATTTAAAGACTCCGTGAAATAATTGACCAAAGAAATATGGATAGACCACAATTAGGATTTTAAACAACAAATGTGAATAATGTGGGACTTAGATAGCTGCCTTTTGATACTTCAGACTCTAGAGGGTGCAAAGCAAGGAAATGATTATCTAAATCTAGAATTTACAGGCACTGAACTACAGTTTAAGGTTAAACGATCACCTGTGAAACTGGGAGTTAATGTTTTTTTAATTCATAATCTCGCAACACTGGTTTTGGGATTTCGGGAAAACTTTTCCTGGTTTTCGTTAGCTGTATGTATAATTTTTTTTTGTACGTAATCACATAACCAAAGCTTTTCTCGAAAACGGCCCCAACGATTTTGATTAAATTTGGCATGGGTGATGATACGAAACTATACTTTGTCCTTTTTGAATGTGCAGTACAGGGAAGATTGGGATGTTTACCTCTCATTTGCACTCTTTTGTTTTCCATAAGGTAAAACTTTTCCAAAAGCTCTCTCAGGGTTGCCGCAGTAAGCATCAGCTTTTAAGAAAATCGATTTTTTAAAATATTATTTGAATATTTTTAATAAAAAAGTTGGTATGCCATCTTATTTTAAGCATAATTTTTTTTTCAAGATCGCTTCAGCGGTTATCGAGGAATTGGAAATTAAAAAAAAAAACATTATACCGTTGAACGAATTTTCCTGAATTTTTCATTTCCACTATTTGATAGCCATTCAACGCCTCATTACACCCACAAAATTTTGTTCAAATCGTTAGTCCAGTTTTTGAGAAAAATACCTTTATTTTAAGGCCTAGAATGCCGATTAAATTTACGTTCAGGTACAACGGCCTAAAAACACTATCGATACCAAATTTGAAGCAAATCGGCCGACCCGGTTAGGATGAAAGTGTCGATACAGACAGACAGACAGACAGACAGAAAGACAAAATTGTCAGACCTACGTTTAGACTTGCCTTATATATAGTATCTATCTATACCTATATATAGACGTAATGGCTTGGCATGACACTGTAGGCCGCGCCGCTGTTGCAGGCATATAGAGATGAGGGCAAGTAAAAATGCAACGAGTTACCAAATTCACAAAGGTAAATCTGGTGAATGTATGTTGGGATTGGTATTAAACGAGGGTTGAAAAGAATTGGCCTATCAGATATAGTGTATAGGATACATATCAAAATAATAAACACAATTACATATTGATATCTGAGCTCATTATTTTTAATTTACTTTTATACTTTTTTGTAAATTGTACAACAGTATGGATGTTAGTGGTTATAGATGCAAGACTGCTGTGTAGATCCGTTCTCTCGAACTTTTGATAACACAACAGAAAATCACATAAAATCATTGAAACATTTGTTTTCATAAAAAGCACACACTGCACAACAAGATTAAACTTAAAAAATAATACTTCCGCTATAAAAAGAAACCGCCAATTTTATACCCAATAGCATGTATAGCCACGCAAAATATTGTCAAGACTTTCTAGTTTCTAGGACATATAAAGTGTAGGCCAAGTAATCGATAAAACAAGTCATGAATTAAGTGAATTGTAAGGATCACCGCAACGCAACCGTTGTCTGGCTTCCTCTTCACATTTGCACATATTTATGCATACATATATACATACTTACTCTGTTGCGTTGCAAAATTTTCTTTTTTTTTTCTCCTGGACATTATCATGATCAACCTGTTTCATAAATTGCCAGTTTAACATCCAGTGAAGAGTGTTAGCCCGTTTTGTGAGGTGAACACCAGAGCCGAAATAAAAAAAAATTAAAACACCCTACACCATACGTAAGTTACATATATACAAACAGTTCCAATGAGATGCTTTGGCCTTTTGCTTTGCTTTGCTCTCTAGTTTCATAAGATGTTTGCTTAAATAATGTTGAAATGCCTAAATTGAGGTAACTTGCTTTTAAGAAGACCTTCTTTATGCCTTGTGCTACTGGATTGCTGGTTGCCTGCATTCCATGCATCCGTCTTTACACGGAAGATCTTTTAGTGTATTTTTTTTTTTTTTTTTTGGAATTTTGATGTGTGTAAGCTGCATAGGTAGGAAGGTATCCTGTTTTTTTCTTTCCTTGACAACCAACATATTATCCTGTTTTTCAACACATTTTAATGCATAAAATCATTAAAATAATTCGATTAACTATCTGTCGAATTTAACGGGGAGAAACATGTCGACGTGTAACTACTAAGAGTATAACTTAACTGAACTTCAATGGTCTTTATGGGTTTTATAATGTTCGTTATGTAATAAGGCTGTTTTGGTCTTTGAAAGGGGCTGGCTAGAAGAAAAGAAGTATTGAAGTTCAGTTGGGTTTATCCATTTTAAATTGTTTGTAATAAAATTGAACTTTATTACCACAGACAATATTTGCGATGATGATTGACATTCAATTGAATGTTTTATGACTCACGCTTTACGGTTTCTTGTTTGTTTCGTAAGAAAAGGGACAGCTTTTATTTCCATAACAGCATATAAATGAGCATTTGATAACCGAAGTAAAGTAAGTAATTTGATATGATTTTCCAGAAAACAGACACTTTATGATTTGAACTGCAAGCTGGTATTATGTTGACGTTCGATCTTCGTGGTGGACTTTTTCTTAAAATCTCCAACAGGGTGGTTCACTATACATAAACGTGTTGAATTTAATTGACTTCCTGCATAAATGAAATGAAATCTATAATATGAGAGGGAGGGGTATGCAAATCAAAAAGCCTGCAGGTTTTATTAAGGAATTTCCCCGTTATAAAGAATCCTAGAATGCAAATTATTCGGATTTATTTCCATTTTAAGTTGATTGTATACATACAGGTTATTACTTTAACTAAGCTCTCTTATACTCCAATTACCCTTTTATTTGATTTATAAAAGGTATATTTAGCTTCTGTTCTTGTGAATTAAATATTTTTCAATTGCCAAAAAGAGCTTGTGAATCTGATTCAATTCTTAAGTCAATAAGATCTTGTGAATTAAAATTTAATTCAATTCGTAAATCAATAATAGCTTGTGAATTAAATATTTTTTTAATTCACAAGTCCATAACTGAATTCTGAGTTAAAAAGGGGTTTGAGTTTACAAAGAGCAAACAAAAAATAGAAATTTCAGCCGATACTGATAATTAAAAATTACATTGGGACCTGTTGCTATATTTGAAATTTTAATGAATTATACATTTTAATACAATACGGGAGTATTTACCCGTTTGAGGTCATAACATAATTTTTGATAGAATGTATGGACACGATTTTCATGAAGAAGAAAATGAAGAAAACTGACAATTTTGATAATTTTCCTTTCATTTTTCTACAAAATATAAATCAAATTCTTAAATCATGTCAACCGCACCAAATTCAAATTATCGCAAAGGTATAGATTATAGACACGTCTTCAAAACATTGGGCGCCATTTAATTCCTTCATTTTTGTTAGCAAAACAAATATTGGTATAATAAACAGCGACCCAAAGAAACCTAACATAATAAATTTTGTTGAATAGAAATTGAAATTTATAAACTTATTCTCCATTTTTTTTCGCTATTTTAATTTTTAAATATCAATATCTGATTCGAATCAGCAACTATCAAAAACCACCCAGGAAGCAAAGGGAATTCGTAGCAAAATAAAAGCCATGTTTGTTTACTTTTCAAAGTTGCCGTATTCCGTCTTATTCTACACAAACTAATGTCATTTCAGTGCAACTAACGTCAAATTGACATTAGATTGTGTTGAACTTGGCAGCTTTCAAATAAAACTTTTCTGTACCAATGTAAACCTCACAGGATGGTCCATATACAAAATATTGTATATGTTATAAGAAACGGGCTTCAGGTCAGATGAAACAAAATATTTGTATGTCACATAAAAATATTTTCTTTCATCTGACCTGAAGCCCGTTTCTTATAACATATAATTTACAAAAAGCTCATCACCATCAACATAACATAACCATGTAAGTGAAAGAATATTAAACCCCAGATGAGTTGATATATCTATAAGGCCACATATTTGCTTTAATTAAAAAAAAAAGCTTAAAGTTTACTAAATCCATGTCCACCCGTTCACATTAAAATAAATAGTTGTCAAATAAACAAAAGAGTTTGCTGAATGAACTGTGATCTTTAATATCGTTCTTTTTTTACCTACATACATATATATATGATATCATGTAGGTATGTCTATTTTCACACCTTTTATAATTAATTCTAGAAATTTCATGATTGAAAAACCAGTTCTTTCTGGTTTGAAAAATTTGGTCAAAATGTTTGTAGCCAATGAAAGTAGCAAAATAGTTATTTTCTAAACAGTGCTGTATCTGATGATGGTCCAAAATAATTGTAAAAACCTCTCTACAATACTGTAATATTGGTATGTTTGTACAGCTGAGCTGACACTAAACACTCTGCTTACCTTGTTCAACGCAAAGATTGTATCCTATCTGTGCGCGGTGTTTATGATCAATGCTGGTAGTTTCCTTGTCCACTTTCTCCAACACGAATAATCCAATAAAATGACTTGCAGCTATTCCAAATTCAAAAAGTGTAATTTTTCAACTTCACACCAAACACTGTTGATTTAAAATTCACTTCCAGTTGAAAAATTTTATTAATGGATATTATTTTTTTGTCACAAATAAAAAATATGTTTCCGTAGACTGTAAACAAAAACAACTTGAACACCTTTTTGATTATTGATTTTACAAGATCTCTGTAAATATACACACTTTTTTCAAATAAAACTTTAAAAACAGACAAAAACAATTTTTTCACTTCACAAGATTGCAATATGATCACAAACTAATCGAATCTAGAATTAACTGAATTATTTTAGGGAAGGGAATTCAAGGATGCCGCAGTGATCCAAGATCACTGCCTCCAATCAAAATAAACCAAAAAGAGAAAACAATCCAACCCAACGCATTCATTGGGAATCTTTGGCTTCTTTGTGGTGGATTCGATTTTTTTTTTTTTACCGCGCTATTTTTATGTTTTTATTTTTTTTTTTGCGATTTCAATTCGAAAATAAAACATGTTCCGGGTGCTATTCCCGTCTCTGATCAATTCCGATTGGAATTGCAAATAAAAATGGGTTCACTATAAAGAGCGTGTGTTTGTGTATTTCACTTAAGTTGTCAGTGACAACATTTTTACGATCAGTAATTTATTTAATTTTTTATTGTAATAAACATTTTATTACAAATAAAACTGATGTTTTGTGTAAAAAAAAAACACACACAACCGTAAAAATATGCACTATCGCTGGACAGAATCCTCACTTTATTTTGATGACGATCGTAATTAATTAATTAGGCCAATTCAATGCAAATGTACGAATCAACCTACATAAATAACCGAGATCAAGACGCCGAAGAACGGTAGCAGTAGCTGTCGTGGCTGCGGTGGCTTCGTCGTTGTCGTAAGCACACGATCAAAGCAACAACTCTTGTTTACGTATCGAAATAACTCTGTTTTTTTTTTTGTTTTCTTTTTCTTGTTTTTCTTTTAATACTTGTTTATCATTCATCGACGATGTATATTTTTTAATTCGTAATAATTCCACGACTACGTTCTACCAGTGTATCGATCTAAACTCTAACTGAGCGTTGGGTTATTGGTGGAGCACGTCTGTACCGTAAAAAGTGTGGCTCGACGAGTGAACGAGTGTAAACCATGTGAGAATCTTGTACACAAATGAGAGTATTAACTCTTTGGTTTTGGAAGGAAACTGTGTTTGTGTTGTTGTGACTGGATTGAGTGGCTTGAGCCAGGCCTCTGGGCTTCTGGCTATATGTGAGCTCTTTTTTGTGTGTTGTTTTGTTGTTATTATTCAGATTGATGTTATTTTTGATCTCTCTTGTGAGTTTGCTTGCATCGCAGCTCAGACTTTGAGCTTAGATTCTTAAGTTAGCTTAATTTTTTGGGGGTTTGTAATTCAAAGCTGAACTTTGTTTGATTTTGTATAAGAAAAGTTAACATTAACATTCGAACTGTCAGATTCAAAATCAGACAGTTCGAATGTTCGCATCATTGACTTAAGATACATCATAAATGGACTGCTATACATATAAGCAAATTTTACGCGTGTTTTAAATTTACAAAAAAATTATCTTAAGATTTTGTTTATACAAATTTGTTTTTATATTTAATCGTGGTATTCGATTTTTTTTTAAATATTTTGCTTTACCGTTTTTTATTTAATTTATTTTTTTGATCCATAAGTATCAATTTTTAATTCTTATAACATAAGTTTTATATAAAAATTAAATGTTACTTCTAATGTTTTCGTGGTGGTCAACACAATATGGAATTTTTCTCATTGAAATTTGTTTGAACCGTTTTTTTTTTTTGAAAAAAGAAAGATTTTCTGTATATATTTTTTTCATATTTTTTTGAAAAATGTTTTTTAAATATTTATTAGGCATAGCAGAACTATTGGAATTTTATATTCTATCAAAATTGGTGAGGAAGTTTAAATGATTCGAAATACAAAAAAAACGATTCTATGGGAAACTACCGTTAGAAAGCTTTTTTTCGAAATATTTATTTCGATGAATAATGTATCACCTTTTACAAGTTACAACAAACCACGCCTATAAAATGATATCTAATTTTTTTAAAAATAAAAACTTTTAAAAAAAATATTATTTCTAAAATGTTTTACTGCCGTATTAATTAAACTAAGCAGAACTTTTAAATATCAAATTTCGTCGAAATCGGTGCAACCGTTCAAAACCCAATCGGTTCTATGTCATATATTGATTCTAAATTTAAATTATTAGGTAGAGCTTGTTTTGTTCTTAAACTAAATGGATTTAGTCAATGGTTTTCGATAAAAATTTAAAAAAAAAACAATTTATTTTTTTCAAATTGAATTTCTTAAAAATTTTTAATTTTTAAATACATTTTTTTAACCAATAACTACTCACCGCTTTTATTACTTTCTATTCAACTACCTAAAACCCGGTGTTAAAAGGTGTCTTAGTTTTTGATCAATAAAAAAATAAAGGTACTTTTGAGTCAGAAAAACCCCTATTTTGTTGGTTTTTTTAATCTACAAAAAACAATTAAACATGACATTACGATGATAGACGAAAAGAGTGAGTCCGGATATTCTGTCCGCCTGTCTGGCTGTGTTTCTGTAATTTTTTAATTCATGTTTTTTTGTAAATTCGATATATGGAAAACGGATTGACAAAAAAATATAATGTTCATACATTAGGTGTAATATTTAGCATATACATGATAATATATTTATACATAATTCACATTTGTTAAACAACTTCCAGTCGATATTTCGGAAAAAATGGGGCTACCTGGAAAACATTCGGAACTTAATGAAACTTGCACATATTGTTTATCTATAAGTTCTTGACCTCGAGGAACCTGTGTTTTAATTAGGGGAGGGGTAAAAAACCCCGAATTTGTCTAACTTTTTTCAATTTTTCGCTTATATTTTTTTCGCTAATTTTTGGAGTCTTCTGACCCCTGAAATAAAAGTAGGTGTGTATTGTTCAGTTATTCTATACAGTAGGGTTATTATCAACATCATTTGTAAAAAAAACAAACCAAAGCGAGTAAGTTGAGTCAAGATAAGACAAACATCCTAATTGACGGGGGTTTATCCCTTTTTTTTTTAGCTTATATTTATGCCGCAAAATTGTCTGCAAACTTTGATTTTAGTTTGAATCCTTGTAAGAAGTAGTTTTAGCAATTTTATTAAAAACTAATATGATTTTGTTTGTATATACATACATGGAAAAACTAATACCATGTTCCCACCGACCTGATTTAACTAAATGGTTTATAAATCACGAAAGGCGTTCCCACCGAACCTGACTCCTTTCAAATCGTTTTTTTTTTTTAGTTTTGTCTTGAGACATTCCTGTAAAGATTTAAATAGCTTTTAATTATAAACAATTAAAAAAAACACAAGAAAACTTACCGAAAACAATGGCGCAAAACTATAGTCGCCTCGTTTTAAATCATTTAAGTTAATCCTAACAAACATCAACTTAACATTATCACCAGGTGATAAGTTTGTATCATATAATAAACAATTTATGGACTTTCCAGTAATATCTTCCAGTGAGAGATTTTGTTGTTGGAATTAAATAGTGTTTGTGTGTAGTTTCGTTCTCTTTCTAGAGAGTGTTCAGTTTTTCTGTCAGAAAATTAGACTCGGATCTAAAAAGATAAAATGGAGATATCCTGGTTTTAAAGTATGCTTCATTAAAGAGTTAGCTTTATCTGTCTATAGGTTGTGAAAACGTTAACAAAGTATTAAATTCTTTTTAGGACCGTGTTATATTGACTATAATTTTGCGCCAATATTTTTTTTTCTTTTGGGAACATTAAAATTTAATTTATTTTGACAGCTTCAAAGTTTTGTTTTTGTTTTTTGTTGCTGAATAAAGCGCTGAGTAAAAAGCAGATATGTTATAATTAGTTTTTCTAAAGATTTAAGATAACAGATACGTAATTTAAAATAAAACGAGTCTAAATCACGTTACTGTTATGTTATGATAATTAGATACCCGTTACAGGCGGTCTAAACCGAAAATTCGAAGTTCAAAAAAATACGTCAAAAAGTTTAATTTGTAGCTCGGTAAACGGACAATCATATCCCCAGACCACATCTGTCCATCCGCACAGTGCAAACTTGATAGGTTTAATTTTTGATAGATTTAATTTTTTTGTGAGAAATTGGAATTTCTCTTGTCGAAGATAGAAAGCTTTTGAAAGCAACAGGCATGCTCATTAAACGGATATTAGAAAAGAAGAATGTAGTTATCCGCACTTGCTTATTCCGGAAACTTTTCGAAAATGCCGCCATCTGATGTGATCAAAAATGACTTTTATTTAAATTTGTTTTATTCATCAAAAATTGTCAAGTAAAACTCTAATTTAAACTATTTAAAACAAACACAACATAACCTATACTCAGACTAACTGTGGCCTCTCTTCAATAACTGAAAAGAAAATGAGTAAAAAAAATAAACATAATTTAAATACCGGTCGCTGTCGTTTGGTTTTTAACTGAAAGTCGTTGTAAACTGAGAAATTCATTCCAAAAAAACCGCAGCATAGACGAATATAGTATAACGATACCAAGATCTATTCACAACTTCATCTTATAATGCTTGAGCCTTAGGGGGTCTTAACTTCATTCCACATATTACTCGTATATACCTATTCATTGGTGAATGAAAGCATTTGTGGTATTTCTCATTGTGTGAGTGTTTTGGGGCCAAAACTATTTTTTTTTGTGATCCTCTGATCATAGCTATTATTGTTTATGCTCTGAATGGTATTTACTTCATTTATTAGCGCATTATACTGCCAAAGTGTCACCAGTATCACCTTAACAGCTAATTACAAAGATATTGTATAAACTTTAACCATTAATTTCTCCATAAGATCTTGCAGCATCTCTGCATAAGTAAGGTATAGCGAAAGCTTGATATTTGTTAAGTGGTAAATGAATCAAATTCCATATAGTGATCGGTAGGCTATGCCATAAAATTACATCAAAGAGAAAACTTCATCTTTCTAAAGCCATCATTATTACTGACATCAATCAAATCGTATGACGATCAAGACCAAGTTTAAATTTGAAGATTCATATGCAAATAATATGTTGAGATGAATTTCAAACATGGTAACATATACAGATACAGGGTGATGAGCCTTTAGATTTCAATATAGGAACTAGCCTTTGCCAGCGGCTGAACAGATATACCTTAATTGGTTAAAGGAATGCAAGAGAAAATGTATGTTCCACTCCACCTTTGAAAATAATTGTTTTGTTTATCTATTGAATTTTTATATTTTAAGTAAAATGAGATCAGCATCAGACAAATATGTTTAGTCTATGAATGCGATCTTTTTGATTATCGGGTTTCCTTTATTCTGCGATTTGTTTCCTTTATTTTTCTGAACACTTCCGGCAATCAAATATTCAGAATGGATATTTCTATACGTTGATCTAATGGCATGTCAAAATATTCCAATAAAACAGGTGACCATTTCTTTTGAAGTTCTATGTGCGTGAACTTCATTTGTTGGAATTGGTTGTCTTTGGAAACAAATAAGACGATTGTTGTATAGATTCGTGTTCATGTCCATATTTCCATAATTCAACACTTCTTTCAACGTTTTATTTTACCTGTGTTGATTTAAACGATGTAAATCAACACGGGTAAAATTTGTAATATGTTTTGAAGCGAAAACCAATGATTGAATTAAAAAAAAAACGAGTTAAGTACTGTGGTTCGATATGGTGCTTCACCAATAGTCGAAGCAAATTGATCGGCACATTGAAGATCATTCGACGAAAGTGTTAACGATTCAATTTCAATATCTAATTATGTTGAATGCTTCTAATAACTTTAAACTAAACAACACAAAAAACGAACACTCGTGTAACAAAATCTTTTGAGGACTGACAAAAAATTTCACCTAGAGAGTCTCGTGTGGGTTGGTGTCGACGTCTTTGTATTCTGGTAGAGAAATAAATGCTCTTCAAATTCTGAAGAGTCCCGAGATCTAAAAGGTGACCTCGACCCTACAACTCGAGTGTAAGCCCCTCTAAGATCCCCACCGAACCAACGGTTTCGAAAAGTCTAACAACATCTTCTTGGACTAGTTTTACCACATATGCAAGTTGAGCCGAAGCAAAAAAAAAATGTTTGGGAACAGTACCCGCTTTTTACCGGGAGGGGCATTTTTCTAAAAAAAAAATACATGTAAAAGAAAAAAACTGCTATAAATCAACGGTTAATACAAACAAGGTCATTTGATACTTTATTGGAAATCTCTTTTTTTTTTATTTATTGGCAAACAAAGTTTTTTTAGTCAAACAATTTTTAAAAAAAATCATTTTTACTCAAAATTTAAAAATTAAGTACTGTTTTCGTTTCCAAAATTTAATATTCTTATTAAATATAAGTCAACAAAAAAAACCTGATGTTCAAATATGTCTTTTGTATTTTTTGGGAAAATTAGAAACATTCAGTAACACTTTTTTTTTTAATCTTCAGGAAAAATGGCTCAAAATTTGTGAAGTGAATAAACAATTGTGAAGTTAAAATAAAATTATCAAAACGGGGCTTTTTGGCGCTAATTGTGTTTCTTCGGAACAGTTGTTCTGCAAAACCGCGATTTTACCTAAAATAAAAAAATTCGGGCTGAGAAATATAATATGTCTTTTAAGACTATGAAAAGCCCCGAGCTTTAAAAGGTGAGCTCGACTCAACAACCCGGATATAAGTCTTCACTGCGCTTCCCCCGTTGGAACGTTCCAGTTTGGTTCCACAACATCTGTTTGGGCCAGTTTTTCCACACACGTAGGTAAGGCCAAGAGAAGAAAAAACTGGATCAAAAAGGGGTGTCTATGACCCCCCACCCCCCTTTCGCCGGGAGATTACCTCTCCCAGATTACCTCTCTCCAAAAAAATACATAAAACAGAAAAAATTACTAAAAAAACAACGGTAATAAATAAATAAAAACGGTATAAATAAAGTTTTTTCAGTGAGCACTTTAAAAAAAAAATAATTTTTTTTTTTGTTTTTTACATGATTATGTATTTTTATTTCCAAAATTGTATGCTCTTAATTCTAAGACAAAAACAGAAAACCGGATGGTCAAATGTTTTGTACTTTTTTTGAGAAAATTCAAAATAACTTTGTGAACTCGAAAACATTGCGTCAACATTTTTAGTAAAAATATTTTTTTTTTCAAAAACTGTACCTATCCAAAAAAACTTTGTGTAAAAAGGAAGTAAAAGAAGTGATAAGTATTACCGTTGATTTTTAGTAATTTCTTTCTTTTTTTAATTTTATATTTTTTGACTTTTATTTAATAAAAACAGTTCTTAATTACGTAATGTAAAAAAATAAATCAGTTTTTTTTTCCAAATTTTTAGCAAAATTATTTTTTTAAAAAATTATTCACTAAAAAAGAGTTTTCTAGCTTTCCAAAATAGTATCAAATGACCTTGTTAGTATTACAGTTGATTTTAAGTAGTTTTTTTTTCTTTTACATATAACTTTTTTAGAAAAATGCTCCTCCCGGAAAAATGAGGGGTAGTAGATGCCCCCTTCCCAAATAATTTTTGTTTGCTATGTCTCAACTTGAGTATGTGGTAAAACTGGTCCAAACAGAGATGTTGTTAGACTCATCAGAACCGCTGCGCCGGTGGTGAGTGCAGAGTTGGCTTGAACCCGAGTTGTAAAGTAAAGCTCACTTTTTAAAACTCGGGACTCTTCAGAATCTTGAAGAGCATATATTTTTATTTTTAAAGTTTAAAACGATAAAATAAGCATATATTTCTCTGCCAGAATACGAATTTTCAGGAACTTCGCAATTATTATGGTTACTTCACGAATTTTCAGCTAATTAATCTGGTCTAAATTTTTTTTTCACTAAACAGTTTTTAAAAAAATATATATAATTTTTAATAAAAATTTTCGAAAAAAAAATTTTTTAAATTAATTTTTTTTTTATTTTTACTTTTTTTACTTAATTACCTAAGTATTATTTTCATTTCAGAAATTCGGTGCTCATATTAATTCTAAGTGAAAAACAGCAAACCGAATGATCAAATTCTTGTACTTTTTGATAAAATTTAAAATAACTTTGTGAACTCGAAAACTTTGCCTTAAAATTTTTAGTAAATTAAAGGACATATATTTTTGTGCTAGAATATCTATTGTTCAAGAACTTCACACTTTTCTATTTATTTCACTAAAAAAAAATAACACAATTTGATCTTTATTCGCGTAATATTGTCACTTTTTTGATTTCAATGGACAGACAAATTCTATAATTCATAACCTTCATTTTAATACCAATATTGTTGGATAAAATTTGCCTTAATTTTTAAAAAGAAAATTTTCAATGATGAGTTTTAATGATAGCTATATAACTGATGGCCCCTTAGTTTTAAAACACCCTGTATCAAAACTCATATTTTGACAGTGCAATTTGTCGCTAACACAATGTTAGCGACAAATTGCACTGTCAAAATAAAATAATTTGTCTCCTTATTGTCATTTTAATTTTAACTTTCTCGTATCACTCATCAAAACAATAAGCCGTGCTTATAACATTGACATCTCTTTTTGGTATATGTAATTTTTGATAATTTATTTTGGCTTATATTTTGATTACTTATTGTTTTATATTTTCACTTTCTTTTGCCACTGGTTATTTCAAGTGTAAATTCAATTACATAAGTTCGTCATGCATTATTCAAAATTGTATCTCCTGGTCGGTCTATAACTACCACATTAAATATCCTACGTGTTATGAATTAATGGGTAACAAATAAAATTTGTGTAATGAATGACAGTTTGGACATATTATTTTTTGGTATAGCATGTGACATGAAATTTTAATTTAGATAGACAATAATTTTCTTCTTAAATGCTGTAAGCACAAGCACAATAATAAAGTGGTCATTTAAGTGAAATGATATTTTTATGAATGACTTTTAATCAATTTAAAAAATAAAAAAAAATGCAAAATAAAGATGATTTTATAAATCTATTAAAAACAACGAATTCACTAACCAAAAAAAAAACCGTTTCAGTTGATGATTTCGGCAGCCAATTGCGTCATTTAACGTGTTGCAAATTATATTTTGATTTTATGTAGGTGTTATTTATGACAATTTTGTGGAAATAATTTTTTGATTAGTCATTTTGCATTTTTAATACCAAACATCGACGTTTAACTGGACATAGAAATTAAAATGAAATGGATTTTTAACGTTCTTTTTCACCAATTATAAATCAGAAAGAGTTTGGATGTTTTTTAACACAACCAGATCTTATTTAAAAAGAACTTAAGGAAGCTTCTAAACGACTTCTATGACCCATTTTCTGAAGAAGTCCAATTAATGTCAGCCAAATTAAAGTCACTAAACAGTAAAGTCAGTTTAAGCAATTGTATTATAATTTAGGGCGTGGGAGACCTTTAAATACCATCATAATGAAATCACTCAACCATCAATTCATCTATAATACAATGCTCTTAATGACATTTCTTATAGCACTTCCAATCAATAAACTTGACCATTTTTACTATTTTTAGTTAATCACTCTTAAGCTAGGTCACGATGACAGGCATATCACACCTTTTTTTCAATGCAACCTTAATTACTTTATAAAATCTGTTCAACAAGTTTTTGCTTTTTTTTTTAATCTGAAATTACCACACCTTATGTTTTCTATAACTTTAATTCTTTGTTCTTAAGACAAACTTGTTTTACCACCAGTAAAAACAACATAAATCTTAACCTCAGAGATACATTTATTTTTGTTCAAATACATATCGAAAAATCATATTATTTTCTCTATCTTTAAGCAGATTCCAGAATCTAATTTCTATACCAAAACATGCATGATACTATATTCATATGTATATCTGCAACCTATAACTTTCAACTTCCCGTTAGAATTTACCAAGAAAGCAAATTTATCTACGAAATACATTCAAAAAAAGAAAAAGGGAATCCAAGAAGACAGAATATATAAATAAAGATAAATAAATATAAAAAAAAAAACTGAATGGTACAACAAGTCACCTTGCCAAAGACTCTTAAGAACAGGTATGCCGGACTATTGCACACCTGCATTTCTATATAGCAGCTATAACGCAACATTGCATGGAATAGCAACCACTTCATCACCTTTGGATCACGATAGAAAAATAGGAAAACAAAAAATTGCAACAACAACAAAAACTCTAACTTGATGGTAATAGAAGGAAGTGGCAACAAAACTCACCATAAAACCCAATAATGATCATCAACGATCGTAGACCGCAATGTGCCGCATCATCATACACTACTGACCCCAAAACCGAAGGTAACCAAGGAAGAAACTATGTTGCGCATGAATGAAGTCCTATACGTTCGCCCTGCCTAGATGATGGGGACTATGGTACTAAGAGCGAAGACGAAGGGACTTTGGAAATAAGAAACCATCGAAGATCAACGATACTCCATGGTGGTTTATTATTTTCTTTTCTATATTCTCCTTGAAAGCTATGCTTCACGGTGAGCTGGTAAGATTGCAAAAATTCCACACCATTCTTCTTGCTGGATAAATATCACAGCAAGGTAACCATTGATCAAACCTTATTTGCAAGAGCTTCTCCTAGGAGTTTGCCCATGTTAAACTGTTTTAGTTGATTTTCGAGTTTGTGCGTCAACTCTTTTGTTTTCGATTATTTTTTGCTGTAATTTATTCAAAGTTTGTAATTTTTTGTGAGATTTGTTGATATAGAATTTTATTTTATAGAATGGGTTATTTTTGGGTGCTGACATACATTTTTGGTAAAAAAAAATTGGAAATAAATTAATAGTAGACATTTTACTAAAAAAAGTAGACATTTTTTTAGAAAAAAAAGAGTTCTTAAGTGATAAAAAAATTGCTATGAAATGAAATGAGATTAAAATTTGTTCCATTGATGAAACTTTAACACGATTAGTTACTTTTGCATGACTAATAATTAAAAATTGTTGTTTTATTTTTAAACTATAAATATATTTTCAAATAAACGTGGGATGATTCTTTGCTTAGATGTTTCCCTGAAAACAGAATATTCCAAATGCTGTGGATTAAGCAAAGTGAACAAATTTTACTTGAATGCATGCTAACTATTTGTATTTGGAGTTCCTAGAAAATAGATCAGTTATCATAATAATATTTGGATATATACACTTTAATATTTCGAGCATAAAAATGCAAATGATCAAAATGTTACTGTCGAAACATCAATTTCTCTGTTAAATTAAAAAACTAAACTAAATATTAGAAAACTAAGTAGGGTCTAAATAATTTTATTTTAAAATTTTAATTGGTCAGTATATGGTTTTTCCGAAGTTGCATAAAACTTTTATTCTGAACACTACAATAAGCATAAGACCCAAAGAGAATTCGTCTTTTGCCGCTAAAGTGTGTGTCAGTGTGAGATATTTATAACAAGATTATGAATATGCATTTTAATGCAATGTTTTCTTGTAGTTTAAATCAAAAAAGTCTTTATTTTAATTCTTTAAATAGATGTTTTTGTAAGTAATTTTTTAGAATGCTCAGTTAATGAAGTCATGTTTCCCTTAATGGAAACATGACATGTGTCGAATTAAGTTGCTTAATGAACGCAAAGCAAAATCACAGTAGCACCAAAACTGACTTAAATAATTATTTTAGTATTATTAATTGGTCTATAATGCTCTTACTGGTCATGATATTAATGAAGTGTATGAAAAATTCATTAACATCGCACAATTACGCCGCGAATTCGACTTCTTGAACAAATTTTTATACAAACAATATGTTTTAAATACAGAGTCAAACATTTATAAAAATCCAAAAAGCTTTTTGGACCTTTCTGAATGGAAAAAGGCATGCTTATTGTTTTCCTGAAAATATATAACTAATGGTAAAAAAACCAGCACAACAGAAATTACATGCGAATTATTTGCAAGTTTCTTATTAATCATTCAAACACTAACACAAATCTAAACCACACAGAGTACTCAAATGCAAGCTTAGGTTGTCTCGAAATTTCAGAAATTGATGTTTCTGACGGTACATCTTTAAAGTCAAATTTAAATTCTGGTCCAGATGGCGTTAAATCGGAGTTACTAAAAAAATGTTATTTAACTTTTTCGTTTTCTTAACAAAAGATTTTTAATTTATCCCTGTCAACCGGAATGTTCTTAGATCAATGGAAATTTTCCTACATTACTCCCATTCATAGGGCAGGATCTAAGCAAGATAAACAAAATTACAGAGGGATATCGAAGTTTTGATTTTAAGGAACAAATATCGACGTGCCAGCATGGCTTTGTATCTGATGGATCGACATCTACTAACTTGATTTCGTTTACCAAGTACCTTTTCGACTCCCTTAAGTCAGGATATCAAGTGGATGTGATCTTCACAGATTTCAATTAAGCTTTTGACACTGTTTGTCATAAAATTCTTCTGAACAGAATAAAACTTTTATGAATACACTCTTCGTTATTTGAGTGGATACAAAGTTTTATTTATCTAATAGAAAACAAATTATTAAGGTAAATTATTTCTTATCCAGACCAATTGATGGACTATCTGGTGTTCCACAAGGAAGCCATATAGAACCAATTACTTTTCAATATTTTCTAAACGAAATCCCATATCTTCTTCATAATGCAAAATGCTTGATGTATGCTGATGATTTAAAAATTTTTAATAATGTTCAAAATTTGAATGATTGTAAAGTTCTTCAAAATGAGTTGAATATTATCGCTACTTGGTTTACTGATAATGGCCTATCGCTTAACGTCAATAAATGTCACTCATTTTTTGTTTATAGATCCTTATTTCCTATACAGTTCCTGTATATTCAATCATGCGAGAATGTATTATTAAATTAAATGTATTATTTAATTTTTATTCGAAACTTCAAATTCAATACATTTTTGTATGCTTGAGCAAAAATCAAAAAAAAATTGATTTTGCTTCAAGCAAACACACAACGTATACGTGAGCTGTTTTTACTAATACACTCCCCTATGCATTATAAGATTTTGACCTGCGTATATGCCGCTTAAGAGTTATACTCGGGTAGGTAGGTTAGATAAAAAACAAGCTTCCGACGATATAAAGTCAAATGCTTACACAAATGTTTTCGTAATTTGAGCAAAATATTCAAAATTTCGCTATCAGGCCAATTTTAATGCTTGTCTTCAAGTGACACTCTTCTTTTGTTAGCCTACAAAGAAAAGCCAATTTGCTATTAATTCCACGTTACCACAAAATATTGACATTCCTTCTCTACTTGAGAGCCTTAAGGACAGATCTTCTTTCACACTCGTATAATCGAAACGAAAGCAAAGGATCTTAGCAATCAATGAGTCCACTGAAACTACTTATCCTTAAGCCATCAATTTGGTGGAACTAATGATATGTATATACTTGATATTTTGAAGGTAATTATTACAGACATCGCCATGAACCATGAAGACCTTTCATGACTAAAATTAACTTTTGAATACCGTCAAAATGATGTTATTTACTTCAACAACGTGCATCTCTCCTTAATTGTATCCCTCTAGAGTTCAAAAACTCAATCAAGTGTCGATAGCGAAAGAAATTGTTGCCAGGTAATTCTAAATATTAAAAGAGCATTTTTAGCTTCCTGTGTTTTAGATACTATAAAGCTTCAAGCAGTCACTTTTGATATATATATAAAACTAAAATCACTTAACAAAATTAACTTCTAATTTGCATAAATAAAATAAAATGTAACCTATAATATCGTTGAAGAAACTCAATTATTGTTAATTTTATTTCTTTGTAACAATTTAACTTCATCAACCATTTAATCAAGTGATGACTACACCTCCTTGCTTTCCATGTGTAAGAGATCAATCTATTTTACTCCATTATAATTCATAAATCAGCAATAATTTGTCAAAGAAGGCACTCCATAACCCAACAACATCCTACAATTATCATCTTTTTATTAATCATACAAATGGAAAACTCTCCGGAATCTTGATAAAATTTTTCTTCTATTCAACGACCATATGGCCAGACAATTACACTTAATAACCACAATCAAGAAAATACTTTCACTGGGTGGGTTTATTAAATGTAAATATAGTAGGTTTTGCATCTTTATGTTGCAGATACATGGTACACGAATATCTACTTGCCTTATCCAATCAGTGTTTATAATATCAGTTGGTGTAATCGTGTGTAAAGATTATACCAACATGAACAATCTTCGGTATGGAATCATCTTTGCAAATGAAGACCACCACAGATATGTAATCACAATTCAACTGAGAGTTAAAGTTAACTACGCCATTAGTTAACAATCATATTAGAAACGAATAAAGACAATTTGAGTTTTTTGAATTAACGACTTATTCTTGCAGTCTGTAATTATATTTTTGACTGCGGTGTTGATTGTATTTTGTAAAATTGCAACAATGTTAAGTGTGAACATCCAGCTTCCACATACAATGTATTTACGATACATGACCATTTGGCTATTTGGAGTGGGATTGACCATTTTCAAAAAATCGTGCGATGTCAACGGTTGCATACAATTTTTATAGAAAACGGATTAAGTTGTTGTATTTCGGATAAAGTGAAATTCATACTAACATACTCACGTATAATTTGACCGCAAGTTTGACTGCAAGTTTAAATTTGCGTATTGTCTACCGGAAATAGTTTACTTGACTTTCGTTTTTATCAGCAGGTCAACTAGTGGTGTCATTTGACCTCAAGTATAGTAGGCTTCTTGACCCAAACAAGATATGATCTCCTTATAAGTGTTTACCTTCGTTTTTACTCTCCAATTAATTGTTTTAATTCAAATATTTCTTATTAAAAATCTCATATCGCTTGTCTTCTGCATATATGTGGTCGAACAAGAATTTCTTATAATTATCCCACCAAGAAGTCACACAACCACGCATCAAACCAACTCACAATTAACTGCTTTTCAAAATTATGAAATATTTTTCTACATCATCACGCGTTTTAAGGTATTCGTTGGGTGTTATTGCCCTCTGTGTGATGTAAGATTTGAGAACTTACACAGTAGATACAATGTAAACACGTAGATATAATTTAAGCTTTTCAACACTTCACTTAATAGATGGACCAGACAGATATACTAATGAATTCCATTACAGATGAATAAAAAAGAAACTGAACAAAATTCAAAATCGATTGGCATTATTTGATAACAAAGAATTTGGGTCACTTGAGTATAACAAAATAAACGATTTAGCATCAATTTAGTATGTTACGACTTAAGATTCAAGATGAAGAAGAGGATGTTGAAAAATAGTGAGATCAAATGAAAGAATTATACATATATGCTTCATCAATGTGAAAAGCATTACGAAATATTTGGGTCATTCAATTCCCATCAGCTTTTAATAGGTCGAACTAAATCATTACGGCTTTTTGGATTATAATTATAATATATTATTCTATCTTAGGTATTTAAAAGTGTATTATATGAGATGTTTCATATTTAGGAAATTTGTATCACTTTCCCTGAATTAGAGAAAAATTGAAAAAACAATACCTGCCCCAAAGAGGTACATATTTAACACACTGAATACATAGGTCAAAAGATATCAACTAGGATTTAACCCTTTAAAATTCGAACTGGTTCTTTTAACGAACAAAAGAACAATTCTACAATTCAATCTACCGTCAGTTAAGGGAAATGAAAGTAGGGGAGAAAAATGATAGTCCAAAAACTATAATTTTGTGGAAATTTACTATAGTACTTCGATAGTGTAGCGATAGCTATATTACATACGTAAGCTCGTTTTGGTTGAAAGATGAAAAAACTAGAAACGTTAAAACGTTGACAAAAATCCAGTGACTTGCATGCACAGGATCAACCATTGATTTGCGCACAACGCTGACGACAGGATTTTTATTCAAGAATCTGTAGCAAAGCACTCTCAGAATAAGCCAATCGAAATTCTAGAGATTTAGCTAGAATGGACATTCTGAAATTCATCATTCTGATATCTATCAGGAATAAATGAAGATTCTGACGACATTCTTGCTACACAGTACAATGTCAGAATCAGCTAGTTGCCTATAGTCACACGGTAATACATGGTGGAAAACGAAAAAGCCGACGAATTGGCAATCCTAAGAACTCCCAGAAAATTAATTTAAACTCTCTTATATTACCTACTCTAACTAAATTGTATGAAATCCTGTGAAGATCTTACTCCTGATGGGAAACTATTACTATTAACACGTGTGGGATCGCTAAAAAAATAAAATTGCTATACGAAAACATTAGACCAAATGCAATTATGCAAAAATACCGAAAATCGGTATCGGTGTTAGTACCTAGGTAGGGTTTTAACTGACCATAACATACTAAGATAACACGCAAAAAAAAAACTGTACGTCAGTGGTTGCAATTACGAGAAGGAACTCAAGGACATAACCTGCTTCCTCTGCCATTTTGTTGGCCTCAGTCACCTAAGAAAAAAAAACTGGGAAAATACTTTTTTGATACCGTGGACAAAATTTTAGAACTTTCGTTTTATCTACAGAAGGTTAACATGCAGCACAACAAAATTCTTTGCACGTATCTGATTTTATAATGTAAATACAACACTAAAGATTGTATGTAATTTAATTAAATATTTTGTAATTATAAATGACAATCTCTTAAAAAAACAACGTAGAAAATTCATAAAATTGTATAAAAATTGTATACATTTCTTTATTAACATAATTATTCTCAAATTCACTTTAAATTTAAATTTCATTTTTGGTTTTCTTTCTTTAATCACAAAAATCTCTGCTTTATTGCTCTTAAATATATTAAATAACTATTCATTCATAATATAATAACTCATGTTTTCAAAAAATGTCATTTTAAAAATTAAGTATCCATTTTTATACTTCAATTTAAGTACATACTAACGAACTAATTATACAATTTATTTTCTTCCGACTTTTTGTATCATTTTTTGTTGGATTTGATATCAAATAACAATTTTTGTTTTGTTTCGATCAGGCACTTGTTTCTTATAAGATCAAACAATTAAATTAAAATTTGATCGAATTTAAGTTAGTTTTTTTTCGATTTAGAATACATATATGTATGTAGGTAGGTTAGTTTCTGTTGTGTTTTTATCTAAAATAAAGTATTTTATATTTATCACGCGCTGCGACATGCATTTGCATAAGCAACAGCATCATTTATAGTTGCAAACATTTCAAAAGGACCTTCGCCTAAGGCCATACTGTGAACAATTGAATCGTACACACGGTCAGCTGGACTGGCGATAAATACTCTCGCTCCCAAAATACCCATTTCTTTTTTGATTTCAGTTAGTGTTCGACAACCAGCCATATCGACGTGGGCAAGGCATGAAAAATCCAGAATAAGGACACGGAATGAGTTGAGCATATTGCTATCACCACCATTAGCTTCTACTGTTATCAAGGAAGCGCGACGAATTTTCTGACAATCAACATTGATAGCTTCATACATGGATTTCTTGTAGAAGTTTCTTGTTGCGAAATTCAACGATCCTGTGTAGCGGAATATTTTGGTTTCGGGAATTTCAACTGCATTATTATGATGGCCAATGTCAACATAGACACCATCAATACCAGAAATGGTTCCGAGAAGCGAATTATAAGGCTTTAAGCCTTTCACGTATAGAGTCATCAAGGATATGCAAATCCCGACGAGAAGTCTGAAATTAAAATTTTCCATTTTTAGTAATTTTCCATTTTTAGTGAAAATAATATAATGAATGAGGCTATGAGTGCAAAAGTGGCGTAACCCACATTTTTTCAATTTTGAGATTTTTTCATCATAATAACGAAAAGTAAACCAATAATCGATGCAAAAGTAGGGCAACTCATTTTAGCTTATAAATAAATCAGAAAATGATAATTGTTGCTTCCGCCTGGAGCATTTCTATGGACGCGAGCTTTCTTTAAACACAATTATCTCCGTTGTTGCATTTTTAGGTTACGCCTCTTTTGCGCTCACAGCCCCAAATTAAGTCAGCATTAGATTTTCATGTGTGGTGAGGATCTAACTTCTTGTGAGCATCGAAGTTCAAAAACATTTAACTCACCCAATATCAATGTCGATGAAAACTACACAAGTGAATGTGGCAAACCACGTAAGAAGTTCCAGCTTCCCTTGTTGTGAGAAAGTTTTCAATTCTCGTGCTTGCATGAACATAGGTTTAAGTGCCACAATAATCACTCCAGCCAAAACGCACTTAAATATAAAAAAAATAACATTAAACATATTAGATTCTTTATGAATTCATCCAACTCACCTTTGGCAAAGTACTAAAAAATGGTCCAATCCATAGAACTGTTGCCAGTAGTAGCAACGCCGAAACCAGCGAAGCAATCTGCGTTGCACCGCCCGTTTGATCTTGAATCACTGAACGTGATAGCGAACAAGCCATTGGAATGCACGAAAAGCATCCGCCAACAATATTGCCTACGCTCATTGCAAAAAGTTCCTGATTAGCGCGGACCTCATACGAATGCTTCTTGGCAAAAGTTAACCCCATCGACATAACAATGGAGTAACTTACAATAGCTATGGCTATCGAATCGACAGCCACCATCGGCAACAGTTCTACTGGCGGGAACTTAGGAAAGGGTAGGCCTGTGGGAATATTTCCAAGCAAAGCTACTCCATAGTTGGTATTCAAGTCCATATACTTGGATATGAGGGTTCCACCGATGACGGCCATTAGTTCGGCAGGGATGGGAAATCTCGTGCGTTTGGCCACCCAGGGTTTTAGAAACTCATTCATAAAAACCATAAAGATCAGCACACAAAAACAAACTTTGGCAGCGGCAACATTGGTCAGAGGTATCGACTTTCCTAGATCTATAAATGTGTAAACGATTTTGAAAGCACCTTTGTGACGAGGAACTGAAACACCCAGCACATCTTTCAACTGGCTTGTGATTACATGAACGGCTGCAGCTGTTGTAAAACCATTAACCAAAGGCTCACTCAGCAGCGAGGACAGTGTACCCAATCGCATTATCGCCATTAGAAACTGTGGAATTGAACATAAGAATACAAAAATCTAAAATGTATTGGTAAGCAATTCACATGAATGACTCCAGTCATTATAGCTGTTGCAGTGACAACCTGCAGCGGCGTATAACCTTCATGACCTGACTGCAGATCTTCTGTTGCGTATGTCTGCACTACTTTGTATGTCATAATACTAATCACGGCAAAAGTTCCTATAGATATGTGCTTCGAAGTGCCTAGGAACAAGTAAACCAGTACTGGAAATATAGCCATATACAATCCATTGCTAGCCGTGACGCCGGCTAAGATGCCATATGCCATTCCATGTGGTATATTCATAATGGCTACCGTGAAGCCAGCAATAATATCTCCAATGAGATCCCTTTGCACCGAGTAATTTGGCAGCCATTGAAATATCGGAACGATTCCAGTGAACAGACTGAGGAAGTTCCAAGTGCTCCAGTATTTCCGCAGTCCATACAACACACTCTTGTCACGAGCTGTATATCGTGTTTGTTTGATAACTGCTTCTTGATTAAGTACATCTCGCTGAATGTTCAATTTTGGTTTACCTCTGGGCTTTTGATCTAGGAAGGTTTTCGTTAAAGCGTCGCTTCTACAAGTAAAAATGAAAGAAAATTTTATTATTTTAAATGGAACTTAATGTTAAGATGTTTTATACTTTGCCTACTCAGTGCTTAAGTCTTTGGTTACGGAATTCATCTCCAATTCATATACATCTGAAAATGGTCGGGAATGAGCTTGGTGGAGATTGTGGTGACTGACCGATGGTGGTGATTTGCTTGACGTGCAACCGATAGATGGTCCTTGTTGTATTTTCTTAAGATGTTCTACAGCAAATTTGCGTACATGACTAAAATCGAATGGTGGCGGTTTCTGGAATAAAGATTCGAAATATATTAGAAGAAATATAGAAAAGAATATTTTATGAATGAAAAGCTGGAAATATTTTGTTAACTCCGCGGGAAAATGAGGAATACTTATGAGTGATATGACACTGAGAAATACTAGCAACTAATTCATGGATTATTTATGAAAAGAAATCTGGATTATGCAAATTACTTAGGAAAAACTAGCGATACTTCACAATGAAGTATTTACCCGTCCATTATTTGCATTTTTTTCCATAACGACGAGTATTTGCGAATAAAAAGATCGGTTAATAGAGTGTCCTGACTTTTCTAAAGTAAAATATTATTAAATAAACAAAATTTACATGCATTGTTGCATATATACTTATCGTTGATAAGTCAACGCTCATTCCAATATTGAACAGAATCCTGGAAGACCACAAAAGTGTTAGTCTTAAAGTTTGGAAAATAACATTCAAATAGAAAAACAAAATTGAAAAAAATGATAAATTGTTTAACATAAGTTGGCAAGAAGTCAAAGAAGAAATCTCAATTAAAGATTGTGTCTTGAGTCCTTTTTATATGTTACAATAACAATCCAGCCTAATCTGTTTGAAGGTAAGGTGACGTATCCAAAAGTGGAAAATTATCAATATTCTACATCTTTGCAGCGAACAATCGATGTATGAATGGATGGTTTGCAGATAAAAATAGGTACTTAGAGCGCAGAAAAGTCAGAATACTTGTGCAGTCTATTTTTTGATTCATTGGATTCGAATATCATTTGAATGGAACATTGTGTTTTCAAAAAGCGAGAAGTTTGAATACATTTGATCTATGCTCAATAGCGAAAGATCGTGTGATGACATCTTCCATGGCGTAAGCGTATGGTGAATAAAGTGTTCTGTTTGTTAAGCACTGTGAGCAATTTGAGCGGTATTAATCGTCATCTTCATAAGTCGAGTTGAAGTAACTTTATTGATTGACTGCTGTAAAAATATTTACATATTTTAAAGTTTGTGTCAGTAAACAAATTTGTATCCTAGATAAATAAGTAAAAAGATTGTTCGACAGCAGAAAGCACTATTTTTCAAAGGCAGTAGATTGGAAACAGAACTAAAAAAAGGCCAAAACGAATGCAATGCATGTCACGCGATAGATTGAAATCTAAATATGTGTTGGAAGTCAGTAACTCTACTTGACAGAGAGACACATGGTGTAAAGGCATAAATTTAATATTACATCATTTGGGAGTAGTTAAGTGAACTAAAAACATTTTCAGAAATCAATGAACCAATTAATTATGAAAAACCTGTGTACAACTGTGTAAATATTTTAGAGCTTAAATACCAAAGGACTTTGTTCACGAACTTCAATTCATATCACATCTTTTTTTTTATATACAAAATTAATACACGACTGATAACTGTTTCTACCACTTTAACAAAACTACTGCAACAAATATTTTAGTCAGCAATAAGACAAAAGAAGTTTATTAATATAGCATTGAACAAAGTGAATTTATGTATCTTAAGACAAACTCAAATTTTATTCAAAGCTTTTTAATAAACAAAAACGTGTCAATGTTGTATTTTTTATATTTGTCATATATTCAAGATAGAGGTAAAGTTTTTTTCTTATCAGAAAGTACTTATTAATTGATGTCATAGTTTTATAGTGATTTTATTGGGTATGGATGATTTGAATTACATTGAGATAACAATTTATCTTTATGATTTAAAACAACTTGCCTAGAAGGTTTTCACAATTGGACTTAAACTGAAAAATAAAATAAAATTTCTTTAAGAATACTCATAGGTAAGTACATATATAAATTTGAATAAAATATTTTCAGTTTATTAATGGAAACATTTAAATAGAATAAATCAGCTCAAGGTGTACTTTACAAAAGAAAGTTCTTTTCCGCCGTGATGAATCAACTAAAAGAGCATGTTTTGGGTGAAGAGTCAAGTGTGAAAAGTTTAAATGCACGAGATAATAAGAACAGGGTGGCGGAGCTAAATTCCGCAAGCGTGAGTTTTACTATGCGCACGAAAAAATGTGTACACAGCGTCATTGTGATTCCGCAAGTGTGCCTGTGAGTTTCTTGCGTCAGTTTTGAATAAATTTGGTTACCTTATTTCAGAGCGTGAGCATAAAATTTATGAAATAAGAAAAATAAACAAAAAATAATAGTCAAAATAAATTCAGCTCACTAATAAACGAACAAAAATTTATTCAGCGCTCTCAAATACAAAACATTTTGCGGAACCTCGTAAATAAGCATACGGGGGTGTGGGTTTTGAAAAAACTCACACCCGTAACTCAGTTCAAACACATCCACATATACTTTTCAACAAGCTACATACACTTAAAAAATTTCTTTTGTTATTTTGCGTTTCTCACGTAAATTGTTCCCGAAATTTATTGGAAACCTCGAAAAAAATCGCGGCACTATCAAATTGTTTTAATTTTATTTGTTTATTTAGTTATTTTCCATTTTTCAAACAAAAATTTGTTGATTTGAATTGATATTCGAAAGATTCGAAATTAAAATTGATAAAGTAGTTCCCACGGCGTTTAACAGAATATAGACGACGAGTGAACGGGAATCGAAGAGGTGAATCGAACGTTCGATTCCCCGTTTGGCAGAATATGGTTGGATCTTAAAATTTGTTTCTTGTTCAAAACACGTATTAAAATCGGACCACTAAGTACAGAGATATCAAAGTACCTATTAATTTGGGAGAATTTTTTTTAAAATGATTTAAGCCATGTGACTTTTTTTATATACTCCTATGGTTCTTTAGCAAATCCCCAAGTGCACTCTAAATATTACTATCTAAATTTTAAGAAATGCTAGAGTTAATAAATAAAATCAGAAAACAAAACGCTATTCATTAAATAAACGCTACTTTTGAGCCACATTTAAGTATACTTCTGATGTTTTACTTTTTACACACACTGTACAAACAACAATTTGTTGCAATTATAATCTCCATTTTCCTGTAGATTATCCCCAATCAGCTAGTATAAGGAAACATAAAATGTTATTAAATTTGAACCCAATTTGGTTAATCTATTTGCTTTGTATAAAAAAGTAATTTATCAACCTCTATGGGTGTATCAACTAGGCTCAAGCACAAGTATTAGGTATTATCTGCAAATATATTTTATATTATTAATTTAAACAATATTCTTTCGTGACTACTATCTATATATTCAAACTGAATCGCTGTACTCAAGTGACCTGGCTTATTTGTTATTCACTTGGCTTAAAGCCACTTTATAAAATACTTTGTTTCGTTAAACAACGAAGTGCACTTCATATCTTTTTTTTTAATAAATAAAGTTTAATTAATTTATCCGTGACACTTTACTCAAAAATATTGATTGATAGATAAAAATCAAAACACTTCAAACGATTTTCAGCTGTGAGAGCAGGTGTTTTGAATTAATGGGTAAAAATAGAAAAATTTAATCAATGTACGCACAGGTGATTTAGGGTCCAACATTCTGTGGTATTTGAAATTATTGTTATTATTAATTTTTTTTTATTCACTATTTTTGTCAAACTAACACGATTTCTAAGAAGCGCAATACACAAATGAGGGACCTACATATGTATGTATGTACATATATATTTTTATCCAGCTTCTATTTAATTTTATCTTTTAGTGTTATGAAAAGTATTTACAAAGTGTCCACAAAGAGATTAAGTTGTAAATCATAATAATCTAAAGATGAGAACTAACCTGAAATAACGGGTGATTTAAAATGCACCGGAAGATGCTATAACTTTTGCAAATAGTGGCAACACTGTCAGTTTTGTTTTTTTTTTATTTATATATGTGACATTTCTGAATTTCGCCTTTACTTTTTAATTACGTTTGAATTAAAAAATACGTTTTTACGGAATTATCGGTCAGTGATTTTAAATTGTAGTATTGATTCTGTAGTATGGATTATGTTAATCAGTTACTGTAACGGGTGATCGATAAGAAACCATTATCAACGATGCAAATTGAAGAATTTGCAGTGTTGAATTTGGATTGAAGAAAATGTATGGTTTCAACAGAATGGTGCAATAGCAGACACACTAGTTTTGGCGATTTACAATAGTCGGTTGCTTGATTCGAACTCTTAACGCCTTTTATTTTTGGGTTTTTCGATGTCACTAATCCATGAATTCATTAATGAGAACAAGCTACTGGCAGCTCTCAAACAGAATATTCGACGACAAAAGTGCGAGAAGATAGTGCTTTTTATCAAGTAAAGTAGCGAGTCTCAATTCTCTAAACGTCAAATGCATCACTTTTCAGATTTCAGAAAATACCATTAGGTATGATTGTTTTTGTGATTTGTTATTATGACAGCCACCCAAAATCTCGTTCTGAAAAACGCAAGTGCGAGAAGTTACTTGCATAAGGTGAATTATTAATTCAAAGTAAAGCGACCTTTACACGGTCAATCAGAGGACGTCAGTCATCTACACATATAATAAGTCATCAGGCAAAATCAAAAGGGTTTTAATTTTTCGTCAAACAAATGCACGCATACAGAATTATTTTTACAAACACTTTATTACAGATTGATGTCAAATGACTGATCGTGTAAAGGTCGCTTAGCATTGAAAACCCTTTTTTTATTGTGTAGTGTATATGTGGTAGTTGGCTAAAGATTGTTTAAATTTTAGATTATAATTTTTGTAACATCAAAGGAAGAAAAATAAATTAAAAAGTATTTTTTTAATATTTGATCCTATTTGCACATCCTATTTAAATTCCTGAATTTACAAAATTTAATGAAAAAAACACCGCGTACCTATATATGGCTTTGGCTATATAACCGAGGTTAACAATGTATATTATTTGGTAATAAATTATGACAGCACCACAACACTTTCAATTCAATTACGCAAGACGAAGAATTAGCACTCAGAACAACCACTGAAATGTTTTAGAAAAGTTTTTTGTTTTTAACTCGGAGGGCCTCGTCTACCAGAAAATGAAATTTGCTCATAATAAAATTCTATTAAAAATAAGGGAAAAAAGGGTCTAAATGGTTATCGAAAATGTCGGCGCCTACTTGAATGTCGTTAGGCGTGATTTATTGGAAAAGTAATATTATATTTTATATGAAGTAGAGTAAAATTTGCTTGCACTACAAAAACAACAATTACTTTCCACTTCCCTTTTTAAAAATACAACAAACCAACATCAAGGAGATATTTTTAGGTCACCCTGTATAAGAAAGTAGGAATTAATTTTTTGTTCAAAGAGAACAAACAAAGCAAAATTTGTGTTTGTTAAAGAAACATAAATATTTGTATAAGAATACAATTTCAAAGTCAAGTGAGCGTCACTTTATTGAGCGAAGACATATTAAATTAAGCTACTTTCTTGATTGACTCTTTATCTTTTAAAAGATTCTGTGCAATTTTAATCGTGCGGAAGGATGATAAAACAAAATATTTAAAAAAATTAAAATTGAATTTTACAACAGTGGCATCACTTGAAACACTCTTAAGTTAAAAATCAATTTTTATATTAAATACATTTTTTTCTTACACAATTTTGAATTTTTTTAAATAAACTACCGATATATTTTTATTTAATGTTTTAATTTATATTATAAGAATTTGTATTATAAGAAAAACTATAATTTTAAACTATGTTCACTGAACGACTTGAAGATCGATCGGATGACAAAATAATACTGTTGGAAATCTTTGAAACGCTTTCACTTTTTAACAACAGATGCTTAAAATTCTCCGCACATGGTCATTCAATCTCGAGAAATGAATCACAAGATCGAGGATCAATTAAAAAAACCATCATTAAGTGTCGTTTTTTTTTATTGGTTTTAATTGAATTTTTCAATACAACATAATCGTATCATATGAGTAGGAATAAGTTTTGCAGTTCTCGGAAATAGTTATTATAAAAATGTATATTTTGATTTGACGAATTGGCTTATTTACATCGAGTGTAGCGAAACACGTATGTAAGTCATTTAACACGACTGATAAACTTTTAAAATTAAAAAAAAATGAGTAGGTACTGTTTGTATAATGATGTCTAGTTTGAAATTAAATTGTACAATAAAAAGGCGGTTGACTTTAAAAAGCAATACTAGAGATAAGAAGATTTGAGTTTTACTCTTGAGACAAATAAATTGTTTATTTAACGATTGTAGATAAATGTTTATGTTTAATAAATAAAATACAAAGTCTGTTTATTTGTGAATTTAAGTTTTGTTCAATTTGTCAAAACGTTGAATTGCCCAATTTGGGCGTTGTGACATTTTTTTTAAGTTTTGGGCGATTTGACACGGGGTTTAATAAAATTGACGAAATGGAAAATTACAATCTTGGTTGTTTTGACATAAGATTAGCAAAAAAAATGAAAATATCAACAAAAATACAAATTGAAATGTGAATGCAATCAAAAATTATTCTTATACAAATATGTTTGTAAGAGGCTTATACAAATATGTTTGTAAGATGCCGGTTAAAGTGATCAGGAAAACGGAACAGGAAAAAATTTCACATCGATAATTTATTATGTACTCATTGGAATCAAAATACAAATGTTATACTTATCGATTGCAAACAACTCAAAGAGTTTTTTTTTTTTTTGATGATTAGATTTTTAGTTGAGCAAAAGTTTTTTGTAAAAAATGCATTTATCTATTTTCCTGATGTAACTTCATTTTCCGTACGGAAATTCCATCAGGAAAATAATTAAATGTATTTTTTACAAAATATATGTGCATTATTGAAAATTTTAAAATCGCAAATAATTCAGTGAGTCATTCGTCAGCGATAAATGTAGCATTTTTGTTTCAAATAAAATCAGGACATATTTAATTTTTGATTTAAAAAGTTTTTACTGTTTCGTTTTCCTGATCGCTATAACAAACCCCTTAAATAACAAAATATACAAATTTTTCACATATAGGCCCCAGTGAACCCTAAACAAATAGAAAGTTTATAATTTTATGGGCTAATTGAACTTTATTTAGCTTCAAAATAATTGTAAAAATGTTATTCTTTTTAAAACGGGTTGACATTTTTTTAATATTTCAGTTCAATACAGTACTCACCCCAAACGTTTCCCTACAAATTTCAATGAGCGTGGTCACCGGAAAAAGTGTCAACCCGCTTAAAGATGTCTGATTTATATTGTGAAAATTATCACTATAGTTTAAATTTTAAAACTAATAGTAGGAGCGACCGATTGTGAGACGTTATTTTGGAGCGTCTGAATTTTTCTCCAGTTACTGGAAATGGCGGAAAAGGGTTGCCAGAGCAACTTTGAAAACAACAATGAAAAAAAACTTATAAAAAGAAATTTGTTGAGTTTTTTGATAAACTCTGGCAACTGATTCCGGCTTGATTAAATGTTATGGCAGTTATACATTATTTTTGTAAACGTTTCTAACTACACTTTAGCGAAAAAAAATGTTCATGCCAAAATAACTTACCAAAGTTGGGTAATTTTTTGTGCATTTTAGAGAACTGTATCATTTCCGGGCATTTTCGGTTGCCATAATTGTCATTCATTGTGACATCGAAGCAATATTTAAACAAAAATTAAAGCACGTCAAAATAATGTAGCAAAGTCGGGGGCTATAGCTTTTGGACTATAATATCTCATTAATTTAGTTTTGATGACTTTTTCAAACCATTATACTGTGGTTACTTTAATACTTAATTAAATATTTAATTATTTTTAATTTATATAAATTATATTTTTGAAAAATCATTTCTCTATAACTATTGCCTACAAAATGTTCCCACCTATTTTATTTTGCAACGTGGTTTGCAATAGATACCTGCTTTACATTGTAATGAAGAACCCCTCACAAGGATTTTCTTTTATTTTATACAATAAATATTTTAACTCAATTCAATAAACATGGTAATTGCAAATTACTTCAATAGTTTCTGTCAAAGCTAAACAAAATAAAATAATAACATGTAAACGGCATTGGTAGAAAGGAAATGATTATTACTGTCATGCTAATTATATTTTTACAAAAAAATGACAGACTTCATACAAACAAGCGTCGTCGTCGGTCGATACTATTTTCTGATTAATTTATCTATATAGAAACCCAAAACTAATTAAGTTGATTTTAATGGCGCGATTAAATGAGTTATTAATGATAACAATTTGTTACACTTCAATTATTATTGCTTTAGCATGTTCGCATCATGTAGTATATAAGGTGTTTATGATAAAAGAATATTTTATATTGGGATGCTATTAAAACTTATTTACACAAATTAACACTGATTACATGATTTATCAAAGTATTTTACTCATTGGGTAACAAATAACTTACCTACTTTACTTTAAAGATTTTGTTTTAAAAATATACATGAACTAGCTCTAGAGGTTTGAAAATTTAAAACTAGATTATTAAAATTCGACGATAGGAGGCAAATGTAGTGTCTCCTGGCATAATGGCAAACTTCTCGGAAACTCACACCAAAGGTCTGAAATCAAATCCAAACTAAAACCTAGGTAATTTTGTACTGACATTGTCCCTTACAAGAGTATCATTTGTCTTGATTAAGTGCATTTCATCCAACCGTTCGAATTTGGAGGTAAATTGTAAGTCTTCTTCGATCATATAACACTAGCAACACAAAAGTAAAAGGATTGGTTGAGAATATATATCTCTAGGCCTGAACTGTCATGGGTCATGGGACAGCCTCTTCGCGATGTAATTTTTTCCAAAATTTTATAAACATAAGCTTTGGTTTATTCAAAAACAAATTATGGTATAATCTCCTATGACTGTATTGAGGAAAAATTAAAAAAAAACAATATGTTCTTACCAATCACACTCGAAAATGTTTGTTTATATACACTCGGTGTCTATAACTAATAGAACAAAACAAAAAACAATTTTTTGTTCTTCTACAGTCAATAAATGTATGGTCTGTGTAGTTCCCTCATGCTACGATTTAAGAAAAATCATGCGATCGCAAAACTTGTGAATCGAATAATAAATAAAACGTCTATGTAGTTCCCTCGTGCTACGATTTAAGAAAAATCATGCGATCGCAAAACTTGTGAATCGAATAATAAATAAAACGTGACTTTAGATTTATTCTCTAGTTATCTTTGTTTGCTGGTACAATTATATTGATATAATTTAATAATAACTCATCAAACAACATGAAACTATCACTTGCACAAACGCACAATTGATTTGCGTTAAATTATTTAATTTTAATTAACGCATGTTTGTGAAATTTCATATCATGTGATAGAAAACAAAGCAAAACTGAGACTTCTTAATTTCGTTGAACAATTTAAATTATTGAAACTACTAGTAGCCTAGTAAACATTTATTTTTGCTTCGAAACATTTTTTTTTTATTTTTGTAGACTTTCGTTGAGCAAATTTTTAAAAGTAGGTACATATCCACAAAACCATTTCATAAAACAAAAATACAAGATTCTTTGTGAGGTGCTGAAAAATATTTAAAAGCATTAAGAATATTAGTGCAT
The DNA here is from genome assembly GCA_951217065.1 of Baccha elongata. Taxonomy (NCBI): domain Eukaryota; kingdom Metazoa; phylum Arthropoda; class Insecta; order Diptera; family Syrphidae; genus Baccha; species Baccha elongata. The sequence goes on from OX578274.1 coordinate 45,115,044, forward strand.
TATTTTTAAAGGTAACTTATTACTTTTCAAAAACAATCTATAAGCGAATGGCTCATTACTAATAAGTTATAAGAATATTAATATAAAACTAAATATATGTGTATCAACACTTTGGATCAGAATGTTGTGCGAATTAATGGAGAGAATATCGATCGTGTGGATGAGTTTAAGTACTTAGGAGTGGTTATTGGCAATAAAATAAATCTTAAAGCTAATACGGATCACGTATGCAAAAAATTATCAAAAAAAAAATATACTTTCTTGAACGGATTAGAAAAAAACTATCAATTAATACTGCAATTAAAATTTATAACGCGATTGTAAAACCTCATTTTCAATACTGCTCGACTATTTTATTTTTATCACACAACTAATTAAATTAAATGTTTTATTGTTTGTTTTCAAGTTAAAAAATGATATGCTTTCGAAGTATTTAAGCAATAATTTAAAATATGTAAGTGATTCCCAACCGTATAATCTTAGAAGTGCTCAAAACTTTAGACTACTAAATAAATCAACGTCGCGAGGGCAGAACACAATGATGTTTAAAGGACTTCAACTATATAATAACCTTCCTAATGAAATCAAATCATTAAATAATATAAGAATCTTTAAAAAAGAAGTGATTAAATATTTGAAATTGGATAATTAATAAGAATTATAAATACCCTAATGAACCAAATGGCTTTTTAGTCAAATCAATTGCTCCTACAATCTTTTATCTTAATTTTTGTTTTTTACGAACAAATAAGTATAATTCAACACTTGAAATAAATAATACATAAAACTAATAAAAATGTCAGTACTATAACACAAAAATAATCATTATAATAATAAAAATAATTAAAAGGTCCTCCCCGCGCGTCGGTTGGGAGGGGAAAGTGGGCGGGGCATAATAATAATAATAGATAACTTAGTTTGAAAATCACTTACCTATATAAGAAAATAAAACCTAAAACATAATAATACAAATTTAAAGCAGTACTAACTACCAATTCTTTTATATTTTAAAACTTCAAATTTATGACACTTTTAAACATCTATTGGAAGATGTGAAGGAACAAAAAAAAACAATAAATTGAGATACACAATTATTTATAGTGATTTCGCACACAAATGTTTGTTTTGCAATAAATCAATATATCCTACTAAAACAGTTATTGTATTATTAAATCAACTCAGATATGCAATGTGCACTCTTTTCCATTTAAAAATGCATTCAAGCGTTGCACGTTTATTATGTCTAATTCGCGTGATGAGCTACAAAAAAAAAACTCCACGGCATTTTAATTTATTTAGCAATTTAAAAAAAAAAAGAATGTATATTATTCTATTGCTCAAAATATAATTACATATAATTTTGAATTACACGACATTTGTGCCTGACGAAAAAATAAATAACCTAAAAGTACCCTTAATATCCATTTCGCGCTTACACTGTCAAGCTTATGTAAGTAGATTAATAACCGACGTTGCACTTATGGTGGCATATTATTGCTTTTATTTGTTTTTTTTTTTACCACGGAATGAAATTTTAATGACACAGTTTTTTATATTAACCATTGTTTGAAGTTCCTGTTTGGTTTGAAAAAAAAATAAATATTTCCTCCGGTTAGTATTTTCTGTGAAAGTACATATCTATAGGTATATTTAATAGTACTTTTTGAGACAGCTCGAAAATAAAAAGTGAACGAACCGTTTGCTGCTGGTCGATACAAATTTGAAAAGGTCAATGTGAATTTCGAACTGATGATAAGACTTTGTGAAGTACAATTTATTATGAGTTATATTATTGATGGTAGACAAATGAACTTGTGGATGGCACGTGATAATATGTGATATATGTACATACTATTGACATTTTTTTAGCTTATGCATGTTGAAATTGAAAGTCTCGCATTTGAACATGGAACACTCGATACGTTTTTTCTCGACTACTTATATAAAAATATATAGGTCGTAATAACTCAGTGTTTGTAAGGCAAATTGCCTTTTTAATTCAATTATTACTTGCACAACACTAGCCAAGAATGATTTTTTTTGGCGCATTGAATTAAGAATCAGCTTAATGATCTCACTAATAATCCCACGGGTGGCATTCAGTTGAGACTGGGATGTGGGAGACGAACCCACAATGACGAGGTTATCAACCTAGGACTCATCCAATGCATTATTGCCACCCGCCTTATAGTTCGTCATTGATCGGCTGGTGGAGGCCAAACTGTAGCGTCACCTTAAGTTAGTAAGTAATCACACAGTTTGAGCTCAGTGTTAACTTAAGGCTACGGACACAGACCAAAAAGTAAATCCCCTAAACATATGTGAACAAGCAAGCAAAACAACCCTTTTATCAACAAACCAGGTCAAACTATTTATGTTATCAAAAAGCTGCATAGTAGCGCTAATTGGTTTCTTCGGGTACAACTGTTCTGACAACCAACATTTTACCTACTTACCACTACTTACCTAGTTACCTACTTGGATAGTTACGAAATAATGGGGTTATAATTCACAGGAAATTACAAAAACACGAAATTGTGATTCATCTTTTAAAAACAGAGTTTGTAAAGTAGCAAACCAAAAGCGAGAAAATCATAAAACCTTTATCTTTCCTCAAAACGAGCCAATAAAACCTTAAAATGATTACAATAACCTATACATTTTTCCTGTCTCCTTATCCCCCTACAAACCAAACCTATTTAAAAACACTTGCACTCTCATTAAAACCTCAAAACTGAACGACACTGATAAATTACAATTCATTGAAACTTGAGACAAGTTTTTAAGTTGAAATGAAATCAGCTCGAATCATTTCAGCAATTCACATGACATGGCAATTGTTGTGAAAATAATCAATTAGATTGTTTATACCTATGTAAGTAAAAAAAAACATCACAATCTTCATTCAATGAATCTCGAACTATAAATGCCCTTCCTATATTGATAAACCAATCTGAAGTGGCGACAGTTGTTTGTATGAGAAATCGTGCTAATAAGTTGGAAAATATTACAAATCAACTAACTATACTCATAAATCAGCAAAACATAGAACATTTTATATTAAAAACTGTTGTTATGCGCGCCAAGAAATATAAGAATAACAGATTCGAATACCTATGTACATGTACATCGCACATAAATGTAACAACTCATTTCAAATAAGGGCAAGTGAACCCCCGAACACTGACCTTGACGTTATGAAGCTTAAGCCCTGTTGGAGAAAACCTTTTTAAAGCTTCTATTCTTTTTTTTTAATAATTGCTTCAACTTGAATTAAAACCTCGCGTATCGATACATCGATTGTTTGTTAGGTAATAATATTCGTCGTCGTGCTGACCTTGGAGGAGCAGCAATTCGTTGTTTCAAGAGTCAAGACCAAAGATGAATGAATTCCCCCACATAAATAAAACAAATATATAATTGGTTGGTTAGTAGGTATTCAAAGAATCGATTTTTCTATGAAAATTCAAAATAATTTAGTTAAAAAAAACAATTAAACAAACGAACTTTGTGCACTTATTGATGAAGTCGTTGTTTTCCAATTGATAAATGAGTAGTTAATTGAGTTTTCTTCCACAGAGTTAAATATTTCGTTTTAGGTAAATTAAATTCGTTGTTTAGTTTAGTAGTTATACTGGCAAATTTGGGGAGATCACTTTTATTTTAAGTTAGTTTTAAGTACGGAACATTTGACCGATGTATTTTATTAATTTATTTATTATTTAATAACTGCGCGTGCAATTATTTAATGAACGAAAAGCACCGTCAAACAAGCTAAAGGGCAATTTTTCCACTGAAATCTGAAATGAGAAAATGGAAATTGACAGTTCGTCGAGTTCGGTGCAAAAAGACAAGTGGTTTGGTAAATTTTGTCTCTACTGTAGCAACAACAGCTGATTTGATTTATGACAGCGCTGTTGTTTTTTTTTTTTGTTTTCTCTGACAAGTGGACTGAATTAAGCTTACCACACAAGGGATGTGTTTGGTTGGTACTATTTCTAGACCTCCCCATTCTTTCGTTTTTCATTTTGGTGAAACGTGGATGAATTCACTGCCATTGTTTTTTTAATTCCATGTTAAAACACAGCTGCTGTGAAGAAAAAAAGTAAAGATATACCTACTAAAAATTGCGATATGCTCATGAAATGAAGACATGGGGAAATTTGAAAAACATCTAACCACGGACACAGGTCATCTACTTGTAATCCTCCGTCCCCACCCGTAGAAAAAAAATGTTACACTCGATTTTCTATACATGAATACGTGTGAACAGCAAAATGCAAAATTGTTAGAATGTCACGCTTACAGAGTTAAATCTCTGCAGTTTTGAAAGTTTGTAGGCAAAAGTGGGTCGAGCCTACTAAGTTGATGTTCTAATTATTTACAGGACTACATGGAAAGGTCATCAACTTGTACTCCTCCGTCTCCACCCGCAGAAAAAAAAATTTACACGCGCTTTTCTATATGTGAATACGTGTAAACAGCTTAATGCAAAATTCTAAGAATGTATGATCTAGCCAAATTTGACAGTCCCATTTGAAATGCACGGGCACGCATACAGAGCTAAGTCTCTGCAAGTTTTGGAAGTTTGTAGGGAATTCGGTTTAGGGATTTCACGAACAGAGCAATCAGCAAAGCATATATAAATTTCAAAGCTACCCAAACACATGCATTATGTAAGCTGAATGGATTTGAGGATACATTTGTGCGATTTTTTGTGAAATGTGTAGATACCTTGCGTTAGTTATTGTGAAATAACATTTAAACAAAAAACTAAAACATCTGAAAACATCAGACAATGTTTTTTGAGAATTAACAAAAATCCTATTAAAAAAAAGGCATGATGAAATCATAAAAAAGAAATGTGTTTAGTAGATTTTTTGGCATGCAGCAGCGGGAATCTGTTGTTTGCTTTAAGTTTGCTTTAAGAACAAGCGACGACTATAAACGTCGCTTGTTCTTAAAGCATCGCGCAAACCGAAGCGATGGCGGATGTCAAAATGCGTCGGGTTAGTACGTCATAAGATTTTTTTAAAATTCTCATGGATGCATTTTTACATTCGCTATTCTGACATTTGTAATTTATTATTTTTTCACCTTTGCACCATTATTTTGAAAGTTTTCACAAAATTGGGTATATATATAGAAAATTGTAAACATCTAGGCTCATTTCACATATTTTGTTGTTTTGTTTTGTGTCGTTTCGTGAATCCTGTGTTCACACTTCTTTTAAGTCTGAACGGCGGACTGGGACGTACGCCAAAATGAGTCCGATGAAAGACTGCTTCTAAATTAAGCAACTTCTGCGTTGTGACTTTGCAACTGAATGCATCAACTTCTCCCCCAATGTTTTTTCTAAATCCTTTTCATTTCATTTTCTATATTTAACAGCACGAACAAATCCCATACAAAACTCAACCACCCGTCTACGAACGACGAAGATGGAATAAAACAAATACGCAACATAAAGAAAAACACAAAGCGTACAGACCGATAGAGTGTGCAACACGAACTGCCCGAGCAACTCCATCTTCCCCGGCCACCACATACGTTTCTCTCCAGCAAGCTCAAAGCAACGAGTGAAACTAACGAGTTGCATACAGGAGTTGCTTAATTATTAAAAACAGTCAAAGCAGTCCAAGAGTCCAATATGAACATCGTCAATAGTTGATCATTTTGTATTCGATTAATTAGGCGAATCTCACCAACTAAAAAATCTCTGAGATCTCTCAGCGCTAACCTAAGCCCTGAGATTTTTTGTGGATATTACTGAGACGAAAATTTGTTGGATTCAATCCTCAATAATTTTGCATTTTTGATTGTAAAATACAAGGATAAGAATACAGAAATTAATTAAGAATAAAAAAATAAAGAAATAGAGTTCGATAGTGCAAATAAAAACACACGTGTTTGACGATGTTATGTTTGCACCATAGAATAATAAATAAATAGAACATCAACTCAGGAGGCTCCTTCCACTTTTGCCTACAAACTTTTAAAACTGCAGAGATTTAACTCTGTATGCGTGCCCGTACATTTCAAATGGGTCTGTCGAATTTCGATAGACCATACATTCTTACAATTTCGCATTTTGCTGTTTACACGTCTTCATGTATAGAAAAGCGCGTGTAAAATTTTTTTTCTACGTGAAAAGACGGAGGATTACAAATTCGACTCTTTCAAATTGACATTGAGATCTCAGTGAGATATTATTTGGTGGGACTCGCCTATTGAATCAGAAATTCGGCTGTTCATTTTTATATATTTTGCTTGCAAAATTATCGCATGAGAATTTTAATTTTAAATCCCCTGCGAGTTAAATTTTTAAATTCGCAGAATTATCGCATAAGTTTTCAATCCATTGCGAGTTAAAATTTTCAAATTTCTAAAGTGTGAGCGAACCCCACACATTCCACATTTCGACTCTCGAAGTTAAATGACATTTTATTTCTTGTTTTGAAAATATTTTTTTTTATGAAACATGCCGCTTATCGTAGCAACACATTTTTATTATTTTTGTTTTGTTTTCTTTTAATCGATCAAACAATTTTATAAAGTCATTGAAAAAGAAAGAAATTCATTAAAAAAACTTAACAATGAATAAACCTCAAATGATAGAGCACATTGCTCATTCTTTAAATTACACAATATTCGATGTGAAATGGATACCTTGTTCGGCAAAATTTGTTGTTATTGGATCAAAGCCAAATGGATCTGGAATTCTTGATATTTTTGAGTTAAATGAGAATAAATTCGATCTGGTTAAGTCTGTGGAAAAGAAAACATCTTTTAAGTGTGGTTCATTTGGAGCGTCAAGTCTAAGGAATCGTCATTTGGCCGTAGGAGATTTCAATGGACGGCTACAAGTTCTGTAAGTGGAATAGCTCTATGATAGTTGATTCTGGGATTCTATTAAGTGTCTTTTGTATTTAAAGAGATTTAGAAAGACCAGAGGTACCAGTGTACAATGTAGAAGCTCATGGAAGTATTATAAATTCTATTGATGCAGTTGGAGGGAAACAGATCGACTGCGGAGCTCCAGAGATTGTAACTGGAAGTCGAGATGGCTTGGTTAAAGTATGGGACATTCGTCAAGGCAATGCTCCAGTTATTGATATGACTCCAGAACCTCCCTCAGCTGACGAAGAACAATTAGAAAGTCGAGATTGCTGGGCAGTTGCTTTTGGAAATTCGTACAACAATGAAGATAGATCGGTAGTAGCTGGTTACGACAATGGAGATCTAAAGCTATTCGACTTGAGAGCCTTGGCAGTTAGTTGGGAAAAAACCGAGAAAAATGGAATAGTTTCAATTGAATTCGATAGAAAGGACATTCCCATGAACAAAATGGTCGTAACTACTCTCGAAGGCGGATTGATTGTCTACGATATGCGCACCCAGCATAAAGACAAAGGATTTGCTTCGGTGGCCGAGAAGAATGCTGGCAGATCTGTGGGGTCGAATGGTATAATAAGTGGACCAAAGTCGACCGTGTGGAGTGTAAAACATTTACCCCAGAACAGAGATGTATTCCTAACATGTGGAGGAACTGGATCTATTCGCCTTTGGGAATATGAATACCCAGACAAACGACGTAAGGATGCCGGAGATGGAACGGATATGGGAGTTGCAGGAACTATTCAAATGCTTAATGCAACTACTATTTCTAGTCAACCGGTGCATTGCTTTGATTGGAACACTGATAGGATAGGACTTGCTGTTTGCGGTTCATTCGATCAGACTGTACGCGTCTTGGTCACCACCAAAATGAATTTGCTTTAATGTTCTTTGTTGTTCTTATTTGTTTAAATAAATATTTATTTTATGTAAATAAGCATTGTTCTTATTTATTATCCGTATGCGATGTAATATTAATGTTGTCGAGCAGCCTTAGCATCTTATTTTTCAAGAAACATTTAATACAGATTTGACTACTTTATGTATCGGAAGTTGGTAAAAATATCTGCAGGAAAGCCCTATACTATAGTGGTTCATCCAGCGCCTCACCGTGAGCCAATATCGATGATTTTTGTCCCCGGAAAGCGATTGGCTTTTTTAAAAAAAGTTTAATATAACTTTGAGTCCTTTATGTACATAAAGTTGGAAGAAATATCTACACCGTCTCCTGAAAATTATGCTATTTAGGAACTTCTACATGGCAAGATTAACAAAGGCGCATCTATCTCTAAAATTGCCACCCTAAGGAAAAGAAGTGCTAACCAAAGTTCATTAACAGTGCTCAAGGCCAACTTCTTGTCCTTTGTGCAAAATTGTTCACAGGTTGCGACAGTTTTGCTTAAAACTTAATTAACAATTTCGCTTAATAACGGCAGTATTAAACAACGAATATGAGCAGAACATCGAAGTCGAAGAAGTGGCGATGAAAAACTTTAAACTTTATCGACCAGCGTTTCGTATTCGGTTGGACGTTTTGAATGTTAACGGATATCAAATTACGGATATTTTGTCTGAACGAAACAGTGCTCCACAAATGTGTCAACATATTTGGATCTTTGATAATGACTTCAACCATCGCGTAAGCAACCGAGAAGTAGTGCTTAAGTAACTAAGCTGAAATTAAAGGCTTATACTGATCCAGCGCTTACATACTGTTCACAATGTTAGACAATTCTACTTGAAATATGAGCCCTGCAACCGAGATGAAGATGCTTCGCATTATAGTAGGAGTGACGAAGCTAGATCGAATTAAAAGTCAAAAGATCCAAAGAGGCCTTTACGTCAAAAATGAGTTTATGAGAACAAACCGACAAACAAGGAAATTTTTAATAAGATTTTTGATTGACCATCATAAGGAAAGCTAATAAAAGATAACTACTTTCAATTTCATCATTTTTTCAGAAACAACCTCTATAATTGTTGAGATGTTATTCTCTGCACAGAAAAGACATTTTTTTATTTTAATTTTTAATAACTTAATTTAAAAAAAAATTAATTATTTATTCTGTTGTAAAATTTTCAAAAATATAAAAGAAGTAAAATTCAAAAGTTTGAAACCGTCAGCACATCACGAACACATCCCTCAGTTTTTGTGATTTTCTGCTTCGAGCCTCGAATGAGCATGTGCATTTTATCTGTCAGCATCTGTCACTTCAACAAAAAATATCCATGTTGTTTCTTTATCAAACAAAACAATTCCCATAAAAAAATGTTAAAAGACGATTTTTCTCCACTTTATTTGTGTAATTTTATAGAATCTTCAAAAGAAAATGGTAAACAACAACATTAACTTCATATCAAATTAATTTTTCAAATAAATCCTCTTTTAGATTTTCCAAAAACTGGTCTGAAAGATCTCTGGACATGTCAATGGGATTTGGAAAAGTTTGAACAAATCCTCCAGAATTTCCTCAGATCCGAAGAAGATACCTCAGATGATTTACACGAAGAACTCCTTTCAGCTATTTCTTTAATTCTGGTATTTGTGCAAAACAACTTTACAGGTTCATTTGAACACTTAGACAGTATCAACGAATTGATAAAGAAAACGTTTCCAAACGATTACGAAGCTGCAAAAAAATTAATGGTCAATGGTGAGGAAATCAATCTTAATGTAAAAATTCCAGAGTTTCTTTATGTAGCAAAGGAACTCCTTAAACGAGTTGTTACTAAAAATCCAGACTCAGTTGTAAGTTTGTTCTTTAATTGGTTAAGATATTAGTTTTGATGAAAATTTTCTTATTAAAGATTGTAAATTGGTGGAAACTGCGAGTAATATGTATTCATCAAAATATCCTTGATGATTTGACTAGAGATTTGTATGAAGAGCTTAAAATAACTATTGAATTTCTACTGGCTCATGTTGAGAAACTCAATAATACAGAGTTAGAGTCGCTGCTATATCTCGAAGTTTCTTACGGATACTTGCTATTCCATCGAACACAAAAGTGTGAGGAAGTCTTGAATGCTTTGTGTTCCATGCTCGAAGTTGAATTGAATGTTGAAGGTGAGTTAAATACACACATTTTATATTTCCAGCTGAAAAGTGAGCGGAAACTCAATTATATTCTTTGAGCAAAAAGCAAATCGCTATAGAACTTTCTAGATGAAGGCATTAACCGTAGAGAAGTTAACGAAACCGATAAGTTGACTACATAATCATGAAATGAAATTCTTCACTAACCATCACGTAGTTATCATCATCATCATCATCATCGGCTCGACAACCGGGGTCCGGTCCTGGCCTCCTTCAACAAGTCTCTCCACCTATCCCGGTCTCGAGCCGACGCCATCCAGTTGCGCGTAGTTATATCACGTAGTTATATTGATGCTTAAAGCGATGACTATGAGCTAAGCGGTCTTTTCATCCATCAGAGGTCCAAGACATCTGAACTCTTTTTCCAGTCGTACATGATTACTTTCCAAACATTTTACCATAACTATCAGATGCTTCTTAACAAAATTCAATAAAACAAACAATAATTTTAATATTTAATTTTTATGAACTACCCAGGTCTCCTTGGGTTACGGACAAAGTTCCAGCAAAAACCATTGCCACAATTGTGCCTCAAAGTAAAACAAAATAAAGAACTAGCTGTTCCAGCATCTTCCTTATCAAATGGTTCAACTAATCTACCTAAGCTTCTTAAACTAGACGATGATACGCGACTTGAAAAAATCCGATTTCTCAACGTGGAGGACAACCATGTTATGTCTCTGCCAAGTATCCTGCAAGCAGTAGTTCTCGCCAAAGTGTAAGTTAAACATTTTTCATAAAACCATTCAATTAAAGTATTTGAAGTTTTTATTCAGAAAACTTGTAAAGCGATCCCAACCGACAGACCGTTTGGCTGAAGAAGAACTCGAACCATACATTAATACACTTTTGTATCAAGATCATGGTCCACTTGCAGTACGTTTGGCTACACTTCTGCTGAATATAAGTCAGGAATGCAAACAGAATCGAACAGTTGAACGTAGTCTCAAGCAATGTGAAGAGGTTGTTAATGTTATCAATGGCACCAACTACAGCCTCCCCCAGAGGTTGTCCTATGGCTTCGCTTCTTTTATACTGCCGAAGTGGGAGGTGCAAAAGCAGTTGGGTGAATTGATGGTGAGTTTGGGAATGACCAAATCGGCACTTGATCTTTATCTGAATATTCAAGATTGGGAAAATGTCATAAAGTGTTATACGAAGCTTGATTTGAGACACTTAGCAGCTGAAATCATCCAACAAGAGCTCAAAAAGAAACCAACAGTGCTTTTGCATTGTCTTCTCGGTGACGCAACCGATGATGTGAAATGCTATGAGACTGCATGGGAGTTCAGTAAGCATACAAGTGCAAAGGCACAGGCTCACTGGGGTAGTTATTTCTTTGCGCGTAAAGAATATGAAAAGGCATTGCCACATTTTGAGAAATCCGTCGAAATTAACTCGCTACAGGAGAAAATGTGGCTGCGGTTAGGTTATTCAGCGATAATGCTAGAAAAATGGGAAATAGCTGTTCATGCTTATATAACGTATACTCATCTGGAACCTTTAGGCTATGAGTCTTGGAATAACCTTGCTAAAGCATTAATTAAGCTTGGTGACAAGAAACGCGCCCATAAAGTCTTGGGGGAATCTCTGAAGTGCAACTATCAGAACTGGAAAGTCTGGGAAAACTTCATGGTGGTGAGTGTCGATACGGGTAACTTTGAAGATGCCATAAACGCATACAATCGCCTTAGTGAATTGAAAGATCGTTTCTTGGACTTAGAAGTTCTGTCGATAGTGATGACGGCAATCGCTAAAGACACTCCCGATGCTCAAGGTAGATCAACGCAACGCCTAGTCAAGAAAGCCAACACTTTGTTAGGACATCAGTGTGTCAAGCATGGTGCAGAATCGCGTTTATGGGAATTATCAGCTCTTTTAGCTGCAACACCTTTGAATAAAGCACAAAAACTGCAACGAGCTTATCGAGCATATACACAAAAAGATCTTGCTTGGTCAAGTAAACAACCCACTTCGTTAAAAGTTCTTCAATTGTGTAAGGATTTGAGTGAGCATAGTCTAGAAGCAGTTGAAAAACATGAAGATTCTGAAAAGTTAAGCGTAAACTCGCAATTATCATCGGCTCGATTGAGTGCGCAGGGTTGCATTCGATCAGTTGAAAAAGACATGGAGAAGTGGGATGAAAATGAGAAAATTTTAGCTGAGCTGAAAGAATTGTTAGAAAAACTCACTGAAGTTTTGAAAGAACGAATGAAGTGAGATGATAAATAAATGTTTTATTTTTTGTAGAATTGTTTATTTTTTTATTAAGTTTGATTTAAGATTCAATGTTTCAATAGAGAAGAAATAAAACGCCTTCAATATCAATCCATTACATTTGAGTCATCAGGTGGAATCTTCATTTAAATTTGAGCAAAAGGAAACCGTTGGTGATTGACTTTAATCATATTTACGTCATTAAATAAATACATCACAAAAATTACGTTGGCAGATTACCATATTGTTCCTGTAACAAGTAAGTATAAACGAATAACTGGCTTCTATTAGATAAACCACTTATTTTATATGGAAACACTCATTTTCGTAGACAACTTTATTTAATATAAAAATAGATAATTTTCATATGCGTCAGCATAAACCCATCCAAGCAGCAGTATCAACATTTGACATTTTAATACCAAAGAATTTAAGTCCTTATAAAATTCCAACCTTTAAATATTAAAGAGAATCCAAAGGATGATGTTCCATCACCTACAGTTACACGTGCATAGTTAACTCTTACATTTAAATTTGTCTTTAAAAATTCTTTCTGAAACCCTGATATAAAGTGAACCCAGGACGTCCATTGCCATTATTCTTCTTGGCTCGTCTTGATACACACTTTGCCTACACCTACACTAAATTCTCTGAGATGATGTGTAGGAGCTTTATGGATGAATCTTTTAAATCATTTTATTATTCCAGCTCAGCTTCACGTGGCTTGTGTGTGTGGAGGGTAGATGAATAATGGGAAAGGTTACTTTGCCAATTACCTTGAAATGCCCTTTTGAGAGCTTTTCCAAGGGACAAGGTCATGGATTGTGTACAACACAATATTTTGTCCTAAACCCTCTCAATGCCAGATGAAGGTGAATTTTGTTAGGTTTGCTTATTCATTTTCAATGATATTGGTGGGCTGGAGAAAGCTTTGTTTTTTTCATATGCTTTTGGGATAATTGGGAGCAACTCGTGGTCATTAAAATTTGTTATTGTTCATAAACTTGCAAAGGTAACTCCAAATATGCGTAATATGGTCTTTTTTTTATTTAATGCTGAAAATAATCTTTTGCTTTGTAAAAGCTTATTGTATAAGAGTGAGATGTGAGAGACGTTCAAAATGTTGAAAAAAATAGAATAAGAAAGAATAATATCCAAAAAAGTTGTGACAAAGTAAGTTATAATTCCCGAAAATTTGAAACTATACAATCAATACTTACGAGTCCGCAAGCTCAAAATTTACGATGAAGATTAATTGCACGACTGGGTGTCACACGTACTTGCTCTTGTGGGAAAATGCCACAAGAAATATGAACAAAATAATTACTAAAACTACTTTTTATAAAGATTCAAGTTTACCAAAAAAATAATTCCAAAATCTTTAGAGCGAGAGGTTTTTAAATAAATCGATATTTACTTAATAATTTTGTATACAAAAAGTTTCTTTTAAGAATTATACGCCAAGAAGTATACGCCAATTTTAAGTTTTAAAATTTTTTAACAAAAGAGAATCAATCGGTCACAAATTTTATGGAAAAAAATCATTGCATTTGATAGAGTTTTGTATTTGTTTTAACATTTGATAGAGTTCGGCATAAAGACATTTTATCGAAAATTTTTGCATTTGATATCGTTGAGTAGTTGAGTCTCCTCCTCGTTGGATGAGAAACTACTTTTCGGAAAGTTCGATTCGAGTCGTATTGCGGTTTTAAATCTTGTATTCCAAAATAACCAGCTCCAAGGCTCCGTTTTGTCTCCGACTTTCTCTCTTACTTTTATTTATGATCTCCTTTATGAAACTTCTAATCAAATTCATTGTTTTGCTGACGAAAGCCACCATAGTTTTTCATATGCGTTTCCAGACTCACATCCCTGGATGAGATATGCTATCAGATAAGCAGTGGACGAAACAGAACTGCTGGGCATTAAAAAGCTGTCGTTCTTCTAGATATATCTGTAACCTTTATCAATCAGCGTTTCCATGACCTTTAGGCCAGGATTACAAATGTGAGTTCTACTCACGTAAGTTACTCGTGTGAGTAAATTCTGGAAAAATTACTGGTGTAAACATCTCTGTAAGTAGATAACGGTAAATTGAACAACATACGTAAGCTGATGTGAACTGGGGATGCTGTAAGTTTTCAAACTTATGTAAGTATTTTTTACTGTAAGTTCAGCTATTGTGTAAACGTTCTTATAAGTCATATGTTTGGAAGGCTTGCGTAAGCTGTGAGTAAAACTCACGTGTGTAATCCTGGCCAGAAAGAAATTGGTCTGTAATATGAGTGGGAGCGAACTTGCCTGTTTTATGGATTGTCCAACAATTTGAAACAATTCAATTTTTAATTATTGGTCGGGGAAAATGAAAAAAATTGGTCAAGAAAAGTCAGGGAATGGCAACTATGAAGTCTACATATCAAGATAAAAATTTCATTATTTATCTTTTAATGATGAAATCTCAACAAAGGATATTATTTTTTTTTCATAAATTCTGATGCAAGCTATCTATATTATGTTAAATGGTTAGGCACCGTTTCCACAAGTATAGCTGAAGGCAAACATTGCTGATAATATACATATATGTTGATTATAGAATAAAATACTTATTGAGAATAAAATACTTATTGAGGGGGTGTTATATTTTATAATTGAATGTGACAATGTGAGGTTCCGAGAAGGTTTCGTTCACCTGGCACTCTGGCAGCATACTCTGGTATGAATCAGTTGGTAGAGGTAAGTAAAGTTAAAGAATTCAATAATTTGAATGTAATTGCAATATGTACATATGTATAGATATTTCAGAAAACATGAAATTTTGGTTTTGAGAAACACAAAAAACACACAGGATTTAATTATATACATATAAGCAAAACCATTACATATCATGTTGGTATATTATCTTCTTTCACTTGTTGATACTTGCTTTAAGCTGCATTTGAAACTTGAGTGTAAAATAACCATTGCAGCCTTCCTTTTTTGTTTAAATCAAGAAAGCATATTGACTTCAAAAGTTTCACCCGCGCTTAGTTCAAAAAGTTTCTACACTCGATCTCTTTCTTCATCATTCTTTCATCATTATTCTTTATTAGTCACAATATAAAAACGATTTTGTCGTCTTTTTTTTTCATCATTTACCTTCCTTTCATCTTGTTCCATTATTCTTCTTATCATTTCGCTTCATTATCCTTCAATCCCTTATCCGTCTTTATAATTTTAAATCATTTTACTTCGTTCTAGATCCGATTATCTTATCTTTTCTTGTAAATTCCTGTCTGTATATTTCCTGTTTCTACCTATCTCTCTGTCACAACACTTTGGTTTCTTTTACCAATCCCAAACCTAGTACCCTGCAACAAATGGCGCCCAACGTGAGATCTGAAATGTATCTATCACCTTTATACCCGTTAAATCATACCTTCGTTTTCGTTTTTTATCTTTGAAATTCATCTACAGATAGTCAATACTTTTTGTAGCTGATTAAGATGATACACAAAGTAACCTGTGGCGTCATCGAAATCCTTTCTAGAAATACTCGAACGTCGTTTTCGGCTATTTTTTCCAAGTAGTTGAAAATCTTTTTTATTTGATCTTTTAACTAGAATTCTGTCTTGGTTTCACGTTCTCTCTATTCTGGCTGAAACTTCGGTTTCCATTTGCCCTACAAGACCCAGCAGTCTTAACATATTCAATACGAAGCATTTGTTAAAAAAAATTTCATTTAAAAATTATTGTTTTGGTGAGAGCTCCCGTAAATCCATATTTTCTACTCAAAGATTTTTCTTTGATTTATTCCTATGATGTAGATATGTACATATTATAACTTTTGAACCAGACTGTACGTACGCATTCACTCCCATGAATTCGTTAGAGATTATGATTTCAATTGAATTCATCCATGTTAACGAATATAACAAATCTTTAATATTTTCAATATTTCTTTTTATTTATTTCTTATTTATGTGTACGGTAAACATAACCTATAATTAAAAAAAAAACTGATGGCTTGAAATATACGAAAGAAATAACCACAAGGCGATATTAATATGACTCAAATAGAAACGAAAATTTCTGAGATTGAAAATGGAGACTTACGGACAGCCCTATTCTGCTAAACCGGGGATCGAAAATTCGATTCACCTCGCCGATTCCCATTTTACTACTTACTATACTAACTACTTTTGTCGAATTCCTTTAATTTTTTTCAGATTTGATGTGAAAAGTTGACTTTTTTTCCTTCCCATGGATGTTGAAACAACAAAGTTGCTTTTTTCTGTGATTGTATTGTGTGTTTTTTAAAGATGTGATCTAAACAATTTATTGTAGTTCACTTTATTCACAAATATCCCTATTAAAACGAAATTCATGTCCAATAGATGTTTTTAAATTATTTTATTTGGGAAATCTACATTAAAATAAACCGAACTGCACAACTAAAAAGCTGACAGAAGAAATCAAATGTGTTAAGTATGTGTGCAAATAAGTGTAAATCTTGCTATCAAATCGAGATTCAAGAAAAGTTGATTTGAGGGGAAAAAAGCAACTATTTTGTGTCCATGGATCATGATTTTCGGAAAAAAATCAACTTTAGTCCGAAAAAATGACTTTAGTCCGAAAAAACTCAACTTTTTATTTCCAAGGAACTCGACATTTGTCAACATTAATTTCGAATCTTTCGAAAATTAATTTTCTTTGAAACGTCACATTAATATATCAAAAAATGGTTTGAAAAATGAAAACTAACTTATGTCGAATTCCTTTCAAATAAGAAGTTGACTTTTTTCGGACTAAAGTTGCTTTTTTCGGAAAAAGATTGATCTGAGAGGAAAAAATCTCAAATAATCATGATCCATAGACAAAAAAGTTGCTTTTTTGTCCTTTAGATAAACTTTTCGGAGTTTAACTTGAATCTCGATTTGTAGTGTGGTTTATTTTAATAGGAATTTGCAGAATTAAAATGATTGAAAACAATATATTGTGCGTGAATTTTGTTGTAAATTGTGCTATTTTTTGTCAATAAAGTGAAGTATAGTTAATGATTAAAATCGCTTCTACAGAAATATACACAATACAATCAAATAAAAGAAGCAAATTTTTTATTCAAGATCCATAGAAAGGAAAAAAGTCAACTTTCCGATCAAATTTGGCAAAATGAAAGGCGAACTCGACATTAAACAACAAAATTTAGGATAATTAGATAGTGCCGCAACTTTTTTTAGGCAATAGGTACAATAAATTTCGGGAGCAATTGAAGTGAGAAACGCAAAGAAACACAAGACGTTTTTTTAAGTGTGTGTAATTTTTTGAAAAGTGTGGGTTTTGAAAATGAATGGCGAACTTAGTTAGTAGAATCAAAGTTGTTTTTTTTTTGACGAATAACCTTTCCCCCGCCACGCCGCCACCGTTTAACAGAATAGGGCTGTTATTGTCGCCTTCGATCTTTGTTTTTCTATCCAACGGCTTTTTTTATGTCAGCACTTTAAAGTAAAGTTTCTTTAGACTTATTCAGCCCTAATGCCAAAAAATCCTCTTAAATTGGATTACATTCATATATATATATTCATAGATACAATATTCACAATTCCAATAAGATAAATATGTATATTTACATATATGATTTGACATTATAGCCTTTTTCTATTTCTTTTTATATTAGGGCTTCGTTTAAATGAGTGTTACTGGGAGAAGAAGCCTGCATCCACTTCACATTTTGTTACTATATAGTTGAGTTGAGGCGTCAATTGGTGATTTTGGTGCCAAAATCTTGTGCGAAATAAGTAAGTATCATCCTATAATTTCTTTTTCTTTTTCTTTTTTTTTGCATTGAAATTTTCCTTTAAGTTCAAGGATAGAGTTCGGTAGTCTGCCCAGAGAGTGTGTAGTTCTCCTGGGAATTAAACTGCTGTGAATCCTTCTGTCCCTTGTTTTATATTATAAATTTTTCGTCAACGATCTTTTTTCGACGTGCGACACACTTGCCCCCACAATAATGAAATCAAATATGACCAAGATGAGATAGGAACCAAATAAAACCATAATTTTACCATGTTTATTAGTGAAAAATTCATAAACGACACATAAATTAAAACATCCTTATATACGAACAAAATAAAATAAAATAACCCACATACGCCCCATCAGTAACCCAATATAACCCGAAAAAAAATCAACCCACTTTCCACCCCATAGAAACCTGAACAATTGTCTAAAATATTTAAAACTTTGAGATTCAATGACCTAAATTTATGTACCCCCCTCCCCTACACACCCTACTCCAACTGTTTGCCGTGTCCTTCAGTTATAGCGAGCTGTCGATTAAAATAGCTGAGTTGTTAATGTTTGTAGTATACGAGTCGAGAAGGTGAGGGAAGATGATACAAATAAGTGTGTAGTTCCAGATGATATAATAGAAACAACGTATCATTCGTAACAAAAATAAAATACCATGTCATGCCAGTTGGTAATTTGAATTTTCCTTGAGACAGATTTTTGTTGATATGTGTGTATGACTATGTAGTCCGAGACCTTGACACACGAAAAGTGCTAATTGAGGACAGGGAAATATATATGCAGGACGCAGGAGGTATAGTCTAATACTGCTCACGCATCAATGTGTGTAGATACAAAGTTATTTTCAATTATAATCAACCCACGACGTGACCCTCAAGTAAAGTATCTCATGTCCTTATGCCACAAGTCAATTCTATATAACCAGTGATGTTATATCATCGAAGTGTTTAGTGTTCGTTAAAATTTTATCATAGCGAAATTCGAACTAACATGAAAAAAAACCTGTTGATATTTTTGACATGATGGATTCCTCAGATTTTTTAGCTTGTTAGCTTTGTCGCTCCTGCTGTTATGCGCAGCATATCTTCATTACGAGTATTCTTACACATACCTACTCGTCATGGAAGAACAAGTGCAGTGTTAAACCAAACCATCCCTTTTTTCCAGGGGCATTTTCAATTAAGGAAGAACACCGTACTTCATCTTGACGTAATGATACTTCTTCAGTCACTCTCTTAAAATTAAGTGGGGCAGATATTGCTCAAAATGTCAAAAACTGAGAACACACTATACACCCTTGTTATGACTGATAACTATCAATCGATAGTAAAGTTGATAAATATTAAAATGCAATATCTTGTAGCTAAATTAGCTGTTACCCGGTCCGTTGCTGCCGCAGCAAAAATAATAGAGAAAACATTGTTTTTGAAAAAGTTATTATAATCCTATTGGGCTAACATTTTGCAAAATATTATTTTCGAAGAAGGGACCCCAGCGCCATCTATTGAGTAATTGAAATTGTCTAAGTTATTCCTTACAACATCAATTACTATCCACCAGTGAACGTCCGTTCAAAATCAGTCCATCCGTTTCCCGTCGTGGCGACGGTCCATATATTAATGAATTTTCGAAAAAAAAACTACCCTAGCGACATCTAAAAGGAAATTTAAAAACCATAAATAGCTTCCTAGAAAAATCAGCTATCTCTTAGTGAAAGTCCCGTCAAAATCAGTCCAATAGTTTTTGATCGGTTCATATATACAAATATGCGAAACAAAGGCGACCGAGCGCCACCTAGGGAGTATTTAAAACATTAACTTACACATAAAACATAAAACATTAACTATCGGCCAGTGAAAGTCCCATCAAAATCGGTCCAGCCGTTTTCGAGATTAGCCAGGACAAACAGACATCAGACAGATAGACAAACATTTAAAAAGTTTATGTTTCCCTGTTTCACCAAAATACACCTAAAAGCATTTTAGTTAACGGAGTAATAAAATTGATTGGCATTTTAACTTAAAATAGTGTGCACCAACTTTAGGAGGCGAATATTTAAAAAAATGAGGAAACTTGATGCCATACCCGGATTTTTATTCACCACACATGGGTCTCTTTCATTAGAGCAAGCGAGAGGAGAGCATATCAATCGAAAAATTTCAACGTTCTCTTTGTCTTCCATTTTTAAGACGCCTTTAAAATTTATTTGGAACAAAATGGGACTTTAGTTTATTGGCTCTTTTGAAATTGAAAGTGGTTTTTGAAATTGAAAAATGCCATTTTAAGATTTAACAAACCAATAAATATTTAAAAGTGTTTAGAGAAACTGGCCATAAGTGCCGCAAATGCTTTCATTTGCATCTTGTAAAAAGCTGTTATAAAAGAAGATGCTATAATCAAGATGAAATTTCGTTTAATTGATCTTGCTATTTGGTTCTTCTTATAATCTCTTGATTTGTCAAAACAAAATAGTACAAGACAAATGTCAAAGCACAATGACATTTTACGCCATGTGTAAAAATTATGACATTAATTTCGAACATACTTTGGATTTCTTATCAATTAACGCACTCTAAAGGTCTCTGTTATGACTCACGAATTACATCTCTCTCTAGTGGTATTAGGAAAGGCGAACTAAGATATTCACTCTTGAATTCAATGCTGTCAAAAATGTAATGTCTTTACAAGTGAAACGTCAGATTTTAGTGGTGGAAATGATTATTGCTGAAAAAAAGTAAATACAAAATAGTTTAAAAAATTTATAAAATACAAAAAACTAATCTGTGTTTTTTATTTTTTAAGGTAAAACTGAGGAACAGAAAAATTGTTGATTTGTAGATTAAGAAGAAGTCAATGTTTAACCCACATGAAATTCCAGATAATTTGTTAGAAAAAAATCATTATTTTAATCCAATTTAGCCCAATTTTTTAATTCTAGATTCGTTTCATATTTTCTTTTTTATTTTTATTTCAAATTTTAAAAGCAAAAATTGCGATTTTATTTAAAGTCACCAAGAATAATAGTTCAACCGATTCTGACAGATAATGGCGAACGTTCGCTAATTGCAAATTGCGACTTTTGTGACTTTTCAATTCGCTTAACTTTTTGACATTTGAGGCGAATTTAATTAGGCAAGTTGCAAATAGTAATGCCATAGTCACATTCGCCATTTTGTTTACTCGCAAGTCATAATAGGGGCCTAAATAACTGTACGCATAATTTTTTCTGAATTATTAGGGACGGTCAGACGGTTATGACACAAAGTTTCAAAATCATCTTTCAAGCCAAATTTTAAAAATCTTTTCACTGTTCAATATTTTTAAAGTTGACAAAGTTGACTCACTTTGATTCAAGCTCAAGCTAAATGTAGCTGTAGGTAAAGCGTTATTCTCGAAACATTAAATTCGTGTAGTAAATATTTTGACAGCTTTCAGTTTCTGTTCTATCCGTTAGTTCCAGCAAATTGTTAAAAGATTGATAGGCCATTAAAATATAATAACTTCCAAAATGATATTTACTTGAATATAACATCACTGACCTGGTCTACATGTGAACATACAAACCCACCTCTCTAAATATATTGTGAACATCGGCATATATTCAATTAAACAAAAGCTTTACAGTCCTACGGGGAGACTGAGAATCAGGTGGTATATACTATATATATTCTAGTATATCCTTTTGTCCAAAGCATTTTCCCCTTACTCGTTTGCTTACCGAAGGACAAGGACAGTCTCATTGAATGGCATTGTATACCTCTACATGCACACACAGTTATCCATAAAATTATAAAGCCTCGAATTATTCTAGTACGGTATGTTTGGGTTGTGTGTATCGTCTGAAAAAGCGGGCGCCCTCGATCTTTGTCCTCGTCCCGAAAATGACACTGAACTTTTCATCACAATTATTATCACAAACTTGTGACTTTGTGAGTAGGTGTATATATGTGTAAGGTACAAGCGTACAAATGAACTGCGCAAAAAAGAATTTATTAAGGATTTTTTTTTTTTAATTTTTAGAAAAGGACTTTCTTAGAACTGGTGGCATTTTTTTTTGTTGATTTTTTAGCATGTCAAGGAATTTTAATTTTTTCTGTGTTCACACTTTGTCCTCCGATGTGCCCGTCTGTGCCCTCGTATTTAATTCAGCTTAAGAGTTTTTGTTGTTTTGTTGTTGTTTACCTTTTAATGTAAGGACACACAGAAATGGGGTGGACAGAAAGAGATTTGTTTCGAGCAGTTCGATCTATGGACGAAAATGATGAAGATATATACATATGTATTTATTTAAGAAACCTTGCCCTCGTTCCACTTATGTGATATATATATTTTCGAGGTTAATGGTTGAATCTATGTAAATTATTTTATGAATTAATGATTGTTTTTTTAAAGGAGACACTCAAATAATTGGACAGGGAAATTTGTCATCATTATTATTATCCTTGAGGACGACTTTGTTGCTTTTTGTTAGGAGGAGCAAGAGACTTATGTTTTGTAAAACAAAAAAAAAAAAAAACAAAAAATAAAAAAACAAAAATTGTATAGCAAAAGATCAAGGTTAAAATAATTTAGCTTAAGTGATTGACAAAGAGGTATTGAAAATGTTATCAATCAACTTGTCAATCAAATGTGTTTGTTTAACAACTAATTGCGCCTGATAAACTTTTAACTTGAAAGTAGAGGTTCCTTTAACACAAGTAAACATAATCAAATTGTTTTCTTCTTTTCCAACGATGATAGTGATCTCGATTGGGACCACAATTTTACCAATTTAACCGATTAGCTTATTGATCTGCTAGAAAGGTTGACCTCCAAAAAAGCTCGCCAAGCCTCCGAGTTTTGGATTGTATCTTATCTAATCAAAATACTAGTGTCCAAAGTAAAGGGTGTTTTTTTTTTCGGGGTATAGAACTTTAAGTTGGCATTACTTTTCAAGACGGCGACCGATTTAACAGCTGTCGAGTGATTTATTCTCAGTTTGGTTTGGCTATTTATCATGAATAGACTCACGCCTGAACAACGCTTGCAAATTGTATCAAATGGGTCCAAAACCAGATGGCCGTTGTTTCCGATTTTCATAAGCGAATTTTGTTTAGCGATGAAGCGCACTTCTGGTTGAATGGCTACGTCAACAAACAAAACTGCCGCATTTGGAGTGAAGCTAATCTTCAAGTGTATGTCGAAACACCGTTACATCCAGAAAAACTGACTGTTTGGTGCGATTTATGGGCTGGTGGAATCATTAGCATAGCATAGCCAGGGTAGAACTTTACAAAGCCATGAGATAATTCGGCATCCCAAATAAATTGACACGACTATGTAGGTTGACCATGACCAACGTAACAGACCAATCAACACCTTTAATGGACTCCGACAAGGGGATGGTTTGGCCTGCCTCCTCTTCAACCTGGCGTTGGAGAAAGCAATCTGTGACTCTGGCACGGCAACAAGAGGGACCATCGTCAACAGGTCCAGACAGATACTGGCTTACGCAGACGACATCGACATCATCGGAAGAACCGAGCAAGCTGTACACGATTCCTTCATCCAGATCGAGCAGGCGGCACAAAATCTGGGGCTGCACATTAGTGAAGGTAAAACAAAGTACATGGTGGCATCGAATGCTAGAGGAACAGTTGGTCAAACAATCAAAGTAGCGGAGCACGAATATGAAGTGGTGCAATCCTTTAAATACCCTGGGTCAATAGTAGCAGCCGATAACAATATAGAAGAAGAAATACGCGGGCGGCTTCTCAAATCCAACAGAGCCTACTACAGTCTGTCAAAGCTCTTCAAATCCAGAAATCTCACCATAACTTCAAAACTACTGCTGTACAGGACCATGGTCCTGCCAGTACTCACATATGGATCCGAGACTTGGGTGCTTAGCAAAAGGCACTCTTACCTCTTAGCCGCATTCGAGAGAAAAGTCTTAAGGAGAATTGTTGGCCCCATATGTGAGGAAGGACGATTCCGGAGACGGTACAATCATGAATTGTACGCAATCTACCTTGAAGCAGATATCGTGACAAAAATTAGGCTCGGTAGACTTCGGTGGGCAGGGCACCTAGCTCGCATGAGCGAAGAGGAACCTGCTCGGAAAGTTCTTTGTGGTACATTCTATGGCAGACGACAGCGTGGTAGACCATGCTTGCGCTGGAGAGATGGCGTAGACCAGGCCGCCCGGAGCCTTGGGGTGCGCAACTGGATGGCGTCGGCTCGAGACCGGTATAGGTGGAGAGACTTGTTGAAGGAGGCCAGGACCGGACCCCGGTTGTCGAGCCGATGATGATGATG
The DNA here is from genome assembly GCA_951217065.1 of Baccha elongata. NCBI lineage: Eukaryota > Metazoa > Arthropoda > Insecta > Diptera > Syrphidae > Baccha > Baccha elongata. Next base: position 45,139,339 of record OX578274.1, read on the forward strand.
ATGGAATCATTAGTCAGTACTTCTTCAAAAACGATGACAGTCAATGGTGATCGGTATAGAGCCATGATTACTAACTTTTTCATTCCTGAATTGAACAATCATGATGTCCAGGAGCTGTGGTTCCAACAAGACGGCGCAACATGTCACACAGCTTGTGCCACAATCGATTTATTGAAAGACGCCTAATTTTACGTTTTGGACCTGTGAATTGGCCTCCAAGATCTTGTGATTTAACACCTCTAGAATATTTTCTGTGGGGTTATGTAAAGTCATTGGGACTATGCGGATAAGCCACAAACGCTTGACCATTTGGAAGACAACATTCGCCGTGTTATTGCCGATATACGGTCACAAATGTTGGAAAAAGTCATCGAAAATTGGACGTCCAGATTGGACTACATCCGAGCCAGCCTTGCCACAAGATTATCTTTCGAATAAATAAAAAATCATGTCAATCGAATATTCCATCATTGTTTTATTGCAATTTAAAGTTCTATACCTCTAAAAAAAACACCCTTTATAAGTAACCAAGCAAGAAGAGCAAGTACAAGATACCTGTTGCATATTTTAGTACCTATTTTCTAAATACAAGAAAATCAAAAACAAGTGCATGTAAAATCATAAAATCAAAGTTTGTGCTTATTTGAAGGTTTCTTCCGTCTTTATGTTCATCTTTAGAAACATATCTATCTTGACATTGATTGAACAATAATTACAATAATTAAGCGTGATAATTGCTATAAGACGTGTCCAAACGTCGAAAATCCATCCAACCCGATAAGAAATTCGAGAAACTAATATTTTGCAATCATGTTCTTTTTCCTTGGCAAAAATCTCATCCCAAATGTATTTAAATGTAAATCAAACAATAAAAGTTTTTGTTTCCGCGTATTAAATTTAGAATTATAATGCATTTGTATTTTTCTAACAGTATAATGATCTCTGTTGGGTCACGTTCACGTATAGCTGGCGAGAGCTATTTGTAAATTATTATTGTGTTCATTATGAACATGAAATGATGCTTTTTCGAAATTATTGTTTGCTATACTAGGCCACTGTGGCTGGGGGGTGAGAATTTACAAAGTGTGGGTAGTAAGAGGGGAGGAATAATGTTCTCGTCTAGAATAAGGGAAGAATATATATTCATGTTATATTGGTGAGTGTTATAGTTTTTTTTTTCAAGGCCGTACGCTTGAAATGAATCGCCCCATTTTTATTTCGCAATGTTTGGTTAATTATTGTTACATGGGCACGTATAAATAAACTACAGACATTTTTTTTGTTTTAATTGGAATGATATTTTGTTAGCATCTTATAAACATTTAAGTTTTTTTCATGACCTACAGTTCTCATATTTTACAATTATAGGATTTACAGTATCTACATAATATGCTTTTCTTTTTTCATTCAAATTAGAATTCGAAAATCTGAATTAGATAGCGATAAGAGCGTTTTTCTGAACTATGAACATGCTCTGAGCGTTCAAATTTATTTGAAACACATTTGAGCATTTAGCTGTCACTTAATATCATGGCGGCCACTAAAACTAAATTATCAAAATAAAAATAACAAAAAATTAAAGTAAGTGAGTAATGTTACGTAATTATTTATAATTCTGATGCTCAGAATGTTCGGATCGTTTATCCTGGGCTCATAGAGCGCGCTCTGCTCACATGATCTGAAACATATCTGAACAAAAAGATACACAAATGTTGTGCTCTGAACGCCCGGAAGTAAAAAAGAAATACAATTCTTCTTCTGACAACTCCGGCTCTGCTCTAAACTAAAAGCCTATTATAGGCCGAACCAAAATCCATAATGTGTAAGTATAAAGGGTGATTTACATAAAGTGTGAAAAAAGAACGAGCAGGCTGGATTGAGCCAAAAAAAAAATAGTATAAGAGGGAGGGGTCTATCTCCCCCCTTTAGGTGGGGGGGCGTTAGGTTTTCTGGAGGCAATTTTTTTTTTAAATTAAAATTAAATCAAATAAATTAAAAAAAAATATTAAAAACAACGGTATACAATCTGAAATGAAACGCACGCTTTGAATGATTGTGACAGAATGACATTTATTTCATGAGCCCGGATCCGGGTAGTTTGACATTATGCTCTGCATTGTTATCTTACTTGGGCTTTAGATGAGTAATTCATTAGTATCATAACACAATCTACAACGCCATCCTGAAAGTAATGAATCTATTCTTTGATATTCTTTTTAAATAAAGTTGATTTAGTGAACAGTTTAAAAAAAAAAAATAATTTTCAAACTCAAAATTAATAAAAATAATCAAACTTATCTTAGCCCAGGAAAGTTAGACAAAATAAGAGACACGACTGATGGGTCACACACACTTGCTCATATAATAATAAGTGAGCTAGGGATTAACAGAAAAAAACACAACTGGGTCGAGCGTACTTCTTTTGGTTGGTGTAGTCTTTCAATTTGTGTATACGAAATAATTTTTTAAATTCTTTCAATAAATTTAAAATGTAATAATTAAAAAAAAATAATAAATAAAAAAAAATACTTTTTCGAGAAAATCGTGATGGCGTATCACGATTTTCTCGAAAAAGTATTTTTTTTAAAACTAAAATATATTTGATATTTTTTTTGTTACCAAAATCGTAGGTCCAGTTTTCGAAACAATCGATTAAACAATTTTTTTTAAATATTTTTATGAAAAATCTAGAATATGCCAATTTTAGGTAATTAATAATTTTCATGCGAAACTAAGATTTAAAAAAAAAATCATGAAATAGTTTTTGAAATGTTGAATTAAAAAAAAAAAATAGTTTTTTCAAAAACGTTATTTAAAAATTAAGTACGCAATAATCGTTTGGCTATCTTGGTCTTTTTAGAAATAAAATTTGGTAAAGATCCGGTCAGTCATTAAAGAGAAAGTTAAAATTTGAAAAAAACCGTAATATGGCAAGAACCGTTTCAACATCAAAACAAAGGTCTCCAGCAAAATTCAGCTTTGTTGGAAATATTTCGTAATTTTGCCTTTGTATTGTCTAATTTTTCTGGGCTGTCTAGGGAATCACCAAAACGTACTCCTCACGAATTTTGAAAAAAATCCGATAAAAAGGTTAAGGCTGTAGATCGGGACAGAGACAACCACACATCCGCACATTCGCACATTAGCACATCGGCACATATGCACAGACAGACCGACGCTATCATCATAGTTTTTGATTAAAAATGTTTGACTAAAACCGATTTTTTATTTAGGTACACGAAACCAATACTTTCTCTATTGAGCAAGTAAAAATATGATCAAAATAAATTGCAAGTATTTAATATTAATATCTATATATGTATATTTATATCATCGTTGTTTTTAAACTCGAGTTTTTCTTAGACTGTGTTTAAACAATGGAATTTAAATAGGATAAACTCGAGTTTTTCCCCATATTATGTTTAAACTTTTAACTAAGTTTTTTTTAAACTTCCTCTCTCTAAACAAATACTTAACAATCAAGGGTAGGCATTTATTACACATTTATTTATAATTTTACTGTTTACAATGAACAGTGAGTTATTACAAAGCTATTTTCAAGTTGTTGTCCAACAGAAAAGTATTAAGTAAGTCTCAGTATTTAAACACAATTTAAGCTAATTCATAAGAATCTTAATAAACAAAGTTGCTTTTGTTATTATTATGATAAAAAACAACAGATTGGTAAGTTTATCATTACAAAACGAGAACTTAATACCATATATCTATACAGCACGAACTTTTATTTTTATAAACCCTTACAAAGTCATAACCCCATTTGCGCAGTTTGTGTGAAAATTTTAAATATTTGTTCGGTGTGCAGTGCACGGGGTGATTAACTGAAAAACCACCTAAATCACCTAAATCCTCTCTATAGATAAAGTCTATACAAAACGTCATAATGTTGACTCTATTCATTCTTTCTAGGTACCATTGCTGCCATTACTTCAGCCGCCGCAAGTCACACAAAATATTTTCATAACACGGAAATGCCATCGCCATGCCATATTAGAAGCCGGGTACACAAAAGCTTCACTATCTATACACTATAGTGTGCTTCTAGAGTACCTTACCTCTGTCTAAATACTAGCAGCTATATAGCTCAAGCTGTTGGGTTGTGTGTTCTGTAATTTACCCTTGTAAATTATTTCATTTTATTATGGCGTAGTCTAAAATTAAATTCACGGTCAAGGCCTTAAAGCGAGTCATATTTGACTCGTATCGAATGTTTACTGAACGCTAGAGCGAGATGTGACATTGTAAAAGCCCTCACGGGAGAAAGCATAAGCACGACACATGGGGTGTATAGTATATATGAGTTTGTAAAAGGTTGAGTGGTGTAGGTAGATTTTTCTGAAGAAATAGCTAGTTGAAGGGTGGTTGACTTGGTATAGTGGAGCTTGGAAGCTTTTAAAATATTATAATTTCCTCCAGACCTCCAGGGAGAACATTTAAACTCTAACTTAAACAAGAGTCTACACGTTAAGAGAAAAGAAGCTATATACAAATACACTCTTTTCTTGTTATTAGTTATTCACCACACTGATGTGCTCTGTCTGAGAGAGAGAAAGATTCACTGCCTCATCGAGCTTTTCAAGAGGCTTTATTTTTTAAGAGTCTTTGACAATGAGCGCATTTCCTGTATTAAAAAGCTTTGTATTTAGCGGTGATTTTTTTTGGCGCGTAAATCAAATAAAAACAAAGAAGGTAGTCATCTTCGCTCTGGTATGCCCGGGATATTATTACCGGCACGATAGGATGAAGCAAATGACTTTGTATGAGGTTGTTTTTTGATCTTTTTTTTGTTTTTTTTTTTTTTGTAGATAAGTATTTTGCCGAAAGTGCGAAGCAAACAATTTACGGCCGGGAAACCATTTTAAGGAAGAAATAACCTCAAGCGCATGTTATTTTCAATGTCGTCCTTCAATTTTTTTGTGGGTAGATGAACATAAATGTACGTACACAATGGTATCAACATAAGTGTTTTCAAGCCTCTATAGCAGCTCCGAATTCGTCGCTTCCCTTAAAGATAGTTCATAATCTTCAATTCTTTCAAATACCTATACATAGATACCTTCATATTTGTTTACCCGACCTTGAAATGATTAGTTTTCTATATTTTGCCGACTGAGTACATAATTTGAAAAAACATTTTCGAGCACACGTGGTAACAATGACTCGTTTTTCCAAATCTGATCATTTTAAAAAATAAAATTATACCTCCCTTGCTAACAAAAGATGAATATAAATCATTATGGGCGAGAGCTTGATTGAATTTATCATCTTCATAGGCTTTTAGTCATTGAACTCGGAGGATACATTTTTTTTTATTGCCTAATACAAATTTTATATTTGCCGGCATTTAATTTTTATTGTATGTATATGTATTCCCAAAACATGATGTCATTTCAAAATATATTTTTTTGTTAGTTTTGACCAAGGTCATCACCATCCAAAGTTCACATACACTTAGTAGTATAGGTAAGTATACAATATGTTTTGTTCTTTTTTTTTTAATTTGTTTCCGTGTGGGATTTTACGATAATGTTCTGGATGAACGCAGGAAAGAAGCAAGGCCTCATGTTCTTGCGTAGAAACAAGAAGATTTTTATACTTAGGTACTTTTTCAGAGAGCCATGGATGACCTTGGTATTTTTGTTATACTGACTGACCCCTTGGGACTGTGAACAAACATACAATATTAACTTGACGATGGATTTGAACAAATGGGGTGTTAGCTTATTTTTTTTTTGTTTGTGGATTTAACATGGAGAATTCGATCTTTGATAATAATTTTTATTTGAGAAGAAATTATTTGATTTTGATAATAATAAAATATTTGACACTGACCATGGGATTTGTATAGGGTAAGAAATTTGAACATTTTAACAACTACTATAGGTACCTATAGTAGTTGTGTAGATATGAGGGGATAAGCACAAAAAACACTTAATTTAGTTTTATTTTGTTTATAGAACGGAGCATGACGTCAAAGATGTTTTTATTTGGTTTGCAAAATATGAAATAATTACGCATTTCTTCATGATCATAACATAGATAAACATAAACTGTCTCATATTAATACAAAACAAATTGTTATTTTAAGTTTTATTTTCAAGTTCACTAATTCATGGATTAAGAATTTTTCACACTCAACAATGTAAAGTCAATTATTATTTAGTTGATTCAAGACCATTTATAATCCATGGATTAGTTTTCTCTAAAACGAGACATTTTATGGCAGTTGATTTCTGTTTTATGTCAGGCCCCACGTTGGGCGCCATTTTGTAAGCTTGGTTCCAAAGTTGGCGTACTTTAGGTATTAAGTACAGAAACGCAAAAACCTCCCCATTTCCGTCGAGTCCATCCATGCGATGACACCACGCAACTACTATACTAAACTACGTCGCTTGTGGAAACAAGCTCGCAACAGGTAAATTTCCTAGAAATATTAAACTAAATTTAAACAAACATAATCTTTATATTAGAATCAATATCACTCCTTTTGGTTGTAGAATTACTGGACTGCATAGTAATGTAGTTGAATTTAACTATCTAGATAATTTTTGGGTTGTAGTTGGGTTAGAATTTAGCCCTTTTCGAACGGTTGATTCACCTCATCGATTCGCCTTCTCTCGTCATCTATATTCTGTTAAACGTCGGGGAAACTACTTTATCAACCTTAATATCTAACTTTTCATATTTTAATTTTCTTTGAAATGTCACATTAATACATATATCAAAAATTGTTTGAAAAATGAAAAAATAACTAATTAAACAAACAAAATTAGAACAATGTTGGATTGTGCCGTTATTTTTTTCGAGGTTTACAATACATTTAGGGAGCAATTGAAGTGAGCAACGCAAAAGAACACAAGACGTTTTTTTAAGAGTGTGTAATTTTTTGAAAAGTGTGTGTGTATGTGTTTTGAAAATGTATGGCGAACTGATTTAAGGACGGTTAATGTTTCCCTTCGAACGTTTAGTAAAATCAAAGTTGTTGATTTTTGACGAATCGTTTAACCAGCCGTTTAACTTTACTTCTCGGCACCGATCGAATCAGCAAAACTGTATGGAAACCTGTTCTTTGCACAGCTAAGCAACTGATGATCTCTCAGATTGGTGTGACAAAGTTCTCTTTGGCAGTTCCTTGAAATTTAACGGGGATATATATTTGTGGGAAAACTTTTTTCCCCAAAGGGATTAGAATATTTAAAAGAAGTTCTGTCAACAAGACTAACATAAAACCAGACTACGGATTTTAACGTCATTTTAAATGGATTCGATTTTTTAAATCTACAAAAAGTGAATCGTTCAGTGTGGCACCCTTTGGTGCTCATGTCTTTTAAACATTTAAAAAGACAATTTTTTGAGCTAGAGCTTCCAAACGTATTGTTTAATAATAAGAGGTTGAGCCGTAGGGAAGGGTGAGTTTTATTGAAATGCCGACTTTTATAAAGAATTTGGCGATATATTTTGGGCTTTGGAAACGCCGACTTTCTTGCTTTAGTAAGTTTAATAACATTAAAATAATGATGACTTTCTTGATTTTATAAGTACAAAACCTGCAAAACACCAACTTTAACACCTAAAATTAAAAACCTTTTACAATGCCGACTTTCTTCCTTTTATACCTAAGTATAAAAACCTGCACACTTAAATTTAAAAAAAATTGAAATTCGGACTTTCTTGCTTCTGTAAGTTTAAGAATCTTCGAAAATGTTGACTCGCACACTTTCATAAGTTTTAAAATTTGCAAAAATGTCGACTTTGCCCTCGGTACGCCCCTGTCTAAAACTTTCAAATTCTGTCTAACTTTATGTCATTCTTATGCATGCGTTCAATAGAATAAGTTCACATTATGCAGAGTTTCTTCGGCATAAAATGTTCATTCGAAAAAAGGGTTTGAGTTAAAATATCTTTTCAATCATGCGGAGCAGTTTGTGGAAAAAAATTACAAAAAAACATGTCCTCAGTAAAATGTATCAGTAAAAATTTTCTTTTTCAACTTTAAGGTATTAAAATGAAGGTATGGAGTAGTAAAATTTGTCTATAAAAATATAACGCAATTTGGGCTAAAATCATGAAAAAATAACACACTTGTTTTTTGATCATTGAAATCAAAAAGTGGCAATTTTATACGCGAATGAAGATCAAATTGTTTTTTTTAATAGACACATTTTACATAACCTTCATTTTAATAACAATTAATACAATAATTGTTCAATAATTTAATTAAAATTAAAAAAGAAAATTTTTACAAATAAGTGGAGTCGACTCACTGATAGCTAAAACTGGCCGCTTAAGAATAGTTCAGATAAGAGGAGTCGATTTATTGAACAATTAAACTAATTGAATTTTTGAACTAGCTCGATCAGTTCAGTTGCAAGAGCTGCTTTTTGAACTACAGTTCATTTATGAACTACACAAGCGTAGGAAGAATACTGCAAAATATTACCGACATTACCGCCGTTTAAATTGCCGAATTACCGGTATCTTTGAGTAACATTCGATAATTCATACATTATTGAGCTATCGAGATATAAGTCCTCGAGCTTTATGTCCCGAAATCGTTTTTTTTTTTTTTGGATTTATGTTCCATTTCAGTAGGTAATCAGGCCGCGAAGTTAGTTTTGCACTTATGTTCTACTGAAGTGGGACTAAGGTTAATAACTTTTTTATTCGAAAAAAGGACACAAGTCCCAAACACAATAGGTTAGGTTAGGTTTATGTGGCTGTCAGGAAGACTACTGACACACTTAGACCACAGATAGGTCCGTTGTGATACCACGAAATGAGCGAGGGAGTATTTCTTTAATTAAACCAGTTGGAGCTTCTTATGAAGCGATGTAAAGATAGAATATCAACGTTCGACATATCGCTTGGATCGTCGAAAAAGAAATTACCCAGGTGTAATTTACGTCTTTGGGAGAGAGCTGGGCATGAACAGAGAAGATGGGTGATAGTCTCCTCCTCCTCCTCGTCCATGCAGCTTCTGCAAAAATCATTAGAGAATACGCCAAGTCTTATGGCGTGTCTTCCTATGAGGCAGTGTCCGGTTATGACACCAATTACGGAGCTAAGATGTAATCTGCTCATAGATAACAAACATTTAGTACGTTTCTGATCTAATTTTGGCCAGATTTGTTTTGTCGCTACGCAGGTAGTAGTGTTTGTCCATCTTAAATTTGTTTTCTCTATGGCATCTAGTTTTAGCATGAGTTTGCTTGTAGCGATAGGTATACCAATATTCACCTTGTTAGGTAAAACCGGTAGTAGGGTTCCATTTCTGGCGAGTTCATCGGCTTTACAGTTTCCCTCAATGTCTCTGTGTCCCGGCACCCAGAAAAGGTGAATATTGAACTGTTCTGCCATCTCCATGAGAGATGATCGACAGTCGCGGGCAGTTATTGAGTTTGTGGAAACAGCACTGATTGATTTAAGGGCTGCCTGACTGTCTGAAAATATACGGATATCCGATACAGATATCACGTTTTCCCTTAACCAGGATAATACCTCTTTAATCGCCAGAATTTCCGCTTGGAACACACTACAATGGTCAGGGAGACGGAAGGAGAGACTTAAATTTAGTCTGTCTGAGTACACGCCACCACCAACCCCATCTTTAGTTTTTGAGCCATCAGTATATAAATGAACTGATTCATCTTTCAAGAATCTCTCATTTTCCCAAGTGGATCTTGGTGGGATGGTGACTTGAAAATTCTTGTCAAAAACTAGCTGGGGTATAGAGTAGTCGGAGTGACTTAGTTTTGGTCCGAATGTTTTCAGAATAATGGAGTGACCAATTGAGTTATCGGTCCATTGAGAGATGGCTTTGAGACGAACGGCTGTGCTTGCGGCCGTTTGTTTGCTAAAAATATCAAGGGGTATGAGATTAAGTAGAATGTCAAGAGCAGCTGAAGGTGTCGAACGGAGAGCTCTGCTAATACACATACAGGCTGACCGTTGGACTTTACTTAACTTGTCACGATATGTAACTTTGTCCCAAACACAATAAAAACCATTAGATATTTTTTTTGCGTTTGAAAGAAAAAAAAACATTTGGCAAACAATTGAGACCTTGTGTCCATGTTTCTTATATTCCAGATAAAATTATTGACCAATTGTATAATTTAATTAAAAAGGTTAAAAAGATAAGATGAAATCTTCTTTTTTCTTCGGCTTTTAGGTCACGATGAGTTTATAAATGGTAAATGGCAACATATTTGTTTCATTTATAAACTCATCGTGACCTAAAAGCCGAAGAAAAAAGAAGATTTCTTCTAATCTTTTTAACCTTTTTAAATACATGTTTCTTATATGCAATTTTTTTTCTAAAGTTATCTTAAGGCTTATATCACAAAATAAGTGCTAGTTGTGACATAAGTCCCTTACTTTTTATCGGGATTTATGTCCCACTACGATACGAAATAACGTCTGAAATGATTTCGGGGCCATGCGCCAATAATCACAACTGAATGATGTTCTACGATGTATTTAGTACAATTATTTTTTAGTAGAAACTGATTTTGATTTTTTTATTTGTAGATGTAGCTATATCAAGGGAATTCAAGTACAAATATACAATAAAATTTGCTTCGCAGGCTGTAAAGTTTACAGTCCGAATCCGAAATTCCAAAAAAGACTTACTTTAGTTAACATTTGAATGTGAATTACTACCATATTGCCGATGAGAAACAAATTTAAAAATTTCCCAGCTATAAATCTAAGAAATGTTTTGAAGTTAAACTTCAGACCCCTCCAGTGAAAATTAGCGTCATTGCTGAAAATATGATAATGATTTTGAAAATATAGTTCATCTGTCGAATCTACATACATCTCTTAAATTTTAATAGACCTAACCAATCAATTATCTTTTATAATTTTGTTCGTTGCCAACTCTACACTTTAACGCACAAATGGCACCAAATTCAAATCTTGCGTTCATTTTGATGTCCTTGGTAAATTTATATGCACATCTCTTCGAGCCTAAATTTTATTGGTTCCTATATGTATGCACGCTAATTTTTATTTTCGTTTCTGCAACATTATGTGGCAATTATCCAAATGCACCCACAGTAACTTTCCGTCACATTACTGTCTGTCAATTTAATCGATGAAACATTAATTTAGTACCATTATCTATACACACTGCCAGTGTGGAATTCGAATTTGGTGCAGCAGGGCAACTTTTTATAATAATAGAAGAAACAAAAAAAAAAAAAAAAATAGAAAATGCAACACGTTTGCCATTCACATCGTAAACGACGACGCACGGACGGACATGCATAATAAATTCAAGAAAAGTGAATTCACTTTCTCTTAATGTGAAACGATTCGGCAGCACACGACGATGCGGCACGAAAATGCGCTTTTGAACTTGACTTGACTCCAATTTCGAATTTCCACGGACTTACTACCTTAAAAAAAAAAAAAAAACAAGTAAAAACCATTAAATTCCAGTGAAACAAATATGAATTTACTGTTGCATGTATTTGTATCCATTTTATAGTAGAGTTGCAGTTTATACAAAAACAACATAGTAAGTAAGTCAGTCACTTTATAAAAAGCAAACGTCGATGTTCCACGAACGATCTTAAACATGGTTTGCATATTTTTCACTTTCGCTTGGGTCTTGGGATAAAAAGTTTCACCAGGCCACTGACCCCATCATGTCTTTTCTGATATGGAAATGGAAAATATTTTTAAATACAAATAATTCAGCCATCTTTTTTGAGCAGCAGGAAGATAAGCCATTAAGGATCTGTCAAAAAAACCAAGGCAAATTATGACACTGACAAAAAATTGGTGCTATTGTCTAATTTAATGTCCACTCGGGAAATGAGTTAAATTCTCTGGCGGAAAATAATACTTCACGAGTAAAATGTCTAAGGGAATTTTTTTTCCGCAATTATAAAGACACATTCATTGCGGAACCATTGACCTCCAAGGCCTCTCGAGTGACAGTAGAGCCGTTGAACGAGTGTCGTCTTATCCATGAACCGAGGGCATGCATGACTGCAATGCACTTTGTCAGACTGAAATCAACAATGAAACTGACGGACAGTGACTACGATAGGGGTGACGAGGGTAGTAAGATCTCCGGGGTTAGCAGGAAAAAAAAAGTATTTTGTATATTGAGACAGCAAGAATAAGTTGTTGTATATTGTTATCGCTTTTACTGGCCAAACAAAAGTTCATGCAAGTCATAAATAATTGCGTGATTTTATTTATTTTATTTTTTGTTCGTGGACTGCTGCACTTGTTTGGGTGGTGGTTGTTCACGATTTTAATTCACGTCAGTGAGTGAATAGGGAATGCAAGGAATATGGGGGCGATGATTCAATACTTTTTTGGTTGTGGCAAAATGAAGAATTGCGCTGAAAATATTTTTATAAGATGATGTTTTATTTGATTTCGAGAGAAAATAAATTTGAGTGAATTATTTCTTTTTGAAATGAATTTTTGGTTAATACTTAGATCTGTCCTGGATTTATGAATGTACATTCTGTTGGAAAAGTACCTAATTTATGAATTCTTTGATGTTGTCATAAGTAAATTTGAAATTCGTAGAAAAAATCTGATTTAATGCTTGAGATATTTAACGACTGTTGAGAAAACATGCGATTGAGTTAACGTTTCATATGTCGTTTACTTGTGGATCGGCCCTTTCCGAAGGTTTCTTTTTCCTTCTCTAAAAGTGAGAGAATTTTATTCATTTGGCTATATACGAGTATTATACACAACACTTAAGCCAGTTATTCGGAATTTTTATTCCATCAGACAAATAATTAAATGCATTTTTTAATTTTATCATTATAAAAAAAAATTTGGAATAAATGTCATCGATATGTAGAATTTGTGTTTCCAATAAAATCAAAACATGTTTAGTTATCGTTTTGAAAAGATTTTCCCATTTCGTTTTCCTGATGGCTATAATCGGCTTCAAATCTTTAATCAATGGGATTCTTTTTGCTGTGAACCATTAAACCGGACTTTAACTTGAGGGAAGCTTTCTTACATAATAGAAATTTCCAGAAGTGTTGCATGATAACTACATATACATAAGCGTTAAAATATCGGCAGTGCATAATTTCCATTCTTACTTTTTTTTTTATTTAACATAAAAGCATTAAAACAATCAGCCTTATTAGGGAATCCGACGAATGAGCTGCGGAGGGAGTCTTACTCACTTTCGGTAGATTTGCTATAAGCGAATCCGAAAGCCATACGCGGGAATAAATGTCGGTAACGTTGTTCGTAAAATTGGTATTACTAAAAACGAAAGGCATCCGCACCACATCCGCACTCCATACAAATCTGCAGAAAAAATGGTGCGGATGAAAGTGATTTTTATGAACAAAATTCAAGAAAAAGCAGATAGTTAACAAATCTGAATTTTTTGAAACAGAAATAAAAATTTTTGGATCGCCGAAACGCATTAAGTTTTTTTTTTTGAAGGATATCTAGTATCTTATTGACAATGGCCGTTTTCGAAAACGTCATCTGCGTTTTTTTAGGAAGTGCAACTTTGGTGTCGTTTTTTAGCCAAACCGTGGACATCTTCCCAGAAATATAGACCCTACGACCTAGTTTGACATTTCCTCCATCCAACAGCAAATGAACCTTGAAAATCGGTTCAGTGATTGCTGAAACACAGACAGATTAAGATTGGTCGTAAAAATCAATAAAAATGGCTTATTTTGCGGTACAAATAATTATTTTTTGCCCTAAAGAGTTCCGGAAGTACAACTTTGGTGTCGTTTTTTGGCCAAACCGTGTTTGTCCTATAGTCTCCATGACCAAGTTTGACATTTCCTCTATTCAACAGCATATTTAACTTGTAAATCGGTCCAGTGATTGCTGAAACACTGACGAATTAAGATTGGTCGTTAAAAACATTAAAAAAGATTATAGATATTAGATATTTTACGATACTCAAGTATCTTAAATTGCTTTTCTCGTGTGCACTTGAACGCGCCCAATGTCAACTTTTGACATCCACGATAATGCAGTTTCAAAAATGGAAAATTCACTAATAATCGAATATCGAATAATGTAATTAAAGTATTTTATTTCGATAAAAATTAACATAAAGCAAAAATATTTTCAAAATTTATTGACAAATTCATTGTTGACATCTACAATAACGTTCAGTCCTAATAGGGTGTGTCAGTGTGTTAAGTAATTTGCCAGAGATTCATAAGAGATTATTTTTTCTCCTTATAAATCTTGTGATTTATGGATAAATCTGGTCAATAAGTCTATATTGCTTAGTATGAGACGAAATTTTTAAAATATCATAAAACATTACTTTTATAATTACCCTTACAAATGTCCATATGACGAAATAGTATATTGTAATCTAAAAATGTGCATGCGATAATTTGGCCACTACTTTTTCGTGATATTAATATTTTGTTTTTCTAAATCATCTTGCCGTCGAAAATCAAAAGGACGCCAAGTGCAATTAGCTCGATTGACTAATTGACCACAAGTGGAATCTGTGCCCGTCGTCGGTCGTGCGGGTATCGAGCAGTGCGGCACACTATCATGTCTTTTTCATTGTCGTTTCCGAGAAACAATCTCTTTAGTTGAACGACCGACAAAGTGATTGAACCCACTGCATTGCATTAAATCCTTCTTAACTTCAACATTTCCTTAACGCATTCTTAGTTTAATGTTATTATAAAATAAACAGAAAGAACTATATCTTCATCCAAGGATTTCAACGGACTCTTTTCATGATTAATGTAATAAGTGTACTAAATAAAATTTGTTTAATTTCCTTATTACATAGCGCACCCGGCTCTTCCTACACATCATTTTTTTTCGGGGGCGTTCTTGGTATCGCTACACAAGTTCGAGATCATTTTCGGTGATTATTGAAATTAAAAAAAAAACAACCAAGATCACGCCTGAGTGTATGCAAATCACGTTCGCCAAAAAAATAAAAAAAAAAAAATCAATCGCAGACTGCCCCTCAAAAGTGATTAATTAAAAAGTTAAATGACTCTTTGCCTCCGCTAATCTGTAGGAATTTCTTGCTGATTATATTGACAGCAATTTTGTTTTGACATGACATTGACAGTGAACTGACAGAGAGGGAGGTTATTTTGATTGGTCAGAGCAAAGTATGCGAGATCATCGGGCATTGAATTGTCACATTTTTGTTTTATTATTGTGAATGAACACAAATAAAACTTCAAAACATACACACAGTCACATAAATTGATAAAAATAAAGCTTGTTCACGCTGCGATCAGTGATCATTATACAGAAGTACTGCGTTCTCTGCCAG
Organism: Baccha elongata; assembly: GCA_951217065.1. Classification (NCBI taxonomy): domain Eukaryota; kingdom Metazoa; phylum Arthropoda; class Insecta; order Diptera; family Syrphidae; genus Baccha; species Baccha elongata. The sequence goes on from OX578274.1 coordinate 45,154,640, forward strand.
CTTCGATTTCAATGTCAATGTGATCGGTGATGGTCAAGGTTCAACAGAAAGCTGTCAAAAACGACACAAAATAAAAATGTTTTATTGTATATTAATTTTGTATTGTCAACGCCATTTAATGTTGTTATTTTGTGCTCGCTACCGATCAAGTTGCACCGCGAAAATAGCAGAGACAGAAGTGGGGTAGGGGATGTGCGAAGTCTGATTCAGTGCAATACCGGGGCGGATTCCGTTTTGTTTTTGGTTTGTGCAAAACAATTTTATTTATGGCTTTTTTTTTGTACGAATCGATGCGGTTTTGTGATATAAATGTATACATAGATAGATATACAAAAACACAAAGCAAGCAGACAGAACGTTGAAAAAAAAATATTACATTCTTCAAGGTTGGGGTTATATTAAGTAGCGACAAGATCAAGGTGAATTTGACGTCATTTGAAATTATCCAACACAGAGGGAATGCCAAATTCTGGGGGCAAATAGCTTACAAAATGGTTATATTTGTCGACTGTGTTGGCGTCTGGGTCTCGTAGGTATATAGTAATATATGATTGACCCTCTAGCTTTAATTATTGTTCTGTCACACAAATAGACCTCTGAAGATCGCAGACAAGGTGACGCATAGTTAAATACGAGGAAGGCCCTTTTTAACGAGAATGGCAATGTGGTTAATCTTGATTAATTAGTTTTGAATTTTGTATAAATTATATGATATGTGACTTAATAATTGGGAAAAAAATATCTACATGAGTGGTCAAATTCGTGCTTTAGATTTTAAATAAATCTGGGAAATAAGAATTTCGCGGCGAAATTGCACAATTTCGATATTACGAAAAGTGTTCACACAAAATATGTTTTTCTCTTTCTGGCTTATGTAAAGCCATGTATATTATTTTTTGACATTTCGAGGAATAGCCGCATTTTGTTAGCTCTGCTCATTTATTTCATCAGTTTTACTGGAATGACCTGAAATAAAACGTGATTTTAAATCAATTTCCTTGAAATTGCGTTAAAATTGAGGTGTTTTTGTTGATTTAAAAATTGTGTATATGTATGGGAAATTGCGTAATTTCGAAAGTGATTTCGGAAGATTTGCTGAAATTGCGCAATTTCGTTACGTGAGACGTGGGAACATAGTAGCCGAAATTACCTTTTGGACCGTTAATTAATTAATTTCGTTGTTTTTGTATGCCTTCAAGTCAGAGATATACAATATAAATGCTTTATAAATGGAATGCAGCAGGGTCCGTTTTGTCTCCCTGTTTCCTCCTTTTTTTTCATCAACGATTTTAAACTGCAAAACTTCTCAACAGCTGAATTGTTTCACAGGTAGTATTTAATAAACTCATCAAACATCAAATTTCGTTCTTATCTTGACATCATTGCCCGATAGAGATCTAACCGCAGCCTTGTGGAAGCGTCAAAAATTCAATACTGCCTTATGTCATCATTAGAGTGGAACATAATAGTCATAATGCCACTATTCGTGAGTGAAACTTGCACTGAAGAAGCTGAATCAGTTTTTTTTTCAATACGGCAAGAAATGTATGCTTCTATGATTTGGCTATTATTTTTAAAGCGTTCATATAGGATACAACTTGGAAACGAGCTTTAAAACTGATAGGAGATAACACTATAAAGGAACACTTCTATTTGTATTTTTATAAAAAACGTTTCCGGTGAAATAGCCAGTTGTACTTTTCCCCTGAAACTTTTCACCTGTACAACTCGCAATGCAAGGAATGCCCATCATTTTACCCTAAAGCCTAGTTTCAGTGAAGCACAGAGTTTCTATCCTGAACCGCGCAACACGAATGTGAAATAATTAACTTGACTTGATTCGTTCTTCCCGCTTTAAACAAAATTGTTTAGCTTTATTGGATATAAAATGTTAAAATATAATTTAAAAGATTTCATAATGCTATTTTAAAAATGTTTAATTCTAGTTCCTAAAATATTAAAATTAATAAATATTAATACTCCGATAGCAGTAACATATAAAACAATTGGACACCATTGACAACAGTGACATGTTAATAAATGTTCATAGTCTTCCGCACAGTATAAAGCGTGCTGGGCGTCCTCATCTCAATTCATCACTATTCTGCGTATACTTTCAATCAAATTTCATTCACAATATTCTTTTCCTCTTTAACTATATGTATATATATGTGTGATATAGTTCTTATTAAGTAAAGACCAAACATGACATTGTGCATACAAATTGCTGTCACAACAAAAACAATAAAACACATAGTTCAGAAAATTAATTTCCGGAATGTTTGCATATCTATACATATCATGTTTACATTTTTTTTCATTTTGATCACGTAATACTTGTACTAGTCGTACATACCAAACAAATGTTTATTCACTTAAAGCTAAAAACTATAACTCGACGTCATAACATTAGGTAATAAAAAAAAAATTATTTGCTAAAGATAGTTTTTAATTAGGCGTCATTGGAATTTTTGATATTCAAGTTTATGACCTTTGTTAGTTTTTTTATTAAATTAAACCGAAATAGTGCTTGTGTCATTTTAATATCGGGGATCATTTTATTTTAGATAGAAATATAAAGGGGAAGTCAAAAATCAAAATGTATTAAAAATACGAACGATCTATTACGACTGGAAATGTAAATAAATTGCACAACTGGGTCGCATGAACTTGCTCTTGTTGCAGGTTACGTCGGTGCATTTTATTGCAAAAAAAAGGCACTAAACCTTGTCAGGCGCATTTGTAATCAGTCACCTGAAAGATTGAAAACGTCAAAAATATCAATAACATCTATATAAATCTGAGTCCCATCTCAGGGAATATCAAGTATCGAGTCTCGTTGAAACAAAACTGGGCTTACATCTCGCGTCTGTTATTTATGTCACTTTTAAGAAATACATTTGTGGGAGAGGTCGTGGATTCACCGTCTTTTTTTATCAGTCCCCTGGTGAATGCTTACATATAATTTTTATATAAATGTATGTAGGAATATTTTTGTTAGTAGATATTATACAATAGGCTAAGTAAAACCAGAATATATTAGGTATTTATATTTTATTCTTTTAAATTAAACGTTTTTATGTTTTTTATTTAAAAAATAAAAAAAAATTCTTTTAAATTAAACGTTTTTATGTTTTTTATTTAAAAAATAAAAAAAAATTATTTAAAAAATAAAAAAACACTCAGTCCCCTGGGCTCAGTCCCCTGGCAGTTTTATGAAAAAGGTACTATAATTCTATGCAGAGGTCTGAGAAATTTTCAGAAGATGATGCATTTTAACGAGTTTTGCAGAAGGTTTTGCTATCGAAAACGCTGCAGGTTTGCCGGCGTCGTCGCGGCGACATTGTCGCGTTGGTGTAAGCACTCTCATATGCCGCTGTGTAGTCAACATGATATTCCGAAAAAAATTCCCTTGTCGGTGTCGCGTTGGTTTGGGGCCGCCTTAAAACTGATCTTATTTTTTTTTACAGAGTAAAAAAATTAAATAAAAACAACTTTTTCAGAAAATTGTTTTTTTCAAAGTTTTTAATATCTGGGTGATTTTTAAAACGATGGAATTTTAGATGCCACCGACAATAATTTGAAACCCGTGCATTCATTCAATCTGTTTTTTTCTTATAAATATACATCCGTTCGAAAACTATATGCCGAAACAAAATTGGGCAGTTTGTTTTCTTGCTCAAAAATTTCATCAAAGGATCTAATTCTCAGTCCCCTGTCATGTCACTATCCCGTTTTAACATCAAAAAATCATTGCCGTTTTTCTATTTCAGTTCCCTCACTAAAAAAAAAACTTTTCATTTATAATCTTATATAATCTTAAGCAATTCATTCTATAGCGAAAAAAGCCCTAAACTTTGTCCCCCGCATATCTAATCAATGCCCTGAAAGATTGAAAACGTCAAAAATATTGGTAATTTCGAAACCGATCGAATTTCCATTTCAGGGACTATCAAGTAACAAGTCTTCTTAGAACAAATTCGTGTTTGCATATTGCATCTGTTCTGTTTGTTATATCGCTTGAGAAGAAGACATTATTGAGGGAGGTCGTGGATTATCCGTTTTTAGGTTATCAGGGGTCTGGGAAATTTTCAGACAATGATGCATTTTAACGGGTTTTGCCAAGGGATTTGCTATGCAATCTTAAATCCAACATAACTTTTTAACGGTGATATTGAAGTCCCTGACCACCTTTTTTTTAAATTGCCATCAAGTTGTTTTTTTTTTATTTTTTTTACTGGCCACTTTCAATAATGTTAGAGGACATTCTAACATATAACTAGAACTAATTTGTACGACTTAAAGCTTCCAAAAATGTGCTGACTCAATTATGAGCATTTTAGTCCACTTTTTGTAGAATTACACGTCAGTAAATATAATCAGTATCACAAAAGTATACTGTTTTATAGATAGCAGGTACCGTTAATAAGCTTTTTGGGAACAAAAAATTCAGTTGAAAAACATCACTGCTGGAAAAAAAAATAAATTATATAATTTTTTTTACCAAAATTGATATTTATAGAAAATTGATAGAATAGAATTTAAAAAAAAAACAACTTTTCAAAAAATACTTTTTTCCAAAACTTTTAATTGTACTTTTAATCGGGCTTAGTTGAATTTTCACAATAATAAATTTCGTCAAAATCAGTGCTGTATCAAAAATTACGTTTCTATGGTAGACACGGTTAACAAGCTTCTTCGAAAAAAAAATTCCTTGTGAAAAACATCACCGTTGCCAGAAATTCATATAAAATTTTACAAAAATTGATTTTTTTTTCGAGAACAATGCAATAATTAAATTAAAAAAAAATCTCGGCGGCGGCTAACTAAAATTACGCCACATGAACTTTCACAAAAAAAATTTTTTTTTTAAATTTCATTCAAGCATTTGGCTTTTTTTCCTGTGAAAAATGCCCAAAAAGTTTAGCACAAATGCCGTAAATTTTGGCTGCTTTTGCAATAAATTAGTTTTTATTTTACGAATATTGAAAAAAGGCCTTATTTTTTTTTTTTTTTTTAAAGGCTGAAAATAAGTTTTTGACTTATTTTAAAAACCAGAGATTGAAATACTCTGTGTAGTTGGAAAAAGTTTTTGTACGCGAACGCGCACCCTCGCACCGTTGACCTTACCCACACAGTGCAGTAAAATTTTTAAACCTATTTTTTTTGGGCTTTTTTTCCAAACACTTTTTGGAAAAATTTCATATGGCGTGATTTCAAGTAACCTCTGGCATATTACCCTAAAAACACTATTCACCAAATTTGAAGAAAATCGTCCAAGAATTTAGCGTCGTAATATCGAATCCAGTCGTCTGATTAAATTTGTGTGTGTGTCGACTGTTATTTCATGGTTTTCGGCTCAGAAGTATTCTTGCATGCACACGCAAATTGCAAAGGATGATTAAGATTATGGGGGTCCTCCCAGACGTTTTAAGTGGCGCCAGACAGACACTTTCCAAAATTGGCAAAAAATCAGAGGTATAAAAATTTACCTAATTCACACGCTGAAAAATCAGGAAAAATCCCCTCAATTTAAATATGTGAGTGGTTGACGATGGCGTAAAGAAACAACCAATATTTATTTTATTTTTGAAGTATAACCATACAAATGATATACGAAAATAACAGGAAAAATCTTCTCACATAACCTTTTTTAAATGATTGTTTTTAAAAAAAAATTAAAATACGGATGAATTTAACATAAATCAACTAAACAACATCTTAATTTTCTGTTTAAAAATAAAACACCCAAAGCTTAAACTATTTTATGTTTAAATAAACCTTCATTAAAATAAAAAAAACACACCCTCACATAGTTTCCTTTAGCATTATTTTGTTTAATCAAAATTTGAAAGGCCAATGTTATAGGCGTTCAATTTCTATTAATATGGCATGGCATATGTTTGTACTTCAAATGTGTTCTTCAGTGTTTTATTTTTAAATTTTCAATAAATAGACCTTCAATTTGTCGCTCGATATAATATGTTTTCCGCTATTGATCTTGATCAACTTTGTATATATTGGATAAACTTCAGGGTGCTTCAAGTATCTACGTATTCATTTTATTTTTTACTGAAACGAAAATTCATCAAATTCAAACAATAAATCTGTGAAACTTAGTACGACATAGTTTTCAGTTTTTTTTTTAGAGAGAGATGTGTTCTTGACCCACTTTACCTTTGTTTTTAGAGATTTTGTGTTCCCTCTGTTTGCAACAAATGGTCTTCTACTCCCCTTTCACACCACACTATTCACAAAGCCCACAAAATTTTAACCATGGGATATTTTTTTTTTTTCGAATACCATTTTGACTTTGTCTGGCTTTTGGATCCTTGTTATATGTAGATTCAAATTGAAGGCAAAAAAAAATTAAATTCAATGTCATCATATTATTAATAAAGAGCCGAAACCACAAAATAAACCAAACCATTCCAGACATTCGTTCCAGGAATTTGCCCAAATGATTCAAATTAAAAGTATGTGAGAACGAAAATCATATCATCACCTTTGACAGTCGAAGCCGAAAGCACTTAGTTCATCATATTCATAATTTTAAAGCTAGAAACACGACTCTGTTGTAATCAAGAACAATATTATGATGAAGGCGATATGATGTGGTGGTTTATGGATGCGCTGCTGTGGTTGCGTCTGTGATACCAAAAACGACTCAACGCCTCACCCTCACCGCCGCCGCCAATATGATATGATGATGATAATAATGACGACGATGAGACGTATGGCCCAGAATAAATTAGTGAATGACTCCTCCCGTTTGATTTACTGGCATTTTGGGAGTCATGGTCATGGTCGTTCAAGGTAAAATTACTGATAATAAATTAAAAGAAACAAAAAAAAAAAATCCGTCTGAGTGGGGATTGTTTTGTTAAATTTTGGTTTTAGTAATACAAAAATAGCAAAAAATTTAAATGCGTTTTGACTTGGAAAATTTGTGTTTTTGTGGACTGCGGTTTTTGTTGGACTTGGAGTTAAGAAATCCACATTAAATAAAAACAATTATTTTATATATTAATATGTTTCATCATGCGGAATATATCGTGAACAAATATTTGGATTAATAGATACATTTGGTGGCATGCGTATCTTTCAAGCAAGATCTTCAGTCTCCACATTTCTGCACCACATATAAAAGGAGTGAGAATATCAGGTTTTCACATGATTTACATGTTTAGTTTTTTTGATTTATTACACAATTGTTTTCTTAAGATCCAGGAGGATTCACTTTTTTATCAGTGATATTAGTTACTATTATGATCCGTTTCGAATAGTTCGTTCAGTCAAGCGGTGGCATTTTCGTTTAATTAATCTAAGTTTTCTCTTTTTCCAGTGTCTAACATTGATCGCAATGTTACGCGTATTGATATCCAAAGAAGTTCACAGAAAGACATCATCTGAGTGGAGAGAATTCAACATTGAGAGACTAAAATGCTAAGACAGCACAAACTTATGCCGACCGAGTATTCCTAGAACTTGCGAGAAACCCCACGACTGGATATAACCTTGAGGACCACTGCCAGCAATGTCAACAAGCTATTAAAAACGCTGCATACTTACTTACTTACTTACTTACGGTGGCGCTACAGTCTGGGCTATACCAGTGCATCAACCAACAAGCTTCTTCCAGCCGGCTCGGTTTCCAGCTAGCTGCCTCCAGTTTCGCACACCAAGTTGGTTAAGGTCCTCTTCTACCTGTGTGCCTCATCTGCTATGCTGTCCTCCTATATTGCACCGTCCCACGTGGTTGGATTCTAAGATCATCCAGACCGGAGCATTGGTGTCAATTTGCTCAATGTGACCGAGCCACCTTAGTCGTTGTTATACCTTCTTCTCCATTCCCCATTTATGCAGATAGGACCATAGATCACACGGAGAATTTTTCTCCACCTTAAGTAATGTCCAAGCTTCTGCACCGTAAATATAGCTGTCTATGGTGACGTTTTGTGTAAGACGTCGGTGTTGGGTGTCTTTTCTTGTTGGTTTTGTCCTATCTTCCTGGCTTCCTTCTCAATGCGCACGAAAACACCACCGACATCACGCTTTGTTCTTCCCATTGTGTCAATATCGTCGGCGTACGCAAGTAATTGAGAGTTTTGCACTATTCTTTCAAGGATGATGTTAAAGAAGTCACATGACAGCGCATCGCCTTGTCTAAATCTTTTTTTGACATCAAAGGTATCGGTGAGGTTATACCGACTTTGATGGAGCAGCGTGAATTCTCCATCGATATCCTGCACAAACGGACGAGTTTGGTAGGGATGCCAAAACTAGACATTGCTATGTATAGTTTGTCTCTATAAATACTGTCATAAGCGGCCTTGAAATCGATGAAAAGATGGTGGGTATCAATTTCAAATTCCTGGGTTTTTTTCCAAGATCTGCCGTAGTGGGAATATTTGAAATCAGTATTGGGCTTTCCTGGTCTAAAGCCACACTGATATGGACCAATCAAGTTGTTGATGAATGGCTAAAGCGCTGCACCATCAGATATCCTTGGACTGTAGCAAACACCTCCGAGGAATCATTGGTTTGACTCTGAGTGTGAACTGCCAAACGAAACAAGAACAGAATCCTACAGGACGTGGCTACAAAGAAAAGCATGAGCGACTCACAAGCGATAATGTAGACAGAAGAAAGGATAAAAAACGCCTGCTAGTGATAAAAACTTTGTACATTCGGAGACAGTTAGATGTTTTTCTTTTTAAGCTCGGAGCAGTACCCTGAGCTGTCAAAAACAGATCTGTGTTTCTTTTTTAGCTCTGAGCACTCAGAGTGCTCAACTTGTGTTCCTTTTTTTCGATCAGAGCTTGCTCGGAGCGCGCTCTATGAGCTCAAGATAAAATGAGGGAGTAGACCAAGCACGAAATAGAGCACAACCAACTTCATGTATAGTTTTCATGTTATTTGACAGATTGTGAGTTAATTTTTACTGATGTGACAGTAAAGTGCTCAAGTGTCTTTCATAATTAAATCAGAGCATTCGGAGCGTACTCTGCTTTTACTCGACAAGCTCAGGATCTACTCCGTGCTTTGGTCAGAGCTAAAAAAGAAAAACGCCTAGTAAAGCGTCTTGCATAGAAGTCTCAAAAATGATATATAGGACGCTAAAACCAAAATGGATGTAAAATGAAAGTGTATCAAATTTCATTCATTGGAAAATGAAGTGACGTAGAGGTGTAAAAATTCAATTTGGTATGTGGACAGTGAAGCTGTTAGTAAAGAAAAGCCCTTATATTATATTTTGTTGAAAAATATTTGATGGAAAAAATACATTTTGTCAAAATAAAACATAACAGATATCTGCGTATGTATAAAGAAATAATGTTCTGATTCAAAATTCGAAACAATAATTTTTTATAAAAAGTTATGATAGGAAAAAATTTGACTTAAAAAATCAGAATGCAAAGATCTGATTATTAAAAAAAATGAAAACGTTACAAAAGATTAAAAGCAATTTAACTTCAGTATCTAGTAGTTTTTTATGATTCTATTTTGAAAATTAAGAAGATAAGAATTAATTAAAAGCAAAGATGAGTCCTTTCAGTTACTCATCTTTTATCTTTTAAAATGAATATTTTGTAAACATCTTTGATGAATCATCATAGATTTTTTATTCTTATCGTTCAAAGAGAACGGCATTGAACTTCATTCTGTTCATCGACGTGTTTGCTTGAAAGATTCGCTCAGATCAATAACCATTTAATAAAGCAAATCCAATGATCGTTATAAAATTATTTTTAACTCGAGCTACAAGCACTTTGTCATTTCCTCTGGGATATTCATATGAGATAAAGGAAGGCATGATGCCTGTCGTGGTGTGGAATATGAGCGATTACTCCGTTAACCCCACCACCTACAACTTGTACAATATTACTTACAATATAAACTCTCATATCTTCATTTATATATGAAAATTTAATTGAACTCCTTAAGTGGTCGACTGGTAATTGATTAATAACAAAAGAAAGTGCAGAGAGTCAATAAAAATAAATCCAGAGAATAAAAAGAAAAATTCAAAAAACAAAGAATGAAAAGGAAAAAAAACTGCATTTGAGAATACCAAAAATCTTTGGCTTGAAAAAAAAAAAATAAATACACCAGTGGTCGCACAATATTACTCGTAGATATATGTTTGCCCAAATGAATTTTGAGCTTAAGAAAATATTAAAAACAAAATGTCGTCCATTTTGTCGAGTAAACTCACAGTACACATATTAAAGGTAATATACTGCGCAGGTTGTCAAAAATCGAATGACATATGAAAAAAAAGAAAAACATTTGATGACCCTAGATTCGACTCTACTTATACAAAGTCTATAACCAATATGTCATTTTTTTAATTATCAATTTGAATTTCCTTATCCTGTTATTTGTTGTTTTCTGTCACAGGAACATAATTTTCTTACAAATCAAGATATTAGTGCTTTAAACGAATTGTTTGGAAATTTTTTAAGACACGATCATTTTAGTATAAATTAAGGTGCTTAACTATTTAATAAGAAATGAGTGAAGAAATAATGAAAGTCTTTATTATTGATCAAAAATATAAATTTGATCACAAAGATTTGTCGGTTTTTAATTTGTGTACATGAGAAAAATTCTTTTTTATTCAATTCTTTACGCAAAACTGTTTGATAACAAAAATTTATTAAATTTTTCTGGATTTGTGCGTGGCTGAAGTGTCACTTTACTTAAGTGACAGCGCATTCCCAGTGACAGCGGGTTTCCATTTTTGACATATGCACGAACTTGAACAAAAATGGAAACTCGGAGTATATTACCTTTAATATGTGTACTGTGGAGTAAACTAGCTCTTTATTAATTATAATAATAATGAAAATCAGAAAATATAAAAATGGGCTTGAATGTAACATCATATTTGTTTGAAAGGTATGATTAAACGGGTTTTTGACCAGAACATTTATATATTGTCTTGTGTAAATGCTTGATCTTAACGCCATACAAAATTTAAACGAAATTAGTGCAGTCGGTATCAATTTTCGTTATAGTATTTTTTCGCTTAACGATATTGCATCGTTTACGATTATTTTATTATAACTCTAATTTAGGTAGCTACTCTTTAAAAATCGAATTTCGAAAAATATTTAATTAGTATATTTTTCAAATATCAACACAGTTTTCAAAATCGGACTTCTCGATTTTGAGATTAGCCCGAGCATTAAAACCAAAAAAGTCACATTTCTAATTTAATAATTTATGCAAAACTTCGCCTCCGCGAAAGATTACAAATAACAAATATTTATTTACCAATAATATTTTCATCAAATGTAACGTGCAAAGTGATGGTACATTAGTCACATATTGTTCACTTGACATATAATCTGATTAGAAGATTTTTGTTGATTCCATTTTCGATTATTTGTGGAGTTTAATCTAAGTTATCCACAAACGTTAAGTCTCTTGTCAAAACTGAAATAAAAGGAGTATGCAGTGCAAACTGTTATCAGCCTGCAATAAACTGGACACTTTTTGATTTGACAAGTTCTTACAAACTCAATTTTGACATTTTTGTAATATTCGGTGCGAACTGTCATCAAAGACACTAAATAAGACATTTTATAGTTTGACAGATTCTTAAAAATCAAATTTTGACATTTGAAAATTCAGTGTAAAGTATCTTTAGCAAACAATAAATGGGTGCGTTCAATAAAATTAAGAACATAAGTTAAGTCGAAGTCAGACCATTGAAAGTGAGTTGTCTTAAGTGTCATGCCTGTTTTATTTATGCTCAAACTTTTCTATTACTAACCAGCTATATCTTCTTTTAAAAGCCACTGGATTTTTTGTATGACAATGGTAGAATGGGAGAATTAACTTCTCCTTAAACTTTAGGAGACGAACTTTAAGGACGGTAATATATCTTTTAGAAGTGATTTGCTAAACTTCTACCAAAATTATCTTAATACTATTTACTAAAAGTATGCCATTATTTTCTTTTTCTCTGCCTCAATTCCACTTTGTTCTTAATTATATATATGTATAACAATTGTATTTTTGTATTTCTGAAAACAAAAATAAAGAAATATAGATTTAACTATTTGCAACCGCACCACATAACAACAAACAACAAACGTGTTGTTGACGTTCCCCCATCAGACCACCTATAGATTTTTCAGTGCGAAAATTCACCACTAATTTCTTGACTGAATTTCAGCTAAATTTCAACTAACTTCTTATGGGGTCTGACCAATCAGAGCTTGTTGACTATCTTTAAGTCGAGTGATTGAACGCACCTAATTTCCCACTATATAGTTTGACAGATTCTAACAAGTCCAATTTTGACATTTGCAAAGTTTTTACAATGTGAACTGTCAAAAATAAAAAAATTGACATTTTGTAGTTTGACATAAATTATTATTAAATAAAATAATTAAAATTTTTTTTAAACCACAAAGACTGCAAAGTACCTATGTGATAAGTAGTGGAGAAGTTTTTGGAGGCAGATGCATGTACATAAATACTCTGGCTTCATTTAAAATCGTAACACAATTCTTAACTTTTAATGGAACTTTTAACTTACCCTTATAGTAGATATAGCTAATATAGCTGCATGTTAAAAATGGTGTATACATTCCCAGACGTCCTCTGATTTAATTTATCCCTCAAATGAAAGAATAAATACAAAATCTGAAGAATATGCAGAGGAGTCATTGAGTCATAATACAGACTTCTCCAATGATGACCTTGATGACTTTGTGGTACTTATTTTTCATTTTAAGTACATCGTTGCCTTTTGTTTAGTGCTGTTTTGCTTGACCTTGTTCATTGCAATAATTCGATGGAAGTTGTCATGAGAAGCGTAGTAAGATTTTGCGATGTTCAAGAGAGAGAGGCGACAATGTTACAAATTACAAAGTAAAAAAAAAGTTTTCGAAGGTTCCTCTATTGAAATAAAGTTTAATGCTGGAAGATATTTTTTGAAAGTGTCTAAAAACTATAACTTTACTCAGGATAAAGTTGAGGGTAACCATAAGAATTTTATTTTGTGTAAATACTCAGCCGGGCGCCATTTATGTCATTTTATCGAAGTAACTTAATATTTAAAAATAAATCCATTTCAAATAAAATATGAAAACCTAGTTAACTACGAAGTTCACATCAAAATGTCATTGACAATCCCAGATACATGGTTCAGCCAACGTTGTCTGTTAGTGATGTGCAATTTAGTCCCAACATGTACATATATCTATATACTAGGTTGCACTTTGCATATGACTTGTTCCTTGTTTTTCGTATACCACCATCATCAATAGCTAAAAATAGAATTAAAGTGTAGAGAGAGCTTTTATATCAAGGCGAAGGTTGACACGAGCCCGTTTATTGCCACCACACCTACTCACAGTTCAAGTGCAAGGGTTGTCAATGTTCCATAATAAAGTTATGCTATATATACCTATATTATTTTATTACTTTACCTCACTATTACATGCAATAGAAGGCCATATACTAACACAACATTGAATTCAATCAGCCGCACGAGCATCGTCCTTTAGTACAATTTGCCGACGTAGTAAATATATTTCAGCAAGGGATTGTTACAGAGCAGGATGAGGAGCAGGAGGGAATAGATAATAGAGCCTTGTGTGTGCGTTTCACATCAATGACAAATAAACAGTATTGTCTATCCGACGAACGACGGCGATGAGTTTATAAAAAAAATGCTATTCAAGGACAATAATTGAATCTCAAACAAATATGATAGGCAAGGATATTCCACCCACCAGTTATTCATACATATATTTATATAAGTATGCACCTATACAGATTTTGACTATGCGAAGTTGTATTGTAATTGTAAGATCAAAACGCGTTTGTGTTGCATTATATACACAAAAGACCTGGTATTATCTTCAATTATTCTCTTTAGTTGCTCAATAGGGCATGTTTTGCTGGGTAGAGTACGATAAGTTGGGCGCCAAAAATTGATAACTGTTTTTTTTGCAGAACAGTTCAATACAAAAATTTTTTACTATGGGAGGGGGCTCTTTCTCGCCCCGTTTAAGAGTTAGGGGTAATTTAAAAAAAAACACACTTAATATGAAAAAAAAAATATATATCTTAAAGAACAACGGCTACATTTACAATGCAGTACTCCTGCACCTTTGACAGATTGAAAACTGTTGTTTAATCCTAAATTTAAATTAAATTATTTATGTCAATAGTTTTTGAAAAATTCGCATCAAACCTCAAAATTTTGTAAAAAAAAAAAACTTTTTCTGTTTTTTTTTTCAAAACTGTAACACGAAAATTCGTGGTATTTATGAAGATCTCAATTTGAGGATTACTTTATTTTAAGTGCTGCCATTGTTTTTAGTACTTTTTTTTATTTAAAGTGTTTTTTTTTTCTTAAATTGAAATTCTTATTTTTGTTTTAGCCCGGCTATAATAGGTACCACCTTCACAACGGTTTTAGTTTTTCAAAATGTTCTTGAAAACGACTTTAACGATTTTGATAAAACTTTTTGTCCATAAATTGAGAACGGCATAACCGATTTCATTTAAATTTAGTATGGCATAGTTAAGTATATTATTAAATTAACGTTTAATAATAACTATCATACAACTTAATCTAACGTTTATGCCATTTTCTGATATTTCCCTCCTTGTAACATGCCATTGTTTTCAATAGATTGATAGATAAATCTTCTTATTTTTTTAGTTAACAATTTATTTTTAATTACAATTTTTTAATTAAACTTTACTTAATAAATAAAAAAGATATATTTAATGATATTTTTATTTAAAAATAGTGTTATTGTCACTTTGACTTAATTTAATAGAAAATTCGGGTGTAGATTTAACAGTAATAATATTCAACACTATTCTGCTATTCGATTCGATCGAATCCCTTGATTCACTCATTTGGTCACTATTTATTTTCAAAAGTTTTCTATCTTTTGAGTTCAAAGCTTGACCAATACATATTTGTTTTAAAAATTCTTAAGAGAATTTATTTGTTTAAATTTATTTTTGATCAAAGTTTCTGGAATAATCCTTTTTATCGTCGGAACAAATACTTACATTAACTTTTAACAGAACAGGACTGAATATTTGGCACAAAAGTCTCGACAGAACTAAGTCACTGTAAAACCAACTAACACTCTTAAACAATTCCTTTGGCACTAAGACTGTATTTGATCCCAGACCTAAAACTTGCCCTGAAAGTCAGACACACTATCAGCTATATGGTAGTGATAAGGGATTCAATTTATCTCCTTTTTTTCTAAGTTATATCTCAAAATTCCTGAAATGTTTTCATTTCTCTCAATTAGTTATGATTAATTAAATAAAAATTAATTTTAATTAATATAAAATACACTTAAACAAAAATTGCTTCTTATATTCATAGTATACATTTTTTAAAGACAGATTTTGATAAAAATCAGTTAAGCCTTCATATAATAATTAAAATAATGTAGGTACTTATATTGTTTGTAAAAGGTATGGCTTAAAATTTTTCTAAGAAATTTTATGTTAGAATATAACTTACATTCAAATATGTCTTTAAATTTTGTGTCGTTTTTTAAGGCTATAAACTTCAAACGCAATACTAATCACATTTGCCAACCTTCCAGGTATAGTTGAATCTTCAAAGCTATTAATTTGTATTATTGTGATTAACATTATCCTTGTTACGCTGTTAGATTGGTACAACAAATATGTATAGATACATTTTTTGTTCATCCCCTTCAGGGACACCAAATATACATAAATATATATGTATAAAAAAAAAACAAATAAAAAAGCCACCCGAAGGACACCCACTCCCAGACATATCTATACACCTCATTTCTATTGGTGCTTCTACAACATGCCTTTGGTTGTTCTTTAAGTACTTAAGCTCGTAGAAACCGGCATCGGCAAAAACGAAGAGCAAGCGGTGCATCATCAAAAAAAAAACAACAAGAACAAAGTGGAAAATAAAAAAGAAGAAACAAAAAAAAAATGGTGGTACAATTTAGCCTTACCCTCCATTTTTGTGTTGATTTGGCCAAGGTTAAGCCGCATCAAAAAAATTGTTTTTGCGTCATTCGTGTTGTGTTTCTGCTTGCCTTTCCTAACTTGCCGACTGTATTTGCCGGCTTGGCATTCAAGTAAGGACAAGGACACAAACTCGCTGACTTGTATAAATTCTTTGAGCTTTTAAACTCCTCCACGAGCCGGCTTTCAGTCAAAATGGTAAAGGTATGATGGAAAATGAGATGATTTAACCTTAAATCTCTGATTTGGATGGCTATATGATTAGATTTTGAAAAAAAAAAAGATTTTTTCCAATCAATGTCAAATCGGATTGGTGAACATTCAAAGTGCTAAGTGTTGATTGTCCTTCGAGTGTCCTTTTTTATATCCAAAAATACCTTCTCGGAAAATGAGTTTAGAGGAAGGTGCGATGGAAAAGAATCAAACTTGCAGGCAATAATTATTTACACTAGTCGTAGATTTGAAGGATTCTACCGCCCATCCAAAGCACACATAAACAAAAAACAAAGCCAACAGAAAATAAGGAGAAGCCATTAAAAAAGTAAAATAAAATTCTCAACTCAAATCCTCGTTTCTCTAGCCTTGAACTTAACCAAGCTTCAAGTTTGTGTCCTTGCCCGGTCTTCAAGTACATATCGTCCGGTTGCCTATACGAATCTGCTTACCCGTTCGAGGTCCCGTTGTTGCTTTTCTCTATTGTTATTTTTTCAGTGTGTAAATGTTTGTCCTGTGGAAGTAAGTGTAGATGAAAGATATCATGCGATTGTAGGTATATATATAGGGTTACTATGGAATGAGGTGGCAGTTTGGTGGACAGATATTGAGTTTCAATTGAAGGTTGTTCGCCATAATCGAAAAAATTCCAGCGTAGGCGGCAAACGGACTTTCTCTCTCTCCCTGACTCTTTTGTATGAAAGAGTAAAAAGAGTGTTTGGAAAATTTCGAAATTTATTCTATCGATCTACCTTTTCCTGGGACGTTAATTAGTTAACATTTTCCCTTTAAATTGAATTACGAAGTAAGTATAACTGTTGCATACCAGGAAGAGAATTCAAAAGCCCCTTTTTAGGGAGAGAGAGAGAAGCTGAAATCTCTTCCTCCTTATGAGCTTTTCAAACATAATACATAATAATGTATCTGTATCTCTATCTATCCTTCTCCAGAGGGAGGAGAACTCTTTGAAAGCAAGCCGGAATTTCGCAAAGAATCTGAAAAAAAAACTTTGTCCGGGGTTTGTTGACGTTTGCCATTGAACAGGGCCGACTTTACTCTTGCCATCGTCGTATCGTAGGTGGTACGTGGATATGTCAGACTAAATAAGTGGGAGACTTATATCATCCCCCACAGTGACTTGATATTGAGTGTGTATATCTATACATATATTGTGACCAGTAATGGTTTGAGGCGCGTTGCCGGGAGTTTTCCATTTACAATTTTCAGTTTTCAGCCACCCAGGAACAGTAAGGTATAATGTGCGTCATTATCGTGTTGAATCTTGTTATGAAATAGTTTTTCTTCTTATTATACTTTCGATTATGGCAATCAAATGTCGTCTCAGAAAATGTCAATTATATGGACCATATAATATATTATATATGTATGTTTTGGAAATATGTATAATTTGTGTCCTAAGAGATTTATATTTTATAAACTAAGTACGCATCTTATAAATGGAAGAAAAATGGTGGTACTTTGTTATTTTGTTAATTATTTTTCAATATCATTCGATAGACAATCGCGCCTTGCACTAAAAAAATGAAGAGTTCCGAAAACCTACTCGCAGATTTCCATGTACATTCAAGTGATACCCAATCGATGACATCGATGCACACCAATTCTTGTTAATTTTCGACAAATTGTAAAACGGAATTCGTCATTTAAGTCTAAATTATTACTACGTAGTTTGCAAGTTAATATCTTTTTTTGTTGTTTTAATGGAGGGAGTTTTTGAGGAATAGCCGACATGTTTATTTCAAACTTAGGTACTAAGCCAAATATTTGTTTTTTTTAACGTACGCTTTTACGAGAGAACAATTTTTATCAAGTATAAAGTCAAAGGATTTTAAAAAAAATTAGTCCAGTCAATAAAGGGGTTGTAGAGTGCGTGAGCAGGGACCTAAGCCATTCCTTCGGAATATTGTTTAAGGTACTTAAGTACATACCAAAAGTACTGACATCTGGGAGGTAAGCCATAGGAGGGAGAGGGGTATAAAGATCCCCTTTTTGGGACTTACGCTTATACCACAAAATGGTACGTCGTAGGGAAAAAATCTCTGAGAATACATTAAAGCCCATACAATTTTCTAAGAGTTATGTCCTAATCATTTTTTTCAATTCTCAATCATTCCCGAGCATGCACGCATCGCAAAAAAGGCAAATTACAAAAAATTGTGTTTTTCCCATTTTGTTCATCAATTATTCCGTCATATTTTCCAAACTGTTAATCTGACAAAAAAATTCATTGGAGTGGTATAAGCGTAAGTCCCAAAAAGGGGTTTCCTTAGACCTCTCCCCCTCCTCCGGCTCACCACCCAGATGTCAGAACTTTTGGTATGTTAACTACTTAAATACCCTGAACAATATTCCGAAGGAATGGCTTAGGTAAATGCTCAAGCACTCTACACCTCCTTTTAAGCTAACTATTGACTGGGCTATATATTATTATTTATAATTTTTTTATAGCAGAGATATCTGAACATTAAATTTCGTCGAGATCGCTAAATATGTTTAAGAGATAATTGACATAAAAAAAAACAGTTCTATGACAGGTCCCCTTAAAGCTTTTTCCATTTTTTTACAGATCAAATACCATACCGTTGGCAACAAATTATTCCATATGAAATTTCATCAAAATCTATTGTATTTTTTCGAGGAAAATTGGAATTTCAATGTATAGATATATGGCAAGTTTATTTTTAAACCAAGGATATAAATTAAAAAAAAAAATGGCCGGACATACATGTAAGTTTACTAAAAAACAATGGCTCAGACACAAAAAAAAAGCGACGGAAAAAGACCAACAGTTATGGTATTGACGTTGTGTTTTAATTGGTCATGCTAAAATACCACGCTTAAAAAATACGTCTAACTGAACACCGCTTATCTAGATGAAATACTGGCCTGCCACTGCCCTGGTGCTGGTTTCTTTCACCTTAGAAAAAAAAAGTCCAATGATGAGGGTACGATGAAACCATGAAACTATAACAGACTACAAATATTGTAAATGTAAGATGAGTAATTGGTAAACCCTTAAATATGTGTATCACAATGGGTCTACCTCTACAACTACATTGACCTTGACCTACGCGATTTACAGTTGAGCTAATGTCACTTTTCTGGCAACCCGAAAACCTAACTTTACCTAACCGCCACATTTCCCCAGAGTCCATTTACACGTATATTGAATTTTACCATGTTGTCAAAAGAAAAAATTGACAGCTCACACTTCACAAATGATAGATTGAAATATGAATCGCTCTTTTTAACTGTCAAACTGCAAACAGTATTTTGTAAATAGTTCTAAAAGGCACTCTTTTTTTCTACGAAATTTGAGATTTCCGTGACTCAAAAGTTTAATAATACACTATTCACAATTTTTGAGCATAAAAAAAAAATAAATAAAAATAAATAAATTTAGTGACACTGACAGCTCTAAAGAACCAAGGCCTGGTGACTTACAACTCTAAACCAATACTTTTCTGTACGTTATTAGTTCTACAGGATTGGAGGGGACCTACAATTTTACGTCGAACGACTAAGGTGAGATGCATTTTTCATGACAATGATACTCTTGGCGGATTTGTCACTTCCTAGCAAAAGGCAGTGCCCCTAAGAAAACAAGGTGTTCTCAAAGCTAATAAGGTGTCCGACACACTAACCACTACGCCACGGGACACTACAATTTTTGGGCATAAATTATTAAATTACCGCTCTTGTTTTCAATCAATTTGATAAAAACAAATTTCAGCTGTCATCCGTGAACATGCTTATTTTGACACTGCTGTGCGAACGAGAAAGAGATATATCGTTGTTACTTCTAAAAAAAAAAACATATTCTCTGAAAGGAAAAGAAACATTTTGAGGGTATCGCCATTGCGGGTATATTAGTCGACCATAAATTGGGTGTCATAATTGACAGTTGACAGATACCTTGAAAACATATCCTTAAAATTATTCATAACATCAGTTTTCATTAGATTTGTTCCCTTTAATATATTTTAACCTGCAATAATAGAATTCAACAATAAGTGAAAAAAAAAAAATATATACAGAAGATTATTTGTATTTTATAGTTAAAAAAAAATAATTTTATCAAGAAGATTTTGACACATAGCTAATACTAACGATACTAACTTTTATCTTAACGAATGTATACCTAGCGTTTTATTGATACCTACGTGTTGAATTTTTTATAAGGTTTATTTGTTAATCTACTAGAATTGCAAAAAAAAAAATATTGTGCACTAGAGTTGTGAGTATTGAGAATAAATTTCGTTCATATTTGCATAGTATTGTTTTCTCTCATGACTCAGTAATTGCATTTGAACTAAACGACCAAAAACAAAATGTGAAACGACTCATCCATCCTTGAATTTCACTGTCTGTCTGTGAGAACTACAAACCACTCAATGTCATTTCACACCGTGGCCGTCTCGTATATTCTTCCTAAACTATCCTTGAACTCCCCGAAACATTTCATGTAAGTATTCATATTTCTCTTATAGGTTGCGGTTGCGCTTATGTTCCCATAAAATGTGAAATGTGGGAGTGATACACTATATTGTTAAATGGTTGTAAACAAAGAAAATATATACCTACACATCAACAAAAATGCTGAGAACAAAATCATAAACAGTAAGACGATGCCTTTGTTGACATAAATTTATATGGGATCTTCAACTAATCTTAATATATGGATTTGTCATAACTTCGTAGAAATTCTAATCCCTTTTTATTTTTTCTTAAGAAATGAGTGGGTTGAACTGTACATTGTATCCAATAACATTAAACAGTACTATTGAAATGATCCAGTAGCATGATGTTTGGTTTCATTAGATAAAATGCAATGTAAGGTTTCTTGAATTAAAACAGGACACATACACATACAGTTACTAAGCCCCGTGAGAGAGAACTGATAATAAACTTATCCAATCTCCCAAGGTTAAACACATATGTACATTAACAGATTTATGTATTTGCAATAAACAATTTCGAAAGAAAAATTTCAATGAAAGAGTTTCAAAAGAGTTTGTCTTTGGGAAAGTATTTAAAATATTTGAAATAGTATACGTTTTTTTTTTTTTTAAGCTATCCGTACTCCGTAGTAAAGTACATATAAGATTTTCCATACAAATATTCCACAGCAGATCACTCCCACTCCCGATAAAAGCAAAACTCAAATCTCTATCTCTAAGAATTTTATTCGAGTATCGAATAAAATTTTTCGTGCGTTACGTATTTCGTCTTTCTGGCAGGTACGTACTATGGTGATTAGACGGTTTGTTGTTATTTGCCCAATTGACGTGCTAGATATGGACCGCTAGTCGGTTGAAATTTTCATACAAACGAAGAAAAAAACATGTTCTACCTAAAAGCGGTCTAAAACCGCCATCATCTAGTAGTGTTAAATACGTGTACTAATTTTGCCATACAATTTAAATAAAAACTATGGCATATGTATGTAAGTTAATCAATAACATGTGGACGTGGAGTGAATTTGTTTTGTAAAATAAAAGTAGTTTCATACAAATTTTCACCAAAATATATGATAATTAAATAATTAATTAAAATAAACATAGCACTGCTGCACAGATTCCCCGCTAGTAGTTGATGGCGCTCCTAGTTATGTTAGAACACGCTTGAAGTTGGCTACTGGCGGTATATATCTATAATACGTCAATGATTTGCCCGTTTCCATTCGTTATTTTGACGCCAGAGCCCAGAAAGCGAAGTTTGACGCCGGAAAGCGAAGTTATGGTAGTTTTTTTGCTGAAAAAGAAACAAATATTATTTTTAAATATCATTGCTAACAGTTTCTTTTCAATTGTTTTTCACATCTACAAGAAAATAATATCAAAACAGTTGCAATATTTAATATTCTAAATAATTCAATTTTGCTTTCCGGCGTCAAACAAGAAACGTCAACGTTCAACCAAAAAAAGTCTTAACATTTTAATACGTGCTTTCGTTATACTTTTCATTCCTCCTTCGTTTCTACACCTCTCGTATTACGAAACGTACCGAAAATGGACGGGTCTTAAGGCCTAACTATAATAGTGGAAAGCAAAAGGAAGCTTATGTCATAATTCTAAGTCAAGTTTCCTTAAGTGCCGTCAATTCATTGAGTCGACCATAACACGGTGTCTCCACGAGCAAGATTTCATAGATTACCATCTGTCACTTTCCATAGAAAGAAAGATTGCTAGAATGCTATAAAATGTATGGTGGGCATTTGATAGCTTACTATTTCATACTATTTCAGTCCAATTACAAAGAAAACAGAAAATTCAATATGAAATTGACAGCTCATAGAATACTATCTATAGCATGCTATAAGCTGAGCAATATATTGCAAGAAATCATTATTTATCTTCGTTGGTATAAAGATTGAATCTGCAAAACCTGTATCCGATATTCCGATGTTCATAAGGTGGCAGATTATAAGGATCGGCCCGGAAGACCTTTAAGAGCAAAGCGAATAAACTTATGCTGCACTGATTCAATACGTTTCTTATGGATTTCATAAAAAGGAGTCCATACTTGTGAGGCATACTCAAGATGAGGCCTAACGTAGCAGTTGTACAATGAGAGAGTAACGTACGGATCGTTAAATTCTTTTCCCCAGCGTTTTATGAATCCAACCATAGAGTTCGCTTTATTTACCATAAAAATAATATGTTCAGAAAATTCTAGATTAGCACTAAAATTTACACATAAATCTTTAAAACTAAACACGCGACTGATTTCATTTTGAGATAAACAATATTCAAAGAAACTTGGGGATCTTTTCTTTGAGAAGGTTTGGCATTTTTAAGGGTTAAGAGTTAACCCGTTTTTAAAACACCATACACTGCAGAAGATTGTGGTCATTAGGAGATTTGATTGTTTTAAAAATTTTCATATCATCTGCAAATATGAGAATCTCACTAAAGCGTATACAAGATGAAACGTCATTTATAGCAAGAATGAAAAAGAAAGGGCCCAAATGGCTTCCCTGGGGTACGCCTGGGGTAAGTATTTAAAAGGGAGTTTCTTAATTTGACCTGGTAAGATCTATTTTCTAGGTACGATTTAATCCACGAAATAAAAAGAGTAGGGAAACCGTACACCTGGAGTTTAAAAACAATAATATCATGGCTGAGTTGTTCAAATGCTTTAGAAAAATCTGTGTATATGCAATCAACTTCATTACCTTTTTCTAATGCATTTGAACAATTATGCAAGAAAGTAAGAAGGTTTGTAACAGTAGATCTTTTCTGCACAAATCCATGTTTTTACCAAAAAATGAAAGGCTTTCACATACAACCTGTTCAAGAAGCTTTGAAAAATAAAATTGTCATGTAATTTAGAAATGGGTCTATAGTTATTAATGTCAAATTTGTCGCCCTTTTTAAAAACAGGAGTGAGAAATGATTTCTTCCAGAAGGATGGCAATTTCCCAGCTTTTAGAGAAATGGGGTAAACCATTCGGGCCATAAGAGTAATCGTCATTTAAGGATGACAAAAAATGCAAAAATCTATCTTGTTTCACAGGAATATTGTTAAAATGAACTTGCGGGTAGCTGTTCACGTCTTTAAAGAAATCTATATTAAGACTTCTATGAGTATCAACAAAAGAGTTACGAAAATTATTTGCAAACGCGTTGCAAATATCACTGGGTTTTTGTACGGAAGTGTTCTCATATAAAAAAAATTGCTGGGAAGCCATCCGAATTTATTTTTCGAGTTAACAAAATGCCAAAAACTTTTAGGGTCCTGTTTTAAAGAAGCCCCCATTTCGTTAACGTAATTGGTGTACAACAATTTTGAAAGAGTTTTAAATTCTTTAAATAATTAGGCAATATATTGTTCGAAAATTGTTGGAGAGAGGGTTTTTATATAAACTTTCCATACTTTATTTCTCTTGTTTCGAAGAAATTTTAGCTCTTGTGTGTACAAAAATTAGTGTCAAAATTAAAAAAAAATATTTTCCAATAAACAAGGTTTAAATTATCTGAAACCCCTTAAATATCGAACAGCGCATGTTAAATATAATCAAAATCAATAGAGCCGCGATTAAAGTCAGATGTTTTGATAACAATTCCATTAATTTTTTGACATTCAATTTATTTCTCAGCCAAATTATTTTCATTTAAAAGTTTTGACACAAAACACCTTGGTTTAACACGTATAGGTATAATTGAGAAAGTCATTATACAGGCAAAAATGTAATTACCTACGTAAACTTTTACAAAGGTATGACTTCGAAAATCAGTCTCTTGGCAAAGAAGATCAAATCTTCAAACGTTCACCTTCACAAATATTCAACTTTACAACATCTTCATTACACAGGCCAATAAAGCTAAGACATCTTCATTAAAATTCCTAATATGTATAACCTACGCACATTCTTAAGAAAAAAAAAAAAAAAGACAAAACCTTCTGCTCAAAATAAATTCAAGATGATTCTTCATCCAAAACCATTAACTTTCAAAGGAAAATGGTGGTGCCACCAAAGAAGAATCTTTTTTAAGATTAAAAAGGTGGGCGAAATAGAATGTGTTTATTTTCTCTCATTTTTTTTTCTTCTTATTTCCAATTAGGATTTTATTTGCACTCCCTTTTCATCATTTAATTGAGAAAAAAAACCTACTTGAATGAGCAAAGGGTCGTAGTTGCCATTGTAAACGTGGAGGGACTTCATGGAAGTCAATATCACCGGTGCCTACATAAACACCTTGACTCACACTTTATTTCAAGTGCATGGATGTCCTTTAACGAACAAAACTTAAAGAAACCAAACAAAATAGACAAACGAACAATTTAAAAAAATAATTTAAGTTCATCTGCGCAAGTAATCCTATACACCCACCCATCGACCCATCAAACAACAACAACCCTCAAAGTTACCGATTTTCATTTCCCTACCCCACCTGCTGTGCCCACCATATTATATAGTATTCAATGAAGCAATGAACATTGCCCACTTGTGTGCATGAAGTTCGAGGTCGAAGTACTGTTAACGTGTATATAAGTATTGGTGTTGAAAAACGTTATTATAGTGAATGACACTGAGCTTGAAAGCTTATTGTTGTTTTTTCCTCACCAACACCAACCCTTCAACACAAAACGCAAATGGACACATATATAGGGATGATAAAATGTGGTGGACCTTTATCTACTGCGTAGAATTGTCTTTTCTATAGTTTCGTATATGTAAATTGGTAGGGTGGGTTAAGCTTTTTTGAAAAAAGTTCGGTAGGTATATAGTTTTGCGACGACGGCCATCAGCACCAAATCAGCACCCAACCAATCGATGTAGTATGTAGTTGTGTACGAAGCTAAGGCTATGACTTTTTACGGGGTGAATGTAACCTTGACCGGGCTCGACCTTGAATACAAATTGAAATTATATATAGGACAGGTACATATATATATATTTGTGTTCTCTTTTAGCTCTTGGTATATGAAAAGTTTACAGATTTGGGTTATGCTGTAGGTATAGATTCGTTTGTACCTATAAGCAAAAGCTTTCGATCCTGAATTCAGAGATTTTATTGATGCTGAGAACAATAAGAATTGTGAAGCGCATTTCAGATTTATTTGTTATCAATTTGATTTCTTATTTTTAACGTTAAGTTTTTAAATCTCGAACCTTGGAGGATCAGGGGTATGTTGGGCATCATTTGAAGACGATGTATGAAGACAGCTTTTAGCATAAGCTTGCAAATTTTTATGATATCTACTCCGACTTCCAAGATATCACGGGACTTAAAGGTAAATATGGTAAGTCCATTGCTTATGAAAAACCCCAAAGTAGCCGGTAGGACGAACTTAGATTTTCAAACTGGAGAAGCGATATATATGTCACATTGGTGGAGTGAAATAAGGGCCGCGGAATAAAGACCCGCGGGTCTTTATTCCCACTTTTAAAGGAAACAACGCCCACAGGCATTAATTCCTTCCCAAAATGGAAATTAATTCCGCGGGTGTTATTTCCCAACCGTTGAGATTGGTAAGGGGGGCATGCTGTCCCCCTGCAACCCCCCTGCCTGGGCCACTAGGATTCGGGGTGGGTGCGAGTTTGGGTGGGATCAAGTTCTTCGGGTCTGAATGCTTTTTTGTAGAGAGTCTTGTTGCCACTGTGAAAAGGAATTAGTGGGAATTAAGTTTCCTTTTACGTATTTATTTCAAGAAAATATTCAAGTTTCAAACTTAATATAACAAAAATTATTTAAAATGGCTTGGTGCTACATAAAATAGGCATTAGTAAATTATGGGTGCAGACGAAGTTGCTATAATAAAGACGAACATATTCATCTTTACCTATAATTTCTAATCTTTACCTATAATCTTTACCCATATATACATGAAGATCTCTGCACTCTCTCTATCATACAAGCAAAGTTTTCCATTGCATTTCATCTCTCTCCCTTTAGTTTTCTGCATTTCTGCAGGTGCAGAGACATGTAAATTCACCATTATATTCAAGACAGTGTTCACATTAGAACAGTCAACTGATTTGTTTTGACGTTTATGTGTTTTGTTTCCTGCCTTCTGTTAGAAAGAGACCTTGAATGGAGCCAGCATCTTACAAGGTGGCTAGATAGGGCTTTTTAACAGGCGGCTATATTCTCATATTTCCGAATAGTTGGCTCTTTCACACCACAGAAGTTCTTACGGGTAAAATTCTGTTTGCCTCCAATTGCCTCCAATTGGTTGGGGTAATTTTCTTTGTTTGACAGATTCGTTAAAAGTTCTATTAAACATCAACGTTGACAGTCAGTCATCAGAAAATCTAATGGAGACCAACAATCCGATGTTTTTCATCTTCAGCATGTCTGGTGTGGCAAAGCTGTCATATGTATCAATACACCGTAGCGCTAGTCTCGTTTTTTGTCTTTGCATCATACAAGTAATACCAAATTTGACTACTCGACGCGCATTCCAACTTTACCAATCCTTAATAGAATTTCCCGATAGAGAGTCTTAAGCTATATGAAATCAATGTGAACAAAATGTGCTACTTAGACTTGTTCAAGTCCGTATACACGCAAGAAACTAATCCCAAAGCCCATCCTTGCGACAGTTGTTTCAATTGGATTTTGTTTCGCTGATGTATAAAGAAATTCTACCATTGACCTCGAATTGAACATCCTGTGTATCCGTTTGTGTAGTACTTTTTGTAAAGCTCTTTCACCAACACAACCATTGAGATTTAACATTATTTTTATTTCTTAATACGCATAATGCGTATCCCAAAATTTTTACCTATATAGCACATTCCTATACCATCCCACAGATTTTGTGTAAGCTTTCTCTAATCCTTAACTATGCGAGATTGCTTTTTCTTGGATCCATGGGTCCGCTGAAAATGTTGCGTGAGCGTTAAATGAATTTATCCTTAAATAAAAGCATCTACACGAGTGCCTTTTCCTATGAAAATTACAGGCAACTTACAATGCCATTAGTAACACGGGGAATAAGGATAAAACCAACAAAAAGGAAAGACTTTATCGAATAATCTCCACGTGTAGCGCGTTTTGGTATAAATTGGAATCATCCATGAGCCAAAGACGATGATGTTGCTAATTATGCTTGGTGGATTGCATGCCAGATTCACAATATTCACCGCTGCTTCCTGGGCGACAATGGGGCTGATGAAGGTTGTTCACTTGTGCGCAGATTCCCATTTACCCGGCATTTTTAAGAGTTGTACGTTGTCTTGATTTATGAAGATGCCTTAGGTATACCTATAGAAGATAATATTATAAGCGACAACAACAACGACGTAGGTCAATTCAAGGGTAAGAAATTTACCCATGTGGTGTGTGGGAAGAAAATTGGAGGTCGGGGTAAATCAAACAAATAAAGCGTTGCGTTGGTGGAAATGGCACGCATTTATATTAACTCGCATCAGAATATAGACATTCCTATTGTAGGTAGATGGAAAGTTTTGGAAAACTTTTGAGATAATAATATTATAAGAACGTTTTTTGTCAATAAATCGATGAGATGTTCTTTTGTTTTGAAAAATTCTTAATTTGATTAAATGAAATTTGTATTTTTCGAAACAACCAAAACAATTTTTCGGAACTTTGGTTGATTGTTTCGATGTCTTACGTTGTGACTTAGTTTACAAAATGCCATATAGAAAAAAGGTTAACTTTTTTTGCCTTCCACAAAATAATGAAAATTAAAATCAATAAAATAAAATAAAAGCTATAAATAGATACACCCGAAGAAATAATAAAAGGAAAAAGTAGCTGCCGGTAGAATATTGGGAAGTAAAATAAAACTGGTCCGTCGAGCCGATATAAACCAACCACAGAACATTTCTTGTCTGAACTCGTTCCTAAGTTCTTTCAAATAATTGTTGCTCATTATCCTCACTTTGAAATCATTATTCCCAGCATAGTCACATAGGACCATTCCGTGATATCATATCAGTAATTTTCTCGTGCCAAAATAATTCATCTTAAGAAAAATACCCATAAAGAACTGTTTGGCAAAATGAAAAAAACGAATCTTTCTCAATGGTTTCTTCAAGAGCTTTGACTGCTCACAAACTCGTGCTTTAACTAGAGCTGTGAGTAAAATATCAGGTTGGGAGATGTAGGTTTCCATTGTGACAAAGCAAAAGCGAAAGCCAAATGGGAATAAGTTCAAACACGGTAGAAAAACCTGCAACGGTCATATCTGACGAAGCAAATGCCAGTACAGTACATTTTGGTCAATTTCAAATGTCAAGATTAAAAGCCAATTCTCGAGAACTGATTGCTGCAGCTCTCCTATTCTCAATTACCCAAGTGAAGATCTTAAAGGTGCCTGTCTATTTGAGAGTGCTTTTGCTATTAAACTCTCGGGAGTAACTCCAGTAGCTGTCCATTTGAGAGTAATATTTTCGAGATATTGATTTCGCGAGTTCTCTGGTAGAATCCCGAGATTTTATTTTCTGAGAGTACTTTCATAACCGTGTCCACTTGATATTAAATTTCTTCTGCTAGTTAGATTCGAAGTACTGAGAGAGATATGTTTGCCAGAGAGATGTTGGAGCTACTTGAATATTGGTACTACAGTCGATTTGCCTCCGCGATATCCTTAATTTTGCAATTTACTCTCGGACAGCTGCTCTCAAGACAGCAGCGATCAAGACCTGTGTCCACTTGCGAGTTACTCTCAAAAATTTCGAATTTCGAGAGTAAGAAGTCGATTTTCCGCGAGGTACTACTGTGTTCACTTGCCAGTTTGCTCTCAAGACCTTCTCAAACCTCACCCACCTAAGGTGGGTGTCCATTTAAGAGTAGGAGAACTCTAATCAGTTCTCGAGAGTTGGATTTAACTCCTGACATTTGAAATTTTTGAGAGTCACAAGCACATGTCTTGTTCACTATCGGAGATTAGCTCGCAGAATTCAAACACGGTTCGTATTTTCCGAGAAGCTGCCCGAGAGTCAACATGGGAATTAAATGGACATAGGAGGAAAAAAATCAACTTATATGTGGATGTCCATTTGCGACTTGAGAGTAAAAATGCTGCGAGCAGAAATATTCCAGACCATCAGATTTGTGGATGGAATAAAGAATCTTAAGATCCACAAATCCGATGGCCCGGATAGTATTTCGCCAATATTTCTAAGGAGATGTGTTTCCACGCAAAACCACTGCGTTACCTTTTCCATCTGTCCTATTTTGCTGGTCAAATACCGAGTAGATGGAAAACAGCCTTTACCAACTGCCCTAACTTCTCTCCTTTTTTTTCGGTCATGGAATGGCTGGATAAACTATCAACTTAACAAATATCTTGAAGAACGAAACATTCTTAATGATCGGCAGTACGGCTTACTTAGCAACAGGTCCACAGGCACAGGTGATTTGATTGGTTATCTCATCGAGAAGTATAGAAAAGTAGCATGTCCCAAGGTTCTGTTTTGTCACCGACGCTTTTCTTGATTTCCAAAACTAAAGTTAAAATTTCATGTCTCGCCAGGTGCTCCTATAATTAATTTGAATCTCTTGAACAGAATCCAGAAAATACCTTTAATACTGATAGGAGATGTGACTTTAACGGAAAAATATCAGTCACTTGAATATAATCGTAATTTGAGAGGCAAAAACTCTAATTATTTTGTGGCTTTTTTTTACTAAGAATGCTTCGCCGAAATTGTCAGTTGCGTTCCTCTTCTGAAACAATTCAACCGTAATATTAACACTGCCAAGAATAACCATCAGTTTACCCTTGAGCCAAACTTCGGATACTGTTAAGTAAAGAGATTCTTTCTTTAGCCGTACTACTTGAATGTAGAATGCTTTACCTAACTCGATTTTCTCTATCATTATGATGCCCAGGCATAGAATGAAAAGGGTTCACGTCCGCACTAAAAGCCTCAATCACCATTCACTTGTGTCCCACTTCACTAAGCTGCATTTCTTTTATTAATAAACTGAAATTAAAATAGCTATCATGTTTCCAAAACATTCAAAACCCATTCTTTTATTTATCATATTACAATTATTTTAGGTCATATACCCACACACAGTGAGTCACATCGCTGCTAATATCAACTTAACTATTTAGAAATTAATCTGAAAACACAATAATTTCTTTTTCACACACCAGCCACCTTTCCAAAAAAAGCCTTTTGTGCCCAATCGGGGCGGCCGGCGCGCACGGTGTGTTTGCCCTCTTTATGTCAGAAGCTCTCATACATTTCTACAAACTGCGTGTGCATCTCGATCTCGTTGACCTAGAATCACCCAAAACTATCATCGTCGTCCAACATCCAATCAACCAACAACTCCAATGACATGATGGGATAGATGGTTCGCTTATGACTACTCTCTTTCAAGTTCAACAGCACAGTCGTATCCGGAAGTTGAGACTTGAGAGTCGTAAAACCGTTCAGCAACAGAAACCAGCAGCAAACTACGAGAGGATGAAGACCTCGATAAGCTGAGTAGTTATCGTCAAAAAGCATGAACGAATAAGAAAACCTCCATCTCCATTTGAATCTGTGAGGCTACACAAATAGCGACGAAAACGAAACTGGAATACTAGGTTGCGCTGGAGAAAGAGCCAAACAAACCTGAATGGTATCTATTTGAGTGTGCAACTATACGACGTCGGCACGCAGGCGTGATGTAGAAACCGTGTTAACTGATTTTCACTTTTACTCGACATAATTACTTTGGCCTGACCTACATTTAGGCCAAATTCACTTTCTTCGTCGACTTCGAACGGAGACGAGTTAACGATCGTCGTCGTCACTTTAGTCACTAGCGCTATTAAAAAGATGGCGTCGTTGGAGAGAGCCGCTGTTGTGCGCTGGTAAGAGAGGGAGTTGTAAGGTGGCATTTTTAGGTTATATTTGGTGTGGCAGAAATGACAGCGAACAGATGTATCTAGAGCTTGGTTAAAGTGGGGCTAGACAACCAGCTGCGGTATATAAGCAGCACATTCATATAGAGGTGCGGTTGCGAAGGATTTTTGTTTACGGTTTCTTTTGTCTTTTTTGTTGTTTAACAGAGGTAAAAGCGTTCAAGCTTGTTAAGTAAAATAAAGTAGCTTGAAATACATTCTCAGTTATCTTGAGGTTATTGTACGATCTATTGTTTATCTTTTGGTTTTCTTCATTATTAATGTTGATGTTTGTATTTAGTCTACGTGGGAAAGGGGGGTTCCATTTAATGTTTGCTCATTATAATGATCGTTATGAGGCTATGGCGCATAAAATAAGCTAAATTAATGAAGCTATAGGTAGCGACGATTTGAGATAAAAAAAAAGAAAATCATTTCACTTTTCACTGACCCACTAAGTGAAATGTGTGCTGCGGTGTTTGCTTATATTTATGTATGTTGGTTCTAGGTCAAACATGACTGTTGGAGTGGTATTGGCTTCAATTTTTGTAGAAAAAACTGCGCAAATGGGAAAGCGAAATGAAGACGAATATTGAGTTTTTGTTCATACAAAAAATAGAAAGGTTTACAATTGTTTTTTGTTTTATGGCCCTCGCATTGGGCGCCATTTGGCAAAGTATAGAATGTAGATTTTTGAAATAAGCTATTCTTGGGGATGGCTTGTTTGACTTTGAAATTATACCTTACGAATAGCTCTGCATCGAGTTTTTCATCCAAAAGAAAATATACACTTTTATTTGGATGGCAATAAAGACAGATTTACTTGTGAGTAAGAGTGAGACGAGAAATATTAGTATCTGACTGAAGGGTTCTTAAATTTGACGACTTAGTTCATAGTTTTAGTTCATAGTGTAAATATTTGTTCAAATTAAATATTTGTTCAAATCAATCAAGAAGAATATAATGCTCAAACACAATTTCCAACGGATCATCATGTAGCAATAATAACTGCACATTAAACTTTGCAGTGCTGCCAATTGGTCGATACTCGAACGTAAGATGCACAACCAGTGAATTATGGATAATAAGACTCGTGTTGCATTGGTACTTCATTCCAGGATATATTCTGGGTTTTGGGTGCTTCATCATCTACTGAAGGAGATGTAAGCGAAAAGCTGCTCGACGAGCACTCAAAACGTTTGGGAAGGAGTTTTCGTAACTGCTAGGGCTGGGAAATAGTTTCAATCAACCATAATTAGCAAATAATCAGGATGGCCAAATGCAGCACAGGGAAGTCACCCAAAAAAATGATAGTGAGCTACTTAATCCTAGAGCAGCTACTTGGGTAACGAGCGCGAACTACCGTCAAAACTCCGCAAATGTTGATCAAAATAATTAGTTTGACCCAATGATACAAAAGTGATATAGACGGAGTATTAACATGTTAACCGTCTATTTCTATAAGAATTCGGAAACAACTATTTTGTCTTCGAGTTGTGAAAAGAACAACGAACAAAAAATAACCTATTCCAATGACTCACTATGGATATAGAATCAATCCTAACTATGGAAATCACATTCACGATATACATTTCAACGTTCGATCACACTGTACAAGGATTCATTTAGTTCGATATTCTTTTGATCAAAATAATATTTTTAAGGTTGTAGCAAATTTCATTTAGTTAAAAGCCCCTTTAATTACTAGCGAGCTGAACGTTTGCCTAAAATCCAACGATTGGGCGAAAAACATCATATTTTGTGGTGAACTATAAGATGTTTGCCTTCGAATTCAATACTGCCAACATAAAAAAGTAAAAACGTAATGTCATTTCAAGTTAAATTTCAAATGTTAATGGTGGAAGTGATAATTGCTGAAAGAAAATAGATGAGAAAACTAAAAAAAAAAGATAGAAATCAAAATATAATCGGCAGTGTGGATTTATTTTTTAAAGATGAGGATGAAATCGAGAGAACAGAAAAAAATGATGTGTAGACTAAGAAGAAGTCTAAAAGATTTCATTCTAGATTAGTTTCATATTTTCTTATTTATTCTTTTTTTTCAAATTTTAATAGTAAAAACCGCTGTTATATTTAAAGTCACCCAAAAATAATAGTTCGACCGATTCTGACAGATAATGGCAAACTTTCGCTGATTCCATTAGAGTGACTTTTCAATTCGCCAAACTATTTTACACTTGAGGCGAATTTAATTAGGTGAGTCGCAAACAGTTATGTTGAATATTCATATTTGCCAATTTCTTCTTGGGGCCAAAATTTCCAATGTTCTTTTTAAAGAGTTAATGTCCTTAGTCAAACCAAATATCATATCAGCGATTCCAGAGTAAATTTTAAGCGATTTTTACACGTTCAGTCATTTGACATCAATCTGTGATAGTGTGTTTGAAAATAAGTCTGAAGCGTTCATTTGTTTGACGAAAAATCAAAACCCTTTTGATTTTGCCTGATGACTGATTATATGTGTAGATGACTGACATATCCTCTGACTGATCGTCGCTTTAGATGTCAAAAATTGCTAAACTTCTCTTATAATAATACCAAACTGACATCTGACCTAAATCAAATTAAAAATATGAACATTCAGTAAACAAAACAAAAATAATTTTGTAAAAGTTTCACTTAATCTATACCTACCATAATGAGGTTGCGCGCTCCGCATATATTGCCTTGACAAAGCGACCCAAACCAACATTCACTTTAAAAATAATAATACTGCCTCACTACGTCACTACTATATGCATATAAGTATAAATTGAATTTAAAACTCTCTCGATTTCATTTACGTACCACAAAATTTGCCATGATTCTGCTACTATATAGTTTACCTGTGCCACTGCCACATTGTGTATTGCTACAGCAAAACATGAAATTTTATGAACCAAACGAACAAACACCATAGCCTCATTTTTGACCTCAAAACAGCCTGAACGCGAACGCAAACGCGACGACACGAAGTGATGCCTACTTTCGCTTATGAAATCGAAAGTCATCGTACTTTCGTTGTGAATGCGGAGTCAATATGAGTAAGTAAATGGGGTTTTAGGGGCAAATTTAGACTTCGATGAGACTACGATGAATTTTTTTTAAATTGAGATATGTGTGAAGAATCTCAATTTAGAAGGGGGAACGAATGCATATTTGCACCTAAAACCAATAAGAGTAGTAAAATAAAAGATTTTCTGTATGTACTGTCAATTGTGTAGGGCTTTATTGATCTAGAAATAAGACACTGATGTTTCAATGTCAATAAATTTCAAGAACACATTGTTTAAAAAAATTTTAGATAGGTTTTTCTTGGTGTGCACGTTTACAATAAAAACACTTAACGTTCTTCCTGTGTCATTTTTATTTGCGATTTAAAGGTGAGACCATAGAAAAATTTCAGAAAAAACATTGTTTAAAAAACGTTTTTTAAATGTTTCCCATCTGTTTGAAAAAAAAACAATTCAGAAACATTGCAGAAATATTTCTTAGAGTGGTAGCTTGAAGAAACTTTTTTAAATGTTTCCGAAATGTTTTTCAGATTTTCACAAAACTTAACTTTTTTAACTGTGTCATATGCGAAACATTGAATGTTTCCTATCGGGAAAGGGAAACAGAAAAACTTTTTAGAAACATTTAGAAAATGTATATCAAGAATACAAACCAAAAATGCATTGTAAAAACATTTAAGACACATGTTTTCTTGTTCCAAATAATGTTTCTGAAAAATTTTTTTTTGGTATGGACACACCTTAAATTTCCCACCGCGAATGTGAAACATTTCAGAAACATTACGGCCCACATATATCAAGCGTATACAGACCAAAAAAACATTACTAAAAAGTAAACATTTCGATTTCAGAAATGTTTTCTTATTTAGACATTTGAAATTGTTTTTGATATGTTTTTTGTTTGTCTGGAAAGAACTTTTGTTTCTACAACAAATAACCTTAATGTGGAACTTAGAAATGTATCTAGATAGTTTTATTTTGCAAACAAAAAACTAAATATGTATTTAATTTAAGTAGAAACCTTACTATGCAAATTAACTGATGCCATAATTTGTTGAATTCCAATTTCACAAAGTCCAAATATTTTCACGAAAATGACACTCGTCAACAAGAGTCAGGATCGAATTGGGATTTTTCAAACACAATACACAAAAATTAAAACATCTAATATACATGTTAAGTAGATAAGATGTGTAGGTGGGTGCCGTGAAATAACACCGAGCGAAATAACGCCGAATTCCGGAATTCGGCGTTATTTCGCTCGGCGTTATTTCACGGCACCGTTTAGGTGGCATATAAAAATTAAATTTGTAAAAATTATACCAGGAAAAAAACAAACATAAAAATGTAGAGGATTTTTACAGAAAAAAAGTGGTACAAGGATTGGTAAAAAGATTAATTATTGTTGTTATATTGTACTATTTGTACTAGAATGTCAGTTTTTATTACTGACCATTCTGTTAATTTTCATTGAATGTGTTTGAACAACAACATAACATCTCAACCTGTGTCATCAGTGGTCATAAGCGGTGGAATGCGTAGTGCATACGACTTCGAAGACTGAGTAAATCTGAAGGTGTGGGTTCGAATCTCACGAGGTGCATGTGAAAAAGTTTTTCATAATAAAATTGGATTAAAGCTCAATACCACTAAAAGGAGACTGATGAAAGGAATTGGCAATCCTTGAAATAGCTATATCTCCAGCCAAAGATAGAAAGAAACGAATAATAATATTCGTAAACGAGTAAATAAAATTCGTTTAAAATTGGTGGTAGCGCCTTTAAGTTGTTGTTGTTGTTCAAACACATTCAAAGATTAATTATTGTCAAACTATATAGGTTTTAATGTATATACATAAAAATTCTCGGAAAATTATGTAAAATGATTCCAGTCGGTAGAAACACAATTTAAGTTACATAATGCAACAAAATTCCCATCCAATTTTGTTTGAATTAGCCGCCATTTTGTGTTAAATAAATAAAGAATGGATTATCGGACGAATAAAATCTTTAAGAGCTTTTCGATAGAAAATACAATTTCCTTTTTTTTTATGCTTACAATTTTTGATTGTATGTATAACAA
The DNA here is from genome assembly GCA_951217065.1 of Baccha elongata. Lineage (NCBI taxonomy): Eukaryota > Metazoa > Arthropoda > Insecta > Diptera > Syrphidae > Baccha > Baccha elongata. Next base: position 45,191,308 of record OX578274.1, read on the forward strand.
TTTAGGAGTTACAGCGTATAACAGTTTAGATTTTATTTAAATTTCCCACTTAAAGTGGGAAATAACTTCACCTCAAAAAAGTGTAGTAATTTCCCAGTAAAGTTATTTCCCTGCATCTTTTTTTCTTTTGCACCAACCACTTTCAGTATTAAAAGGACCAATAAACTAAAGTCCAAATTGTTAAAAATACATTTTAAATAAATTTTAAATCCAAGGCCTAAGACGGAGGGAACGCAAATCTTAATGAAATATTCCACTATCTATAAAAATTACATCCAAGGTGAGTATAATTTTTCTTTTCTATTTAAAATCCACCAAATAATGATTGTGCAACAGGTGTTAAATTAAAATGCGGATAAATTGTATTACTCCGATAAGTAAAACGGTTTTAGATGTTTTTTGGGGTGCAGGGAAATTACTCCACGGGCAAATGTTATACATGGGAATTTTTTCCACTTTTAGTATAGGAATCTACTCCACTCTCAATATGGATTAATTTCCATTGAAGATGGAAATTTATTGCACTTTTATGTACAAAGTAGTTCACTTTCTAAATTTGAGTTGTTTCCTACTGACTGTGAGAAATAATTTAACTTTCACTGAACAGTACCTAACCTGAGTGGCCCAATTGTATCCCTAGGCATGATGCTAAGCTGCAACCCCCCTGCCTGACTCACAACTGCTTTATTTACAAATGTTTGCTTGCGTTGTAGCCTTATTATATAAAGGTATTAAAAAAGTGGCGTTATATAGACAAACAAATTTAGACGAAAGAAATCACAGTTGGCAACAAATCGCTCATATAAAATTTTATAAAAATCGGTCTTATTTTTCTGGAGAAAAATGTAATTATTTGTAACGCTTATATTATTCAATATTTTATCAAAATCGATCGTATTTTATTCGAGAAAAATTAGATTTTTCTTTACGGTTTTTTAAGCTAGGAAAAAAATTCAATTTCATCTCTAAAGAATGCTTTAGAAACCTGACATACCAAATTCAAAGAAAATCAGAACAGTCGTTTTTGCTGTAAACCAGACTGACTGACAGATACTAGCAACTGGAATGGTTTCGTTTCGCCAAAATCTTATAATTCCTATAATTCTGTCAAACTACAAATTGTCAAATTTATGTTTATGTTTTAATTTTTATATATTTTACTTATTTATTATTGATTACTTAAATTATAAATTAGATTTTTACAAATTATTCAAATTACATAAAATTTATAAAGCGGATGACAGTTTTTATTATGACAGTTCACACCGAATACTCTTCAAATGTCAAAATTGAGTTGGTTTAAATCTGGAAAAGTACAAAAAGTCAAATGAATTGCCTCTGATAACAGTTTGCACTGAATACTTTGAGAATGTCAAAATTAGATTTGTAAGAATCTGTAAAACTACGAAATGACAAGTTAATTTAATTGCCATCTGATGACAGTTCACATTGAATACTAAATTGAATTTGCACAAATCTGTCAAACTAAAAAGTGTCAAATAAGTTACTTGCTGATGACAGTTCGAATTGAATACTCCGCAAACGCCAAAATTAGATTCGAATTAACTGTATTTCAGTTACCAAAACATTTCCTAAAATACTTAATATCTCATACCTCAATACTTTTTTAAACACAAAATGAAAAACTTCAATATTAAAAACGCCAAAACCTAATAAACATAGAAATAAAATAAAAGAAATTCTTAGGAAGCAACAGCTACAGTTTTATAAAAAAAATTTAATGACCATAATGTGTGTTCCATTCTCATTTGCTTCCTAAAATAATTCTGTTTATAGAGAACTTACTTATTTTCTATTCTCAAGGACATCATGTGGATATTCAAATACCTCCCCCTAAAATCGACATTTCGGTACTGAAATTAGCTCAAAACTCGAACGGCTCTTCAAACATATACCGGTAGCATGTCACGTAGAAGAAAAACTTTCAGGGCCATCCCTTACCACCAAATAAAACTTTTCTTCTTCTTGTGCTATCAAAATGCTTTCCCTTCCAAATAATATACCCTCAGAAGAAAAGACTTTTTTTTCTTAGATTTTCCAAATTAAGTGCGACGCATAATATCCACAGTTAGGAAAAGTTCCGCGCGCAAAATATAGGCTTCAAAATTTCTAATTCAAGGATTTTCACTTTTGTGCGTATTAGTGTATCTACACACCAACAGTAAACAGAAAATATACGACGTAATTTTTTCTCAAGAAGTAGGATACCTTAAAAACGAAATCTTCAAAAAAAAAAAAAAAATATAATAAGAAGCGTGGGATCCGCACACAGCGGGCGGGGGATAAAATGATATAGAGAGGGTGGCTTTTATTATTTGTTCTCTCATTTGCCCGGGAATAAAAATTCGTTTGTAGGTACTCATTGCCTTTTACCAAAAGTTAACTTTTATAAGCCTAACCGAACGTCCTTGACACATGTAGTTAACCCGAAAATGTACGCACTTATGCGTGTCTTTCAGTCAACCCACCAACCCTCTTGCTTCCTACGTTTATATTTTTATAGATACAAAAAAAATCGTATATAAGGGTTGTCATGGTGTTTGAAGGCAATTTGTTTTGCGAAGGGCATTTTGCGCGGGAATTTTTGCAGAAAAAATAAGAAAAAAAAAAAACTGACATGGGGTAGCCTATCCATGGTTGAGGCTTTTCATCCCTCGGGAAAATCAAGGACAACACAATGTTTCTGGCACGCGTAGGAGTTGATAACCCAACTGGCACAATTGTATTCTTCTTAGGGTTGGTTCTTCGAGGGTTGCGTTGCGATAACAATTTTCGGATACACAAACAAGAAGGTTGCCGCACGTGTGCTGGGTTGATGGGCTCTACAAAAGATTCAAATATCTATACATTCGACTTGAATTGTAGGTGGTTGTAGGGAAAGAAAAGCTTTGTGCCAAAATATCTTATCACCGTTAACCAAAATGGGGAATTGCGTACTACGCCGTAGATTTCATGTTATTATGTATTAGGGCTTGTTTTGTAAACAACGCCATCATATACTCAAGGTCAAAGTTAATACACATTACATATACATATATACATATATATTTCTAGAGAATTCCACACCCTGTTGTGGTTTTGTAAATAAGTGTATTTATGTTATTTGTATATATTTTATATTTTTACCTAAGGATGAGCTATATAGGAAAGCATGATTGTCAATTTTAAGAACATACGCGTTTTAGATGTAAAATTGTACGGAAATTTGTATATTGTAGGTATAGGTATATGGAGGTGTATATAATGTATTTTCCAATTTTTGAAGGGCAATGGAGCAGGAAATAAATTCGAGATAAGTTGATTTTATGAAACACTTTGGAGAGGGATGGAAAATTTAAGTATTTAAATAATTAAGTGATGCCATGTGTTTTTATTGTTTAAACTTTTTAGTAAATTATATTAGATAAAGTAATATTTCTCCTTTCGAATAATGAATAGTAATCCTACATTAATTTGTATTTAATAAAATTGTGATCAACAGGAACACTTCTGACACTGTACTTCATAAATTCTCTTGTGATTTTTCACAGTTGGCTCAGTTAGCAACGCCAACACAAAAATAAATCAACATTAATTGGTAGTTACAAGTACAACTATCAACATACCTATCTAAATATAAATTTATGTAATTTACTCAAAAATAATTCCTTCCTTTTGCGTTCTATAAAAAATATTGACTGCGCAGTGCACAAAGTGGTATGGCTATAGTTTGCGCGCATCCAAATTCCATACAAAGTTTACTCTCTCCCACATTTGCTATCATAGGATAGAGCTCGAAAAACACATCCAATAGTTGGCTCTAATTAAAGAGCCATCTCATAAAAAACAAAATGAAAGATACCCACAAAACGAAAAGAAATCAGGCATACGATAAGGTTGTGTGTTTGGGTCTTTGAGATGTTTTTATGTCGCACAAAAAACAATTACTGTACCATGAGTAAACTGTCAGTCGTATCAAAAAACGCGATTACACCAGATTTACTATACGCTTGTGGAGAGCTCTGTTTGTTGTAATTTCCAGCATAAGGGAATAATCGACATACATAACTGGCCGTTAATAACGGCACTTTTATTTGCTTGTTTAATCCTGATATGATGTGAAATTGAATCCAAATATAAAATAATTGTAGCCGTGTTTCAACCGTGGAGAAAAATATTCGTCTCCTATATACTTAAGTCGCACTGCTTGGGAAGTGTTCAAAGATGAATTCAAGTATTTGGTGTCGCTTTTTGGACAAACCGTGCACATTTGTCCAGAAATATAGTGCTGACATTTCATCTTTTAAACAGCATGTGAGCAATATAAATCGGTTCAGTGAATGTTGAAACACAGACGGATTAAGAATGGTCTTTTCCTAAGCATCTAATTTTATTTTAATACTTGTCTCTCTGATAAACATTTTTTTTTATCTTAACCATTAATGACGCTATCTGTACATCATCATTTTCAAAACTATATTCTTAAAAAAATTAAATGGTGATGGTGTGCCACAGGGCTCTGTTTTGTCTCCGATTCTTTTATACTTGACAAACTCTATAGTCTTGAATGACGCTTGGTGGATCCTTGATGTTGAAAACATTTTATAAAGATAAAACAAGAGACCTTGTATGTTAGGAACCACAGTTATACTTATTTGTACATATGTAAATTATCTTTTTATCTTTTAAACTCCTTTTTTGAAGTGAGTACCCTCAGCTGTTTAAATTCGTTCCTAGATTGAATACCATATTCGGTTGTGAACTTAAGCAACAATGGATATTAAGCTTATAAAATTCAGACCTGGAAAGAATTGTCTAAGCATAGGCGTTGAGTTTAACTTTTGTGCCCAAATAACTTACTTGTGTCATTTGCACTTTGATGGGCTGTATCTTGGGTTTCCGGCCATTTCCGGTAGCCATAATTGTCATTCATTAATAAGTAACACTCAAAAATTCAGGTGCACCAAAATAATGTCAGACAATCGGTCGCTAAAGCTCTTAGACTATAGGCGTTTTTCTTTTTTCGTTTAGAGCAGATCCTGATTTGTAAAAAATTAAGTTGTGTTCCTTTTTTCACTCAGAGCATTCAGATCATGACATTTGTATTTCTTTTTTTTTTTGTTCAGAGATGGTTCAGATTATGTTCACAACGAGCTCTATTAGCTCAGGATAAATTGGCTTATCATTCTGAGTGAAATACAATTATCAAAACAATTAAAATGCCGGATGAAGCTAGGAATGTTGGTGCTGGAGATAGTTTTTATTTAATAAATACAAGTGAAATATGTTATTTTACTCATCAAATTAATTTCAGGGTTTAAATGAACCAAAAGGATAAGAATCTTATTCGTGTAAATGTAAAGGGTCGGTTGCATATACAGAGAAATTGGTATAATGTGCACCAAAAATCTATAGAGAGTATGTTGGGTTAAGATAAGATATAAAAGGCACGAGGGTCAAACAAACTTGCTCTTGTGTCAGATGACTAACCTTTAGTTAAGGATACTAAACATAAGAAACTATAATAAATAATCGCAAGTAAAAATAGAGTTTCTATATATTTTATATGGCAAGTATCGTTAATCAGGTGATTTTGAAAAAAAAATTCTAATACAAAAATTCATCATTGGCGAAAAATCAGTCGCAAATAATTTTATGAAAGTCGATAGCAGGTACCGTTAATAAGGTGATTTTGAAAATAAATTTCTTACAAAAAAATTTATTGGGAAATAACTAGTCGCACAAAATTTTATATAAATCGGTAGTATTTTTTACGAGAAAAATTGAAATATCTTTAAGGCTAATTTGCCAGGTACCGTTAATATGCAAACTTATTCTGAATATATGAAAAACATAACCTTTTACGTTTTACGAAATTTTATCAAAATCGATCGTATTTTTTTCGAGAAAAATTGAAGTTTCTGTTACGCTTATATGACTGGTACCGTTATTTTCAGACATAGGATACAAATCAAAAATATGACAGGGCATATTACTCGAAAAATACATAGTACCAAGTTTGAAGAAAATCGGCCAACCCGTTTAAGCTGTGGGTATCGATATATCCAGAATGATAGACGGACAGACAGACAGACAGACAAAATTGTCGGACCTACTTTTTTAGTGTTCTCTATCATCGTAATGTCATGTTCGATTGTTATCTGAAAACCTGTTTTTTAGGAATGCAATACATACTTGCATTGTAAAATAATACTTAATCGCAAGTAACAAAAATCGTTTGGGAGTGGGTTTCTATCTCTTCCCGTTATTAAATTCAAGTCCAGTTTTTGAATAATTCTAATTTTAAAAACAAAATAAATTATTTCAGGAGGCCATCCTACATTCCTTATGTATTTAACATATTAGGGTAAGTCAAGGACACAATATTTATGTAAAATAAGTCCCAGGTTTTCTGTTTATTTAGATCGCTTATACACGTGCCTTTGGGATTTCACTTAAGTATCTATCGTATATACTAGGATAACAATTTCGAAAAAAAAAATCAACAAACAAGAACTCCGGGCTTCACAAATCAAAATACGCAATATTATGTTGGTATACAAAGAATTTGGCACCTGAAATCCATTTTTATAGACTTCTGGTATACGCCGCAGTACGCACATTTTTACATTATTTGGGTTTTATGTATTTCCTTATTTGAGAGAATGATTCCCGTATCGATACAACAACACCCACTTGGAGCAAAGTACTCTTCTAAATCATTTCATGTGTTTTTTAATGCTTGAAAATCCTCAATTTTATACAGAATGGGTTATGCTCGCCTGGTTCCAGATCTCTTCCTAACAGCGCGGCGTACCACATTAAAATTGAATAAATTTAGGTCGATGTATCTTCCTGATGGTTATAACTTGAGGAAATAAGGATGATGCTTTCTATTATTACGGATGTAAGTATCTATGGCGCGTGTTTATTTGTATTTATATTACATTTTGTGAGTTTAAGCATCAGGACAACAACCGCAGGCACTTTATTTTCAACCGTGCCATACTTTTACTTACTTAAGTTCAATATCCCGTAAAACCAAATTTGTTTTTTTAATGACAAAATACCATTTTTACTTTTAAGCAATAAAATTATGATTATGTCCTGTTTACAAAAATGTATTAGTGTAATATCCTATTTGAATAAAAGTTATCTTCTCAAAAAGTAATTTTCTTTTCTTACAAGATAAAATACTAACGGAAATAAGTTTCTTGGCGCGAAAACCAATTAGGTAGGTATATCTATACCTATGTATGTATCTATGTTTTTTACTATTTTAAGGATTCTAAAACGAATCTTGTGAACCGGAAAGAACGTTTACATTATTTATATAAATTTTCTTTCCCTTAAAATAGGATACTTCAACATGTATATATTGTTATATGTGTAGGTACATAGGTATATGTAATGTATATTATTTAAATTGTGAGTGTTTCGGTTAACCATTGCGTGACTCTTATAAACCATTTACAATTTTCAACCTTGAATACAAATGAAGGCTTTTATGTGTTTTTGTTGCCCTACTTCTTTATTTACTCAGTTTAGCTTTTATTAGAATCAGTGTATTCAAATGAAAATTTCAAAAAGTTCTTTAATTTTCCACATGAATGAACTTCAAAAATTTCCGTTTACCATATTTAGTTTAAAAATTTAGTTACTATGCCTACTTAGTTTTATGAAGGTTGAATATTTTGACTTATACAAATGAGGACCATATTATAGTGACTTAAATAGAACTTATCGAAACTCTGACAAATATACGTGATAGAAAACAACACATTTATATAAAAGGAAAGATGTTTAATTAAAATAAAAGTTCCCTAATGTTTTATTGGAATAAAGGGACTAGTAACAGCTGGAGCGAGCATGTTATCGGAATATTATATTCTTGGAGTATTAAGTATCATGTTTTAAGTAAGGAATTTATATAAATATACTATAGAGGGAACATCGTTTTTGAAAAAGTTATTTTTATTGCTCCCTCTAGGGAGTAATAAAAATAGCCTAAGTTACTATACTTACGGCATCAGCTATTTAACAGTGAAAGTCCTGTCGAAATCGGTCCAGCAGCTTCTGATCAGTTTATATCGGTACGAATTTTCAAAAAAAAACCATCACAGCGCCATTTAGGAGGTAATTAAAATAACTGACATTACTCGCCTCATAACATCAGATATATTGTATCTGCCAACTAAAGTCCCACCAAAATCATTCAAGCCGCTCAGACATCCAGAATTGCATGTAAATTGTTAGTGTAATTCACCAGATCCGCCAGTAAGCCTACTCAATTATTTTTCCTTTGGTTTTTGCTAAGATGCTTTCAGGGTTAATGTTTTTCCAAAGAAGAAGTGTTGCCACTTGATGTTTTTCTATTTTCATATTTGTTTTTTTTTTTAATCGTAGATATATAGTTATACAATAATAGTTTGCTTTTTCTCTTCGGAAAAATTAGGTACCTAACTACTATTTGCGTAAGTTTTTGAAGGATTTCGGTCCAGCATTTTGATAATCGATAATCACTCTTCTTTTTAAGTGTTTAAAAATAAAAAAATTTTGTCTGTATCTATCATATTATGTATATGTAATATGGGCGCAAAATCAGAAATGTTTTCTTTTTAACAGCCAGAATTTTGAAAAGCAGAATCTTGCAACGCAGAATATTTTCGTTTTAAAGCATAATATTGAAAAGCATAATTTAAAAAGGATAAGGCCTACTGGGGATACTCTTAAAAAAGAAACGGATGTGAATCTTAACTCTTGGTGATGTGGAAAAAGATAAGATAGATTCAATTTATTGTGAGTAATGAGTTTTGACTATAAAAATTGATCATATTTTTTAATATTGTTAAAAATAAGACAGAAGCTATTTGTTATATGCTCACTATGGCAATCCGTCTTTAAAATCGAGATAGCTTATTGAATTTAGTATTTAATATTTAGTATTTAGTATTTAGTATTTAGTATTTAGTATTAAGTATTTAGTATTTAGTATTTAGTATTTAGTATTTAGAATTTAGTATTTAGTATTTAGTATTTAGTATTTAGTATTTAGTATTTAGTATTTAGTATTTAGTATTTAGTATTGAGTATTTAGTATTTAGTATTTAGTATTTAGTATTTAGTATTAAGTATTTAGTATTTAGTATTTAGTATTTAGTATTTAGTATTTAGTATTTAGTATTTAGTATTTAGTATTTAGTATTTAGTATTTAGTATTTAGTATTTAGTATTTAGTATTTAGTATTTAGTATTAAGTATTTAGTATTTAGTATTAAGTATTTAGTATTTAGTATTTAGTATTTGGTATTAAGTATTTATTATTTAGTATTTAGTATTTAGTATTTAGTATTTAGTATTTAGTATTTAGTATTTAGTATTTAGTATTTAGTATTTAGTATTTAGTATTTAGTATTTAGTATTTAGTATTTAGTATTTAGTATTTAGTATTAATTATTTAGTATTTAGTATTAATTATTTAGTATTTAGTATTTAGTATTTAGTATTTAGTATTTAGTATTTAGTATTTAGTATTTAGTATTTAGTATTTAGTATTTTTTATTAAGTATTTAGTATTTAGTATTTAGTATTTAGTATTTAGTATTTAGTATTTAGTATTTAGTATTTAGTATTTAGTATTTAGTATTTAGTATTTAGTATTTAGTATTTAGTATTTAGTATTTAGTATTTAGTATTTAGTATTTAGTATTTAGTATTTAGTATTTAGTATTTAGTATTTAGTATTTAGTATTTAGTATTTAGTATTTAGTATTTAGTATTTAGTATTTAGTATTTAGTATTTAGTATTTAGTATTTAGTATTTAGTATTTAGTATTTAGTATTTAGTATTTTTTATTAAGTATTTAGTATTTAGTATTTAGTATTTAGTATTTAGTATTTAGTATTTAGTATTTAGTATTTAGTATTTAGTATTTAGTATTTAGTATTTAGTATTTAGTATTTAGTATTTAGTATTTAGTATTTAGTATTTAGTATTTAGTATTTAGTATTTAGTATTTAGTATTTAGTATTTAGTATTTAGTATTTAGTATTTAGTATTTAGTATTTAGTATTTAGTATTTAGTATTTAGTATTTAGTATTTAGTATTTAATATTTATTATTTAGTATTTAGTATTTAGTATTAAGTATTTAGTATTTAGTATTTAGTATTTAGTATTTAGTATTTAGTATTTAGTATTTAGTATTTAGTATTTAGTATTTAGTATTTAGTATTTAGTATTTAGTATTTAGTATTTAGTATTTAGTATTTAGTATTTAGTATTTAGTATTTAGTATTTAGTATTTAGTATTTAGTATTTAGTATTTAGTATTTAGTATTTAGTATTTAGTATTTAGTATTTAGTATTTAGTATTTAGTATTTAGTATTTAGTATTTAGTATTTAGTATTTAGTATTTAGTATTTAGTATTTAGTATTTAGTATTTAGTATTTAGTATTTAGTATTTAGTATTTAGTATTTAGTATTTAGTATTTAGTATTTAGTATTTAGTATTTAGTATTTAGTATTTAGTATTTAGTATTTAGTATTTAGTATTTAGTATTTAGTATTTAGTATTTAGTATTAAGTATTTAGTATAAAGTACTAAGCATAAAGTATGCATTTAGTTTCCTTTAGTTCTATTGAATTATTAAACTCAGTGAACTATTTTGATCAGTTCAGTAAGTTTGTTAGTGAGCTACACAATCCCAATTTCGTTATAAAACATTTTCCAAGTATCTATTTTTAATCATGTCACTTTATATTTACTCTCAAAAAAAAATTAACACTTTTTAAAGATCAAAAACCTTCATTTAAAATTTAATAGCTTACCATTGCCAAAGTTTTAATGGTTTTAGTCTCACCTTAAACTATATGTTTATAGATACATAATAGCGACCCAATAAAAAAAATGATACCTAACTAATTTGCAAAGAAACTTTATTTACAGAAGCATCACCTTCGTGGACCGAACAAACACTCTGACCCTCGCCCAATTCAATTTACAGCCCGTCATGCGTAATATAGCCTCTTAATTTGAGGTCTTTGCCTTTATCATTCATTCACTGTTTGTATCTGTCATGATCGCCATATTTGGGAGACAATTTGCCTTGGGCAAGCAAAATACTATATCCATTGTTGAACCTCAAATTAGAGCGGACTATTTAAATTATGTCGTAAATTGAAATTGAAGATTGAACGGCATAAGGTATTGACTTGGTTTAATATGAATTAATTAAAAGGCGAACAATAATTATAAGGGTCGAGAACTATTGACAATGGTAAACAATAGATAACATTGTCATAGAGTGTCATTTATCGGACATAAATATTTGTTTTCGTATCTAAACTAAATAGGGTCATGGAGAAGGCAAAATAGTTTGAAAGTATACTATCCAGTCATCATACATTAACATCAAAGTAAAGCTTGGAGGAAGTTAGCATCTTCCAATCGGACTTTCTTTGCTCAGTATTTTGCTGAATCGCACCAATAACGATGTTCATTAATAAAAAAAAAATTTGTGTGTAACCCTATTCGCGACATTTATCCAACTGCTTGGCATGACATTTGTTCACAGATCAATTGTCTTGAAGACCATTGCTACAGTAGCAAAATAGACATAAGACTTATTCGTTTTATTTTGGCACTAATTAAATAGACCTCTGAGGCATCGATTTGAAATTTTACGACTTCTTGATCTTGGCATGCGAGTGTGATTATCAGCAAACACATCTATGGAGGTCAATGGACAAAGAACCAAACAAAAAAACTATTGTTACTATGAGAATTAGATCTTTGAAATGTATTAGCAGACCCTGGCGAACGTTGCTGCGCTATAGGTTCCAACATTTCTTTTGAAAATCGATTGCAAAATGCCTGTTAAAACTAAATACCTGTAACCTCAGACTATTTTGTAGTTAGTAGCCATCAAGAAATAGAATGGACGATTTAGATTAGTTATGCATTCTTAGCGACCTTAGCATATGTTAAAGGTCCTTATTAGAACAAAAGACGTCACTGACAAATGATCTACCGCACGATGTTTGTCCAATTATGACTTTGGAGAAGAAACATCAGGATTCAGGACGTCAGGATCAGCAAATAAAAAAATCGCTCAATTTTAAATTTGAATTCACAAATTTTACTTGCTTTCAAGACAAACATTTTGCTCTTTTTTCTATTAAATTTGCAAAAAAAAAAACTTATATTTATAGATCCCAAAAATTTTATTGGACATTCCTTAAGGCTATGCGTTCGGTGGCTGCTATATTTTCGTTGGCGCGAGTAAGCGAATAAAGCGATTAAATGCGCAAGCAAGCGATTTTTACGAGTGAATTGAGTAACTTACTTTTTGTGCGCTTAAATAATTAAATCACACGTCACCTTATAACAAAGTTATTTCAAAATAAGCCCCTACGTTAGTCGTTTGCATATAATCAACAACGAACAGCAACGGTTTCCTTTTGAACATCCTCCAGACAGAGAACTCATTTGCACATCTATTTTGGAAGTAAATTAAAAAAAAACAAAACCAAGATTTCAGCCATGAAACAGGTCCAAACTTTATTGTTTTATTTTTCCAAAATCAATTTCAATTGCAAAATATTTTGACATTCAAGACAAAAATAAGACCTAAGTACACTTTATTGACATACACTGCCGGTCAATAGAATAGATTCACATATGCTAAACAAGGAAGAACAACTTTTTGTTGAGGTTCCTAAAATAAGATATGAACGGAGTGTTATTATGGGTTGAGAAATAGAGCTCTTTTTCTATTATAATGAGGCTCAGATATGTTACGCAATGAAGCTCTTGCCCATTAATAGACAATAGTACTTAAATTCAACGTGGTTGCTAAATCCCTATTGTACAATAGTACATGCTGTCAAGATCGGAATTTAATTTCATGCGAGTCACCTTCATTGTATATACAAAGAGCCGACAAATCGAAAGCCACAAATGGCTTCTACTACACAAAGAAGCCATTTTATTTTTTCAGTGTCGACTGCTAAGACTGTGGTGCAAGGTATCAGGTCCTTTGCAAATTATGCAGTCAACGCAGAAAAGTCGAGAGCCACATATGGCATCTATTCCACAAGAAGCTATATTTGGCTTTTAATTTTTCTGTGCCGACTTCTAAAACTGTGGTTCCAGGTATCAGGTCTTTCGCAATTTAAGCAGCCAACGCAGAAGAGTGTCGAGAGGCACATATTCTATTTCACAAGACGCTATATTTGGCTTTTAATTTTTCTTTAATGACTGCTTAGACTGTTTCGCAATTTTAGCAGTTGCCGTAGAAAAGTCAACAGGCAAATATTGCTTATACTACACAAGAATCCATTTATGGCTTTTCATTTTTCTGTGTCGAATGCTCAAACTGCGGTGCTATGTGCCAGGTCCTTTGCATATTAAACAGTCTACGCAGAAAAATCGAAAGCCACATATGGCTTCCATTGAATCTATTAAATGTTATACTAGTTCAATTAAGAAAAAAAATTGGTTTAAAACAAACAGTTTCTTCTTAAATTTTTCAAATTAGACATTAAAACCTATTCTATAGACCCATCACAAATTTCTTTGTATGAATCCGATTCATTAAATTTTTCGAATATATGTATATAGCAACTAAAAATTTCTGTTCGGCTTTTTATTTTCAACAGGTTCCGGCAAATATACATGTATCTATTAAAACTCTATATCAACAAAAATATTTTTGCAAGTCTATTTTCAGCAAAAAATAGCCTTATACTATGTTGTTTAGGGTGTGTCCCTATTTGATTGTCCGGCAGTGTATAATGTATCACAAGGTTATGTACATCTCAACTGACAATGTAGATTTTGTCCTCTAAAAATCTCTCACTTTATGATAATATGTCATGCTATTGTCAGAGCAAGAAGACCATAACCCTTCTTCTTCTTCCTCAAAGCTGCCTTGTTAACAAACAATATTGTTTTGTTCCGGTTGTCATTCTCGTATCAATGAAGGAAATTTTAGAGCACTCTGTTGCTATCGCATGTGTTGGAATATGTCAATAAGTGACATAATACCACGATACATCACTATAAAATTTATTTGCATGCTCGAAGCTTAACCCTGGAATTTTCGTCGATTTGTTTTACTTGAATCAACTCGATCCAAACTTAAGCTAAACAAACGCCAGACGAAACCACCCTGACAGCCACTTTGACAGTTTGTGTATCTTAATGTCTGGTAAAAAAATGAAAAAAAAACAACTACCGAATGACTTTTAAGGAAGTCTCTTTCTTTATCAAATTTTGCACGCAAGGCAACATGGCGAGGAAGGTCATCCTCGAAATATTTTATTTCGTTTGTGTTCTATGAGTCTGTGTTTGCATTCTCAAGGCGAAAACATTAAATTCTAATCTAAACATATAAAATTATATAAAAAAAAAACATAAGACATATGTTAATTTTTCGGCTTCTCAATTTCACACCTCCTCACGTTCCACACTATCCATTCTCTGGGACTTTTTTTTTAATCTGTCTAAACACCTATTGATGTGTGTTTATAGCTGCTTAGTCAATGTTTAGAATAAAAGTTAAGTTGGTATAGGATCTTTTTTTTTTTGGTAAATTCTGACCTTGGAAGTTCTAGATTTAGCGGCAATCTGTATCTTTGTGTTGATAAATTATTCATATTGCTTGCGCTGAGCAAATTAGTTTATCGATTGAAATTTGGAGGTCGTTTTGCTTATCGGTAGAAACGGGTGGTTGCGGTGAAATTCGGACGGTTTTTTATTACATTTTGTTTTTGTTTTATTATGCATTTTTGGACTTTGTCAAAAATAAAAAAGAAACATAGATTATTATTAAAGAATTTTTTATTCAATAGAATGATGTTTTCTTTTTACTTTATCACCGATTTATTCGCTTTATAGCATGAATTTGGTTATTTTGCTATAGAGTTTAAGATTTTCTTTGAAGTTCTCTTTTGTAGGTTTTTAGAGCACAAGAGAAAGTAAAAACTACTTTATAATGCAGTTGAAGAAATGAAAGAAAGACTTTCGTTTTCATTGTTGTATAGGTATACTTTTGTGTTCTTTTTTTTTGGAACTGGAAGTTGAGAGGTTTCTATTTTTAAATCCAATGACCTGAATTGCTTTTAGGTAAGTGAATTTTGAATATGGCATGTCGCATGGGTCAAGTTATTAAATCCTAAAATTAATAAGTGAAATTGGAGAATGATATTAGGTCGAGCAATTTAAAACTTAATTTATAGCTATTTGGTTTGTTTTTTTTTTTTTAAAGAAAGATTTTCTTTGGAGTTCATAAAAAGATCTAATGATATTCATGCGGTAAAGCCTTATACCTTAATTTAGTTGAATATTTATCTCTAGCCTATAAAATCTTAAGTTCAGTAGGTATGGGTACCAATTCTTTAGAAATATTAGAAATATTCTATAAACCAAAAGAAGATATCTGACTGAATTTTTCATATACTCTGATCTGATGTAGAAGATTTCACCGATTGCGTTCTTTGTCGACACAATATATAATATAGTTCATTAAAAAATTCTTTCTCGAACACAACAAAGGAGCATTCATTAGTTAAAGAAAGACTTCAAAATCGTTAGAGCGGTTTTTAAATAAATCGATGTTTACTTAATAATTTTTATAAAACAAAATTTTTACGAATTTTAAAAACGCCAATTTAAAGTGCTAAATAGTTTGCATTTTATGCACAAAAATAATTTTTTTTAGTAAAGCCGTTTTCCAAATATTGAATTTACAAAAAAATTAAATTAAAAAATTGATTAAAACTAAAACTAAGCTTTTTTGCAAAATGTTTGAAATCGATTAACCCATTCATAAGATAGCTCAAGAAAAAAATAACGGTTCTATGGGAGGTACTGTTGACTTGGAAAACATTTATTTTTGCAATTTAACAAAGAGAAATCAGACAGAAACCGTCAGTAATAATTTTTAAGAAAAATGGTTGGACCGTTTTTGAGAAAATTAAGCTTTTCTAAAACCGTTATATGGAAGGTACCGTTATTTTTTGATCTAAAAAAAAATTTCAATTTATCCTGTAAGGAATGGTCTAAGAACCTTAACTACCAAATTTGAAATAAATCGGTTAAGCCGTTTAGGTTGTAGGTGCTGATACATATAGTCTGACATACAGACAGACAGACAGACAGAATTTCCAGGCCCACTTTTCTTCGCTATTATGGTAATGTCATGTTTGATTGTTATCTCAAATTTTTTTTTCACGGATGCATAACTTGCCTTTTAGTACCTATAATCGTCTGTTGTGGTATTAGACTCAAATTTTTTGATGAAAGAAAATATAACGCCTTACGTACTTAGATGCCAGAAGTAGGATGCTACACCGGAAGTAGTGTGCTAACATGGAGTCTTCATTTTCGTACTTCAAGTTGGCGGAGATATTCTTTAACATGATCCCCGAAAAACATCGCAATATTATAAAGTATAAAGTAAGAAGTAAGTAAGACTTAAGGGGTTCAAAATATTTAACTTTTAGCGAGATTTCCCCCCACCAGTGCTAAGAAATCTTGAAGTTAAAATAAAATACAAATTAATACATAAATTTGTTTTTATAAGACGGTTTCTCCTGTAGAAATTTTGCGGTTGGCAGTAAAAATACAACGGTTTGCCAGTAGAATTACTGCGGTTTGGCAGTAGAAAGACTGCGGTTTGCCAGTAGAAATACTGCGGTTTCCCATTAGAAATACAATGGTTCGCAGTAGAAGTTCTGCTGTTTGTCAGTAGAAATACCGCAGTTTGCCAGTAGAAATATTTCGGTTTGCTAGTAGAATAACTGCGGTTTCGCAGTAGAAATTCTGCTGTTTGTCAGTAGAATAACTGCGGTTTCGCAGTAGAAATACTGCAGTTACCAGTAGAAATACTGCGCTTTGCCAGTAGAAATACTGCAGTATGCCAGTAGAAATTCTGCGGTTTTTCAGTAGAAATACTCCAGTTTGCCAGTAGAAATTCTGCGGTTTGTCAGTAGAAACACTGTGTTTTCATAGTAGAAATACTGCGGTTTGTCAGTAGCAGGTGGTTTGAAGTAATCTTTCCATCTGTTGAACATCTAATGCGTTTCTACTACAGTTTTGCTTACACATTATCTTTTCAGGCACCCAGAGCGATCGATAAGAGTTGTTGCTTCATTTACTCTCCTATACATACTTTTTTTCGACTTCACGCTGCTCATTCTGTTTTTCTCTCTTCTTCCTGAGTGTTTAGTCGGCTCTTTTTTACTTTAAATAATTGCAATTAGATTAGTGTCATGATAATATTATCTTAATATAGTTATTCATAACAAATGCAGTCTAAACATGCCTATAGCATTATGGTCACCTAAAAAGTTTTCCAATATAAGCTGTCAGATTTTGACAGTTCATGTTGGCTTTAATGCTTTAGTGCGTTGCTATTGATGGGCACAGTTTTTGCAGATTGGGTTCTTGAAGAGTTTGAAATGGACCCATCTTCTAAATGAACCGATGCGTCAACAAGAAAAATTGCTCGATTTGGTATAATGCTAATTCACGCACAAGACCCATCAAGTGGCGATGCAGCTTTAGAAGTAAATGTAAAATCGTCGTCCATATTACTTTAAAAATAATGAAGAAATTGCCATCACTATGGTGGAAAATCCTACCGATCGCAGGTAAATGTCAGTAGACCGCAATCGAT
Source organism: Baccha elongata (assembly GCA_951217065.1). Classification (NCBI taxonomy): domain Eukaryota; kingdom Metazoa; phylum Arthropoda; class Insecta; order Diptera; family Syrphidae; genus Baccha; species Baccha elongata. Next base: position 45,208,994 of record OX578274.1, read on the forward strand.
CCGTGACCTCAAAGTCAGCATAGCTCATGATGCCATCGCTCACATAGCCTGATCATTAAAAATTGGACCTCAAAAGTCCGCCAACTAGGATTTTCTGCGGCAACCATTGGAGCGATGTCATATTTCACACATAATGTGATAGACCTTTCAACTAAAACAAATAAATCAATTTTTAGCATCTTATCCATATCCTATTGTGAACTCTTTTAAAAGCTTTAAATCACACACAAAGCTTCAAATAATTCCAACAGATGACGCAACAGTATTAATCTAACCTAAATTTTCTTTTCATTTCATCGAATTATCTTCGTATGTATAAGATATCAATAAACATGACACTTTCACCTGCCTCAATGTACGAATTTTATGTGCCATTATTGCGAACATCCTTTTTACTCGTCCAACTCTATTGAAACTTGTCTTCCTTTGCGTATACAGGAAACAAACAACGAACCACCAAGGGTGACTTTCACATTCAATCCGCATTTTATATCAGGTTGCATGTCAAGCCAAACGCTATATCATCAGATATCCTCACCTTAAACGAATTAATTTCTTATAGCTTGACGATGGTCGATTGGGTGCCCATTTCATAGAGGTAATATTTCCTTCAATTCAAGCTTCAACTCTTGCCCTGTTTCCACACACAAAATTTAACAAAATCCCCTCAATGGATACATTTTCACCAATCGTATTGCCTTCAATCAAAGTTCACTGACCTCGGGGCGGCTATACAAGACAAAATAACCTACCATATGAAAAATAAAAAACCCGAACGCTGCTATACACTTTCAAAAGCCTTCATTTTTGTGCCAATGCGCATACTATAGTTTGTACACGCCACCTATGTATATCCGCCCTTATACACTCCACCATACTATTCGAACATCGAGTTCCCCATCATAGCTTGCAATTTATTTTACTGACTATAGTCATAGTGACTGCTTGGCCTGGCCCGTCCAGCTGTTTGGCGATATACCCAATTAAAAGCAATTTTAGCGCAGCTGAAAACAACAACAGCATCTCACTTTGGCATGGTTGAAGTTGAATGTTGTGAAAAAGGGGTTGTGGTGGTGGTATAAGAGTGGAATAAAATTTTCACTTTTGACGACCACGACTCTGGGGAGGTTCAACAAACTCAATGAACTCAATTCCGTACATTGACTTCGAACCTAGTTAAGTGGTGACGGTGACTGAAAATACTAGAGCTACTTTCTGATAACAAACTTACTAAAGTGGTGCTGCTGATGGAAATCGTATAAACAGTGTGTTGTAAAAGTTTGGAAACAAAAATTTAAATATTTCACTAAAAGAAAAAAAAATGTTTGCGGTACTAAACTCAAGAGTGAGTTTTTATATTTTTACTCTTAAATTATTGTTTGAAGTTAAAAAAGACTGTTACTTATAGTGGCTTATTCAAAATAAAAAAAATTGCATAACATATTCCATTATTTCCATCCTTGAGTAAGTAAGAAAAATGAAAGTTTACTAACTTTACTTAAGGTGGCAGTCTGGGGTTAACAAGGGCCTCAAATAATAAGCTTCTTCCAGCCGATTGTGGTTCTAGCTAGCTGGCTCCGTTTTCATAAGCCATGTTAGTGTGGATCCTTTTCCACCTGCGTATGCCACCTGTTACGCTGTCCTTCTATACTGTGCGTCACACGGGGTTGGATTCAAAGTCCATCCATTCGCTCGATGTGACCGAGCCAACTTAGTCGTTGGCTTTCCACTTTTGTGATAAAGTCAGTGTCGCTGTAGAGCCTGTACAGTTCGTTGTTATATCTTCTTCTCCATTCCTCATTTATACAGATAGGACCATAAATCACACGGAGAAAGCACAATACTCAAGAAAGCACCTCTAACATCACGCTTTGTTATTCCCATTATGTCAATATCTTTGGTGTACTCGAGTAATTGGTCGGATGGATTTTCAAAGATTGTGCCTCAGAAGTTGACGTGAGAGTTTTGTACTGTTCATTCATTGTTTTGTACATAATTGCTTCCTGGCAAAGTTTCCACTGGTTTTCGATGCTTAAAGGTGGCGGCATAGGATTAATTAAGAGGTTGCGAGTAACTCGATCGGAAAAGGACTTGGCGATCTATTGCGACTGTAGCCGGCCGACATCAAATTTTCTTACAGTATTTCGACGTTTTGTCTTTGTTCTATATATCCGTAGCAGCAGTAGTACCTTGGGTATACAATGAGGTAGTGGTCCGAGTCAAAGTTGGCTCCTCAGAACGTTCGGACATTCGTGATACTACAAGAATGTCTTGATTTTATCGCAAAGTGGTCACTGGTCAATCGGGTTGATGGTCAATTGTGAATATCGAGATGCGGAAACAGCGTACTAGGTACTGCAATATTTCGCCCAGCAGCAAGGTCGATTTGTCTGAGACCGTTACTGGAGGTTTTTTTCGATTATGCCACCAAAAACGTCTTCTCTGCCTATAGTTTGGGGTTTAAATCACCTAGTTCAATTTTCATTTCCTAGCTATGCCGTTCCTTATAAGTTTTGTCCAAGAGCTCGTAGAACGCGTCCTTAGTGTCCTTACCTTTCTCATCTGTTTCATGCGCGCACATTAGGCAAATGTTGGCGAATTTCATCTTGATGAGAATTGTCGTGAATTCAACCCGACGACCAACGGCATGACCTCTAACTATGAGGACCAGACCCCTAAGTATAACTCCAAGAGCTAGGAGCCGGATCAACCGCTCTTTATAGGCATGAGCTCCAAATATGTCGTTGTAGCCCGTATTAGGTGTTCACTAAGTAGTTCAACCTGACTGGAACTGTAGACGCCACCGTTGATATTTCATCTAGGGAATTCTTCCGCTGCCGCCTAGATGAAAGGAGCAGTGACTAAATAGAAACACTCAACCCCCCCTCTCTCATTATCTGCCCCAAAACCTTCAAAAGGGATTGGTTACATAGATCTCATGTTGAGGTACTAGGCACCCGATGTTCACGATGGGGATGCAAGAGTAAGAGTTGGTAGTCAGAGGTTGGTTTTGAGAAATCCTGTGGATGTTTTGTCCTCTTGAATCTCTTTAATGCACATGACTACCCTTTGAATTCCTTTATTATTAAAGGCAATGAATGTATGTTTATTTTTGTCAATGCTTTTCATATTCATACAAAACTAATCAAAAATTACACTCATCATTTTTTCGCTTGTTTTCCCGACTCCAAACTTGTTCACATTACTGTACCCATGTACGAAAATTATGTTGCCATTCAAACTACCTCCAGTTGCATGTCTCCGTTTTAATATATTTCGGCAACTTTTACTTGCTGTGAGACTTAAAAAAAAAAAAAATTAAAACGAAAACAACGAGCCAAGAAAAGAGGTCTCGCACGGAACCGCAACAAATGAAATCGAAAAGAAATTTCCAGGTGAAACCGAGAGTTTTTTTTTGTTCAAAATTGTATCTTTTAGTCTGCCAGCGTTATTTTCTTTTATATTTATTCATGCTTCGTGCTTTGCTTTGTCTAAGTTTGTTTTTTTCTTCTCAACTTCAGTTAGTTTAACATTATGATTCACATTCCAAATTGACTTGCTTGTGTGAATAGATACAAAATTGATAAAAGCATCTGAATCTGAATGCTATCTGCATACTGCACAAAGTATATAGTGCGATTTTTTTGGAGGAAGGGGAGTAGAAGGAAACTTTCTTTTTTTTTAAACTTTTAATATTTTAGCGGTAAATAGCGGCATCCATCTAATTCTGGCCAAAATACTTTTTCTTGGACAAATAAACGAAAAGAAGACACAGACAATAGGTCTCTGGTGACAGAGATCGGAGAGAGGCCAAGACGTGATGTATCTTTTCTATTCAAAATGTATCTGCCTCGCTTGCTGCATACGAAACAAGCAAAGAAAAAGTGAAAACGAAAACGAATTACACTTTCGATTAATGCGTCTAAAAATGACGAGTGGGGTTCGTTGTAGAGGGATCGAGGGGTCGCGGTTTTCGGAAGGTGATTTTACACTATAATGACGACTGCTGCTTCGCACGAGACTAAATTGAGGTCAAACTATAGTTTCGTTGGGGGGATTGTCGGCTTTGGGGCATTGACTTTACGGTTTATTTCTTTAATACTTAGTCGTCGATTTGGAGCCACAAAGCAAGTGATGGAGAAAACTCAAAGCTATAGAGCAGAGTTGGTAGAGGGAGTCATATGGGGTTCGACGAGGCGGTCATCTGTGTAAAAGAGCACGGTGTCAACAGCCTCTTGTAAATTTCTTTTTTCGATACAATCTGTTTGTTATTTTTGGTTTTGATATTTTAACCACGGGTAAAAAAACCTATAAGCAACTTTTTACTTTCTTCAGAAGGCTTATTGGAGTAGTAATCGTTTTTTTTTTTTTTGTGTTATTGTGGAATTTCTGTCGGTTTATTGCTTACATTGTAGGTTGTTAAGTTTTTTTGTTGCCATTTTATTTTTTTGATAATGTCGTAAAGAAATTTCAACTTAATGCCTTTATTTGGTAGTGTGCCCAATGAAAGTTTGGTTACATTTTTAAATGGTACTTGTTTTGCCTATAAGTATGTGGCACGGTATTGGAAGGGATATCACATGATGTGGTCGATGAACTTTTTGAATGTTTCTGGAAAAAGTTAAATGCGATTTGGTAATTTAGTATTGAGATATAAATGTAGGTATAGCCATCAGTGAGGCAACAAAAAAAGTCATTAGTAGGGGGAGGACTTGTAGAGTTTCGTTTCTTGTGCTTGGGTATAAGCTTTTGTAAGCAAACATGTGTATATAGGTCGAGGTAGATTCATAATGTGAAAGTTTTTTTCTTTAAGACGATTACTCGAGGTCATTGGCTTATTGTGTTGCTTAAGGTGAAAGGTTCATAATATGATAATGCTTTTTTAAGCTAAATTAGTGTCAAGAGAGAATTTTTTTGAAATTGTAGATTTTTTTAAGAATTTGTAGCTTCTATTGGTAGTTTTGGAACCTCAAACTGCAATATCTTGGGTGTATGTAGCTGAAACATGAAAACTCGTAGTTCGTAAGAAGGTGATAAATAGCACCAGATTTTCAAGACCAAAGATCCACAAAGCATCCTAGATCTCGGCCATGAACGAACTTCTTCTTAGTGACCCACGGTACGTATTCGACATCTAAGACGTGCATACATTTCGTGGAGTCAACTTAAACTCTGAACGCATCTCTTTATTGCTGCAAAATTTTAAGTTCGATTGTCTAAGGAAAAAAAGTACGAAGAAAATGCAGAGACTGCAGGGACTGCTTGAGCGAGAAGCTCTTGAATTAGCATCTATCTACAGTCTACACTACTGATGTTGAAAACGAGTAACCGAAACCAACGAAGGCTATCAAAGCCCCCAAAGAAAAAAAAATGTTGTATGCAAATGTGAACATGCTGCAACAAGGTAAGAGCGGAATTAGAAGAGTATATCGAACCGGGAGGAAAGAGGAGAAGAATATTCTGCCAAGAAAGAAAGGGGCCTACTCAGCTTCGCAGCTCAAGAAGATCAAAGAGTAATAATCAAAGCAACACCTAGAAGTTTAACAAAAAAAACCTAACCAACTGACCACTGAAATTAAGACCTTAACACAGAATTTTCATACTTACCAGTAAAACTAATTAAATACAGAGTTAATGTTTGGTAAGTCACATGTCCAAATCATCAAACAAGTAGATATGCATGGAAAAAAGTATGGCCGAGGGCTCGACTAAAGTTTCACGTATTTTCTCCATCTTCAAAAAAAGCTATCCTGCAAGAAATAAATTTCCTCATAAAAGTGAGAGCATCTTAAGCCAGTCTTTAACACTTAATTCACCAACTACCAGTTAAGCCTCAGACCTATCAGATAGTTTTATTCGTCACACTGAGGCAAATCCTGGAAACTAAAGTGAGTTTTTAAGTCTCGCCATCTTCTCATCGATCTATAAATATGATAGCATATGAAAGCATTCACTTCGGTCAAACTGCTGGGGTATGGCGGACGATATCGACATTCAAAACTCCTCCATGGTAAGAGCAGTCCTGAGTGTTGATCGATAAGCAGAATGGCGGGGATCTTCTGAAATAAAATTACACCCTTAAGTTGTAATATCAAAGAAGTGGATGTAGTACCGGAAGTCAAAACACACGTCTACTACATTGGCCAATAATGCTCCTGCCAAAAGATTCTTCGGATATAAGTCCAGAGGGCCGAGGTTTGAGTTCGAGGTGACAATAACGAAGATCTTCTCTCTGATTTAAATAGCATTTTAGAGCAAAGAGCATATTTCGCTTGGCTTCACTTTAATCATTTATAATTTTGTTTTGATTAATTACCTCGAATTCAATTTAATTTATTTTTTAATGTATAACTTGTTCTCATAATAGAAATATATCTGGTATGTGGACAAATTAAAAAATTAAGAAATTTGCCTTCCTATACGAGAGCTCGATTTCACTTTCTTTACTAAAACACTTATCCAAAAAAGATTTCAAATATTGTGTATGCGTTAATCTGTTTAACTTTAAAGCCAATAACCTCTGAACAAATTCATTTTAAATTCACCTCTAACTAGGTCAGACATATCACTAAGTTCAATAAATATGATTTATTATATTATAAGGAGGAATAACCATTTCCAAAAAAATACCATCTTTATTTAGTGTGATGACAGTCGATTTAAAAGGAAATAATAATTTCATTTTGTATAAAATTTCAATAAATTTAATCTTAACTGCTTTATTATCTTCATCAAAACACACCATTATACTACGAGGTGAACTAAAAGCGAAAGCGAAAGGTAAATTTTAATGCTTTCTTTGTTTTTCTGCCAAAAAAAAAAAACACTCGCATACATGCACTTCAGTCTTCAGCTTAGATATTTTCTCTTCTTTTGCTTTTACTTTTCTTCTTATTTTTGTTGAAGTATATTAATCGGATTCATTGAACCACATACTACTTAGGTAAAATAAAAAGTCAAAGAAGATGAATGTACTTTACTTCAGCTTTTCGTCACTTTTTCTTCTTGATGGGCCATCCATGACTTATTGTAATCTCTTAAAAAATTTCATCTAGTTTTATTATAATTTTTAAGATTTCATGGTATAAAAGTTCAAAAACCTTAAGGTTGTTTCTTGTCTTGAAATTTGTCCATTTGAAATTATAGTGTGGTTTGAAATGTCTTATTCTTTTTGTGCCACCATTATAGACTAAGTTATAAAACAGCTGAAATTCGTTTGCCAAAGGAAAAACATGCCCGTCTTTTAAAACGAAGCTTCTATTTTTTTTTTGGGAGAGGGGGGGTGGGGGGTTTGAAAATCAGTTTTTTTTGCAAATTTCTCGGAAACTATGAAAAAAATGTTTAGATAAAATTGTTTATGATTTTCTACAAAAATGTCTTGTGACTTTTCATTGTACCATCAACCAATTTCGAGAAAAAAGTGTTTAATTGTAAAAAGTCTGTTTTTAGACAAAATTGAACTTTTTCACTAGTATTTGGCGTTTTTTGCTTTATTTCTTTATGGTTTTCCCATTGAGCTTAGTTTATAGAAAAAAAAATGCATGAGACTGGGAACTTGCTCTTTATGCGAACTTAGGTACTACACATATTTTGAATCAAAAAATTATGTACCATCATATTTTTGGTTTTATGTTGTTTAGCTAAAAATTATAAATGCCATCTTGTGCTTTATATTTAACTTATGTGCGATACCAAATATGAATGAAATCGGTTCAGCCGTTTCGGAGTTCCAGTCAAATTTGCATCTGTAGCCAAAATCTTGAAATGCAGTTATATTGAAAACTTTGCAAGTATAACGTACACTAGGTTTCATCAAAATCGTAAGAGCCGTTTTCAAGAAAATTTGGAAAAATGGATGCTGTACCGAGTACCTCTAGTATAAATATTTTAGTTTTTCCGAAATTTCTCGAGAACAGCTCATACGATTTGATGAAACGCTGCAAGGTTTTCAATATAACTGCATTTCAAAATTTTTGCAAAAAATGCACATAACGATGATTTGGTGTTAACGGCTTCTAACAAATTTGACTGGTTAACGAAATGTCTGTTAACCACAGATTCTCTGGCAAAAAATTTGCTGAAAAGACCAAATCTCTGTTAACCGACTAGAATAAAGACACTTACCACGGAAAATCTGCTGGTTAACGTTATCTATGGTAACCATAGATTCTCTGGTTAATATTTTCGTCACCTTAGTATTGGAATGCTAGGGTGACGTCGTAAACGACGTTTTTACGTTTTTGGGAAATCGCATTTAAAGGTTTGGCAGTCTAGTGCGGAAAAACTGACCGAAGGATTTTTTGATTTTTTTTTACACAGTATCTGTTTGTTAATCCTCTTTTAATAGTTGTTATCAGAAACCTTCCGCATGTTTTAGTTTTAAAAATATTTACATTTTTGTTCAAAATGAGTTTGCCGTATACGCCACAAAAAACAGTTCCTTTTTGGTCCATACACGTACGTCAAAAAATCGAAAACATACGGCATTTCAATACTAAAAACGTAATATAAACTCCTTGGGAAATTTGACATATCTCACCAATTAGAAGCGATAGGAACAAACAGATAACAGATATGAAAAGAGCGCACCCGAAAACATAAGACTGCATACCCAGCTCAAAAAACGCATTTTGGCATTTACGGCATTCTAATACTAGGGTGACGTTTTGTTGAAAAAACAGAATCTACGGTTACCAGCTGAAATAATCAATGATTAAACTTAATCAGAGCTGAAAAGACTGGTTCTTAGTGCGGGCGCTAGCCCATGTCACGTGTGTTGTTAAATGTTACCTAAATTTTGTCATAAGGCTTTGTTAAACACCTCTAGGGGTATAAAAAAAATGGTCACATGGTCGTCTGCTGCCATTTTAAAAAATATCCGCTAAATTGATTGGATTTTGCTGGACACTGTATCTTCGTACTTAGCGGTCCAATTTTAATTTGGTAAAACTTTTTCTACAAATTGTTTAGATGCAAACAATTACATTTTACGTTATAACACGTAATATTTGAGATACATATTTGAGATACAAGTAAAAAAAATCCCATGACAAAACTTTGGGGACATCATATAATGGCACACGTGAGATTGGCTATCGCGTAGACTAATTGGTTTTGAACTATCAGCTCATGAGATTAAATTTTTCTCATAGTCTCCGAACAATGTCTCGTACATTTAAGATTGTTGGATAGCATTCTGTGTTAGTATGAACTAAAGATACAGCGTGCTTCATAACAACTTTTTGATTGGTCCGAAAACACTTCCTCGTTCTACACCCACTTCGATTTTCATAAGTTTTGAATACTTTTGTTCGTACCGTACTCTTAAGAATCTGTTATTTCAGTATTTGGCAGAAATGCCTGGGAATGTCCTTATGTGCAGTTTGTGTACAAAAGGGAGAATTCCAAAACCAATATCTAGAAACAGAGAGCTGAACAAAATTGTCCGATTTGAACAAATAAAATCATCTTCAGGGAACATGTCCATGTTTTCGATGAAAGGGTACGCCAACAATCAAGATCGTCAGATTTTAGACGATACTAATCCACCAAGTGACAGTGCATTTGCAGAAAGTCATCACCATCCGTTTCGTAAACGACATTGGCATAGCCATCACCGCAACGCTTACGACGGTGAACGGTACCGATAATGAATTATTGTTGACCGAAATTGGATGATATGAATTTTTACGACGTGTGAACATGTGGTTCCAAGAGGAAGGTGATGACTTTTTATCAGTTTTTTTTTATAAGAACTAGCCAAACTAATTAGGGATACGAGTTCACATGCCATTGAGAATATTGTCCGTTGGTTTTTATCAGGATCAGAGGTCAAGTCAAGTTTTTTTTTTCCAAAACCTTCTTCAACATCTCATATTTCTGTTTAGTTGGTGAACTAGCTTAACTAAAATGACCTTATAATATCGTTCTTCCAATGTTGTCTATCCAGAATTTTAAAGCCAAGGAAAATTATGAATATATTCAATAATTTAATACTAATTGTGTCACATATTTCTGGAAAATGTGTTCAATATAAAATTTTCCATCAAGTGCACATGGTTATTATAGTCAACAAGCCTTCTTCAAAGGACAAACGATAGTTTGTTGTTCACCAGCTATACACTCCTTTTAACTTCCGCTTGTGCTTTTAAACTATTTTTAATATCCGGTGACGTAGATTGCGCCGATGAAAGGTCAATGATAATTATTCCAATGACGTCATTTAATACTCAATTGCTTTCGCCGAAGTCATCTAAATATACGATTCGTTTATTATTATTCTTACTAATATTTATTTTTGTATTCAAAAGAACATTTTATAACCTTATAAATTATATATTTTATATAAGTATAAACCTACAAGTATAATACTATATATTCCCCATCCACGTGATTTTTTCTAATGGAAATTAGTCACTTCTTCTACAAAGTGACTACACAGTAATAGAATAAGCTTCTGTGTTCACTAAAAGCCCATCATGTGCTATATAGATACATACATATTAAACTATAGCAGTAAATATGGTATAATCTAATGACTCTTTTTATGTATTCAAGAGTAAGGGTAAGTGACATTGAACGTGGCCCAACATGAACCTGTTCCATGGTCAAAGGTCAGTGCGCACAACCCACACAAGCTTTTCATATACATAGAGATGGGTAAATGCTTTCCTTCACATTAATTTCATGGAGCATGAGTAAGGAACGTGCCATGAAAATTTGCCATTAGTCATTGAACATTAAATGATGTTGTGTTATATGTTTCAATGCAAAATTCCCCGAATTGCTATTACTGGATGGGCGCGGGATAGTGTTGCGTGCGTAGTTTTTTATACGAGGCTATCGAACTGGGAGTAGGCTTTTGATGATATAAGCTTAAATTTTCTGGAATAGAAACAATAAAAAACTATGCAAAATGTGCCCGCATGAATCATGATCCAGGAAATGTTTTCTTGATTTACATGCGATACCTTCAGCCGTCCCAAAACTCACAAAAATCGAAGTTAAAAAAAAAATTCACTTCAAAAAATTTTCAATTAGAAATCTCAAAAAATATGAAAATTTTCTGAAATTCAATTAATTTATAACTATACATGAATATAGGAAAAATAGATAAATAAATTGTAAATACAAAATGAACGTCATTAAAAGTGGATTGATCATCACAATTGAATTGAAATTAACTCCTGATCAGTGGTAGAATTGCGTATACCTGCATAAAGTTGCCAGTAAACCTGAAGATAAAGCCTGTTCTGTTCTTTACATGTGTATAAGCTCAAGTCTCAAGATCGGCAAATTAAAAGAGTTTTTCAAACTGAAAGAGCTTAATGATCGGCTTGGTCTTCGTAAAGTAGTTATGATTCCTGCCCAAAAATTCTATCTAAAGCTCTACTTGCACGAAAACAAAGGATACATTTGTAAAATCGTAGATAATTATCCAGGATTAAATAGATAAGTTTTTAATTTTCAATTTGACGTTGCACAAATGAAACACAGCAAACCAAAGATAAACAAATAAAAACAGGAACGAAGCAGAAAACCCCCACAAAACATCAAAAACATTTGTTGTTGACAGCAACTTCCTGTCAAATTCTATTTGACAGATGGAATAAGTTATCTATAGAATAATGAGTGGATAAATATTTTGCAGATTTATCTATGGATAGAGACACTCAGCGCTCAACAGGTTTATATTTGTATATAGAGATAAATCAGTGGTTACTACTGTCAAAAAAGTTTCGTGCAAGTGGGCCTTAGTTTAGTTTGTCTATTATATTAAAAAAATGAAAACTTTTATTTTTGATGGATCTGATGATGGGTAATACCTACTGTGCATTTCTATGATTGCAGTTGATTTTCGACATGCTTAAAGGATGAAATTTAATTTTATGTTCGTCGTTTGGCTGCCATTTTTAAATATTTTTTCTTTGAGGGTATCTTCCTACCCAGCGAAAGGATTTTATATTGTAAAAATTGTTGTATTAAATTTTTAAAAAAACACATTTTTAGTTAAATCACGTATTTTCTGAGCTACATATGATACAAACGAAACAGTAAATAAAATGTGAATAATGTTTATTTTTTCATTAATAGTGCGATTGAACTTGCTCCGTTATATTTTTTCTAAGATTTCTCATGTGGCTTTCGACTAATTTTTTATTTGAGGATATTTCCGTACCCAGTGTTCCGATTTTAATTTTCCAATAATCATGTTATTCATGCCTATTACTGAATTCTCAAAATTTTACTCCCTGGGGGTCGGTTCGATCCGCAGTGGATCCGCATTCGCATAAAATTCTATTATTGAATCCGTTGAAAGAGCTGCATTATCGATCCGCGAACTACTTTTCCATTTTTGAAACTGTATTATCGGGGATGCCAAAAGCTGACATTGGGCGCGTTTAAGTGCACACGAGAAAAGCAAAAAAAAACGCAGATGAAAAGCGGCCATTGTCAATAAATTATTAGAAATACTGCAAAAAAAAACTTTATGCGTTTCGGCGATCCAAAAATGGGGTGCGAAGGCTTTTCGTTTTCAGTAATACCAATTTTACGAACAACGTTACCGACACTTATTCCCGCGTATGGCCTGCGGATTCGCTAATAGCAAATCTACCGAAAGTGAGTAAGACTCCCTCCGCAACTCATTTGTCGGATTCCTTAATAGGGCTGATTAGTTTTTTTTAATCCTAACAAATTTGTATTTTAGACTTTTTGCGCTAAATACCTTAATTTAAGAGATATAAGCTACCCATATCCCGGCGTTGCTCGGACGTATTTTTTTTTGTTTTTTTTTTTTTTGTTTATTGAAACGCTTTTAAACTTTACAGGATCATAAATGGAAAAGTAGAGTGCGGATCCACTGCGACTCACTCACGGGAAGTGAAATTTTACGGATTCACTAATAGGCATGATTATTCTCATTGAATCAATTTCTTTTCCATTTTTTAATCTTAATAAATAACTTCTTTCCAAAATCTTCTCTATCCATTCCATTCTCATTAATTTCACTAAATACAACTGGCGGTATTATGGATCTACTTTAAAAACTAAATTCTTCGTAAACTTAAAACCAACAAAAAACTCGAACCATTTACCAATTTTTCATAATCATCATTATGTGGTTCCTATACCGATATTAATTTATTATTTTATAAAACCATAAACACTATCATTTCTTTGAGTTATTTCAATTTAGAAGTTTTAATACCACAACTCATTCGATATATTAAAGTAGTTGTTAATGAACTTTGAGTGTTGGCTTGATGATTCTTTGACTTATGATTATATTACAATTGGGCCTTGACATAAGTATCTTTTAATTATATATTTTTATACATAAATACAATATCTTATTGAAAATTAATTAATGATCAGGGGCCTTATTCCGTAAAATTAAAACGATCGAACGATAATCGTTTCATAAATACTGTCTCTATAATACCGTAAAAGTATAATAGAGAGAGGAACGTTGAAAACGATATCGTCTGGCGATAATCGAATTACGAAATGACCTCCCAGATTATTGAATTCTTAAGTAAATTCTTAAAGCTGTTCCCAACTATGAGTAAAAAGAGCAATATTAATTTTCGTATTTATTTACGAATATAATTTTTAACAACTTACTTCTAATTTTTGTTTATTTTTTTGTCGACATATTTTTTTTATAATAAAATCCATTCTTACTATGCTTACGAGAGTCGATACTCGAGAAATGAGAATTTAATTGCAGCTTCCTTCCTGGATCCGTTTTTCCTTCGAAGATATTGTTTCAATTATTCGAGAATCGAAATGAAAGTTGATCAATTTAAAGTTTAAAATAATTTTTTTTTTATATTTATTTCTTTGAACAATACTTATTTTCTAAGAAAGATTCTGATCGTTGGTGACCCTTGGACTCTGGTGTAACGACCGTTGTGTACTGGAAGTTGATGAACTATCGCCAAAGAGATTTCGTGTAGCTAAATTTTGTTGTCTTACTTTTTTTTATTTTCATAGAAGATAAGCTATAAATATAACATTTCAAAACTGCGATTTACATGTTGCATCTACATTATATATTTTTGTGTGTATTCAGGTCGGGTACCTTATCTTCTTTAACTCATTTCATTTTCAGAAACTGTATTATTCTGATCTATATCTATATATGGCGACTAGGTACATCAACAAATTCTACTATTCATCGTTCCAAGAAAAGGAAACGGTCGCTCTGTCACATCATATAAATAATCAGAAGCTTGAGAAACAAAAATTTACTAACCAACGAAAATGTCCACATTAACCTTGTACAATACTCATTTGAATCAGGCATTTTATCTTCGTATCTTGATTCTTGAAGTCATCATTACGGAATCTAGGTCAGGAACTCTTGAATTCATATCAAATTAATTTCTATGTTTGTATACATAAGCGTTAAATGCTGATAATCGGCTTAGCGTTAAACAAGCAAACAAAAAAAGGGCCACGCTATTCCTGGACGTTGTCATTATGGGGAAGATAAACAAATGTATAATGTAGAATAGGGAGCTTCTTTTTCGTGACACTTCATTGTCACAAACTTTGCCGTGCTAAGGTTCTGGATATTTAATACGATTCATATAAAAATAATTATATTATCGCTGATGAAGGACAATTCTATGGGGAAGAATGACAACTTATGAAATCGTGTTACCATTTGAATATTTTTCTGTGGGTAATTTTTGTTTGTTTTTTTTTTCTTTGTCATAATTATGTAGCGGGGATAAGTTAGTTCATAAGAAATGTATGAGTTAATAGGGTAAAGCAACAGTTGACCTAATTTTTGTTAGATTTTGTTATTTTGATAATATGCGGGTATTCGAGATAAACAAATTATGGATAAGAAATTTCTTAGAAAGAACTATAACATCAGCGGTTGCCAACCTTTTGTGTGACAAAATACCGTTTCAAAAATATAATTTTGAACTGACTATTGTGGTGAGTTTTGGCATAGTATTATTATATTGGCATATCAATATTGTCTCATCATCTATGCGTTTCAAATACTGGAAGATTGAAAAAAGCAAATAAAAGAAATACGATGATATTCAATATTTTAAAGATAGTTTTTATGATTTTAAGGCCCGTTTGCTGAACCAATGTGATCGACATAAATTCTAAAGTAGTACTTTTTCCTTTGCATAAACTGTCCTTTTCGTATTTATATAGAACACAAATGCTTAATAGTCCAGTCGATATGTCGGAAAAAATGGGTTTACCTGGAAATAATTTAAGTATAATTTTTGTTTCTAAATTCAATGCTCTTATTAGTTTTTAGTCCAAAACCGAAAACCGGATGCTAAAATGTCTTGTATTTTTTGAAAAAAACAAAAATAACAAACACCACCTCTTAGGTATAAGAAAAATCATTTTTTAATACTCTCTTGACTGGGATTTTTTATAATTTATTGAATATTAAAAAATAATTTTCCGTTTATTTTTTTTTCAAAATTTTGAGTTTGAACCTTAATTTTTTATGAACTATTTAATAAAACAATTTTATTTAAAAAGTACATAAAAGAAGGGATTTCTGGCTTTTCGAAAAGGTAGATTATACCGTTGTTTTTCAATTTTTTTATTTCTATTTTAAGTCAAATTTTTAGAAAACTGACTCTCCCACAGAAACTGTTCGATAAAAAAACTTATTACAAATGAAAACAAAAGAAGATATTTCTGGCTTTACAAAAAGGTAGTACATGTCATTTGTAGGCGTTCCGGTCTTTTTGAAATATTTTTTTCTTCTTTCAGTTTTTTTTTTTTTTGAAAATTGCTTTTCCCGGTTGAGCAGGGAGGGCCAAGTAGCATTTTGTACCTATTAAGTTACAAATTTATTGTATGTCGTTTACAATTCATATACAGTTGCTGAAAAAATGTTTTGTATGTTTACATTAACTAATTGGATGATTGGTAAACGAATTGTAGCACACAGAATGTTGTTGAAACAAAACATCTTCAAACGTAAACGTATTGTAAACCAAATTTCGTAAATGTAAAACCAATATCACAAAACATTTACATTTGTAGCACTTTTGTAAAGCTATTATCAAAACTTAACTGTTACAAAACGTTTACAGTAAATAGTCACAGTACATCTTCAAACGAAAACGTACTGTAAATCAAATATCGTTAATGTAAAATCAATAACACGAAACGTTTACATTTGTAGCAGTTTTGTAGAGCCATTATCATAACTTTACTCTTACAAAACGTTTACAGTGAATAATCACTACACATCTTCAAACGTAAACGTACTGTAAACCAAATTTCGTGAATGTAAAACCAATATCACAAAACATTTACATTTGTAGCACTTTTGTAAAGCTATTATCGAAACTTAACTGTTACAAAACGTTTACAGTAAATAGTCACAGTACATCTTCAAACGTAAACGTACTGTAAATCAAATATCGTTAATGTAAATTCAATATCACGAAACGTTTACATTTGTAGCAGTTTTGTAAAGCCATTATCAAAACTTTACTCTTACAAAACGTTTACAGTGAATAGTCACATCACATCTTCAAACGTAAGCATACTGTAAAACATTTCATTTACAGATAATGTAACACGTATAGCATTGGTCAGCCATTATAATGTTTCCATTTTTTATCAAATTAGAAAACCCAAAACATTGAAAATCTATTTTTGTTGATATTTAGTAAAAACAAAGCATGTTTAGGTTTTGATTGAAATAAGACTTTGAATTTTATCTTACAAAATATAAAAATATGGTTTTTGTGGGAAAAAAAAATTGTCTCATATATTTTTATTAGAAATCATTTCTAAAATAAGAAAGTTTTTACAGGCCCCTTATTTTTATCGACCTGTTTTACAAAACTGGTAGAAAATATTTCTCGCGTTCGATATTTTGCCTTTACTTGCACGAAAAATATAATTATTGAATATTTTTATACCTCCCATATTATAATAATAATGTCAAGAACAAGATGGAAATTGTTTAAGTTTTGGTTTGTATACATATAACTAGTAATATGATCTCAAATGACATTACGTATTTACCTATACAGTTTAATATTTTTCCGTAAACGATTTGTACCTAAGTTTGTTTTTATGTTATTTATTTCGAAGTGTTTTTGAACGTTTACATTTGTAAACGTTTATATACCTAGTCCAGGAATAGTATCTGTAAACGATTTGTAACTAAAAAGTAGTTTGTCTTGTATGTGTTTTGAAGAGTTTTTGAACGTTCACATTTGTAAATGTACAAATCAGGTACATCAAATAGAATTTGTTCATATACTGTCAACACGACATTTCATTCCCCAAAACCGTTTACATTTTGGGTACAGTGAGTAAACATTTCATATACGCCTGAAACATTACAGCTACGATGTTAACGTTCAGTAAATGTTATGTAGCTCTGAAATGCTCCTTGGGCGCGCGAGGAATAAACCCCCTTTCATTATGATTTTTTTCTTAGCTCGACCCAACCTACTAGCTTTACTTTGTTTTTTACAAATGATTTAAATAACTTAGTTTATAGTATACATACGCCACCTACTTTTATTGTAGGGGTCAAAATACCCTAAAAATAAATAAGCTGTGTCTCCGTCAATATTGGGCCTACAGATCTGATTGACCAACCGAAAATTTTTAGAAAATTTTATGGTCTTTAACTTTGTGTTGCAATATAACACACAAAATGTGCTTATTTTAATAAATATAAGCGGAGAACTGAAAAAAGTCGGAAAATTAGGTGTTTTTAGCCCTTCCCCAAGTTAGAATAGGGTCCTCGAGGTCAAGAAATAAGGGGGGTCTTCCCAGTATACCCCCGAACAATCTGTTGGAGTTTCATTAATTTCGCAATTTTTTCCACGTAAAAGTACATATCGACTGGACTATAAGTATATCGTTTCAGCGAACGGGTCTTAATGTTTCAAACGTTTTTTTATTGAAAAAAATCAGTTCTAATATGTTAATAAGAAACATCAGATTCGTTGTTTTTTTTTTTAAATTGGTTTTTTACTCTCAAAATAATTCTAAGAAAGTTCTTTAGATAAAGTTGAAAAACTGTTTAGTGTTAACGTATGCAGTTAAATTTTTTATTAATTTAATGCAACTGTTTTCAAAAATATAAAAACTCAAATGAAAATAAGAATTTTTATTTATAATTTTTCAGAAAATATTTATTTTAAATCCGCCATATCATTCGTGAAAAGTTGATTTAATTTTATAATGAATATTTCCCATTTACATTAAAGTTTAATATAGGGTGACCCTGACCAGGTTTGAAAACATTTTTTACAAGGAAAAAGTAAGTATGTATATGCATGAAAGAAATTTAGAGACTGTGCCATCTTATATACAGCAAGTGTTTATTAACTGGGTATCAAGATCAAGTGATTTGACAACGGTCGATTATTTTCTCTGCGAGTATTTTATTTTACGCCAAAAAACCAACGACACTTTTTACTTGCGATTATAGTTACTATTAAGGCAAGTTATGCATTCCTGCAAAAAAAAATAAAATTTTGAGATAACAATCAAACTTGACATTACTATGATAGCGAAGACGAAAAAAGTGGGTCTGGAAATTCTGTCTGTCTTAGAGGAAAAACTGAATTTTTGTTTTTAGCTCAAAAAATAACGGTAACTGCCATAGGTATAACGGTTTTGGAAAAGCTTGATTTTCTCGAAAACGGCTCAAACGATTTTCTTGAAAAAAATTTCAGTATGATTTCCTTTTGTTAAATTGTAAAAAAAATTTTGCCAAGTACCTCCCATAAAACCATTATTTTTTTTTTGAGCTATATCATGAACGGGTTAATCGATTTTAAACCAAAAATTTTGTTTAAAAAGGTCTTGATGACTTGAACAAATTTCAATACCAACATTTTGCAAAAAAGCTTAATTTTAGTTTTGATAAATTTTTTAATTTATTTTTTTGTAAATTCAATATTTTGAAAACGGCTTAACAAAAAAATTTAATTTTTGTGCATAAAATTCAAACAATCAAGCACTTAAAAATGGCGTTCTTTAAATTTGGTAACAAAACTTTTTTATAAAAAATATTAGGAAAACATCGATTTATTTAAGAACCGCTCTAACGATTTTGGAATTATTTTTATGGTTAACTTTTATTCAGGCAACAAAATTTTCTGCATACTTTGATTTTGGCTAGAATCTTTGTAAAAAGTAGTTTTAGCACTTTTGTGAAAAGTTCATGATTTTTTTTTCCTTCACCTCCATAAAAAATTTCGCCAAAAAGTGTTGTGAAGCCCAACAAATTTTGGCAAAAAGCCGCAAAGCTGTTTGCTGCTGCCGTTGGCTTTCCCATCAAATAGGTTTACATGCCGTTGATCCCCAGCACAGCACCACATACGCTTTTTGGGTGCTTCTTACCATCCGATAAAAAAAAAAAAACAAGTATCCATACATCAATGCGCATTTATTTTCTTATACGGACAGCCATTCTTTCCTTCTGCATGTTGGCTCTACAGGGAAGTATGTATAGAGAATTATCGTCCATTGTGCCAAGAACCAAAGTTGCATCCTAGTACTTTCAAAGAGCCAACAGTTGGTTTTTTATCATAAATATGCAAAATCAAAATCCATGTGACTTAACTTGCAATGCTTGAGAATCGACCACTTACAAGCCTTGATTTCCTTAAATGAAATTTTCATACTTCAACACCGGCATTTCTGGCAAATTAAATCCTTTAAAAAATTTCCCACCTTCAGTTTTCTCGAAAAAAAATGGGAAATCCAATACAAACAGTGGAACACACGTTACACGGTACTTTCAAAGTGCGATGTACTTTCTGACGATTAATCACTTTTCCGATGTCATAACACAACCAATTATTATTATTGTTAACATCATACGAGTGAAAATGGGAAATTGAAAAAAAATAAAAAAAAAACATTCATAAATGAGAAAATCATAGGTTAAGTTTAGTAACAGCCTTGAATCTTCAAGGTCACAACTTGTTATTCTACCTTCCGCATTACGTTTCGACGAGTTCGTCGAAGCATTATTATTTATATACTTAACAAGCCTGAGATAAGTCATATAGAACGTTACCCTCAGTGCAAAGTGGGGTGCAACTGGAAATAATTTCCACAAGTCCGCTATAAGCTAGCCCCACCGCCCAGCAGTTGTTGCATTCATATTAATCTATATCTATATCTGTATATATGAAAACGAGAAGGGGTGTATTGTATCTATATGAGTTGCATAGTAAATATATATGATTCGTGACGAGCGATAATTGATTTTTACAATCAGTTTGTTTCCCTCTCAGCACTGACCTTGGCACATGTACACACGTCGGTCGGTCGTCGTCTGTGCTGTGATAGCATTTCGTGGAAGTAATCAACAAAATAAAACGCCACTTCGTTTGTTCAGCGGCCATTGTCGTCGCGTCGTCGTAGCCTACGTTTATTGTGGAAATAACATTTGTCAGCCCCTAAATGAATGCGATAAGGTATAAGTATCTCCACAAAGTCAATGTCAATGGAAAATTTGATAACAAAACTTGGGGATGTTTACTTTCTTTGTCATACTAGTATAGAAGGTGCGATATAGATTCATTCATAGAACAATATTTTGATAGAATTATCACATTGACAACCCTCTGTTTCACACTTTATTATTGTAAGTTAAGTAGGATGATCGTGCGAATGTCATATTTTTTGCAAGTTCCAATTGCTTTTAAGTTTATTAGAATAGTTAAATTTAAGGTTTATTTTCGTTTGTGACAGGTCATAAAATACCGAGTTCCACAAGGCTATATCGTGAGGCATTTACTTTTTAACTATAAAACAGGCAATTAAAATACTCACTGTCTTATGCGATAATATAGAATTTTAATTTTCTGACTACAAGCAGAATGCAAGAAGAGTTTCAAACACAAACTAAAATTTTATTTTATAAATACATATATCGAAGTCCCTATACAGAAAGCCTTGCTGGCCATACAGAATGGCGAGCCATTTGGCTCAGAGTCATTTGGACCGAGGCCAAATTGCTTCGGTCCAATATTAGAGGCCACACAAGACGGAGCCAAATATTTATCGAGCCATTTATTTGAATAGCAACAGTTGTGTTAACAAATTTCAAAATCGGCCAATTTATCTGATCAAACACATTCGAGCCATTGTGACATATCTTACAACATAAAAATTACATAACATATGTGGCAAAATATCGAATTTTCCCTCCTTTTCAACTGTCATTTTAGGCTCTGGCTCGTTGGATTTTCAACTTTCCGAAAATCCAACCTAGACTACGAAGACACTTAAAGCCATATACACAATAATAAACTTTGATCAGCTCCAAGATGTTTGGCTCGATGGGTCCACAGTATAATGTGTCCAGCTTTAAAGTTGACAATAGCTACCATGTAAGTGTAGAACTTGGGCCATAAGATCACTCTTGTCAGATTCACTCTTTAAGCACTTCCAGAATCCATGGCTTCTTGTCAAAGATTCACGATTTTAAACACTCCAAAGAAAAATGTCTGCAATAGCGAAATCGGTATCTTTCAAAAAGTTAAGGCCATTTGTGTTTCTGTTAACACTGTTTTTTTGGGACCACAAGTAATTCAGCTCCAATTCTTCAATTTGTGGCATTAAAAATGATTTTGTCACCGTTTCCGTGTTCTTCATGGGGTCCTTAACTGGCACCATTTGCAGTGCTCCATGAAGCAAAAATTTCGTTTGGTCACTCATACGTTCTGTATATATATACATATATATTTATAGATTAGATGGAATTGTTGGTATGAATTCAATATTGCTGATTGATGTGATGATTGATGATGAAACATCTTCGCAAGCTTCTACAAAATGGAATAGAGAAAGGAACGTCTTATTTCCAATTGCGTTAGCCATCTACCCAAATTTGACGACTTATCCACAATTTCCTTATAGCTCTACGGGTGATATTCTCTTCGAAACGAGCACAAAGAGGTCTTTCGGCCATTGACATACTATATATTAACCGCTAGTAGCCAACTTCAATCGTGTTCCAACATAACGGCCAGCGCTTTGGCTTAACTGCGGTAAAGTATATCATCAACGAAATTAGAAGAAGATACTCCCGAAAATAAAACAAAACTTTTGATGACAAACAAAATAGTCCACCATTTTGCCACTGGAAAAGTTCAGCGCATCTATAGTTGGAGCAAGTTTTATTCAACGTTTGTATGGAAATTTCAACCGACTGGCAGTCCATATCTAGTACGTCAATGAGCATAGCGTTCCATCTGTCAAAACAAAACTGACAGTTGCCATAATTTGTAAAATTTATACTCGAACGCATTTAAGGCCACCCTGTTTAAATACTTTTATCGAATAGACACGCGCCGAAAATAATTTTATATGATAAAGTTTTTTTTAAAAACAATATCTACTATTTAGCTTCCGCATTAAAAGCAGCCCTTCGTGTTATCTGGATTTTAATGATTACACGTTTTACCTTCAAAAGACAAAGTATACCTTACTTGTAATAAATTGGTTGGACTTTATTCTCTAACAATTATGAATGCAATTTAAATTTAGAAGACGTGACTTATCAACAGTAGTTAAATGTATTTTGTGATTTTTCAAGTGTTTAAAATTAGTATAAGGTCTTTTTGGTGTTGAGGTAAATGAGTCACCAAAGTTGTGATATGTATGTCTGATGACGAATTTTGGAGTACAGAAAAATGAGTAAAAATGGTTGTTTCAATATTAAATGACACACGGACGTGATATTGATCAACAAAAACTGCATTAATCCTTCCCAAAGGCTTTGGCGACCACAATTTATCACCACATCGCGATAGGTCCCAGACATGCTTCCAGTGTCTTGGGTGTACGTATTTGGATATCCAGACGCTACAATTCCGAGCTGGGGCCTATAACACAACGTGACAAGTACTTGTAGGACAAGTAAAATCCGACAGCTTGTAAAATATCCTGTAACACAAAATGACAAGTCTGTGCACACATCGACAAGTGTAACGATGTAATATGACAAGTAGGAAATTGTTTAATTTCCTCATTTCTGTAATAGAACGTGACAAGCATCAAGAAATACTTGTCCAACTACAGCTGATTTTGGACAAGTGAATTGAATATTATCATACGCTTGCAAGTGCAATTTTTCTTACAAAAAAAAACATAATAGTTATAGAATTCATATAATATTTAACTAAAAATTTAGACTTCGACGAAAAAAATATTCAAAAAATATACAAACCCTCCGAAAAAACGAATTTGTATTCTCTTATTTTGTTAATAAGGCAATCTTCTTGTCCTACGCAATTTGTCTCATTCTCTCTTCGCTGAACACTTGTCAAACAGTGTGGACAAGTTGAGGGAAATTAATTATTCTGACAAGTTTAACGATTTATGTTAATACAATGATTTATGAAAGAATACAATGGTCCTTGTCGGACACGGAAAGATGGACTAGTGAATTTAGACTTATCAACTTGCCCCTGATGTTGTGAGAAGATTTGATATAGCGAAGATAAAATTGCAGGAGACCGCAAGAACTTTTGCTGACCATGTTTCTACAAATCTCTCAACAAGTCCGCTACCAGCAGCAAGTACGGAGGATCAGTGGAGACATTGTCAACAAGCCAATCAGAAATGACGACTCTGATGTGCTGGGTTTCACAACACTTCCAGATCGATACACATTACCTCTTTATCGATTTTAAAGTCGCGTATGATCGCATGGATAGAGACGAATTGTACAGAGCTATGTCGTACCAGGATGACGAAAGAAAAGTCTCGCTGCTCTTTCAAAGTCGCTATAAGAACACCACCGAACCGTTTGATCGTTACCTCGTTACTGAAGCGATTGTACGAAAATCGCAAATCAACACCACTGGTCCATTTTATCAAAAGTCATTTCAACTACTCACCTATGCAGATGACATATAGATAAAATCAGCCAAAATAAGCAAGCTGTGGCCAGTATTGAATCGAAGGCGACAAAAATGGGATTCGCTGCTGAAGACAAAACGAAATATATGCTATCAACGTGAAAGGACTCTCAACTTCGTCGACTCGGCAAAACGTTACGATGGATAGATAGAAGTTGTCAAGGACTTTGTGTACCCGGGATCTACTATAACAACGCAGAATGAGTGCAGAGATCAAAAGAAGAATTAATCTTGCCAATCTTGGCAGTTAACTACTTTTTGCCTGATAAATGTTTACACCAATTAGTTTATCAGAGACTTTGGCGACGAAACAGAAGTAAATTATTATGAACATTTATCTTGTGAATAAGTTCATGTGCCAGATAACTATCTCATACTTTATACGGAACTTTTGAAACCGCCCATTATTCTTCAGTAATTGGTGCAGTCAAGAGCTTTTCTTTTAGTGAGGATGAATAAAAAATAAACGATTTTGAGGTTTCATTCGTCGGATAGGATTGTAACAGGCTAGCCAAGCCCTCGTTGGAGGTGGACACATGATATCGCTTCTACTAGCTAGCATTAATATGTAAGTCGGGTGAAAGGAAGAAGTTCCGATCACCCTGTAATGAAACGTTTCGCCTAGGTGTTTTTTTTTTTAGCTCTGAGCAGAGCATGGAGTAGAGCCTGAGCTTGGCGATTAATCTCTGATCAAAGTACGCTCCGAGCGTTCTAATATAATTACAAAACACACTTGAGCTTTTCACTGTCATATCAGTAGAAATCAATTCACAATATATCAAATAACATTAAAACTACATAAAGTTGGCCGTTTACTTTATCCTGAGCTCATAGAGCGCGCTCCGAGCAAGCTCTGATAAAAAAAAAAAAACACATTGAGTGCTCTTAGTGCTCGGAGCTAAAAAAGAAACACAGATCTATTATCGACAAGCTCAGTGCACTGCTCCGAGCTTAAAAGAAAAAACGCCTCCTGACAACAGTTGTACAATTACTTTAAGGTCAGTTAAGCTCATTCACCCCGAATAATATCGCCAAACCGTTAATTAAACACACCACTATACTTTGAAACAATCCAAAATATTCTATATAAAAAAAATTATTTCCTTACGCATACATATACATAGGTATGTACAAAACTAATAAAAAAAAATATTCACTTACAAAAAAGTGTGTGCTATAAAAATAATCGCAAGTATAAAATTGTGCGTAAAATATTCCATACGAAAATTTTGCGATTTCAGGGTCATCATATCAGAATTTGTTTTTTTACGTCTAAAACTGTGTTCTTCACCCCCTTCCTCCCTTAGTAAATTTGTTTATAAATTCAATGCCATTGCTAAAGCTCAAAAGCTGATTAGAACGAAATGATAAACAAAAGTATAATTATTTCAACAACTACAATGATAAAGCCATAGAGGCAAACCCAACAACAACGATCGTATAGAAAACTACGATAATAATGAGGAAGTGCTAAAAATCTAAGCACACGACAACAACAAAATAAACGAAACGAAAATAAGTTTATGCGATTTTTGTTGAGCGCTATTGAAGTTCAATGTGAAGGAGAAGTGAAAAGCGCGTAATGTTAATACACACCCCGGCCCGGCATTTTTTTTTCGATTCTGTTGATTTCTAGGGGATGGGATGGTGTTAGTGCGCGCGTGTTTTTTTCCGCACCCCACTAGCCACTCTGTCGGCTACTCCATTATCATTTGGGGGAAAGCGTCGTAGTATACCTACATATATAGTAAAAGTTACTCACATTTTTTTTTTTCAATAATTTTCGAGAGGGAGAGTTTAAATCAATTTATTTCACAGGCTCACATAATTTGCATTCGGCCTTTTCTGTGTCTTGTAGTATTGGTTTTTGACAGGATAGGTTATGGGTAAATAGGAGAGAACGAAGACGAACATTAACGCTGCTGATAGCAGTTCTTAGTATCCATTAACGACATTAATGGTATTTCGTTCACATTTTTTTTTATAATTATGTACCAGAATTATACAATAGGGTCTGAGGAAAAGATGCATTTATGAAGGTTTTCAATTATTTTCTTAATTGGAATTTTATATCATCGTGATTTTAAATTCAATCAGCGACAAGAAAAACAGGAAAACACAAAATCCTTTCCATCACACTAAGACTTTGACGCACGCAAACTTTTTCTTGTGACAAGTTGCATTAAATTTTAAACGTATGGTATAAGCAAACTTTTTTGACAATCTTATACTTCTTAATTTTTTCCTTCAATTTAGTTAGAAAAATATAAAGAACGTCAAAAAATAGTTTCCTTAATTTCGTAGTAAGCTCTAAAATCGCAAGTACAGAATAAAATAGAACCATTATACCAGTAGTAGGTAAAGGGCTTATATGGCCTGGGAATTCGGTGACTTGTTGTGACTATTAATTAAATAATAAAAGGAGTGAGTAGATGATCTTGCTGAACAGGGTTTTCTTTCAGGCAAAAGAAGTCAACTACCGTTAAATGCAGAATACACGAATTTTTAATTCTCAAATAAAAAAAAAGGCACAAAAAAATGGAATTCATTCAAGACTTTCTCGCATTTCCGGCCTTTTGACGTTCGGCATTTTTGACTGATGCAATATTCAATTTTGCATGAACATTTGGATGTCAAAAAAAAAATGCTCGTCTTTACTATTGGTGCCACGAAATGTTTAGCACTCAACGTCGACGTTAACAGTGGCAAATTATTTTATTGCATATAAATCCGAAACTAAACAACTATCGTCTTAATGGGTCTTTGAAAACGATCGAAATCGAATAGAAGTTGTTTGAGCTGGAAGCACTTCGACGGAAAGGAAGGAAATGCAACTTGGAACAATACATTTAAAGATCTCTCTCAGATCTCCGCAGAAGATTCATCTTTGTCTTCATGTAAAGGAAGAAAAATAGCCACGTCCAACCAACGTAGACGGGTTAGATCCTTCTCAACTTCCGCCAGAGGCCTTATAGTTTTCCCACAGCAAAGCTCGACTAGTGATAGGAGGGATCTTGCTGACGGACTTTATTACAGACCCCATGTTCATATTTAGTCCAACACTACTTTAATTTTAGAACAGCTTGACCCGAAGGTGAAAAAAAAATCGATAGAATATTTGAGAAATTATAGCAGAGAAACTGGTTCATCTCGGTGGAGGCCATAAATGATCGTGAATCCAAAGCTAGTCGAAACCCATCCCAAACCAAACATATGCTTTTTTAGTGGCTTATTAACGAACATTCTAACCACTTATTCGAGTGACTGATGTTTTGTCCATTTTATGGTGCTCCGTTGCCCAAACTTGTTGAGTGTCCTTCTCGACAAAAAACACTCACCCATTTGATGTATATATTTGTATAACTTCTATTCCATGATTCTGAAGAGCTAAGAGTTGAAAGCGGGAGTTCCAGGATAATGGTTTTATAAACAGCATGACCTATCGTTAATTTTTATAACCTCGTTTGACCAATCTTCTAAATTAATTTTCAACTCGAATCTACAGTATCAGAATTTTCAATGCAAATCCAAATTGCATTTTATCTGAAGAAACTCTTAAATAAATAATAAGACCGGTTTAATTTTTTTTTTTAAAACAAAAATTTGTTTTTTTTTCTTTATTTATGATAATTTGTTTTGTTTCTTATTTTTATTATAATATATATGTATATGCATATTTTATCCACTCATCATCAACATTTTTGTTTTTTTTTTTAGTTTTATTTTCATTGTAATTGTTCATTTTTTTTTTGTCTTGATTTTCTGCAATTTTTTAAGTAAATATTTTTTTTGTTTTCTTTAAAATTATGGACAAAATACATACAATTTTCACTTTTGTTTTTTTTTTGTATTTACTTTGTTTAATTTTGTAATATTTTTTTTTTTAAATTATTTTTATTAACTTTACAATCATTGTATTTCAAATTTAAAATTTAATTTTTTATTTTTATTTTTGTATTTAGATTAATCTTATTCTGATGGGGTTGGTTTTCTGGCTACACTGAGTGAGCTTTTTTTTAAATTTATTTTTACAGTGAATACTTTTGATATAATTGTGTTAATCATGTAAATACAAATACACTTAATTCTAACATTAAGAAATTGTTTTTGTTTTTATTTTTTACATTCATAAAGACATTCAAACTACACGAACCAACTACGTAAGATTCTACCAGAATCGGAGTTTTCAAATGTTTGTATTTCCATTTTATTATCTTATAAATCTGAAAAAAAAAACTGAAAAATCTGTGGAAAGAAAAACCAAACAAACAAAAGAAAATCATCACATGCGAAGAAGAAAAAAGAAGCAAAGAGGAACGAGAACCAAAACGAAAGCAAATTAACAAAATAAAAAAACAAATTATTTTTCAATAAAAATGAAATATTTCTTTTTTTTTATTTTCTCTTTATGTAATAATAATAATAATTATAGTATAATAATAATAATAATTAATAATGATAATATGTTGTATGTTTTTTTATATTTATAGTTTTTTTTTATTTTATTTTATTTTCAATAACAATAGTAAATTCTAGAATACACGAGAGAATAAGAAAACAGTTTTTTTTTGTTTGTGTTTTATATATATACAGAATATAATAAATTTAATAATATTAATATTAATCCTTAAAACAAAAATTATTTGAATATATCTTCACTGTCACAATAAAATTAGAAAACAACTTTAATTTTCTCGTTCATACTTTTTTTTTAAATAAGAAAACTAAAAACAATTTTAAAAAAAATTAAAAATCTCTCGTTTTTTGTATTTTTTTTTTTTTGGGAGGGATATTCTATATTTTTATTCACACTTAAGACGATGAAAAAAGGGAAAGTAAAACTAAACAAAGAAAACATATTATTATGTATTTAAAAAAAGAGATCTCTATAAAATAATATTTTAGTTTATTTAACTTTAATCAATAAAATTTAAATTTGTGTGTTTTTTGTTTTATAAATTATATAATCATTTATGTAGTTTTTTTTGTTTGTTTTAATATTGTTTTATTAAAATGAAGTAGTTTGCATATTTATTTACAGCTTAATGTTAATTAAAATGTTTTATTATTGTGTTTTCTCTTTTACAATTTTATGATGCTTATAGCTTAGAGCTCTTTCATTTTCTTTGTAATTTCTTTTTCATAAAAACCATCAAGTTTGCTTCACTGTTTGTCCGATGTCATTTTTTAAATGATTATCTCGCAGATGTGTGTTTTGTTTTAAATTTAAGAGATTTAGTTAATAATACATTAATTTTGTTAAAATTATTTATTTGTGTTAAATCTCATTTAAAGTTTAAGGACATTTTTTTTGTTTTGTTTTCGGTTTTAGTTTGTTTAAATTTATTTTTTTTAAATACAATTTGTACAACATTCAATGTTATGTCGCCTTCTTTTCATCTTCTTATATCCCCAAATGTTTTTTTTTTCTTTTTTTGTTTATAATGAAAATAAATAATTTTCGCTGTTTTTTTTATTTTTAAATTTTTTGACCCCCTTTTTTCAAAAAATTGTAACCCCTTCCCAAATCCCAATGCCTAAATGTAATTCAGTCTCGCTCTTTTTTGTTTAATGTTTTTTTTTATCATTTTTTTTTTTTTAATTTTTTAATCAGTAATTTGTAATTTGTCAAAATAAATCGATGTTTCTATTACCATCTTTTTCATTTTTATTTTATCTGTCATCTGTCAGCCACTAATAGAGCACCTTATCATAATCAGGTGTGTTTGTTTTGAATTATTGAGTGTTTGTACAGGGAAACAGGAAACCAACAAAACAAAATGACACTATTTACAAAACGCCACCGTTATATGCATTCATATTGTCACGTGCTACTACTACTTTCTGCGTAATTGTTTGACATTTTTTGTTGTAGCAGCAATTGTTGACGAACGGTTTTCGTTGTTGTCTCTGGCTCTCTTGCATGCAGCCCCATGTTACGCTTCAAGAAGAACTTTGTGCACCTGTGGTGTGGGTGGTTGTGGTGAGGCTGTTGTTGTCGCTGTCACTGTGACATCAGCTGACATTGTTGGATATTTGTGCGCGACCATTGCTTGGATCTTTGACGGTGGGGGTGTTGGAGACTTTTTGGATAAATTCAGCGGTTGCTGGGAATCGGCAATGTCAACTTGCAGTTCAAGGAGGCGTGGTGAGTGCGCCGATGGGGAAGGACGTGGAGGTGACACAGACGTTGAGTGAGGGGATTGAAAGTAATTGCTACTTCCACCACTGCTGCTGCTGCTGCCATTTGAGTTCGGTGAGACTGATTGTTGCCGAATTGTGGTGGTGGTTATAACTGAATGGCCCTGCCATCGCATACCATTTGGAGTTACAGCTGCTGGTGGATGAAGTGTTGAAGACGACGCTGCCAATGAGGATGGTGGTGGGGAGGCGAGCGTAACTGTCGTCGTTGATGGTGAAGAGCAGTTGGAGTTCGAACTTGAGCTTGGCGAACCAGAGCTTGCATAGTGATGTTGTGGGGCAGGGGAATTTGCCGTGCAAACAAGCAGACCATTAGATTGGCTGGCACTCTGATCGCGCATGATGTAGTTCTGTATGATGTCGGAGCGTTTCATTTGCTCGGGCGTCATGCGTGGTTCACCCATCAGACTCTTTGCTAGCACAGAGTGAGTACTGGAAAGCGTAGAGTGTTGCTGATAATTACCGCTGCTGGCACTGCTGTCGCGACTGCTGCTGCCATTGTTGGTGGAGGTATTGCGTGTCAGGTGCATATGGAGCTGACTTTGATGTTGATGGGGTGGTAGAGAATGATGATGTGATGGTGATGCAGTTGATGATGATGCTGGTGGTGGGCTCTGTTGATGCTGCCGTGGTTGTGCTGGCATTGCTGACGATTGCATTGGACTGATAGATCCTGACATTGCAGATGTTGTGGAGCCTGGTGTGCTGCTTGCATCAGCCTCGGCTGAATCGAAATCGCGGTTGCGGAGAGCGCGGAATTTTTTGTGCGGCTTATACGCTTCATCCATCAACGAGTTTGTATCATACAATGGTGGTGCCTGTAGAACACGCTTCAAAACTGGCATGTCTTCAACAATTTGTCTCTTCATTGCCGCACTTGATGTGCATGACGGTGACGAAGAGGAAGAACTGGCCATGGCAGTTGATGGAGATGCCGATGAAGCCACTATGGTACTGCTGCTGGTTGCTGCTGCAGCAGTTGTCGATAGACTTTGTGCGGAAGTTTCTGCATCTAAAGCATCATCTACACTGGATCGAGGGCTGGAGCATGAAGAACTGCCACCGCTACTGACCGTTTTTGATGAATCATTTTTCTCATTACCACTTTCAATTCCCGAATCAGTCGGTGAGTCTAGCTTCCTATAGCGATGATGATGCGGAGTACCAGATGTCAAATGATGGTGCAGCTGGTTGTGGGAATGCGATCGAATGATCGGTGTGATTGTCAGACCATTTTGAGTGAGATGAGCATGTGGACCCACAATATCGATATCTTCTCCAGATGATCCCGAATTGGCACGATTACGCAACGGGCAGCTACCAGATAATGAAGCTGCCAACAATGGAGCCGACGAGGCCAGTGATGATTGTGATGAATACTCCAAATCGCCAGATTCAGTGCTCGAAACAGACCCCAATGGGGATTTCGCCACATCATCCATACGAACATCGTCCCACGATGAGGCCGGACTCTTGGAGGGCTGTTCATCTTCCATTGACCACATTTGCTGACGCAACAACTCTTTGTGTTCCGTTCGGAAAACTACCAACTTTTCTGTGTGCAGGGTGCTCAAAGTGCGCAGATCAGGCATTGTTTCCAACAATTTCGCCATAAATTCAGGTTGATCAGGACGCTTCTGATTGATAATCGACTGTAGGCATGTTTTTAACCTCGAGTACATTTTCTCAATTAGCTCTGTATTTCTCAAGCCCGGTCGATCAGGTGTAATCAAGACAATGGCGCAGAACAAACCAATTTCAGCATCACTCAAATTCATAGAATTCATTCGCTCGGCAAAATTGAATGTAGAATCCACCAAAAAACGTGCATTTGCTCCATTTTGTATAGCATCGCGACGCATCACTTGACCATTTAAACAGATAATACTGTTGATTGATGAGTCAAACATACATATTAGTCGCACAAACAAAGCATCGAAAAGTCCCGCTTTTAGCAGTGTGAATTTGTCATCTTGCGTGAGTAACTGGAAGCCGGGAATCATGCCGGCGAAATCAATTACACCTCGAATTACATGTGCAAAACGCTGTGAAAATTCCTGCTCTGATTGTAATTCCGGTGCAGGATTTAGAGGGCATGCCTAATAGAAACAAAGAAAAGAAAGAAGGAAAAACAACAAGTTAGAAAATCAGCTTAACAGTTTTTTTTACATTATAGAGAATAACGGAAAAGTTCACACGAAGGTCAAATCAAATAACAAAGCTTGGGAAAATCAATAGTGGTGAGTACTAAACTTGTTTCAAGATTTTCAGTAAAATTTATATTCTCTTCCTATAAAAACGATTCTTATTTCTAAAGCTCTCTCACCCGGCTACAAATAAAAAAGCTTTCTTTACAACCCCACTAAAACTATAGAAAGAACTTTCAGAGGAACACTGAGCATTTTGTCGCCACCAATCCACCCGTTTGTTTTGTGTATAAGCTAAAGTGCCAGAATAAAGTAGAATGACATTAACGTCAAGGTCGTCGAACTAGAGTTCAAGGTTCTTAAACGGTATGCCTGCCTGCCTGCCTGCGGTAAGCTTCAACTATAAGTAGTGTGAGAAGAATGTGAATGTGTATCCCTCTGAGTGAGTGTGGGGAAAAAACTAGCTTTTTCATTTCATGTGGGGGAGGTTGTGTGTAGCGGTGATTTTTCTATAATATTCAACTACCGGGTTCGTAGCGAAAATGATTAATTTATTTGCCCGCCATGTGACGCTGCTATTCGACGACAGCGCCATTTTTATCGCATGTGACATTGCCATTAGAATCCACGTGGTTTACACTAAACGCCAAACCTAACACAACCACTGTTGGCTATGTTAGCTTCCGACTTATGGTCGACGTATTTTTAGCTACATATTTCATTTATATTGTTTGTTTCATTTTATTTAAACATCGAGATAACCTTGATTGAAATTTTAATTTTAGAAAGAAAAGAACCGGCAAAAAGTTTAGTGTGGTGAAATGTTTAATTTCATTTGACAGGTCATATCGTGTGTATGCGACAAATATATACGTATGATATTGTGGACACACATGGCGTTAACTTTTTTTCAAATGCGCAACACTTAATGCGCGCAAAGATTATTTGACCTTCAAAGGCGACATCAACTACCTTTAACTGACTGGAAGGGAGGTAGGTATGGTGAATAATATATAAAAAAAAACAATGCCGTTTTCTCAGTCGTATTCAAAGTGCAAACATTATTCCGAGGGAGAAAATGCTAACGCTTACCTACAACAAGGAAGCAAAAATATTCTAGGCGCAAATATAACATTCAATGTCAAAGTTTGATGTATTTGAGACAGGCCGCCAACACTATCTCCCTCTACTTATCACAATATTAGAGTACATTATCATTACTCATATCTGTTTTAAAGATGTTAGGTGACATTGAATTTAACGCAGAGTACAAAGCATTATATTGACCAGAAGCTACTGGTTGATTTAATTCAGCTTTAACTGTGTGATGAAAATTCATTTCCAGCAGCTGCCGCACCACTCCGCACGTGAACTGTCAATGTCATGGTAAAGTCTCAAAATAATAAACGTCTGGTACGGCTTTGTTTTTATTCGTTTATTTTTTTTTTTGGAGATAAACAAATCTCTTTATCATCATTTTAACCTTAACCTTAACTAATTTGAAGTTTAACACATTAAAGACTTGAATGAACTGTCAGAATATGTTACTAATACATTGTCATTATAGTTGTTAGGTAGGTGTAAGAGACGTCAATTTAAAAATGATTTCCTCGTATTTCACAAGGTCGCTTGCAAATGACGTCGTCTGTCTAGAAGTTTAGCAGTATTTTTCGCGTCAGTACAATAAAGTTGAAAAAAAAATATTTAGCTACGAAATATGTGTGTGCGCTTTATACACACTTTCATAAGGAGATTCAATAAAAATATAATTTTAAACTGTTTTTCGTTTATCGGCGGCGCACGTGTGTTTACTTTACGTTTTAAAAATTTTATATTATTTCTATTGCTGAAATCCTTAGAAGTGTGGTGAAGAGGGGTCAAATTTCGTAGCGGGCAAATTTATTGTTATTTTGACATAACAAAGTTGCAGTTTTTATCGGCATGATGTTGACTGATGGGGAACGATTAGAATGGTGTGTTTGATCAATTGATAGTAAAATGCATCCTCTTTATAGAGAATGGAAATGGAGAAGTGGTGGTGATTACCCTTGAATTACACCTCTCTTACTGTCAAGATCTATGAAATTGTTGATGTGTGGTGTAAATTAGGGGTTGCCAGCATTATTAATATCCACCACCATTAGAACTCAACACATACATATTAAGAATATTTTTGTCGGTGTATATTTTTTATTATTAGCTGTTGCTTTGCTCGTTTATAATTTCAAGGTTGAAAAATAACTCGATACAAGGTCGTATGCCATTTTTTTTTTTTTTAATTTTGCTCGTTGATAATTTCTATTCTTCATTCTTGTATTTATTTAAATAAACTTCTTATTGTTGTTGTCATATTTCTAACGTATTTTGTTATAGGATTTTCAAAGTTTGGCGCGTAAATTGTTTTTATTATTTGTAAATTATGATCAGATGACCGGACATTTTGCTTTTGAAATCGAATCGGGATCAAAGTGACAGCACTGTCATAACCTTGACATTTTGTTGTGAATCATGGAATATTTTTTGACAAATAAAACGAAAATACGCTTTATCATTTATATTCTTTGAGCTTTACTTCTTAACTGTAAACACAGTTAAATCAGTGACCTTGATTTTTTTTGTGTGGTAGAGCGCGTGTGGTGGGTTCTACAATCGCGCAATTTGACAGGATGAATTTAATTTGGTATATTTTATGGAATTTTTTTTTTTTTTTGAGATTGTGTGTGTTTAACTTTATCGTTCCAATGTGCGTGCTAATGTTTTTTTTTCTTCGTAAAATTGTTTGTTTTATCACGTATAGGTATTTATTCTTAAGAATTTATCTAAACTTATACCTAAAATTTTTGTTTCTCATTTTTTATTTTGGTGAGTTATGTATGATGAGTCAAAAGAACAAAAACAAATTATTATTATTACTGCTTCGACATTGAACTGAGGTGTTAAGCGTGTGCATGATATCATAGTATTTGGCATTGAAATTTTGAAAATGAGATAAAGGAGCTAACTTGCTATATGAAATATACATTTCAAAAAAAGGAATGCGCACATTTTATTGATGTTGACGTTTTTTTTTTTGTTTGTTTTTAAAGAGGAAGTTTTGGTCTTAATTTTGTTATTTGTTTTTCAAAAAACATAACTGGAATTTCGTTGATAATTTGAATTAAGAATTTCGAAGCAAAAATGACACCAATACAAATTAAATTATGAGTTTCTTATCAGTCTATCAGTTTCAAACAATAAGTGGCGCCCAACGTGAGACCTAAAAATGTTATTTATTTTGCGTTAAATGAAAAAGACAGTTTATATGAAGCATTTTTGAAATAACAAATTCTTTCAAAAAATAAATCTTTTCCCCTTTCAAGTGGCGCCCAACGTGAGAACTACTATAAATATTTTTTATTTTGTGATTGATACAAAGCTTATATAAAGCTAACCTTATTCGAAGAGATAACAATCTTAATAAAAAAAAAACTTCCCCCCTTTTAAATTAACTAGAAAATAGAAAACAATATAATAAACAAGTACATATATTCACCTCGAGTGAGATAATGTCAGCTAGCAAGTTTTTTCCTGTAGCCATAATATGCATTCATAATCATTTTCAAGTACAGTTTAATTGCAATTTGAATAAATTATTTAACAACATTTCCTTGTTTCATAAAATACACGCAAAAATTAAATAACATTCCGCTATCACCTGTAATTTTATATATGTATTAAGAATCACCTATAAAGGTGACAGATACAAAATAGAATGACAAGTAGAGGGCGTGTATGTATACTTTATTTAATTCTTTTGTCATTAATAAGAGAGTGAGTGAGACCATTTGACAAATTAGAAGAAAACTTCAAGGCTGTCGCTTTTTTATTAAGAACTAGTCACAAGTACTCACTCAGTGACTTTGCTTAGAAACAAAAAGTATTTTGTATTCATATATCACAAAACTGATAGTATTGAACTAATTTCCTAAACATCATGGACAAATAAATTATTTGACAAGTTCACCTTGCACTAACATTATCTAAACACAAGAGACATCGAATCCAACATAATAATAATAAAACAAAATCAGAGGTCAATTGAAGAAAAGACATTCATCGGTTTTTATGCCGGAAATGAAGCAATTAGCAAACAAAACTTTAGTTCTCATTAATATGTGTGTTCTGTCTCAATGTTGTCTGACTTTGTAAAGAGAAGAGGAAGTATAGACTTAAGGGCAGTCATATAATTGATTGTGGGAGTGGACAATGTTATTACGTTGACAGCGAGAATCAACAATATATTGTGGATGAATAAACCTGCAAGTTCAGGGTTTAAATGATTTTGCTAAAGTTTGCTACTCAGTTTGTTTAATTTCGTGACAAAATTCCATGAAGAAAAAAAATAAGATAAATTTACTCACCAAAAGCGTAGGCATTGAATATGATGGACAATCTCGAGCCCTTTGACGCATTGAAGCAACTTTTTCCTTGGTAAATTCGCATGTTTCTAAATGAGCACGTAATACAGCGGCTAACAATCGAGGTTGATCATCAAGCTCAGTAGCTAACGCCCTCTGTTGACCACGATTTTGTGTACTTTGTTGCATGGCAGCCAAGATGCGCGCTTTTTCGCGTTTTGGCACGCGACCAAATCGAACCGCTGTAATTAAAAAAGAGAAAACATATTGAATTTAGTATAAATATTATTGGTAAACAAAATAACTTTAAATAAAATATAAATGACATATGCAATGAAAATGGAGAAAAAGTAGGACTCAGCAGACAGGTGGCATTGCCAGACCAGGTGTTGCTAAAGGAATACGTGTGTTCCAATTTCAACACACCCAAGCCATACACTATAATTTTTCGCCGACGGGAAGGACATACAGTTTTTTTTTTTTTTTTTTTTTGCAAGTATCCCCCTTTACAAAAGTTTTACTGCACGCAACAGTGGAACCATGTAAAACAACAAAAAATAAAAAAAAAATGTGTAAAAAACCTAAAAAACTCATGAACAGACCCTTAAGTAGGTCAGTGTCTTTCGTTTGGGTGCAAGCATAATGATATTTTTATTTGCTTGATCTAAATTGTATTTATCATTATTATGTTAAGGCAACTGTCATACTTTCTCCCAAAAGATGAGACGACTCTCTGTCTGATTAGGGTTTTTCGTTGCCCAAAACTAATGATGTGGGTGAACTTTCTCGTCGCACAAAACAAAACAAAAACGCGCATCACGATGGTGAACTCTAATGAAATCGCACATCGTAGCGCGTTCGTTAGTCTTCTCCCACTCATCACATCATAGGCATTTTGAGTTCACAGAGAGAAAATCAACACAACAAACAAAGCAGTCTGGAAGTGTAACACTTTTAAGACTAAGCTACATCGAAAGAACCCCACTAGCGCCGCCAAGAAAAACTCCTATTAATTTCACTTTGAGTGCGAGATGGTTAAATTGAGCTGGTCTACCTTTCTTTTTTTTTTTTAATCTAAGAGTTCATGACCTACAAACAAAAAAGAGAGTGCGAGAGAAAAAACAAACAACAAAAATGTGTGACAGTAGCATACTTATTTATTGTTAGAGAATTAATGCGAACGAAATGAAAGAGAAAGCCACACGATATTGCACTACAATTTGACAGATAAACGATGTCTATATTGATGTGTCAAATCGATAATTAAACTGGCGCGCGCCAAACATTAGGTACCTGGATGTTAGGCAGCACTACGCCCCCCCTCTACTTGTGTGGCTTTGTATTGTGATCGGAATGCCGAAGCAACCAGCCACATCATAGAAAAGTAGCATGAAAACGAAAATGAGAGCGCCACCTAGTTCTCTCGTTTATTTTTTATTTGCGTTAAACATGACAGAAATTATAGAATGACAAAGACCCAATAATAGTCTAAAAGACAAGCAGTTTAAAGCCGCATCCCGCATCTTGTTGATGCGAATGGTATGATCGTTTCAGATTACTATAAAGCCCAGAGAGAAAGGAGGAAGAAGATTGCGAAGAGAAAATTATAAAAGAGGTCGAAAAAGTGTGTTTGTTATTTTTATTATATGGTTTTTTTTTTGGTTAAAATGAAATGAAATAGATTGCCAAGAGAGTTAAGAAAAAAGAGTAAAAAAAGTCGACAATTGCAAAAAAAAAAATGGTATTTTGAAAAATTATTGGTGCATGCAGGCAAACTGCATAAATTATGAGTTCTAATTTTTGTATTGTATTCCTACATTAGGTAGGTTAGTAGTTGACTTCGTTATTAAGATCACAATAATGATATTAAAACAAAAATCGAAAGCAATTGCAGTAAACCAACTGCAGCGGCAGCTCGGCTTGTGGCAACAGCATGCGCAGTTGATGTGTGGGGAGTAGAAATATAGCTTTTGAAAAAGAAAGTGCAATCGTTTTACGAAGTAGAAGATAGGTAACTATTATAATGGAGTTATATGTTTGGCATACATTTCTCTTGATCATTTGGACCAAAGGGAAATTGTTACACATTTTAATTTTCTGACATCTCGATTTGACGGGTATTTCATAAACTAAAGTAGATCGAATTGAGTGGGGGAAAAAAGAAACAATTAGAATGGTAATGACCACAAATGTTGAGGGGAAATCAATGTTTATTTAAGTTTTTACTAAAATCAAATTTTGTAAATTGACAGCTGTCATCTATTTGTTTTTCAAATATGCAAAACAAATAAATATGTCAAGTTGAACAATTAGAACTGAAAAAATGAAAAAAAAATATCAGAAAAATTTAAAACTAAGTTTTAAGTTGTGTTGTAAAATAACAGCTGTCATTTTTGTTCGTTAGTTTATCAAAAATGGACATTTGAGTAAATAAGTTAGTTAAATAATTTAATGAAAAAAAAACTTAAAATTTCCCTAAAAGCCTTTTATACAAGGCAAAGTTTTTATTGAAGCTTTTGCCAAAAGTGTTCGAACTAAAAAAAAATTAAAAAGGTCATTTGGATAAATCATTTGCGCTTTTTGAATTTAAAAGTCTATAAAATAAAATAATATTTAGAACTTCAGAAAAGATTATACAATTCAAGTTCTAAGCAATTGTATTTTAATACTTTTGTGTTGTCTTTTCTGCTTTAAATTCAAATTAAAAAACGAATAATTGGCTTGCACTCTAAATATAAATATATTTTAGCGTTATGACATTTATTGTAATTATTGATTTTCGAAGACTATAACTGCAGGTAATCAAAACTCAAAACTAATAATATGTTTATTTATGCTTGTATTTAATTATTTACTATATTTATATTTTTAAATTGAACTTTAAATTAAATTTTAAAAATATGAAAATTTTTTTTTGTTTTTACAAAAATAATTTGTGTTTTAAATTTAAATTAGTCTTTTCTACAGTTCAAAAGTTTCGACACATATAAATTATATCAAGAAAATCATTCTGAAACCTTGTTGTGATGCTAAAATATTTGTATTTTTAAAAATTACTTGGATAACAATTCACTTACGTGCATTATGATAGTTAACATTTCCCTTAAGTATTCCTTTTAAAATTGGTAATTCTTCCATTTTGGTTTCTTTTAAATAATTTGTTAATAAACTTTTAGTAAGTTTCGAAATATAAAATTAAAATCATATGCATGTAATCCACAATTAATTTGAATTTAATTATTTACTGCAACATTTATTTTATTTATACTACGATAAATATTTAATTTTTTTAATAGTATTCCAAAATTTGATGTAAATATTTTTTGGCACTTAAATGCACTTTGTATGTGTTTTGTCATACATTGGAATATTAAACAAATTTTACAAACAAACAACAGAAAAAAACTTAAACAAAAATCACAGCAAAACAAATTTAACTTTATTTGTTTTTCAGGTACAATTTTTTAATTTTTGTTTTTGTTTTATTTATGGTCAAAATGAATTGTATTCAATAAATTAATTTGCATTGACCGCCACTTTTTGTATTCACTTAATAATTCACAATTATTATATTTTTTTATTTAATTTATATATTTGGGAATATTTTCTTACAACATTTCTTTTCGTTTTTTTTTTTAGAAAAAATTTAAACTTGTTGAAGGAACTTTCTTTGCATCACAATTTTTCATTTTGTAGAAATTTCGCGTGGTTATTTTTTTTTAATAAACTTTTGGTATAAATAATTTTTCCG
This sequence comes from Baccha elongata, assembly GCA_951217065.1. Classification (NCBI taxonomy): domain Eukaryota; kingdom Metazoa; phylum Arthropoda; class Insecta; order Diptera; family Syrphidae; genus Baccha; species Baccha elongata. The sequence continues at coordinate 45,249,408 of OX578274.1, forward strand.
GTTAATCCTTGTTTGTCGAAAATTATTTTCTTGTTTTCATTTGAGGTTGTTTTTCTTTTTTTTTTCAAATTTAATTTAATTCACCTCACATTTGTTATTTATGTTATTTATGCACTAAAAACGTTCAGTGAATGAATATTTGTTATGATTTTTCTTTTGATTTAATTGTGCAAATGCAAACATGACAAAACTCGACAAGGTCTTGAACGCGACTAACTGTAAAAATTGCTAGCACGTTACGAATATAGGTAATATAATCACACACAACAAAACAAATTGTATTGTGTGTAGTGTAGATACAAGATACAAATTATTGAGACCGTCGTCTCAATACACATCTACCACTTGGGGTATACGAACGACGAGTGTTGTTCACAATTTAAGCGCTATTCGCTCACAGTTGTGTGCTTTTTTTTTTTTTTGAGAGTACAGTCTTTTCTGTTCATTGGCTTATAAAAGCACACAAAATAAACACAGAAAAAAAAGTCACCCAAACGAAGAGAGGGTTATAAGATATCGTTGTGTCGACCAAATAACTGCTCTCAATTACTGTCAACAAAAGATTGAAATATCAGAAGCTTAAGCTAGCCAGCAGCACCGCCAGCAAACCGAAAGATACGAGATACTTTGCTCGTGGTGTGTATCCCTATCCCTTGGAGCTCTTTAGAAACTAAATAGCTTTCATGAATGGTTAGATGCTCTTTAGAGCTTTTTTCGTTATAGTTCTTTGTAATCGAACTAGAGGGCTCTGGCGTATCAAATATTTTCCGAAATTTTTGGGTACTTTGAGAAGAGAAAAACCATTGGAATTTGTTTGTATACCGGCAAAATGTGATGTACTCTTACGATTTAAGAGTTTTTCACCACACTGTGGTGAATAACTTGTTTCTCTCTAAAGCAATCGAATGAGAGCAGCGAATTGAGCTTTTTATATTTTATTCTCTTAGAAGGAATAAAACTGCAATCAGAAGTTTTCATTATAAAACAAAAATATAATGCATTGCTCCCCAATCTGACAAATAACAACAACAAAAATCCAATGTACTAACCTTGAACTTCAATTGAACGAGAATATTTAAATATCTGTTCATGTTCACGAAAACAACAAATATCAAAAGTAAATTTTGTTATTGTAACTTAAAAAAAAGAGGACATAACCTTTTGTTGTTATTTATTTTTGGCACTTAATGAGACACTTATATAATAAATTTTCAATAAATAGATTTGTGTTTAGTTTAAAATTACAGCCAATGCATTATTTTAATTCAGAATGTGTCATTCTAGCGAAATTGTTTTGTTTTCTTTCTTATGAAATACGATGCCCTACAGATAAACAAATGATTCACAATAACAAGGTTTTAGCACTGTTATTTTGTGAAAAAAAAACAAACAAACAAAAAAATAATTAGAACGAGAAACCAATACAATTCATTGCACTTTATGTACATATGTACATATATTGACAGTATTTATTATTGGGTAAGTTCGTTTACATTTATGGCGATTGCATTGAGCTTTGCCTTGTGAATGAGTTGAACGAATTGACGTTCAGTGACACTACTTTGTGTAAAAATATAAGATACACTTGAAAAAAGGTTAACAATCAATTCGAATTTGATATTTTGTTTTTAGTTAACTACAAAACAAAGTTTATTCAAAGTGCAAAAGGGTAACGTTTTGAAGTTTTAAACTTTGAAATTGTGTCTTTAAGTTGAGAATAAACTTTTCTTCATTGTACAAACGAATACAAATTGTTTTCACCACACTTGCGAATTGTGAGTGATCAAAGTATTTGGGGATTGGTAAATTTTAAATGCGCGACGGGTAGTAAATGGTTTTAAATGCAAGTAAGTTCAGCTTAGGCTATGTTATAAAATATGAGAAATTAAGCCAAATAATATTAAGATTTCAATATCACGCGGCGCTCTGTCAAGAATTGTCCTTGCTATACAGTACAAGCTCTGACCACTGTGGCGCCACACGCCAATCCTCAATAAGATTCGTTTTTTTGGTGCGATGGTTTTGTGATAGAGGAAATTCTTGTTAATACCTATGGCGATAACATCTCTTAGATATCTTATATTAAATCACTCCAATGAGAAACTTTGAGAACGCTTCGAAAGCTTCGCTGGGGGAGTTTGGCTCATGATAATACTACTTTTGATAAATTTAAGATCAAATAAAAGTTGCCTCCAATTTAAACCTCTCTTATCCACCTACTTACAACACTTAAACCACCTTTCAACAAAGTTCTTTATTTCAAATTCACTAATCACAAAAACCCCACTTGACACCTGTCACAAACAAACTATCCAACCATCCTATAAACCTCCATTCCATGCCAACAATCTGCCATAAAACTATTATCATACTAACGTAATAAATCCTCTTTACAAATTTTGGGTTAAATATTTCAAAGTAAACCCTGAAGCATTATGTTAACCCATTTTACACGCAATAACTCGCCATATACAATCAGAAACTAAAACAAGCAAAGTACAAACACAAAAAAAAAAAATACAAAACAAACAATTCCAAGTCGTTGAACTATTAATGGGGCAACATCTACACACCATGAAATAACCCGCCTCAACTCGAACTCAACAGAAATAATGAAACCAGAGCCACATAAACTCAAACCAAAAGAGACAAATAAAATGAAAAGTGAAAGTTTAGAAACGAATATAGGTACATTGTTATTGGAGGAAAAATCACAGAAGCTAAAAGAAATTATTTGTTTCTCTCAATATTTAATTTATAATTTTCGCTCATCACTATCTTTTAGTAGAGTTTATCCCCATAAAAAGATTGCATAACGGTACTTTTTTTCTGTACCATCATAATAATCAGGAAATGCCAAACATGCAAAACAGCAACATCAGCTGGTATCTCTCAGTATCTGTAGGCAAGAGCTAAAGCCCCTTCCAACCATCCTCTTTATTTTTCATGCCAAAATCGGGAAGCTAAACTTGTGGCTCGTGAGATTTTGCAATCGAAATCATTGCATCTATTAATTTTGCTTTGCGAAAACATGTAACTTATAACAAGTACATTTCTCATTATCACTTTCACTTGAAAAAAAAAAAAAAAAAAAAAAAAATAACGTCTTTTTATGTTTTTTCTTTTGGCTATCTTTCTTACATCTAACGTTTATCAACACATATTCATTTGGCCATTGCACGCATCGAATAAAAGTGGAAAGCACGATAGACCTCTATCATATAACGAGTTCGATGAACTTGTTACAAGAGCTTAGATGTAGCTGAACAACAAACGATTACATAAACACAGTTTTTTTTTATTTAAAAATTGATTAGAGTTGGTATTTTTGTGAAATGTACTATGTCAGTAAATATATATATATGTATCTTTTAAGTTTAACCTAAATTAATCTATAAAATGAACTCCCACCATGTACTAATAGTTTAACGATTAAAATATTCACCATATAACAGTCACTCAATCTATTTCAAGCTGTCACATGTCATGTGCGATTAGGTATTATAAACCAAATTTTTTTTATACAAGGGAATGTCAAATATAAAGCAACAAAACTCAATAAAATTAAAAAAATGCAATGACCAAGGATGAAAAGAGAAGGCAAACATTGAAACGAAAAATTAGTTTTGCTATCGCTATGCACTAGTGCAGAGTGCAAATTTTATAGATGGCGCGCATACACTCACAAAACAGCGAGCTCACATTATTGAAGCCATAAGTGAATGACCGAGCATGACCCAAATTTGTGTCGCTGCACTCTGTTTTTTTTTTTTTTTTAAGTCATACCCATACATTGTCATAATAGTGGATGCATGCAAAAATGCATCTCGCAACATTCACATGGCACCGCACACACTAAAAGGCTATACAAAAATGTTTCATATTCGAAAGCTTAGCACACATTCATCAATCCTCAATCTCAATTCGAAGAATTTTATTTTAATTTCGAATTTCGAAATAAAAGTTGCATTCTCTTTCGGTTCACTATGGCGTATGTGTAATGTTGCGAAACATACTATTCTGTATACATATTTTTAGCGAAAAACCTTCGAGAATTTTCACATTGTGTGGGAATAAGAGTTGTAGTGTGTAGATTTGGTGTCATTGACCGGAGCTCATCGTGGGGATACACACCAGATATTTATGAGTGTTAGTTTGAATGTGGGCTAGCTAAAAATATGTGAGAAAGAACGAGAGGAGTATAAACTAGAAGTCATTGAAAAATGAAAGTAAATTTATTTCAATAAATTTTTCTAGGAGCAAGTGAGATGCTTATAGTTTTTTTGCTCTCTATAGTTCGAGTATCGAAGTTTTTCGGTTAGTTGTATTGTATTGTTTGATTGGGGAGAATAATTGTGTATGGTGTGTTTGTATGAGAATGACCCCGGACTAAATGAGAGTCTTACTCTACGTTCTAACCATATTGCTGCTGCTGCTGCTGCTATGGTGGCTATGCTGCTACACAACACAGTTCATTGAGCAAGAGGTAAACAACCTTTTGAAGGTTCATCTACTATAAATGGGAGACTGGATAAGTTCTTTTTTTTTATTGATTGAAATGTACAATCTTTTTTATTGCAATTGACAAAGTTTTTTTTTATACATCTTTTTGTTATTTTATACTGTGCTCTACAATTATTGTTTATTCCCCTCACTCTCGTTTGTTTGTCTTTCTTTTGTATTTACGTAACGCATGAAATTTCACTCGTTACGCAATAGAAAGCAGCAGAAGCAATGGAAACAATCGAACAACAGCAACAGCTATACACAGCGAGTAGAGCTTTATTTGGGAGAGATCTAGTGATGTGTAATGGCTTGTGGTTGTTTATTTATTTTGTTGTTTGCTGTTTTGTTATCCCGATTGTTGCTTTTGACTGATAGAATATGCCAAGCACTGCACTGTATGATGAACGATTGACAAGTAGTAAAGGCACGTAAAGTCATTCATAAAAGAAGAGATTTATGAAAGTATCTAGCAGAAAATATAGATGTGGTCGTTATTTTTATACTTCCGCGTTTCTATGAAATAAAACGAATATAGAAAAAGCAAACAACTTATATGTGTCAAGTGGGTGAATGAACGATCTATATATAATATAATGTATCCTCCCTTCATAACTCATTAATTTTCCACCTCGATACTTGGGTTTTACAACTCGGTTTCTAATACTGCTACTGCGTGTGTGCATCCACACTTTATGTTATTATATGACCTGAATAGAGTTCAACATTTCAAATGAACTCAACTCCCCCTTTTCTGATACAAACAGCATCATCCATCCCATTGTCACTGATTGTTGTATAGATACAATGTTCAGTGCAGACGACAATAGATTTTTTTTTTTCTTTTATAATTTAAAATGTACAAAAACTCTGGTACTAGGTAGGTACTTAGTTTATTTTTTGTTTCTGTATATATAAAATGTAAGTGACACATCTGTCTACAAGTTGCATAAAATTCCAACAATTTCAACAATTGAAAGACCTAGAAAATTAAACAAACACACATGTATCTACATATTTTATAATAGTTGTACACACATACAATCAACCATAAAAACGCAATAAAATAAATTTACTTTCAATTTGGTTAACCTCGTGCTAATTTGAGTTCATTTTAATTAAAATAACCGTCGACTGACTGTGCTAGGCAACGCGAATAAAAGTCTGTCAGTTTTAGTTTTTAGTGTGTTGTGTTTGTATGCATGTAGTATGTGAGGGGAATACGTGTAGCTATATCTAGTCATAATTGAAAGGATTAGAAAATACAAATTTGAATCAAATAGGCCCCCTGCCATGTATTTTTTTTCTCTAAAAGTGGTATACCTACACTTTTGGATTCCAGACACACTAAAATATGCTAAAAAATATCAAAATTTAGATATGACAGATGACAAGAGTGGTGGGTGGTGAATATTTTAAACTAACAACCTTAAATTTATACATGACTGATGCATCTGTCTGGAAATTATGCAAACAAACTAATTTGTTTTTATGCAAATTGATAAGCGCTTTTGGTATGTTGCTGCTGCTGCTCACTGACAAAAGTATTTTTTTTGCTTGAAGTAGTTTAAGAGCTACCAATACTAAAACACAGAAAGATATTGTGTATATGCTATAATAAAAGCTATGGCTGACCTAGTTTTTCGACGTTATGAACGTCAGACTTGGTTCGGTCAATGAACTCAGCCTCGACTGATAGCATGCGTATACTGTTGTTGTTGCTGCTGGGTATGAAGGTATACGAACTGAATATTTGCTCTTTCGGTTTCGTTTTCTACGAAAAAATTTTCTTGCGTATGTATTTATAGTGAAATAAAAATGAGTTTGATAAATAAAATTTTGGCAGATGAATGCCATTTTTTTTCTTAAAGGTATAGATAATAATCAGCAGCAACAAAAATGAGGAAATCTATAAGAGAGATGGGTAAACGATTTTTATACAAATTATTTACACGATATTTTCCTCTTTTTTTTTTGTTATATTTAATCGATGAAATAAATGTTCAGTTTTCTAGGTCGATGGTCAGTTTATTTAAGTTTATTTTTTGTTTGTTTGTTTATTTTATTTTAACGTGAAGTAACCTCTTCTTTCCTTGAAAGATAATGAAAAGGGGAACACGGTCATTTTTATTAAATTGTAATAAAAAAAACCTACACATTGAACGACAGCGACGTGAATGAAACACGCATGATATACGCATAAATCTATGTTGAGATTTATTTTGAAGGATTTTATTTTGGTCAAGGATAAATGGATTTATTATAATGTGAGAAGCGCTATTTCACACATATGTATGTGTCGAAATTGGGTCATATCCGAACATAAATATATGTGTGACATTATTTATTCTATATGAAGTTCCTCGTTTGAAATTAAGACTATTGTAGTTTATTATTGAAGAATGTTGGAATATCATTGTTTGAAATCGTACTTTTGAAGGCTGATTTTATGTTTGTATAATTCTAAATGATGGAAACTGGATTAATTTTCTATACAAAAAAAAAACAGATAAACATTTAAATATAAAATCGTTTTTTAACCTCAAACATTAAACAAAAAAACATTTGCTAACTTCCGGTGAAAGATAAAACGATTTTATAGTTTGTACCAAGGTAAACACAAATTTTTTTTATGAATTCACCAAATTATAAATAGCAATGAAAACCTTGGTCTCAAAAGATTAAACAAAATATTTGTGCCAAAACAAATTGTCATGATTAAAAATTTTTTGCATGTGGCTAGATTTTATTAGAAAAAACCAACTTTAATTTCATAAAGATAAAGTTGCATAAAACTAGGACAAAGATAAGACTATTTTCGGACTGTTCAATTTATTTGCCTAATATTTGGAAAGGCAACTGATGGTGGCAATTTAGTTTATCTATAACTAGTATGTACTTAGTGTGTACCATCATAGAATCTCTTATTTGTATTTATACTCAAAATGGAGCTTTATTAATTTTTAATTTATTTTACAACAATGATTTGATAAACGGCTTTGCTTTTAAAAACCTTGTTTGAAATTTTATAAATGCAGCTAGGCACAATCTTTGCAACACATAAAATACCTATTTGAAAATATGGTTCAATAAAATTTAATTGGAAGAAAATACAATTATTATATGCAGATGCAATTAGAAAGCGTTGGGCGCCATTTGTAAAAAAAGCTACAGAGTTTTGTTTTGTTTATGGTAACAGAATGTTGGTTGCAAATTTATTTATGTAGATTAAAAGTATGTTGGTACTTTCTTTGCAACAGATAAATAGCTTGAAGACATGACCCATTTCGAGAGAACTCAATTGTGAAACAAACAAAATTCTATGCACAAGATTTAAAAAGCGTTGGGCGCCATTTATAAGAATGTTATTGAGTTATTTTAACCAACCCATTACTTTTTTTCTTAAGTTGATCAAGATATATAGTTGGGATACAAATTTTATTCTCTGGCATTTGCCAACACGATTTTATTTGCAGTTTTTTTTTTGTTTATTGAATTATTTCAGAAATTGCATTCTAAAACAAAAAGCTATTATAGGCGAAGGTATATACTCAGTAAGCAACAATTTGAAGTGCTTAAATTTTTATTTAGGCATATTTGAATTGATAATGGCATCTTTGGTCGATGTTATTTTTCTAAACTCTAATTTTATGCACAAATAATGTACCTACATACAATTTTGATAAAATTATACAAACATATAAACATGATATATGTACCTCTTCAGCTGTTAAACCTCTTTCTACAAATTTCTTGGATCTCTTTGTTTAGTTCACGCTTCTAGCTGAAAAATAATAAAAAAAAAACAACTTTCAATTTCATTACTAAAGTCATTGGCCTAGCCAAGCCAAACAAAGTATTCTTTCGCCTTAACTGCCTTTCTTTCTTCGCTCTACAACTTGTATCTAGATGAATAGAAATTATTTTATGATGTCGACATAAGAGACGAAGCGACGCGGCTGCCACTCAACATGCTGCTGAAGTGCTGGCTGGACAAAGTCCCAGTTCTGTGCTACTTTAATTAATTCATAATATATCACCTATTTTCACATAAAAATTATCCAACATCTACACACATTTTTGTGCATCTTCCCCATAAAGAAATTTCTTCTTTTTATATATCATTGTTGTGAGCTAATTTATTATCTCATTCACTCCTGTGCTGTCCTCTTTTTTTTATTATTTTATTTTCCCCCCTGCTGTTCTATTTTTTTTTTTTTCGAACAACTCAATTGCTATAATATGTGTATGCTTTAACAGCAACAACAAATAAAAAAAAATACACCGCGCCGCGACGTCTTTGTATGTTCGGGCTCTGTGTTGCAGCAAGCAAAAATTGTTCGTCGTTCACGAATTGGGTTAAGTCCGGTCATTCCACTCTTAGCACAATTCCACCATTATTCACCTCCTCACCTCTCTACTAAACATATTTGCTCATACTCCTTCAATGAAATGAAACAATGAAACAGAGCAAGAAACCCAGAGTGATGTTGTTGGTTTTGTGAGTTTATGACTGAAACTCAACTATTGATGTTTTGTTCATATGGAAATAATAATGAGAGATGACCAGATTCTTTGTCTTATTTGTTTGTTAACTCATAAGTGTGGTGAAAAAATAATAAAAAAAAAACACACAAATTGAATAACAACCGATAAGGAAATTTATTACGAAAATCATTGCATTTCTTCTGTCATGAGTGTGACTTTTTTTTTTTATTTTGTTCAACCATAAAAATAAATAAACCAAAAAGACCTCCAAAACAAAAAAATTGTGAAAAGTGGGACAATCTACCTACTATTATGACAAAAATAACAAACACAAGCAAGCATTTTATAAAACACACTGGAACTAGAGAGAAGGGTACATTTCTGTTGTTTCGCGTTACGAAAAAAGAAACAAACAACAACAAGAGGCACAGAAAATTTCGTTCATGGCTGGTCATTGAACCCGGCTCGCAACATGTTTGCTCGTTCGTTTTATGTGTGTATGCATGCACTGAATGGTGAGTAAGGTGTTGGCGGAGGTTCTCCGTTTTGCTTTCTGTGTGTTGTAATCTTATCTGGTCTATGATGGATTTTTGTTCAATTGAATGTGTTGAGATAAATGATTAACAAGTTATTTTTTTTTATGTAGGTATTTTAATTTTATTATTATTAGTTATTACTACCAACTGACTTTTTCAAAAGTAGTTCAAAAGAGAGCGAGAAAGAAATTATATTAATGAGAATGTTAACTATGGTGGGTGGTGAATAATTGTGTTAAGCTGCAAAGCGATGGTGTATTTATGGGAAAATTTTGGTGTTTGGCAATTTTGTTGCAGAGACATTGAGTACAAAGACAAAAAAGAGGGTTTTAAATTTGAAAAATTAAAAGATGGATGGAAGCAATAATTTTTTTTTTAAATATCGAACATACAGCTAATTTATTGGTTTGTAAATTTGCCAGAGCTCGAGAGAATGATTAGGATTACTATATTACAGGAATTAAAATATGTTAATTGTGTTTTATCGGGAAAAATTGCTTTTTTACGAAAACTGCTAAATATGAATATTCAGTTTTATATACCGATGTATGAAATGAGAGCCACAACTAGCAAACAATAGAAAAAATAATTTTAAGTTAATAAAAAAAAAAGAAAGATTTGAATTTTAAAATCTGCACTTGAATAAAAAGTTTGATTAAAATGAATATTGCGAGTTTTGGTTCTCATTAGGTATATTCCTATTTTTCTCCAAAAACATTCATGAATTTATAAAAATATAGATATAAAATTGAACTTACCATCTCTGCTCATTCCGACAGCTATGCATTTTTTCAGACGACAATATTGACATCTGTTACGATTGATTCGTAATATACTGCACTGTTGGTTCTTTGTACATGGACGATATTGAATCTTCTGTTGAATGGAACGTCGGAAAAAGCCCTGGAAATAGAAAAAAAACACAATCAAAAAAGAGTTAAAAAATTAAATTAGTGATGAGAGGGAAATTTATATAGAGATGTGCAAAAATGCATATACATATAAAAAACAAGAAGAAAAGAAACGTACATCACTTGTTCCTGACGCTAAATTCTGTGCTGAAGGTGTATTCTTCTCACCCAAACACTCTGTCTTAATCTCAATTTTAACATCCTTATCGCTAGTTTTACTATTATTGCTACTTAAATTCTCATCAAATTTCTGACACAAATAATTCATTGTTATAGCCTGCTGATCGGATAAAATTTCATCGTCGCATCCCGAATCCATATCCATGGCTTGACAATTATTACACTGACACGATGGCTCTTGGTCCATTTTTAATTGTTGCGGGGTACATGTGCATGAGGATAAAACTGACGAAGCGGATGATGCTGTTGATTGAAGACTTGATGTACTCGACATACTCGAATTACTATCCGAACTGTCACGACGATTGTGCGATGCAGAATCTTCAGGAATAATACCCAATCGCTTGGCTAATTCTGAATTTTGTCGATCTATCGATATGGCGGTGATTTTTTCATCACATTTAATTGGATGCATTTGCATTGCAGAATAATCCTTGACATTAATATTATCGGTGACATTATTGCTAGGGATTTGTTGTTGCTGTTGTTTTTTCTGCTTCCACTCGCGAGCATAACGAATCTTTTTCCACGGACACTGATAATTTGATTCGTTATTATTTGAGGGGGTCATCATCATCATCGTTTGCTGATGATCTTCAATTACAATATTTGCAACAGACTTATTATTCTTTTTATTATTTTCATCACTGCCTTTACCGCACTCACCCTCATTGCTTTCGATAATCACGGCCGTTATAGCCGATGATTCGTTAATATCTATTCTATGCGATTGCAGAGGTATTTGATTTTGACAGTGATGTTGTTTCGCGTCACTTTTACGCACTTTAATACTATTATGACGATGTTGATTATGATTGTTGTTAAAATTATCATTATGATGCTCTTGGGGTGGTAACATATTAGTTGCTGTCGATGACATAGTTGTCGTTGACGTTTGCTGTTGTATCGACTTCAGTCTTTTTCGATGCGATGACATGTGTTGTGGATGTTGAATAACTATTTGACTGACATAATGTGCATTTGGACTAGTTGCCTGCTTATTGCTAATATTATTAATACTATTACTACTATTGGTGGTTGTTGTTGTCTTAATTGTTGTTATCGGCGCTGATTCCAAAAGTTTAACTAACGCCGAATGTTGTTTTTTCAATTGTTGACTTTTAATATTATTTACCACAGGTGGTGGTGTAGTTGTTAAATTGTCACTTAAACCAATGACAATTGTTTTGGTTGTTTTCGATATTTGATTTGTATCCATAATTGTATTTGGATTTGATTTGGTTGATTGATTATCAGTAATGATTTCTTGAATTGCACAACCCATTTTTTTTTATCAGAAAAAAAATAAATACTTTTCTTTGTAACGTTTGGATTTTTACCAAAAGTTTTTTTTTATCTACTATGAGTGAGAATGATTTTTAAATTAATCCCAGTATTTTTGTTTTAACAAGTATTATTTTTTAATAAGGAACATGTTTTATTCTTTAAACTGTTGTATCCACTCACGACCGTGTTTACTTCTTTTTTTTTTCAATTCAAATATTATTTAAATTTTAAAAATGCAATGAGTTTATGTCAAAATATTTATTTTTGTATGAAAAAACGCGCACACAAAAATTGTTGTAACCGTTTCATTTGACAAACAATTTGCGAATGATTTCTGGCCCCAACGTCAAACTGTTTATTCGTTCGAATGAAAATATTTTTCTCTGTTCCTCTGTTCGTCTATGGCGCGAGCACGGGTCGGTTGATGGGAGTCGAAGCTCGTAGCCCCCAAAACCAATGAGCAAAACTAACGAGACTCGCTTTACATTCCATTTTAGTTTATGTGTGTGTGTTTGTAGAGGAGGAATAGAGAGAGAGAGATAAACGTTGTACTCAAATCCGAATGAAAGAGAGGGTAACAGAAACTCTACTTTTATCGTATTTCCCTCGTAATTTTTCGTTGTAGTCCAATTCGAATTTGCTTTTGGCTTTGTGGTGGTGAGGTTGTTTCTTTGATGGCCGCCAACCTCGCGCTACATAGATTGTGGGGTAATTGAAGTCATTCACACTGAGTCTATCGAATGTGGAAGGAAGGTGAGCCAGTAAGATTGCGTGCTGCCTCGTGTTGATGAGGGTGGTGGAGAGGTGGGTTCACATTATATAAATCACCACAAATAAAAAGGTTTATTATGTCAAAGAATTTTGGCAGTTTTTTTTTTTGTTTAATTTGATTGTTTTGTCTTAATTGTCATCGATCCACCTGTAAGAGGTGAAAATTGATGAGGACAGATTGTAAATCAATTTTAAGAATCCCTAAAAATGTTTCTTTTCTTTTTTTCGATCTAGGACATGAGGTATACATCGGTTAGTTAGTTCATTGAACTAAACTTCATGCAAATATGTACCTACCTAGATTAGGAGCTGTTTTTGAAAATTGGGGCATTCGTAGATGTTGAATGCCGAATGCATCACGAACGATAGGTACATTGCACTCTATTGACAATCATCAATCAGTTTTCTTTTTTTTTTTTCCTTCGTAGTTTTTATACATATATATTTTTGCTTTTATCTACCTAGGTATACTTTTTTTTTGAGCAATTGAACATTATGCCTGTGCAAAAATGAACCTACAAGAAACGACATCAAATAAAAAACGAAATCGATTCTCGAAACAATTATAACCTCTCTTTCGGGCTAATAGTCAATTCATTTTGCTAATAGTTTCTATCTCTTTTGCTCTTTTTCATGGCACTCTTTGTGTCCCGCGAATTTGTATCTTAAACGAGTAAATAAATATACACGAGAGCTGCCTGCTGGTGCTGGTGCTGCTACTGCTACTGCTTATGATGATGGCGCTGCGACTGCGATGTAGTGTGAGTGCGTTCATAGAGTCATAGCCAGTTCAACGAACTCGCCATTGTCGTGACCCACTTTTCGGTCACCTACCTCGAACCGAATGTGGAGCTCATTGCTGTCTCTCTACTATTCTATGATCTATAGTTGTATGTGTATATATTATTTCTTATCATCATTATTTTGCTCTGTGTCGTGTAGTTGTCATCGATGATTGTGTGTAGATGTAGGACTATGATTCGGGGTTTTATTTTTTTTTTTGTCGAAGTAAGAGAGAACTGTGTTGAAAACAACAAGGACTTATACTTATGTATAGGCACAAATGACAGGAGGTGGATATATTTCTGCGAAATATTTATATTTTCGGTTTTAGATTTATTTTAGTCATTATTTATTTTTTATTTTTAGCAAAGGCGATTGCATATTCTTTGGCTTGCAATGCTTTTTGATTTTGCTCGAGGGTTGGCCCTCTACTTATAGAATACAATTTTTGATATATTTTTACCTCTTTTTTTTTTAAATATCTCCTGTCATTTATATTTTAAAGATTTGACAGTTGTTCGCAGTTTTGCCGTTCGCTGATGCAAGTCTTGTGTGCGTAACGCACTTTGATTGCATCATAGAGTGGGTTTTATATTTTATCTTGTCAACAAACTGGTTGTGATATAAGACACAAAAAATGGTGTTATTCCAACCAAGAAAAATAAGATATAAAATTATGTTTGGCATAGAAAAAAATGATACAGCGTGTTGTTGTGTTGAGTAAAATAGAGGCTGTTTACTATACAGTCATAGAGTTCATTGACGTTTTGTTGAATTTGTTGTGATAGTGTACGCAGGCGCAAACAGATGAAACAAGTTTTTTTTATTCTTTTCAAATGAAAGTGAGAGGGAATCGCACATAAATTGTTATATTACGACGATCTTTATTACTTGTTTCTTTCTTTTCTTTGGTTGCTTTTGTTTGAAAATTATGTTAGGAGTGTTCGAGAAATAGAGATTTTTCGTTTTTTTTTTTTCATTTCAGGTTGCATATGAATCAAATCAAAATAGATACCTAGGTCAGGATTTAGTTTGAGAGAATAAAATTAGGTTTTTGAGATGAAAGAAGTTTCATTTCATTGGACTTACAGACAAAAAATCACATCAATATCATATTATGATCATGGTAGATTCTGAAAAGTTATGCATTTGACGTTTAAAGAATTGAGTATAGGTGTCGCTAAGTAAGTGGTGAGGTGGAAAATGTTTTATAGTCTAAAAGGTGGCGCAAAAGTCACTATATCGAAAGATGCTATAATTTTCGTACATGGCGGCAAATGTCAAATGTTTACAAATGTAAACAATCATTTGTGAAAGAAAACGTCACTTTATCAGAAGATACTATAATTTTTGGCGAATTGGGGAAATTGTTGGTGACGAATTTTGCGCCACATTTATAAATTATTAAAAAACATTAACTCAGAAATATATAAATTCAAAAAACAATCTAGAAAAATAATTGTATTATATACCTTAAACCTCAGTATATCTATAATCCAATGTATTGAAACCCTATAGTATTTTAAAGTGGCCTAGCGCTCACAGCACTACCGAAGCGAAAATTACCACATTTTCCCATTCGACCAATTTAACATAGAGCTTTGATAGCGACATTTTAACAAAACTTGGTATGCTAATAAAATACTATAGGGTTTCCTATAGATAATCACCATAATCAAAGCTACCACCTTAACATTTTAATTAACAGGCGAGGTGAATAGAATAAATTTTGACAGTTGCAAGTAAAATTCATTAACTAACAACTTTTTACTTTCAAAATGTACCAGATTGCTGACTTTGAATTCAATCAAAATCTTTTGTACATCCTGTTTAGTCATCTCTAAAACTTTATAAATACAAATGGTGAACCAAAAAATCAATTTTCCACTCGAAACTTCATTACACCATCTACGTCTGCATCATCTATTTAATCTAGACAAAATCTTCTATTACCCATTTTTTAATTTAATGTAAAGTTTGACGTTCTTCAAACCCCAAAAATAAACAACTCTTACTTTTTCTTGTGTGGTTCTTTTCATCAAAATATAGAAAAATTTTGTTTTAAACACCATCAGCCACATATACAGTGCACTTGTTAATTGATTGCCCATCATGAAATGCACTTTGACGAGAAACAAAGTAGTAAACTTATACAAATGTATAGAGGGAAGGGCGCCATATTAAAAAAAAAAAAAACAAATTGTTATTGAACTCCTACAACTGAATAACATTAAGAATATAGGAAGCTTCATCATGTAGTCTTAGTTTAATTTTTGACAACTAATCAAATCTGTATTGATATAATGTAAATACAATCGACATGTATGGAAACCTGTAGAACATCTTTCCGTTTGCATAATGCTATTGTTGAAAATTAGTTTTGAATCTTTAATATAACTTTCGATTTTAAATTGTTTTTTTATATGTTAGCTTGAAAAAATAATGAATGGAAGAAAGTTAAAATATTGCCATAAGGGGAACTTGCCATTCTTATTTTCCTACTCTATGTTATATTTAATAATTTTTTGGATAGATGAAAATTGCAAAGTTTGGAACACTGAATCTAATTTGTCTTTTATAATTAGCGCAAATTATATTTCTTTATCGCTAATTTGAACTTAGGTTTGCTTCCTTTGTTAAAAATCTTTGGCCGTGCGAATCGATTATTTAGTAACGAACAAACCTGTTACAGAAATTTCACAAGAAATAGGTCAGTAATCGATTGATGATTGCACACCAAATGTATCTGATTTTTATTCAAAGTGATGCTATAAAATAAGGAGAATCTATGTATATTTTGACGTTATTTCCTGCAAAAAAAAAGTTAAAAATCTGTTTTATTTAAAATCCATGTGCGTTATTATTTAAGCATGAGGACATGGTTACATAAGGAATTAATTTAAAACAATTTGGAATAGAAAAACACATAGAAAGTCGACATGTACCCCTCTTTGCTGATTCACCAGACATTTTTTTTTCCTATTTGTGCATATTTATCTGCAGCTCCTTTTAAATATGATAGTTTTGAAAGAACAAAAAGGTATAATCGTATAAATGGGTGTGTTTTCGCATTGATGTTTCAAGTATACCTATACATAGTAAAAAATATTTATATAATCCAACTTTCGTGAAAATAATGAAAATCCCCTTTATATTTCTACATGTTTCCTTATTGGATTGCTTCAAATGGAAATGAACCAGGTTTACAAGAACTACCATAGCCACAAAGGATAACATAATAAAACTCAATTCACTATTAATCAACACAAACAAAAAAACAATATAAAATCCCCCTAATCAAATATCCAATCAATGTCCTAAATCCTTTTATGTTATTCTATAATTTGCTTCCAATAACTGTTAGATATACACATCAAACCAATAATAAATTCGTTTATGTGTAGGAGGGTTTATCTATAATATCTCTCAGAATATAGAGAACAAATATGGGGTCAAATAGTTATTTCATTCCCCGCGTGTCTCATGTCACCTATAGTGTCAATTCAATTGACGTCACAACACACAACGTGCGCTATTATAACTATGGTATGAAAGTTCATTCACCTTTATACCTACCCGTAAAGTGCCAAGGAAAAGAGAGAACAAGAACATACATACAGATCCTCTCTCGAAGTTACATAGGATATATTGGCTCACGAAAAGTATCACGTTTTTCCTTTTTTTTTTCTTTTGAAAAAGCGAGTAGGTACAGGAATTATTTCAAATCTAACATAAAACCCTCACATTTTGTTCTAAAAATCAATTATAAATTGAAAATAACAAACAAAAATATTCAAATATTTGGGTTAATACAATAAACAATCAAACAATTAACCCAATGAATCAAGGGTTACAAGCACACACAAAACCAGAAAGGAAATATATCCCCCCCACATAATAATTGTATCCTGTAAAATGTGCGCGCAAGAGGGCCAATTTCTTAACACCCAGCCGGAGAAAAAACATCCAAAAGGGTGCTGCGAGCGAAAAACTAGGTCAACGTTCGCCAGTAACCTTACGTAGCGCGTACAAGGAAAGCACTTTCTCTCTATAACCACCCCAAATAAAAGAAAAAAGAAACACCAAGTGAGGTGCTTTGGTTAGTAGCACTCTGTACACACCAACGAGTATCGTTTCACGTCCGCATTCCTGTATTCCACCACGCTATCCTTCATTCGTTATGCCAAAGGATTTTATAAAGTGTAGTTGTGGATGAAGGTACGTTTTTTCATATACACACTATCATAATCGATGAAGAACAAGTGGAAACAAGCAGCACCATAAACGTGTGCTGTGCAACTTGTGATGCTAACGCCCTCGAATTAGGTCACATCCAGGGTGGACAGTGGCATGGTGGGTAATGGGTATAGGTATCGTTCGTCCGTTCGTTGGGTTATATACAGAAGTATTCCAGATTAAACGGCAGGTGGTGGTGTTTTCTGCTTTGGAAGTTTTGTTCTCACTCTGGATTCCATTTGGGTATACCTATTTCTCGTGTTCTTCTTTATATCCGCCCGCCATCGTCGTCGTCATTATAGTTGTACACAATTTCCCTGTACAGAAAGGGTGGTACATAGAGATGTGACTATATGCATGGGTACGCGCCTGTTCCAAATTTCGATTTCAGCCAGGGGTTGTGATTTGCTTTGACCTAAATAAAGTTCAACGAACTCACCACTCTTGAGAGTTTACCCTAGCTCGTTCTTCTGCATATACACACAGAAACTTATGGACCTAAATATTTCTTGTGTGCACATCGAAAAAGGTCGTTGCACTTTGTTATGGATGCGAGTCCGTTTTTAACGGAATGCCATTTGAAATGTCAGAATTTGAAATTTATGGCAAAATGTCAAACTGATGTGTATATACAAATACACCATAGCATAGCCTTAGCACACACTTAGATGTTAGATCCGTGTAAATGTCATTTCAATAGAATTTTCCATGAACACACAAATAAATAAATGCTTGCGGGGACGACTAGAATCTCAAAAAGAACATTATTTGGACACAGAAAAACCTATACAATATTCATCATTCAGCTGCAGCAACAAGCAACGATAAGTTTGGTTGGTTTTGCTTTGATACTTATTTGTAATGTCTGAGCTCCCATTCCATCATGGCCATTTGCATATTTCGCCTTTAGGTGAGCTGCCGTTGTCGATAGTTGGTGCACTGTGGTTCTTTGTTATATAGATTTTGATAAAGTTTCTTGCACTTTTGGTTGAAAGCCGGTTACCACTCACCATCATCATGATCAGAGCATATGCTACTGAACCAAGAGCTGCTGCAGTAAGCTAGGTCTTTTGTTGCAATTAAGCCCAGCCAGGCAAGAAGGTTTTTCTTGCGTGTTACAGAATTTTTTTTTTTTTTAAATATTTTATTGCCTCGGCACAGGTGAGTGCAGTGAACTCTCAAAGACGTCGTCGTTGTCGACGAGGTTTGTTGTTATTGTTGGTTGCTGTGTTGTTTATAGTGAATGCAGCGCGCACAGTTCATTGAGTGTTACTTTGTGCCATTTAGGTTGGCAAAGTCATCGTGTATACTTTACATTATACGAAATACATTATACATACATAATTTTTGAAGTGCCTGAGAAAATTTTACTTACAACATTCAAACCAAATTCAATTCAACATTTATTTTATGTTGATTTTTTTTGTTTTGTTTATTAATTTTCAGTCGATATTTAGGTTTGATGTATGGTAGCTAAAGATTAAAACAAAAAATATTTAAGTATAAGGTAGATATCTGGGGTGGCTGTCAAACTTGTTTTCAATTTTATTTTGATTTTATTTATACTGAAATATTATGAGTAATACCAGAGGTGAAACGAATACGAACATAAATTTATATAATTGAGGTCTATAGAGTGGGTTATGCTTATGAGTCAGTGGGCTTTATTTTATTTTGCTTTAACATTTATATATTTAGGCACTTTGTGCGATGTTGGTAAGTATGTTTTATGTTGTTTAGCGAAATTATCATGACACATTAAAAAAGAATTAAATATGTTTATGCATTTTTTTGATAATTATTTTTTGCGGGTCTACTTTTTCAACAAATTATCTTATTTCAATCAGAATTGATTAGTTTTTAAGGGTTTCTTATCGAAAGATGCTAAATTCTAATGTAAAAGTAAAATTAGACATTTGCAAAAATTAGAGCAACTTCTGGAAGGGTAGGTATGAAGATTCACTTCAGAAATGATTTGTTGATATCTGATATCAATTGATCAGTTTATATTTATTTTTTCATTCTTACAATTTTGCACTTAGCTGTTCACTTCACACGTGTTCACTTATAGAAAAGTGTAAAATCAATCTCTTGAAAATCGTCTACTTGTGCATTGCTGTATATGTGCATTCGTTTAGATAGTTAGAATCGAACGCGAAAATTATTGTTCACGGAGGAAAAAATTTAAATATGTTCGGTTTTTGAAGGAAAAGTGGGTATACGGCTGGATTTTCTTTTATAAGGCTATGAAAACTGAGAAACAATGTGTTTGGGGTTTCCGGGAAAATGGGGTACAGATGAATTTAGATTTTTTTATATGGTGTTATGCTATGTTTCCACCAAAAAATAAAACCCTGATTTGAGAGAAGAAGATTTAGTAGCGTTTCCACCGGTCAAAAAGATTTAAAAAACATTAACTTGACAAGAGGTCTTACCACTTCAAAATACAGCAACATTTCGTTCAGAAATTTTGTATTTATTAACTACTATAAAGTGCACTTATTCCACAAAATTCACTCATAATATATAATATGACATCAAAATAACGCAATTAAAGTATTTTATTGGGAGAAAAATTAACAAAAATCAAATATATTTACAAAATTTATTGACAAATTCATTGTTGACATCTAAAATGAGATTTAAAATGAAAGCGTTCAGTCCTAAAAGGGTGTGTGTTAAGTATTTTGCACGAGATTTATAAGAGATTGATTTTTAATCATGCAGATTTAGGATTTAAATTTGTATGGGAAATCTAGTGATTTAAAAGGAGATTATGGATAAATCTGGTCAAATCAAGATTAAGTACTTTGTCTAAAAATAGTATTCCTACCTAACAAAATTCCAAAATTTCAGCAAATCTTCCGAAGTCACTCACGAATTTACACAATTTCTCATAGAAATACATAATTTCAACGCAATTTCATTTCAGTTCAATCCAGTAAAACTGATGAATTCCATGAACAGAGCTAAAAAAATGCAGCAATTCCTCAAAATGTCAAAAATAATAACTCATGGTTTTACATAAACCAGAAAGAGAAAAACATATTTTTCTTTTATGCCTTTGATTAAAATTGTCAAACTTAATCATTTCAATTTAAGTGTGAACACTTTTCGTAATTTTGAAATTAATGTCTCAAATTGTGCAATTTCAAGCTAAGTGGGAACATAGTATCAGGGATAATCCATTTTGCCTAGAAACATCTATATTCACACGTATTCATAGGAAAACTAATTTTTCTTTAAACCCGATTATTTATTCGAGTAAACACATAGTTAAATACAAAAGAAGACATTTATTTCATAAAATATTTTAGGATTGACTTGATACGATTATACATACCTATACTTAATTTGGAAAAAAGAACAACATTTGTAACATATGCAGATGTCAATTTTTATTCAATATTTCTTTTACAAAAAACATAGGTAACTAAATTCGTATCAACTTGCTAAAATTTCCCCTCAAAACACCACGATATTCATGTCTAATCTACCTCCCACAAAGAGAATCAAACAATCTAACTGTTTAGAATTGTGTACGAATGAAAAAACAACACCTTACAAAATAACGACTAAGTCGAACTGATAGATAGTTTCCTGTAATAATTGTGGAAAATACCGCCAATAGATTAATTGATATTCAAGTGCAGTGACTTTGTTATCACCATTACATAATTCCTATTAAGTGCTTATTATTAGGTATATGTTTAGTTTTTGAAACGTGCCGCTTTGTCCACTTCAATGACCTCTGGGTAGGTAAATAATAAGATAATTACTATTCAGTTCTGGCTTGAATCTTTTATATTTACCTTCAAGAAATTGACAAAAAAAAACCCAACGCTACTCTATCCATTGTAAAAGTAAGTTCAAAATGGGTTGTTTACTTTTCTGTTTTTTTTTTTTGTTTTTTTTTTTTTATGACACTTTGAAAAATTGTTATGAAAGACTTCTTTGTTACTCAACTGCAAAATATAATTTTTTTTCTTAATTTGTTAAATCCAAATACCCAGAAACATTAAAGTTATCTCAGATAAAATAAATTTGTTTTTCCATTTATTGAAACAAATTGGTTATCACACACAATTTACTTGAATTAGAAGTCACCTCGAAAAGTTCATTGAACTGTCATACATCCCACCACACACGACACTCACTTCAATTATTATTTTTATTATTACTGTGATTAACTGCGATTGTTGTTTTAATTTGAAGCACTATGTGGAGTGTGTAGGTACCTGTAGATGTATTCAACATTATAAACCTACCTACCTAAGTTGGTATTTTGTTGTTGGATTTTGCTCGTTTGTTGATTGCCTTGTAGCTGGTAGTGTTTTTTTTTTTTTTTTTAGTTTTGTTCTGCACAAAATTGACTAAATAATAAATATATATTTATGTGTATCTACATCTTGATATAGAAAAAAAAATTATTTTATCTAATGTGTTGGTGGGTTCAAAGATATTACTATTAAACAAAATTGTGTAGTTCAAATGGGTGCTCGTGCTAGTTATTTTTTTAAGGTAGGTATAAGTAAAATTGTACATATGCGAAAGTCTATGTGTAAACATTATTTTGCAAATTATTATCAGAAATAAAAATAAGGTCACCATCGTTTGACGTGAAGTTTTATTCCTTGTTTTTCGTAGAAAATATTTGATTTGAACGTTTTTTTTTTTTGCAAATGGCGTAAGTTTTTGGCTTTATCAGATACAATTTGTGTTTGCTCTGTTATCATTAGATTGATGGTCGAAACTAGTTCAGCTGATACAATATTAGTGTTGTCATTGTATAAAAATAGAAACAATTAGGTACCTACCTACTTATTGGTGTTTTGTTTTTATGATGAACAAACAAAAATAAGAAAAACATTGCCTAAACATTAAGGCAAATACCTTATTTATAAATTTGAATTTAAAACTTTGAATAGAATTATATAATTTGTTTATCGAAATTATCGAATGAAATTAATATGAAAAGAAAAATTTCGTGCGGAGGAGACTGGAAAGCTTTAATGTATGATCAAATAAGAGAACGATCGACAATCCGGACGGCATGTTCAATTTACTTTATATTCTAATTGTACTTCATAACTGAAAAAAAAATTCAACCGGATCTATTAAAATCTAATGAGGGAAACAGGTCGGAAGTCCGTAAAACTATTGACAGTTGTCCTACAAGATGATGTCAGAATAGTTTTTTTGATTAGACTTTCTGACAGTCTGATTTCTGACAGTCAGATTTTGTCAGATTTTTTTACAGACCACAGAAAAAATAATATAAGATCATCTTAGGAGAGTCCACCCACATGGCAAATGAATTCCTTCAGCTGTTTCTAAAAAAAGGAGAAAACAAATTTTCTATTGATGCAGAGAGAGGGGGTACGCCTAGATTTTTTATTACATATTTAGGCGTGTTTTATTGGTATGTGTTTTTGATATGGTAATCCATTTTTGTTTTTCATGCAAAATACTTTTCCCCGCAAATAATCTTCAGTGGTGAGTATAAAATTTTTTTACCTTTACACCAAAACTAAATTTTTAACGCACTATTTGTTCGCATGATAATTAAGGTAGGTATTAGTTATTTTCAAATGGCACAAAATTATTTTGATTATTTGAATAGGCTTAAAATAAAAGAAAAGGGACTGTGAAAATCAAATGAAATGTTTAATTCACCATATTGTGAATTTTACTCTAGTGGGTTGGCATTTTCGTTTTTATCGTTTATTGTTTGTACAAATTGAAATATTACCGTGATTTGTTAGATTTTCTCTCATGTCACTGATATCATTGATTTTTTTAAAAGGTTAAAATTTTAAGAAAAAGAAAAAAACGTTAAAAAACTACAAGCAAGAAATTGCACAAGAACTTTTGCAAGTAAAGTCAGTCTTAATTATAAACTCACCTCATTTATTGAAAATTTGACATTTTCGAAAAGAAAATTTCCAAACAGTCTTGCCAAATCACCTAAATTATTTTCAATGTCAATTTCACAATTCTGTTGACACGTTGCAAATGCTTCATGATTTTTCAATATTATGGGATAGAGGTAATTCATTATTTAAATTTATATGTATTTATTGAAATCTGACTCAAAGTGCAAGCTTTTACTTACAATAGCTGTGATCTTCTTTTATTCATTTGTAAACCTTGTTATTGTTCTTTTGTTTGGTTTTCAATCGTACAATGAACTGTTTACACGCGGTTTAAGCAATGCTTACCTCCCTTAGGTAGGTTAGGTCGGTGTCTACATAACTTGCCGTATTATTTTCAACGAGCTGGAATAAAGTGGAACGCTATCTATTTATCGAGTTAGACGAATATTACTCTACTTACTTAGTACCTACCTACCCAGCTAAATATTATTTATAACCTATTTAAATAATGTGTCATAAATATCAAAACATTGTTGGTATTACGGGACGATAATTTTTGTTCAATTAGGTGTTACAAACCAAACAAAGAAATAACAGACTAAATAAATAAATATGTGCTAAAATTTCGCAACGAATCAACATAAACATTTTACTACATATCTATACATCATCGTCATCATGCCCAACAAGCAGCGAATAAAGAACAAAATAAAAAAATAATAATCAGGCCAAAATGAGCAACAACAATGCTAAAATAAACACGAAATAAAAAATTTAAAGACAAAACAAAGAGACGATGAAGGTAGTTATTTCTACCTACCTCACCACCCGTGGTGTATTCGTGTTTCTTTCAGTGACGAACCGAATCAATGCAAGCAGCAACCTAATTAACCATCGGTCATCGGCCCTTAGTCCCCTTTAAAAAAGTATGCACATATCATAATACACAAACAAACACATCAGAGTGTTTAATATGTGATTCTTCATGCCTTACGATAAAGACGACGACGTCGACAACGGTGGCGGTGACATAAGACGACGAATTTGTCGCTACAAACCCCACTTTAGTGTGTGCAAAAAACCACCAGAAAAACACACAAAGAACTTAAGAGGGCGGGCTGCATTAGAAGACTTGCAATATGTGTACAGCCAGAAATTGCACAGTCGACAACTGAAACAGAACCTAATCACAGAACGAGAAAAGTCACATAGATACAAAGTACCTATCTAAAAACAAAACGGTTCTCTCTAGTATGAAATAAAAAAAAATTAGATTATTTTAGCTGTAAACTAACGCCTAATCAGAATATTTTATTTGCTCGTTGGTTCGTTCCATCTATCACAAAACGGCACGGCCAACGAACGACACAATGATTTGAACAGCCAGCCCAACAACTAACATAACTAACCGACCGACTGACTGTAGAACAACTTGACAGTTCAGTGCACTTTTATGCAATATTTGCATTTCATTCGAACTCATGGCAAGCATACTATGTACACACAAGATTTGACGACTACGACTCCCGCTTCAAATACTAATCTATTGGTTGGGGTAGGTTGGGGTTTGAGGATTCCTCCGGACGAATTTGACGACGACGACGACGACGACTATACGACCAAAGAATAATGAGAGAATACAGAATAAGAAAACGAAGCAAAAGTTAAAAAAAAGAATACAAATCCAAGCAAACTATTTTGCATTCACAGAGTGTGCTCCCCAAGAGCAGGCAGCAGCAACAGCCATAGCAGCAGGGGCTTCAGCCAGGCACTTTTCCAATAGCGAACTGTCAGTGAATGTATATGCCGAATGACAGCTTTGCTTTGAGTGTATTGGTGAGGTGAGTGAACGGCACCGACCCAAACTCCCAATGTGCATATAATTCTGTGAGCAAGGCCCCCCATCTACACTCACAATGGGTTGGCCTTTATAATAAGGCATCTCGAGTGCGTTTTCGTGTAGAAAAAAAATGACAGCAATGAACAGTGAACGAACATTCGCGAAACGAAACGTCACAGTTGTGCATTGCATTGCGTGCGTTCACTTACCTCAATTTAATGGTGTTAGAACGCACAAATTGCCGCCAATAGTTCATGCATGCTGCATGTGTGTGTATAATGTGCATATTTGATTTGTATACCTACTTTGAGAATGTGCTTAGAACATTCAGCGGACAAAATGCTTGTAGGTACGTTCGTTCGCGCGAAAATTCAGTTCAAACAGGGCCACAAAGGGCATTGAACCAATGCAACCCGTAGCTCTGGCTGCACTTTTTTTTTAAGGTTTGTTTCTTTTTTTTTTATTTTTATTTTGTCGTACTCGATTCATTTTGCTGTGTTTTGTTGTTGGTGAAGTTTTTGGTTTATTTTTTGATTTCGCATTATTTGCTGTTGTTGTTGTTGTTTTTTGATTTGCTCCCATTTCTAGTACGATGTGAGTTCCTTTGTTGATGGTTGCACTGGTGCTGTGGTGGCTGCTGCTGCTGCAACGGTAGGTAAGTATTTTGTGTTGAATGTGTGTGATGTGATGTGGTGGGATAGGATGTATGGGGGGACTGGGTTATTATCTGGAATTTTCCAAACGTTAGAGAGAAGGAATAACCCGCTTAACTATTAGTTTTTAGCTCTAACTCAGTTCAGTTAAGCCAATGTTTATGCCATGTGGGAAAAAGGTTGTGGCATGCTAATAATTTACCATACTATTGTGTGGTTAGAGCTTGTAGCATGCATGGTAGATAGAGTATAGAGCCTTTTTTAGGCTGTTTTAAATTTTTTTTTTACTCGGGAGGGAGAAAGAGGGAGTGATGCGATTGTGTTTATTCGCGTAGGCCGTAGGCTGTTCGTTTGGAACGATGAAGTGTAGTATAAGTATAGGCATTTAAAATATAAAATAAAAGAAGGGCGGTTGGTGCAACGGATGTTGCTAAACCAATGTAAATGAGAAAAGGCACAAGATCTTTTTGCAGTTAAAAGCGTTTTTATTGGCACAATACCGACCTATATGTATGTTAGACATTATGTAGATGTAAACAATTTTATATTGGAGCAGAAGCCGCAAAAAAACTCAAAACTCTCACCATGGTAAAAGTTTTCGGTATATATTCACCAAATAAATATATGTAACTACATATGTATAAAACTAAAAATCTACATTATAATTAAATGATTCAGGTTTCTGTTTCTTTTCAATAAATCCAAGTTTAAAAAAACTCGAACCAACTAGCCACCTAGCTATGTAGGTCGGTAGGTATAGTACGTATTTGCGATTGCAGGATTGTCAAAACAAACACACCTTGTGAGAAAGTTTACCAATCCTCAATAGGCCTTTTTAACAGGCGATTTTTTTCATATTTTCGTATAGTTGGCTACTTCACACCACAAGACTTCATATGGGTATCAATACTAGATGGGCCTGGTTTCAAAAGTAGATGGGCTAAGTTTGACGGATAAAAAAGCTATTGGGCCTCTCGGCTTTCCAGAGACGACTCTTTAGTACAGAGTTCGCTGAAGAACTTCAAAAAATTTTGGGTAAACGGGACCTGCCCTGTGCTCTTTGCAGAAGATTCAAACCAACTGAAAAACTGGCTCATTAAACTAGCAAAAAGAATAAGAAAATATAATATAAATAGTTCCTATTTTATGAATTTAATTTATTTTTTATTAAACTTCTTTTTTTACTTGAATATTACTTGAATAATTAATTTTGAAAATTTATTTGTTTTTTTTTATAAAAATTAAATATTTAAAAAAAAATGCTTAAAAAATTGACTTTTCATTGGGTTGACCGAGCAAAAGAAGCATCGGTGGCCGAACTTGGGGTACAGAGAGGCCGGCCACTGGGAATTGTGGGTTTTTTTCAAACAAATGCTTTCCTTAAATTTATTAACATTTAACAATTTTATATCGATAAAGAAAACATAAATGAATGATTTGTAAAAGAACGTAATCAAATCGGTTTATAACTGTAAATTTTATAGAATGTTTTCTGGAAATAATCTCTTAAGGGGCCAGCCACTGGCGACACTACCCTACATCATGCCGCGCTTGTCATGCATGCAGGTGAGTGTGAACCCCCCATAAGTTCGATCATCTATAAAACGTCAAAAAAGAAAGCGACAAAGATTAATATCAAAAAACGTTATAAGCTGTGTTCAATTTAGCTGTCCTCAACAGTGCAGTTATCAGATGTTATTACATGTTAACTGGACAAAGATATTTTTAAAAATAGTTAATGCACCTCAATTGAAAATTAAAATAGTGTGACAATTATTTTTGGACCTCAAATCTATAGAGATTATATACAGTTCAAAATATCACAAATATAATTTATATCTTAAAATACTTTCAATAATAACAATTGCGACATCTGTGTAGAGAGATACCAATGAATACTTGCAAAATAAATATCGCACGCATAATTAGGTAATTCGAAATATTTGTTTCTAGTTATATAAGTACACATTAAATATTATAATTAAAAATAGAATTAATAGCCTCCTGTCAAATAACTCAACATTAACAACATGACGGAAGAAAAATATATACACAACCACAACGAGAGAATCGAATTAAGAAGAAAAATAAATATTGTTATGCATGTTTGTATATATAAATCTAAAGTAGATACCTACATAATAAATATCCACTTCACATTATAAAGACAATATTACATACCAAAGCAAAAATATAGACCAGGAAGAAATGGGCGCGACAAATTCTGTCAAGTAAATATTTATGTAGATATATTTGTAAACATATTTCTTAAGAATTAAATACAAAATGAAGAAGTATCTCGAATATTTTTCTGGCAGAAATAAATAGATTTAAAACGTGACTTAGAGAAGAAAACACTCTGTATAAACAAATATTGACAACTTTGACAGATAACAAGATAAAATTAGGCTAGTGGAGTTTTATTTTGACTTGTGTCACTAGTAATATAAAATTTAATTTTTATCGATGATTCAGGAAACAAATACCAACTAGTTGGGCTAGTCTTATTTTAATATGAGAATAAAATCAGAAAAATAATTTCAACAAAGGTGTCAAAACGTACATATATTACCTAAAATTTAAAGTTTTAAATATTAGCCAATAATTCTTTGCCTTTTTTTTTACAACTTAATGTGATTTGTTTTTTGACGTTTGATTGAGAATTAAATGTTTTGCAATTGGAGTTTTTCTGTTTGAACACAGAGTACTGCATTGAGTTTAGCTGTCAAAAATAAATATGTTTTTTTTTAAGCTTACTCGGACGGGACACGAAGCTAAGCGTAGCTAACTTCATGTAGATTTCTTGTAGTTTGACAGCTTTTTTAATGATATTAATGTAAAATGCTCAAGTGTGTTTAATAAATAAATCAGAGTACACAGGGCATACTCGACCTGCTCCAGGCTCTACTCAGTGCTCTGCTCAGAGATCAATAGAAAAAAATAACGTCTAATATGTGTTGCAATTGCGAATAATCTTTTGATTCGACAACCTGAAATATATTAAAAGACATGTTTTTTTTCTGCAAAGTTTATGATTTTTACAATTCTTTCCAGATAATTGATGTTTGAAAGTTTTATGTCAACAATCCTTGTCTTGTATTTTTATAAGCCCATAGATAACTGAATTAAAGAATTTGTTTTTGCATGCATGTAATTTGCTGATGTGAATAGAATTTAGTTTTCACCACACCTTCTAATTTATACAAATCAATAGGGAATTAGAGGCTATACGTGTGGCGCTGCAGCAGTCAAGTTTGTACTAAAAGCAAAGATAACATAGTTCTAATTTTGACTACCCATTGCGCATTTCAACTCTACCAATCCTCAATTTGGGACAAGCTGTCACAAAAGTCAAGATGGATAAAAAGTATATTTGGGTGTTTATTAGCAAACCCTAACATTTAACAATTTGTAAAAGCGGAAACTCCCTTTTCTTGTCTATGGACCTAACCAACTTGGATTTTCAGCAGGGATGTTATATTTTTGAGAAAATTGGTATAGAATAAAATAAGTAATTATGTTTTCTTCTTCTCTTCTCGGAAATTGTTTATCTTTATCTTTTACATCGCAGACAAAAGAAGTTCAACCTGTACACCTTTTTCCTTTATCAACTGCAAATTTTATTTCTCATTTTTATTTCTTGCAGAAAATAATAAAGGCAATAGAAAATCGACCTGTACCTACCACTTTTTCCCAAACTTTATTTCTCATTTTATCAAAAATCTTATAACCCCAGGCGCAACAACACATATCTAAGATGGTCGTCTATTATTTTCTGTTAAGGTAAAATGGAAGTAAATTTCCCTTCAAAAATATTTATCTGTAGTTACAGTTATAATCCAACCCCATAAGTTTGACCTAATTTGCTACTTATCAAATTTTCTAAGTATAAACTTGAATAAAGAATATTAAAAGCTTATCCAAACCAAATTCAAAATTGATTCATCATTCGATCAAACAAAACTCCGATTCAATATTAAAAGAAAGTCGCCATCATGTAAAATAACCCAATGAATATTGCTGCCGTTAGTTTCTACGAATTGAACAAACCGTTATTAAACAAATAGTATGTGCACTCGCAGGTATGAAAAAGAAACTCATATCACATAATTCAAAGTGCCCATATCACTTAATACCTAACCTACGCTACATAAAATAGCAAATTAGAATTTCTAAAGTTATCCAGAAATAAAACTGACGATCAGGCAGAAGGTGGGTGAAAACGAGAGGAGCTAACAACGATACTGAATGCATATCAATTATGCAATCATCATGAGGGAGCGCAACTTATTCTAGCCATTGCACATAGTTGCAGTACAACAACTAGCGGCTATTTCCGTCACCAATTTATTTTTTTTGCAAAATTGTGCGGTGAGCCATATTCATGAAAAATAGGTGTCATTCTATCTCTTTCTATATTGCATTGCAAGCATTTAGCATACAATTGGCGAGAATGACAGATATTGCACGCACCGCAAATAACTAATTCGCGCGCACATGAGGCCACTTAAGGTGATGCACACATCACTATCATCATCACCATATCAATGTGTGTTATAAATTATAATGAAGCGATGCATTGCACAGTGATTAGGTAGCCAAGTTAACTTGGGATATTGGATGAATACTTTTTGATCTATATTTAAAATAATAGAAAACAACGAACAAGATGGAAGAAGTCAATGACATTTCAGGTCGTTGTTTTGCTAGTGGGAGAAACGTCATTATCACGAGCACTCATTCGCTAAACTTCAACAACAACACTTTTTTGTGTTGATGGTCCCCTTTATCACTTAACTCAATGTCTTTTCTTTTTTTTGTTAACTTATCGCACAAATATATTATATCCTAAGCTACAGCAATAACAAAACTGTCATAAAAAAATGCTAGTTAGCCATAATGGTGAATTTTATGACAGATGATGAGCAATTTGCAGAAACATTATTGTTTCTCATCTGTCATTTTGCTACTTCAGACAACGACAGCACACCATGTATAATGGGGAATTTCCTGTTCTCATTCTGTGTCAATGGTGACGCACTATCCCACTCATAGTGTTGATGACTCACTATAGTGCGAAAATTAAACAACATTCATCATAATATTCCTCAGTGCGACAAAATAATGATAACATTACAAAAATGGACAGCACGACTGATAAAAGGAAAAAAAAGAGGAAGAAAGAAAATGCATTCCATGAAGCTGCAGCACGTCATCGACCTCGCAACAACGAAAGTACCGCACAGTGCAATGACTTTCGCATGCAGTTTGCTTAAAGTAGAAGAAACACAACGATACGATGAAGAAGAAATACAGAGACTCTGTACAAAGAAGAGGTTTCATAAAAGAAAATAGAAGAAGCATTAAGCAAAAAAATATAATAAACACACAACCTCGTGAAATGCATAAGAGTTCATTCACTCTCGGCTAAGATACAGGTTCCCGCTTTGAACCCCCTCTGGTGGGGAGATACCTCCCTATCATCCTTATATGGTTTTACTAAGGCGCACACACGTTTGTGCATTATCTTTGGATTTCCTTACACACACCCATCGCCCGCGCGTCATCATCATCGTTATCATATCAACCAGCACCATGATTTCTGCAATAAAAATATAAAAGCAAAACAATCAGAAGTGGGAACAACACGAGGAAGAGAAAAGAAGCCTCTTCGCAAAAATGAACCATCACCGGAGGCATGTCTTTCTATATTTATGTTCTTTTTCTGTGCCTACTGACTATACTTCTTCTGCTGTTGCGTTCGTTCCCCGCCTTTATCGAGTTCTTGCACGTGAACAGGTAGCCGATCTATGGTGGCTCTTCTGGCTGCGATGACGATGATTATTGCTGTTGGCTGTTGAACCACAACAATAATAATAAATCGAACAAAGAAACGTTGACCCTTTTGTGTTTTGTATTTTACTGTTCTCCATTTTGTATCGTTTTGATTGATTTCTATAAAAGGTGGTGACAGCTCGAAACCAAATGTCAAACAAAGAATTGTGTCTGAGGTAGATAGGTACGACTATGCAGAGAAGAAAAACTAGGTAAGAAGTTCATTAGCCTGAGTGACCTCGTAATTTGTAAGTAGTTGTTTGTGTCCAGGGGAAATTATGTGGGAAGGACTTACATACAAATTCCCGGATGTTTATTTCACATACATTATAGCTACCCCCCACTTGAACGTTCACTATCTGTATCACACTTTTGATTTCCCATATTTTAACTCGAATTTCTGATGTGTCCATTTTTATTTCAACATTTCCTCCATTATATATTTTCTCCCCCACATAACCGACAAACAACAAGACAACTCTGAGCTCAGTTCATTGCACTATGCCCTCGCCCCAGTTTCAATGCAGCTGAAACTTTTCTCTGGATGTGTTTCTCTTTCTATCCCTAAATTATACATGTCATCGACACAAAGACAAAACGGACGGACGGACGGGTACGGATACGAATACTTGATACTAAAAATGGCATACATAAGTTTTATTCAACTTTGCTGGGTCCGCCACCTTCTCTATCAAAACACAGCCAGCCACCTAAATAGCCTGGTTTGTTTTAAAAACACACAAAAAAATATAACACTCAATTCTCTATCTATAAACTGACAAAGTTTTTCTTCTAGAAAGTACTTTTTGACGTCACTGGCCAGTTTCCCAGCAATATGTATCGAAGCTTTTTCGAAGTTAGCAGAAGCTTTTATATTTTCGTTGCATACCCATAGGTGCTTAAAAAAGAGTAGTACCTAAAAGTATGCTATGATTTTTGCTGCCGTGACTGTGTATCCATTCGGCTAATGACGTCAATTGCACGAATTCGCTCTATCTGTCCCAGTTTTATCATTTCATGTTGCAGAAGTGAATTTTTTTTGCAAAATGAGAGCACACATACACGAGGGAGATAAAAACACAATACCAAGAAACATTGCTTTGGTATTGCATTAGGGTTGGAAAGGAATAGGGATAGCAGGAAAAAAGAGCACTGGAGTGGAGTTGGTGCTGCACATAAGCACGGCGGCGGCGTGTAACCTAAATAAGTGAGGTTGATGACCTAAATTGTAGGGTGCGATGACCTGTATCTGTGTGACTTGTGGTGTTCTCAGAAAAAGTAGAATGAGACGATGCAGGAAGAAGAGTATGAGGCGACTGGTGACTAAAAAAAAAGGAGAGAATTGCATTAAATTTTGCACTGGGAAAATGTTTTTTCTTATATCTACACAGCGACAGCATGGCGTGGAGCTCATACCTTCCAGTTCACTTATCCCAGTGTCTGGTGTGTTAAAAGGCATATGTGTAGATGCAGGCAATTGGGCTGAAAAATTCTGGGTAAATAGACTTTACACTTAAGTAGGTAGGCACTAGAAACAACACTAGAAAAGAAGACGATATGATGAGGAATTAGGTATAAGAAGAATGGTGGCATGCAAATTTACGCGCACAGCAACGAGTGAGCACGCATGCAACAAATTCTAATGAGCGGATTGCGATTACATGCAATAGTTTGTTGTTTTGAAAAAGGTAGGTAACAGCGGTCGGTTGAACTCTCGTATTTATTGGTCGTTTGAATTGGTCGAATGGTTTTTGTAATTAGGTAGGAACATTTGATACACAATAGGTGTGTGCTTGCGAATTGTATGGAATACCAAATTTTATACTCGTTGTAAAGGGTTAATATCCTTTGGGTTGTTTGCAAGTTTTATAATAAATGCATTCAAATTCTATATTGGATGCAAAAAAAAAAAAAATATGTAGCTCTATGGTTGCACAATGCACATGAATATGGTATGTGGATGTCGCGTCGACATGGTCGTTGCCGTGTGTAGATTAACGGAATGTAAGTAATGAAGTAGGGTCATTGGCATAGAATGTTGTAGGTATGTTAATATTAGTTGAATGGTTTTAGCGATAAAATTAAGGTTTTGAAATCGTGTATGGTAAAGTGATGAAGAGATTAGCTTTAATTGGCTCTTTTGAGTTTTTGATTAGGTTTTGTGGTTGGAGTTTGAGTTTTGGCTTGCTGTTATTCTTACTGGGGCTTACATATCAACTAGTGCCATCAAGAAACTTACCACTTAGAGAGGTACATTAGATTTGGCACCTTACCAAAGAGCAAATCGAACAAGAAATTCCTACATAAAAGAAAAAAACCCTTAAATTTTGTATGAAAAAACTATAAAACACGAAACAGATGAAGACATCAGCATTAGCGACAGCGGCCGCCAATAATTTAGAGCCAATCAATATTTCAATTGTTTAACACGTCACCAGCAACTTCAAGTAAGCAACAACGTAAGTAAGCTGGTGGCCTGCTGGAGGACTGCTGACAACTTTCATGTACTACTATGTTCAGTGGCGCACCAATATGAATACGTATAGGTAGAATCGATACAAAATTTCAAAGAACCAAAATGGCGATCCTGGTGCTGGCACTGGTGGCTATGTGATTTACAAAATAACTGCTGACCAGTTTCACTGTAAAACATTTTTGCATTGGGATTGGAGAACATGTGGTTCCAACAATGCAACTGCACATAGTCGTGCGACAAGATATTTTAAATTATATACCTATGTACATTCACACTCGCCTAATATTTCACTGTGGCAAATTATGCACTGGCTAGCAGAATTATCTTACGGGCTTGGGAGAAAAGTTCACAGATTGGAGTACATATACCTATCACCTAAAATTTTGCCAAACACCAAAAAGGGTTCAAGTAAAAAAAAATCCAATTAGCGCTACTTATGTGACCTGTCATTTAATATCGGGTGAAGCGAGAGTTATTTTTTTTTTTTTAACTAGGTGGGTATCTACATTCACAATTATTTACTCAAATTGCAGAGGGAAAGCTATTGAGGTAGGTTGAAAATTGAGATACCTATATACCTACTTAAACTGAACAATCGATTTGTACCTAGTGAATTACAATCCAGTTACAGGACATAGGATATGTCAATGGCATTTTTTTCCCAAAAATCTTCATTCAACTTTCTTTTGAAAGGAAATTGTACCTATTTCATTCAAATTAATATTTCAACCAATACACATTGCACATTGCACATAATGTATACAAAATAAAAAAAGTAAGCAAAAAACAC
The DNA here is from genome assembly GCA_951217065.1 of Baccha elongata. NCBI lineage: Eukaryota > Metazoa > Arthropoda > Insecta > Diptera > Syrphidae > Baccha > Baccha elongata. The sequence continues at coordinate 45,284,573 of OX578274.1, forward strand.
AATTTATGCCTCTTCACACAAGTTCATTTGGGTTCATTGGCATCCTCGACACTCAAACCCTTGCTTTAATGTTTTTATTTTCGTTTAGCAACTTCCTTATGTAGAGAAAAAAAAAACAAATTTTTGTAATCCTTCTTCTATCAGTGTTCTATTTTCATAGCATGAAAAGAAAAAAACTAATACGTGCAGTGAAAAAATACCCCCATATCTGAAATAAGAAAAACAACCATAAACCCCCATCATCACTTGAAAGTATGGGACCAAGTTGAGAGCCATTGCAACCCAATGAAACAGAGAATACCCACACAAAATCCAGAAAATAACAGAAATAAGTATATGTAGGTACTGGTATGGTATACCAAAGTAACGAAGAAAAAAAAGGATGAGAGAAAGCAAAGGCACACCACACAGAAACAGAAAGAACTAAATGCACTCTGTCAGTCGTTCAAGTGCAATCGAGAGCATTCACCCCGAAAATGCAACAAAACATAGTACTCGGTACTCACTCGCACTCGCAGCGAGTTTTTTTTAATCATTTTTTCATTTTTTTTTTGTGTTAAAGCAAGTCTTCTTCATTATCTTATTCTTCGCCTATCATCATGCTACAGCACATGGTGTTGGTAGATTGTAATGAAAGAATAAGAAGAAGTGCCAGGCCAGTGCACCATGTTGCTTACAGAATTACTTTGGGTTTGAGTCTTGGGTATCTGTATAAAAGAAGATATACTAACACAAAAATCATCGTTACTCTTTTTCTTTCGTGAGGTAAGCCATAAAATAATTTCAAAGTGGAACTGAGAAAGAATTCAAAATCAATTGTAAAGCGTTAGAACGAGAAAGAGAGTTGGAGCTGGGGGGCAATTTATACTTGAAGCACAAAAAACATTCACCACATTTACCCATGAATCTGAGTGATTTGTTGCGTGCATTCTGCTTGTATCTACATCCAGTCAGACAACATTTTTGATGACGTTGACCTTCGTCGATTGGAATATGGTTGATAATCACACACCATGAATAACACACAATACACACATGCACATTCGAAGAATGCAGAATGCATTGCATTGAACAACAACAATTCACTTGGCTGTTACAATTATAGTGTGCTGTAGCCGCAAGGGGTTGTTGGCGTTTGGTTCTCTCTCTCTGTTTGTATCTTTTTTTTACTGCCTATGCCTTTGCTTGTTTTGCGATTTTCCACAAATAAAAAATAAATTGCAAAATATCTCAATCTTTTTTTCTGGTATTTCACATAAAGAACAAACAAGCAAAAGAATGGATTACTCTCTGAACGAACTGAGTGCAATAAACTCGAAAGAATTGCACAGAGGGGCATCAACAAACCAACAGGGTAACAGCAGAGTGACTGACTGACTGTGTGTTCAGATTATTGTGATTGTGGATAAATATAAAGGCCTACTAAACCCTTTTATGTTTTATTTTACTATCAGGAGAATTAGGGTTAAATTCGAAATAAAAACAACAAAACAAAAATAAAATACGGGAAGTAGTAAATCGGAAGATAGATTGAAATATAATGTTTTTTTTATTGAAAATCAATTCCGGAACGAGTCAGACAGGAAGGCTGAATTGTATCTACATGACTCAGGTCAATTTTGTATGGGTACCTATACCTAGTCCCCAAGGATTATTAAAGCGACGACAAATCCGTCCATATAATATGTGCAGTGAATTGTTTTTTATGTTATTGTCCGCAGTTGCCCCTGGATGCAGTGGCGGTCATTGCGAGTTCATTAATCTTGATAACGATATTGCATTGATGTTGAAAAAATAAATAGGTATAATAAAGTAATAAAAATGAGAAACAATATTGTTATCGGACATCAGAAAGTGATGGTTGAAAAGGCCAAAAGTTCTAGATCTGAAAATTGATGCGATTGCATTTTTTATTATAGACAGTTCAAAACCTACCTTATATTTAATTAGGTACCTACACATAGGTTGAAAGGTAAGTTAATCACTGGGATTTGGAACAGAAAACTACAATGGATGTGTATAATACCTTTAGCTAGAGATTGATACAGGAAAAGGGTCTGAAAATAGATTTATAGGGCAGAGTTCTTCTCCAACAAAGAAAGCCTGCTTTACAGAACAGAATGCTTTCATAGCTTATGCACTTTTCGTATTAAATTGTAAGCTTTTTAGAAGAAATTAAAAACTAAAAAATAACTACTATCTACGAGATAAGAAACAAGAAAAAATCGTTGGGCGCCATTTTTGGTTCAAAAAGAAACTCCAAATTAGAAAACAACTAATAGGGTATCTACGAGATAAAAAAAAAAAAAACAAATCAAAAGCGTTGGGCGCCATATTTTTAGTTTGTCTCTTATTTTTTTTTTTTTTTTTTTGTTAAGGTATTGTAGGATGGGACCACAAGCATATTTGTAACTGCTTCACAATAGCGACTCACAGGTGAGGTCTATCATGTTAGCTTCAGAAAAACTCGGAAGCTTTCATCCTGCGGAGACCCATCAATTGGCAATGGTTTTTCTCTTTACATTTTTATTATTCTTCCGATGATATTAAAATTTTAACTGGGGTCGCAATACATATTTCACTTAACAAACTGTATGCAAGTTATATGCTGTCACAGCTTATGGATAATGAAGTTTTGTAATGATTTCTTAACTTTTTAGAAGAAATTCATCTCATCTTAGTCATACGGATTCGACGATCCGCACCAATCTTGTAAAACTAACAACGCACACAAAAGAATTGGTTGCCATTGTACCTATGCCACTACGCCGACGAACTCCGGAGTTGTCGGTGTCACTAAATTTATTTATTTAGAAAGAACTCCAAACTAAAAACAAACCAATCTCCAGAAGAAAATACAAGAATTAAAAGCGTTGGGTGCCATTTATAGTTTTTTCACTTTCTTTACACTTTATTCATTGTTTGGTATGTGTCAGAATATCATAGTAGCTGATAGTACATTTTTCGAACGCCATTTAAAATTTTGCTTTTTTTTTGTTTTTCCGATTTAAATTTTGATTGGGATATCAACCTTTGACTTAAAAGTCTCGGAACCCCCAAATTGCTATCACCTTCATCAAATTAATTTCTTACTTCAATTGCAAAGTTTTCATTGAACGACGACGTTTAATCTCATGTTTATTCGATAAACACTTCTACTTTGATATGACAATTTTGGGATTCGAACCCTGGATTACCTATACATATGGTTATTCGCACTTCTACCAATTAGGCTTATGTTAAGCTCAATTCGATTGTGTTTATCAGTCCGCACTGAGAATTGACAATGAAGATTTATCTTAATTAAATAAATGTCAAAACTAAAGGCCCCACATTGGGCGGCATTTTTTCAGAAAAAAAAAACTAGAAAATGTTATTTTAATAATAAATCATCATCAATCATTACATATCAACTTCTAAAATTCTGTAAGATCTTTAAATTTTTAAATACGCTAAAAAAGTCATCGCCCTGTCTCTTTAAACTTGAAAGCGAGGTAGATATCTACATACAATTTAGAACGTAATCATTTGCTTATGATATCACTACCCTGTTGTTTCATTCAAACTCATATAAACAACCTTTCTATTCAGACCAATGATTGCGTAGGTACAGGTTTTATTGCCATTATTTCAGAAAAAATAATATAATAACCCACATAAATGTTTTAATGGGCAAATGTACTCAAAGCTATCTACCTAGAAGTTGACCCTTAAAATTATTCGAGGAAATAGATGTTTTATTTTATTAATGACTTTTTGTTGTAAACATTTAAGAACAAATAAAAACAATGAGACACACATTTCGTTTCCATATTCATATCCGTAAATATTGTATACTTACTCGTAGTTGTACACTATCAATCCATTTTTTTTTATATTCTCCTACAACCAAATACGAGAACAAATACAAATGAAAAAATCATCGTGCTATGAGGGAATAAAATCCCAACAAACAAACTACAAACGCATAATAAAGAAGAAAAGAATGATTATTCAAAAAAAAAAAAAAAAAACAAGCATGGAAGAAGAATTGACATTGAACGAGTTCATTCACATTTTGCCTGGTCAATTACTACACACATATATTATCTCATTCTTATATTTATATACAAATATATGCTTTATTTGTGTATTGATATCGTATGTGCGTGCATGCGTGTTGACTTTCTATATAATGTATGTATGAAAAATGAGTGTGATGCGTGTTAGTTTTTTTTTTTTTTTTAATCATTTCAAATCAAAGATAATAATCAAAAACAAAAAATAGAATAAGAAATTTTAATAACAAAAGAAGCGAATTTTGTAATAATGAAACAAACAAGTGTTAACTTACAAATTTAATAAGCAAGATGACACCTACTGTAAAACTATTGAAACCATCGACATCAATCAGTAGATCAATATTTTATATCAAGGAAGAGATTGTATCTTAAAAATAATTAAATAATTGAATAGATATTTAAAGAATACAAAATAAACATATATCAAGGTAAAAAACTACATTATTAAGTAAATTAATTTTTTTTTTAACATTTACGCAATGAGGAAGTTTGTAACTAACATGAGTGTTACAATGATATCATCGGTTTTTAGTTATGTCACAGATCACGATCTACATTATTGTTTTTTATGACAGCTTTGAGAAGATGATAAACAGATTAAGTAAAGTTGATTATAACATTTAAAAATATCTTAAGAGGTGATAAATAGAAATATATAAGCATTACATACAAATATAGTGTCATTTATAAGTTGGAGTAGGCAGTGATTTTAAAGTAACTACACAAAGTTGAGTAGGTATAGTTAGAGTTGGCTCTCTTTTTTACAGTGAAAACTCAGTAACACGCAACCTATTCGTTTTTTATATTTCATGACAAAACGCACGTCTGGTGTATGTTTATACTGCCAGCTTGTCAAACTTTTGAAAATCATTGTGTTAATAAATCAAACTTTAAATTAAAAAAAAAAGAAAGGAGTTGCCAAACCAAACTTAAAAATAAAAATAAGAGGGAATTTTCTCTCACAGATTTAAGTTAGAAAAACAAATTAAGGAACTCTAAACCTAACTTCCAACATTTTTCAAAATAAACTTCGTGTAGGTAGGTAGGAATAATTTAGTATTTAAGTTTTTCAATGAGTACTGAATGCTCTGTTCTTATTTTGAATAGTTTGTTATCTATATGTATGTATATTTTATGAAAAACCTACTTCAATCTGACAACCTTATTTTAATTGATAAATTTTGCTGTTGAGAAATGCAGGGTGGGGAAAAAAGGGTACATTTCTTTTTATAAAGCGGACATTTTTTTTAAAAATTAAGCCGATTAAATCAGTGTAGATATTGCTGCCGATGACCACCATCTTCCTGATATTGAAAAAGCGATCTTTGCAAAAAGACAGAATTCAGCCGAAAATGCACTGAAAAATTAAATTTCTAAAGAATTTGTATTTTTTCAAACTCGACAGAACTTTTTTCTCCGATCTGATTTTGTTTGCTACATAACTACCTATACCTACCAATTAAGCAATTACTTTAGGTACATCAGTACATCATATAGGTACATAGGTATATATATTTACCTACATAGGTAAATTAATTGGGTCGTGTTAACACTTTAGCAACGATTCTCTTCCCGCTTTTTTTTTCATCAAACCAGTTTAAATTTTGCCTATTACATATTCACCACAGTCTTAATAAATTATTTTAATCACCTTTTATAAAGGTAACTGACATTTTAACGACATGTAGGTAGGTTCAATAAAACAAAAACTTGCTTAAAAATTTCATAAAAAAAAAAGAGTTCAACGACAATTTATACTTTTGAATTAAAACTCAGGGACTTACCTATCATAAAAAAAAAAATTAGAAGCGCCTACCTGCCCACAGAAAAAAATAAATTTTATATTCAAAATAATTCTATTAATTCGTTATGTTCTTTTCTATGACGAAGATAAACAACCACATTGACTGGAAGCCAGCTTATAAGAGTACATAAATAAAAGTTGAGTACATTTTGAATTCAAATTCAAAGGCCAATAGACAAAACCAAGGTCTCTGTCAAGTAGGTATTTAAATTTGTTTTTTGTTCCAATTCTTTTCAGGTTCTTCTTTTTCTTTAATTCTGTTTCTATTTTACCACCAAATGTCTTTGGGCAGGGGACTCAAATGATAAATCAACCAATAACTAAAAAAAGAGATTGAGGTAAGTAGGTAGTATAGGTACATAAGATACTCAACAAATTTAAAATGCGGGTGCCCCTTCTTACATATGGTGGTAAGTACCTACCTATCTATATACCTAAAGGTACCTACATTTACATTATCTTTTATGCTCCACTGTTTAGTTTTTCGTCTGTTTTAAAAATGTTGGTTATTTGGGACAGGTTTGCGGACAAAAGGCAAAACCTAAACAACACAAAAAAAAAAAAAAAACAAGGTGAAAATTAACCTTGAACTTCAAAATTTTTTGATAGAAAACTATCATGGACTCTCACTCTTTTGATTCGCTTAATTCCCTAACTACATAAAAGGGCTACGCATTATTTTTCTCTCTCCCTGTTCGTTTTCTTTTGTTATTCAAAAAGAATACCCGAAAAATATGTTAATTGTATGCGAATAACTATGTTACCACGGTGGGTAGCAGCAACACACCATACCAAAAAATAAAAAAAAAGGTGAACAAAATATATATTTACATTGACATTGGCATTGACTTAGAGGACAAAATCACAGTGTTAACGAACCGTCAAGTTTGTTTTTTTTTTCTGTTCAACATTTTTAACTAAAATGGGTCTACTTATAACCAACCTATACACAAAACATAATATTCAAGGACATTGCCAAAAGTTCAAGTGACAAGGTCTTTCTTGATATGAACGAAAAAAAACTATAATGAAACCCGACTAAACGATCAAGATCATCATGATCAGAGGCATATAGTCTGTGTCGATAAAAAAAAGGAAGGAAGCAGCAAATAAACCAAAAATAATGAAGGGTCTGATCAGAGTCTGACACAAAGGCAGTGTGTGGACTCCCTTATTGAGGATTAAATATATAACGTGTTTACCTATATAATTTTTTTTTTTTTTGATTCGCCCCAGGACCTGATCTGATCACCCTTTGGTTTTGCCGTCGCGTCATCTTTATTGCGTCGTAGGTAACAAAATTCTTATTGAATAGAAGGAATAAATAAAAATAAGGCGCAGAAACAAAACGTCGAGGATCATCGTTCGTTTTAGGTTACCCGCGATTGTGTTGTATTGCAGTCTGTGCGCACTTTCATGATCACATTTCGAGTTCAATGTCATTATCAAGATTATGTTCTTCGTCGGTCTGTTCCATCTCCTTCATTTCATTTTTCTCTACCTCAGATATATTCTGTGGCACACGTTTCCGGTTTTTGTATTTTTATTTTTTATTGTTATTATAGGTTCAGGTAATGATCATGGATGATTACATCTTAACACGTGTTCAGCACAAGAGCGGAGCACCTTTTCTTTTCTTTTTATTTATATAATAATTGAGATAATGATCTTGTACTTACCTTGCATCCCTCACAAGAATGTACGCCATAATGGAAACCGGAAGCTTTATCACCACACACCCGGCATAGTACTGTCGTTCCATCAAATTCTGTAAATAAAAAAAAAAAACAAAGATTGGCATAAGAAAAACAAACATTCACTTGAAAGGTATAACAAAACAAAAAAAAAAACCCAATCAAACGGAGAAAGTAATAAAAGAGAATAATGAAATGCCATTTGACACCCAGCTGTCATAATGTATGCCAAGATGGCTGGCAAGTCTCGATTAACTGTAGCGTAGCCATTGCCAATTAAATACCTACATACAAACCACACATTCATTCATATAAGTATAAGAAGAAAGTGAAAATGCCAACGAAAGCAGACATCATAATCAAGATCATTCACATAACATCATACTAACGAAGAAAGTTCAAAAGATAAACAAAGAGAACAAGAATTTTGTCTTACATAACTTTCATAATCAAAAGCTAACAAAGAACACAACGAACTTGAGTATATATACGAGACAGACAGATGCTGTAGATGTAGAAGAAGGAAACACAAATTTATAAAAAAAAAAAAGAAAAGGGGAATAAGGTGTGACGTACAGCCAGCCGACGGAGAAATGTCAAAAGAAACGAAGAAAAATAAAAATAATTGTTAGAGAAAGTCAATGCAGATGGAATTACTGTAGGTTGTTGGTTCGTAGCGGAGGAAGAGGTATTTTTACTTTTCTTTCTTTCTCTTCTATTATTGTGTGTGGTCAATTTGAATGTTGGTATTTTTTTTAGTTTTTATTGTTAAATTGAACTTTTAATAACTTATAGATGAGAGTCTTTGTTAGCCTAGGTCGCGAAAGCGTCAATATATGAGAGTTTAGATTACCTTTTACTATTTTATTCCCACGTAAAATGTTTTATTTGAATTAAACTTGATCTTTTATTATAATTTTTCGTATTGTTTACATTGTTTTTTTTTTTGACAATGGAATTTGGGTTTATTTAGGGGCTGGTTATAGCGATCAGAAAAACGAAACAGGAAAAAATTTCAGATCGATAATTTATTAGGTTTTTATTGGAATCAAAATACAAATGTTATACTTATCGATGGCAAATAACTCAAAGAATTTTTGTAGATGATTAGAATTTCAGTTGAACAAATACTTTTTGTAAAAAATGCATTTATCTATTTTCCTGGTGGAACTTCATTTTCCGTACGGAAATTCCATCAGGAAAATAATTAAATGTATTTTTTACAAAATATATGTGCGTTATTGAAAATTTTAACATCGCAAATGATTTTGGGAGTCATTTGTCATCGATAAATGTAGCATTTGTGTTTCAAATAAAATCAAAACATATTTAATTATTGATTTGAAAAGTTTTTCCTGTTTCGTTTTCCTGATCGCTATAACCGGCCCCTTACATACCTAATCGAAAGATAAGGTTTATGTATTTTTTGAAATTAAGGTTATTGACCCTTTGTTATAGAGCTATGGAATTATGATTTAGATTAGTTTTTGACATTTGATAGTGTTTAATGTTGACATAACCAAATTTTATGACATTTACGACCTTTTCGGTGATCATGGGGGTTTGTTCGTTGTTTATTTTTTGATTCCTACCTAAATAAAGGACATGTTAGAAAATGGAAGTACAATAGGTATTTTGAAGATGTCTTTTGAATTCTTTTTTCAACTTTCCAAACTTTTGTATTCATGTCACTAAATCACAACATAAAAACTGTACACTTTCGGTTCGTTACTGTTAAAAGTGGTGTTTCGTTTCTTTGTCAGTATAGAAGTCATTGATACAAATTATTATTACCGACAGGGTACGAGTTGACCTGCTGTGCATTATCATTTTCGATTTTTGTGTGTTATTAGCAAGTTTCATTTAAATGGCGCTATCATCTCTGTATAAAATTGCTCCAATGAAGAAATTCGATATAAGATTCACCACGTAAAGCACTGTAGAATCTGTATAAAGTAGGTAGGAGCATTCATACTTAAGTGAAACACGCCTCTCTCAAAGTTTTTATTTAAAAAAAAATTAGTTACCTATAATTCTCACCACCAGAGTAGTGTTTTTTTTTTTTTTTTTTTTAGAATGTTGTCACATTGTGTATAAGATTCAACCCCGCGGCTCCACTGAGCATCACAATGGCACGAATTTCGACCTGTCATCAGAAAATCCAACAATTCTATGTTGGTTTCCTTGTCTCCGTTTGATTATCGGATGACAGGCCGATATTCGTGTCATCGTGGATGTTCAGTGGAGCGACCAGGTAAGATAACAATGTTCGGCAGAGAAGCTCACATCTTATATAATATATATTTGTTTTTCGTGCACTGGATTTTTCTTGCTCTTACATAAGCAATGAAACACGAATACCAACTAAAAATAAAAAAAAATTGCCGGAATCTTGTTAGAATCGGTTTTTTTCCAAATTTCGAACCAATATGAAGGTTTTATGCAGCAATAATACACCTTTGTAGTCGATACGTATACGTTTTCGTATTTTTCAAAAATCCTATGAAAAGTACTGCTTGCAACATCCTGTAACAATCGTTATTTGACATAAACACAAACCACTCAGTTGCGATACCCCACCAAAGGTTATAATTTCGCTATAAATTATCTAGGAATAAGTTTGAACTGATCCCAGCACCATGTCTGATCGAAGCACATCCCTTATTAAAAGTTATATCTATGTACTTATACTTAGAATTCACAGAAAAAAGATAACCTCGACATGTACCCTCTTTTGCTGCATCAACCGTTCTTTTTTTCTATTTTGGACTTTTTTTTTAGACGTTGAGAATTTAATGCCATTTGAAATGTATGTATATACACGTTTCTAAATGACTACATGTATACAATAAAGAGAGTGTTCTTGGACAAATTGTGGGAGACCACCTAAACTGATGTTATCCCTTTTATGTTGAAAACAAAATTTTTCCTACTTAACCTTATTTTGCCAATTATGCTCACAAAACCTTTTATGAGTTATTTTTATTAATTTGTTAGGCCTTGGCATTTGATCTACGAACACTCTATTGACGGCCATCAATCAGAATAAACGTTGTATGATTTTCGTCAGTGACATTTGAAGGTTTGTTTCTACATAAATGATGCATATTATACCTAGACTATGCCAAAGATATAGAATCAATATTTAAGTAGATATCTTTAATTATTGTAAGATTTTTTAGCATCGCAATTAGTTTTAACATCTGTTATTAAAATACAAACACATAGTTTTGACTTAAGACATAAATCTAAAAATATAACAAACAAACCCCAAACTAAGCTTAATATAGGTGTAGGTTTCTACGGCAGATATATGTAGAGTAATAAAAATATCATTTCAAACAGGTTACCTTAATAGTTTATTTCGTGTAGGTTTATACAAAACAAATATTATAGTAAAGTTCTTACAATCTAACTTATTCTAAAACCTCCCACTCACAAATGAAAAATCTAAACTATTATCTATATATATACCTCAACACATTTATAGAAAACCACTTAAATTCTTAAAAGAGGCCTCGAACATTAATGATCTTTCATTCCGTTCACTAAATACCTCAGAACATGATTGTCTTAAAAATACAACACAACACAACATAACCATGACGACGTGTTCTCTCTTTATGTGACCTTTCGAGGACTCTGAACTCTTCGAAACGACTGAGTGTATCTCAAAAAGTATTTCCGCATTTTATTCTGCGCAAAAGTATTTGTTTTTGAAATAAAAGTAAGGTTACTCTTCGTTTATCAGAGTAGTTGTGATTAATTTTCGTTTATTTGTGTATTATATACACAAGTGTTAACCTTGTGAAAATCAATTTCCTTAATTTTTCACATTATTATTATTATATAGGCGAAAAAAAAGAAACACTTGTATGTCAGTATGTAGAATTGTAGAATCGCAATCATCAGACACGAAAATGAATATTTTCAAGGGCAACTAAATAAAATAAATAAAAAAAAAAAAAATAATCAACATGTTTGCCACCCCAATCATATCGCCAAATAAATGATTAATTTTTTTTTGTTGCTGATAAAAAATTCATATCTCTTTGCTGACTGAATTAAGGTAGGTATAGGTATGGGAATTAATGTTTTTATTTTTTTACAAACTTGAAAACAACAGCTGCTTTGAACTTGAAATCCAGAAAAAAATGATATAGGATCCAATTGAAATATGATCTGACACAAACGACAATTTACTATTTTGCATTATGAAAAGAAAGTCTTATCTTTTCTTATATTATTATTTTTTTTATTTTTTCAAATTGTCCTCCATTTTCTACTAACTTAACTAACACTCACTCATATACATGAATGAATATGAAGACAATTTTCATATTGAAATAGTCATTGGCAACACTTACACACAACATGGTAAAGAAAACAGAAACAAGATCTTCTTGTGTTAGGTTGCAATCGCATGACGTTAGTTAACCAGCCAGCCGATGCGATGTGATCGTTCGCGTTGTTGGTGCAATGATCCCAGATGCAAGTGTCAGTGGCCCCAAGTGGGCCCCTGTGAAACACAGAGGTTAGATTGAGGTTTTTCTATGTGGGTTTTTCTTTTGGATTTATTTTCAGATTTATAAATGAAAACTTTCATCCTGTGTTGATAAAATGCCTGATTATTATTAATACAAGTTTGCAGCAATTAAATACCTAAGTGAGCGATCTGTCTTAAAGGTAAGCGAAAATTGACTCCTCGATCACACATTTTTTTCATTTTTTAAAATTTTATTTTAATCGAATACAACATAAGGTCGACTTTTACACGACGACGCTTTTTAGTTTTTTTTATTTTCTATTTGTATTTGTCGATGTTCACATTAGACCCATTTTGATTTAAGCCTTCACGCATATTTAGGCACAAAGCAGTGTGAACACAAAAGAGAAAGAAATTATAAATGAAATAAGTTTAAATTTTCACAAATTTCTATGATTATAGCAAGAATTTTTTGTATTATTTTGACAAAATGACAAGCGATTAACTGGATAGCGCTGTAAACAGTGTAACAGTGCCACTATGAGAAAAATATTTTGGATTTGACTTAAGCAACTATTGTATAATAGGTATATGTTATAAAGTAATTGGTGTTTAATTGACTTGCTTAAAACATTTAGAGTTGTCGATTTCAACAAAAAAGAAACTAAATTCGTTGCCTTGGCGAACTAAAAAGTTCGACTATGACAACAAGAAAAACAGAACTTCAAAAGGTAATATTCAGCTTTGAAAACCAAGAATAGCATCAGGAAAATTGACAGCTTCTGGGCATTAATAGAGTTGATTTGGTCTTTACACATGTTTTCAAATGCTAAAAGATTCGATCGTGGACTTCGGATCTCTTTAGACTTGTAATTTAGGCAAAAAATGCTTTTATTTCTACTTGCCTTATATATTTACATAGTAAAATATTTACTCTATAGCCTTCATAGTCTTTTCTTACTTTTTAATAGACATAGGGAGGTCAAAAGATTTAAGCAGCCTCAGTTTTTTTTCTTAATCGAACTCCTCTATTCTGATCACCTATATAATCAAAATCAATTGCACATGCAACAAAATACCTTTCCATACACAAAGTTCATTGTTATCCCTCCAAATCATCCATTTAAAAACCAAATAGTTTTCACTTTTCACTGCAATGATGGTAATAGATTTTCCAAAAAATACGAATAAAACAACAACAAATCATACAGCAATACCGAATAAAACCAACCAACAAATCAAGTGCTTTATATCGTGGTCGTTGTTGTCGTACTTGACTTTTTCCTACAATCCCAACAGCTTTCACTCGGCTCGATCAAGACTGGGCAAATCTACCACCTCTACACCCACCATATCTACCTACTACCGCCACCTATCGTTTGTATATATTCAATTGTTTTATACTGATGAACATTACTATTTCAATTCGTTTAAGTTATTTTCATATCTTTCTGATGCCAATAACACTTTCGATTGCTATTACTTCACATTCTCTCATCTCATCCTAAAAACGCATACAAATCAAAAGTCATATACTCATGGTAGGTTACATTCAATAAATTTTCAAAAAAAAAGTAAAAAGCAAAAAAAAAAAAAACAAGAAAACAGACATAATCTAAACTAACAACATCCCGCGCAGCAACTAAACTTAACTATAGAGCTAGTATATTGAACTTGTTTATTATGATGATAGTAACTTTTCTTTTTTCCCCTCTATACTCACCACACTGCCCCGCACCACAGTGCAATTGGTTAGAAAAATCAAAACATTTTCTCTTGCGAAACAATGAATATATTTTCACTTTCTATCTGGCACCGTGTCGGTCGCCATCTTCACATAAAGAGACATTGCAAAATAGCAGCATTGCAACAACAAAAAAGGAAAAGTGTCATACCAAAACCAGTGCCATCTGGCTGATGACATTACAAGTGCAATGACATATATGTCATTCTCCTTGTAATTTCAATTTATTCATTCTCTCAGACTTTTTTTCTTGTATCTTTATCAGTGCGGAATATATAAAAAAATAAATGCAAGAGATAATAAATTTGCATAGAAATAATCAGCAGACAGAAAAAAGAAAATTCCGTTAAGAAATGAAGTTTAATGACACATGAATGAGACTGACAGAGCTGCAGCATTATACACGTTGACTAAACGCACTTTCGTTTGTCTGTCAAGCAATGGGCGCCTTGATGTAAAATGCAAAACAAACAGAGCAAAGTTATTAAGGCGAATACAAAATGCAAAATAAGAAAATAAGAAAAAAACAAATAAATAACATTAAAATGCATTCGATGAATAAAAAATCCAGAAACTCGTTGTAACGGATCCCAAGTTTAATTGATTGCTCTTGAAAACGAACGTTCATCTCGTGCGAGTTCACCGACTACATATGAATGTATATATATCCAACATTAATATTTCAATGATTCGAAGTTGAGTTGAGAAAATTTATGATAAATTAATGACCAATTTGCATGCGAGTGTGTGGGGGACTTCCTCTTTATATGACTATGAGACACACGGAAGTGACTTGAAGATTTGATAGAATAATAACTTGTTGAAAACAAAATGCTATTTAGACTCACCACACTTGTAATTTTTGTAATTAACTGTCAAAATCAAGTCTTCTGTACGCCTCCTGAATTACGAAACAAGGTTCAAATTTTATAAGTTAACCACCCGAAACGATTATACTTGTAATATAACCTTAGTTGAGGTTAAAATTCGTGTTTTAATTAACATACAGTGTGTGTCGGTTTCCTATCTGTCACTTCTCGACAGTATATTTGTTCACCTTGACCATGTTCGTTACGTTGAACTGACAATGATTATCGAATATTTTGTTTTAAACTCTATTCACGTCTATTCACACGGTGTGTTGATCTTCAAAATTATCTAGAAGGTTATAAGTTGAACCTTTTTATGTTAATTACATTTTTGCGCGTTTTTTTTCGTACGCATTACGTTTACACACAAGCCATAAAAAAATATATATTAGATATGTGATCATGTTGGAAAAAATTGACATGAGAGATATATGCCAAGAGAGCTAAAGTAAGTAGCAAATAATGCGTGCGATAGTTTTTTTTTTTTGTTTTTATTTTTGACAAATGTTTTTATAATATTGAATTTTCAAGGCTGAAAATACACAGTTCATTCATCTGTCAAAAATATAAAAAAAACAACATGTGTGGTGTTTTTTTTTCCTTGTATTATATTTAGATATCTTTCAAAATAAGTATCATTTGTTTTTGGATCCCGGTAATTTGTCTCAGTGCCTATTTTATATACCTACATATATTTTTTACAGTTTTGTCATTGAACTTGGGAGACAAATCGATAATTTGTTAGTTTAATTATTGGCATACTGGCGCTATAAGATTTTAATTGCTTTTTGTATTATTGTTTGTTATCGAAAATCTGGTAATGAACTATTTTTATAGGAAACTAGCTGTAAACCGGCGCGTTGCTGCCGCAGAAAAAAAAATGAGGGAGAAAACATTGATTTTGAAAGAGTAATTATATTCCTATTGGTCCAACATTTTGGCAGAAGTTTTTTAGCTTTTATAAGAGTTTTCAAAAAAGCTACCCGAGTGCCATCTTTCAGATAATTTTCTTTGTACAACAACATTCCTACACTTCCTACAACAACACTTATTTGTCAGGACCGCAAAAATCGGTCCAGTATTTTCTGGTCGGTTCATTTATAAGAATATGTGAAAAACGCTACCCGAGCGCCACCTAGGGAGCCCCAGTGCCATTTAGAGGGTAATTAAAATAACCTTAGTCACTCCCTAAAACATCAGCTATCTGTTAGTGGCAAGTCCCTTCAAAATCTGTCAAGCATAGTTTCTGACCGGCCATAAAAACGATTTTTCTAGAAAAAAAAAATGACCTGAGCGCCATCTAGGGAGTAAATGAAATAGCATATGTTCCGCGCTACAGCATTATCTATATGCCACTGAAAGTCCCGTCAAAATCGGTTTAGCCGTTCTCGAGATAAGCCAGGACAAACAGACAGACAGACAAAAATTTAAAAAACGTGTGTTTTGTTATAAGGGCTGTAAATGCTTTCAAATGCGTGTAGTAAAATACTGTTATTTTGACATTACAAACAGACACTGCATTTTTATTTATTTGTATAGATTGTTGATCATTATAACAAAAAAAAATTATTTGCGCTGTAATTTTTTTACGAAAGTATTTCAAGGTTTTAAGGTTCCGGTTTAACATACGTCTTACATGTGCTTAAATTTTTGACAGCCCAATTAAAAGTTATGTTCCCACCTGCGAAATTTGAAACCTCAATTTCAAAATTACGAAAAGTATTCACACCTAAATTGAAATTTTTGGTCAAAAAATATGTTTTTCTCTTTCTGGCTCATGTGAAGCCATATGAATATTAATTATTGGCATTTCAAGGAATTGCCGCATTTTGTTAGCTTTGTTCACTGAATTAATCAATTTTACTGGAATGCCCTGAAATGAAACGTGATTTAAATGCAATTTCGTTAAAATTGAGGTGGTTGATTTGATTTCAATTTGGAAAATTGTGTAATTTCGTGAGTGATTTCTAAAAATTTGCTGAAATTAATGTTTTTATTAAAATAAAGACGAAGATTTCAAGGATATTAAACAGTATCAGTATTTTTAATCAAGGATCAAAAAAATTCTAGATATTAAAAAAATATTTTTAAAATTTAATTTACAATTAAAAAAAAGAAAAATGGAATCTGTTGGCCAAAGCTAGCAAAGTGTGAAGCAAAGTGATCACAGAATATTTAGGGCTCAAATTATGGCAGGAAATTGAGTTTTAATAAGAAGGAATAACGAAATTGGTATCAATGTATGTGTTGTATGAAATCCTGTGTTTTTTTTTTTTTTCGATTTTATTTTTGATTAATTTGTTTCCGAATTTATGTTTCGAAACATGACATTACTAATTCATCATCAAAAAAGTCTCAAAATATACCGCCATTGATTCTGAGTTAAGAAATATTTAAGACACATTTAATATAAAAACATGAAGAAAGTTTAAACAATTTAAAACTATCTTATAAAAATTGTTTTTCAAAAAATTAAAAAAAAAAAAATTGTCTCGCATTGGGCGCCAGATTTAAATGATTGCATTTTAATATTGCTTTTTTCTATACCTTTGATTTAGACATTGTTAGATAATTTCTGAATAATTTTAAGTTTTTTTGTCAAATAAAGTTTAAAGTCAAATTAGTATAAAATCTTATAATAAACTGTAGGTAATTAAGAAAAGCATCGACAAAATGTATCCATTATGTTATTGAATAGATTATGTTAAAGAATTAAATCACATAAAAAAGGTTTGCATTGGGCGCCAATGCAAAATATATACTTTTCAAAAACTTATCTTTTTACATTTTTGATTTTGAGTTATAGTAAATCTATAAGTATTTTAGGTTTTTTTTTAATATAATTTAACTTTTTAGGATAAGAAATCGCAAAAAGAAATTGTGTGAAATTTCAGTTTCATTGTTCTTATTATAAAGATCGTCTTTAAGATAGATACACGTTGAATTGCTAATTAAATCGTATATTTTCTAAATTAAGAGATAATATTAATTAATAATATCACATAAAATGGTCTCACATTGTTCGCCACTTTTAAATTATTGATTTTCAAACGATTTCTTTTGTAATTCACAGCAGTAGACCTTTCGCATTTATCTGAAAGTCTCCTTTATGTTTTGTTTAGTTTTATGAATGAAAAAATGTATTAGTTTTACAATGCGTTTAATTTAATTTTAAAATTAAAGAATTTAACATTATGGCAAAATTTTAAACAATTTTTTGATTTTTTTGTGTATTTAGAAAAAAAAAAAAATTCATTGCGTTTATATGAGCTGGTGTAAGAAATATTATATATATTATAAATCAATAGTTTAGGTCAGCTATGGTTATTAAAAATAAAAAAACAACCTAAACATTTTTTTTATTTATGTATTTCAAAAACAAAATACGTATTTTTGTTTAAATAAGCATAAGGAATTTAATAAATATTTTTAATATATTTGTTGTTAGCAAACATTTTTTATTTTTAAATGGCACCCAACAAGGAATTAAAATAGAAATCGTTTGCCAATTATTTTTTGGTATATCAAAATTAAGACTATAATTACATCTTAATAATGATAACTTCCATGTATGTAGCTTTCGATAGGAAATAATTATTTAATTGTGATAAAACAAACAGTTAAAGAAATTTCAATCTGTTTGCTTTCCTGTTAAATAAATCTAAAAACAATTTTCCATACAAAAGACATACAATTTAATTTTTTGATTCTATTTTATAGATGTTTCATCGAATGGCAAATTCGAATACAAATCTATTTTGTAATTCAACGGAAATCATAAAAAAATGCCTCCAGTTGGGCGCCATTTTTGAATCCAATGCTTTTTAAACTATGTATATATACTACAGAAGCACAATATCTGTTGTCGCAAGAAAATTTCAACTTAATATTATCTAATATTTTTCTTACAATAATTTTTTTTTTTATTTTAAGAAAGAAAAAATAATTTTTTTTTTATTTATTCAAAAACTAAAAAGTTTTTTTTTAATTTTTAAATTATATAAAAAAAAATACTGATGTTCTAACTACACATTTTCAATACTGTGTGGTTAAAAATATGAGTATATTTTATTTATAAATGGCGCCCAACGAAAAATGAATTTTAGAATTTCAAGAACAATTTATTATTGTTTATTTTTTGTTCATGTTAACAACATACCAATATTCAATTCTGGCTCCCCTTTGACCGAACTAGCTACAGTTGTATCCATCACAGGGTAACTTTTTATATATTCCGGTGTTTGGGGTCTTAAATCCAATTGTTGTTGCTGCTGCTGCTGCTGTTGTTGTTGCTGTTGATGATGCTGTTGCTGCTGATGTTGCTGTTGATTTTGATATTGTTGTTGCGATACAAGACCGCGACAATTATTAATATCATTATTATAATTATTGTTCACTGAATTGTCATATGGACTATTGCCACAGTTAACATTATTACCATTTAGAACATTCATATCACTTGTACTGACTGCAGTAGCAGTACTACTTATATTTTGACCTTGTCGGTCATTGTTGCTTATCAAACAATTTCCATTATTGCTTTCAATTTTAATATTACATTTATTTTCAATATTAGTACTATTGCTGCTGTGAACAATTTGATTGTTGTGATGTTGTTGTTGTTGATTGCAACCAATAATTGATGAAGGAACTGAACCACTATTACAAGTTTTATTCACGTAAATTACATTCGAATGAGGCACTTTACGAGCAATCACTGTTGTTGTTATAGCTGAGTTTGTAATATTATTATTATTATTTTCTAATTGCGACAACGGCAAATCAGTGTTAGTATTGTATCTACGAAAGTCCTGATGCACTACCGGATACGACGACGGCGACGACATATTGTTACTATTACGAATAACCATTGCAGTATCAGTGTCCAACTTTGAACTACTATGCAACTTTGTATTTTGATAATAAGTCGAAACACTGGTATTTGGAGGAAGTTTCAAGGCATTCTCCAGATGAGAACGCACTGTTATTGGTTGCTGACATAATGGTGAAGTTGTTGATGAGGATGCTGCAACAACAGATCCTTGATGTTGTTGTTGTTGTTGATGATGATTATGATGATGTGATGATGCATTGTTATCCGATTGATATGGAATACAAATTACCGAAGAGCTACTATTAATATTGTTATACACTTGACCACCACTGCTTGATGTTGGACAGTCTGAACTGTCTGCTGACATAAGCATTTTCATTTTTTGTTGACTGATTTTTTTTTTTTAATAAATTATAAATTGTGGGTATGAATAACGCACTGTTCCGGAATAGATTCACTAAAAAACGCACTGAGGCGAGGATGTTAGAAATTCCTCCCCCATACGAACTATACACGAAAACCCTTTTTTTTTGTGACGAACTAAAAAGGTGTGTAAGCAAACGAATACAAAAATTCCGATAAGACAAAAATAATCCTACGAATACTGCGACGAATACAAAATAAATTCAATATTGTGAGGATGCAAAGAGCTGCGAATCAAAACGATCTTCTCTGATCGAGGCGAACTTTGTCAATGAAAGGAAAATCGCTGGATCTGGTCCCATTGGCAAAAGCAACCATTGACTATAGAGCCTGCCTCAAAAACAACTCCATTCTCTCTCACACACATACAATCAAATATTCAATACATTCTTATCCAACTTAACATATGCGGGAGCGAAGATACTTTTTATCTTCAGATATAAATACAAGCGATCGTATAAATGGAGAGCAAGCTCGAGAGAGTGAAATAAAATTAAATAACAGGTACTTTTACTTTAAAGTCTTCACATAGATACTCGGCAGCATGTCTATGGTGTAGTTGTGTAGTAATAACATTGAAATTCATTCGCTCGCAGTTGGAGTGTGTGTAGTGAGAGAATGATGACGCGGCTGCGACATTTAAATTTCGCGCGGTCTGGCGCTCTCTTGATGGTTGTTGAAGTCGATGACTACCACAATCCAATAGACCAGGGGGGCACCGGGCGCAGCGGCATCTACCATGGAATTTACTGAGAGCGGCCAACGAACGTTGATCGTGCCCTTGTAAAATTATATCATCGATTTCATGCAATATCTTTTCATGCTTCTTGATAGTATTTGTTTTTCTATGATCGTATGTGTGATCATAAGTTTTTTCATCTTTGGGGAGATCGCACATTAAAAATAAAAAAAAAAAAAAACAAAGATGGTAATAGAGAGATGCGAGTTGAAGTAAAAACTTTCAATCTTGGGGTGCGTTTCGAATTGCGTTTAATGGGTGGTGGGTGATGAGATTGTTGCCGGTTTGGTAATAAAAGAAAGAGCAAGAGAGATGCTGCACTTTTACTTTTTTGTTTTCTTTCTTTTTATACCCGAAAATATTTTCTATCTGTTCTGCTTTGAATCTAAGTCCTATGTGTCTTGGGGAAGAGCTTGAAAATGTTTTTATCTGTTGAATTTTGTGTGCAGTGTGCTGCGGTGGTGGCGAGAAATGATAGAGAATGCTGCACCAAGCGATAAGTTGAACGAGAGGAATGACCTAGACCTTTGTATTCGAAGTAGGGAAGTGAGTTTTTATTTAAAGAAAGATTGTAGATTGTAGAAATATACATTGGGATAGTTGAGGGAAAAATATTTTTTTTTTTTGGGAAAGATCTAGAATAGTTTATGGGAAGTGTGTTTGATATGAGACTTTTTGTGTTTTACATTGAATTAGGAAAACATTTTTAAGTATTTTAAAGATATTTATAGTGGTAAGTTAACTGTAAGTTAACCATTTAAGCCAATATTTTTTGTTCTTGATTAAACAGAAATTTCATCAGTTTTCCAAAATTTTTCGAAAAAAAAAATAGTTTAATGTCATTTAGTTTTTACTTTTATTATTACTTGTTTTAAGTTCCGTACAAAAAAAAAGTTGGTTGCTTACATGTTTTCCAAAACACGCGATTTTAAATTGAGAAAAATTGCCCAAATCGCTGGAAAATTTTTAGGCGAACTTGCAATTGGTTTGGTCGCTCAGCTGCTCTGCTGCTTGTCGCTAATTGCGTGGACGACACCTAAGTCAGTCGTAGGAGAATCAGCTTACAATAATGCTTCACGACAAAAATTATAGTGATAGAGTCAGACAACGATAATGTCTCGCGACAGAAAACGTCATGTAAGAGTTTAAGCCTTCAATAACGCCTCGCGACAGAAAGTCTCAACGATAATTCAGTCTACTAGCATGCCTCGCGACAGGAAAGTGTCGTGGGGTGGGAAACTCAGTCTTAAATATTAACTTTGCGAAGGAAAGTGTCATGGGAGAGTCATTTTCGTGGGAGGGTCAGCTTACAATAATGCCTCGCAAAAGAACATGTCGTGTGAAAGTCAGCCTACAATAAAGCCTCACGATAACAATAACGCTTCGCGACAAAAAGTGTTGTCAGCATTCGATAATGTATCGCGAAAGGAAATGTCGTGGGAAAGTCAGTCAAAACAATAAAGCCTCGCGACAGAATGTGTCGTGGGAGAGTCAGCTTACAATAATGTATCGCGACAAAAAGTGTAGTGAGAGAGTCAGTCTAAAATAATGCCTCGCGATAGAAAACGTCAAGAAAACGACAGAAAATGTCGTGCGAGAGTCAGCCTTCAATAATCAATAAGTCAGTCAAAAAAATAAAGCGTCGCGACAGAAAATTTCGCGGGGTTCAGAAAGTCAGTCTAAAATAATAGCTCGCAAAGGAAACTGTAATGGGGAGAGTCATTTTCGTGGGAAGGTCAGCCTACAATAATGCATCGATACAGAAAATATCGTGTGAAAGTCAGCCTTCAATAAAGCCTCGCCACAGAAATTAACCTCCAGTTAACCTTATTTTCATGAAAATGAGTTCAATAGTTATGTTGCTGGACAGTCAAATAACAGATGGTCGTACCAGAATTTTTACTGGTAACACACTATAAAAGAATATCTCAGCAATATCTCAAACCTTCATAAAACTCATAGGCTAGATTTAATCATATTCATTCGTGTAAGTTCAGGAACTCACCATGAAAATCAAAACAAACAAAAAAAGACAAATAATTATATTTAATTATAACCATGTTTTTCAACTCACATGAACTTTAACCTTCGTTTTTCAAAACATGTGCGGATGATATCTTTATCATTTTTATTTCTACTATCAATTCAACATCAGCCTTCTCCAACTTTTTCAGTAAATCACTTCCAATTTTGCACACCCATAAATATATTAAAATTATTATCAATTTACATTCACTATGGTAGTGTGTTTTTGTCCTTTTAAAAGTCATAAAGTTTCTCCTTGATATACAATTATCAGAATCTGTTCACAACCAATATCATCAGCAATCATAACACAAGTCCAAAAATTAGCTACAGCAAGATCACCTGCTCATTTAAGTTTATTGTACTTTACCTATCTATACCTATATCTACTTAAATTTAACCCCTAAAGTTTAAAACAAAGTTTAACGACACAAAAGTATTTTCTCCTTGCAATGAAGCACTTCCGCTTCAGATACAGACGAGTAAATATAAATTATTTAACATAGTGAAGGACCTTCCACAATAAAACAAAATCAACATTAAGAATCTTTTTCGACACAAAAACACACATTTTCAAAATATAATTTTATTCATTAATTGTGCAGTATTTTTAATTTTTTTTTTGTGTAAATGTATTTTGTATACAAAACTATTCCACCAATTATAATAATAAATATTTGAGAGTTGAAAAAAAAAAAAAAAATATCTCCAATGTTGGATTAGTTTTTTTTTTATGAGATTTCAAATGACTGAGCCTCGTGCCTTATTTCTATACTTATACAGTCATAGTTGAGTGGAATGAACAACCCTGAACTCGTCATTATGAAGGTCGCAAACTCACGCACAATGGGGCGGCAATATGTATGTGATCATCATTTTATCATTTTATAGTGAATTGTGAGGTTTAATCAGACTTTTGGTTGTTCTTGTTGTTGATATTTTCAGTCAGTGTGACTGTGACTGAGGAAAGATAAGAGCTCGTTTGCTAACACACTCACCCAATTTATTTTGAATGGAGAGCTAAGAGCTATTTTTGATTGGGGTAGCAGAGCAGCAGCTGACGCGTTGACGTTTGGTGTATGGCGACGATGACGATAGCGCATATGTGACTGATAAGATGATGCAGCCTTAAGATGTTGAGTGGGCAACACACTCAGAATAATGGAGCGAAACATAGAAATAAATAATCTTTATCGTATAGGTGAGATAAAATTAAAAATTCTAAAAAAATGTGGACAGCAACAAAAAGTTAATATAACGATATTTTTGGAATTGAATTTTTTGGACAGCATTACCAAATTGGGACGAATGTTCCTATGCGTATAGTTACTTAAAACAGACATGTGTGTAAAAGTAACTTCTTTCTATTATTAATAATATTTTTTTACCTTCAATATACCATCGGTTTAATGAGATGCATAGAGGGCTCCTTAAACGTATCACATCAACGAAAGATGTTTTGACTTTTGAAGTGGCGGCATCTGTCAGTTCTGTTTTCATAGTTGTTTAGTCAAATGATGGAGAATACGAATACATCATGTTGACAAACAATGGAACTCTATATCTTTTTATCAAGATCGCGGAATACTTTCGTACCTTTTTTTTATGAAGTACTTTATCAGTGAATTAGGTGCAACGTGAATATCTTCCTCTCGTCCTATGCAACTTTTCAAATATTAAAAAGTTGCTCGTTTCGAAAAGACTAAACAACTAATGACAGAAGAGATGTCGGAATTGCTCGAATATCGCCGCTGAAGAAATCGCGGAGCCGTTGATGTCGATCGTTCAACCTGCAACCCAATTGGTCACTTGTATATTATCACAATTATATGTTATCTAATTGTAAAAAATGTTGTCCCTACAGGATAACAAATGACACTTTGAAGGATGCATTTCCGAATCTTTAAATTTGTCTTTTGACAATTTGTAGAGTGAGCGGCAAGATCTACAGATTTGACGACTTCAGAATGTTTTTTCCTGGGAATTTTCAAAGTAAAAGAAAAGGGTTCTAGACAACCTTCCAGATTTTTGTGTCAAAGTAAACAATCACCATCTACCTAAAACTCCTTGCATCAAACATTGTACCAAGCACTCCAGTGCAGTATGCTATCAAGGGGTGATTAATAAACTACTCGTATTCAAAAATGTTAGCATAACGTTGGGTAGTCATTAAATAAGCTGTCGTTTCATAAAATAAGATTTTATGATTCAAAGAAAAATGATACACAACTGTAAAAATATTAAAACAAAGAAATTGAAGTCATAAACATTTTAATGCCTGACACACGTGCCATTTTACTTTGTCGGTATAGTAATGTCCATGTCCTTACCAAGTCTATATTCAGTTGCTGTTTTCCGGTTTCCGGTTATATACAAGATACATGCTTCAACTTCTGAAAACCCTCAACAAGATAAATTAAATAAGTGATCTTACAGTTAATTTTGTTTCTGTCACAATAAGGGAGTTTTAGAACCATTGTGACAGGTACTTTTGATAAGTGGTCAACTTGTACCCCTCCTTCCCGTAAACAATAAAAAATTAATAATACGTGTGAGGAAACTGGCAGCCATTTGTTTTTGAATCGTATTTTTAGAAGTAGCACACACTTCTTACTTAAAACAGTGATCAAAAGGTTTGCTGACTGGCAAATATTATGAAACCCCTGGACGTGCAAGCCAATTGGAGGCATTAATACATTTAAGAAGGATTTTTCGTGAAATGTCAGAAAGTCTTTGCCAGAAATGTCCTTCCAGACGATTTCACAATTGAAAAGAAATGGATCATCGTTACGTACTCTACAAAAGTCGTCCGTACTGAGTTTTTTCAATTCCATGATTCGTTGGTGCGATTTTGAGATTACTGTATGCGATTTTTACCGTAAGGTCTATGATGAACTCATTTACTTGTCGGTTATCAGGTTTTTTTTTTCAATTCCTTGGTACATCAGTGTGCACATCAGGGAAACCCTATAGAAGCTTTGTTTAACCATTAAGGTGGGTGTTGATTTGAGAGTAGGAGAGCTGCGGGAAGCTCTATAGAGAGCAAACTGACAAGTATGTACAGTCTTGTGAGTATCTATTTGTCTATCATTTAACATCGTAAAATAGAATTCGTCGGATAAAGAAAATGGACTTATTAATGTGTATTCAAATGAAAGTCAAAATGGTGCGGGAAGCTTCGGTACCAATATTTAAGCAGTTGCAACTTCTCGCTAATAAACAAACATGTAACACTCACTTCTTCCAAATTTAACCGATAGCTAGCAGAAGAATTAAGAACGGTTATGAATTCCTCTAAGGAAATGATCCGCCAGGAAATTCAAGAGAATTAGCAAAAGTACTCTCAAATAGACAGACACCTTTAGGTTTTCGCGGAAGAATTTTAAAAGCTTCGATTTAATTTCGATGTCATAAATCGTTTTTATAGCCGTATGGTTGTCAATGAAGAAGGTGATAACAATAAATGGTATGGCCATCATTATAATTTGTTTTGCAGTTATCTTTACTGCCAAGACATCATCTATAAAATATTCAACACAGCACCAGTACACTCATTTTTCCGTACATTTATGTACTATACTGTCTAAGCCCATATCAGGATGTGGTTTCAGTTAAACTTAGCCAAAAAGCATTATTAGTTGCTGGATCTTTTACAAAAATATGTAAATGCATCTTCTAATCCCATAGAAGTGGACCTTACTGCCCCAATGGAATCAATGCAGGACATTCCTTTAACCTTGGTCATTGTTTTAGGTTTAGCAGATTTATCTGTTGCGTTCCACCAATCCAAATTATCGTATGTCAATATCGGCTAAGCATGCATAAATCTGCATTTAGAAACCTCTTCGGGTTTAATAATTTATACCATTTAGGTACTCCTTAATTTTTTTTCAAAGACAAATTGTATTTTGGTCTACAAGTTGAATTTATGTTTTACTTCTGACACCATATTTCTGATTAGTATATCAAACAGTTGTAGGGTGTTCAGTTCAAAAACGGGGTAACCCGAAATGATAAATGTATGTTTAAATCGACATACCCTTATACAGTGAAAGCTCTTTTTTCGGACAGCTCCCGTTCAAAAACGGGAGCTTTATACAGTGAAATCTATTTTTCGGACAGCTCCGATAAGAGGACAATTCCCATAACCGGACATCTTTTCGAGAACCAACTTTCTAATCCACCGATTTTATTTTTCTCTCTTAACCAGACAGCTCCCATAACCGGACAAAAATTCGGTGACTGTGAGTGTCCGCTTATTGGAACTTTCACTGTATTTTAAAACCGTTTAATTTTTATATCTAGTTTCATCTATTGGATTGACTTTAATCATTGACAACTTACAGACAACACATTTTTTCGCAAAAAAAAAATACTTAAGAGAACTTCCGAAAAGCAATCTTGAGATAAAACCAATTAAGAAATTAGGTATATGTCCAATGTCATAACACAACATAAAACTCAGACAAAATTTGTTTACTGACCCCGTAAGTGAAGCAGATTATTAATTTTTTTGTTTACATTATACAAAAATATAAACTGGGATTTAATTGAACCAGTGAAACCCACAAAATTAAACAAAATACAAACAAAAATAATAAACAAGGGTCATTTTGGTCATCTCGGTCGTAGTTGAGTTTGTCTTGTATGGGACATAAATTATTTCATCTGAATCTTGTAATAATATTCAGAAAGCATTACAAAAAAAAAAAAACCGCCAATGAATAAACAAAATTGAAATACTTAAAGAAGAGAAACAGAAAAGAAACTCCATATTATAAAAAAGATAAATGAAAATGAAATGTCATTCACACCACTCGACAGAGTCCAGAGTTTGTTCCCCTCATTTTGCATTGCAGAGACATTGGGGAGCTACCAAATGATTGCAGGATAACCCGATGATCGTTTGGTTTGGTTGTTGTTCACTGTAAGAGATTTTGATAAACAAACTAAAAAAAGAAAAACTCGCACATGATCCCCCTTATTAATCAGAAAATGTTTAGTAGTAAAAAATAAACAGAAACAACAACAAAAATAACCCTGACCAACGCCAACATCTATCTAATCGTAAAGACTGTCTTGTCTTAGAGAAGAAATAGAGAGAGGGAGATATTTTCGCCTTCACTTTATACATTCAACGATAATATACCCACAAACAAATTACACGCTAGAAGCAACAACCAGTGCAAGTATCTAAAGGCTGCGATAGTGCTTAGATATACCAGCAGAGCAGCATACAAATACCATAGGCAAAGAGCCAACGACACCAACCAAACCAACAAAACGTAGAGGACGATCGGTGTCAGTCAACTCGCCCGCCAGCCGCCATCCAAGTCATTATAACTGACTTTTGGTGAATAAAACAAATCTATAGTCGCATTGCAATGCAGTTGATATAGCATGATCATACAATTTACTATGATAGTTTTTTTTTCTTGTTTTATTACTGATGACGATCGTGGGTCTATGACATCCAATGAGCAATGGCAACACACATTACACATAGACCCACAATCAACAATTGCATTTCTCTTTTGCTTTGGATACCAAATTAAGGTGAATTTCATCATATTTTAAACTTACACAGTCTTCTTTATTAGATTTCACTAATACTCGGTTTAACTTCGTAGTAGTTAAACCGAGTCGTAGCACTTACTCCACTTTACATCACATCCTACAAATTCTTATTTATAAAGAATTTTTTGTCCAGTTAAAAACGTCCCATCTAAAACTCTAGTTATGATAAACGTCAATGTAACCATGTGATGTTCAATGTGTTAGAGAAATAGAGAGAAAGAGAGAGCTGTTACAAGGTTATGTGATCGAGTGGAATAGAACTATGCTTGAAAAAAAAAGTTGTATAGTTGTTAACATTCTGTATGTAATACTTTTTTTTACTAAAGTTTGTAAATACTCGAACGTATCTTTTCTTAAATGAAATTTTCTATGGAAGTTGTTAAAGGCATTTCGTTTGCAAACTAATATATTACACAGAAATTAGAAACTTAACAGAGACATTTGAACTTATTCAATTTGACGTTTTACAATGTCATGTCAAAATGACATTTAGATACTAAAACGACTTTACTACGGCTTTAAATCTCCTATGAAACAGTTTTAGCTTACTTCGCCTCTTATTCTCGTGTCTATTTTTTATAAATAAGCTTTTCAGGAGCCTAAGGCCCTGGACAAGTAGTGAGCGGCTGAGCGGCTGAGCGGCTGAGCGGCGTCGCTCTGAGCGGCGAAAGAAATTAAAACATATGAAGTTCATATAACTGAGTGGCAGAGCGACGCCGCTCAGCCGCTCTTAAGGGCCAAACCCATAGAACGCTTTGCGTGCGTTTAGTGTTCCCTTCAACGGAGTGCAACATCAAATACACAGGCACTTATGAGAAACCAATTGCCTTTCTAATGAAGTTTAGTTTTAAAGTCTTTAACGGACAGACAAAGGTAAACAATTTTTGTGTGTTTTATATAATATATCTATAGATTTAATTAAACATGGTTGAAAAACTATCGCTGGTGAAATCCACATACGTTTAAGTAAATACACTGAAAATAATTTTAACGATTTCGTTTTGGCTTAATTAGAAAATAAATTATATTTATAGCGAAATAAAAATTATTCTTACATTATTAAGCTGCAAAGCTGTCGAATTTTATGACAATTTTTTTTTGGAAATCCACTCATATTTTGACAGATAATTATTTTTCGAATAATAATAATAAACTTGTTTTGAAAATACCGTTCAAACGAAAGAATGTTAACGAATTGAAAATCATCTGTCAGATTGTCATGTATTTTTTCTCAGTTTAGGAAATTTTTTGAATTTTTCTAGACATGCAAACGCGATTGCAAATGTTTTGATTTTTTTTGCACCGATTTTTATGGCACATATTGTGTTTGTTTTGCATTCAAACATGTGAGAAACACACAATTTGCGACTAAAAACAAGTTCGGGTTTATTATTGGAAGATTCTGTAAATTTTACAAATGGCAGCAACTGTCAGTTTTGTTTTGACATTATTATCAAGAAAACTGAATACACGCCGACAAGCTATGTAACGTTAGTTTGAGAAGTAGGATGACATATGCTTCCAACACGACGGTATTTTCGCACAGACAAGTCGTGCGACGTTTCTGTTTGCGTCTTATGTCTCATTAGTCGTTTTAGAAATTTATCTTTTCACTCTAATGATTTGGATCGATCAGTATTCAAATGCATGAATTATGTGTTTCACTTTTACCGAAAGAAACGTTGTGCGACTAGAAATGGTTTGAGCACTACCAAAGAGATCACACATGCACACGAATTTTCACACATGTGGGATATTTGTTTGCAATTTTTTCAATTTATTCTGTAGCAAAATATACAAGATACTATTTTACGACAAAAAAATCGTTTTCAAGTATTTTGTCATATGGGCGCGTTTTCTTTATTCAAGAAGTGCCGTATATTTTTCCGAATCAATAATCGTGCGAAAAAAAAATCGCACTTAACAAATAATTCATATGAATTCCTTTTGAATGCGATTTTTTAGTCGCTGCATAATAAAAATTCGCATCTATTCGCCTAATAGAAGAAAAAGTAATAATGCTATTGTGTACACAGCATTGAGTATATTTTTCTTTCCATGTACGTACTTAGCAGTTCATGCCTACCGATTAAAACAATTTGCCGCTGCTATTACACCGCACGAAGATGAGGAAAAAAAAAACACGCAATAATAATAAAATAAAAATAAAAACGATTGAAAATGGCCCCTGAGGGAGAAAAGAAAATCAGAAAGCTCCACAAAACTTCAGTAGTCCTCGGGTTGGGAGGGAGTTGGGAGAGAGAAAAAAAGACATTGCATTGAAATTCTGCTCGGCTGTTGACTCGTTCATTGCACTTACTTTTGCAGAGAGAACATCTGTGTGTATGGCAGATTTCCCATCACAGAAATAAATAAGGGGGGAGGGCGAGGTGGAATTTCCATTTTGTCGACCATATAGTAAACGAAAAAGAAGATAGAGGGCACTGTTAAAAATACATAATAGAAATTGCACACACTCTCTAAATTGGTATAACTATAGGGACAAACAGGCGAAGCCAGCTGGAAAAATGGTTAAAAGTTGCAGTGGATCAATGCACTCTTGGTTGGTCTTCAACTCTCTCTCGCTCCCTATAACTACGTTATTGTTTGTCGTTCGTTGTCGTCGTCGTTGTCGGTCGGTCGACAACGATGACGAACAATCCCTCTGGTGTGTAGTTGCATTAGCATGATGCGGAGGCACCTCACAGCACTATTTCAACATCATATAAACCTGGAGTTGTTGCACTACGATGTTGTAGCTGGTCAATGGTTCTCTGGTTCATTGCCATCGAGCGGGGTAACTAACCATGAAAGAAAATATATATATATATATACACACACTGAAGTGTTGCCCCGCAAAAATGGTTTTATGAATTTTATTTGACGACAATGATCATGCGGATGGCAATGATGACGTTGGAGTTCAGCAGCACGATATTTATGATTACAATGTTAGGAGAGAGAAAGAAAAAAAGGGGGGAATGTGTAAATAGTGGCGGTTGTATACTGTTGACTTTTGGGATTGGATGGAGTTTTCCAGATTGTTCGCCAGAATGTCGATTGCGGATTGTTGGTTTTTCTGGAGGAAGCTGTGTGTTTTAAGGCACAACTCCTGACTTATTGATGGATATAATGAAAATGATTTAGAATAGAATGATTTAGCTATGTTTTTTGTACCTTTTCCCCAAACTTTGTTAAGTCTTCCTAGAAAATATTTCATTTGAAAATGTGTCATTTGAAATGAACAAAAAATCAGACACAAGATTTTAAATTGAAAATCGTTGCTGACTCACTTTTGACGAAATGGATAACGAAGACTATCAAAAACTTCCAACTCCAAGTCTTACAATCAATATAATTGCTGGTGCTGCTGCTGGAGTTCTAGAATTTGGTCTGATGTATCCATTGGATTCAGTGCGAACAAGAATGCAAAGTTTTACACCAGAACATTCAAGTTGGAACATCTATAAAACATTCAGGGAGATGATAAAATCAGAGGGATTCCTCCGACCCGTGCGTGGCATTTCAGTTGTAATTGGCGGCACGATACCAGCTCACGCTCTTTACTTTGGTTCATATGAGTTGTCAAAACAAATCCTTTCACGATATTCCACCAGCAATAACATAAATTACATGACATCAGCATTAATTGCAACAATTGTTCACGATGCTGTTGCAAATCCCACAGAAGTTATTAAACAACGTATGCAAATGTATAATTCACCCTACACATCGGTTATTTCATGTATGAAAGGAATTTACAAGGACGAAGGACCAAAGGCATTTTATCGATCTTTTACAACTCAAGTGATAATGAACGTTCCATTTCAAGCAATACAATTCCTGACATACGAATATGCTCAAGCTTTTATGAATCCCGAAAGAAAGTATAATCCAATGGTGCATGTTGTTGCTGGTGGGACAGCAGGAGCTATGGCTGCTGCTTTTACAACTCCATTGGATGTTGTTAAGACATTATTGAATACTCAAGAAATTGGACAAACTCGTGGAATGATTGAAGCTATAAAACAGATTTATAAACTAACTGGACCAATGGGTTTTTTGAAGGGTTTAACTGCAAGGGTTTTGTATACTATGCCAGGAACTGCCATTTGTTGGACGACATATGAATTTTTTAAATATTATTTATCTGGAATAACTAATGAATCGAAAAAGGAATAGAAAAAGGATGATGATATACACGTTTGGTATATAAACTTGCAGATCAAAAAATATTTATGTGATGTGTATTTTTATTTAATTTTATATTTAATTTTTACTTTAAATATATTTTATGTAATTAAACGATAAGGCAAGGATTTAACTGTTTTATGAATTTGGGAATCATTTTTAACAATTTTTGTTTGTACTTTCAATTCACATCCACCTGAGGTTCCACTCGACTTCACTCGGTCTTGACTTCAGAAATGATTTTAGGCAAGACTATCAGTTCTATTCTGTTAAACGGCGGGGGGAACTTTTTCCGAAAATCAGTTCAGCTCTATTCTGTTAAACGGCAGGGGGAACGTTTCGTTGAAAATAAAAGTTCAAAGGGAAACAGTTCCCGTCGGTAAAACAGTTCAAAACACATATGTATACATCATTGACGTATTAGGTATGGACCGCCAGTAGCCAACTTCACGCGTGTTCCAACATAACTAGGGGCGCCATCAACTACTAGCAGGGAATCTGCGTTGCAGCGATATGATTTCTTTAATTAATTATTTACTATTGAAATATTTTGGTGGAAATTATTATCAAACTGCTTTTATTTTATAAAACACATCCACTCCTTATGCCATGAGTTACTTACAGATGAATATATTATCGTTTTCATTTAAATTCTAATGGCGAAATTAGTACACGTATTTAACACTAAAAGATAATGGCGTTTTTAGACTGTTTTTAGCTGGAACAACTTTTCTTGGCTGTTTGTATGAAAATTTCAACCGACTGGCGGTCCATATCTAGTACGTCAATGGTATACATACTTTTGATTTTTTGATTTATTTATGTGACATTTCAATAAAAATTTATATTCGAAAGATTTTAAATTAAAATTGGTAAAGTAGTTCCCCCGGCGTTTAACAGAATATAGACGACGAGTGAACGGGAATCGAAGAGGGGAATCGAACGTTCGATTCTCCGTTTAGCAGAATAGGGCTGAAGACTGGGAAAATACATCAATGAATTTTCTTGTCTGAAGGATGTTTCCATTCTGAAAGTCCATATTTCTTAACCGATTTTTTATAGTTGAAATAAACAAGGACATAACACCTGTCTTAGAAGTAAGAAGGTCCGAGGAAGCTTGTATGAAAGAAATACAGCACAACCATTTCACCTGATGGTGAGAAAACACTTTTGAGTGTGGTGATCTCTGAACCTCTGCAAAAGAAAACGGGGCTTGATGAAAGGGTATAAAATTACATTCCAAAAGTTTTTTCAAGATCCACATATACATATATGCCAGCAAGTGATGGATATTTATAATACAAAAGATCAGCAGGATTAATTAACGAAGATAAAGATTGACATTGAAAATCCATTGCATTTCTATGTATAAGCCTAAATTACCATCATGCATTACAAATTACAATAATTACCTATCAATTTCACAAAATTCCCACAGTGAATGCAAAAAAAAAAACATTACAACAAATAAAAATGAAAGTGATTGGATATCATAAAGTGGTTATCTTTGTGAAAACCGTTCCATCTGGAAATTTCATCATAGAGTGCCTAGGACAACTTTCATTGGCAACAATCTAAGTGGCGCTGCCACAAGAAATTATTGTCGTGGTATATTCAACTTCTCCCTTATTCCCTCGCATTACAAATAAAAACACTTAAGTGCATTTTCTAACGCGCGCAAGCTCAAAATTTTGTATATTGCGCTCGCGCGCATTGCACCAAAAAGGCAATTAGCCAAAACACAAAAAAAAAAAATATAAATAAAAATCAAAACAACAACGACTTGGATTGGGAAAACTTTCTTTTCGTGCTTTGCTAGTTTGGATTCAGATGCTCTTAACTTCATGGATTTTAACGAGACATTCGCTTAGTTGCAGATATACTTTTTTTTTTTTTTTGCAATTTTGTAGCATATACCTTTACATTAACTTCTGGCTGATGGTTGGCTTTTTTTTTATAGCTGCACCCAGCCACCGCATCGCTTGCATGCATATACTATATACAATACACAGGTGAGTTTGAGTTCGAGGTGATTGAACGATGTAGTGCGGTTCAGCTCACATCACATGAAGGTCAGTAAACTTCACTTATAATCATGATATCACCGTTCGTCGTGATGGTCGGCATCATCGTCACTATATATACTGCCCGCTGTACTGCACTGCTGCACTGCACCCTACCATGAAGTGAGAGTTATTTTTATTGAAAATATTTGCCAAATTACGAAAAACTGCTGTTTGCATTTTGCATGATCTTGATCATTTTTTTTTCTTGTTAATAATTGGAAAGATAAATATTTACGTTGCCATCGACCTTTAATGGTCTTTTTTTTTGTTGTTTTTGGAATTTTAAGTTGATACAGATATTAAAAAATAAAACATGAAAAAAGATATAATTTACGATATGTAGGAAAAGGATCAGGAGGTGAATAAATTTGTTTTTTATTTGAAAGAATCAAATATTTAAGTTGAACACGGTCATAAATGTATTTTTGGATTTTTTGTGATTTTTTTTTATTAAAATTTGTTTAATAGTGTTTGAAAAAATAAAAATAAACGTTTATTTTCTTAAAATACAAAATTAAATTTGAGTCAGTAATTATAACGGGAATAAAGCTTGAAAATATTTTTTAATTGAAAGATTCGAGGGCAAAATAGATATTGATTTATCGGCCATGTTTTTTTTTTTGTTATCTCCAATCTCAATTTTTTTCTTTCGGAAAAATAAGATTTAAGCGCTTTTCGTTGACTTCTTGTGCTTAATACTCATTTTATGTCAAAACATGGGAAACGTTTTAGATGTCAGCTGCGTATTGTCAAACTCTATCGAAGGGTTCTTCATCCTCAGTGTTTTTTTTTAAATATTTGTTGCGCTTGCTTCAAATTTCATCAAGAACGAAGTAAATAAATAGAATAAAATGAATCAATAGAATGATCTTCTTGAATGAAATTGATATTAACGAAGAAATTTATAAAATTAATAAAGTCAATCAAATAAATGAAATGAATGCAACGAATGGAATTAATAAATAAATTAAATGAATAAAATGAAACTCATTATGTATCTATTAACAATAATAAAATAAATATGAAAAATTAAATTAATAAGATACAATGGAATAAATTAAATGAAAGACATGAATTAAATATGTATGGTATGAATTATATTACTAAATTTGATGTTTGAACTGAATGAATGAATGAATGAAATAAACAAATGTAACAATGAAACTAATAGAATTTAAGGAACAACTAGAAACGAATTGAATGAAAAAATTTAATGAAATAATTATTAAAAAAATTAAATAAATTTATCTTATGATTGAGGCAAATGCAATAAATGAATAGTAAAATTAATGAATCAATAAGTAAATAAAATGTATGAAATTGATGAAATCAAAGAAACCAATGAAGCGAATGAAATTAATTAACTGTAGGATCTTATAATTTTATTAAGAAAGGAATTATAAAATTAATTAAAAAAATGTGTAAATAATGAAGTACATAAATACAATTAATGAAGTTAATGAATCAACCAAATAAATCAAATGAATGAAATCAATAATCAAATGTAGCAAATTTATCAAATGAATGCAAATAATAATATTAATGAATGAATGAAAAAAATGTAATGAATTATATGATTGAAAAATAATTAAATCAATGCAATGAATGAATAGAATCATTATATATTAGTGTATTGATTAAAACGCATTAAATTTATAGAAATAGTGATATGAATAAAATGAAAAGTAAAAGTAAATAAATTAATTTAATTGAAAGAAATGAAATGATAGAATAGAATCAAAGGAGATGAATGAAAGAAAAGTGAAATAAATTATTAAAACAAAAATAATAAATGCAATGAAAGGAACGTACGCATTAAAGGCATACAATGAATAAATGAAAAGAATGAAATTAAAAGAATAAAATGAAAGGAATAATTGAAATAAAATGATATGAAAAGTATGGAAGTAATAAAATGAAATAACAGAATGAAATGGAAGGAATGTTTGTATAATAGGAACTAATAAAATGAATGGAATAAGTTTAAGGAAATGAAATGAAATGAAATGAAAGGAATGAATGAAATGGAAGAAATGACTGATATGGAATGAAATGAAATTAGTTTCTTTAATTAAAAGGGAAAAATGAAAAATTAAATGATAGGAATTAATTAAATGAAAGAAATGAATAATTAAATGAAAGAAATGATATAAATGAAAGGAATTTATGAAATAAAATCAATGGATGGAATATAATAAAACGAAAAAAAAAACAAATAAATTAAAGAAAGGAATAGTAAAAATGAAAGGAGTGAATGAAACGAAAAGAATGAATGAAATTAAATGAATGAATGAAATGATATTAATAAAGTAAGAAAGAATGAGTGAAATAGAATGAAATGAAAGTAAAGAAATTCATGAAATAGAAGAAAAGAATGAGGAAAGAAATAACAGGAATAAATTGAATGAAAAGGGACGATATAAATAAAAGGATTGAATGAAATGAAATCAACGCATTGAATTCTATTGTAATAGAAAGGAATGAAATGAGACAAAGAATGAAATGATAGAAATGGAAGGAATGAATGGAATTAAATATATAAATAATATAAAAAGAATGA
The DNA here is from genome assembly GCA_951217065.1 of Baccha elongata. Classification (NCBI taxonomy): domain Eukaryota; kingdom Metazoa; phylum Arthropoda; class Insecta; order Diptera; family Syrphidae; genus Baccha; species Baccha elongata. The sequence goes on from OX578274.1 coordinate 45,321,646, forward strand.
ATAAAATGAGAGGAATGAATACATAAAATGAAAATAAATCAAACAAATTAAGGTTATGTAAAATGAATGAATTTATAAAATAAAAGGAATTAATGAAATTGGACATAGGTATAGATTTTTCTTAATACTATGTTAACACCTAGCTCAACATTGCGCAAAATATGAGACCTCAATTTTGAAATAACGAAAAGTGTTCACACCTAAATTGAGATGATTTTGCTTGATAATTTTAATCAAAAGAATAAAAGAAAAAATATGTTTTGCTATTTCTGGCTAATCTAAAGCCATGTATATTATTTTTTGACATTTCGAGGAATTGCCGCATTTTATTTTAGTTCTGTTCGTTTATTTCATCAGTTTTACTGGAATGATCTGAAATGAAACGTGATTTTAAAGCAATTTCGTTTGAATTGCGTTGAAATTGAGATGTTTAAGATTATTTCAAAATTGTGTATTTGTATGGGAAATTGTGTTATTTCGTATCCATTTTTCCCACTGAATTTACCGGAAGTTGAATTGAAGTGAAATTGTATAGGTAGGTATGTATAATGATGTGAGTTAAATATTTGAAATAAAATTAGAAACGTTTACGACATAATTGTTCCATATGTAATTTATGTCCTTATTCGGAAATCGATTTTTAAACTACATATGTATCTCAATTTTAGTTGTACATAAACAAAAAGGTCTATTAGGCAAAATTAAAAGACAGACATTTTTTTTCTGATAAATTATTTATTGTTTTCCAACATTTTTCCAATTTTTTTGTATGAAAATTTTTTTGGTGTTTTTTCTAAAAAAAAAATCTATCGTTATTTTCGGGAGCCAGGTCTAATGTTCGTATTCGAACGGTATTGATGAGTTGCTCAATGAATTAATTGAATCTTGAAATGACTTAATGAAGAGCGCTAAAAAACTACTTGAAACAAGGAGGATGATGGTCAAGTCGAACCAATATATTTCATGGATTCTCCCTATATTTTATATCTTATTACTTCTGAAATTCAGAGAAAAACTACTTAAAGTCGAACTTGGAACTTGGAAAATATCATTTTAACCTTTTCAACTGACCGATTCTCATTTATACATATAATGTTACCTATCTAATATTAATAATTTAATTTAAAAAAAAAATAATAATCTGAAATCATAACTTGCTTACAAATAATATATTTTATTTTCCCTTCAAAGACATTGCCCTCACTGTCATGAATAAATGTTTCAATTTTCTCAATCTCCAATCAAAACAATAACCAGAAAAACACATTCTTCATTTTCAATTTCTCCAAAGTGAAACAAGTCAGTCGCCTCTGCTGATCGAAAGGGTTAAAGACCCCATATTTCGATGGACTGCACAGCAGAGCCGAGCCACCATCCATCGGCATCGCAACAAGATTTCCACCATAATAATATATGTACAACTCTACGTGCATCAATGTGGCCATACCACAAGTGGAAAAGTGGAAAATTCCAAAGCGCGAAAATAGAAGATATCGTGAGTTGGGGAGGGAAACAAAAAATTATACATAAATGCATGGATAGGAAGATAAATCTGAACAACAGGAGCACATGCAACTGGGAGTCTGTAGCACAAAACCAAAGAGTAAAAGAAAATAGAACACACATCTCCTTCTTCGAATGGAAACAACCTACTTTGCTGAGCTATCTATCTATTCATTCAACCCATTTTATAATGCATATGAGGTTGAGGTATGAAGTTGCATCTATGTGTGTATATTTATATAAGTAGGTGTGTAGATAATGGAGGTTTCTGGAAAGGAAAGAGTATAATTCAATGTCGTCAGCTTCATTATCGATTAACGATTTTTAAGATGAACATCTCGGTGTATAGATACATCATTTCCACAGCACGATTTAATTAGTTTACGCATCTAGCCTATATTAATTCAATGAGCCATTCTTTGGATTCCTTTTGTCTGGTTTTGTATGGATGCAATTGAAATGATTAAATGGGTTTCATCAACTTGAAAATTGAGAAATTTATCTTTGGGGGATAAACTTAATGGATGAAAAAAAAAAAGAATTCTTGAATAACAGATGTTTTGAGAATCGAATGAAAGGTTAATGGTTCCTTCGAAAATATAGAAAGAATTAATTGAAACGTTTTACGAAAAAATATACCTACTGACGAAGAATTTCTTTTATTTGGCGTTTTTAAAAACGTGTCAGAAATCTATCAGACAAAACTCAACACTTCAAATGATCAAGAATATTGAACAATGACAAAGTGAAATATTTAAAATGTACGAAAAAAAGAACAGATCAAAAGACTTCAATTTTGTATTCCATCGGAATTTTCAAAAACAGTTTTCTACTTTCTACTACATCTTTTGTGAAATTCAAAAGTAAACATTTTCTTCAAATCATAAAATATCAACTATTAATTTATTGTTTCGAAGTTTGCACTAAATATACTCTACAAATGTCAAAATTAGATTCCTATAAATCTTTCAAACTACGATATGTCAAATTTATTGCATCTTATGACAGTTCACACTGATTTCTCAAACGTCAAAATTACCAATTACAAGCAAATTTCTTGCTTCTTGATGCCAGTTCTCACTGAAAACACTGCTAACGTCAATACAGTCAATTTACAAAGTGTCAAATTTATTATTTGCTGATGACAATTCTCACTGAATATTCAACAATGTCAAAATTGAGTTTTACAGAATCTGTGAAACTACAATATGTCAAATTTATTGCCCCTGATCATGACAGTTTGCATTGAAAACTTCGCAAATATCAAAATGGGGTTTGTGAAAATCTGTCAAACTTCAATAGATATGTCAAATTTATTGCCTCTAATGAGGGTGTTCACATTGGTCTCACTGAAGCGAACTTTCAAAATATTTGTGAAAAAGAAGAAACAATAATAAATCACAACTGTCAGAAAAGCCAATGTCAAATGAATCCCTTTTTTTTAAATCTAAAAATACTGGCTGATTGCCCCGTTTCTTTCTTACAACGAAGTGGGAAGGAGACAAAACACACAGACGTAAAAATACGTTGGTTGAGTGAGTTCCACTTATAAACAACGTCAATGACAGAGTTCACACTGAATACTCCGCAAATGTCTAAATTGCATTTGTAAGAATCTGTCAAACTACAAAATGTTAAATTTATTGCCTCTGATGACATTTCACACTGATTATTCCGAAAACGTCAAAATTGGATCTGTCAAAACACAAGGTATACCTGAAATGTTGATGAAAATTCACGCTATGAACACACCACAAATGTAAAAATTACTAATCTGTCAGAGTATCAAAGAGCAAAACTGAGCAAACAATCAAATGCAAAATAATTTATAAATTAGATTTCAGGTTGAAAAGAGTTTACATGTGTAAAGATTTTATTTTAAATCTGCCAAATCATCAAAAACCCTTTGCAATTTGATCTAGATTTTTTTAGAAAGGAAACATGAAATACTCAGCAAAGAGCAAATCTTTGGACGCATAATATGATAAGTGTTTTGTTCAATAAAAATTACATAAACGTCATAAATTAAGTTCGTGTACATACATTTTCCAAAACTTTTGATTGATTTTTCTTAATAACACATGACTGTTTTTAATATGTATAGGTACGTAAGCCAAAAGGAATAAAAATAATCTACAAACAAATCCGGAAGAATGACGAACCTATCTGAATCCAGGAAATAGTCCATGTGCGTCATCATTTTTACGTTGATAGCTAAACAATTTGACATTATGACGGAAACACAGCACGCTTTATATGTAGGTAGTTTATCTTTGTATGGGTCGGCAAGGATTCTCATTTGAATTTTAAACATTGCTCCCTCCCTCCTTATCCCTGATCCTCTGGACGTGGAATTCTACAGATACTTCTAAGGGAAAAAGAACATAACAAAAGTTCTTAAACAAATGTACCTACCAATATATACGTGCCTCTAACAAAATTCCAGTAGAAAAAAAAAACAACGCAAAATTTAACCGCGGATGTCACCTGTAAAAAAAACAACATAACCAAAGTATCTGTGAGTAAATTTTTTAACACCAATACAAGTAAAGTGTACAATCATGGAAGAGAACATCGAGTTTCGTACGAAAGTGAATGACCTCCATTAACCGGCATTAAATTCTCGGTGGAGTTTTTTTTTTTGTTTTTTTTTTTATAAACCAAACCCTTGGCGGACGAACGAGTGTTGAGTGTTAAAAGAACTTGTGTATGATGTGTGTTGAAGTTGATGAAGAGGAAAAGAACAACGATGACGAAGACAACACACGGCAACCACTGATAGAAAAAAATAAATAACATATGAAAAACGTTTGAAGGAAAAAGAACCTGTTTGCCTGAAACGTTTTAAATTCCATTTCTATATTTTTTTTACCCATTTTAAATTATGCGTTCCTTACTGGGATTTTTACAACAAAAAAACATGTACACCAAACCAACAAAACTCATATGAAATTAAGAAACGGATTGTCAAATATTTTTGTATGTGTATCTTTTGTTGTTGGCAACTTTTGATCCCGGTTTTTGACGCACTACTTCCCAATTTTTTTTTTATTGTTAATTTTTTTTTTAAACTGGTAGGAGTTAGATAAAAAAAAGAAGTTCTAAAAAATAAAAAACCAAACAAAAAAAAAACTTAAACTTTTCAAAGAAAAAGTGACTTTGGTCATGTGTTTAATGAGTGACTCTTCATAGAGCATGGATGGTTAAGAATGGATAAAGTGAAAGAATATACAATAAGAATAATTATTTTGTTTATTTGGGACAAAGTTGTTTTCGTTTTTATTGTTTAGTTTTTTTATTTCTTTTTTAATTTTCGTTTTTCTTTCACCTTCAAATTTGTTTACAAGTTACTTGAAAATAGTTTTTTTATGTAACACACATAACTTTTTTTTTTTTTTGAGAAAAGATTTCGTAATGATGATAACCAAAAAAATGCCTTAACGTAGACAGTTAAGTAAGAGTATAATAGAAAGGTATTCAAAACAACAAGAAATTCATCATATAAATTTTATTGAAAAAATCTACTGCGTTAGTTTGAAGTTCATACAGAAGTAATCTTTGCGAATGTCGGCAAGAAGAATAATTCAATGGTATACTTGTGTGGTAAAACAAAACGATAGTAAAGATATTTGGTAGATCCTCTCCATCACTGAGTTTTATTATTGAATTGATCAACCTTTTTAATTTTGGATTGATCGACGATTTAAACTCAGAAACCCTTCGATTTAAGATTGTACGATGTCTGACGTCTTTTATAGCCATTCATGCTAATTTATGGTGTGTCCAGACCAAAGAAACATTTTTTACAGAACGTTTCTGAAATGTTTTTCATTTTAAACATTTGAAGAAAAGTTATCAAAACTCACATAAACAAAATTTGAAGTCACAAACAAAAATCCATGATTAGAAACGGCGCGTGGTGAATTCTCGCCGCTTGAAAAATTAATTTAATGTTTATAGGCAGTAATGCAGTTACATTACAACAAAAAAATTATTTTTAAGATCTTTTTACCTCTATAGTTACAACATCAAATGTGTATGTTTTGGTCCTAAACTTAAAAAAAATTATGATATCTATCATCAACCTTATTCTGCTACCTATCAGATGTAAGCCAATCTTTCGTTTCTTGTGAATATTTTACAAAATTTTTCACTATTTATTTTTAAAATTCTTCTATCTTTTGACTTTACCAATATTTGTTTTTTAAGATTCTTAAAGAATATAATTGTTAAAATTTATAGTTGATCGATATTAATTGCTTTTTGTAACAATTTGTTTTCCCTTGGATAGCGCAGTACAAATATTCACATGAATGTTTGAACATCGGATACAGCTTTTGCAGATTCAATCTTTACACCAACGAAGGGTAAATAATGATTTAATTTTTCTTCATCAACTTATCAGCGGACAAATTGATGCTTCGGACCTGTTCGCTTCTATTGGCTTAAACTACCGCGGAGGGTCTTACCACCTACGAAGATCTGAACTTTTGAATATTGAACTCCACAGAACTAATTATGGCATGCATGAGCCTCTCACACGGATGAGTAAGTTTTATAACTTGAATGAGAGCCTTATAGACTTTAACTTAAATAAAAATAATTTAAAAAACTCTCTTTAGAACCAGTGCTCCACGATCATAATTGTTTCTGTGTTGTATTGTAATAATGTATTTATGTTGTATTTATGTGCATGTGTTTTTGTTTTTGTACCTTTGTGCTTACTAACAACTAACACTTGCACTAAGTGATGAGCCAGTGGGACACATTATATGTGTTGGCAAATCTTTCTTTCATATGTTGATGCTTGCTTTAAGCTCCATTTGAAAATAGATCTGATAGTGTAAAAAAAAAAAAAAAAAAAAAGGAATATTCAGAGAGAATACTCTCTGCAGGCTACTCTAGCAATGTTTGCAATCAATTTTAATTCTTTCTTTAAATTAATTGCTTTATAAGTTGTCAACAAGGTAACTATTATGTACTCCTTCTCTTAGCTATGGCGCCCAACGGGGGGCCAATATTTTGCTATTAATGATTAAATATGATAAATTCTTCAAGTTTTCAAAATCCTAGGTATTTTCAAGTAGTAGCGCTCCGTGGTGTAGTGGTTAGTGTGTCGGACTATCGAGATTTGGGTTCGAGCACTGATTGCACCAAATGTTTTTTTCCTCTTTCCTCTTGCAAGAAAGCGACAAATCTTCCAAGAGTATCAAATACCAGTATTCAGGTTCTCATCAGGAAATTTGAAACTATACTATATAGATCAGTTTGTAAAATTTTAGCTGAGCCAAATTTGTTTTTTTCGAATACGGGATAGATATGAACTTTTACTAATTTAGTAAGATGGCGTTTAAGGAACAAATTTCCAGTTTCACTTTGGTTTAATTACGTGTTTTCACAGTAATTCCACAAGAATTCCAAGTACCATCTTGCGTTCCTCAGGGTTACAATTTGAATCCGCTACTGTTGTTATTACTATAATGTGCTTATGAGTATACTGTCTTCTTTCGATTGTGTCAGACTAAAATAAGGTATTAATTATTAAAATATTGTCCGATCGTTATATTTAAAATGTTTCAAGGTGTCAAGTTATGTCTCCAAGTTTTATGGCGATTTTATTGTATTGCAAAAAAATTTACTTCCATATGCAACGATCATCTGATGCGTTATCTTAATCTGATCATTTGGGTTTCTCTATCCTATCTGTGTAAATTGATCCTATTACCGTAACTTAAATACATTCCGGAACAAAACAACACATTAACAAATCCGATAAAATGACACACCTTCTCATCTTCCTAATTGTGTCGGTCATGAACCTTTCTACAATTTAATTGGACAAAACCAACCTTTTGAAACATATTCAATATAAATTTTTAAAGTTCACTGACACAATAATCATTAAAAAAAAATAAACCAGTCCAATCAGGAAACAGACTCTAAAAATTCCCCCTCTCAAAACAAACAATAATGAATTCCATTGACCCAAAAGTGCAGTGACATGATTGATTTTAAACAATTCAAGAAAAGAAAAAATAAATAAATAAAAACTGCATATTTCCATGCTTGTACAAAAATCATCTGTTCAAAAAAATAATTGTGCAAATTGATTCATCGCACCCAACAGACTTGACTTTAAAAAAAAAAAAAAATTATTTTAAGTTTAAAATTAAAGTAAATAACTTCGGTGAAAGAACGCATTTAAGGAAATAAATAAATGCAAAGAATATTTTTTTTTTTAATTTTATTTCAAAAGAGGTGAATGTCACGATCAGGATATAATGAACCGAAAGATTGTATAACTTTATTTGAGATCTCGAAAAAAGAGAGGGAGTTCAACAAATGGCCATATGCATTTTAAAATGACTCACATATGAAAAAAAAAAAAAAAATGTGTGCTAAGTTCAAATGATTATATCGTGTAAAATTCAATGTGAAATGCAACGTTCATCCATAACGAACACATAAAAAGATACAAACTTTTATGATTCAAAATGCGAATGAACTTTGAATTACTGCAACCGAAGTGGTGATGGCCGATTATAATGCATCCACATGAAAGGTGAATGATATTTATTTTGTTGTTGTTTTTTTTTTTTTACTTCGTATTAAGTAAGTTTTCGTAATTTTGGAATTCGATTATTTTTTTTTTATTTTAATTATATGTATGGATTTCCAAATCAAGTTGATTGTGATGATTTTATCGAAAAAATGTGTGGGGTCAATTGATTTTATTTCCTATTAACTTATTAACTTTACAATAAGATAACAAGCACAGTAAGTCAATAAATCAGAAGGAAGTGAACTTGAAAAGTCAATGTTGAAATATGATTGCACAACGTACAAAAATTGCACAACTGGTTTGGAGGATCATAAAATGTTGCGTACGTGCAGAATTGATAAAGCTTCAAAGCAGATTGAAGACTTTAAGTACTTTGAATAATTAATTTACAAAATTTATTATAGGCTGAACTTTTAAGTAATGAAATGTGGTCTTTAAACGAACGTTTGTGTTGAAAAACTTGCAAGAAATTGAAACATTAGTTTCATAAAACAGTAAAGAAGTAAAAATTTCGGTTGATGAAGGAGGTTTACGTTAGCCGCCATTATTAAAAGTTTTTCTATAGAAATATGACTATACATTTTTCATGCCTTACATTTTTTATTTTTCAAAATTTGAAAACAATTGTTATAACTACAAAAAATTGTTGTTGACACGAAAGAAAGAAAATCATATTTTCTATCGAAACGCACTTAATAATTTTTTTCATCCGATAATCCGTTTTAAAGTTATTGACGACAACGAGTTTTTCAAAATGGCGCCCAACGAAAAACTTGACATCATCGACATTTTTTTTTTGTTGATACTCCTGAAAGACTTACAAACCACATGCAATCATAAAATAAGGAGCGGGTATTCTGTTGCATAATGGAACACAAATTTTGTCCCTGCTGACTGGCCTATAATATAATCGGTAAAAAATTGATTAGCTTTAACTTTAAAGTATATTGACACTCTATCAATTACTTGTTCCTCGTTTTCTTTACACCCCGATAATCATAAAAGGATATTTATCAGGGAATAATTACCCGTCAACCAGTTTGCCCACATTGCAATCGACGCAAGGAACTTCTTCAACATCGAAGGATGTCCGAATATTCCGAGAAGCCAACATTGACTCTGACCACTATACCCAGACTAAATCCAAAACATGGAAATACTGTGAGGAAACTCGATTTCGCGTCGGACGATTAAACAGTCATAAAAGATCGCCAGCTCCTTTTCCGATCGAGTCTCTTGCAACAGCATCGAAAACCAAACAAAATTGTTAGGAAGCAATTGAATTGACCTTATACGGAATTGCCACATCGTAACCTTCGGCCCCGGTTTAAAGAAGAATGCCTGCAAGTATAAAGGCAGCCAAACAACAGGAGTACCTAGGTATAAAGCGGGTCTACATGGAAGGACCAGAGCTGCTCGTAAGCTCTATGCTCAGAAGAGCAGAGAGGAAAACCGGCTTCTTAAAAGAAAAAAGAAGGAGCATAAAAAGCCTGCGATCGAGGAAGTCAAGAAATGCCATAGCCAGGAATGAAGTTGGGAAGTTCTACCAAATAGTAAACTATGAGCCTCTTTTGGTATCAAAAAGCCCAAATCGAAGGCTGCAAGTTCAATCAAGGGAATGCATAGGAGTATGCACCAGCTTATCTGCAAAATATGGTCGAAGGAAAGCATTTCTGATGAGTGGAACCTTAGCACTGTTTGCCCGATCCTCACGAAAGACCATTGGAGCCTTTCTTTGGAGTTATAAGTCTTCTTAACATCGCATATACAAGATCTTCCCTGCCGTACTATGAGACCCCATGCCATTCATCAACAACTTAAGTCAGAGAGATAAACATCAGTTAGTCCAAGAAAGTCCAACATCGCACGATCTTGGAAAAAAAATCTAGGAATTATAAATTGATACCCACGACCTTTTGATCAATTTCATGGAAATGGATGGTCTGCTCCATCAAGTACGGAAAAGATCTCATTGATACCTTTCAGGTCAAAAACGGTTTGGAACAAAGCGATGCGCTGTCATGCAACTTCTTCAATATCGTTCCCACAAAGTATAGTATAAAACTCTCTCGTCAACTTGAATTTCAATTACTCGCTTACTTTAACGATACTGACGATAATGGAACGAACAAAGCGTGTTGACAATGGTGAGTTCGCGAATTTGAGAAGGAAGCCGAAAATATGGGTTGGTATAACGGTAAATAAAATCAGGACTAAATAAATGTCAACAATTTATTAACACCGACGTCTCGGGCAAAACATTACCATAGACAGCTCTCATTTTCAGGAGGTAAGAAATTGTGCACCTAGGGTCCGCTATCAAATGCAGATCCAAGGAAAATTACTCTGGCCAATCGCTGTTTCTTTGGCAAGGAAGGCATTTGAATAGCATAAAGCCCTCTCTTGAACAACTAAAGTGTTCCGGTGTCCCGGTTATGATGTTTGGTGCAGAAGCATGGACCTTATTAAAAGTATATGAGAATTTTAACCCATTTGGCATGCGAAACTGTAGACAACTAGCTTGAAACCGAGCCGGTTGAAAGAAGTTTGTTAGTTGAAGGCCTGATCTATCCCGGACTGTTGCGCCACTTTAAATAAGAAAGTCGTTGCGGACGTTCATCGGTACTTGGATCAGCGACAGATGAACATCTTCGAAGGGAAATTTATTGAGATTTTTAAGGGAAATTCATCTCTCTATACAAAATAAAGAGATGCTCATTGATTTTTAACCGTTGTAACTAAATAATTGATTCTTAAAACTAACTTAAAATTTTGGTTGAATCGGTAATTTTATTGTAAAACAATTACAACAAAATTAAAACTAATTATTTTTGTTTACTTTCTTAAAGGGCGCAGTCGGTTAGTAAATAATCAAAGAGATTTAATTTTTTAGTATATATACGACATTGAGAATTTAAATAAATAATTTTAATAAACAATAATTAACTAAGATATGAACATAATTTATTGTTTTCTTTTTCATTTGAATGAGAATATTGTAACTAAATTAGTGTTTCGAAATCATTGAATAATATCAAATGCGATCTGAGATATAAAAATTAAATTTAACGAGGAAAACAAATATTTATTTTTACAATATGAAAACAAAATATTTTAATTCACCCTGAAAATATTAAAAAAACTAATGGCGGCTGACAGATAATCAAAGATGGTTGCATTCATGTTGTTTTCATTCATGGGTGCATGAATGAAAGAATACAAGATTACGACACTTTGGCATTTTCACTTTGTTGTTGTTTCACTTGTGACGTAATTTTCACTTGTTACGTAAGCACCTTGTCCACTTTGCTTCATAGGTTTGGGTTAAGTCATTACAAGATGCTGCCATTTAATTGTTTTTCTGATTGTACTTACGTCACAAGTGAAAAAAAAACAACAACAAAAAGCTAAAAAAACACAAGTGTCGTAATCTTGTATTCTTTCATTCATGGGTTGTACCCATGAAAATATCCAACTGAATGGAAGTGAAAATACATCATTCAAACGAAGTTCGGCGCTTTATTTTTTGAAAAAACATAATTTTCTCCAATGTTGCCACCCCTTCATTCAGTATAATCTTTATTGACAAAATAAAACTTATTAAGTTATAAATAAATAACACAAAATAAAATCATGAATGTACCAAATTTCAAAGAAGCATTATTATTCATTCACATACCACCTGCCTCGTATATAAACTCAATCTTGATCCCTCTTTTATAAGATCACGTATTAATTTGTTCAACAAAAAATTAAGTTCTGTGTAGGTACTTTTTCTGTATGCCTTGGTTTAGGTATATGAACATGCAAAATTAAACAACCAAAAAGATGTTTAAAAAGGAAAAGCAAAATGACAACGCATATAAATGATTTTTATACACACCAGTATGTTATATACGCTACGCATGTGTTGTTAAATACAAAATAATACAACCTCACCAGCCAAAAAAAAAATAAAGAAAAATATTTCAATTTCAACATAATTTGGCAATGAACTTGAAACACGTGTGTGTGCCATGGACGGACGCACGACCACCGAAATAATTTTTTTTTTTGTGTTCACAAAAGAACATCAGCCAAAGTGAATAGAATACAAAAACAAGAATAAAATTTCGACACTTTCCGACGCAATGGCCTAGATTCGAAAAAGAACGACGCAAAAAGATTTTCAAGCCATTACTTTTGGACAAACCCAAAAAGTGTTTTTTTTTTTATTTTCAACTTTGTCTTTTACTTTTTGTTTGTTTACTTCTTGGAATATTTAAGTTTTCTTTCTCTTGTTTTCTTTTTTTGCTGTCCAGATTTTTTTTTCCCGGATTTGGATGAGTAATTATGTTTTTAATTAACTTATTGGGCACAGTTAATTGTTTTGTTTTACTTGTTATAAAGAAACAGGTAAAATAAGGGTCGGTTACACAGCGTTTCTAAGAAGTTTAGTTAAATCATAAAAATATGTATTTACATAAAGAAATATTACATCTTATAATTATATCTTGTAAAACTATGGACCACTTTTTTATGGACGCTGAAAATCAAGTAGAAATTGAATTCTGGTGAGTCAAATGTGATACATTGAACTAAAGCTAAAGTCTCTTGATTCAAAAAAAAATTTAGGAAGTAGGTAAGGGTTTAAAAAATTATTTGTATATTAAGACATTCTAGTGCCTTATATGGTTTGATCATATATGATTCATGGAACTGAAAATCAGGTATAAGTTGAATACTGTGTATCAAATGTGATACATTGGATAGTAAAGTTGTTAACGTATGTAAAGGATCTTTTATTCTTATGGTTTTTTTGAATTTACTACAAAATTGACACCGTTAAAAGTTTTTGTTAAGAAAATCAATGAATATCAAAAACTTATACGAACTGTACGAGTGTGAAAGAAAATTTGACCAATAGAATCGATAAAGTTTTCAAGTACAGGAGGAGTACCGTAACACTTTGTGACAATATCGAATTAGCAGCAAATTGTGACACTTAAGATAAGCTTTTGAACTCGCTAATACTACATAGTGCTCTGAGGTGCCTTAAGGAGTTAACACATTTATTTTAATTTTAAAACGATTTTTAGAGCTTATTGAGCTAAGTGCTTATTGAGTCGGGTCAGAAGCTTACCCTCAGTTTTTTCATGGGTATTGCGTTTTTCGGGAAATTGACCAACACTTATCGGACTCGGTTCTTCCCTCTTATTCTGTAGTTTGTTTTCAACCCATTTGTAGACTTCATTTCTCTCAAACACAATTCTCAACTGACTAAAAAGCCTCATCCTCCAGGATAAGTTACGTACAATTTTCTTTTAATAACCATTCTTCTCTTCACAGATATTAATTGGCAAATTTATCAAATGTTACAACTTAAAAGATTAAGGTTGACACAAAATGTTCAAACTTCAAACAAAACGAAACAATTTGATACCACACTAGGAAGTCATAAAGTTCCTTCCTGTCTCAAAAGTCTATACGTATATTACCTTAAGAAACACTTGTGTGGAGGAACTATAAGAACCTATCCCATCCGTCTTCTCCGTTTACCTATACTCAACTTCTAAAAAGGTAAATGACTGACTCATTAGTAGCTGTGGCGGCGTCGTCGTCGTCATTGTCGTCATTACACGAGAACTAAAAATTCCTTGAAGTCCATGCCCATGTCTCCATACATATATTCCATACACATTACACATACCATGCACTATATCCATCGTATAGTTTAGTTCTGGTGGGACATTATCACCCGCAACCATCATCATCATATATAAAATCGTCATTTCAGCCACCTAAGTCGAATGATGATGCAACTATATACACTTGCATCGTGATTAGAATTGAAAATATCCACAGTTCAGAGTTTTTTCCATCAACCAATCATTGCACACACATTGCACCCGGCTCGGTAAAAACTGTTACGTTGAACTCTAATAACTACCAAAGCAATTATTATGACTAAAACGAATGTTAAAGAACTCCCATAGTATACCCAGTTAGAGGTTGCTCTATGTTGCCACTAGAGTGCAATCACCTATAGAAAAGTTGATTTGGATATACCTTTGCACATACAATAAACACACAAATATGTGCAACAAGCCCTAAAGAATAAAACCATACTCTTATGCTTACTCTTCTACTATAGATACGTTTCTTCTTTGCTTTTTCTATGCTATACAAGAGTTCTTCACGCACTGCGGAACTAATTTACCATTCTTCTCACATCCTTTGGAATTTAGATAGAGTGTCTAACCAAACCACACACCATAATATTTAAATAAAGTAAAATTAAGAAGAAAAAAATATTATGTATGGAAAAGAAGCAATAAAGACAAAGTGGCTATAAGGTGGAAAGAGGTAGAAGAAGAAACAGCAGAAGAGGTCGGTTGAACGCACCAACAGCACCATCAAGAGGCCAATATTATTATCATTACCATCATCAACTTTTTTTTTTTTTTTTTTTTTCTGAAAACCCCTCAGGGTGGACCCTAAGAGTATTATAAAATTTGTTTTTGTTGTTGATTTTATTTTGACGTTTAACGATTCTTCATCGTTTATTGACCATACTTTTTGTTCGTTCAGTAAATTGTTGTTTTTGAAAAGACACGGGAGGTAATGAGATTGTTTTTGAAAGTTCTAGATAACTTCTTTGATTTGAGCCACGACCACGACAAAGAAGTCGAAAAAGAATAACAAAATAGATGTACATAATTTATTTTTTATTTACATATATTCATTGTAAGACTTAAACATTAAAATATTTATTTAAAAAAGAATAAATCACTGAAGAAAAAAGTTCAAGAGATCAAATTCACCAAACCTATAACATTTTGCGCATGTTGGGCCATTTCTATAAAAATTAAGAGTTTGCTGCAAACGACAACTTTGCTCAAGGAATTGAACCGTTTGCCAGCCAATTTTTCGAATTTGCTTACATTAAAATTCAAAGACTCTTAAATATCTCTACTCTTCATTTTATTTTGTGGGAACGATTTGATCAAGAGTGGCATTATGGCGAAAAAAAATATTCATTTCTTGGGAACGTTTCTCAATAAATCGTTTGCAACAAAATTATTGCTAAACGATCCAACTAAAATTTAAAAACATTTGCATTCTTCTACTATACTAAGTATTGTTTTTTCAAAGTGGATATTACCTTAGATTGGCTCCTTTTGGAAAAGCCGTACTCAATTTGTAAATTCTAAGCAACACATTATTTTAAAATAACTAAGTTTGGTATCACACCATGATTCAAGAGTACCCTCTTTTGCTCCAGCGAAATACGCTGGAGCAAAAGAGCGAACGATTATTTTTTTTAAATTTGTTTTCTCATTTGCTCTAACTTAGTTTGAATAAGTAATGACTCTAGAATCATGGTCTTATAACACAAAAATGTTCTATCTGGATCAATTTTGATAAAATTACGTATGACTGATTTGTTTGTTGCCAACGATGATGTTTTTCATCATTTTTTTTTTCTAAGAATTAGCTTTTTAACGGTTACGCCATATTAGCGTTAGATAATTCCATGTTTCTCGAAAAAACTACTTCCTGAAAAACCGATAGTTCTATTTTTCTCGACAAAAAATACGGTCAATTTTGAAAAAAAATTGTACTACTTATTAGTTGTCAGTCGCTAAAACGGCTGCATGGATTTTTATGAAAGTAAATATTTAAAGAGTTCTATAAGGCCTCAATAAAACTGTAACTAAAATTTTGAGAAAAGTATTTTTTCAATTTGTTTTAAACTAAAATACCGAAAAAAATCTGGACAAACGATCTGGCAACCATGCATTGTAAACTTAGCAAGGAATATGAGTTAACGTTTTAGAAGGAAATGGATAAAATATCTACAATTCCTGTAAATTTTCATATCCTCACAATTAAGACGATTTTTTATTGAGATTATAGGTATTATAAGGCAAGTAATGCTTTCGTAAAAATAAAATGAGATAACAATCAAACATTATATAACCATACAAGCGTAACCGATAATTCCATTTT
This sequence comes from Baccha elongata, assembly GCA_951217065.1. Taxonomy (NCBI): domain Eukaryota; kingdom Metazoa; phylum Arthropoda; class Insecta; order Diptera; family Syrphidae; genus Baccha; species Baccha elongata. The sequence continues at coordinate 45,337,703 of OX578274.1, forward strand.
TCTCGAAAAAATACGATCGATTTTGATAAAATTTTACATGACTGATTTCTTGCCAATTGTTATGTCTTTCATGTGAAATTTCTTTTCAGGATCAGCTTGTTAACATATTTATTATTCAGACTATGATGGTTTGAACGGCTGCACCGATTTCGACCAAATTTATTTTTTTAAAACTACTGCTAAACTTGAATAATAAAACAAAAAACAAAATTTAAAAATAAGTAATTTTAAAAAAAGTTTTTTTTTTTTTTGGAAAAACCGATAATTAAAAATTCCCAAAAAATACTATCCATTTTGATAAAATTTCATGTAATAGAATTTTAACCGACTGTGTTTTTTTTTTTAAATAAATTCCATACATTTGTTTTCAAAATATTTTTTTGAAAAAAAAAAAAAAAAATTTTCAAAATATAAAAAACAGAATTTTTTATTAAAAAAAAAGATCAAATTAATTTTCCAGTCGTGAACACGAAAGTTACTTTCTCAAAGAGCAAGTTTGTGTGACCCAGTCGTGCCCTTTATTTTTTTAATGAAACAGTGTTTAATTTAATTTTAATTTTTGTTTTCGAATTTTCCAGTAGTTAACGGAGTGTTTCTTTATTCATTGATAATTTACCTATACAGCAAAATAATTAGGTCTTTTTAAGCATATGATTATTTTTGTAGCGAAATTTGATAACTAAAATAATGTTTTCTTATAGAGAAGGTCCTAAACTTCTTCCTAGTTAGTAAAACATTATGATATTAATGTTATTGGGATGAACTTTGAATTTATGATATTACTTTTAATCGAGATTGGAATGAGGAAAACATCTATTATGTGTATATTTAACTGTGAAAACCAGTTTATAAAATATGATTGGAGGTTAAATGATTATTATAATAAATTATTAGAGTATTAGAGTTCAATGAACGAAGAAGGTTTATATTATTAAATTCTTATTATCTGAAACATATGAGTCATATTAACATCTGTTTGTGGTGATAGGTGACTTGCATTTTTAACAATAATAAGATTCAAAAAATTTTAAAACCATTTGAAAGATACATTTTGCTAAATTGCCAGATATCTTATATGAAAAATATCACAGTCGCAGAGCCTAGTGTTTTTAATTAGCCGTGAATCTATCGATTTTTCAACATTTAATTTAATGAAATAAGGAAAAAAACAGCGGTAAAATTCTAAACGGTTTCTATATCTCATAAATAACGAGATTTAGGCTGTGAGCCAGTTGCGTTAAAATGTTATCCAAATGTTTGACGTTTGAGTGGTGGTGAACAATTTTTTAGTTTTTCAGTGTGTCCACTGGTTTAAATGGGATTTTTTTACACATGCTTGCTTTTTCAGTTTCCCTACAAGAATTTAAAAAAATCCCATGCTATTTCTTGGTACGAAGAAATGTCAATATTATGACATTTTTTTTGTTCTGATATAAAACAAAAAACGCAACAAGGAGGAGTAGGAAATTGTCTCGATCATCCCAATCAGTCTAGTGGTTCATAAAATATTCACCAATAAAGCATTTTCATTCATGAGCAATCAGGTACTTTAACACTAATAAAAAATTTTGTTACCGACATTTATTCCCTTTTCACGGATTCGCTAATGGCTAATCTACCGAAAGTGAGTATGACTCTCTCCGCAGCTCATTCGTCAGATCCGCTAATAATGCAAATTATTTTCTCGATATCTATAGGTACGATTTAATTTTTCGTTGTTGAAACTAGCTAAATTTTCATATAAAACCAAGTTAAAAAAAGCGAAATTGAAATTAATGATTATTAATGATTATTATGATTGTGGCTTTTATAAATTATATTTTGCTACAAAAAAAAAAAAAAAATTAGAATTACTTTTTTATTTATCTTAAAAATATGGGAAATTTTAACGCGGTACAGAACACTGGTTCGTCAGCTGAACTTTCAAAATAAAAACAGCAAATGTGTATCACAATGTAAAGCAAAGTAACGACGAACGTGTAATCGGTCAATTTTATTAATTAATCGTTAATATCAGAGTTAAATAAAACACAATTCACAAAAACACAAACGAGAAATTCGATATAAATGTAAGAACAAACAAAAATAAATACAAATGAAAACAAACACATTACTCCGACTGTCACTCCTTCATAAGCATAGAAAATAATCCACTGGCTAAAATTTTTGAAGTTTATATTCACCACACTAGTGTCATAATTTAGCCAATAGATAAAATTTTAACGCTATTGACATACGGCCTTAGAAAAAACAAATGAATAGAATAAAAATTGGTTTTTTTAACGAGTAAAATGAACCTTTAAAAACTAAAATCGGACAAAAAAATAAATCAATTTTGACGCTATTTTTTAAAGTGGAGGCCAAACGACCATGATTTGAATCAAGTAATCGCACTCTCCTATGGGTATTTAACAAGCTCTACAACAAAACTTCGGGATGGCCAACAACCACTCCATCAGGGTTTATAGGATATTTTTCAGAAAATAATTGAAGACGTAACTTCCGATTTATTTATTTTAAAAACTGTGTATTTTATGGAAACAAATTTTAAGACGATTTTTTGTAAGAAATTGTCTAATTTTCAATTTTCTCTTGAATGTTTATTCTCTATAATTTGAAATATAAAAGAGATAAATCATAAAAAAAACTGTTTTAGAGGGCCTTTGATCCCCCTTAACATCGATGGGAACTTTTCACAGTTTCTTTATATAAAACACAATAAGGAAGCTGTGTACCAGCAAATCCGATAGTTTTAGTGAGATTTAGCATATTTGTTCGCTTTATTGATTTAACTATATAAAACGTTAAGTGTTTTTAATCAATAAAACATTCTAGAGGATGGTACCTTGGTTGATATTAATGTTTTTCTTAAGCTATGGGAAAAATGAAAAAAACAAAATACCTATTGGAAAAACAGCTATCGAAAATTTGTTTGCAGAATCAGCATTTAAAATGCTTAAAGGTCAATAACCATACTGTTCGTTATCTGACCGTATTCAAAATGCATTCCTAGAATAATTCGATTTAGTTAGGTACCTTTCTATCTAAATAGATATCACATATATATGTTTAAATAGATACAATAATATAGTCCTACAATTTAGCTTGACCATACAGACAAATATGATGAAGGCAAAGAACCTTTAGATACATTTGTATAACATTCACTTCAGGGAATGGTTCATTGAACTTCCTCACTAAAAAAAAAAACGAATTTTCCTTTTATCAAAAGAAAAATTACCCAAAACAACATACCTCCCTACCTACCTACCTAAAAAACGATAGAAAAATACACTTCAATGTTATCAAGAAAAATTAACATACCTAGCAATATATCTTTTCTTTTCACCTTTTTTTTTCATATGTAAATGCTTCCTATTTCTGACACCCTACCCTAACGACCAGACCAAAAATACATTAGTAGCATATAACCAAATACACATGATATCATCAAACTTGTAGTAAACAAATAGACAAAAATTATAAACACGATAAAATAGGAAAATAACCAAAAATAAAATACCTTGAAGGGCAGTTGAAAAAAAAAGATAAAAATTCGAATGCCATTAGAGTTCTTAGAAAGTATCCTATCTTTTCACCCCCACAGTAGGTACACACAAAAAAATAACGAAAGTGTTAAATAATTTAACCAAAAGGTAAAGGGGGATATACGAATCAAAATATATAATATGTACATTCATAAGATATGTACAATAATAATCATAATAGAATGTTATGAGAACAAAAAAAAAAAAAAAAAACACCCGTGTATCTTTGTGGTTGGCTGAGTATCTATGTTCTATGATTTCTATGGAAAGTCACAGCTCACACACAACACATCATACATTAATGTATATAGAAGTTCAAGGTCAGTAAACTTGGTTTCTGAGTACACAGAAAGAAAAAAAAAAAAGAATACAAATAGATTTACCTACGGAACGAACAAAGGATGATGATAAATTACTACTAGAAAAGCAGTGAGGGCAGTACCTATACATGATCATGGGATTGTGCCACGAAGACGAACTTGTATAATATAATACTTCAGCTTGTATAATATAAGTAGAAAAATATTTATAAAGACATAAAGGAGATTATGTATAGATAATGAATGCCGAAAATTAGGACTATTGACACACAAAGGGTATATAAGCTAAGCATTAACAAAAACTCGCTTAACACACCTTGGTTAACTATTTTCGGCCATCGTGGCACATAGCGATATACATAACTTAGCTTGAGAAGACCAACGAAAAAAAAGTGAATTAGAATTTAAGCCTCGTAGACGGGTTGAGTTCTTTTTTTTATTACTTCTACATCTGGAGAAGATAATAAAAAATACAAATCTTGGAGAATGTTAGGCCTAGTTAGGTTCTTTCTTTTTTTTTCGAGAAATATCTGTAGACGAAACAGAAAGTTGATTTTCGACTTTTATGTAATTTTTAAGCTGTGGTGTACATATCTTCCTTAAAAGGATAGATAAAGTCTTTTATTTGATTTTTGTAGTTTATGTCATCTACGGGGTGTTAGTTTTGGTAATGTTTTTTTTTTTTAACGAAATAGGTTACTAGGTTGTTAATGTTTTTAGGAGATGTTGAATAGAACAAAAGTTATAAAGAGGAAACTCAATGTAGATAAAAATTAGCTTCCTTATTTACACCAACCTACTTTTATTTAATTATCATACGTCCATACCTATACAGACCTTTAGAAACTTCTTTTTTTGCATAGATTGAATAAAAATTAAACCATGTTTAAACTTTCTATTAACTATATGTATGCAAAGTTACAATCGCAATTGATTTATGCCCGACTGCACTATTACCAATAAAAGTACAGTCTAGTTATAGAGGGTTTCATATCTACAATTTTTTTCGTTTGGGAATGCCAAAAGCTCAAAAACATTGCGAATAAGTTCCAGTAAGAGGGAAATTCGACTCAGAGGATGTTTGACTTAGAGGGAGCCGGCTGTACTTAAAACTCATTTCTTTTCTTTAAATTTGTAATAAAGAGATAAAATAAATTGTCAAACCTTTTTCTATTACATAAACCCTCATATAAGGTACCTTTGCAAAACTCTGCAGTGCAGTTATAGACTTAAAAAAACACTGATAAAACACACACAAACTAATGCATTTACCAATAATTCGTTAGTAGGTATCGGGTCGATATGGCCTGGGAATTCAGTGACTTATGAAAGACATTCGATTGTTATTTCTGAAAGCTCAAAAATGCGTTCTCTTAATAGATCTGTGTGTGAACTGTTTGAAGCACAAATAGAAGCACATACTTACCAAAAGAGAACTCTGAGGGATATTCAATCGCAAATCAACCTCAACTCAAAATATCTTGGTTGTTATAGTGTTCAATTGACAACGTCAATGTAAAACAAGAAGATTAGAGATTTTATTTAAGATTTTGAAAGGAGAATACTGTGGTCAAGCTTAGAGATGGGTTAGAGATGGGTTCCACTTTTGAAATAGCAGTAGTTAAGGCGGAACGCTTGTCATGGCATGGCTAAGATGAACGGAAGAGCATGAGACTCCTAATCACAGGGTCATGGGTTGGAAACCCACGTTTGGCACCATTTATGACGTATTTTTTATGTAATTGAAGAAATAAATTAATATTATAAGAAATTGATAGATTAAATGTTTAAATAAAAAAGAAATAAAAACAAAACAAAAAATGTTCTGACCTTACCAATGAAATTTTGGTTGTAAGACTCTAACGCACATAATACGTTCAAATTAATCAATACTCCTTTTAAGCAAAAACTTCTTATAAAATAAAAATTCCTTTGATATTTTATTATTTTACAACGCTTTCCTAGTTACAGATGAAATTTTAAATGTGATCGAATCGGGCTTTTGAAAATGCTCGCTTAGAAACTAAGGTCTTGGGCAAATCTACAGGATTACTCAAGGAGTTCAGAATTCACTTAGATAGCGACATAATCATCTTCATATTGTATTAGTACCCTTCTTTTTTTAGGGTCATTTCTGGTTCTGAATTAAGGTACTAAAACAAAATTAAACTAAGAAAGCTTGTCATAAGCATAGACCAGTATGGTACTTACTAATAATTCAAAATTCTACACCAATTTAATTCAAAAACATCCTAAATATCAAAAATGTACTCATACATAGTGGAATAATAAAACGTTATTAAAAATCCAAACGATAGCACACACGTTTTATATCATATACGCAATTGGAAAAATCCTTTAACCAAAGAAACCCGAATTTTCGATGAACGAAGAAGAACACAAGAAATAAATGTCAATGTCCGACTAACCTTGAAAGAGTATATTTTTTTTTAAACATCATCCCCATCGGCATCAGGGTAACAAGAACACCAAACAAGCGTTCCCAAAATTACTCTTATTTGTTTATTATTTCTCCTGATATTAAAAAAGTATATATAACCACAGTGTGGGGAAAAACGAGAACCCTTCCTCTTTCTCCGAGGTAATTTTTCCATTCCCTTTGCTTAAAAAAAAACCAACAACCATCTTTTGGTAAGCTTTTACGTGCCATTCTTTTGTTATTTGTTCGCACACAGCAAGAATATAAGTGGAATAAAATTTGTTTTTTTTTTTCAAGTTCCCTTCTTTAAAATTTGACTTTGGCCCATCAACAGCTCATACATCATTCTACCGGACAAACGAGCACCAAAAATCAACTCAAAACTAATTTTATTCAACAAATAACAAAGTGAGATACAAAGATATAATATCCCATAAAACATTCTGTTGATTTTTTTTTATTTATTTTGCCAAATTCGCACGCGAAAATAAAATGGCAGAAAAACAGGAAACACACAAACGCACAAACCCATACCATATACCCACACGCATGATAATCTAATGGCATCGAGAAGAGTAAGTCAAGAACATCATTATATAAGAAGTTTGGAAGAGGGGGTTAATGATGGTTTCGGATAGGACGGCATAGGTATTTGAAGAAACCTACAATAGCTAGAAGAAGAAACCCGTGTTGCTGACCTCCATCAATGAATAGAATGGCCCAACTTTTAAATTATTAACGATAGCGAATTTCGCACAATATTTTTTTTTTTTTGTATTCGGCAGTTTGTCCATTTATTATATTTTGCTTTTGTTTGTTTTCTGTTTCACTTAAGATAGATTAGATATAGATAGGCTTATGGAATCTATTAAAAGTGACAGGGCGACTGTCAAAGATGACTTCATCATGTTAAGCTTATAATACGAGGGTCTTTAATTTTTTATGAAAATTTATCCTTTGATTGTTTTACCTATTTTTTGTTTTGTTTTTTTTTTTTTGTTTGTTAAGTTAAATCACTTTCGTATTAATTCGTATCCATACGTACCAATTCAAATTCATTGGATTTTCAGAGTGCTTTTGGACTTCTCAAATAGGTCTGCGAATTTTGAAATAGTAAATCACAAAAAGACAGAATCACCAATCATCTGTGGAATTAGGATATAGTCAAAATTTCTTGTTAATTAATAAAATCCTTCCTTATCTGTTTGACGAAATGTCAAATCAGGATTCAATATTATGATGATTTTTTAAAAATGAAGTGATGAGGATGACATATATTTTTGATCAACAATGAAATGAAACCATGTCACAAAAATAAATGAAACGAAACCTCAATTTTATTACAATTTAATTTTAATTAAAAAAATTAAGAAAAATGAATCACCCTATCGGACGATGGTATAATTTTTCAAAATGGCGGCAACTGTCAGTTTTTGTTTTGATCTTTTTGAATAAACAGCAACTGAATAATGAATATGTGGCACACAGATACATGTCACAAGGCAATGGAACGCTATACATGTAATTATTACGAATTGTATGTGACTGTTTTTCAATATCAGTGATTTTAGTGTAATGTGAAAATAAGTATGGTTTACTAAGGGCCAGTTTTTCAATGGTCAGTTAAACAGTCAGTTAGTACTTATTCCTCATTTAGTGAAAAAAGTGGGTTTTCAACAGTTAGTTAGCACTTATTTTTGGAATAAATACATTAACTGTGGAATAAAGGTATTTGTTCGTTTCAGAGCCAGTTAAGAAGTTATTCCTAGGAATAAATTGTTTGACTGTCAAAAAAGTACCGCAACAGCTTTAAACAACTGACGCCTGTGGCGCTTTAAGTTTGGCCTCTCCCGTAGAATATTAAACATGGTTGTCATTGAATTATTTGTTTTGATTTGGACTGGGAGTCAGGATTTGGAATAGCATTGTAGAAGTTAGTAAATATTAATTATTTGTGTATTATAATTATAGTTTTATGTTTTTAATTTAAGAATTTTTAATGTTGTGGCAGCCTTAAGAGTTTATTTTTTAAAATTAATAAATAAGAACAAACTGAATGAAAAAAATTGATACCCGATTTGTTTCTGAAACCTGAAAGTAAACAACATAAATGACACTATTTGATTATATAGAAGGTATATGTCTATTCCACTTCATCACATATAGCCCTATAGACAGCTAAGGAATTTTCTCACCATAACACTGTGAAGTTAGATGTAGTTTATATTATTATTCTGTGGAAGAGATAACTGACTCTTCTTTATTACTTGAAAAATCCACCAATGTTATCAGACTGTTAAAGAGTCAGATAATTTTATTATTCTCATAGCTAACTGACGATGACGGTTTAACTGCCGAATGAAAAATTGGCCCTAAGAAGATAATAACTTTGTATGGAAGAGACTTAAAAACTTGTGATATAAAAGGCACCCCGTTTGGAGAGACTTGAAATGGTTGTTCCGAAGAGAGTTTCGCCGGGCTGATGATTTCGAATTCATATATCAGAAATTTATTTTGAGACTTACACCAGCTATAACATTAAATTTCTTTTGAATGTTTCTACACTGATCTACTATGTCAAATATATAGCGTTACCGCACCTTTTAAAATAATAAATAAAAAAATTAATTATTTTAATTTCAACACTTTCCATCGATAGTTTATTTATTATCTCAAATTAGAGAAGTTGTTGTCAATTTACTTCACATTTCAATAGAAAAAGCATACTGAGCGAGATAGTAAGGATGTCAATAGATTAAGAAACTGAAAAATCCGTAAATTTAAATTTAAGAAAAGTCCATTTTGCGGTGACAGATTTAAATAAATACTCAACTTATGTCAAAGTATATTTTCTTTTCTTTTTGTCAAGCCTAAGATTGTCAAAATCTATTGTAGGATGGCTAGAACGTCAATGGATTGAGAAATGTCTACAAAATTTTTTATCTAATATCACTATTTTGTCTTGTGCCCAAAGTCCACTCTAAATTGATCAAAAATGCGACAAATAGAGCCCGAATGCTCATAAGCAAAGGAGGCAACCTATTTACCAATACCACTTTCATGGAGAAAAGTTTATATGCAGGTAAATAAAGCTAATGCATTATTTACTTTCTTTTTAAACATATAAACTAATGCTTGCACTGTTATTTTTCTATAACAAGGGCAAGTTATTCTCAATTTAGCAATTAGTTGGGCTTCTAGTTAGAACTGCATATTAGTGAGAAAAAATTATGTGCAAACACTTAGTAAGTCTTTGACAGAAAACCATCTTCAGCTTTTCAGAAAATCGTTGGTGCCATTATAAAGAAACCCAATTTTGTTATAATGATTATATGGCAGATTTCGTTTTGAATATTTGTTTGCAAATCGTGGTTTGCCTTGGTACTTGCATTGTATATAAATTTCTATAGTACAACCATGGAGCAGCGCCATCTAAAGAAAGTTGTTAACTACACATTTGGAGGTTCTTACATTTACTAAGTGTCTATTCTGTTACCCTAACAATAGTCGTCTACGAAACAAATTAATAATATATAATGTATTTTATTGGCTCTAAAATCCATATTTCCTTGACAAGAGTCGTAAACAAAACAAAAATAATATATGTTTACGACTGTTGTCAGGGTTACAGAATAGACAACTATTAAATGCACGAACCTAAAAATGTGTTTATCACACGTTTCTCAAGATGGCCAGGCGGTGGTTATTCAGCATGAAAATACTATAGAAATGTATATACAATGGTACTTGGTACAATATAATTTGGAAAAGCTTTTTGAGAGCAAGTACAAACAGTTCTACGTAGGTACATGTACAATGTACATTCCACCACACTACTGTCATTGTATATACATTTCTATAGTATTTTCATGCTGAATAATCACCGCCTGGCCATCTTGAGAAACGTGTGATAAACACATTTTTAGGTTCGTGCATTTAATAGTTGTCTATTCTGTAACCCTGACAACAGTCGTAAACATATATTATTTTTGTTTTGTTTACGACTCTTGTCAAGGAAATATGGATTTTAGAGCCAATAAAATACATTATATATTATTAATTTGTTTCGTAGACGACTATTGTTAGGGTAACAGAATAGACACTTAGTAAATGTAAGAACCTCCAAATGTGAAGTTAACAACTTGGTTTAGATGGCGCTGCTCCATGGTTGTACTATAGAAATTTATATACAATGCTACTGTCTTCATAGTATTTCTTTATTGTTAGGTATATGTAGATATTTCTCCTTCTTCTTCAAAATGCTTCTAATTAAAAGTAAATCACATTCTGTTTTTATATTCTTCACAATTTTGAATCTTTTATTCAAAATCAACGATTTTTTGGTATTTAATATAACAGGCAAACAAGAAATATCATCTAACGACGACAGCGCCACGTGATTAAAATGAAAAACATAAATATTCGTTTGAAGAACCATACAACTTTGTGCTTTTTCGAACAGTTTAAACAAATGTGTATTAGAGTTACTTTCTATCTGGCGTTAGATGGCGCAGTTGATATTCAAAAATTGTCAGTTAAAGTAGACCGTTATTTTTGTTTGAAGTGAATGAAATTAGGGAAGTTTACTTACCATGTTACTGATTTTTTACCTTAATTTTTGTAATACATTACAATGAGACTTACCTGCAAAGAAATAAAAGAAATATAAGTCTTTAGTAATGTTTTAAATATTTAAACTATGTATTAGTCTATTAGAATTTTAAAACAATGAATGATAGAATAATGGATAAAATAAATAGGTAAGTATACCTATCTACTACTAAAATTCAGTTTTTGCTGGATTGTTTTTAAAATATTTGCGGCATCAAATTTAATTGATTGAGTGGAAAATTATTTTTTTGAAGCACAAATATATACTAATCATTCTATGCTGCTAAATGAAAGTATATAACTGTTATTTTGTAAAATAGCAATATGATTACTTACATTAGTTACTAATACGATAACTCAAAAAGGCATATTAAAATTGGTGTGAGAAGAATACTCGCACTCGTTATTTGGCATCAAATTTAAGAAATCTGAAATCTTTTTCTTTTTCTGGCTTATGTAAGGCCATGAGTATAATTTTTTGACATTTCGAGAAAATGCCGCATTTTAATAGCTCTGTTCATTGAATGGCGTGAAATATATTTCGTTGAAATTGTGTTAAAATCTTGAAATTGAGGTGTTTGAGATGATTTCGAAATTATTTGATTGAATGGGAAATTGTGTAATTTCGTGAGTGTTTTCGGAAGATTTGTTGAAATTGCGCAATTTTTTTTAAGTGGGAACATAGTATTAAATAAAAGATAATTTTTTCCAACCCTAAATACGAAATACTGGATGATGAATGTAGAGGGTTGAATCTTTTAATAGTGTAAATAAAAATCGTTTAACGTTCTGTCTCTGTCTTATATATTTTGAATGTCAAGTCAACTGTCCTTTTTATCAAGGGACGCTTTGGAATTGAAACAAAATAGGGCATTATTTTGTTGGCCCTTCTAAAACTGAAAGTTGTTATTGTTAGTGTAATAGAAAAATTACATTTTACCGAATAAATATTTAAAAGGGTTTAGAGACTTATTTAGTTAGTGCAATAGGAAATCGCACTGAACAACCCTATTAACATCTGAAAGTGCTTGGAGCTATTTAACATATAATTTGCTTCTTACCTATATATTTCTTGACTGATTAATTAGAAAACTAAGAAAATAAAAAAATCCTTCTTAGGTACTGTACAAATCTACATACGTGTAGATATGCCTAGAAAGATAGATTTTAAGAAAGACGTTGGAAGGAGTCAATAAAACAGGTGTGAGTTTTTGTTTAAAACTAAATAGACGAAAGTTTAAGTAAATTTTCGCATTTGGGAAAGTGAAGGGTAGGTATCATTTAAAACTTTAAGCAAGATTTTTGGCTTAAAACGTCTTTTTGTTGACAAAAGTAAAGTGAACTCACGCAACAACACCCACCCACAATATGCATAAATAACGTCTCCATATGCAAAAAAAAAACCTTCAACCTTCCACTAACTACCTACATTTTCACCAATAAGCATTAACTGCTAAAAATTGAAATTTTAAAAAGCACATGGCAGTGGCAGCAGTAGGTATAGCAGCAGCCACTTCATGCATACTTGATGCACATTGTTTTGTTGTACAATAATTGAGTATAGTGGCGCTCGCTCGATGTGCTCGCCACTGAGCGCAGCAGGCATAATGTCAACGTCCTCTATCAGCATTGCAACGAATAACCTCGATCTAAATTTATACCTCGCACAATCTATTGTGTGACTAGTTTAACCAAACCATATTGCTAGATACGAAATATTATTGCACACAGATACAAAATTGCAGTCATACATTTTCGCTGGACTAAAAGTCAACTGTCAACAGGAAAAGCTTCAATAAACTGCACTGCAAGTGCACACTGCACAGTATGTTTCGTTTCTAACTGTTATAACCAGCGATGAAATAAGTTTCCTATTAAAGTGGAGTGAGTAAATAAAAAAGCTTTCGAGGGAAATGTGTTTAAAGCTCGGTGTCCATGAGAGTTGACGGTCGTTCAACTTATTTTTTTTGTATAGGGAGAAAAATCGCCAGTTCTATATAACAGTTTGTATGACACTATGCAACGGTAAAAATTTGATATAAACTTGAAAGCTTTTTGTTTTGCATTATGCACCTTCACATGAATTTATGTGCATTTTGTTACATACATCCACGCATGCCATATAGTATATGTATGTATATGTGCAACGCCAATTCGAATGTGCAAGGTTGACGTTATCCGTGACGTGAACTGAAAGTTCGATAGGCGAATGAACTAAATTGACCTGCTTCGAGTAACCTTAAGCAGTTCTCATTTTAGTATCCCCTTTACCCGTTGGTCTTGTTGATTGGGTTGGGGTAGGGGGTTTCGTTGCTGCCGCTGATGCATGATTGCAACACCTCCTCCTTCACTTCTATTGCATCTAGATACAGTGTGTAGGTATGTACTTGTATGTGCAGTTTATTAAGAGCAGAGTATATTTTATGATATTTTTTCAGTTGTTGGATGGAAAGATGGAATAGCGAATTTTATTATTTTTCTACGGTTTGGTTTAAATAGACAACATGACCGAGCGTTTTATTAAAACGATTACAAGGAGGCGGTTTTATTTAGGGAGAACAAAATAGATGCATTTTTATGCCGTTTAGATGTCGGTATATCTATATCGAAGTTGTAGGATAAATTTGTGCATTGTCTGGTTGCGTTAGATACCTATTTATAATTTGGACGTTTTTAGATAATTTTTTTTCTAGAAGGTCTTTTTTTTTTGCATCTATGCTGATATTGTTGGAATAGATAGGTATGTTGGTTGGTATTATTTGAATGCTGTGTGTGTTCTTTTTTATATAAACCAAGTTGGATAGCAGTAGGTACCTATTCGTCCTTACTACAAGTCGTTGCCCTATTTCGAGATATGGGTAGAGAGAAAACTTTGTTCAAGGAAATTTTTGAAATCTTTTTTCGCAAAAAGTTATGAAAATACTTACGTTTACAATGGGAAGAGAATTTATGCATTAAAATATTTTGGGAAGAGATTACATTACAAATTTTATTTGTTTGAAGGTTGGAATGCAGCTTCAAGGACTATGTTTTTGTATATCTCAGGAAGACGATAGGTATCAACAGGAAAAGTTATTTATTGTTAGAAAATTTTGATATTTCTTAATGTGAGACAGAAGAAGAAGATAATTATAACATCAAAGAATAAAAATTAAAGAAAATGGACATATTGTATAACTCATTCTGCATCACTAAACAAATACCTATAGGTACCTATTTCTTTTCTTTCTATCGGCGGCGACATAAAATTATAAATGATTTCTTTTGCTTATAATAGGTACCTACAAAAACCTGTGATTTTTCAATAAATACCTACGCGTTGTTAATCTACTGTGGGTAAGTTAGGATATCTACTTTATTTATAAATTTATTCCAAGATTTTTATTTTTGTAAAGCCCTCCATTTTAGTCATATAGGTTATGTTCCCTAAATAAATAAGTTAGATAAAAGTATTTTTCGATTATTATGCAAATACAACATACTCATAAAACGTGATATGTGGGGTTAGTTGGGTCAGGTAGGTATACAAAGTGTTTACCAATGCAGATTTGATTATTAATTTATATTTGCTTAAGAAATTCAGTCAAATGTTTTCAAATATGGTTCAATAATTTTAACTTCTAAATTTAACTACAATTAAATATAAAATTGTAATAAAGTGTTTTTTTCGCCATTGTTTTTATTTAACCTAAATTCTGGTACAACTTACAATACCAACGCACGGTGAAAATTGGAAAATTGGACATTAAAATTTGTTTTATGTAAACGATATTGTCATTTTTATTGATATAATTGCATTGATAGTAAGAAACCTAAAGTGGACCACCTAACACCGCTTTGCCGTATTTTCAAAGAGTAAACACTAAATGTATAAAATAAAATTAAGAACAATAAGAAACAAAAATTAAGGTTTGTTCGACAACGAGACAAGTGTGACGTGAGGAATAACCTTATTGTTTGCAGTTCCATTGTGACATCACATAAGAGGGTGGAACTAATTTCCACTTTTCCTATGTACTGGAAAAGTTTAAGTGTAAGTACATACAGTAAAGTTAAGAATAGAAGGAAGTCATTTTATTCACTCAAAAATTATGGTTTTCTAGTTAATCAAATCTAATTTTTTGTTTTATTTTGCAAAATAGTATTTACAGAGAGAAAACTTCTTTTGTGGAGTAAGTTGGACCTTTGAACAAATTGTAGATATGAGATTAAGCGCTTGTTTCACAGTCTCTGTGCTCTGAGTAATTTTCAAATACTCGGCAGTTAATTTGTTGTTTTCAGTCAAAAATAGCTTAATTGAAACTTACTTATGGATATTGTGAAACAAGCCCTTAAAGTACTAAAGTTTGTCTGTATTTATAAAGCAGCAATTTTACGAATTCAAATTTGTCGTGTTTTTTTTTCAATTTATTATAATACTAGCAGGTTTCTATATAACTGTTTGCATTTAATCATCTCCCACAGGAACGGTGTATTTTTTCGGTATAGTAAATAGCCTTTTTCACTCTCTGACAAAAGAGATATTTCCAGACTATAATCAAACTCTATGCCAAATTTCATCAAGATCCATTTAGCTGTTTTTTTATAAAAAAAAAATTAAATGTCTTTCTTTGAAAAATTATGAAACAAACAAATTTAAAAAATATAAATTATTTTTTACTAAAAAATTTTAAGTTCAACAACATAAAAAAACAAAAATTAAGCGCAGAAAGTAAGTATTTAAAAAAAACCGCTAAAACCTAAACGACTATAAACATATTTAGATTTAAATTTTTGTTTCAAATATTGTTCTCTGTAAAAAAAAAACAATCGACGACAGAAAAGTTCAAAAAAGAAAATTTTCGTCAAATTTTCCGTCATATCAGTTGGTTGTTTATCTGTCTGTTGACTGACTAGGGCTGGAGTCACACCGAATCGGACAGAAACAAACAAATCAAAAACGTTTTTATACACACCGAATGAAGCAAAACAATTATTCTTATAGTCATGCTTTATTTGTTTCCTCCAACTGCAGAAAACACAAACTCCAATTAGGTTTAGAAAAATGATTACTCCGATATAAAAAACATCCTATTAGTTTCTTACTTTCAATCAAAAATAATAATTTTTGAACCTCACAAATGATTAAATGCTGTTGTTGCTCCACTTCACAGAAAATATTTGAATAAAACATCAAATGCCCAATAGGCATCGCTCAAATGTTTCAAACAATCTTTTTGATTCGCCTGTTTAACTAGCCTGGTGTTACTGCTCTTATTTAACTGCATGTATTTTGCTCCTAACTATGCTTTATACAAACATGTTCGTTTGTGCTAAGTATGATTTATTGTGTAAATTGAATTAATTGCCTAATTCCATGTGAATGGATCCATTTGAAAACGTGCAATGTTTGATGTCAGGCGATTAAGCGAAAATGTTTTCGCTGGTTTGCTTGTTGTGCATTATTTGGTGTGACTGCTCCCATTTAAACGTGTGTGTATTTTAAAGTAAAAAACAAACAAACAGTTTTGCCAGTTTCTTTTGTTTTATGCAGAGTGCGTGTGACTAGCCTAAGGGAACTGACGCACTTTTTGTAATTTTTGCCAAAACCAAATTCATGGATTTTGATAAAACTTAATATTTGACATAAAATGCAAATAAAATAAATGATTCGCCAAAACTTGGTCTTGAGAAAAGTTTCCAGATTGTTTCTTTTTTTTTTTACTTTCCATATCGCAGCAGAAAAAATACAGTTTTTGGTTTTTATATTTTTTCTCCAAGTCCTTACAGCTCGAGCTACTAAACTTGATTGCAGCTTTTTGCTGTTTGGATACCGAAAACAAAGTTCATTTATAGACATAAACAAATGTTTTATTTTATCAATTTTGCGGGTTTTTTTCTATTTCAGTTTCACTGTTTAAGTAAACGGGCTATATAGCTTTTCGTGCACCAGAAGAGAGAAGTTTGTTAAACCGGAACTTTTTGAAAAGCAACTACCTAGTATAAAAGTTTTAAAAACTAATTTTTCTCTAAAACTAAATTTCATATCGATCCATTTAAATATTTTTTTAAACATATTGGGGCATATTCATAGTTGTTTTTAAACTCGGGTTTTTCTTGGACTCTGTTTAAACAATGTAATTTAGATAGGAAAAACTCGAGTTTTTCTTAAAAACAATTTAAACATTGGCCCTTATTGCGAGTGTCGTTTTTCTATCGATGAACGACTTTTGTCGATAGTCGAACATCGAAGATTTGATTTGGTATTGCGAATCTCAATTTTGAACGAAAAATTTCGTATAATCTATCGATCTTTGTCGTTCATATTTTTGTGATCGACTGCGTATAACGAGTTTTATTTTCTCAACAAAATTATGTGCATTTCTTTTTAATTCTTTTATTGTTTCTAAAATAACAATATTATTTTGATCTTTGTGCTTTAAATGAATCCGTTATACATTGTATCACAACAAAATGTGAAATAGAAATACTTTTTGACTCAATCTAGAACTAACAACTAATTTTTCCCTACATGTACTATCACTGTCACAATAAGCGTATTCCTTATCCACAGTAACAGATATCTCTGTCGATCAAGTTACACAATACCAAAACGAAAATTTATCGATGCTTTCGACTTTTATCGCATCGAAAGTCAAACGACACTCACAATAAGGACCATTATCTATGAACATATCCCATCGTTTTTTTTTTTTTTTTTTGAGACTTTTGTGTGACGTTCCGTTGCAGATTTTTTTGAAAATTTGGTTTTTATCGTCTTATAGACATATCTATATGAAATCGAGTTTTCAAGAGCTCCACTTTTCAGAAAATATAAGTTTTTTCCTAATATAAAGGTGGGTTTAGAATATTTTTGATACAAAATCTTCTTCCACCTTTATATATAATCATTTGATCAAATATTGTATCAAATGGGAGTATTTTATATTTACAATCAGAATTAATATCCTATTGGTCGAATTTAATCTAGTTGGAGGGATGAAAGAAAGTATTGTGAGGCTTTGAGTCTTGTTAATCACAAACCGCTTAAAAAACTTCTGATTGTTTTTGTATGTTAAGTCATTACCGAGTTTGAAAAACCAACTTGTATTTAAAGTCAAAAACAATTTTCAGAACAAATTTCATATTCTTTGTTCATTTCTTGTTGGATACTTCTGATTCGTGTGTCAACATTTTCTTATGCAATGCAGTGGTTTGTTTTTGACATCTTATTATCTTTTAGAAGATATTAGCATTTAATTAACCCCATTTAATTAACGACCTTCTTTCTCATTTCAAGAAATCAAAACAATTATAATAGTGGAAGGACAACATCAGCTTCTCTAAAAGTCCCTTAATATTTCACAGTGCGTTTGAAATCCTTTACAAACCTTGCCGCCAACTACAAGGCACAACCTATACAAACAAAGTCTATTAAAACAATTTTAAAAAGGTTTGACCTTCTATCCATATCCAGGCCAGACGTCCCCGTTTTTGTTCTACTTTTATCAATATACATATATAAATTTATTTTACACACTTGTGATATGAATAAATAATAGATATATAAAAACAAACAAACAAAAAATATATCCTTTTAAGTATATTGGCATGTCTACTGCCAACAAATTTAGTTCAAGATTTCCATTTGCAATGTATCATATAGGTTGATATATTTGTACCTTTAGCTATAGTTTAGATAAGTATTATTATTATTGCAAGAGGTACCTATATCTAGACCACTAGATGGAGTGGCTTTTCAAATCCGCCGCCATAACAAGGATAAACATTCCATTTTGTGAATAGATGGATGGATGGATGGAAGAATACTCAATGAAAGGAAAACAAGAACTCATTTCTTATCCTTGACTGAGTTATAGTTTTATTTTTTTTTCGCAGTCTTTCATTGTTAACACGTTCTAGTTTAGTTTAAGCGATTTTCTAGGACTAGGCTAATTAAACAGAAAAATTTATTTTAATACAGCGAAAAAAAAAAAATATATATAAAATGGAATTCATCAGAAAATTGTCAAATGGAGGTCAATATTTTCCATGGTAAGAGGATACCAGGACTGAGTATAGTACTTGCGAAATTAGAAAGAAAAAAAAAACATCGCAAGAATATCGCAAGTGCATTCTATTTTGCGCGCATACTGTTTGAATGCAATTGAGACTTATACAATGTGCAGGTATTGGTGAAAAAGCTTTTTCTTCTGTCTCATAAGATACACACACGACACAAAACGACAACGATAGATACACAAATTATATGGATGATA
The DNA here is from genome assembly GCA_951217065.1 of Baccha elongata. Taxonomy (NCBI): domain Eukaryota; kingdom Metazoa; phylum Arthropoda; class Insecta; order Diptera; family Syrphidae; genus Baccha; species Baccha elongata. The sequence continues at coordinate 45,356,880 of OX578274.1, forward strand.
GAGACACAAAGAGAGAGAGAGGGAAAAAACAAGTACAATTTTCTGGGGTAAACGTACCAGGCCAATGTACGACCTTCAACGTTAGAATCGTGAATGGGTTTACACTCCAAGCGGCGGACGAGGGTACCCTTTTACATAGTAACAATATTATTACATGGTTTTTATTGCATATATCTTATTTTGTTTATCTTTGTATTTATAGTTAGTACGTATCGGAGTCGGGGGTGTATCTACTGTAAGTGATGTAGTTGATTTCGCCTTCAGCGCCTTTTGAGAGTGTTTCATTTGGTGTTTTGCAACTGGCGCGAGTTGATGCTGCATCTATGTACATATAAAATGCGATGATGATGGTGTGAATGTAGAAATCTAATTTAAAGTGAATTAATTGTAAAGCCAGAGTGCAGGGAAGATGTTATTGTTTTGGCCCAAGGTTATGAACTGAAAATTGACAAGACACAAAATTTAAGATTTTATCTTTTGTATTAAAATTTTATATTAATTATAATATTAGGATGTTTCTTCATTGAAGGAGATGTCCTTAGACATTACTTTCAGTTCAAAAGGTTAAACTATTGATTTGTTCGTCGTTCAGTTAGAATTATAAATTTTTATTCAATTTTAATCGTTTTATTTCACGTGAAAAAACAGGTCACGAGGGGTTGTTCATGGTATACCTATACAATCAAGCTCTCATGGGTGGATGGATGGATGGATGCTAAATGTATATACAATTCGTGGGGTGAATAGGTGAAGGTCGGTTAATCTGACGGTTGAATTGAAAGGAATATGCATTCTAAATATAAATACTTTTGTTAATTTTTTTTTCTCGAGGTTTTTTAAATTGTATGAATATAATTGTGCAATGGAAAGATATAAAAGCTGGAAGTTTTTTTTACATTGAATTTATTTATATATAGGAAGACTTCTTGAAAAAGAAATGGATAAGATTGGTCTTTGTCGTTATGGATAGCTGTGCTTGTTTAAGGATGTTATGGAGCCATTCAATTAATACTGAAATGGGAAATAATCTCTCATGGTACGGATGATTGATGTTATTTTGAAAGGCATGGAGATAACCACAAATGTTCTAGAAAAACTTTCCGAAACATGTACAATTATATCGACAGTAGTAGAGATATGAAGAAGTCAACCCGGGAACTTAAAAACCAGAAGTTTTCGCGGAAATAACTAACAACGTGGGAAACGAAGAATAAAAAAGAAGTTTAAATTCTTCTAATGGGTTTTTAGAAAAACATGAAGTGAAAGATTGGAAAATGTCATTTATTACACTGGTTTAAAAAGAGATAGATAGACATCATTCATACGAAACATCGTTTCTGTTTGGAAGCTATTTCGAGCACAGACTTTCTACGATAACGAATAAACTGATTTATATTTTTAATCCACAAGAGTTAGAAGCAATCTATAGATGGTATTTTCACATACTTTTTGCTCATTACCTACTAGTAAAAAATAATAATTTCACAAAAAAATGGTCTATGTGTAAGAAAGGTAGAAAAATTAATCCTCTATAAATTTTGTTAGTACAATTTTTAGCGAGGAAAGCCCAAAACGCATTTAAACCGACAAAACAGCAAATGAATGATAATTCTAAAAAGTCATACAAAGAACACAAAAGCCTGTTTTTAAGATTCTTGAAATAAATGATGTAAATTGATTTTAAAATTCTGCATTTCGATGCAGATACAAACATTTTCTAAGTTTTCAATCTGCGGTTGGCCAGGTGTATATTTGCATCTCTATCTCTGTTTAATATTTACTAATTAACTACTCAATGCAACAACAATGCTTTCATACATACTAAAATTATGTTTTGTAAAAATGGGATCAAAGAAATTTCAGTATCCTGTTATACAATTGCTTCTTTCGTGTGCATCTAGAATATCCATCACAGCCATTGCCAACTTGAACTAAGCTGTAATGTTTATATTAACTTGATCATTTTGCTTTATAAAAATCCCTGGAGCAACCAAAAATTACAGCGAAAATAAATTAAACCATTGTATTTAATGAAGAAAAGCGTTCTTAATTACTTATTGGTATGATAGTGCTGTACAATGTACATGCACAAATTCCGATATGTTTCTCATTTTTTTTGAAAAATATTAAAATGACGACGAGATAGAAGATGTAAGAAGTCCATAGAAGGTGCAAGAGTCCATATACTCCAAAGTTGGACGGTCAAATGTTGTAAAAAAATATTCAACTACAAAGGGATCAGAATTCTTCAAATGGCATTGCGATTGTCAATTAACAATGAAAAGTCGATAAATTTTCAATTTTTATCAATTCTCCATTGTGAATGGAAAAATCGGTATTGAGATTGTCAATTGGCTTCAACTTTATTGGTCAAGTTTTCTTTCAATCAAAAAAAATTTGTTGATGAAGAAAAATTTTCACGAGATGCACATACAAGTTTTTTATTGCTAAAAAAATAACTTTTGTTTCGTTTCCAGCTCGAATACATATGTATGTGTAAAGAACAAAATATACGAATTTTTTTCGTCGTTTTTGACTCTATACATATTTTAGTTGCTCTATCTATAGATTCTGTGTTAAAGGCAAGTCTTGGATTCATACAAACAAATGTTTTGAGTTAACAGTAAAAAATGGCATTACGATGGATCTACACGAAATTCAATACTAAAAGTGTTCTCGCTATTCTTAATAATATGGCATACAATTTTTTTTTCACAAAAATGGTTTTGTTAAGTTTTAAATATTTTTTAAAAAGCTGTTTTTGGTTTAAAAAACCTGTTGACGGATTTTTATAAAATTTTGTTCCAATTTCAAGGTACAAGGTATGTAAGTTCAAAAAACTTACATACTTATTAAAAAAAAAAAAAAATATCTTCAAAACTTACAAAAACAATCAATTTTTTCAAAAACCGCTCCAACGATTACTAATTTCTTTTTCATAAACTCGTATTTAGTAAAAAAATTTATATTCCGTTTTAACAGTTAACTTTCAGGTAACTTGATACAAGAGCAGGTTTGCCCGACACAGTCGTGTTCTTTAATTTTTTATTTGATGAGTATAATGATCTAAGTTTTAGTCTACCATTTATAAATACAATAAATTCTTAGCTTTTTTTTAGTCATATTACCAACTTATTTTCAATAACTTATGAATTTGTATCAAATGTGACTCATGGACGCTGAAAACTAGGCACAAATTGAATGCTATGAACCAAATAAGAATTTTTTTCAATAAAATTATGGACAAATCAAAATTGTATGGTGACAGTGAAGGCACTTGTATGCTTTCATCATAATTGATTCATATTAGAAGTTGAAAATCAAATATGATGCTTTGGACATTGAAGTTGTTAATATTATGCAAGTTCTATGAGTAAAACTTTATACATAGTAGGTACGTACAATACCGAAATAATATAATAACGGGTGATTTTTTAGCTGGTTTGGTTTTGGCAACACTGGTTTTGACAGCTGACGTGTGTTTAGTACCTTGTGTCACTGTCAAACAGCTTCAGTTTGGTTTGCAATTTAACCATGGATCGTCTTACAAATGAACAACGCTTGCAAATTATTGAATTTTACTATCAAAATTCGTGCTCGGTTCGAAATGTTCATCGCGCGCTGCTTCCATTTTATGATCGGCATTCTCGACCTTCTGAGCAGTCTATTCGGAAACAATGGTTAATTTCACGTTTCGGGCCGGTCAATTGGCCGCCTAGATCGTGCGATTTGACACCATTAGACTATTTTTTGTGGGGGTATGTCAAGGCTAATGTCTATAGGGACAAGCCCGCTTCGATTGACGCACTGGAAGCCAACATCCATGCATTCATTCGTGAGATACCGGCCGATATGTGTGAAAGAGTGTGCCAAAATTGGACTCAGCGGATGGTCTACCTGAGACGCAGCCGCGGTCAACATTTGCATGAAATTATCTTTAAACATTAAATTGCAAGGTTCAAACTATCGATTCAAATAAATATTACATTCATTTTTTCGAATTTTTTGTGTTTTTTTTTTTTTTTTAAAGTTCTAAACCTCTTAAAAAATCACCCGTTACTTAATTTCATACGGTACGTAAATAAATAAGGTAGTGCCCCCTCTGAGGTCTGGGTTCGAGTCGAGCTCCAGCTTCGAGAACACCTTGTTTTTTCAGGGGCACTTCCTCTTGTGAGGAAGTGACAAATCCTCCAAGAGTATCAAGAGTATCATTATTGTTATGAAAAGTGCATCTCACCTTAGTCGTTCGGATTCTACTTAAAATTGTAGGTTCCCTCCAATTCAATCCTGTAGAACTAATAACGCACAAAAAAGGATTGGTTGAGAGTTGTAAGTCACTAGGCAATAGGCCGTGGTTCTTCGGAGTTGTCAGTGTCAATAAATGTATTTTTATTTTTTTTTTTTAATAAATAAGGATTGCAGGAATAATTATCCGATTAGATAGTAATCAAATGGCATTATTACGCACATACAAAACAATTGCAATAGGTTTTTGAACCAATTTTTGTGATTTTATAAAAAGAATTAAACAGAAACTATTTCGATACATTATCTCACGATAAATGCATATTACTATTACATCATCAACACAAAATTCAATTAAATAAAGTTGAGCTCCCAAATAAAAATTATAACAAAAATAAAAAGAAAAAAAACTGCAACGAACTCATTCTATTACTTAACTGCACACACATTTTGTTTTAATTCATCGTCGTCGGTCGTCGGTCGTCGTCGTGCCAATTAAATTTTGTTGTTTGCCTCTAAGAATTCGATTGCATTTTATAGTTTGAAAATCGAGGGGGAGCTTTTTTGTATGTCGTATTAGTAGAAGGTATGGCATAAGTAGGTCGTTACGTTAGTGACATGAGGTCAATGCACGATTGTGAATCAAAAGAGAAACCAAGGCCAACATCACTCGCACTCTCGTTTATTTTGAAAAAAAAAAGGAAAAATTCTGCTTTGTGCTAAGTAGTTGTAGTGTGAATGTATAGATGTTAGACGAACAAACATCTTAAACGTACAGTGTTTACATATTCTCATTCGCACACAATTATATATTTTTAGCTTTTGTCTGAATGAGATTTCTTAGAAAATCTGGAACATTCAGTAAATTTTATAAAACAAGATTTGTGTTTTGAAATTAAATGAATATTAGTCGGTGGTGGCTAGGCCTACATGATAATAATATAAACTATACTATGTATGGATGTTTTGCAGGGTATTTTTTCTATTAGAAAGTACATAGGTAACCTAGTAGGTGTAAACGAAACAAAAAGAAGTCTGAATTTACACCGCCTAAAACTAAACTTAGAAACAGACAACATTTTACTTATAAATACACACGTTTAAATACAATTCACAGCAAAAAATGCACAATAAGCAATAAGTAAACGAAAATATTTTTTTTCAATCGCCTGATGTCAAACATTGCACGTCTTTAAATAGAGCCATTCACACCAAATTAGGCAAATGAACCATTTTACGCAATATAGATCAAATTAGGCGCAAACGAACACGTTTATGTAAAGCACAGTTAGGCGCAAAATACATGCAGTTAAATTAGAGCGTTAACATCAAACAGCGTTAGTCAAACACGCGAAACAAAAAGATGGTTTGGAACCTTGTGAGCGATGTCTATTTCATTCAAAATTTTACTGTTGAGTAGAGGAACAACAGCATTTTATCATGTGTGACGTTGAAAAATCATTAGTTTTGATTGAAAAGCAGAAACTAATATATTTGCTTTGGTTTATATTTCTAAGATCTCTGAGATCTACGTGTGCTCAGAATTATAAACACAATTTCTCAGGGAAATTTCTTACTGTTGCTATCAAAAAATTTAGCTCAGGTATGTTTTGTCGCAGTGAATTAAATTGACTGAAAAGGGATGGAGAGTTTGTTTGGCATTGAAGAATTGTGTTTATATTTCACGCTCCTGCTCAGTTGGGATGACGGAGCAAACTTATTGAGCGCTTAGAAATATAAAATCGCCTATTTCAAATTAAAAGCTGATTTTTTTATTGGGTTTACCCCACCTTTTCTTAAACATAACAAATATTCAAATTACCTATAGATTTTAGTCCATGAAAAAATGGCGGTTTATGCGGATGATCAGGACTGAAAGAGGCAGACTCTTTGGCAAAGATAGGGGCAAAAACGGCACTCATGGGGCCAGAACCCTACTGCGGTGTTGGCGAAAATGTGATTAAAAACAGAATCAAAACAGAAGAGGAGTCCAAAAGAAACATTACCTGGAACGGACTTTCTAAGCTAAGACAGGCCAAAATGCTACTTGGGAACTACAACCAAGTAAGATTCAAAGACTGCATTGGCTTAAGTAGAAATAACCTAAGAATAATCACGGGCTTCCTCACGGGCCACTGCAAACTCAGAAGACACCTGAGTATCATCGGTATAACAAACGATCCGATATGCAGATTCTGTAATGAACACGAGGAAACTCCAGACCATCTAATTGGAAAATGTGGGGCACTACTACAAAGAAGACTCACACATCTGGGGCGTTACCAGATACAAGAGAGCGAACTACCCTCTCTGAAGATACTCCAATTACTAAAATTCATAAAGGCCATAGGACTTGAAGAAGAGCTGTAGTATGAGAGTTCTCATCCGGCTCTAGATGGCACAATAGACCTTAAGGTCGCAGTGTATCTAACCCCACTATTAATTCATTCATTCATTCATGATCAGGCTCACTATGCACTCATCAGTTGACGAGTGAGCACCATGTCAATACGCAAATTTCCGCTTTTACTAGTTCAACTTATATAATTTTTTTTGACAATAAGCAAAAGTAAATCATATCAAACAAGATGACGATTGCAAAAATTTAGCTGGAAGCATAGCGAGCATTCGCACGAAGCGTTAATAAGGTGATTTTGAAAAAAATAATCAAACGAAAATCTTCTTTATTGGAAAAAAATCAGTCACACAAAATTTTATCAAAATCGATTATATGTTTTTCGAGAAAAATCGGATTTTCTATAGAATTTATATGACAGGTTCCGTAAATAAGGTGATTTTGAAAATAAATTTCTAACGAAAAACTTTATTATTGGAAAAAAAATCAGTCACATTAAATTTTATCAAAATCGATCGTATATTTTACGAGAAAAATTGGATTGTCTTTAAAGCTTATTTGCCAAGTACCGTTGATATGTAAACTTATTCCGAAAAAAATGAAAAAAACAACCTTTGGCTATATACGAAATTTTATCAAAATTGATCATATTTTTTTCGAGAAAAATTGAATTATCTGTTACGTTTATATTGCAGGTACCGTTTTTTTTCAGACCAAAAATCAAAAATACGACTGGGCATATTACTCTAAAAGAACAGAGTACCAAGCTTTAAGAAAATCGGCCCAACCGTAGGTGTCTATACATCCAGACTGACAGAGGGACAGACAGACAGACAGACAGAAAGACAGACAGAGTTGTCGGACTTACTTTTTTCGTGTTCTCTATCATTTAAATGCCATGTTTGATTGTTATATCAAATCTTTTTTTTACGAATACAAAACATGCATTGTAAAAATTGGTTTATAATTATTTTTTTTAACTTTGACTCAAAATTTTACTTATTTATATCGACATTGTTATAAAACAAGATTTTACGGTTTCCTATGCAGAATTTAATTCTGTATCATAATTTTTTTTTTTTAATTGTGTTATGTAAATTTCATGAAAGATATCAAAAAATTTGTATTTTAAACGTATTAACGATTTATATATATCTTTGCAATGACGGTTCGCACTAAATATTAGGTAATTTGCAAATTTCAAGATTTAAAATTATTCGCTGCCTTATTAATAAAAAATAAACTGTCATTTTATGTCCTATTTTCAAGAAAACTAATCCATGTATTATGAATGTTCATTCACCGTCTACGAATGAAAATTCACCGTTGTGTTACGAATGAAAATTCACCGTCGTCGTCGTCGGTCGTCAAATAAAGAAATTTGTATTTAAACAATTATATATTTAAGGATTTGTTTTTTTAAATAAAATTTCAAATTCGTAAAGCGCTCACAGCACAAGTTTGCGAAATAGCCCAAAGCACGTGGAATTGAATTGTGCATAACATTAAAAATATTTTTTTTATTCAATTTCTATACGGGTTTTCAAAAAAGAAAAACAGAAAGAATATTAAAATAAAACAATTTCCCCTTTTTATAACAATTTTTTGTTTGTAAGAATAAAATCAAAAAATTAAATTTTTCATATCTGGCCCAAAAATATACTTGTTTAAGGTATTTTATAAAATAAAACTATATTTTTAACTAAGCAGCATTTAATTCTACGTAATTTAGAAATACATTTTAAGTTTGTTGATACAAAAACTTAATAAATATTAAAAACAATTATTTATGCAAAAAACAAACATATTTTAATGGTTCTTTTTAAATAAAATTAATAAATTTAATCACAAAACTAAAATGCTGGAATTGTGCAGAATAAGATTGTGTATAAAATGTTATAATAAAACTATATTTTTGCTATACTCATTTTAATTTTGCATCATTTAAAGAATTTAATTTTCTCACTTAAAATTTTGTTAAAAAAAAAAATTTAATTAATTATTTCGAACAAACAATCATATCTACAATAATTTATGAACTTAATAAGGTTCTCGTGCGTTCGAACAACAACAGATTTTGTTGTACATTTTCCTACATTAAACCATCTCAATTCATCTTCAATACGGTTTCTATAAACGAGGCACCAGCAGTGAGGCCGTTGTTGGGATCGCTAATCGCTACCTCAAAATGCTATATAAACCAACGTTGGGCGCCATTTTAGAAAATAAGTTTGATTCAATTACTTAAGGCCCTATGCCGAATTCGTGCTGAACTGTCAAAACATTGTGCAATGATAAGATCACTAAGAAAATTTTATTAAACTAAGTTAATATGTATATATAAAAATAGTATTTTACGAACATTTATTTTCTCATCAGTCAAGTATCCTAAATGATACTCTCGAACTCTCATTATAGAAACATTAATACATTTCCTATTCCTACTAATAACTACATTTAATTTTTTCTTTTATAAATAAAACATCACATGCTAATCTTGAACCTACCTTAACAATACTTCAATTTTAAATTTTTCAACTTAAAACCTAAGCCCAGTCACACAACACAACAACAACAACAACAACAAAAAAACTCCTTAATCCCACAACTCAACATTCTACACTTGTTTGCATTTCGTAATCGGAATCCTGTTTACACCTTTTTTAATTTATTGCCGCTCTAATTGTGTTTCTCGATGCATTGATCTGTGTCACACTAAACCAAAGATAACATCAGTTTACTGCTGCAACTTATAACAATAGAAAATGTAAGAAATATTCAAATGCATTTGTAAACCATGCAACATGCACAAAAGGCATAACACAGATGTAGGTTTTATTTATATGAATTGTCAGCTGCACATAAAACTACCTACCTACAACCGACCACCTCCCAAAAACACCGAAAGAGCTCGTTGCCACTTATTAGGTTAGGAGAGGCGGCATGCTGCAAATAATAAATTGGGTTTGCCTCCTGGTGTCAAGTTAAATACTGAACTGAGGTAAATGTCGTCATATTTTTCACTTTCTGTTCACACTGTCGAAACCAAAACCAAAACACGAGACTCATGGCAAGCATAGCTGAATAGTGCAGGCCGTCACCACGCACCCATATGCTGCTCCTACCCTAGACATCAAATAGTAGTATACGAAACTACATTGAATAATTCAAAAAAACAGCACGAGATGTCACCCTCAATTCTCATCCCCTGCCTCTAACTTATATCCTCGAGGTAACCACAAACGTCAACGACGACGAAATCGAGAAAAGGGAGCAACGACCGGCCGAATCCATGGCCTACTTAACAGGAAATAGTTCGTTTATTATGTTAGTGTGTAAGTACACAGGTATGTATGTGTGTGTTTGTGCGAAAAAATGGGCATGCCAACAGCATCTGTGTGAGTGGATTTTACTTTTCAGATAGATTTTTATTCACAACGAGATCGAAAGCGAACTTTTTCTTTCAATCCAATCCAATATGAATATACTAAATATTCGGGGGCTTTTTGTTGCTGATTTTTTTTTTTATATTTTATAGGTTGAAGTTTATTTGAGCTTGAGTATCTCACGTTTGTACAGGTTGGGCATAATAATATTAGATACAAAATACGATGATGAATTTTTTAGTTGTTTATTTTTTAAATAAATATTTTGAAGCTTATTTTTGTTCATGAAACGTTAAACGCGAAATAACCTAAATTAATTTTTAAAAATAAAAATAAATGATATCTATTCTTTATTTTGTTTACCTATACTTGGGTGAATGAACAACTTTGAATGCATTGTAAACTTGATGAATGTGAGGTTAGTCGTAGGCAAAGTGAAGTGGTAGATTTTATATTTAGATTGGATTTTATATGGATGACTCGAAGAAGAGCAAATGTTTGTATAAATTACATATAGTTAATTTTTAGATATTCTTATTCTCATATTTTTAAAGTATCTTTAGGGTTTGTGAAAAAACAATAGGTACAAGTAGATCAAGTTTATGGTTTTAAGAATAAAAATTTGTTAACCTTAGTTTCTTAAGAACAGGCTTGTAAAAGATTGCAATCTTTTGTGAATAATTTTTTTAATTTATTTGAGAATTCAATTTTAAAATCAGCAATCACCATTCATTTTGGTATAATTTTTGTAACCACTCATTTTGCAGCAATCAATTAAATACAGCCATATGTGAATTCATGAATTTTTTAACATTCTTGTACATTCCTTGCATATTTTTGGACTGCCTAAGTAATGGCAAACAAATGTAAAGAATGCATGAAAGACTGCATTCTAATTATTAATGCTAAATGAATGGCGACAAATATTATTGCAATCTTTTTTATGGCAAATGAATGGTGAATGCTTATTTTAAAGTTAAAGTAAAATCAATGAATGCAATCTTTTTATTGAAGTCATTAAAGATTGTATTCACAAAAGATTGCATTCTTTTACAATTGTCTTTAAGAATCACTAAATCGATTTTAAACAAATTCGATATTACTTATGAATTCTATGCCTACAAGTAGATTGAACAGTTATCGCACGTTGAAATCAAAAGTGTCAATAAACAAAAAACCTAGTTTTTAGATATGGCCGGTTAAAAATTTGGACTTACTTCAATTGTCGATAACTCACAGAAAAAAAGATTAAAATGGTGTGTTACTTTGCCAAAATATAAATTATTTTCTTATAAAATGGCATTTTAAGATTAAAAAAAAAAAATAATGTGTTTTTATGAAAAAATGGCTTTTTGAAAAAATTCGGTATAGTTCCACGTAGCACATAGGAGTATTTTGATGAAAAAGCTGGGCAAAAGTCCAAAAATCAGATAAACTTTTTGATGAAATGAACTATGCCGTTACAAAGATAGATAGATGAGACGTCATTAAAGAGTATTTATTTATGTGAAGTGACGCTAATTACATCTCACCGCCATTTTGAAAACGTATAATAGGTTCAAATTAGTTGTTGTTTGACTGAAATCGATCGCACGTGAAACAACATTTACTTGGCTTTTTTTTGTTCTAAAAAGTGTTTTTTTTTTGTGCGGTAAATATAATAAGAATACATAAAAGGTGTATATAAACTACGTTTTATGAAGTTTTATCAACCTTTACTATTAATTTGTTAGGGTTTTTCGCAAAATTTCTTATTTTTTCTTTACATTTTAAATTTTGAAGGTGTTTTTGTTAGTGAGTTCAACGTGGTTCACCAAAAGTTTAAAATTTACCGTAATCCCTATCAATTTATAAATAAGAATGCATAAACAAAATATCCACCTAGGTCCGCTATTTTGTTTTACAACCTTAAACAAAAGAGGTAAGAAACATTCTGTTGGATTTTCCAAAAGTAGGCTTTGGAAATACGAATACCGGAAATACTTCACGAAGGTTCTTTTTAGACCCAGAAACATCATCAGAAATCACAGCAATGAATGCAAAATTGATAAAAAGATTTGGAATCATCTTGGAAATTTTAACAAGTGGATACAAAATTAACATTGAAAATTTTTCTCAATACACTGAAGAAACATCAAAATTATATGTTGAGTTATATGGATGGTACCCGATGACAACAACAGTGCATACAATTTTGAGACATGGAGCTACTGTTATTGAACATGCAATCTTGCCAATAGGCCAACTTTCGGAAGAAGCAGCCGAATCGAGAAATAAACATTTCCGCTCTTACAGACAACATTTTGCTAGAAAATTTTCCCGCGAAGAATGAAACAAAGATGTGCTGAACAGACTACTGTTAACGTCTGAACCTTTCTTGAGTAGTTGCAGAGCTAAGTCTACAAAGAAACGCAAGCCATTTTCCAAAGAAACTCTTGAAATGTTGGTTCCGGAAACCACAGTGAGTATGGACATAAATGCAGAAGCGATTGACGAAGAGAATCAAGGAGCAATGGAGGAGTACTAGATATGTTTAGTTCTTGAATTCTTAATTACTGCTTAAATAAGAAACTTAAGAAATAATTTCAATATTTACATACTTTTTTAACGTTAAAATGTATAAATTGACCCAATAAAAAAATAAAATATTTTTGGCCAGCTTTTTCATCAAAATACTCCTATGTGCGTAGTTATAAATAAAATTAAATTTTATTATTGTAAATATGACACTAAAAAAAAATATGACTGTTATAAACTAAATGTTTTTTTCCAGTTAGAACAAAAAAAATATTGAAAGAGTCACTTTAAGTGTCATAATAACTCTTAGCTTAAAAATGAATAGACATTATGCAAAAGTGTCATTTTATATATTAGCGATTATTAAAAGACTTACGTCAAACTTAAAAGTGGCACTAGCGACATCTTTTGTTGAAATTATACGAAGTATAAGAACGAATATCTTCACAAAAGATGTGTGGTATAAATTGGAACCATGATTTTGCTTTAACTCCAAAGTGTAAAATTTTTTATAGTGCCACATTTGTTTTTAACGAGGTGCATAAAGTTAGCACATGCATAATAGCATAACCAAACAAGACTATGAATGGAATTATGTGCTATTTATGTGCGCTATTCGCGATTTTTGTGTTTTTTTTTATTTTTTGTTTTAGTTCGTGCTAGCTTTATATAAATAATATTTTTGTTTATGATCCGATATTAATGAAATAAAGAACAGAATTATGCGCTAATTATGTGCTGATTATGTGCAAATTAAAAAACGTGTTCATCGTGAGGTTTGATGAAGGATATGAAGTTTTATGAAATTCGTTCTTTTTATCGTAAAATTAATTATTTTCAAACGCATTTCCTTACATATTGAATACAAATAGATATTGAATACAAATAGATTGGTACCATACCTATCCAATAATAAATTTGTTAAAAAAACTCTTTAGTAGATGTAAAAATCTCAATTTAATTCACGCAGTTAGTGTAGTTGTAAGCTTAAAACTCTGAAAAAAAGCAGCAGAAAACGGCGGAAGGGAAACTACTTTTTGTGGGAATTGAATATCATAATATGTTATATGACGCATTTATACAGTACATATACATTGTATACTTTACAATATTCGTTATGAAGATATAAATATAAAGCATAAGCTGAAAGAACGAAAATAGTATAGAGTTACCACTATGTTCGTACTTCTCATCTCATTTTTTCATGAAAAATTAATTTTCAAACTTAAAACTTTGAAAAAAAAAGTAATTTATTTTTCATTTTCTTAAAAAGTACAACCCCTTTAGGCATTCGGTTTTCTGTTTTTGACTAAAAAATTAATAAGTGCAATAAAATTTAAGAACAAAAATTACGTAAAATTTACGAGGGGTTTGTCACTATAGACAGTTTGGTGGTTCATTGATTGCAATATTTTAAATGACTTCATATGATTTCAAGTGATTTCAAGCAAATGACTTCATATTATTTCAAGTGATTTCAAGCAATATTTACATTGATTTAAAAATTTTGTGATTGCATTGATTTCAAATGAATTCACTGATTTCAAATTATTGCAAATTAATTCAAGTGATTTCACTATGATTTCAATTCGTGATTTCATCGTGGCATTTTTGATTGCATGATTGCAAATAAACTTAAAGTGATTTCAAATATTTTTAATGATTGCAAGAAATCATTTGAAATCGATAATCAACATTCTTTTTTAATTTCATCAAGTGAAATAGTGATTGCACCTGATTTCAACGTGATTTCAAATGATTGCAAGTATAAGTGGTCAAGTGATTTCATTCGTGACAAACCCCTCGAAAATTTTGAAAAAAAAATAGTTTGCATTAAAAAAAAAAAAGTCTTGAGCAAAGCATTGTAGGTTTTACCGTTGCTTTTGAATACTTTTGTATCTGTCTTAAAAATAGTTTTTTTTTTTTTTAATTTCTCGCTCGGAAGGCTGGGTTAAGACAAGACAAAAATCGAATGGGGTAGGGAGGGGTCTACCCCACTTCATTCGAGTTTTGTCTTGTCTTAACCTAGCCTACTATTTTTACTATACTATAAGGCAAGTTCTGTATTCGTAAACAAAAAGTTTTGAGATAACAATCAAACATTACATTCTGTCTGTCTGTCTGTGTGTCTGTCAGTCTGAATGTATCGACACCTGCAGCCTTAACGGTTGCGCCGATTTTCTCCAAACTTGGTACTCTGTATTTTAAGAGTAATATGCCCAGGCGTATTTTTGATTTTTATCCTAGGTCTGAAAATAACGGTACCTGCCATATAAACGTAACAGATAATTCAATTTTACTCGAAAATTTAACATGACTGATTTTATGAAAACGGTGATGGTTTTCAACAAAAAAAAATTTTTACAACTAGATTTTTTACGGTACCTGCCATACAAGCGTTTTACAAAATTCTATTTTTCTCGTAAAATATACGATCGATTTTTATAAAATTTCGTACAATGTATTTGTAGCCAAAGGTTGTGGTTTTCATTTTCTCAATAATTTTACATTTTAACGGTAGGTACTTGGCAAATAAGCCTTAAAGTCAAAAAAAAATTTCTCCAAAAATATACGATCGATTTTGATAAAATTTAGTGTGACTGATTTTTTTCCAATAATGAATTTTTTCGTTAGAAATTTATTTTCAAAATCACCTTATTAACGGTACCTGCCATAAAAACGCTATAGAAACAATTTTTACTTCCGATTATTTATTATAGTTTTTTGCTTAGTATCCTTAGCTAAAAGTTAGTAATCTTACACAAGAGCAAGTTTGTCCGACCCAGTCGAGACTTTTATTTTTTTGGTGCATCTTATAATAACTTGATTAAAAAACTTTATTAAACGTGTTTTTTGGTAAGTTCATGCGAGCAGCTGACGCATATTAGCCCACAATTAGCCCAGTCAACGAATGCTCAAAAAAGGTTATTATGTAGAAAAATCAAGGGAAGACAAACTAAGTATGCAGCTTTGTTTGGATCAGCAAGGAGGTAAATATATTAAAACTCCCCGATCCTAGGTTGGTCGCATAACGTTGGGGGGCTTTAAATTTCCGTTTCAGCTTTACGCTTATAACTCAGAAATACTTGATCTTTTAAAAAAAAAATATTAAGTAGAAAACTAAAGCTGATAAGCGAGAAACTGACAAAAGAGAAAATTAATTTAATATTATTGACGATTATAGAAGACAAACTTAATTCATACAATTTTTTATTTTTGTTCAATAACAAACGTTTTCAAGAAATTACTTCTCATTTCAGATTTGAAGCAAAAGTATGAAAAAATAGATTTTTATAATTACGGTTTTATAATAGCTACTTAACTGATTTTTCGATATTTGTACTTGTAGCCTTTCCTCAAAAAAATTCGTAACCCCATAGTATTCTACCAGAGCAATTTCGTGTGACCGAGTCGTGAATTTAATTTTGTTATGTCAGATATAAATGGGATCACTACATAGGATTTGGGGTAGGGTGCCGTGCGAGTATGGGTTTTTGTTTAAATTTACTTTTCTCAGTCGGGATTTTGTCTCTATCCCCAATACAATAATAATTCAATGTTCATTAAAATTAAAATAACCTTTGCTGATCATAAAACAAATATTTATGTCTTCAAAGCTAAATTATCACATAAATGCCCTAGTTTTCCTCAATTTCCCAGAGAAGCACATCTTTTTTGTTTTCTCTCACTTTTATAAAAACGAAAGCTTTTTTTTTCTCTTTCACGCACACGGCACTCAAAAGCAAAAGCTAAAAGCAACATTTAGATGTGTACTTCTCCCCTATACTACACAACATGGGATGAGAATGGAAATGGGAAAATTGGGTTAATACGGTCACTGACCGCCAACCAACAGATTCATGTGATTCACTTGTCAACTTACACTTATTATAGAAGAAAAAAGAAAGTAATAAAATAAAATAAAAAACTCACCAGCTAAAACACGTCCAATTAGACGTTCGGTATCATCAATATGCCTTGCATTGGCAAATAAATCTTCACGACTACCAACAGTCATTTTTGTTATCAATTTTATCAAAAGTCTGACAACAACAACAAACAAACACACACTGAGACTTGTTAATAATAAATTGGCACTCTATTACGGCACAAATGTTGTTAATTGTTTTTTCATTAATTTTTTTTTTTTATTATTTGCATTTAATAAATATGGCACCAATAGAATTTTGAAAATTTCACTAAAATGCTTTCACTAAATATTTGAACTACTTACACATTTTTTTTTTTTAAATTTTATTTTAATTAAGTTTACTAAAATTAAAAAATTAAACTATTATCACAAAATTGTTTGAATTGATTCACTAGACTGTTTTCGTTTAGTGTTTTTAAAAAGGTTCTTATTCATTTTTACGATTCTAGTCTTGCGGTCATTTGAAACATTTCGAACCCACCACAATGGTTTTGACAAATAATTATGTCAACGAAATTCACAATATTAATATATTCTTATCAAATTAAAAAAAAATTCTTGCCACAGCAAAAAATAATAAAAATTAATTGAGACTCTTCTAACAAATGGAAAAATACAAAGACTCTTGCTTTCGTATGAAGCACGTTGCTTGCCGATATGCCAGTGGTGCGCTACAGTGTGTTCGCTAACTTGTAACGTTAACGTATAATGAAAACGAATATCATGGTGCCTCCGTTTCGTTGTTGCACTAAGTTACCTCATGAGGAAAAGCTTTTTGTTTTTTTTTTTTTTTTGCAGTGTCTCATGCCTTCGATGTCATAATAACATAATAAACAGGAACAGCTGTGAAATGTTTCATTTGGTGTGCGCGCTTTATGCAAATTTTCTTTTGGATATTCAAACAAAAAAAAATGAACTAAATGGAGTAAACAAAAGAACATAGAAAAAGCATAAACATCGCATGAGCTTTATTTTTGGATTTTTTCTCAATCTGCACAAAGTTTTGTGTACAGAATATTGAGTGCGAAATTTTGCTTTGTTATGATTAAAAAGCTTAAAATAAAGCTCAATTATTAGCTTTTGTCACAACACTGTTATACAAAAGTTTTTATTAAGCTTCAAATGCAGGACAAAGTTGAAGTTTGAATTCGTTAAAAGTTAATTTTAAAGATAAAATTTACTCAAAAGGAAAATAATTACATATGTAATTTCAGATTATTGTCATGTTAAATTTTCTTTAGTTTCGAATTAACTTGGTTTTAATATTCGACCAATATTTGCATTTGTTTATTTTTCTCCCAAAAATATTGCAGTTAGTTAATAAAGGTACTTTTTGAAATTGTATTTAAACTTAATTGCATTTCGCAATTTAAATTTTTGAGTTTAAAAACATACATTTACAGCCTTCTCGGAAATAATTTCAGTGATTATTTTTGTGGTCAAAGATTCTTGCAGAAAACGAAAAGAGTATAGGTAGATACATATATAGTAGTATGGGTAGTATTTATAGTAGTATGGGTAGTATTTAGGGGTTAAGAACTGAACATATAATCTCAAAACAATTGTGTTTTTACTAAGGTCAAAATAGAAAAAGACTCTGATACTCGGCGTGCATTTGTGCTAAACAAACAACGCAGTTTTTGGCGAACAGCTGTACCGATATTGATATAATTCGAACAGGAGGTTTCAGATTATATATAGCATAGAATAGGTTCTAGGTATATTCTTCAACAGTCTACATCCCTATTGCTTGATTCGAGAAAGTGTTATAAAGGTGATCTATATCTATGGTAGAAACAATATGTTGCGTTACACCTTGAAGTCAGTGCATAATGAAAATATTTTTGAGGGACACAATTAGATTAAAAGACCATACAAAATTAGGTAAGATACAAAATAAAACATAAATAGAGTATACTTATGTAATATACCTGTTTGAATAACAAAGTGTCTGGCCCTAACTAACGAGAGAGGTTTAAGAAATTCGCAATCTTAGAATTAAATTGGTGATAGTTTTCAATAGTGTTATTTTAAAAGCCTCGCTATCCTCCCTTATTACTGATTGACTTAACGAATGAACTATCCCTTATAGGTACACCTGAACACACCAGAATATTTTGTAATTAGGAAAAGTGATAATTATATTATTTTACTTCTTCAATATAGAACTTTGGTTTTAGGTAAAAAAAAAATTAGAAAGAAGTTTATCAATAACCAGAGATGATAGAAGCTAAAAAAGAAGGTTTTGTCATGCTCCCTTGTTCTCGGATAAAAGTGAGTAAGTTCAGGTGCGCCTGGCTTTAATGCCAAAAATTTTAGCTTTTTTCCATAAGTCATTTGGGTAGTTTTTTTCTTTTAAAATTATGAAAAAGTCAAATTTTTTTTTGGAAAAAACGTCAAAAGACGTAAACGTCAACGGGCTGGGGCTCAGGGGGATTATGCCCACAGAATTATTTAGGGTCTGTAAAATTAAAGCTTATAATATGGATCGGGAACCACTTATCAAATTTTATTAACATTACACTACATACAATAAGTTTCGAATAATTTAATAATTAAGTATACAAATAAAGCCCAAAAAAGCTGGTTTTTTCGAGATTTTTCTGGTGTAATTTTCAAACTTATTTGGGAGCTAGTCCATCAAAAGCATTTGGGCTTAATTTTTATGTTTACTTTTTTGGTAATTTTTTCAAAAAATTGAGGTAATTTCCGTCAATTCTGGTGAATTTTCCTTAAACATTTTGGGCGTTTCTGCCAAAATTTGTTGATCTTTTTTCGAAAATTTTTTTTAGAGAAATATCTTATGGCAAAGTGAAAATTTCAAGATCAGGTTCTTATGAACTATAACTGCATTTTATTTTTTGCCAATCTGTAATGATTTTTTTCTTAAATACAGAAGTAGTTTTTTTTAAAAAGTTTTGTTAATTGAGTTTAAAATTTTGTCGAAATCGGTGCAGCCGTTTAAAAGATAATCGGTATCAAAAAAATACCGTTCTATGGGTTAATAAGCTTTTTTGAAAAAAAACCACTCGTATCAAATTTCATCAAAATCGATGGTATTTCAGGAATATCGAATTATCTGTAACGCTTATATGGTAGGTAGAGGTACCGTTATTTTCAGAGATAGGAAAAAAAATTTTTCCGTGCTTGCCACTTTTTTAAATTGTTAAAAAATTTAATATTATTTTTTTCGGCTATTTGCAGGACAGTTAAAATTCTGTAAAAATGTATAAGTAAGTATTCCCAGAACTCATAGAATTTTTATGTCGTAGAATCATATTTTTAAAACTTTAATTGTTTGAACTATGATTTTTAATTATTAAAATATTGTATAAGTGTTTTTCTTTTTTGCGGTATATCCACCTAAAGTCTGTTGATAGAGATCAATTTTTTTTTTTTTTAATCGTATTAATATATTTTGTTGTAAATTTAATTCTTTTCATAAAAAATCAATATTTTAAATAATTAAAAATCATAGTAACCGGTTTTTCAACAGGGACGCTACAAAAGTAGAGCGACAGGGACAGCAAACGACGCCATATTTCTTGCCGCTCTTTTGACATTTCTCTTAAGTTGACATTTTATGATGGAAAGATATACGAGCCAATTATTAAAATTTACTACCGAAATTCGGAGTCAGTGGCCTCAACGTTAAGAGTGCTACGTCCAATTTATGGTCGTCATAATCGTCCTAGCAGATCAACAATTGAGCGTCTAGTGATAAAAATTGAATCCACAATCACAGTACAAAATGTTCCTGTGCCAGTGAGACAAAGAAGTGCCCGTGGTGTCGAGAATATTTCTGCCGCTGAGGTTTCAGTTGCAGAAAGCCCAAATGTGTCTCTCAAACATCGTTCTCAAGTGTTGGGCATCTCTGTGACGTCGTTGTGGCGAATTTTGCGAAAAAATATTGGCCTACATCCTTACAAGATTAAATTGACGCAAGAACTGAAGCTGCTTGACCACCAGAAGCGTCGTATGTTCGTGGATTGGGCTGATCAACAACTTGAAAATGATTCGGATTTTCATCGAAAAATCGTCTTTAGCCGTCTTCGTCAGAATGGCTTCGTCAATAAACAAAATATGCGGTATTGGTCAGGCAACAATCCACACGTACTCCATGAGTCATCATTGCATGCCGAAAAAATTACGGTTTGGTGTGGTTTATGGGCCGGCGCGGCGGAATTGGGCCGTACTTCTTCCGTGATGAATAAGACCGGCACGTTACTGTGAATGGGGATCGCTACCGTTCAATGATAACCAAATATTTTTGGCCCCAATTGGATGACATGGACTTGGAGGAAATGTGGTTCCAACAGGACGGCCGGCGCCACAAGCCACACAGCGAATGTCACAATCAATTTATTGGAAATCAAGTTTGGAGAACGTGTTATATCACGAAATGGCTTGGCCGCCTCGGTCTTGCGATTTGACGCCGTTAGACTATTTTCTGTGGGGCTACGTAAAGTATGTGGTCTATGCCAACAAACCAGCGACGATTGATGAACTTCGTACGAATATCAAACGTGAAATTGCAGCAGTATCGGCCGATTTATGCTTGAAAACCGTCGAAAATTGAGTTCAGCGTCTGGACTTCTGCAAGCGTGCCCGCAAAAGAAATCGAGTTCCATACATAATGGCATCGAACGTACTTGCACAGGAATAAAGAATTTCATTCATATCCAAAACCGTTTTTGTTTTATTTAAAAAAAAACTTTTGTAGCGCTTTTATTGAAAAACCCGTTATAAACAATTAAGATTTTAAAAATATGCAAATACATAATTCTATAAGTTCATAACTCTACATATCAAAATTCTATAAATATCTTCTTTTTTTTAAATAACAGTAGATCCTTGTGCCTGTTTTCCGCGTTCAAAGGAAACTGACATACATAGCTCTCTGTATGTCAGTCCCGATCACGCAATAACGTTGCTCTAATTAATGTGTTACTAGACGTCAGGCAAGTGACTAACAGGTTAGTCAGGATATTGGAATAGCTAGATACCAGATTTATGATCTATAATAATTTTTGAATCCAGAATCAGTTACAACCTGCTCGTTTTTGTGTGCAGAAAACTTTATGTTTATCATTTGTTTTCTGATTTTTATATAAACACAAAAAAATGTAAAACAAATTTGCACCAAAACCTTGTACTTTTATTTTTGCAGAATATCTACGATGTGCGTTAATTTCCCGCATGAGTCTAACATTTCCAAAAAATAGTACTTCGAAAATTATAACTTTTTTTTTGCAAAACACTAAGCAGGTGGTCACTTTAATACTCTAAATACATTATTCTCACCAATCCAATCAAATCTTCCAAAAATCTTTGTAATGACACTTACCTGAAAATAAAAGAAAACAAAATTATTAATAATATAATTATTTTAGATAACAAGTTTAATAGAATTTGTTTAAAACTAGAAAAATCAACCTATATGTCTATCTGATAAATATGCATATATTTAAATAAACATTTTGGACCAAAACCAAACCAAACCAAACGACCTTCATAATATTTCAGTCTCAATGCTCTCACATCAAACAAAAGGATTGTTCTGTATATCACAGCAAATAAACGTATCTACATATACAATTTGAGTTGGCAGTTCCATTCCTAGTAGAACTATCTATACCATGGTCGTTGTCGCCGTCATCGTCATAGGTAGTCTGGCATTTTAGTCTTTATATTTTACCACTTTACCTTCTGCTGCTGTGTTATTTCTTTTTTTTTTTTTTTCTGTTACTCGAACACAAAACACAGTTCAGTTCAACTCTGAGTGGCCTTTGTGAACGTCCCTGAATCAGTGCATCGACTCAAAAGTTCTCTCTAAAGTAGGTTGGCTTCGTAGAAAAACCATTTCGAAACAAAAACAAACAAAAAAAATTAACTTCACATGCCTGTCTATATAAATATATACTAAACTAAAAGATGCTGAGTGGGTTTCAATTCTCTCTAATGAGGACGAGCAAAAAAAAAGCACAGTCTGAAAGAATATTTCTTTCTGGGCCACTAGGTATAGGTATAGGGAGCATCATCATCATCATCACCGCCGAACTACCATCGTAACCGGGACTAGCTTCAACGTATTTAAATATCTAGAAATCACACATTACTTCTTACACACGAATGGCCAGAGAAAAACTGAACATGGAAGATATCAAGCCAAGGATACGTACGCGGTCCTTACCATGAGGGAACAAGGGTCGGTCTTATATTCTATAAAACATACTTGGCAATTATACTCATCGCACTTTTTGTATGAAGATAGTAGATAGTTTATATGAGATTTAACATCGAACATTGCGGTCTTTATGGCACATTATGGTTGTTGGGAGACGATGTTGTCACTTCGGAAGGGTACGGCGGCGCGGCGGTGAAATTGTAGACAACAGCAGCAGACTTATTTTGTCCTTGATACGAATTTCTCAAGAAATTCCATGATTGTGGCACGTTCCACAAAAAAACAAACTAAAGATAAATGACAAAGTAAAGTAAAAAAAGGGGAAAAAAACTAAGTGGTGGGTCATTAGATGAATGTCTGGCGGCTTCAAACTAGCAAATCCAGTCGAATATAATAATTTGTTATGTCTTCTCACACTTTAGGATCATTCAATAAGATTTTTCTTTCTGAAAACATTATGCCAATCGGGTTTGTAATTTTGGCCCTTCAATCATTTCTTAAACACCAACAAAATCCCAAAAATTATTCCCCTTCTATATAGTCTATCTCGTTTTATGAAGTAATACCTCTTTTACTTGAAATGTTGCTTATGCAATTTTAAATCAATCTAAGAAAGAATTGCGACAGAAGAAAGACCCAAGAAATATTTGTGTAAAAACATGTTTACAATATTCAATCACAGGAAAAATTAAACGTTTTTCCCGAAACTTGTCCAAAGGAGCATGATTTTAATCATTTAAAAAAAAATGCATATTTTCTTCAAACTTGGGCAAAAGTGTTCTTATGATATCGGACATTTCAAAAATAATGGTACCTGACGATAATTCCATTTTTCTCGAAAAAAATACTATCAATTTCGATAAAATTATGGTAATGCCTTTCCTCGGAATTTTTTTTTTCAGAATCAGCTTATAGGTGCAGGGAACTAACTTCACGGGAACTAACTTCACATGGGAACTAACTTCACCACTAGTGGGAACTAATTTCACTTTTTTTTTGGTGAAGTAAATTTCCACTAATGGTGGGAACACATCTGAAGATTGTGTGAAGTTAATTCCCATCTACAATTTTTATATTACAGAAGATTGAAAGTTGAAACTATGGGGCGACTTTAGTTCCCGTTATCTCCAACAGTTTAGATTAGTAAGGGGGGGAATGCTGTGCATCTGCAACCCCCCTGTTTGGCCTACTATAGAATTTGGGGTGGGTGCGAGTTTGGGTGGATGCAAATTTGGGTATGAAGTATGTGCATTTTGTATGAAATGTGTAACGTCACCCATAAAGTGAAATAATTTCCCACCAAAAAGTTAAGTTATTTCCCACTCAAAGTGACAATTAACTTCACAAAAAAAAGTGAAATTAATTCCCAAAAGTGGTGAAGTTAGTTCCCATGTGAAGTTAGTTCCCTGCACCGGTTATTAACGGTACCTGATATAGAACCGGTTTTTATTACAACGATTATCTTTTGAACGGGTGTACCGATTTGGACGAAATTCCATATCCAAAAACTAGTGCTAAAATTGAATAATATCTCAAAAATTTAATTCGATAATTTTTTTTTCGGAAAAGTATGATAAAATTTCATGTAATCAAATTGCTCTCAACGGTGATGTTTTTCATATAAATCTGTTTTTGTATTGCATAGGGACATATTTTTTAAAAGAATTTTTTGAAAAAAAAAAATGTTTCTGACGTAAAAAAAAAGTCGAGCGAAATTTCTTCTGGCGTTATTTCCGGAAGCCGGGGAGCTTTGGGAGCTGAGCGTGTACCTTGAACTTAAAATATGACGACAGAAAAGCCT
Organism: Baccha elongata; assembly: GCA_951217065.1. Taxonomy (NCBI): domain Eukaryota; kingdom Metazoa; phylum Arthropoda; class Insecta; order Diptera; family Syrphidae; genus Baccha; species Baccha elongata. The sequence continues at coordinate 45,381,303 of OX578274.1, forward strand.
TACACTGTTTCTTTTCACCAAACAAAAAAATTCAAGCCATTTACGGCTTGAATTTGTTTATTAAGCAGTTTAGTAAGAGCAACTTTACATAAAAATAAAGGGTATGACTGGGTCGCACAAACTTGTTTTTGGGGCAAGTTACTTTCGTGCTTACGACTGGAAACCAGATTTTTTTAATAAAGAGAAGATTTTAAGTATTTTATATTTTGAAATATTTCTTATAAAAAAAATCCTTTATAAACAATGTATGGAATAAAAAAAGATTTATATGATAAATATATAGTTCGGCAAAAATATTATAACATACTTAAAATTTTATCAAAGTTTATACTATTTTTTTCGAGAAAATTACATTTATCGGTTTTGGAAAAAAAAAGTTCAATTTTTTTCCAAAAATTTTTTTTTTGCAATTTTATTTCAGTTTAGCAATAATTTTTGAATATTAAATTTCTTTACAATCGGTCTAGCCGTTCAAAAGATAGGCGGAGTAATAAAAAACGGTTCTTTGGCAGGTACCGTTAATAGGCCTAAAATGAAAAAAAAATTCAGTCGAAAGAATCACTCATGTAAAATTTTATCGCAATTAATCGCATTTTTTTCGAGAAAATTGGAATTATCGGTGATCGCAATTAATCGCATTTTTTTCGAGAAAATTGGAATTATCGGTTTTGAACAAAAAAAAACTTTTTTTGAAAATTAGATACTTTTTTTCAAATTTTTTTTTTGCAGTTTTATTTCAGTTTGGCAATAGTTTTTGAATATTAAATTTCGTTTAAATCGTTGAAGCCGTTCAAAATATAGTCGGAGTAATAAAAAACGGTTCTATGGCAGGTACCGTTAATAAGCTGATTCTAAATAAAGATTTTAGATGGTGGACATCACCATTGGCAAAAAATCACTCATATAAAATTTTATCAAAATTGATAGTATTTTTTTTCGAGAAAATTGGAATTATCAGTTTTGACAGTAAAAATTTTTTTAAACTTACTTCAATTTTTTTTTTTGCAGTTTCATTTCAGTTTAGCATTAATTTTTTAATATTAAATTTATTTTTATTTTTTTACCTAGGTCAAAAATAAAAAAAACGTCCGGGGATATTTCACTAAGAATAGTATAATAGAATAATGCTGCAGGTGTCGATACATCCAGACAGACAAACAGACAGACAGAATTGTAGGACCTACTTTTTTCGTCTTCTCTATCATCGTAATGTCATGTTTGATTGTTATCTCGAAACTTATTTTTGCCTTATAGTTCCCATACACGCAAGAAAAAAGTTTAGAAATTGATAAAAAAAAAATATTAAAAATCAACGTAAGCAAACCATAAAACATTGTGATATAGCTTTTTTAAATTCGACACTCTATTCTTTAACTAAATGTTTGATTTATGTTGTTGTAGTAAATTATTTTTGAGAATTCGAATTTGAAATAAAATTTTAGAAAATGTGGCATTATTAAGTGCAGCTTTTTTATTTTTTAATATTCAACGCTTATAGTTTATAGCCAAATCATAAAAAGCGCGCTAAAGGGAACCTCGGTTTTTTATTCATCCAAAATAAATATATGGGTACTTTTAGCAGTAAATAAGCAAGAGCTTTAAAATTTGAAAAATCAATTTAATATTGAGCGACATGAGAGTCCTGTAACATGGATGATTTATCACTTTCTTTTTTTTATTGAAAATTGTAAATTTTCGTACATAATTCTTTAAGACTATTTATATTTAAAATTGGAGCTCCTTATAATTTGATTATGTTAGCAAAAAAATGTAAGCTTCTATCTCCCGGTTAAGCTCTAGCTAAATATGAAGAAAATTTGTTAATACACACGCAGATTTAATGCTGAGAGTTATTTCACTATAAAAAAAAGATACGTTCATCTAATTTTTCAACACCGTGTGATCACAAACTTAACAAAAAGTTCAGATTTTGTCCCTGTCAAAATCGGCTTTAGCGCATCAGCAACGGATAACGTTTGGAAGTGTAGTCTAGTAGTGTGATCGTCCACATAATACAGGTCAACGCGTTGATATCAAAGAGGAAATATCTCGTTGTCACAGAATGGACGTCAACGCATTTTGAAAAATATTGATTGACTCGCGTCAATTGTGTAATCATATCCAAAGTTTGATTAATAGAGAGCAATTACGTGTGACCTAGTCATGCTCTCTTTTTTATGTAGAAGTAGATGCATATATACTTTAAACGTGCATTTTTATTTTACCTCCTTTATCGACAACTTATTGCTTTTCAGTATTCTTACATTCAAGCAAAAATGTTTCCCACAATTTGTTGTTAGTAATTTCAGCCTCCACAGTCCACACCATGCAGCACATGCAATTTCAATAATCACACGTGAAAACATATCACAAAATCTAAAGTATAAATTTTCATTTTCTCGTAATTCTCGTGCGCGCCCCATAGTTAAGTCATGTCATTGTCCTGGAAACAGTTTATTGACTTTTGTGTATAAAACGTCACATGAAGTCATTGCTGCTCCCATCAAAAAAGCACTTGTGTGTTCGCATACTATTGCATTATCCACTTGCTGATGCATTTTTATTGCAGCTTAGCAGTGTTGTTAGTTTGTTTTATGGAACGACAACGTCAACGATGTCAGTATTTCTATTAAGAACTTCTACACCTACTCACAGCACACAACACTCTAACACACAGTCTGTGATAGTTTAATTGCGCTCATTTTTCAATCGGTTAACATTGAATCTATTGAGTTAAGGTGCAGCGGGAGCTTTTTAACAAAATTGATTGAAACTAATTTGAAAGTGACTGTTTGCAAAAAGAGTGATGTATTCTTAATAGTATATAGAATTGTTTGACGAATATCGTTAGTCAAGTGTCACATATTTTATGAAGCACAAAAAAATTAGATTTTCTGTTAATAATAATGATGACAAATAAAAATAAAAAACAAAAAAATCTTGTTTCGAAGCATTCATCATTCATTATTCGATTCACAAACAAAATTATAAAATTATGACTTACTGTCTGAGTATTTATTTCGAGCACTTCCTTTTTATCGTTATTTGTTTTTTGTTTATTTATTTTGTATAGATAAATACGTACAGGGTTTATTAAGGAATCTATTTAAAAATGAAAAATTTTGAATAAACTGGACACACTCCTAAGTAGCGTTTCGAACCACAAATCACTGCAAATGAATTTGGTTTTTCTTTTTTTAATTTTTGAAAATGATACGGACGTCTTCTTACATAAATCAATCCCTAAGGATTACCGAAAAACTAACTGTCACTTTTCACCCTACCGTGACCTGAATGTGGGTGTTTTCATAAACGTCAGATTAACTAAGATCTGCAATACCAAAAATGAATAAAAATACACTTCTTAAACATGTATGTGGTTTGTTTTTAATTTGTAAGTATTATTGACATAACTATTAAAATTTAACAAACCTTCAGAAAATAAGTGTTTTTTATCAATGTTTTTATTGCAGAACTTAGTTAGTCTGACGTTTATAAACACACACTGTGTCTCCAAAAATATTATATCTCAGTCAAATGCCACTCTTTTCTTCATTTTCTTTTGTTGTCATATAAGAAAGTTTTTATCTAGTTGTTATATTTAGTTTTCAATATAAAACAATGTTGCAACACTTTTTTGCGTAGACGATAATAACACGTGCCTAATGTGTTTTTCTAGGAAAACAAAGCAATGACTTCACGGTATAGAAAAAAAGTGAAATCAGAAGATACAAAAATGCCTATGCATTTATGCAAGAGCCAACAATAAAAATTGTATCACCAGCAGCCAAAAAAATCAAACTTTTAGACAAAATTGAACCGAAACGTATGTGATTTAATGTTGGTACAATCGTCCTTTATTTCAAATGATAAAGGACGGTTGTAAGATTTGACTTTTACTTATAGTTTTCTCAGCATACATTCGGAAGAGAGAAGTTTGAAAATCTATTATTATTTTCTGATCAAGAAAGCATTCTTGAGCAAATCCTCAAAAGTTCCCTTAAAAAATCCTCAAAAGTACCCAAAAAAATTTAGCTCCGGGCCTAAATTTGTTTTTGGGGCGAAAAGGGGTCGAAATTCATTATTTTGCAAATTCCCCGGGATTTATAAACTTTTTAACTTTTTAAGTTAAAAGGTAATTTATAAAGATAATATTAAAAAAATTAAAATATTATGTTAAGCATACGCCCGTGTCCCGTATACTATTTTTACTTGCGATTATAAGTTCTATAAGCCAAGTTATACATTTGTAAAAAAAAAAGTTTTGAGTTAACTAACAATCAAATGATAGAAAATACGAAAAAAGTAGGGCCGGAAATACTGTCGGTCTGTGTGTCTGTCTCTGATTGTCTGGATGTATCGACACCCTAAGCGGTTAGGCCGATTTTCTTAAAACTTGGTTAGAAGTTTTTTTTCAGTATTGTTTATTTTATTTTGATACTAGGTTTTAAAATAAAAAACGTTACCGATAATTTCAATTTTTTTTCAAAAACAACACGATCGATTTTGATAAATTTTTACATGAGGGATTTTTTTCCAAATTTTGTTTTTTACCTAAAAAAAGATTTCCGAAGAAGCTGTAAATTAAAGGTACCTGCCATTGAATGGTACGTTTTTAATTTCGCTTATATTTTACCGAAATTTTGGAAAAAAAGTTAGTTTTTTGAATTCCATTTGTTGCCAACTGTGGTTTCTTTCATTTAAAAATATATTTCCGGACAAGCTTATTAACGATACCTGCCATTGAACTGTACTTTTTTGATATCGATTATCTTTCGAACGAATACACCGATTCTGATATAATTTTAAAATTTCTGCTAAATTTGATTAATACAGCAATTAACATTTTTGAAAAAATTAGATCTATGAATCCTCGAAAAAATTACAATCGATTTTGAAAAAAAATTATTTGAGCGTTTTGTTGTCGAGGGTGAAAAGTTGATGAAAATCTCAGTAGTTACCACGAAAGTTACTTGCAACAAGAACAAGTTCGTGTGACCTAGTCGTGCCCTTTATTTTAATTTTTTTCTTATTTTTATTTTTCATTTCATACAACCTTTAAGCATTTGGCAACCATAGCATGAAAAACTAAGATATTTGCAAATTTTAAGCAGTAATGTTGCATGCCACTGAAGTAAGATCGTGCAACCCCATAGTGCCCTTTATTTAAAAAATGTCATTTCGTCTTTTTGTAAGACATTTGTATTTATTGATAATGTTGTTTTAAAGATTTTAAAGAAAGCTTATTAGAATAGTAATGTTGTGCAATGGCTTTATAGAACTGAAAAATCAAATATGACATACCAATGAGATTTAATTAAACAAATAATAATATTTTAACTAAAATAACACTAAACTAAGCTTATTTTGGTTATATTCAACACTATTCTTGGATATATAGATTTTGGATTGAAATCATCAGATGGTAATAATTGCTTTTGCTATTTTCTATCCAAGATATCTTTAATAGACAAATTGAACCATATAATTTGTGATTGATTTAAAATTACTTCATTTTGAAAAATGAAAACAGTTAAGTTAAAATATCGTAAGAGTCATTTTGTTCATATGGTGCTGATATACAATTTTTGATTATCTAAAATACACAATCCTTCGTTTGTCTCATATTTTGTTAACAACCTTGCGATATTATTTATAACACTTTATAGTTACCAGAAGCAGTTGAAAAAGATACCTATATTTTAAACAATATAAGAAAAAGACTATAGAGACCATGAAATTATTAAGTTTAAAAAAAAAGTTTTCAAAAAACGTCAGCATTATAAGCAGTAGTATTTCTGCATTTAATTGTGACCTAGTGCCTTAATTATTAACTTTGTGACCTAAAAAGTTTTAAATTGTGTGCAATTTAGGTTTTTTTTTTGTAAAAGCATAACACTGCAATACAACAAATATAATTTTTCATTCTTAAAAGAACATGAAGGATATACATTATTTTTCCTAGAAAAAAATAGTGCAATTAAATTCATTATGGAACAAGCAACAAAATAGAAAATAATTTCTTTGTATTTAATATGTGCACACGTATTTACAATAATTGTTTTTATATATACATATAAGGAAGAAAAAATGCATTAAATGGAACTCTGTTAGGACGATGTTCTATTTTACAGTGCCTACAATTAAGTTGGCTCTAAAGCGATATGTGATGGTTTAGTAGCCCAGTTAGTTTATGTTTTTCTTAAAATTTTTTTAACAAAGATTTCAAGGATAATATTAATGAATCAAAACAATATCGAAAGAGAAGTCTGATAAAAAGTGTGGCCGTTTTGGATATTAAGAAAAAAAAACAAACTTATCGCAATAAATTAACTAACATTTTAAAATGGTTTTATGGTGCCATTTTTGAAGCAACTTTAAAATACTTGATACTTAAAAGTACCTCGAGTTAATTTTTTTTTGCAATTATTGCAAAACTTGCTTTACCTGTGTTAGATCACAAGTAAAACTCAATTTCTTTTCGAAAGAATCGAACTGTAATGAAGTGGCAAAATGCGTTATTATTAATTTAGAATTGAGTCAGCTGACCATATTTTTAAATGTGATCTTATGTCATATGGCCTTATATAATTATTTCATTTAATTTTGTATTCAATTTAAACAATAAAAATTAATTACATATTTATGTGCAAACAACAGTCCGTTTGACACACAATCAAATAGGTTAAAACAAAAACTGTTATATAGCACTTTCCTCCAGTTCCTAAATCAACAATCAAATAGTCCTTTTTTCTTTCCAAACAAAAAAAAAAATTACAAAAAATTAAAAATAATTTTCATTTCGTCCAGAATGACCTTTTTCCATGTAAATAAAAGTAACTAGAAACAAAACTGTAATTTAATCACCTTAATTCAAGTTAATTGCAATTTATCACCTTACACAAACAGCCTTAAGTGGTGTTTGTCCCTTTTCTATTTTTGGTGTCACCGAGAGGCTTGAATTAGGGTCTCACAAGGTATAGGTAACTCATCCCTTCAAAATTTGTACAATCATCAAATTCATAAAAAAAATAAAAACAACCACTTTTTCCTATGCCAACAAATTTTAGTATTTTTCTATAAAATAAGTATCTTTATTACGTAAAACGAAAACGTAGGTAGTTAAGAATCTACATCAAAATACAAAAAAAAAATAAAAACATAGATACACTTTCCAGCTGGCTATACATAGATACCTACATAAGTTTAGTATATATGACGATGTTCAGGTTCTAGATGTGAGTACAATGTTTTGTACACGCGCAACATCTGATAACCATAGAAACTGGGTGAACGACCGCCGATAAGTATGTGACCTTCAAAATAATCTGGGCCAAGTGGAAATACAATTTTTTGACATTCTAATTCTAATCAATTTGTGTTGGTGTATGTTTTTACTTTTATCTCGCTCCCTACTTTGCTTTGGTATTGGGAATTATATTTGATGCCTTAAACTCACCCTCTTTGTTGTCATTTCTTGATGGTTTCTCTCTCTCCCGGGTTCTCGATCTCGATTCTAGAATATAGGGGTGTATTCTTTTTTTTTTTGCCTCATATCTATCTAACAAGAAAAAATTTCGAGCTCAGATCTGTGATGTTTACCTTCAAATTTAGTACCTTTTTCTTTATTTGGAATTTCAAACACAATATAGAGAAAACGTTATTTGGTGTTGATGAAATATACTTAGGTACTATACAAGGGAGAACCTGCTTTTTATGAGGGATGCTAGAAGTAGGGGTTGATTTTTGATTGTTTTGATGAGAGCGCTGATAGATTTGATATCTTTGAATGTGTATCTCGATAAAATTTTATAGATACGTATGTATATAGGAAGAGAATTGATATTGTGAATTTTATTAATTTTATCTACAACAACAACAACAACATTGTGCTTGGCGTGATGTACTTCAGTGCTTTTGATATGTACGGTGGGTATGGTATTAGATCACAATATTATTCAAGGGGTGGGAAAGAGGAATTGTTGAACCATCAACATAACAAATTTAGTTTTTTTTTTGTTTTTTTTATATGGATATCTGTACCTACTATCTACCACTCTTCCCAGGGTAGTTTATATATTTCATGTATGTATGTGTGTTGTTTATTGGGCTTGAATAGAATTTATTTGACCGTGGCCTTGAATTGTTTTCATGTGTCATTCAACTTTCTATTGAAATGCGAGAAGCTAAATTTATGTGGATTTTTAACAACGCAATATGTTTTGAATTTTTTTGTGGACAATTTGTTTTTTTTTTTTTCATTTTGAAATAACAATTTTTGGAGAATCCTATAAAAGGAAAATATTTTGTACAATCTAAATTTTTGTTGGTAATTTTTTTTTTCTTGCAGAATTGCAGACATTTGATTAATTTTTTATGTTGTGAGGATGGGTTTATTAACATATAATGGTGTTTTAGTAGATATGGTATATAGAATAAAATTTTATGGCTAAAAATGGACCTATACTCATAATTAAACTTTCTGCCTTATTAGTGGAACTAAATAATTTACCAGTTTTTGTTTCACCAGTATACGTAAATTGTTGCGAATTGTGAGACTGCGATAGTTACCGTCAATCTGGATGATGTCACATACAATGAAGATTGATGACCAGTGCTCAGAAACAAACAAACGAGTTAAGCAACAACAGATGATATCCGGAGTATAAGAATCAGAAATGAAAACATTGCTATCCGTTAAGTGATCGGCAATTTTTTGTGGGTGGATTGGGATTCGATCGACAGTCACCAGATCTAATGTGGGCGAGGAGTATCTGTTGAAAATCTATGTTTATGATGACCATAGATTGTATAAGGGCAACAATAAGTTGCTGGTGAAAAATGATCTGCTTTTGAAACTTGTTGTGTAACAAGTTACTAATACAGAAATATGTGAAAAAATCGGTGCAGGGTACTATTAACTTCACGGGAACTAACTTCACATGGGAACTAACTTCACCACTAGTGGGAACTAATTTACTTTTTTTTTATTTTGTAAAGTTATTTCCCACTGTGAGTTGGGGGAGGGGGCAGCACAGTATGCCTCCCCCTTACCAATCTCAACTGTTAGAGGTACCGGGAACTGTAGTCGCCCCATATTTTCAGCTTTATGTCTCCTGTAATATAAAAATTGTAGATGGGAACAAACTTCACACAATATTCAGATAAAAGAAGTGAAATTAATTCCAACTATAATGGTGAAGTTAGTTCTCATGTGAATTTAGTTCCCGTGAAGTTAGTTCCCTGCACCAAAATAATCGGCCTTACATTAACAACGGCCTTAAAAATATCAATTTTAGCTAAAGCTTGAGTTTAAATTCACAACCTAGTTGGTAAATTATGAATTAAAAAAAATATTCAATTCATAAGCTAGCGAAAATCCCGACACCAAAACCCCGAAACACAAAATCTCTAAGTACAGAATTCCAAAACTAAAATTCGAAATACAAAATCCCGTCACCAAAATACCAAAATACTAAATCCCGAATTACCAAATCCAGTAATAGAATAAAGCTAATTCGGGATTTTGGTTTCGAGATTTTGTATTTTAGAATTTTGTTTTCGAGATTTTGGTTTCGGGATTTGTAGGTATATTGAATATTTTTTAATTCACAATTCACCAACAATCAAACAAGACATTACGATGAGATAGCAAAGTCGAAAAAAGTGGGTCTGGAAATTCTGTCTGTGTGTCTGTCTGTCTGTCATTCGCTACATTAGCTTAAACGGTTGATCCGATATCCTATAAACTTGGTATAAAGAGATTTTAGGGTGGACGTAAAGGGGTTTTTGAATTTTTTTGTTCTAGGCTTTAAAACTAACGGTACTTGCCATATAACGGTTATGAAATAGCTTGTTTCGAAAATTGCTCTAACGATTTAGATAAAATTTGAAATAAGTGATACGACATTAAACACCTTTCAGAAAGTTAGCACCATATTTCTTTAGGAACAGGTTTTATGGTAACTGCCCCGCCACATAAAGGTCTTGTTACATTTTGACTTTCTCGTTAGCGACTGAGCGAATCCTTACCAAATTTCATTTTTAAAAATGCCTTAATGGCCAAACGATTTCATTTCATGAAGTTTTTCTGAAAAAATTAATCGAATGAATAATTAATTAGCTAAAATTGGCATTCTTCAATTTTTTCATAAAAATATTTAAAAAAATAGTTTGAAAAAAAAATCGACTTTACCAAAAACTGGACCTCCGATTTTGGTAAAAAAAATAATGTAATACTTAAAAATTACTGTCATACCACGATTTTCTCGGGAAACTTTGGTTTGTTATAACTTATAAATTAATTTTTAATGTAATTTTTTTTAATTTATTATTTTTTTATAATTATTGCATTTTAAATTTATTGAAAGAATTAAAAACAATTTTTTGGTATACACAAATTGAAGGACTTCAACATCCAAGAAAAGTACGCTCGACCCAGTTGTGTTTTTTTGCTTTATGAGCAAGTTTTTGCGACCCAGTCGTGCCTTATGAATTGATTTTTTTTTTTCAAAATCACAAGTCAAGAGTTAGCTTAAGACTTAATGTTTTTTTAATTCATAAATTCGTAACCTTGAAACACCTAACACCTTTATAAGGGATACGGATAGGTATAGATTACTGCTTTACCAAAGGAATGTGTGTTTAATTTGTTCATGGGAGTTCGAAGGCAAAGAGTTGATGCAATCATATCATCAAACAAAATCGGTAACCATTGAATTCGACAAACAAAGTAGTACATTAGCTGAGGCAGAGAGCTAAAACTGCAAAAGTCAATATACCAGAACTTAGAGCTTTATACAAATAACTTGCAAATCTACATTCTTCACGGAATTATTGAGATCTGAAACGGAGAATAATGTCAAAACTAAAAATGAAGACGATGTTGCTTTTATCAGAACGCTACAAAAACTAATCAATAAGATTGAAGACCTCACACGCGACAACTTAAGGATGCAAAGCTAAGATATTCAAATAAAAAGATACATACAACTTCCTTCTTACAAGCGGGCTTGGGGGTAGTTTCTCTTGAGAAAGTTACCAATAACTTAAACAATCTTTTCACTAATTGAACTAACAATGCAGAGATTCAATAATAACCACTACTTATCCTTGATACGAAATTTTCAATCAAAGAAAAGTACTTAAGTGATGTCATATATAATTAATTCTCTCGAACTTTTTTTTAAAGGTCGACATATAATTTGCTTACCCCCAACACATTTCTTATCAATTCTTTCGCAAATTAACTTCCAAATTCAAATATCTACCTTTTTTTGTAGATATTCATTATTCTGAAGAAAAAAAAAAATAAAAATAAATTTTAATACAAATAGATCCAAGCTTAAGTGAAGTAAAGCCCAAACGAAATTCAAACGCGATGACCATCAACAAGGCCAAGGTTACCAATTAAGCCCAGGCATTAAATAAATTCTAATTAGATACATCGAGATAATAAAACAGACACGAAATATGAGTAAAAATATACGGTTTGATGCGATATTCCTATAATTCAAGCTTATTTCGAAGAATATACAAAAAGCAGATCCTTAAGTTTTGTTTTCTTCTCTTAAATTAATATAACCTCAAGAGTCCATAATTATAGTCTACTTATCACACCCTAACATATAAAAGCCTCCCATTTAATAACTTTTTTTTTTATTTACTTATAAATATAATGACCAATAATAACCATCAAGTTTAACCTTCTTAGTCAAGAAAATAAAAAGAAAAGTGAGCACAGTACGATGACCTTTTGCTATCGTTATATTTGGTAATAATTTTCTTCTATTTTTTTTTTTTGTATTTTGTGACATTGACGGAACTTTGAAACTACCTCTGTAATTTGTTCGTCAACATTTTTTTTATGAATATCGACCCTCTTTTCATAGTCGTCGGATAGTAAAAAAATAAGTTAGGTAAAAGTATATAAAATAAATCTGTCTTAATGTAGCCATTTTCATTTATATTGTTATTTACGTCAATTCATTAGGGTTCCCTGGAAGCATCGTAATACGTATTTAAGTCAATTCAAATAGAAACACATACAAATCATCAATGACGCATTAAACCAGAAGGGGAAACGATAGTTAATCAAAGATAAGAGCAAGTGGGGCACATTGAAGCAGCTTTGTTTTTATTTTTTAAGACAAGGTATTGTAGATTTTAACAGATAATAAATTAATAATTCAGAACCACCACTCAAAATTTGTTTTAAAAAAATTCAAAAACGAGTGTGAAAGAGCAAAGAAGTCCGCCAGGAAACTCTCTCCATCTGTTTGCCCAAAATTGAGGCGATTTTTTTCAAAATTGGTACTCTGTATTTTTAGTGTATTATGCCAATGCGTATTTTTAATTCTTATCCTAGGTATGCCATATTAGAGTTACAGATAATACAATTTTTTGAAAAAAATACGACTGATTTTGAAAATATTTTTGTTTTCCAAAAAAAATTAACGGCACCTTAAAATTATGCGTTCAATTCGTTCTTCATTATTTTCTGCATCCATATAAAGTGCAACCGAATCCATTTGTTTGTCTTTTATATTTAATTTTTTCTTCAAAAATATTATTTATAACAATTCAATCAATCTTGTTTGTTGTGTTTTTATTTTTTGACTTGACAGATCTAATAGAAATAATTCGATACTCGAAAAAACAAATCCGTAAGTGGGAAAAGTATTAAGTACTTTTTGTTTGCTTTCCGAAAATTTTACAGAGTACGGATTCAAAAGCGGAACGAATAGCACTTTCGAATAGGATTGACTTTCGGAACGAAATACAGAGTAGGGCCCCTGCAATAGTTTTTTGTGCATACCGATTACTCTTAAGCGACAACACTAATGTTGACGAAATTTAATATTCTACAAGCTCTGAATATCCTAATTAATACTGCAACCTAAAATTAAAGTAATTTTTGAAATAGAATTTTATTTTTCTCGACAAAATGCTGATCAATTTTGATAAAATTTTATAGGACTTATTTCTTACCAACGGCTGAATGTGTCATAAAACTGCTGTTTTTTAGTACTGACTATCATATAAACGGCTCACGGCTCCCATATAAGATTCTTTCAGACATCTGCTAAGCCTGAGTAATAGAACCGTATTTTGAAAAAAAACGACAGAAAAAATATTGTTTTGAAATGATAAAAGAAACAAACGATTTGGCAACCACAGCATAGCCACTTAGATATTTTCAAGTTTTCATTAGTAAGGTAGCTTGCCACACGAGCAAGTTCGTGCGACACTGTCTTGTTAATGTCAAACCTGTAACGAAGTTTGACACTTTTCTTTCATAAGTTATATTTAATTTAATTTCTAATAACAGGAAAAATTTCTTCACAACGGAAATATTCAAATTAAAAATTTGAATTTTAATGAACGGATGCAGAAAAATTCAAATTCAAATAATCCGGATGCAGCCACTGTACCAACAATATTGGCAACGATGCAAAGATGCAAGTAAATGCATGATAAATATTTCTGACTCTCACTTTACAGTAGCTTACTTAAACAAATGTTGTGAATAAAAGTGGAAATCATTCTCGAATTACACTTGTTCTTCTTGTTCCTTGTAGTGACTAATCTTTCGGCACTTAGCTTAAAGCAGGGACGATTCCCAACGACTTGTTCTCAAGCCGCCTTGATTTCGATTAAGCCATCAGCCAAACTAACATACATCTTTTTTTTCTCCTTAACACTCCTCTGGTACACACTGGGCAATAAATCAAACAAAGAATTTTCCTCTCAAAGCACCCAAGCAAGTTTTAATTCATGCTAAAATGTCCAAGTTTCTGCACCATACAATATGGAGCGGAATAAAATGTCCAAGTTTCTGCACCATACAACATGGAGCGGACTGATTAAAGTCTTGTGTTCATGAACTCTCCTTGGTTCTCTGGGGGGATATGTAAATATTTGGAGACCAGCTAGACAAATGCGAATGTTTTACTAGAAGCTAATTTTTATCGAAACTTAAAAGCTATAACAAACTAATACCAAATGATTGTTTTTAGAATGATGAAAGATGGTTCGTTGGAGCCATAAAAGGTAAAGGATGGATCAGTAGATAGAAAAGATGATGATTCTGTTTTTCTTTTTTTGGGGATTTATATATGAAAACAAGATTTGGTACCGTCTATCACGAAGATCAGATGCGGATAGTTTTTATTTTAACCATTTTAGTATTTTTTTTATAAAGAATAAAAATAAAAGAACCAATATGGCTGCCTTTGGGACCCTGAAAGCAGATAAAAGAAAAAGGCTAAGAAAAAATTGATCTAAAATAAACACTCTTATTCAAGGTTCAAAACGAGGGTGAACATGTGAACAATTTGAAAATTACAACTGTCTTGGATACTGACAAATAACTAACTGAATTCTGTTAAAATAATATCGACTTATCGACAAATAAATGGTTCAATGGATTTAAGAAAGTGACGAAACGAAAACAATCGTGATATCAAGTTGTATGGAAGGTATTCTCAAACGTTTAGTTACCCAAAAACTTTAAAAACCATTTCGTGTTAAATACCTTACAGGACGTACAAAATTCAAATGAAATCGGTTTGTGTCCAAATTTGTTAAAAACCGTTAACACCAAATCTCCGCAATCTGCCGATTTTAGCCAAAAACCTGAAATGCTGTTATTTTAACAGCACTCAAAAAGTTTTATCAAAATGGTTTAAGCCGTTTTGGAGATAATTTTGAAAAACTAAAACCGTTATATGGGAGGTACCCCTTATAGCTGGGCTCAAACGAAAATTCAAATTGTACCTTTAGAGAACCCGTAAAATTATTTAGGTCGGTGCACAGATAACCGCACATACGCACAGTCGCACAGACCAAAGGACGGCATTACGAAACGAAAAATACTTTTTTGAAATTATGGAATTAAAACCTCGAATTTTTTTACACGACACCAATAGTCCTATTGAGCTTATAAGGTTGCCCTATTGAGCATAAGGTTGGTTTGATAAGTTTGGTTCTGCCTTTTAATTAAAAAACCGTTGATTTAGGAAGTTGTATATAATTTTCCTCAAAGTGAAGGTAAGATACAGCTTGGATCGGAAGGGGATTCGACTGTGAAGAATATTTATCCACAATTGTTTTTCGAAAATAAGCTGAGGGTCGCTTCAATAGAAAATTTGTGTGAATCTTTCAAAACATTAATATTTGGGACCTAAGATTTGGGGGTGGGCGGCAAAGGTACAATGGATGGAGTTCTTGCTTGTTAACCCGGATACAAAGCATATTTTTTTCTTTTCATCATAACTCCCAGCTTATGCGTCGCCCATGAGGTATGCAATGAAAAATAAAAATCAACTAGATCTCTACAGATTGTACTTAAACAACTCTTTCCTATCAGTCAGTCATCTACACATATATAATCATCAGGCAAAATCAAAACGGTTTCGATTTTTCGTCAAACAAATGCACGCATATAGACTTATTTTTACAAACACTACCTATATTACAGAGTGATGTTAAATGACTGCCCGTGTAAAGGTCGCTTTACCAGACACATAGTTAAAATATTATTATTATTATATATATTTGCAAAAAAAAAACTTTTCGCAACGAATTACATTTTATTGATTTAAACCGTTTCAACTTGGTGAGAAAATGACACTTCTGTCACGGAAATGACAAAACACTATCAGCAGCCCATTTTCCTTGCCTTATACAGCCTCAAGATATTTTTATCCAACATATATTATTCATTTCCATACCTAGACCGTCTTTACAAAGCCAGTACGGGAATCATGGTACTGGTAGCATGGAAAGTAACAAATGGAAGTGACAATGAAAGTTGTTTTACGAGTGTAAAAAGTGGTGAATAAAATAGAGCCAATGTATTTAAATTAATTGACAGACGAATAAGAATTTCATACTGAAATATTTACGAATAAACAAAAACAATAGCTTCCACGGAACTGACAATTAGAGGGGGTTTCAAATTAACAAACATGTTCCATATTATAACCCCCTATTAAAAAAATATTGCACTTAATTAGTTATTCATATTTACTTCACAAAACTGTGTTGTTACATTATTAGAATGTTTTTTTTTTATTTCGTCAAAAAATTGCGTTAATATAGCAAAAATAGAGCTGGGTACATACCATGGAAATGACACTTTCGGCGTTCAGGTCCAAACTACGTAGAGGAAAACTAATTTTTTAAGAGACAAATATTGTAAATTCTTAAATATTCACGAGGGGTTTGTCACTAGACAGTTTGGTGGTTCATTGATTGCAATATTTCAAATGACTTCATATGATTTCAAGTGATTTCAAGCAGTTTTTTAAATTGATTTAAAAATTTTGTGATTGCATTGATTTGAAATGAATTCACTGATTTCAAATTATTGCAAATTAATTCAAGTAATTTCACTATGATATTAATTCGTGATTTCATCGTGGCATTTTTGATTGCACGATTGCAAAAAAAAATTAAAGTGATTTCAAATATTTTTAATGATTGCAAGAAATCATTTGAAATCGATAATCAACATTCTTTTTTAATTCCATCAAATGAAATAGTGATTGCACCTGATTTTAACATGATTTCAAATGATTGCAAGTATAAGTGGTCAAGTGATTTCATTCGTGACAAAACCCTCGAATATTCACACATTTATAAAAAAATCATTTTTCCTATTAAATTAGTTCGTTGTTTCACCCATTAATTTACATTAATATAGTTTGAGAAAAAAAAACTTTCTGTACTCTAAATAAATTCTTTGTCACGAAAGCCTATAGAATACTTTAGTTGCACAACTTTTTATAATAATTATAATTTCAGTATTATGAGATGCAATCAGTTCCTACATAACTATATACATTCATGCATTGTGTTGTGTAAATGTTGATTTAATGATAACTTCGAGTGTCAATGTACCCTTTATTCCCCTAAACATCTGGAACTCAGTTCAAAGGACATTCGGCAATCAAACTTTGACACGTGCTATCTTTAGATAAAAAAAAAATATTAAATATCTACAGGACGATTTTCACCCCGGAAAAACAAAGAAGATATACACATATTTTATATACTTGGGGTAAAGTGTGAAGAAATCATAAACAACCCTGTATGATTTTATCTCACAAACATACGCATTTTCCTTGTAACTCACACTCACAGTCTGAATTTTCCATTTCCACCCTTAAGGTCTTTCCCGATTTTGTCTTCCTGGATGGTTTATTTTATCACACGTGGCATTGCAAAAGAAAAATATTGAGCCTTCCACATTTTGCTTGCTTAGGGATAAAGATGACTTTGTGTCGTCCTATAATGGTGTTAGTGGTTTACCAAACCCACGCAAAGTTTTCTTAGGGTAGGCTTCCATTTTGCTCTTCTCCTATTTTAAAGAGCAAATCAGTATGAGAAGAGAAAATTACCGTTCGCGTTTTTATTCGGTATTTGTGGGTTGGGTCAAAATAAAAATTGTTAGGGCCTTGGAAAAAATAAGGAATTTCTATTAAATTTTTTTCTTTGTGGAATGAAAGCGGAAAGATGGAGCAACAGAATTCATGTACCTACATAATATTTATGCAAAACAAAATCAGGATTGTAAATAAACTAAGAGTTAAGGAGACATAAAGTCAATAGAATTACTTCAGTTTCTTTTTTATGTGACTTCATATTGGCAGGGGGTTTCTTTTATTTTGTAGACAAATTTATATTCAGTTAGGGATTTTCGGTACTTGTTAAAAATTAAGGTTGTGACGATGTAAATGGGGATATTTGTTCAGATTTTAAATATAAATTAAATATTTCAATGTTTATTTAAGGGGATATTTTTGTTTAACCTTAAGAGTAGTGAAAGAGCTTTGAAGGTTTTATCAATACAATTTTTGTTAAGTAATTTTCCGTTTTGATCGCATAGAGATTATTTAATTTGTGTAAAATTGGAAATAGAGAGCTATTTGGCAGAAATTCTGTCTGTCTGTCTTTCGTATGTAAAGGAAGTAGGGTTTCAGAAAAAAAAATTACGAAAATTGATTTTTTCTGTTTTTGTTTTTCGCAAAAATAACAGTAGGTACCTACTATAAGATTTAATACGATTTTGATCAAATTTGACATGAGTAATACGACATTTAACACCTTTTAGAGTATTTGAACATCCTTAACGGTTTTTGGGTTGTGTGCAAAATGCCGATTTTTTTTTAATTTTGATTCAAAAAAATTGACGAAATGTCGACTTTCGAAGAATTGATTCGTCAAAATACTGACTGATCAAAATGTTGACTCTTATAAAGTCGATTTTGGAGATGTCGACTCGAAAATGGTCGACACATGCAAATTGAATTGAATGCATGCTGCGCCGCATTGAAGTGAACGTCATCAATCAACGAAAGCCACACTCGAATAACTGTTGATGTTTTAGTGAATTATAGACAACAACAACCGCGGACACGAACGCTATTTTTGACACGATTTATAGCTATTTCACGGCTACCAACGCCAATCATCAGACTCTACAATGATAGAATTACATAGTGCGATGACCATGTGCTGGAGAGCCAGGTTCGAACCCTGGCCCAGGCAAAAACTCAATTTTTCGAATTAATATGAGATTGTAAACTGACGAGTTTTCAATCGACATATTACATGTCTGTCAACTTTCTTTTACTGGCGATCAAACTTTAGTCGAAACTTTTATAGTCAACTTTTGTTGACTGTTCGTATGCATTCCAATTTTATTTTTGAAAAATTCAATATTTTCAAAACCATTTTGTTTTTTTTTTTAATTAAGTTTTCGAGTGAAAATTGGCATTTTCAAAATATTTAAAAAAATTTAAGAAAATTGTTCAATAAAATTCGATTTTTTTAAAAACTAGACGTACGATTTTAGTAAAAAAAAATTTTAAAATATATTTTAATATATCAAAATATTAATGTTATAATTCTCGGAAAACTATGTTTGTACCTTATTTCGAATTTTATTTTTTGTAACTATTTATTTATTTTTTTAATTATTTCACATTAAATTAATTTAAAGAATTTATTAAAGAAATATTTTTAAATAATTTCGTAGAAGGCTCCTTTAAGTTTTTTTTAAGTCAGACAAGGGCCCTCGGCGATGTCACTATTTTGTAAATAAAGGGCACGACTGGGTCGTACAAACTTACCCTTGTGACAAGTAACCTTCGTGTAAACGACAGGGAAATTCGTCAACCTTTCACCTTCAACAACAAAGCACTCACATAAAATTTCATTAAAATTAATTGGATTTTTTATGGAATTAAAAAAACTGACTTTTAAAAAAAAAATCCTAATTTTTGAATGCAGTTAAGTTTAGGCGACCTATAAAAATATCGGATAAAAAAAAAACAATCAAAAACGAATTTGAATGAAAGACATCACCATTGACAATAAATCACTCATATAAAATTTTATCAAAATTGATCGAATTTTTTCGAGAAAAATGGAATTTAAAAAAACTAACTTTTTAGAAAATATTTTTTTCCAAAATTTTTTTATTTCAATATTAATGAGGTTTAGCAAGTTCTACCTTTATGTAAAAAAAAAATTGTAAAACAATATTTGTAATTGAAAAATAAATAAATAAAAAACAAAATCTTGTTGCCAAAAGAGCAAGTTTTTGTGACCCAGTCGTGCTTTTATTTTTTAATAATTTCATAGAATTAAAAAAAAACAAATTTAAAAAAAATTGAAGATCTAAGGAAAACATTTTTTAATACCCTCCTTTAGTATAAACATAAGCTCTGCGAATTATATTTAAGAAAAACAATTAAAAATTATAAAAAATCAGTTTTAGTTATTTGGTCAGCGTACACAAAAAAAAAAAACCGATTTCAAATCTATTTAGTAAATACTGTAGGTAGCCAGGAATCATACCCCTAAAGATTGTCCGCACCTATTTGGGGTACCCTGTAAAATATCCAACTAAAATATCAGCGCTAATTACGCCAAAAATTTAAAAAATATTGAAAATTTGAAAAAGCTGTTTAACGGCTCTATGCATTTGGTCAGAAACCAGGCTCAACAGTTAGTAAGCGTTTTAAATGTCGACAAATAGAAGATAGGCTGTTAAACTTACATACTATCGTATCTGTATTGTTTGCTTTCCTTTTTGAATAGATAGCCGTATGCCTATAAGATCTTTGATCTTAAATTTACCACCTTCAAAAACGCTCATCTAACGTGTATTGAAGTTTATAAAACTATACCATCCCAACAATAATACACAACAAAATATACATAGGTATCTACTCCTTACTTAGTATATTTACCTGGAGCCTTTAAAATACATGTTACCAACGGAACCTTCTACTAGAAAAATGCCACGATCAGGAATACATATCTAATATATAAAAATTAGATTTGTTTGTTCGTTCCTTATGCGCGGCCATACCGTTCATCCGATTGCGATGAAACTTTATTAGCCTTTATTAGCAGTTTGGCAGCTGCTCTCCTATACAAGCAAAAACATAGGTATTTTTTTTTTGCATTTCCTATTGATCTACAAACTCGGTTTCTAAAACAAAAATTAATTGAAAATCAAATAAAAGTCGAACAAATTAAAACTTCAAATATTTAAAATTTCAAATTTATCTTTGCTTGATTGGTTTTATTTTGTTTTTGCTTTCAAATATGACTGCGCAGAAATATGAAGAGGAGTATGGAATTGAAAGGATTCACATTCAGGTATCACAAACCATTCGCGTTCTGCATCTCGAAATTCTAGGACGGTGAGTAATGAATTAATGGTTAAATTTTCGCAACTGTTTTTTTTTTTGTTTTTTAAAAGATTTCATGCATTTCTTCGATTTCCCGGTGCTCTGGTCATTACGATTTTTCCGAGTAGGTGCTTCTTGCCATTACAAAATGACTTTGTTCTGACAAGAGCACATTCGCTATATTCTTGACGAACTTGAAAATAATTCAAAAGAAATGTTATACGGGGTCACACTATTATCCACGAATAAAACATTGACTCTCGCACCAGAAACAATAAAAAAATTAATTTCGTTGTTTCTGGTCATCTGCAATAAATTCAAAAAGTGTTTGAACCGTGTTCGTTGTTGGGTGCATTTTGACGTTTCCTTTAAATTTTCAGACAATATTTTTAAAATAACTTATTCAATTTGACATGATTGAAATATTAAACTTACATATATTAATATTTCTACATTATATTAAACCTTTTGCCGCAATTATTTTTTCTATGGCAGCAACGCGCCAGGTACCAGCTAGTAGTAGCTCATAAAAATTCATCAAGTTAATAAAAGAAAAATGTAAATAAATAGCAACAGAATAAGAAAAGAAAATGTAAACAAAAATAAAACATTTATTTTGACCTAGGCCTATGGATTATGATAGATTCTCAGAATTAACACCAAATAATCTACTCTTGGGTTGAAATTATAAATAGATACCTATACCTAACTTAACTAGATGTACTTTCACTCCCACTGAGATGAGTTTCTCAAAAAATTAAGAGAGTCAAAAATAAATAGGTACCTACATAACCACAAACAAATAAAAAAATAAACAGCCCACCACAAAGAAAGGCTCCAGCCTCCCGTTTCTTTACACAAAAGCAATACGTAGGTACCTTCATATATTATTGGGAGAGGAAAACAAAAATGCCTCCACTACGATCCATAAAATGATAAAAAAAAGAAAAAAAAAACAACAAAATTCGACCGACACCTACTGCTCTACATTTTTATTTTCGGTCGAATGTGCCCCACACCGGGCGCCCATTTTTTGATACAAAAAAAACCAACAAAAGAACTCCCTATCTTTAATTTATAATACTTCAAGCACACATAAGGAAAAAAAACTCAGCACCGAAAAGAAGGAGAATGACAGAAAGCATAACAATTTTTATGGGGTTATTCCAAGTCAAGGCCAAGCACAAACACAGTAACACGCATTTACGCACTAGCAAGGCAACAACGCATTTTTACATCACCACCATCATAAAAGTTGCGTGTTTTGAAATGGCGGCCAAGTTAATGTTGTGTGCGTGTAATTTCCATTTTCTGTGTTTTGCTTCGTTTGTTCGTTCCGATTGTTGTTTTTTTTTTTTTTTTTTTAAACGGTACCTCAACTAAGCGCAAGCTCGGAAAAAGCAAAACAAAATATTGTAGATATACTATAACATCAAGGGTTTGAGGTTGTTGCGTGAGCGTGGGTGATGTTGATAATGATACGAAGGAGATGAGGGTGACTTTTAATAGAAGTTCGAAATTGAAAAGTCATCATTGAAACACTACATCAATGATCAGAGTGTCTATATCCTCTTCTCTTTCTCTCTCTCTAGATATTAATTATGGTCCCTTCCCTGATATGATGGTTGCTGTTTTTTTCCTCCTTTTCGATCCTCTTTGGAAGAAACAACGGAAGGGACATGAAAAAAATAAATTATTAGAATGCGAAATTCGGAGAAGTTAGGCATTTTGATTAGGATGTTGGATTTTGGTTTAGTGGATGGATGGATAACAAGCGAAAGGAGTGCAAGGAAGAGAGGGAAATGTCAAATTAACCGAAAACCAGTATCAAGGTTAACGTCCCTTTTTGATGAGGGCTACGATTGTCCTTGATATTATTTTCTTCGTTATATGTATGTAAACCTATTCCATTCTGCAAACACAATACCATTAAAACGAAAACGATATTAATACACAGATTGCCTTAAGTGTGTTACCAAATCAAATACCAAAGGTTTCCAAAAAGTGAAGACGGAGAGGAAAAGACGTCTTTTGCGACTTAAGTTTTTGGAATTAGGAAATTTTATCCGTTGAATTCAAAGAATTAAAAATGAATACAACGACACCTGATAGAAAATAGTTAAAAACATTCAAAACATAAAAGAGCTTTTTTATTTCATGCAAGTGCACTTATTTATGCACACATCTATTTTATAACAGTTAGTCATGGAAGAAAAAGAGCTTTTTGCATTAAGCAATGAGAATGCATTTTCCAAAGTTTTCAAATGCAAGCTGAATCACACTGCAGTAACAAATTTGTGCATTAAAGTGCAATAAATTTGTGGCGCTGCATTCGATTGGAAGAAAATGGAAGGATTTTTCAAATAAAAAGCTTAGCGACAATGTTTGAACTGGAATACTGCACAAGTCAACTTGTTGTTGATGGTTGTTGAAATACCTACCAGTGTCGCCCTGTTTCAAATGGCCTTCATTTCGAATGCAGGTTTCCTTTTTATTTACTTCTATAGCAAATAAAGAAATTACTGTCAATTTTATTTGATTGATAAAAATAAACTATGTTTAACAAAAACATATTGTAAATACTGAAAAATTTCATGATATCTAATGAGGAGTAGCCAGGTATGTTGAACTATCCAAGCTTATAATAAATTATAAGGTATGTTGCTCATACCCTGTCAGATTTTTGTAAATGGAGCAAAATGTCAGTAGGTATTATTTTGACATTTATGCAGGATAGACGTTGATACTTGTGACTATATTCATTAAGGAACTTTTTTGTCATTTTTCTTAACGCAATCTGAATGTCGACGAAGATTTCCAGGGTATCCTACGCCAACTTGTCAAACACTAAATCGTTTAGCCGTTCACCTTTAAAAGACTGGAACAACACGTGACTGTAAAAGTGCCGGAAGCCGTGCGTCGTAGTGCTCATTCCAATGAGGACATGAAGATGCTCATCAGCTAGTCAACAAATATACATTTTAAAGTAATCGTTTTCGGTCGGTTTTAACTCGCCTCTAAGATTGTTCATTCAAGTTTTTGAAATCACAGTCCTGTAAAAGAGTCATTCTATTTAAGAAGTTTTGATTCCTTTGAAGATGCGGCCAAGGGAAAAATTTGAAGTTTCTTGACTTAATTCATTATGGGTCTAGTCTCTCTTATGTATATGTTCGTGTAAGGGCTAAGAGCAAGTTAATTCATGCACATTTAGTTACTTTTTAGAAGGCCAGGGTATATACATCGGGCAGGGTAAAGACATCAAGACCCAGAGTAGACAATTTTTCTGAACGAAAGAGATCCCTACTTTGCTTAAAAGATTTTAAAGATATATTGCCAAGAGTAATAGGACAGGGGAGATACGTTTTCGTGACAAATTTGAAAACTTTAACTAAATAAGTTGATATTTTGTCTAAAATTATATCACACTTCATACATACCTACAGGATTGATGAAATTATTTAGTAAATACAAACAAATTAAATGAATTTAAAAATGTTTGACCATCCAGGGGACCAATCAACTGACCAATAATTGTCTTTTTTGTGGATGCAAATTAAATGTGTAAGCCTATTAATGGCACCTCCCAGAGAACTGTATTTTTTTGGACCTTTCTCGTGAAAGATTAAAACCCAAATTTTTTTTTTGAAAGAACTAAGATGACTTGATCAAATTTCAATACCAACATTTTGCAAAAGAGCTTAGTTTTATTTATAATTATTTTTTTTAACTTACATTTTCGTAAATTCTATATTTGGAAAAAGACTGACGAATATCAATATATTTTGTGTGTTCTACGTGCGAACTTTTTGGAACTTTAATTAAAATTAGCGTACTTACTTAAGCCTAGTATAGCCTAGTATGGGATAGGGATGAAATCCCGACTGCCAAAATCCCGACTGCCGAAATCCCGACTGCCAAATTCCCGAGTGACAAAATCCGAATTTCCAGCACTTTTAGCTCGTTTTCGTACTTTATTTTTTTGCTTTTACACAATTATTTGAAATAGGAATTGAAAAGGAAGAAAAAAAAATATTGAATATCATAAATGCTATTTATGATACGGGATTCTCAGTCGGGATTTTGTCCAGTCGGGATTTTGGCAGTCGGGATTTCATACCCAACCCCTTACTCCTTAGTATGCAGCTGAAGTGAAACGAAAAATCCCATACAAAATTGACACAGTGAAATCATAAACGAAATTTATGAAATTATGAACGTCCTTCAATTAGTTTTGTGGTACGCAGCTCCACGGTAAAACGGTTAATAACCGGTTCAAGTCTCCGCTACTTTTTACACATTAATTGCTCGCGAAATGTTGACGGTTGTATTTTGTTCGTGTTTTTTTTTTGTGGTTATTATTATTATAAAATATATTTCTGTTCTTTTTATTTGTTTATTTGTGTTTTGAAAAATATATTTTTTTAAAAATGGTGAAACTCTACATAAAAATTTGTCCGGTACCGTTTCGTTTACATTTCGTCTGTGTTTTTGGAAACGACGGAAAATTTTGTTTTATTTCAGCTGCATACTAGGCTTTTAAATTAAAAAAAAAAAGATTATTATTATTAAGAATTATTAAATAGAAATCGATTTATTTAAAAACCGCTTTAAAGATTTTGGAATTTTTTTGTTAAATATATATTTATGACACAATTTTTTTTACATAAATTTGATTTAAGCTTGAATCTTTATAAAAAAAGTCTTAGAACTTTTAATAAAAAATTCATATGATTTTTTTCGTATTTCTTGTTTATATTTTCTACAATTTTTTGTTTTAATTAATTAAACTGCACATTAAGAGTAAATTCGTGCTACTCAGTCGTTCACTTTATTTTATTTGCTTTTGATTTTGACCATGTGAATGCAGTTATAGCGGTCAAGAAAACAAAACAGGAAAATCGATAATTGAAACAAAAATTGATAAAATTTACAATAACGAACATCCTTTTTGTTAAAAACAGATTTAAGTAGTTTCCCGATGTTATTTCCGTACGGAAAATAAAATTCAATCAGGAAAATAAACAAATGCATTTTTACAATTTACAACTGAATATTTTGTCATCACAAAAAAATTCTTTGATTTACATATTTGCCATAAGTGATTTGTGTTTTGAATCACATAAAAATAAATAAACTATCGATCTGAAAATTTGTCTTGTTTCGTTTTTTTGATCACTAAAAACGTTGCCCTTAATTGAGTTTTTTGGTTCGCATTTCAATCGATTGCGTCTTCGAATAATTGCACTTCGCAAACAGCAAAATCAAATTTCAATACAATATACCCATCTTACATAAAATCATGAAATTTAAAAAAATCAAAATCTCCTAGAAGTTTTCATCCCTTTTATAAATAAGGAAATCTATAGTGTTCATAATAATTCCTTTATACATTTGGCTGCAAAAGTTCACAAAATGTCGTGGGCCCTCATACTTGCAATCATTTGAAATCACGTTGAAATCAGGTGCATCACTATTTCAAGTGATGAAAAAAAAAAAAAATTTTGGTTATCGATTTCAAATGATTTCTTGCAAACATCAAAAATATTTGAAATCACTTTAAGTTTTTTTGCAATCATGCAATCAAAAATGCCATAATGAAAACACGAATTGAAATCATAATGAAATCACTTGAATAAATTTGCAATCATTTGAAATCAGTAAATTTATTATAAATCAATGCAATCACAAAAATTTTTGAATCATTTTAAATACTGCTTGAAATCACATGAAATCATATGAAGTCATTTTAAATATTGCACTCATTGAACCACTAAACTGGCTAATGAAAAATCACTCGAAAATTTGAGTTAAGACGCATAGTTTTCGAGATGTAAGCAAAAAACCGAAACCGCGTTTTTTCGCGGGTATCTCAAAACGCACCAGGAAATTTTGTTGGATTTCTTCAGATTCAGATTCAGCGACCCAAAAAACATAGAATTCGAAGAAAAAAATTTATTTGCATATTTTTTGTACCATGGCCGCGATTCTACGCTTTGACTGAACTATTATTGTTTAAGCTATTTTTTAAATTTTTTGATATTAAAAGTTTTAAACCCGACAGTTACATTAAACGTAACATAAATATATGGCATAAATATATTATTCACTTAAAACATCCAATGGATTTAAATCGATTTGTACTCTTTATAGCAATTTACATGATATTGAAAAAGGTGATACCAATTTTGAACTTTTGAAACCGACTACATTACTGTGATGGCTGCCATCTTTTTAATCATCATCATCATCGGCTCGACAACCGGGGTCCGGTCCTGGCCTCCTTCAACAAGTCTCTCCACGTTTTCCGGTCTCGAGCCGACGCTAAGGCTCCGGGCGTACCACAAAGAACTTTCCGAGCAGGTTCCTCTTCGCTCATGCGAGCTAGGTGCCCTGCCCACCGAAGTCTACCGAGCCTAATTTTTGTCACTATATCTGCTTCAAGGTAGATTGCGTACAATTCATGATTGTACCGTCTCCGGAATCGTCCTTCCTCACATATGGGGCCAACAATTCTTCTTAAGACTTTTCTCTCGAACGCGGCTAAGAGGTCAGAGTGCCTTTTGCTAAGCACCCAAGTCTCGGATCCATATGTGAGTACTGGCAGGACCATGGTCCTGTACAGCAGTAGTTTTGAAGTTATGGTGAGATTTCTGGATTTGAAGAGCTTTGACAGACTGTAGTAGGCTCTGTTGAATTTGAGAAGCCGCCCGCGTATTTCTTCTTCTATATTGTTATCGGCTGCTACTATTGACCCAAGGTATTTAAAGGATTGCACCACTTCAAATTCGTGCTGCGCTACCTTGATTGTTTGACCTACTGTTCCTCTCGCATTCGACGCCACCATGCACTTTTTTTTACCTTCACTAATGTGCAGCCCCAGATTTTGTGCCGCCTGCTCGATCTGGATGAAGGAATCGTGTACAGCTTGCTCGGTTCTTCCGATGATGTCGATGTCGTCTGCGTAAGCCAGTATCTAGCTGGACCTGTTGACGATGGTCCCTCTTGTTGCCGTGCCAGAGTCACGGATTGCTTTCTCCAACGCCAGGTTGAAGAGGAGGCAGGCCAAACCATCCCCTTGTCGGAGTCCATTAAAGATGTTGATTGGTCTGGATAGCAATCCGGCTATTTTTACTTGGCTTGTTACGTTGGTCATGGTCAACCTACATAGTCGTGTCAATTTATTTGGGATGCCGAATTCTCTCATGGCTTTGTAAAGTTCTACCCTGGCTATGCTATCATAGGCGGCCTTAAAGTCTATAAACAGGTTGTATTTTGGGATGTTAAATTCTAGACATTTTTCCATCAGTTGTTGATTTGCCTGGAATGAAACCAGACTAATATTGTCTGATGATGGTTTTAGCGTATGGGGTTATCCGGTATTGTAGGATAGAGGATAGTATCTTATATAGGCGGTACTAAACAACGTGATACCTCTATAAGGGATTTTTTCATAATTAAATGTATTTTAGTTTTAGATTTTCCAATTTTCATTGTTAAAATTATCCACTCCTTTTTATGTGAAAGACTTTTTAAAGTTTCAGTAAATAATTGCTTTTCTGATCTATATGAAGTCCTTGCTGGCGTACCACAAGGATCAGTTCTTGGTCCATTTTTATATACCATATTCACATATGATTTCCCAAGGCTAACAAACTGCAAATCAGCTATTTTTGCAGATGATACTTGTTTGTATTCATCAGATTCAGTTGGTTTTAATATCGAAACCAACTTGCAATGTGCGTTGAATACTGTGAAAACATACTTCAATGATTGGAAAATTAAAATAAATGCTGGGAAGACTCAAGCTGTCTTTTTCACTAGAAAAAGGAAAGCTTGTTTCTTGCCCAGCAACATGCTTCAAATTAATGGCATTCCAACAGAGTGGAAGTCCAGTGCTAAGTATTTAGGAGTTCACCTAGACAAAACACTTACTTTTGGGCTTCATATACAAGAAACAATCAACAAGGTCAACTTAGCTATAAAAATCTTATATCCATTTATTAACCGAAAATCGAAACTCAGTGTTGAAAATAAGCTCATCATTTTTAAGGTTATCTTTCAAAGCATTATGCTTTATGGATCGCCTGTTTGGGGTAAATGTGCTAACAGCCATATACTTCGGTTGCAAAGAACCCAAAACAAAGTTCTCAAAATGATACTAAATTTACCATGGCACTATTCAACGGAAAATCTCCACGCATTGGCCAACATCGAAAAAGTTTCATTTAGAATAACTAATTTAATTGAGCGATATAATACATCTTGCAGTCTTTCCGATAACTACCTTATCTCAAATTTGGCTATGTAAGAAAAAAAAAAAAAAAAATAAAAAAAAAAAAAAAAAAAAACATTAAAAATTAAACAAAAAAAAAATGGTTAAAGCTTTATATTTGTTATTTATTTGTTTTTTATTTAATTATTTATTTATCTGTTTTTTTATTCAATTATTAATTTATTTATTTGTTATTTATTTTTATTTATTTATTTATTTATTTATTTGTTTGTTTATTTATTTATTCATTTGTTTGTTAACATAGTTATATATTCAATTATTTATTTATTTATTTGTTGTTTATTTATTTATTAATCTGGTTATTTATTTATATGTATATTTATTTATTAACTAATTTATCTATCTATTTACTTTTTATAATTTACTTATTTATTTATTTATATTTATTAACTTATTTATTTATTTAATTATTGAAATTACTTACTTTAGTAAGATATATTTATTTAGATATTGCTTGTAAAGCATTTTTGAGTTTGGCACTTTGAGCAATTTTCTAGCCTCCTATTCTCTCCAATCTTGGATAACATGTTTCTGACAATTTGAAGAAGGTTTTTTTTTTGTAGCTTTTTCCTTCGATTTTTCATTTTATTAAACTGTGATAATTTATATAAAAATGTTATATTTTTCAGAAGTAAAGTAGAGTTATACTAAATCTCTGTAAATTGTGCAATATAGTTATAAGAAAAAATGTAAATAATTACTGCTACAATAAAATATACAATACAAATGTATTTTAAAGTCAATGGCGCAAAATTATAGTCAGCCTAAGTTTAAGGAATTAACGCCACACTTCTTAACTTAATTTTAACTTTGAAACAGTTCTCTAACTTTAAAGTAAATATACACTATTTCTGAAGTACTGACAACTAGTGTGGGGTTTAAAACATTTCTCTAACTTATTTGTCAGGAACACACCTTAAACAGTGACAGTTCGCTGAGAAAACAAAGCAAACACACCTTTCTATCTGTCGTCAAATGTCATCAGCCCGGAATGTGTCAATAAAATGATAATTTTCTGTTTAATTTGAATTTTCTCCCTCTTTGCAAATAAAATTAATTTAATTTTTTTAAGAACTTAGAAATATATATCGTTAAAAATTTGATCTTTGCAAATAATAATGTAATGCCGCTTTACGAAATAAAGGGTATACAATTTCAATTTCATGTCGTCAAACAATTCAAAATTTTCGTCCTCGGAAAACATTTTGCAATTTTTTTTTTTTGGTTTATAGAAAATGACAAATTGACAGGAGTCAGAGAAAAGCAAGTGTGACACTATCGAAATTAAAACAGGGTTTTCATGATTTTAATTTTGATGCAAGTCTTTAAAGATAAAGTGTAGTTTAACTTGTCTATCATTGCCAAAAATGTAATTTTAGACTTGTGTCAAACTAAATTTGATTTAGCTTCGAGTTAAATGGACTATAATTTTGCGCCAATGTAATTATTTAATTGTATTTATAGTTTTTAAATTGTTTTTCTAAATCAACTTATTTATTTTTAGTGTGCAATGTGAACATACATATTTTTGAACATATTTTTGATTGTGGAAATTAAGTTTCTTAAATTTAATTGTAAGTTAAATTTTCATGTATGATTTGTATAGATGACATTATTGACGATGTATATTATTTTACAATAAAGGCCTGAGGAAGAGCGTATTCATGTTCGAAACGTTGCAAACCATTTGACCTGGAGCCTACCAAAAATATCCAAATATCTATATGTATTTAGTGTACAATTTTGTAAAATAATTTTTTTTTATAAAATTTCAAAACCTATCCTAATAATTTATGATACAATTTTAACGTTATAAGTTTTAAAAAAATGTTCTTACCCATACTATATTGATTTGGAAAGTGTTTTGTCCACTCACCTGAAAAAACAAAAAAAAAAACAAAAAATTAATTAATACAGTTTTTTTTATAAAGAAAATGTATTATTGATTTAGTGTTTTAAATTAATTTTAACCAGAAGTACGACATTGATTACAAAGTATTTAAAAATATGTTAAACCTTGAAAGCGTTTAAGTCGATCGAAGATTTAATTTATTTGAGTTAAACTAAAATGTAATTACAAGCATTCAAGCTCACGTGTTCATGTTCTTCCTTCAGTTCGATTTTCTTTTGAAAATAGTTCGTGATGAAATGATAACTTAAAAAATAAATGCACCCAAACCAGTATATAACTGAAACTCCTTAGAAAACATACATTTGGTTTTGCAATATCGAAACCAGAAAACTTTGTTATCTCAATAGCGTCCATCTGTTTACAAAAAAAAGCTGTTCACTTCTAAAAGTCATTCTCACACAATTTGTAAACAGCATTGAACTTCAATAAAACACCAGAAAACCATGCAATTCTCTTTGAGACATTTTTTTTACTCTTCGTTGGTTTCCTCTCTTTTATTATTGCACTTGCACTCTTGCACCTCTAAAACACTCGCACCTCTCACAACTACAATCAAAGTGGTGCATTCAACCTCCCACTCTCCTGGTGCTTGCTGATGGGAACCTCGTTCAATAACCTTGAACGTTAAACCCCTCCACTAAGTAGAACTACCTCTTCCCTTCGAAAAAAAGAAAAACTAATGTACATGCAAGTTAAACTTTGTTCAATGTCTTGCAGCTCTTGCACACATTCCAAGGGCGTTGCCTAGACAACACGTGATGTAAGGACGCCCTTGATCGCTAAAATACCATGTTAATTATTTTGTTTTAATTTCGCTTGAACTATTTCTACAAATTAATTAATTATGATGTTGAAAATTTGTATTGAACCAATCGTTTTCAACCCTCGAATTTGAGCTTCGAGTAATTTTTTTTTTTTTTCAAGGTAAACTTGCATGCATATACGGCATACCCAGGACAGAGAAAAGGACACCTTCTGTATACTCTCTTTCCACTCATCATTGTCGGTTTGTGTGCGTACTGAAAAGTCCATGGTGAAGGACATTTCGAAACTGAACTTGAACGAGAAGCGCAACTCAAGTTTTCAATGTCAAACCGATAGTGGGAAAAAAGCACCCCATTCCTCCTTGAGTGCGCCCAGTTTGGTCAACCTTCATAGAATGTATGTGTGTATGTATATTGTGGTTGCATGTCAAAACTTTAGCAACTATATTATAACGTAACCTAGACGAAACCTTTAACTATCATACAAGTGTCAGGTCATGGTTAAACATTTTTGTTTTTCTTAGGTTGTTGGGGTCGTATAATCCTGATGAAACTATTACTATTGTGATCTTCTATAATACTTACTATACATACACGTGTACAGCTGAGTATAGGTATAGATTTTTAAGTCCTGCATGTGTATAATTTGTCAAGGAAATATATATATATATATATATTTTTTTATTTTTTTTGTCGCACTCGTCCTTGACTATGAAACGAGAATAAACTAAAAACGACGATGTTACCTTCACCTTCATAATATAGGAAAAAAGGAAATAAAAATAGATATATTTATGAATTATTATAGTTGTAGTTAGTTTGTCAAAGACGTATATGTACGAATATCAAAAGAATATACAATAATTAACACTTGCCGGTGGCAGGGTTTAAGCTTTTGACAAAATGTTTTCGGTATAGAAAAGCTGGGAAACAATTTAAACAGACCTAACAATGTTAAGTTCGTTTTTTTTGCCACTAACCAGAAAATGGCAAATCCTCCAAGGGTATCATTTGTCATTATAAAGTACGTCTCATCTAAGTCGATGCGATTTGTTATTAAATTGTATGTCCTTTCCAATTTTGTAGGGCTAACGATAACCTGATTGTATAAAAACCTAGTCCTTTAATATTTCTTCAAAAGAATTCAATGAAATGTTCTTAGGAAAGAGCACTATGAGGACTACATAGGGTCGGGCGACCCTACAAAGCTAGCGGTTATACGACTATCTAATTGTTTGACTTCTCGACGTAAGACGACCAGCAAATTCGAGACCAAATTCAAGATTCCAAAATCACTGATGAACTGTTTTCCTAAAAGAAATAATCAGAATTATTTTTGTCGCCATCTTAAAGTGCTCAAGAGAGATGTTGCAAGCAGTGAGTACGGAGAGCATGTATCGGGAGATGGAAAAAATATGTACTGATTAAACCATGCTTTTGAGGAACTGCGACATGCCAACATTGAAAAATCGCAACCATTTTTAAAACTGGCGCTCAAAAAAGAAGAAATGTTACAGGAAATCTGTTCACCAAAAAACAAAGATCGTTCGAGGCCAACTTCGTGTGGGTAACGAGAAAGTTGCGACAGTATTGTAAATAATTTACAGTTTTCAGACTATACTTTTCAACAGCAGCACCAAAGAAGGAAGAAGTGCCTGACATCGCAGTCGAAGAAGTCAGTGCGGCTGTGAAAAACTCTAAAATGGGAAAAGTGGTTGGTCCAGATTGGACACCATCTGAGTTCTTGAAAAAGATGTCAGACATTTGGATAAGATGGCTCACGGCTCTAATCACCAAACTTTAAAGCGCGCGGCAAACCAAATGATTAGTCAGTGGATGAAAAGTAACCTTCAGCTAATTTACAAGGGGAAGCGTCTTGAGTCCTTTGCTCTTTATTACATTCCTTGACTATTATGAATACCAAGATGGGAAACCTTCTTACGTTTTAGCCGCCAACAACCACTTATTTACATTGTTGTTTTTGTAATTAAATTTCGACTCGTGTCTGTGAATCAATGTGAAGTCGGCCCATTTAGGTGGATTGATAAGATTGCACTAGTGTGCGTTTTTTACAAAATATTTGTGCAATACTATTGCAATCTCGTCAATTTAACGTCAGTTTAGCTTGTGGGCAAACAAAGATGGAAGCCGTTGTTTCCCATCTTGGTATTCATAATCTTTGCAATTTGCCATCAACAAACAACTCTTGTCAGGTCAGGCGTTGCGACAGGTCATTCATTAATTTCTATAAAGAAATTGTATACAATTTTGTTGTAACAAAGAGGTGTTGATACCTGAAAAGAAAAAACAAAATAAAACCAATCAAGCAAGGATAAATTGAAATTTTACATACATATGTAGTATGTTCCTATTTGAAGTTTTAATTTGTATGATTTTTATTTGATTCTCAATCAATTTTTTGTTTTAGAAACTGAGTTGGTTGATCAATACGAAATGCAAAAAAAAAATTATTTTCCAGCAGCAACGTGGCAAATTTTCTAATATTCTTAATAATATTCTTAATAATCCCTCTTTTTTTGTCGAATAATTTTTTTTTAATTAGAAAATGTTGAACAGGGATTAACTGCAATGTTTAACAGAAATAATCTGATAATAAGGAAGTGCTACACTTAAGGAATGATGATTTCGTCGATGAACTTGCTACAAGAAAGAAACGCTCCATGCTGGGTGTTTTCCACTCTCTAAAACACCCAGCACTATTTAAAACGATACACTTCTTTAGCGTATGAAATATTGAAATAAGAATAAAATGATTTGTCCAACGATCTGATCCAAGCGTTTTATACCTACGTACCTATAGTTCATTAATTTAAACTAAGTAACTAAGAGGCTTTACATATCAAAAGAGCGACAAAACATAATAAAATCAGACAAATGCAATTCTTTACCATCTTATTTCAATCTAACCAACATCAAATATGAACTGAATCGATTGAGAGGTATTACCTATGAAAAGAACAAAAAATTATAAGAAATGCATTAAAATGCAATTTTTTACCATCTGATTTCTTAATTTTTTTTTTTTTTTAAACCTTCTATATGTATTGAAACGAACCAAACTTAAAAAAAATTATTCAAATTGGTCCAGCCGTTTTCTAGTTTTAGCAAGACTAACACAAACGGGAATCGATTTTTACATATAAGATTGTTTATTTTCTTTTTTAAGAACTACACATATACTATACAACATGGAGACTGACCAACAACAATGTAATAAACAGTTGGTAACCCTATCGATACTTTTGAGAGAATTGCGGCAGTTTGTAATGCTCACAACTATGATCGCAAATGTCATACATTTAGAGATTACCCGGTTTCTTTTTTCTTCTTTTGCTTAGGAAATAAGGTTCTATCTAAAAACTAAATTATTGTATTAAGTTAAATCATTTGCATTCATTGCAATTATGTGTAGTCTTTGCATTGATTTCTCAGCTTTATCTTCATATTATTTTGCATATTTTGCATTAAATTTTTATGTTAAAAAAGGGTTAGATTGCTTTAAAAAATAACAGCGGAATCCAAAGGAACTAAAATATGATGAAATTGAAGCAAGTTTGATAATATTTATTACAATAAATTG
Source organism: Baccha elongata (assembly GCA_951217065.1). Classification (NCBI taxonomy): domain Eukaryota; kingdom Metazoa; phylum Arthropoda; class Insecta; order Diptera; family Syrphidae; genus Baccha; species Baccha elongata. The sequence goes on from OX578274.1 coordinate 45,416,584, forward strand.
AATAGCTAAATAAATCAATGCAATCATGTACAGTGATTGCACTTATGTTACTCTAATTCCAAAAAAGAATCAATGAATGCATTAATTAAGTATTTATAAACTTTAAATCTTCAAAGATTGTTCTTTTTTGGAAATAATTAAATTTTTCCAATATAACTCGAAAGAGCTTCGAGGAAGATCATTAAAAAAAAAATAAGTAACGACATATCATTGTCCCTTAAGTCACATTTTATGAATAAACCCAATATCAAGCATCTTAAGAAATTCCCAATGGCAATGCACCCATTCATTCGCCATGGCCCCAACTTTAATCATTTATATTTTTCATCTCTATAGCATTCGCATCCATCGTATATGCATACATATACTTCATTACATTACAATATGACGCATGCTTCTTTTGCTTATAAATGGCACAGAAAAATTGCAAATTTAGCCCAAGAATGGAGCTGTGTCTTCACAAAGGGAGAGACACATCAGGGGTAAATATAAAGACCCCCGTAATTTAGGGAAAAAGATCTTAAATCGTGGTCGCGTGATGCAGACTTCCCCGACGAACCAACGACGACGCGACGACGTCGTCATTGTCGGTGAACATCGATGCATGCAGGGCACTATGTGGAATCGCAGTTTTATAAGTTGTGCTAGTGGCAGAAGTAAAGCGCGCGCACACAAAAGGGGGCTCGGTTTTTTCACTTACTTCACTTTTTCTATCTGAAATTTTCAATTTCTGCTTTGGTGAGTAGTGTGACCATCATATACATATTTTGTATACTATTTTTAAATAGTTTAATTAAAGTCAAACTTAGTGAAATTAATCTGCATGCTGATTGTTTATCAGATGTATGTAGCATTAATTTCAGGGAGTATTTTTTTTTTTAATAAAAAGTAAGCTTAAAAGAAATAAAGATTGGCCCCTGGCCCCCGGCCCCGATTAGGGAATACGAAGCGAGTCTTTTTAAGAGGTGAAAATGAAGTTTTGTATGACAAATATCTTTCGTTTTGTATTTTCGTGAGTTAGCTGTCAATTGAAAGGATTGAAAGGAGTCGCTTTAAATTAAATAATGAAACAACTCTGGGTGAGTCTAAAAGCAGATATCTAATTAAAAACGACTAGGTTTGAATTCACTAATCGGGATTCGGGGGTCTGAATTTTCATTGGAAATTTATAAAAGAATAAGTGGAAAAACAAATTTAATTGTCTTTTATTTTATTGAAATTTAAATAATACCAACTGGCCTTTTGAAAATACTTTTTAAACATTATTTGGATCAAACGAAGTATTAGATTTTTATACGTTTTCAAAGAAAAAGTAGTTGATTGCTGATGTAATAGAAAAAGAAATTGGTGCAACAGGACATGAAAGAGAAATGATTCGTGCAATAGCATTTTTCTATCTCAGTGTAGGAATGTTATAAAAATTAACTTAGCTTAAGAAATAGCACCTAGATCATCAATTGGATTGTTTGAAATATCCTAACTTGAAAGCTTGAAACCCTGGAAAAAATGATACACTTGTGTCTTGTGATGTTGGAAAAAACGATGTAAAACTGGTTGGTATTTTTTTCGAAATATTGCAAACATGCACAGATTTTCGGCAAGAAGTACTCTTTAATTTCTTTCCGCAGCAGATAGTGCTTGGGACAAGTGTTAACACGCAAGGCTATATTTTCAACAGTTTTATACAAATGATTCGGTATTTAGACGAATTCGACTTCATAAAACACACTCAACATTCCGCCAAAGATATCTTCGCGTTCCTTGATGAACAAAGCAAAATTGGTTTGTCTTAAGAAAAACGAGGACAAGTTTACTTGCCTTCAGCAAACAAACAAGCACCTGTCCACCCCGAAGGACAAAACTTCACTTTTGATAGGAACCCCTGTGAGGAAATTAAGTTCATTGAATTCATCAACTCCACAAACGACATCTTCGTAGAGATTCGACAAAGAATTATTCTAGCAACCGTTTCTACTTATGTTGGGTATTGTCAGTTCTTCTTTATTTGTTGAGTGTAGGACGATAAGTAGAAAGATACTGATGGGATACTGATGGGATATTACAAGAAAATAAAATTTCGATGGCTATTTGGTTTGGGGAGGCGAGTGGAAAATAATATAGAACCGAGAACTTTATGAGTACCAATATGTAAATATAGTCCAGAAAGCCAAACACGTCGGATACATTGATTCGACTGCATCGAGCAAATGGACAAATATTTTCCAGCTAAGAAAGTATTTTAATCCAATCCAACAGGTTCAAGGCGACAAAAAAAAACTGAGGAACGCCGTGTTTCAGGGAGTAACTTTACATATAGATCGTTTGCCAGATTACGTTAATAAGAAAAAGCTTCTACCGGATGCCATGTTCATCAAAATAAAAATATTCGTTTGCAGAAAAACACATTCCATTCCTAGAATTGTAGAAGTTGTTCTTGAGATTCTTCAAGTTATGGACCAAATGCTCAAAATAAGTGAAAAACTAGTTAAGACTTACTTTAAAAGAAACGACTGTTGTCAAAGATCCAGACGTTGATTCGAGATTTCTTTTCATCTTTGTTTATTATGTAAATATTTGATGAACGACAAAAAATGTACTTTTGTCACCTTTTTTTGTTTGTCTTCGAATAATTTAATCAAATTTAGAAAAAAAATATCACGGAAAAACATTTCTATGACCCCTGGTCACACCAATTTAATGCGAGACGATCAAGACATATAAATTTATAAAATACAACGTGCGATGAAGTTAAACTGCAATAAAAATTAAAAAAAAAGTAAAAAAGTGAATAAAAACGAAACAACACATCCACGAAGGAAGTGTTATTGACCTAAGTCAAGGGCACTGACTGTGAATGCTCAGTTTGCTCGGGCTTTCCTCTTCCTTCTCTGGATGCATCTTTGGCTTGGTTTCATTAACCTAAAGCGCACACAATATAGTGCATTCAGAATGACAGAACCTTGAGATTGTATGTTTTTTGCTTGTTTTTTTTGTTTTGCATTGTATTAAATAAAAAAAAAATTCCATTACGACTCTGGAGCCCTATGATAATCTCCGGTGGGTGCAGTCTTGAGATCAAACTTGAAAAACAAAAATGTAAAACAAAGATCGTGTTTTAGGTCAAAAACACCGCTCAAGTACAGTTTTCTGTTTGATATTCCAAGTTTTACAAAAACAATCGTTTTGGATTTCTTGTCATTGTCGTCGTTGGTTTTGCCGCCGCGCCGATAAATAATCCACAGACGAGTCATTTGATCAATTTTAAAGTTAAAAAGAAATGCGCTTAAAAAAAACAGTCGTTGATGGCCTCCCATGTTTAAAAAGCAAAAAGCAAAAATAATTTCCGTTTGAGTTTTTGCTTCACTGCACCCCGAGTTGAATTAATGAATTTAATTATGAAAGAGCATTAACCTATTTTAGGGTTAAGTAATTGGGTGAAGCTATATAAATGACTGAGGGCGTTTTTTTTTTTCAGACAAAATGCAAGTCAAATGCAGTTGTTTTGAGGGAAAATATTAATGAGTCATTAAGATTGTCCTTTGTTAGTGCAGTGACCCAGATTTATTTGTGTTTTAACTGTGTGGTCGATATTTTTGTTTTGTCAAAATGTATAATGATCGCAGAAATTTAGTTTTTTATGCGATATACATTTCAAAAGTATAAAAGCTTAAGTGTCGTAAAAAATACCAAAAAACTATTTACATGTCATCATACCGAGTTCAAATAAAATCAGTTTATCAAAAATTTTCTGAAAACCATACAATTTTGGGAAAACTTAAATAGGTTTAGTTGTATGGAAGACACTATTAGATCTCATTGAAACAGAGCTTATTAAATAAAGTCAGTTTCAAATTATTAATTAAAGGAATTGGAATTTTTTTTCTCAGGTTTCACTTAAAAATACTTTGTAGAAGACGTTTGATGAAAATCCTTCGATCTGAATTCCAAAAGCTTGGTGACACACATACTTTTATACTTATTTGAGTCCGCTTATAACGGGTGTTTTTTCGAGGTATAGAACGAACTTTAAGTTGGCATTACTTTTCAAGACGGCGACCGATTTAACAGCTGTCAAGTGATTTATTCTCAGTTTGGTTTGGCAATTCATCATGAATAGGCTCACGCCTGAACAACGCTTGCAATTTGTGCAATTTTATTTCGAAAATAAAATTTACATATAACACTAAGTCCATTAGCGATGTTTAGCGATGAAGCGCACTTCTGGTTGAATGGCTACGTCAACAAACATAACTTCCGCATTTGGAGTGAAGTTAATCCTCAAGTGTATGTCGAAACACCGTTACTTCCAGAAAAACTGACTGTTTGGTGCGCTTTATGGGCTGGTGGAATCATTGGTCCGTTCTTCTTCAAAACCGATGATGGCCACAACGTTACAGTCAATGGTGATCGGTAAAGAGCCATGATTACTAACTTTTTCATTCCTGAATTGAACAATCTTGATGTCTAAGAGCTGTGGTTCCAACAAGACGGCGCAACATGTCATACAGCTCGTGCCACAATCGATTTATTGAAGGCACTTTTGGTGACCGCTTAATTTCACGTTTTGGACCTGTGAATTGGCCTCCAAGATCTTGAGATTTAACACCGCTAGACTATTTTCTGTGGGCTTATGTAAAGTCATTGGTCTATGCGGATAAGCCACAAACGCTTGACCATTTGGAAGACAACATTCGCCGTGTTATTGCCGATATACGGCCACAAATTGTGGAAAAAGTCATCGAAAATTGGACGTCCAGATTGGACTACATCCAAGCCAGTCGTGACAGTCATATGCCAGAAATCATATTTAAAATGTAACGCCACAAGATTATCTTTCGAATAAATAAAAAATCATGTCAATCGAATATTCCATCGTTGGTTTATTGCAATTTAAAGTTCTACACCTCTAAAAAAAAAACACCCTTTACATATAATATTATATGTAAATATAAGAGTCACGGTTGAAAAAGTCGATACAAATGTACTTTTTTCGATACATTTGAGTGTGCTTAAGTACGCAAGTACACTTTTATGAAATTTAGTAAAATTTTCCTCAGCCAATGAACTAAATTCATTTATTGGGTCTTTTCATTCATAATTCCATATAATACAATTTGTGCGACCGTGCATTACATTGAACAAGTTTTGTCTTCATTTTGTCATCCGTCTGTCTCTATCGTGCTCTTTCTTTCGTTAATTGTGTTCATGATTTTGTGACTCTGTCTAAAGTTATGTGTTATTGCGAATCAAAACTAAAATCTGGTGCTTGTTCTTGTTTCATTTTTTTTTATCTTATGACAGTTGTTGCGCCAGCAAATATAAGACTAAAGACCTGTTTTTCAGTGCGAGATTATTCCATTATTAACCTCGAGTTACCGCTGATGGAAACATATTTTTCGAGTTCACTCAGAATTAACTCACCAATTTAGCTGGAATAATTTTGAGTTAACTCCGGGATCTCAAAACTAACTGAAAACCCTGTTTTCATCACAGTTAACTCGGTGTTTATATAGCGCTGGAATAATCTCGAACTGAAGAACTATTGGAGTCAATTCTGGTTCTGTTTTTCATAGAACTAGAACTATCCATTTTTCATGTTCAAATGCCAAAATGATATAAGTACATTTTTCAAATTTCACGTAGAAGCATTTTGAAAATTCAGATTGTAAACTTGTGGTAAAAACTTAAAAAAAAATAAAATTTGAAAATAAAAAACGAAAAAAACTTTTTTTGATAAATGAAAAAGTACAATTCGATACACTTTTGTTTTAACTTTCGATACACTTCGTAAGGTCCATTTTCCATAAAGAGTCCCAACAACAGCAAATAAGAATCAAACAAATTAAATATACTTAATATATTTAAATAAGAAAATCTTCAACATTCAAGTTCTTTAGTACATCAATGAATTTTTACTTTATTTTTTCTGGATCGATCAAATTTTAAGTAGAAGTGCACATGCAAAATGTTTACATATTGTAAAAAAAAGTATACCCAGATCTAGTCAGAGAATTTCAGATACAAACATAAGGTTGTGGTACAACATTTGTTTCCATTATCTCAAGAAATTGCTAAAACCACTATTTCTTTTGTGATCAACTGTTCGAATATTGCTTAAATATCGCGTTGCGTTACCGACGCGCTTAACGGTTTCACCGTATGAAGAATTTGAACGCAACTTTTCCATTTTGGCTGCAATTTTAAGCTACGGTGTGATGCTTTTTATTCGTGGTTGAGGTGAGCTCGAAGTTGTCCAGGGTTCTTTCCAAAAAAAAGCAGAGAAAAACTTTGATTTGGAGATGTGGCCGGAGAGTTAAACATTTTTTTTTAATTAGGTTTTTGTGTCTTAAGAACAAATCAAGATGACAATCAAATCAATTAGCAAACAAATTTGTTTAACATCAGAACTTTTGTTTTAATGTTTACTTTATATTTAATGACTCAAAGTATTTTAATGAATTTTCATTTAAAAAAAGACCTATTTAGAAAATTGTTTAAGAATTTTTTTTTAAAAACTGTATGTACGATTTTGATTGAAAAAAAATTAAAATATAGGTAATGCAATATTTAAAACAAATGCCATTCCAAGATTTTCACTGAAAATTCTGGGTTCTAAAAAATTAATTTTTAAAATTATAAATAAATGTATTAAAAACTTTTAAGAATTAACAATAATTTATGTAATTAATAAGAATTTAAAATAATTGTTTAGAAAATATATAATTCAGACTAAATTAATAAATTTCATTTTATTTTACTAAACAAAATTGTATCATCCAGACACATGTTAAAACAAAAAAATAAACTAAAGGTTATATTATCAAGCTTAATATAAAATTTTCTATAGCTTAAGCTATTTATTGAGATTATTATTTTTTATTCAAACAAAACAAAGCCAAAGCTATAGAACTATCTAGCTTAAGCTGCTAGTAAAAGATATGACTATCTTTTTTGGTGTTCACAAGACCCTTTGATATGAATAATTGCCAATTAACAGATTTCAGTTTTCTTTATACAAACCTACAGCTTTATTTATTACATTTTTCTATAGAATGCCATTAAACTGTTTATAAGCTACGCAATGTCAAATCATTTATTAAACCTTTACTCACCGTTGAATAGATTCTTATTTACAAGGAATTCCTGATTAGTTACTTAAGCTGCTAGTAAAGATATATATGTACTGTAACGTAACATAAAATTTAAAAAAAAGCATCCCATCTAAAACTCTGGTTATGATAAACGTCAATGTAAGGACGCCATTTTGACTGTATTATAGAGAAAGAAAGTCCATAAGCTGTTACAATGTTATGGAATCGAGTGAAATAGAATTTTAAATTAAATAAAAAGTCTTATTGGGTTTTTAACATTCTGCATGTTATATTTTTTTGAATTAAGTTTATAAATACATACTTGAACGTGTCTTTTCTTAATCAAAATCTTTTCCGAAAATTGTTAAAAGCATTTAGTTTTAATGCATAAGAACTCTATAACTGGCTGTAATCAACCTATGAGGTCATTTTAACTTACTCAGCCTCTACGCAACATATTTTTTTTTATAAATAAGGATTTAAATTCTGCTGACCCTAAAAAAGCTTTCCCATAAGGCATGTACTGACAACCTTTTCTGGACGACCTATGGGCAAGCGATCTATAAGACATTATTGCTTGGAAAAGCAAAGAGTGAACAGGATTTTTCTTTTTCCATGAGAAAAAGAGAGCTTGAATCTATAGCTGGACTTACACTTTCGTTCTATATTTGGAGACCGTTGTTCGTTTTTTGAAAAAAAAAACAACGAACATCGAAGAAGCATTTACATTATTCTGCTTATGGCAAACAACAAACACTTACGACAACGAGAACGATAGTCTAAATGCAGCTTTAGAAGCTTTTTTTTTTATCTTCCAATCATAAAAATATACATAATTCACATACTAGATTTTTAGATTTAAAACTATTGAAACGATTGATTATGTTAAAGAGATGCATGCATTGTTTGGAAAGAGAGCTGTCTCTCAGTTTTGTATTCCTAAAAACTCTGACGTAAATACGGTGTATAATATTGGACCAAGAACTGAACCCTGAGGAACTCCTAAAAAACAATCCAAAATAAAAAAAAAACCTGAGTACTTAAAGTTGTTAAAAAATAAAATAGGTACATTTTCTTGGAGATAACAACGACTTTAAAATTTGCTTGCTGCATCGTGTTTCGCCTAAAAATACAATTTATTTTTTTAAATTTAGGTATTCAAAGAAAAATTTATCTAAAATACTTTTACACCAGGTCATTGCGTTTTCTGAAATAAATTTAAAGATCGCTACATCGAAGGACATAATTATTTTTTTTTTGGGAGAGGATATGTCGATTTCAGCTTCTTTTGCGAAATGCGTATTTTAAGGACTCTTAGACGTGTTTGAGAGCTTTAATAGATTTTTCATCTCATCAGTCAGAAAATAAGAAAAAATGAAAGGTTACAGCTGGGTGGCAAGCTTCAAAATATTAAGATGGCACAAAAACAAAATTTTGTACAATATTTGTTAAAGGTTAAGATTAAAATCTGTGTATCAAATTCCAGTGACAGGAAACCTGACATTTCTAAAAGTACAAATTAAAAATAGCTCTTGAAAATACATATATACTGTTGACCTATAAATAATGAAGGTGAATTAGGTATTAACTGAACTTTAACTATCGAATTATAACTCACTGATGTCACTTCCAATATCTCTATTTGTTTTAAAGATTTCTTGAGCTATAAAAAAACACTCAACAGTTCATTAAAATATCAAAAAAAAAAAAATGAAAGCTGAATGATGCAATCAGTAATCTGTTAAATGACACCTGCTGGTGACAACAACCGCAAAAATACAATATTTAGCGAAGCAATTTTCCCATAAATAATATTTCAAAAAAAAAATATAAGAAAAAAATAAAACATTATAATTTCCTATTTCACTTTCACGCTATTGGCAATAAACTTGTTGTTTATTTTAAGAAAACTCATTCATATAGCAAATTTTTTTTTTTAATAATATAGGACATGTTTGTAGGTCGAGTCTGGCTGTTGTATATAATATTTTTTTTTTGTAGATATGATTGGACTTGGCCCAAAAAAATGTTTTTGACATTGAAAAATAATAAATGATTTGCATCAATGTCTCCATTGCGGTTGGTTATGTGTTCGTCAATTTCCTAATTCTTCCGTATGCTATTCGTTTTTGTTAATTGCTGAATATTGCTCTTTTGGATTTGTTTTATTGTATATGTATGTATATAAAAATTAAATTCTTTGGTATTTGTAGTTATATTTTATTGAAAAATATGCCAAATATCTTCTTCTTTTTTTTTTGAAAGGAAAACAAATCGAACATTTGTTTTTGAAATTATAAATTTATATTTGTGACGCTTTCCCTTAAAATACTTGTGACTTTGAAAAGTCATCGTCTGATGAAATACCTAACCTATGCAGGTTCAAAAAAAAAGCCGAGAACCCACACTACTCAAATAACAAGTTGCAAAAAGGACATCTTTTTCATCTTTACTTTGTGTTTCAACCAAATTTTATTCTGGCGAGTTAAAAGATTATATAAGGCCATGCCCATATTGCATTTTGATCGATTGTGAATCTAAAATCTGAGGTATGCTTCAATGACAAAGCTTTTTTTTTTCCTTTTTTACATGCGATTATAGGTACTATAAGGCAAGTCTAGGATTCGTGCATAAAAAAGTTTTGAGATAACAATCAAAAATGACATAACGATGATAGAGAAGACGACAAAAGTGGGTCCGGCAATTCTGTCTGTTTGTCTGTCGGTCTGTCTGTCTGTCGGTCTGTCTGTCGGTCGGTCTGTCTGTCGGGCTGTCTGTCTGTCTCGGTACCTACAACCTAAACCGGTAGGCCAATTAACATCAAATTTGGTAGGTAGTAATACGCCCAGAGCTTTTTTTGTAGGTCACTGTAAGTCAAAAGATAACGGTACTTGCCATATAACGGTTTTCGAAAACGACTCTAACGATTTCAACCAAATTTCACATGTGTAATAAAGTGTAGAAGGTCTATCAAAAAGAGAAAACCAAACCTTCAAGAAAAGTCGTTTAACGGTACCTGCCATATAACGGTAAATTTCGGTTATCTCGATAACGGCTAAAGCGATTTGAACTAAATTCAATACTGAATTTGTAGTGGCTATTCTAAATAGCATGGCATCATCCGTTTTTTTTTAATTTTATTTGTCAAGTTTTAAATAATTTTTGAAAAATTGTTTTTGTGAATTCAATATTTCAAAAACCGGTTGACGGATTTTTATGATATTTAGTTTTAAGGTTAAATAAATTAAGTTTAAAAGACCTGCATTCTCAATTTTTTTTTAGAAAAAAGTTTTCGAAAAAATATTTTGAAAAAATAGATTTTTTCGAAAACCGGGCCAACGATTTTGAAAAAAACTCACATTTATGAAAGAAAATTTTGTTTTTATTTTCAACCCGCGTAGGGAATCGTGTGTGAATTTTAAAATTTGTACAGAGATGTTACACCTCAAATACAGGCCTCACAGAACCGACATTAACCCAAACTGTACCCTCTGTAATCTAAATCAAACCGATAACATCTTTAATTTCTTAGCTTTATATCCAATTTTGCAGGAAATCCGGTGAACTTATTTAAATAAGAGTTTTCTTTCATCTGAAGAATGTATGTCATTGCTCTCGCTTGCTCTAATGCAAGAGACCCATGTGTGGTGAATAAAAATTCGGGGTTGGCATCAAGTTTCCTCATTTTTTAAAATTCACCTCTTAATGTTGGTGCACTCCATTTTAAGTTAAAATGCCAATAAATTGTGTTACTCTGTTAACTAAAATGCTTTTAGGTGTATTTTGGTGAAATTGGGCATTAGTCATATAATAATAAATAGTTGCAACGGACGTACGGTACGGTATGGTGTAAATCCATCAATTTTCAAATTTCATCAAAATAATTGACTGATTTTTGTTTCAATTCGTGCATTTAATTTTAATTGCATCAAATATGTATGAAAGGAATTTGCCGAAATATATAGGTATACATACACTTATAAACATAGTACTTGTTGCTCCATTCATATATTGTATTATGAAATGACGTGCTTCTTGTGTTTGCTTAAGAGAAAATAATATAAACCATTACAATCAAATCAAGCAGTTTAGGAATGTTTATTTATAGATAAGTCAATATACATAATACATTATTTTTCACGATGTACTTTCACGCAACTTGAATAAACACAGTCAACGTTGAGGTCAAGGATTTCGTAGAAGGATTCCAAGGGATTCTTGAAAGAACCACAAGAACGAAGCGATTTCTTTTTTTTTTCGAAAATGGAAACCTTTTAATTTTACACAACTTGACCAAGAGTCAGCAAAAACAGTTGGCATGCCATTGGACCTGTGCACATTCCTTAAGGACCTCAAAAAAATTATCCTTATTTTTCTCTATTTTTCATTCCACACTAATGGAATGCTATAATGTATCTGTACATATAGTAATTCCAAAAAGATTCTGCTCATACATCTTATTTTACATTCAGCTAGCTGCAAAACACATATACAGAATGAATATATTTCTGACCACATATACCGATACCGACATTCTCACAGAAAAGTGGGCGCTCTTCTCCAAGTTTTGCATTAAAAATGTGCAGCTCTTCTAGCTCCCCACAGATACTCACACTTGTAAACACAGTATAATCTTTATCGAAGGTCTACATTGTGCTCACCTTGAACTTATACCTGAATAAACTTTTGATTATAAATTCGAAATGCAGAGCAAAAACGACGTAAGAGAAGAAAACCGATAAAAATTGTAAAAACAAACAAGAAAAATAACTTCAAGAATTGCAAAACAAAAACATCGCATTGAATCCGAGAACGAGACATGCGGATTCTCAAGTTCTTCGGTTTCGATTCGAACCACAAACATGATGACAATCAAAACATTGAGTCAACACACAAACTCAAGACAAGATACAATTATTTTTATTTCGTTGATGACCAGTTTTTGTGTCGTGTGTTGTTGTCGTTTTGGCAATAAAAATAATGTTTATCCTAGGCAGCTGGATTGGTTCGTATACGAACAAAATGCTTAAATTGACACATTCAAGACAAGTCTTTTGGTTCGCAGGCTCTGTCTGGCTCTCTGTTGAAGATGACACAGTTTAGAACAAAAAAAAGAACTGGCTTTAGTTTTTAATTATAAACACAATGGACGACCTTTTTGTGTGGAGTGTGGAACTGCACTTCGGATATCCCGAAATAAAATATCGGAGATGATAAATCGACATCGACTTGACAGATATTTACTTGCTCAATAGGTCAAGTATTGGTTTCGTGTAAAAAAAATTTTTGAACGTTATGTTTGCAATTCTCTCAATATAACTGCATTATAGGTTTTTGGTTAAAAATTCACAAAACGGAGATTTAGTGTCAAAAGTTTTTTTACAAATTCGGCCATAAATTGATAACGGTACTATTTCATATAAATTTGGTATGGCCAAACGATTAATAATATTTTATATCCTTAATAGAGCGCTAGTTAGCTGCTAGGTTAAAATTGATTGTTTTGAAAATTTTTAAACAAAAGTTAAATAAAAACACTTTTTAATTCCATAATTAAAATTCATTTTATAATTTTTATTCCATTTTATAAAAGGCCGACACGTGTTGTCATCTTATAACATGTCAGGACATGTTCTGAAGATGTCCAAAGCAGACGAACGCGTCGGCCTTTTATAAAATATAATAAAAATAATGAAATAAATTTAAACTGTAGAACCAAAAAGTATTTTTAATTTAGCTTTTGTTCAAAAATGTTCATTTTAATAATACCATTCAACTTGATTTTTATTTGGGCTATTTTCTGGTATTTTTCCCATTTGAACATAATTTATTAAATTGAGTTTGTTTTAATTCTTTAGTTGCTACAACAGCAAGTTAGTGCGACCTAGTCGTATATTTTATTTTTATTGAAATTGAAATGAGTGACGGTGTTTTTCTCATTGTTAATTTGATTGTTTTGTTTGATACATTCTTAAAAGTCTGTGTTGAAATGATGGTGAAGGTTATGGCAGTTTATTCTTATGACTTTCAATTCATTGACTGAGGCAAATTTAAAAGATTATGCAGTAAAATTCTATAAAAGAAATAAACAGTTTCTTTATATTTGCTTGTATTAATAAGTTTGCGATTCATTCTTAAATATTTTATCACCTTCATTTAAATTCTAAGCTCATTTGAAATATGAAAATAATTTGGCCCGGAACTAAATTTTTTATTGAAGGGGGGGGGGGGCAGGCTTGTAAAAGATTTCAATCTTTTTGAATGCAGTCATTGAAAATCATTTGTTGAATTCAATTTAAGTATTGCAATCATTGACTTCATATGAGACTTCAACGTAAAAATTCTCCATCCACCAATCATTTGAAATCAAAATTATTGCAATCATTTTTTTCCCCATTCACTTTGTAGCAATCATTTGAGACTTCATGCATCCCGGGCATTCCTTCGCAGTCCAGCATTCCTTTGAAGTCCAGCATTTATTTGCAGTCCAGCATTACTTTGAAGTCCAGCATTACTTTGCAGTCCACCAATCCTTTGCACTCCAAGCATTCCTTTGCAGTCCAGGAGTAACATTAGGAGTAACATTAGATTAGTTGGACTGCAAATGAATGCTGGACTGCAAAGGAATACTTGGAATGCAAAGGATTGGTGGACTGCAAATGAATGCTGGACTGCAAAGGAATGCTTGGAATGCAAAGGATTTCTGGACTGCAAATGAATGCTGGAATTCAATGGAATGCTTGGACTGCAAATAAATGCTGGACTTCAAAAGAACGCTTGGAATGTAAAAGGAATGCAAGGACTGCACAGGAATGCCCGGAATGCGTGAAGTCTCAAATGATTGCATTCAATTGATTGCTGCAAAATGAATGAGGGAACAAATGATTGCAATCATTTTAATTTCAAATGAATGGTGACTGCTTATTTCGAAGTTGAAGTCTCAAAGAAAGATTGGCGAATGCAATCTTTTTATTGAAGTCATTAAAGATTGCATTCATAAAAGATTGCATTCTTTTACAAGCCTGGGAGGTAAAGGTGTCGACATACAGTTTCTTGCTAATTTCTCGGAAAATATGAACTTTTTGCAAACAAATATTTTGGTTAAGATTGTAGCTTATATGATTTTCTACAAAAAAGGTCTTGACACTTTTCATCGTATCATCAACTGAACCGATTTCATTTATATTTTGTACGGCACATAAACAACATATAATAATGATTCATAATTTCATGGATCAACATTTTTGTAGTCCAATAGCTTGCAAAAAGAGCAAGTTCGTGCGACCCAGTCATGCATTTTATTTTTTTTTCTGTTGACTAAGCTTAATGGGAAAACCATTAAATATAAAAGTCACGAATGGGTCGGACAAACTTGTGTAAGATTACTAACCTTTAGCGTAGGAAGTGAAAAAAGTTTCTATAGCGTTTTTATGGCAGGTACCGTTAATAAGGTGATTTTGAAAATAAATTTCCAACGTAAAACTTCCTTATTGGCAAAAAATCAGTCAGACAACTCTTATCAAAATCGATCGTATTTTTTTCGAGAAAAGTAGGATTTTCTATATAATTTATATGGAAGGTACCGCTAATAAGGTGATTTTGCAAAAAAAAAATTGACGAAAAACTTCATTATAGGAAAAAAAGTCAGTCACACAAAATTTTATTAAAATCGATTTTATAATTTACGAGAAAAATTAGATTGTCTTTAAGACTTATTTGCCAGGTACCGTTAATCTGTAAACTTATTTTGAAAAAATTAAACACACAACCTTTGGCTACAAATAACATTGTACGAAATTTTATTAAAATCGATCGTTTTTCTTACGAGAAAAATGGAATTGTTTAAAACGCTTATATGCATAAAAATTTGTTTGTCGAAAAACATCACCGTTTTCAAAAAATTAGTCATGTTTAATTTTATCAAAATCGATCGTATTTAAAAAAAAAAAAATTGAATTCTGTTACGTTAATATGGCTTATAGTACCTATAATCGCAAGTAAAAAAATGGAGCGAAAACCACCAAATACTAGGGAAAAAGTGCAATGTTGTCTATAAACAGACTTTCTAAAAATTTAACACATTTTTCTCAAAATTAGTTTATGGTACAATGAAATAGATTTCCACAATCTTCAGAGAATACCTTATTCTAATGAGGAAAACATCCTAAGCAATGTAAATGTCATATTGGAAAAAAATTTCTGCACCGGTTGTTAATGTAAGCCAGGTTCTTTAGGAACTACGATGGACCAATATTACAAAGGCACAATTATCTTTAAAACTTTTCTTTATCTTTTCTGGGGAAAGTTAAAAACTAATTTTGGCTTAAAATAACTTGAAAAAGAAGTCTGAAACTGATGAAATAGGTCTATTGTAGCGCGAGCTGAATGTGCGATTTCACAGTCTTGTTGAAACCCTATATTCTCTAGTTTAAGTTAATCGAAACACTGGAACAGTTGATCCAGCTACAAATGTACATTTGAAACTTTAACTTGGTCCTTCGAGCTGGATATCTCCGTACTGGAAAAAACGAGGCTGATATTTTTTTTACTCATTTCGATTGATATCCACATGCACCCTGTACTTTATGGTTCTAATATATGATAATGTGTAGTTAGTATTGCTTTAAATGCATATTCATTGTAGTAAACATCAAAAAGTAATTTAAAGAACATCTAAATTAGCATTAAAACATCGTAAACAGAACCTTGATATTAACCTGTATGCACCTCAACTCAGTTCATATTAACACATCTGCAAAATATCTAAATAAACTATAAACTAAAAATTTACGGTCCATTTCATAACACAGATGTTCCCACCCAAGCAACCGCAGCTAAAACAATCTGCTGTTGCTCTACTAGTCAGAATCAGAACTCACAGCTCAAAGATAATATAATTATATATGTATGTATGTACTATACTATAGCTTAATCTTTTTCTATCAAATAAAAACACAAAAACAGAACGAAGGCCAACTGACCCACTAACAAAATTTACGGAGGGGTATACAACACATGGAGCCACACATTGCCATTGCCATGCCCGTGATATTTAAATTCAATGTCAATGTCATCTAATACAATCAAATGAATGAAATGGAATAACAAAAAAAAAAATAAAACGTTTCAAATGGCATGACGAACAAACAAAAATATAAAATAAATTCAAAGAAGACGAACAAAAAACAAGAAAACGAAAATATTCAAAACGATAAAGAAGAATTACAAAAAAAAAAGTATAATAACAGCGATATCTTATAATGAGCCTCAAAGTGCACAACATACACTGCCATTTATTCACACCGTTATACGGCAGCATTAACTGTGTGTATGGTCATAAATTACGGTATGGAGATTGTAAAAATGTGCTCTCAGTCTGAATGTGGATTCATCATTTCGTCTAACTAAGGGAAGATTTTAGAGACAAGGAAGAGAATACAAACGGAAGATCATTAAAATATTGTAAACTTTTTCAGATTACCTATTTGCTTATTTTTAATCAACGATAAATAATAATTATTATTCACTGAGCGAGTTCAAATAAATATTAATTAAGAGAAATCAATTTGATTGGCTGGGAATATTGTTGGAATGTGTGCGACGACCTTGCGATTTTTTTTTTATATTTTTTTGTCAGAAAAGTCGTCATCAGCGTACCTACCTATAATTATATCCAGAAGAAATAAAAACTCTATTAGTTGTATATAGGTATTAGGTGAATATAGGAAGGTGAATATAAAACGGTACCTACCTAATTAGTTACAAACCACTTGGAGAGGGAAAATAAATAATTAAATTAAATTAAACACAAATATTCAGATTTGTGAGTACTCAGCAGCCAACCTTCCTAATAGCCAACTAAGTATGTTTGTGGGTGGGAGAAGTGTGGGCTTTAGTTGCTGGGGCAAGCTGTTGCATTTCTATAAGCGCAATCGATTCATGATAAGAAAGCAATCGTTAAATCGAGATTGCTGTACAATCTTATTTCATTTGATAGGTATAGCAATATCGATAATTATAGGTAAGTAGGTTAGGTAGGTTAAAATTTATAATATAACAAGCTGTTACCCGGCGCGTTGCTGCCGCAGAAAAAATAATAGAGAAATAATTGATTTTGAAATAGTAATTATATTCCTATTGGTCCAACATTAGCTTTTTAGCTAGCATATAAGAGTTTCAAAAAAGCAACCCGAGCGCCATCTTTAAGATAATTTACTTCTTACAACAACAGCTATTTGCCAGTGAAAGTCCCGCTAATAACGGTCAAGTAGTTTCTGGTCGGTTCATATATAAGAATATGCCCCAGTGCCATCTAGAGGGTTTTTAAAATAACCTAAGTTACTCTCACAACTTCAGCTATCTGTAGGTGGCAAGTTTCGTCAAAATCTGTCAAGCATAGTTTCTGACGGAAATAAAAAAACGATTTTTCTAGAAAAAAGGCGATCTGAGCGCCATCTAGGGAGTAATAAAATAGCCTAAGTTCCGTGCTACAGCATTATCTATCTGCCAGTGAAAGTCGCCTCAAAATCATTCCAGCCGTTCTCGAGATTACCCAGGACAAACAGACAGACAGACAGACAGACAGCCTAAACGGTTGGGCCGATTTTCTTCAAACTTGGTGATCTGTATTTTTGATTTTTAACCTAGCTCTGAAGATTACGGTACTTGCAATATAAGCGTAACTGGTAATTAAATTTTTCTCGAACAAAATACGATCGATTTTGATAAAATTTCGTATGACTAATTTTTTTGCCAACGGTAACGTTTTTCGTCAATTTCTTTTTTTTTTACTAGGTTTTTAACTGTACCTGCCATACAAACGTTTTAGACTATTAAAAGGTAAAACCAAACGTCTCATTTACAATTGAATGTTCTAGTGAAAGAAATTCGCAATTTGTATATTAATTTATTCGATTCACTTTTTCACAGAACATGAATCAGACCCTACCAACCAAAATAACAATGAAAATACACAAGAAATAGCATGAAATTATTCATCACTGTGAATAGAATTGAATTCACCACTACATTTTCATTCACTGAACGAGAATCGCTTTTTTGTACCAAGTAAATCGGAAAGGTGAAAGCATGCAAGAAAGCGAATGTGAAAACCATTTTTTAGATTCACGTTTTTACAGAACCAGAATTGTCCCCCAGGTCTTGTCTGCGCTCACCAGATGGACTTAGCAGAGAGTGGGAACTGTCAGGTGGAGGCGAGCAATTTCCAAGCGAGCAATTTTTTTACGTTAACCATCAAAGTAGCAAAGTGTAAAAGTGGTATTTAAAAAATTTAAGGTGCAAACGAATTGAGCGTATTAGCTTGCGCGTTTGCATTTCTTCGCATGACCGACTTGAACTCATTTTCCCGTGACAAGGAAAATGTAACAGCATTTATTTCTTTAATGTCATTTAATTGAACGATAAGATTTTGGAGAAATATGTGGTTCTAATGGCACAATTTATTGAAGAAAACTTCTTGCTGAAGCAGGACAATGCTATATAGACTACTTAAAAGAAGTGGAAATCGATATGAATCCTTTCGAACCCGAATAAATGAAATGATAAGGATAAGTAAAGAACATTTTTGTCTATTTTTCTTTGTTTATTGTTTTTGCTTAGTTTTTCTTATCTTTCTCTGTTTTTTTTTTTTGTTTATGAATCACATATTTTTAGGTTAATCAACAAAACTGTATAAACATTTTTTTTATATTTTTAACATACTTGAAAATAATGCAAAATTTTGGCTCTCACTGTAGATTTTTTAATGCAAAAAGTCTCCACTCGATTTTTGATGGAATTTCAACTAATGTGGTTTTTCATTGGCCAAAAAAAAGTACTTTTTGTATTATTATCTATTTAAGATTTTGCTTTTCATTGGCCAAAAAAAATCAAGCCTAGATTACGTCTAGATCAAAATCTCGGAATCTCGATTTGAAGTGAGATTTTTTCTTCTACTTTTACTCACATACACAACAATGTGTGAGACTGTAAACTTATCAAGTTACTGCGAGCACAGTTTGTCTCCCTCTCGCCAATCTATAAATGAACAAACATAAAATGATACACACAACAATAAAACAAAAAAATTTTTTTTGCGTTTCATTCGGCAACAAAAATCTGAAATCTCAGAGCAACATCTGAAGTTTCCAATGAAAAAGCACATAAGTGTCAAATAACTTTTTATGGAATCTGACTAATCAGAGCTCGTTGGTTATCTTTTAGCCGACGGATCGAACGCAGCCATTTTACCACTATTCAGCAGTGTTATTGTTCATGTTCAAATACTCTTTGCCGAATTCGAACATTATGCTTTTCGGAGTTCAGCTAGTTATAATTTCTGAGCATATTCACAAAATTATTTGAAACCCTTTAATTGTAAAGGTGATTGAAATTCTCAATGGAATTTAAAAAGAGCAAGGAATCTTTTGAGTCCGGAATCAGCCTCAAAGAATTTAGATGAAAGGAAGCGAAGGCGTTAAATTTTTCTCGGAACCACTGCTCCGCTATGTCTAGAGAGAGATTTATATATTATCTATATGCGTATTAGAAACAAATATCTACAACATTTTCTCCAGCATCAAACACTCGAATTTGTTTAGAGTGTGTGAATTATCAGCCGAACTACACAAAATATTCATCAGATGACAACAACAATAACAATATATATATATTTAAATTTAATAAAACATATAATTCACCCATAAATCAAATGAATAATGTTGACACACTCTTGACACATCATTTCCGTTTCATCAAAATAAACTTTAAAATGAATGGTTATAGGATGACAAATTTATAATGTCAGATACACTCGTTAAATAATGAATGAAAGTAAGTATCTCTTTGGACTTTAAATTTTATTTTGAAATAAATCCATCTCAAAATTGTTATTGAATCTTATTACAGATATATACAAGGCTATGTATAGGTAGGCATAAGTATTGATTAAAGAACTAAAAAAGAACAAATTAATACTTTATGAAGTACATAGAAGTTTTTGCCTAACCTTGGTTCCCAGTTAACGCAATCAAATACCATCTGGATGGATCATTATCTTTTGAAGAAGAAAATCGATTTTATTGCGTAAATTTTTCTCTTCTTTTTACGCCCTTTAAAAAAATAAACCTGCTCTTCAAATGATTAGAAAAGGTTTTTATTAGAAAAGGGTATTTTTCTGGTTAATTTATAAATTTGTGACTAAAGGTATGCCGCATTTGTAAGCTAAATAGATACAATGTTATCAAAGATAGATAACGATAATCGTTATTATAATACCCTAGCGACTTCCGTCATTTTATTCATTTTGTGACTCTAAACCAACATCACAATTCAAACACAATAGGCTCGTGCCAAATGAGACAGACAAGTATATAGATGGCCTTCTCATTTTCATCCTATCTAAAGTCTGAATCGAATCTTTAATTTCGCTTTCCATTTAGTTTTTTTTTTTAAATAAGAAATTTTCTTCTATCATAGTATAGAAATAAATGTCATTTTTTATTTCTAATTTATGCAAGATTTCTACTGTTAATGTGTATGAGCATCAGGGGGTTAATTAATATGCGACTGTGTGCGCAGATTCGATAACCTTGACAGATAAATATTTATCTCTCATTTTATAGATGACAGTTTGTTTGAAAAGTCATGACAAACATTTCTGACAAATTATTGAATTTAAATTTTAAAATTATTCATAACAGAAAAGAGAAATAATTGTTAAATGCGCATCACCCTGTAAAATTTAGTAACAAAAATAAAAATACCGCTGTAATGTCAAAATCAAGATCAATGTCAAAATTATTCAATTTTGAAGGTCGTCATCGTTGTCGTTGTTGTTTTTTGTTGTTACAATTAAGAGAAATACAATCTCTTTCTCCCTTTAGCCTTCACTTCATCAAAAGTATCTTTCCCTATCTATCTACATTCTACATACATACAGTATGAATATATTGTAGGTATGCGATTACAAGTTTTGCAACTTAAGATGGAAAGTAAACACTGGGTTGTTTTTTTTTTTTTTCATTTTACTTGTTGCCTGCTTAAAGTTATTTTTTTGTATCTACATTCTACAAATCCAAAGTAACTCTCACTTAATAGATGAAATACAATTTATATGTGAGTGTATGAGTGTAAATTCATATAATCGCTGTTTAAAAAAGTGACATGGTGAAGATTGTCATTTAAATACTTTGTTTGTTAGATACTCGTATATGTATATTATGTCAAATTCTAGGAAGAATAAAAACAAACTCATATGATTTTTGTTTTTTTTTTTTTTATTTCGATTTTGTATTCTTTAACTTTCATATGGTGGGAGAACGAGATATAAATATTATGTCACAGTCAGTGAATTCCAATGGGATTTTTGTGTTAAAAAAAACTTTGGCATTGAAATTGTCTGCGAATTTTGATGTTGATAACAATTTTGTCGACAGTGAGTGTTTTAAGCTGAAAATTTGATTGAGAGACAAACCAAGTGATTTTTTAACTGAAAATTAAAACTTTTTTCGCTTTAAATATTTATTTATATAGGTAAGTATGGACACAATCGAAAACAGTCATGCTTCTAGTATCGTCGATGCTCGAACATTTCGAAGCGCCAACATAGATCAATACTTGGTAGTTGAGAATATCTATGACTTCAAAACGCCAAACAGATGTTATGAACAGATTTGACATCACAAAACTAAAATCTGAGGGGACCCGAACCTCGAAGAACTTTTGCTTGACATGTCTCTCTTTATCTTAGCAAAACTATCACCATCATAAAGTGGAGAAAACCAGTGGAAACACTCCGAACAAGCCATCCGAAATGGCAGCAACTAATGTGCTCGGGTGTAATCGCATTAGATGATATAGTTGATTATTATCATATTATCGATCATCACTTGTGATATCATTGAATCTTTCTTCCGCTTAATGTGATAAAATCCACTAATTCAACTCAATTCAGCTTTATTCAATTTTTCAGTGACATTCTGTGAAAAAAGTTGTTGTCGTAGTAATATTTTCATTTGTTAATTTTTTAGTTTATAAATGCCATAAATCTTAATTTAACTTTTCTAGACTTCTAAGCACCGAAAACAGCCAACTTTCCGCTGCAAGGTACAAACAACACACAATGCTGGTACTCATATAATTTCTGGAAAATTATACGCTTATGGTGTTCCACTCGATTTTCAATTATTAGTTTCGGAAACGGTAATGACTTACGAGTTATTGCCAGTTCACTATTAAGATACCTATATAACAATAGTGAGTGTCATCTACGTATTACAATGAAAAAGAAATACAGGAAGAGCTGTTCTGCGAATAAAATGCGGCACTTTTAGTTTAGTGTGAGTTGTGAGCCTCCTCCTGCTGCTCTCGCCATGACAAAATGACATTTAGGATGCGATGTTTAAATTCGGGGAAGCCTCTATTGCAGTGCATGTTCGGTTCGGAATGATGTTTAAGAGTGCTTATTTGCTTTATGGAATTAAATTGGAGTGTTGAGAGTGCCGTGTCACAATTAGGGGGGTTTACACTTTACACGCAACTGGCGGCATGCATGACAAGCGCGGCATGATTCGGTCAGTTTTAAAAATGTGGCTGCGGCATTATGGTTTTCAAAATATTTTGATATTGAGGAATGGTAAAGTTGAAATTCGCAATAGGTAGTCAAAATTAGAACTAAGTTATCTTTGCTCTTTAGTACAAACTTGACTACTACAGCGCCACGCGTGTATGCAAAAGTTTAAATGCGCTACGGGTTGTCAAAACTAGATAAGCATGTATGCTTATACATACAACAGACATGTAGATGGAGCTAAAGTTTTACTTCAGTCGTGTGGTCTAAAGCACACATATTTTTTTTTTTATATATTTAGGTTCATTGTGTTTTGATATATATAAGGGTTTTCCAATAAGAGGTATTTTGATATTCAAAGAAAAATGGCATTTTTTGAGATAAATGATCGGATGTTTATTTCATTATAAAGAGGAAGGTATGCCGTTAATAATGGAACACAACATCAGCCAAATGGCCGCCACGACCACGCTTACAGGACCATATCCTTTTCATGAAATTTTCCATAACCAAATCGCAAAGTGGCTGCCCTATGTCCTCGATAGCCTCACGAATTCCATCTTTGAGGTCTTGAATCGACGCTGGGCTGTTGGCGTAGACCTTATCTTTCACGTGGCCCCAAAGGAAGAAGTCGCAAGGTGTTAAATCACAAGATCTCGGTGGCCAATTGTGATCACCTTTTCGAGAGATAACACGGTCCGGAAACTTTTCCCGTAAAAGATCGATGGTTTCATTGCTTGTGTGTCACGTAGCGCCGTCTTGTTGAAAGTAAACGTTGTCCATATCAATACCATCCAATTCCGGTCATAAAAAATCATTAATCATCTCTCGATAGCGCAATCCATTGACCATAACTGTTGCTACAGCCTCATTTTCGAAAAAGTAAGGTCCAATGACCCCGCCGGACCATAAACAGCACCAAACAGTCACGCGTTGAGGATGGAGAGGCTTTTCAACAATAACTCTTGGGTTTTCCGAGCCCCAGATGCGACAGTTTTGCTTGTTGTCGTAGCCTCCGAGGTGGAAATGGGCCTCATCAGTCAAGATGATTTTTCGATGAAATTTCGGATCGTTTTCATGCATTTCAAGGACCCAATCAGCAAAGACACGACGTTGTTGATGATCAGCCGGCTTCAGTTCTTATGTTAACTGAACATTATAAGCCTTAAGACCCAAGTCTTTATGCAAAATACGGTGTAATGACGTTTGGGGAATGCCTAATTCCAAAGAACGACGAGGAATGGACAAACCTGGGTTTTCTTCAACACTTTGGGCTACAACAGCAATATTCTCAATTGTTCTTGAGCGACGTGCACGGGTTTTATTCTTCACATCACTAACTTGTCCCAACAGCTCGAATTTGTCCACCAATTTCTGTATTGCGGTCCGACAAGGTGCTTCACGACGACCCAAAAATGTTTTAGTTTTACGAACCGTCTCTGCCAAATTTTTACCATTTTTATAGTGAACTTTAATAATTTCAATGCGTTGTTGAAGCGTGTATCGTTCCATTTTTATTAATGGCCTAGTTTCTACTTGTCAAATGTCAAAAAATGACAGCTTCAAAAGTGACATCTACCGATACAGCGGGCTATTCAAAATAACATCTTTTATTGGAAAACCTTTTATATATGCAAGACGATAACATTTTTGAAAGTGCTTAACAAACTTTTACGGTTAATACAAAAATATGCTTGTCGCTGACGAAGTAAAATATGTGATTCAGTTAAGCTAATAGAAATTAATTATTTGTTTTTTAAAATGCACTGAAACTAAGCAATAATCACAAAACTTATTGCTGTCTTATCTTGGTTTGGATCCCAAATTTATTTAAGAATTAGTTTTAAACATTTTGATGATGAAATTATCTTTATTTAATTTTTTTTTATTTCTATAAGGTACCTAAATATCAATACTTGTTTGTGTACAAATCGTACGCTTTCCATACAATGTATCAATCTCATCTCAATGCCAATCAAAAATCTATGTCCCTAATTCAATACAACTAATTTATTTAACCCACAATTTTAGAATTCCGTTTAACTTTAATAAGGAAATCAATTAAAAAAATAATTATTGTTATTAAGATCATTTTAATAATAAATAAAATACCTAATAATGCAACATAATATAAGCAAATAGTTGCATGCAAGTGACGAATTATTCACTTCATACCCACAAACTGTTAATTTATTATTTACTTAGTTGCTGTTCCTTATTTTTTTTTTTAAATAATATGCGTGTATGAATATAATAATATTATTAAAACACTTTTTAACCTACTGATATTATCTCTAAGATAGATAGATCTATTATAAATTGCCAGTAGGAGTTCTAAAGGGGAAAAAAAAACACAAAACAAAAAGTCAAGGACGTCTAGTTATGTCAATCATTTAGATAGACTTTTTTTTATTGCCCGGCCATACAAAATGGCAATACCAAATTGTTAAATGATACACAGGTGTTTGTGTGAAGTGCTCTCTGATAAAATAAAACGTTTCTATTACGAACAAAAAGTGTGAGGGAGAAACATTCTAGATACTATATCTATACAAATACCACATACTTATAAGTACCTAGTTATAGAAATAAAATATCTTTCCGGGTTTCTAAACAAATGCTAGATACACTTGTTTCAAGGTTAATGAGAGATATTGATAAAATTAAACAAAAATATATATTTAAACCTTACAGATTGATAGATTTATTTATCAACGGTTTAATTATAAATTTTATTATACAAACTTATAGATACATACAGTTATTTTAAAAACTTGTTTGACAACAATGTACCTATGTATATCTATCTCGAAAAAAATAGAGTAAGATTCAATTTCTAATGTAACTGCAATCCACACCTCACAGATGATAATGTAAGTAAAATCGAAACTCTAAGAAACAGGTACTTAAATAGAGGCATTAAGATCTGTAGCTATATGGCTGTATCATTTATCTTTTTTTTTTTGTATGAAAAAAAAAAAATGTATCTTTTGATTGTAAGGTTAACTGGTACGTAATATAGAACAGTGGAACACTTCCTGTATATCAAAGCTCTCTTTCAAGATACTTTTCATGGAACTTTGTTTTGGTATGTGTTGTTATAGAGAATAGCTTGTCTCCGTCATTTAATATATAATTATTATATTATTGTCCAAGGTTAAGATAACGGTAGGCGGTTCTGGTGCTATTTGTATATATATTCGCTCCTACACTGAATATCGAAGTACGAATAGATCGCGTATGTGCATTTTTATAAAAATGCTCAGTTTGCCTTCCGTAACTGCATGCATTGCATACAACTACTACCATACCGACGACGTATGATTCTGACCGTACTGGCCACCACATGACGATCTGTTCGTTCCATCATAATATGAGGTGAGTAATGGAAATGTGATATTTTATTGTTCTCGGATTGTTGAAATAATATTTTATTTTTGTGTGTGTTAAATATTGAGGGCGGCGCGGCGGCGGTGGAAGTGTTGGAATTGTGTTTCTTTTTTTTTTATTGAATAGAATATTGGGTAATACTCAACGACGATTCAGCTACATAGTGTAGAAGTCACCTTAAAGTTGGAGCTGACCTTTGATTTGATATGTAGGTAGGTACCGTTGGTTTTGCAGTTGCACATTATTATTTTTTATTCATAAAACACGAATAAATATTTACAGGTGGGTAATAGATATTTTCATAGAAATTTAAATTGTTTTTATAACTTTATGTCTAATGATAGTTATATACAAAGACAATTTGCACTTGGATTTCGATGGAATTCTTTGTGGGATTTTACAGTTATAGGTATATTGGATATGTGTGGACCTGCACTTGATCAATGATCAGCTTCTAAGTGGTTAAGAAAAACATGTTTTTTTTTTATTTTAATTAAGGTTATCGAGTGTTGTACGGAACCTATGGAACTTAAGATATTTTTTTTTTTTGCTTGAAGAGTTTCCATATATAGTAAAATCGGTTTGCAACATTCTACCAACGAGAAGGATTTTCCACTCTACCTTGAAATTTTTAAAGACTTCAATAATATTTTATATTAAATGCTTCATTTATACGTTCATACTGTAACCATGAAAACTTAGACAAAAAATAGTCAAAATTGCGGAAAAATTCCGACAATGCTGAGTTTTGTTGGAACTCTTTGTTTTGATGTCTGATGGAGCAAATCCAAAAAAGTACCCAGAATTTGGCTCGGAGTAAAATTAGGGAGGAGTTTCCGAAATTGACTTTTTTTCCATTTAACTTGGAAACCATGAACTTTTTCGAAAACACTGTTTAGGTAAAAATTTTAGCTTATAGGTAGGTACATTATGGTACATTTTTTTACAAAAAATGCCTGAAACTTTTTATCGTATCAATAAATTTTGTGAAAAAAGTTTTGAATAATTGTTATTAAATACCTATGCCTTTTACAAAAGTGCACTTTTTTGCTAGCATTTTTCGCTTTTTCCTGTGGTTTCCGCCTGATAAATACATTTTTACTTTCGATTATAGGTACACACCTATACTATAAGGTAAGTTATATGCATTCGTGCAGAGAAAAAATTTGAGATAACAATCATAAAAGTAATTCTGTCTGTCTGTCTGCTGTCAGGCTGGTTGTAACAGTAACTACAGCCTAAGAGGCTGAACAGATTTGCTTAAAATTTGATATGCAGGTTTTTTTTATCTCAAAAAATAACGGTACTTGCCATATAACGGTTTTTGAAAAGCTATTGTTTTTCTAGAAAACGGCTTTAACGGTTTTCTTAAAAAAAAACTACAGATGTCTGATTGCCTTTTGTTAAGTTGCAAAAAAAATGTTTGGCGGTCGCTCCCATATAGAACCGTTATTTTTTTCTTGAGCTATCTCATGAAAAGGTTAATCGATTTCAACCAATATATATTTTTTTTAAACATCTAGATGACTTGATAAAACTTCAATACTAAAATTTAGCAAAAGTCCTTAGTTTTAATTTTAATTAATTTTTTATTTATTTTTTTGTAAATTAAATATTTGGAAAACGACTTGATTAATGTTTTTTTTTATATGCATAAAATGCAAACTATTTAGCACTTCAAATTGTCGTACTTAATATTCCTAAAAAAAATGTTTTAAAAAAATTTTTAAGGAAATATCGATTTATTTAACAGCCGCTCTAACTATTTTGAATTAATTTTTTTGTTAGAATTATATTCAGACAATAAAATTTTCTGCATAATTTAAATTTTTCTTGAATTTTTATAAAAGGCAGTTGTACCACTTTTAAAAACAATTCATGTGATTTTCATCGTATTCCACTTTTATATTAAAAAACATATATATTAAATTTATTTTTATTGTATTTAATTTTATTTTTTTACAACTTGCTACAAGAGCAAGTTTGTGCGACACATTCGTGATGGGCGCACTCAAGCGGTAACGAATACTCTTATAATGATTTGCATGGTGCACATTGGGATTTAATGTCTATGAGTGTCTCAATGGGAGGGACAAATCGATCTGGAAAAAGCATTTCACATAAGTGAAGTGCGGCTAAAGAAAGAATATTTTAACTTAAAATTACGTTCAAAAAAAGGATGAGGATTCCTTGCAGCGTGAGTATTACGGTTGACTTGTTGCAGGAAAGGAAGATTGGTTCCACTTTTCGTTGAGATAAGCTAAGATAAGTTGACTTATTGCAGACGTACTGTCGATCATTAAAAAGCTTCCGTTCTTTTCAAGATATTTCTTAAGCGTTTCCATGACCTTAGAAAGAAGGGACGTTAGTGCAATCGGTCTATAGTTAGAGGGGGAAAAAGATTCGCCTTTTTTAGGGACAAATGCTGTTTTTCATCCACTCGGAAAGAGAGCTTACGAAGTAGTTTTGCCAGCACACCTCTTCAGTACAATGGGAGAAATAATACCCAGGTTAGCGGAATTGTGAATGCCTAATGCATACAAAAAAGAAGTTGGGGATGTGTAAAAAGGCATTAACAGTAAATCTCTACTACGTGCATTTTTAGCCAAAATCCTGAAATTCAGTTACATTAAAAACACTGCAAGTATTATTTTCACAAAGTTTTATTAAAATCGTTGCAGTCATTTTCGAGAAATTTGGGAAAAACTAGTACTAAAGCGGATTTGAAATAAAAGATATACAGCCTTATTAAGGAATCCGACGAATGAGTTGCGGAGGGAGTCCTACTCACTTTCGGTAGATTTGCTATTAGCGAATCCGCAAGCCATACGCGGGAATAAATGTCGGTAACGTTGTTCGTAAAATTGGTATTACTGAGAACGAAAGGCATCCGCACCCTATCCGCACTCCATACTAATGTTGGAAAAGCAAATCCGCAGTAAAATTGGTGCGGATGAGGGTGATTTTTATGCAAAAGAATTGAAGAAAAAGCTGAAATAAAAATTTTTGGATCGCCGAAACGCATTAAGTTTTTTTTTTGCAGTATTTCTTATAATTTATTGACAATGGCCGCTTTTGAAATGCAACTTGCAAATGCAACAACTGCAAAAGAACCTTGAAAATCGGTCCAGTGATTGCTGAATCACAGACGGATTAAGATTGATCGGTAAAACCATTTAAAAAGGCTTATTTTGCGATAAAACAATTATTTTACTCAAAATAATTATTTATTGCCCTATAATTTCGAGTGCCGGAAGTACAACTTTGGTGTTGTTTTTTGGCCAAACCGTTGAAATCTGTCCAGAAATGTGTCCCCATGACGAAGTTTGACATTTCCTCTATCCAACAGTATATTTACCTTGTAAATCGGTCCAGTGATTGCAGAAACACTGACGGATTAAGATTGGTCGTTAAAATCATTAAAAAAGTTTTAATTTTCGATATTAGATATTTTACGATACTAAAGTATCTTAGAATGCTTTTCTCGTGTGCACTTGAACGCTTCCAAGTTCAATTTTTGACATCCACGATAATACAGTTTCAAAAATGAAATAGTAGTTCGCGGATCGATAATACAGCTCATTCATCGGATTCAGTAATAGAATTTTATGCGAGTGCGAATCCACTGCGGATCCAACCGACCGGGGAGTGAAATTTTGCGAATTCAGTAATATAGATATGATAGTTTTTCCCAATTTTCTTGAAAACGGATCATAATTTAATTAATGAAAATTTGTTTAGCCCCATAGTTTGCAACATAAGCAAGTTCGTGCTACCCATAATAATTTTTTTCTATGGACTATAGACTATAGGCTTTAACGGAAAACAACAAAAATAAAAAACAATCAGCACCAAATACTAGTGAAAAGTACACTGAAGTACTTCAATTGATGCTGTGAGCGCTGAGAGTAAAAGTGGCGTAACGCCGAAATGCAACAACGGAGATAATCGTGTTGAAACAATGCTCGTGTCCTTAGAAATGCTCCAGGGCGGAAGCAACATTTCATCGTTTTCTAATTTATTTTTAAGCTAAAATGAGTTGCACTCATTTTGTATCGACTAATCGTTAACTTTTCGTTGTTATGAAAATTTAAACTCAAAATTGAAAAAAAAAATGTGGTTTACGCCACTTTTGCACTTACAGCCTCAACTGTTGTGCAACAATTTTTAACTTAACAAAATGTTGATAAGTTATTTTCCAAGAAAAATGCAAAAAAAGTGAACTCACTTCTTAACCCTGAGATAATCGCCCACTGAAATTTTTTTAGGCGCCTAGTCAACTATCTTCCATATATATCTTGCAACTTCAATGACTCAATAACTGTGTTTCACCATTTAAAACTTTCTTAATTGTTTCTTCCATTTGCAAAACTGAGTCGAAAACAAAAGCCTAAAGCACCTAAAAATTGATTTATCAGCAATTAACACTTGATAAGCGATACCATCAAATTGAATTTTGCATCACCTCTTCAATTACTGCTTTCAAAGTTAATGCCCCGATAGTATAATGGAATCACATAAACAGAATTTAATGGCCTAATTTATAAAACAAAAATTAAAATAAAAAAAAAATCACTTACCTAAATCCGGAATCGAACTAGATGGTTCCTCACAGCCTCCGCCACTGCTGGAGCTACTGCCACCACTGCTGCCCATTACACCCGAAGGACCCGGTGGCGAAGTGTTTTTAATTTTTGGCGGCGGAGGTGGTGGCGGTGGCCGCATCGATGTCAATGAATTATTATTACAGTTACTACTACTTGAACTACTTGAAACCACAGGGGTGCGGAAAAGTCCGGAACTGTTTTGCATTCCATTGGAATGGCTAGACGATTGGCTCGGTGGAGGAGGCGGAGGTGCTGCCCCCACCCCCACCGGTGGGGATGAAGTGTCCATTTGGATGTTATTTGTCGATATTACATTCACGTGACGGGACACAATGTACTTTCGCGAACTAGACGGATGATGATCGTCAATCGGTGACGATGATATATGACGCATTTTATCCGACGGATGCGTATGAGAGTGTGTAGGGGGCGGAGGAGGTGGCGGAGGTGGCGGTGGCGAAAGTGACCTTCGGCGATGGTTGTCATCATATAAACGACCGTCGCGTATTACACGAACTTGTTGCATGTGGTGTTGTTGTTGATGTTGTTGTTGGTTGTGATGATGTTGAGGCGATGATGGCGGTGGTGAGTGACTTCGATGTTGTTGTTGCATGTGTTGCTGATGCAGCGATTGTGATTGATGATGATGATGTTGTTGTGGTTGTTGTTGAGGCGCTGCGCGTGTGATTATTATTTGCGGAGCGCCTGGCAAAGTGGGACTATGCGAAAGGATTGTCGATGTAGGCGATCTAGAGCGCCGATTATCCGGAAGTATCTGAGCATAAGAACTACTGCTACCGGGAGAGAGTTTTATACTACGGTGGACATATTCCACTCGAGGCGAAAGTATTATTTTTTGCTGACTGGACTGTTGCATCGCCTGCTGATGCTTCGGCGATTGTATCTGAATGTGATGGTAGCGTGTGTGCGAAAGGCTAGGACTGGACTCACGTTCTCTGTCATCGACAACGTGCATCATGTCCAAGTCGATTGGTTCCGTTTTAATTAGCTTGGCCTCAATACACTGCATCTTCTTCATTTTTAAATTTTCTTTCCTATATTTGTTGATATTTTTTTTTATGTATATAAAAAAAAAGATACTTTTTCAATAAAATAGGTTTAATTCAAATCTGCATTTTTATTTGGCATAATTTAGCTTAAAAAGCAAATTGATTTTACTTTCGATCTATATTATTAGTGTGGGTTTTGTATCTCCAATAAAAAAAAAAATCCAACAGCTAGCATTTATTGTTATTTTATTTTTTCTTACTTTCTACTTAAAAATCAGTCTGTGATTATTCTGTCTGTTATCATTGTTTTTTTTTTTATTTATTTTTAAATTTTAGTTTTAGTTTATTTTTTTCTTTAAACCTAATTCAGCCTTTCAAGTTGCAATTTTTTTTTTTCTAAATATAGTATAGTCCTTGTGTATCTTCTACTTTATATATGCATTCCAAATATTATGTTATTTAGGTTGTTTTTTTGTTAATTTTATATTATGTAAATTAAGTTGATAAAGATTTTAAAAAAACTCTTTCCCAGCAGTAATTCAATACGAGTATTTTGTATTTTTTTTTTAATTTATCTGTAAATAAAATAAATAAATAATTTATTAGTTATATTATTCTTAAATCATATTTTATTTAATAATCCTGAGTATAGGGCAAAAAGTCAGGCATGTAGTAGAAAGATTAGTTAATAAGACATTGAATTTTTAAGTATTTTTTTGCATTTCTGCATACCCAAAGAATAACTAAGAATTATGTGACACCTGAGCTATCTTATATAAGGAACTAAGAGGAAAGAGAAACTAATATACTCTGAAGAACCAGCGCAAAGGATTCACACGACGCAAAAACCTCACAAGGAGTGGGAGAAACATAATGTAGCGTTATGGACAGCGAAAAAATACAATTATTTACCCTCGTATTTGTTTAGACACAAATTTTTTGTCAACGAATGACTTTGGGAGAAGTCTTGAACTTTCGCGAGGTAATAACGAAAATCTGCATCAAAGCCAATATTTCGAATTTGAATCTTACATATAAGTGCCCATGTCCCTCTAGAAAAGAAGGACAAATATTAAAATAAGAGAATATTCTACTAGTAATGCTCCAAATATGAAATGGCCGAAATCTTCTGAAGAGGTTTCAATATTAAAATTCCCAAAACGTGTAGTATTACACTAAGGCTATTCAACTGTGAATGACGAACGCACCCCCCAAAAACCATATATAGTCTCGGGGGTCATTCCGTAAT
Organism: Baccha elongata; assembly: GCA_951217065.1. Classification (NCBI taxonomy): domain Eukaryota; kingdom Metazoa; phylum Arthropoda; class Insecta; order Diptera; family Syrphidae; genus Baccha; species Baccha elongata. Next base: position 45,449,499 of record OX578274.1, read on the forward strand.
TCGATTTTCGCAAGACGATATCGTTTTCAACGTTCCTCTCTCTATCATACTTTTATGATATGATAGAGACATCAGTATCTATATAAAGCGATTATCGTTCGATCGTTTTAATTTTACGGAATTAGGCCCCTGGTCTTTTTCCAAACTAAATTTGGAAATTGGGCAAAAAAAAAATATTTTTTTGAGCGTAATTTCAATTTTTACTTTTTGGCTATTTTCCAAAAATTTGGCATAATTTCCATGAATTCTGGCGAATTTTCCTTTTCAAAATGTTGGTGTTTTTTCCAAAATTATTACGCCAAAAATTTTAGGCTGTTTTTCCAAAACACTTTTTGCGAAAATTCATATGGCGTAATTTCAGGGAGCCCATGCAGAGTTACCTTTCTCAATCGGCGTCGCGCGTCGGTCCATAAATAAGAATTTTTCAAAAACAAACTTCTGCACCATCTAGGAGATAATTTTAATATCATAAATTACTTTTCCTACAACCTATACAACATCACCAATCTGTCAGTGAAAGTCCCGTCAAAATCAGACTAGTATAGTTTCTGATTGGTTCATTTCTACGAATATGCGAAACAAGCAACCTGAGCGCCACCTAGGCAGTAATTTTGCGCGCTACAACATTAGCTATCGGCCAATGAAAGTTCCTACAATATGGTTGGTTATAAGTGCCGTAAATGCTTTCATATCCATCATGTAATAAGCTGTTATTTTGTCATACAAACAGACACTTAATTTTTATTTATGTGTATAGATATCACTAGAAAAATCTAAGTAGAGTAAGAAATTTTCAATAAAACGATGCAGTTTAACATCAGCTAGTTTTTTTTTTTTCTTTAAGTTGGCACTACTTGATTAACAGTAGGTACTAATTATGCGGCAACTTTTACAGTTGTAACACAGAACTATTGCCAATAAGAATTACTATAAAAGTGTATTAAAAATTCCTAGTGCATTTAAATTTTACTTTACTTTGTACAAAGCAAAAACAAATTCAATAAAACACTCTTAATGATTTCGATCTTCTTCAAATCGATTCAATTGAATTGATTTCCTAATCCTGTTTTTTGATATTATTGGATATTTACAGCCTTATTTATTAGATGTCGCTAAAATGCCATTTAACGGTTTATTAACTACGAACCGTTAAATTATTTACTCAGCCTTTACTCACTGTCGAGTAAATTCTTATTTATAAAGATTTCTTAATCCATATTAGTTAATTACTTGCTTATGTTTTAATGTCACGGAACGTAAAATCTAAAAAAGCGTCTCATCTAAAACTCTGGTTATGATAAAAGTCAATTTAACCATGCAATTTTGACTGTGTTGGAGAGAGAGAAAGTCCATAAGTTAATACAGCGTTATGGGATGGAGTGGAATAGAATAATAGTTGAAATAAAAAATCATATTTGTTTGTTTACAATCTGTATGTTATATTTTTTTTATTAAAGTTTTAGATACATTTGGGGTGTTTTATCTTAATCGAAATCTTCATTCAAGATGAGTTCATTGCATTAATTGGATTATCATTTTCTACATTCAGAGTTTCTAATTTACTTCTTCAAAAAAGTCATCATACTCAAACAAAACTTGATGAACAAAAATACAAATTTCCAAACAAAAACCATAATAATAATAATTTTTAAGGGGTTTAGAAGGTAGAAAAGTTCCGAAAGCAAATAATTCGCTCTCTCTTCACTAATCAAAGCCCCAATAAGCACATATACTGCCTATGTATTAAGTACCCAACCCCACCATCACCATGCAATCATGAGAGAAAAGCCAACAAGAATAGGATGAGTGAGGTCAGGTCGGTCACATTATAAGGAATATGCGTACAGTCACAAAAATGTTTTATCGAAGGTTCTTTACAAGAATATGCTATATGAGTGGAACCGTGTTTGTATTTGTAGCTGTACCTATCCTTTCGTGCTTGGCGTTGTCAATCAGAAAAAACGGATTTTATGTTAACTTTTTTTTTAGACAAGGTCAAAGGCGATTGTGTTGAATAATATGTTCTATTGTGGGTGGCATTGACTTTGATTGAAGCATTTTTTTTGTCATCTCATATAAATATAAACACTAAATGATAACTATATAGGTAAATCTACAAATATTTGTATATATGTGTCTATAGAAATACATATGTGTGGGTACATTCGTTAGAACTTAACGACAAGGACTTTGCTCTTGAAAGTTCATGTTCACATTTTCCATATTTTAATGACAACAAAAGTAAAGTTTTGATTAAAATATAACGGAGAATGAGAAAGTTTGGTTAGCTTATAAAGTTTTTGACGATAGGTACCTACACTAACGTTAACTAGTTTAAAGTAGGTAAATTATGTTTTGTTCCTACGACTCTTTTCGATCGATTTTGATAAAATTTCGTATGACTGATTTTTTGCCAACGGTGATGTTTCTCGTCAACTAGCTTTCTAACGTTTTTTTTAGAACTAGCTTTCTAACGGTCAATTCCATTTATCTCGTAAAAAAATCGATCGATTTTGATAAAATTTCGTATAGTAAATTTGTAGCCAAAGGTAATGTTTTTCATGTTTTCAGAATAAGTTTACATTTATTAACGGTACCTGGCAAATAAGCCTTAAAGATGATCCAATTTTTCTCGTAAAAGATACGATCAATTTTGATAAAATTTTGTCTGGCTGATTTTTTTTTTTCCAATAATAAAGTTTTTCGTTAGAAATTTATTTTCAAAATCACCGTATTAACTGTTGGTACCTGCTATAAAATTTCTATAGAAAATCCGATTGTTCTCGAAAAAAATACGATTGATTTTGATAAGATTTTGTGTGACTGATTTTTTCCAATAATCAACAATTCACATTAAAAAAAAAAAAGAAGAATATTGCATGAAAGTACTGCAAATGAGATTCTTTTTCATTTTATAAAAATATCCTTATCAAACGTTGGCAATATTTTAAAACTTATTTTTTATTTATATGATGATGAAACAGAAACCTTTTTTAGTAAATCAAATCTTACTGTTTTAGGGTAAGAATTATGAAAAAAATCAAGTTGTCTCACTGTTCATCGTAAAATGCAAACTGTGGGAAATGAGTGAAGAACACTGAGGCAACCCAGGCAACACTCAAATATTTCACTGTTTTCGCCGTTAACAGTTTTTAAAAGTTGAACAAATTTTCAGGTTTGTGATTTTCGATATTTAGTAAAGTTTTTAATCAATTTACAGAATGACACTTTTTAAAGAATAAAAACAGGTGAATTTTATGTGTTCAAAAATATTTTTTTTATATTTAAACTTTTGATTTAAAATTTAAAAATAAAAAAAAAAAACAAATTTTGAATCAACGAACTCTTCTTTAAAAGTGACAAAATTTAAATTCATAGAAGGTGAACCAATGGTAAAGGCGTTGAAAAAGCAAAATTGTTTATCGTATGCGGATCACAATATCGGCCAATATTTATTGGAAAACCCTGTATTAAAAGGCGTTTTTAATTTTTATTAGTTCAGAACAGAGTTCTGAACAAAGTCCGATCATTCAGAGCATGCTCTGAGCATTCTCTAAACTAAACATGGTATGACGTCTGAGCGTTTAGATTTATTTTTGAAATTCGCTTGAACGTTTAGCTCTCAGAAATTGAATCTTCCTCGCACAACGCACAAAATCTAATGCTATATGTTCCCGCACCTAACAAAATCTTCCGAAATCACTCTCGAGATTAAACAATTTCCAATACAAATCCACCATTTTGAAACCATCTCAAACATCTCAATTTAAACGTAATTTCAACGAAATTGCGTTTTATTTCAGGTCATTTCAGTAAAACTGATGAAATAAACGAACAGAGCTAACAAAATGTGGCAGTTCCTCGAAATGCCAAAAAATAATATATGTACATGCCTTTACATAAGCCAGAAAGAGAAAAACATATTTTTCTCTTATTCTTTCAATTAAAATTATCAAGCAAAATCATCTCAAATTATGTTTGAACCCTTTTCGTAACTAGGTGGTAACATAGTATAAATTAGGTGGTAACATAGTATAAATTGAAAGTTATTAATTTATTCTTATCGATTCGCTCCATTTAAACCCTGAAATGTATTTGATGCATAAGATAACTTGTATATTGTTAAATATAAAATCTACCTACAGCGCTAGAATGGCTAGCTTTATCCGCCATTATAATCGATTTAATAATTGTTCAGCATTTCACTCAGAATGCTCTGTCAATTTATTCTGAGCTGATAGAGCGCGCTCTGATCATGATCTGAGCCATCTTTGAACGAAAAAAGTAATACAAATGTCATGATTTGAACGCTCTGAGCGAAAAAAGAAACACAACTTTATTTTTGACAACTCAGAATCTGCTCTGAACGAAAAAGAAAAAACGCCTATTATTGGGTTTTTCAACAGGCAGCTATAATAGCTTCTACTTTTTTACATCTGAAGATTTCATAGGGGTATTAAAAATAGATGGGTTATTTATAAAGTGGATGGACTTACAGCCCTATTCTACTATTCACGTGGATCGTTAATTCACCTCACCCATTCGATTCCTTTTTGCCCTGCCTTTTCATTGTGCTATCCGTCGGGTGAACTACTTACATTTTTCGAAGTACTACCTTAAAAGATAAATCAACAATTAAACAGATCCGCAACATTTTATTTGCGGATATGAATCGTATGAAGTGAGTGAGTTCACGTGAATAAGAGGATACCACACTTCGTTACCGATATTATTGATGTAAGTCTACATTTACACCGCATGAATAGAAAAAAGTGAAAATTCAAGTAAAATTCCCCCTGATGAATAGCAGAATAGGGCAGTTAGTTGACAAATTGACATGTGTTAGCCATAAACAAGAAAATTAACAGACATTGGACGTGGGTCATCTCACACAAGTTTATAAATCGCGGGTTTTATAAGCGAGAGAGTAGAAAAAAACGGCAGAAAATTTTATTGCGGAGTTTCAGCAAATCATACACACATTCTGACTTAGTACCTAAACAAAGTCGGAACAAAATACTACAACTAAAATCGATTTGTGTATACGATTAAACAGTTAGGTACCAAACATTAGATCACATTTTAAATGAAAGCGCGGACACATGCGGCTGAAAAATTTCAAATTTAAAATTTCTAAATATTTGCCAACTATAAGCAGTGCTAGTATTTTAAATAGGTATGTGGTTGTATCTTAAGCGATCCTTACACGGCAAGTCATTTGACATCAATCTGTAATATAGTTTTTGCAAAAATAAGTCTGTATGCGTACATTTGTTTGACGAAAAATCCAAAACCCTTTTGATTTTCCCTGATATGTGTAGATGACTGACGTCCTCTGACTGACCGTGTATCGTTAGTCATACCTCTGTTCACAGGAAAACGGGTACACTTCGATTTTCCACATTCGCAAGTGTGAACGTAGCTTTTTTGACAAAAAAATTGAAATTTATTTTCTTTTTTAATTAATTTAGGTGTTAGATAGATAAAGCACTCTAGGAATACTAAATTACTTTGAGAGAAAATATTGTTGGCAGAATATTTTTTAAAGAATCTTGGAATATAGAACTATAAATTTTATCTAAAAAATATCGTTTTCACTCTGTTATTCTTAAAAACACAATAAGTTCTGATTCTAAACCCTGATCGGAATTTTCAAATAAACAAATAATGTATCGTTATAATCATCACATGACTTCCATTGGAGTGTCATTTCAGTTTAAGAAAGAAATAGCTTAGTGGAAAGCCCTATTTGTGCTCATGGGACATTGGTCACTTTACTTTTTAGATATCAGTACCTGTGCCTTTGAAACGGAGCTAAAACTGATCAAAAGTTGCATTTCACTGAGGAAAAGGATTCATGTAGAAGTTTTTGCTTTTTAAAATTCTTAAAAAAATTGGTTTTCTGGGCAAGAGAAGTTCCGCTTGCTATGTACCTAATTGGTTTTTATTGGACATAGGTATGTATTTACAATCTTGTAACTTTCCACAAAAGCAAGCTTATGCGAACAAGTTGTTAAATTTACCTATTGTAAAAATATTATTAAGAACACAGTAAAAGTAAATACCTATTTTAATAAATCTGTGTTCAGTGAAACCTATGCATGCTTTGTAATGAATGTAAATTTAAAGTATTTTACTTGGAAATAATTTAACTAACTTAAAATATATAGGTATACTATACCTATATCTATTGCAATTTTCAAACTGTATTGACAAATTAATTGTTGACAATTTAAATGACGTTCGCAATGAATACATTTACTCAAAAGGGTGTGTTCACAGAGTTTTCTAGGAGATTAATAAAAGAATAATTTTTAATCATGAAGATTAAGAAAATAGTTTTGTATGGTAAATCTATTGATTTAAAAAGAGATTACGATTTAAATTCCATACATTTTATGTTCCTTTATGCGATTTATTAAATTGTGTCAGATTTTTGCCCCACTCAGAAATGTTTTATCTAATTTTAAAACATAAAAAAACAAAATAATTTAAGTAAAAAATATACTTACGTTTAGATATTACCAAAATGTCCAATTAATTCTTCCAAAAATATATATATATATATATGTATTATGTAAGTATACAAAAGATTACGATTATATAGTTGATTATTAATTTTTTAAAGTATTATTTGTATAATATTATTGTTAAAAAAATATTTTTTTATTATAATTTATAAAATATTTTTTTAAACTGGCATGCTAATGATGAAATCCCCTTTATAAATCCTTAGAAATCATTTCAAACAACACTTGTAATCCTGAGTTGAGTGTACGAGTTTTAGTTTAATAGTGTTTTATTTTAATTTTTATTTATAATTTATGATTAATGGCAAAGCACTTTGTTTTATTTTTTATTCTTTATTTTTAAGTTTAAAAATAATATGAATGTATATTTATTTTAAGAAATTAATTTATTTTTGTAGATACAATCGCACAAAATAACCGAACCTTAATTACATTTTGTTTTTAATTTATTTTTAAAAATTAAAACCAAGGTTAACGTTAATTTTTATAATAAGTTGATAATATCATTATGTATTAATTTCCACCCATTATACAGGTATGGTGAAATTATTTTTTTTTTTCTTTCAAATAAAAACTTTCACAATAATTTTTTTTTAAAGGTATTTTCAATTTTTATAACACAACACAACATGGGATTAAACCCTAAAACAAGAGGGTGACAACACAAGTCGAACAAAACACAATAATAAACATTTGCCAGGTGTCACGGCCGCGGCGCATAAGTATAAAGTGGACCAAAAAGAATTATTCAAATTGATTTACAAAATCAGGAGACACACATAAAATGTGGGGGATGTTTTTATATATATATAATTTTTTTTAAACAACCGAGCAACAAAAACCACCCCCTCTGCGATTATGATGATATTTTTCAAAAACCCAATCCAGTTAATCCATAAAAAAAGGCGATGACAGATGATGGCGGCGAAGTAACAGTAAGGTTGTTGTTATCCACTTTAACAGGCTGCTTCTATAAATAAACTCAATTCAATTGATTAGGGGTAGGAGAGCCGAAGGGAAATAAGAAAAATCCTTGCCGGAGGTCATGTAATGTTATTAATTACTTTACAACTAACCACCGCGCGGCGAAATGAACGAATCGCACTTTGACAGATAAAACCGTTAATAAATTATTTATGACAGTTGACTTAATAGTTTAACACAGTTGGAGAAATGATCGTAATACATTTTTCTCTTGCGAAATTATTTTTTTTTTATTTGAATCAATTTGTTCACTATATCCACCCCTTCAATGGAGGATAATTAATTTTCACAAAAAATCATTTTATGTACACATTTATGAAAAAACAAATTATTGTTAATTAATTTATTTATTTAATTTGATCAGTTGCACACACAGTGATATTAAACAAACAGACACACAATTCCATTTTTTCACTTTATTATTATTATTATTATTATTATTATGCAGGAAGAAACAAATTTTATTAAAACAAAAAAAATTTGTGCACTATATATTTTTTTCCTTTTTGTTCCACACTAACTAGGCGAAGTGGAATTTTATTTTATTATTATACAAAAATTTCGTACACACAGAGGAAACGATCCACTTCTTATGCCGTACTTTCTCTTACTGGTTTCTGCTACCCTCCAGGATGAAAGTGAAAACCCCGTCGAACAACGAGCGACCAACGAACAAAACAAGAAACACACCACGCAAACCGAACCGAAACACAAATACAGTTTGTTTTAGATCAGCCAGAGTGCCAGAGACGACGATGACGATGACGAGAACGAGAATCCAATTCAGCGAGCACACGAAGCAAAGCAACGAAAACAACACACATACTCTTTTCTTGTTAGGAATCTTTCTGTGCCGCTTTTTCACTGAGCTACATTTGTTTCAGTGTAAGTGAAATGCCAGACGAGTAGTGCGCTCTGGTTTTGATTGTAGTGATGAAAACAAGAAAATTCAAAAGCGAAAATAAAGAGAAAACATAAAAATAAAACATTGTAAAATATTAAGGGAGAGAACTATGCAAAAACAAAACATAAAACATTGTTTGAAAGGGTCAATGAAGGTGGCAGGGGTAGGTGCGATGGTTGGCATGTGTGCGCATTGTGTCAGAATAGACGCGACGTCGACATTGAACAAATACTAGAACAAGTGCCGGGAGCCGGGCGTAATAAATTCTAATTGGAATGGGAACAGGGAATGGGATATATTTTTAGGGTAGATTTGGTTAATGAGTGTAAGTGAGTATAATAGATATGGGGGAGAACTGATAATTTTATGTGTATGGAAAATGGTAAAATATGAAAAGGAGTGTTGCTGTGGTCATCTTGTCAAGGCTAAGGGTAGTAAGAACATGTGGATGTGCTAAGGTTCATAATATAGGTTTGTATTTTTATGCAAACAAAAATCGTCCTGTCACAACATTTCATCAAAATCGTTGAAGCTGTTTTGGGAAAAACTAAAACCTCTATATGAGAGTTACCCGCTATATTAATGGTTTTTCCAAATTTTCTTGAAAACAGTTTTAAGGATTTTGATGAAACTTTGTGAACGTGCAAAGCTCTCAAACTAACTGCATTTCAGAATTTCAACTTAAAATGCTCCTAAGTAATATGCGATGATACATAATATCATGAATTTAAATTTTTGTAGTCCGACATTTTGTTACCAGAGCAAGTGCATTTGATCCAGTTGGGCATTTTATTATTTTTCTGTAGACTAAGGCTTTATCGGAGAACCCAAAAACATATAAAGCGTAAAGAACCAAATACTAATGGAAAAGGGCAGTGTTGGCAGACTTTGTAACAATTTAAATCTTTTTAATCGAAATCGGTTGATGGTACGATGAAAAGTGCTAAGACCAATTTTATAAAAAATCACATAAGCACCACTAACATCTTACCACTATTATTTGCAAAAAATTTATAGTTTCCGGAAATTTGCAAGAAAAACTGAACTTCGATTTTTGTGAAGAAGATTTATTCAAAAAGAATGTTTAAGCTGTTTAAAATATCAAAGTTTTAAACTTACCTAGGTTTTTTGTCATAGACCATAGACTGCAACTGCAAGCATTTTCCTCGCAGAAGTGTGAAAGCTCTTTTACTGTCCTCTAATACATTATTCGAGTTTTCGATCCCAATGGATATCTTTGGTTAATTTTTTTTACAATATCCCGTTCATTTTAAGAGCCAGAATCACCCGTCGAAAGGAAGTATTGCAGCTTAGAAATGAAATGGCAGTCACAAAGTTTAAAGTTTATCTGCTGGGCAATAAATTTAAGTTTAAGACAGTTCGCGAAGACTTAACAAAAAAAATTGTTGGAAAAATAATTGCAGCTTTACTGGCTGAACTCAATAGACTGCTGCACCTGTAACTGGAGCTGGGGCTGGAACAGCTGTCAAAATATGTCGTACGTCTGGTTTTTTGCGTGTCGACAATGGTGCTGCAAAGCTTTCTTACATTTTATATCATTAAATAAAATGAAATAAAATATTTCTTCACAAAACAAGCAGTCGCAGCAAGGTAAATTATTTTTTTTTATTTATCGTGAAACGTCAAAGTGCTGTACGTCGGAAGATAAAAGTTGGTGGACCGAGTACAGTTGCATAGCGTTGTGTTCGTACCAATGGATTTGAGTGTATTCAATATTTTGACAGCTATTCCGGTTGCAGCTCCAGTTCCAGCACCGTCACTATTGTGTTCAGGCAGGTAAGGGGTATGAATCAGTGAAAAGACAAGATTGTTTCCGTTCAACTACCTATCTAAAGATAATTCTCCTTTTTCTAAATACATACATATCTGTAATTTATTTTCTATTTCTGTATCTGCAGGATCATTGAGCTTACTTAACTCACACACACGAATGAAACCTTCGATAAAGCTCGAGTGTATACACCCTCACACTACATTTTGAGTATATATTGAAAGTGTTTCGAGTTGAAAGAAAGGCGACTACGTTAAATTCGTACTCAAGATTATCATTTCATCCAGAGGGAACCTTGTCAAAAAGTGGAAAGAGTTATAGGCTGATTTCACGTAAGTATTCAGGCACATATTAGTGTTGTTGACTTAATCGAAGCTCAATCTTCTGAACACTGAATGATTTGTAGTCAACTTAATTTAAATCTTCGAGAAGAGACTTACCTCCTAAAACCATTTCCTCTGAAAATCTTATATTTGGGTTTTAACGCAAAAGGTGAAGTAATAAAATTGAAATACATTCCACATCGACCTGACTTGCGATTCTGTGCGACCTTTCCAACCTAAAGGAAATAGAGGATATATGTATACAATTTTATTGCCAGATGCTCAGTTCTAAGAGAGTTCAGAGTTAGATACTTTGGCTAATATTTGATGGATATATACTTGAAGTGTAAAATAAAATGACATAATTAATGCTTTTCTGTTTGTGTATTACAGTTCGTCAATTATTTTTTGTAGGTGATATCGATACCAAACCCATTATGTGACAAACTTTCTGATTCTTGTTGTATTTGAAAATATCTAGTTCTCATATAAGCCCGCGATTTTAAAAACCCGATACCGGCCCATAAATAACTCATTTGTGTGTCAGCATTTCCATATGACACCAGTGGCCGCTTAAGAAAGAAAAACAATAAAGCTGACAAAATTTTTGTATGAAATTGTATCAGCTCTAATTTTTCACATAATTATTTTTTTTTAGGTGTCAGGGTTTGTGAGTTATAAGCGAAAAACTAAAAAAAGGGAAATTTAAAGCCCCCCTCCCCCCCGCACCCCTTTGTGTCCAACCTAAGATCGGGGACTTTTAGTATATTGACCTCCTCGCTAGTCCAAACAAAGCTGCATACTTAGATTTTGCCAAATAAACCTCTTTTTGAGCATTCGTTGACTGGGCTAAGAAGACAAAATTTTATTCTTTTATGTATACGTTTAGTTAGACGAAAATGGACCTCTCGCTTACGACGAATTTTGGTTATTTATTTCGTAAGCAAAAAGTAACAATTATTCCACGATTGACGTGTATGTAATCTACATCTCATTACATACATTTCAAAATAATACAGACAGTGTTATGCATCTTTTCACAAAGTAGGTAGTTCATTTTGTACGTCGCTGTAGACATGCTATAAGAACAAATTTTCGTCGGATGTTATACCTGTATTTCAAGCTTATCCAGTTTTATAATAATAAAGTAATGAAAATAAAATCCAAAAACTATGTAATCTTAATACTATTTTCTATTTAAAACAGAAGTCCTTCGTTCACATAAATTTTGTATTAAAATCCCAACATCACGGCATCACGACATAACTACTTTTGTCAGCTCTTCCGCATTTATTGCAGTGTGTGTCTTCATATAGAAACAACCACAAAAATCTATTTTGTGAGAGAGCACATCGCACCCATACACCATACTCAAACGACCTTAACACTGCTCCATTAAAATCGCGTTCAAGCTCAAGTACAAAACTTTGCAAATTTCATCTCCATATGTTATTCACGCAAAGCTTTATTGTATTGGTTTTTTTCAGTTAATTGGTATATGTTGAAAGTTGAATTGCTAAAAAATGAGACATAAATGAGAGAAAGAGTATAATGTCTGTACGAAAACGAAAATAAAATAAAAATGTTTGCTCTGAGAAAATTTTAGTATTTTACCTTGCACTTGTATTTGTGTGGTTCAAGTTCACATGCATTTTGGTATATGTAAATTTTGTGCATAAAATGAGATTCCAAGAAACAACAAAATGCACAGGTTAGCCCGGTTGGGGAGGGTTCACTCAATTTCTGTTTTTGATTGCAATAGAAATGTATTTGTTTTTTGTAAGGGTGCTACAAGCTAACTGCTCTGCTGGTGAAATGTATTTATAAATCCAAAATACATTTTGTACCTTATTAGAGGAATTGTGTACCCCTCGTGGTACTCCTGTGGCCTGTGGGCCGTGGGGTGCTGAATCAGAAAACCACCCCATGCACAGGTTCTCTGCGAGATTTAGGGTTGATTTTGATTGGAGATGGAGAGAATGCAAACATTATCTTATTTTGTGTTTGTATTATTATTCTCTTAAGCTTTTTTTTAAACAAAGAGAAATTAAAAAAAACTACCAATTGATTGAGAATGGGAGAAGAGTAAGCAGACGAAATAAATGAAAGAAGGAAGGAGCTTAAGTCGAGTATGGTATGGGTAGGTCGGGTGCAGTTTTCGTGCTGGTCGTCATCGTTTTGTTTTTGTTGTTGGTAGCTCATACTATTTTTATACTTTTCGGTAGAATGTTGTTGTTGGTGTTGTTATTATTGTGTTTTTGTTGAATCATTTTCATGGGTGAGTTATTTAACTCCTCGTTACAACTTCAACCTATCTATACCGGTAACAAACAGCCCTTGACAATGATTGTTTTTGGATGTGAGATTTATGGAATGTATGTAGGTATAGGTACCCATCTACTGTTGATTGCATTCCACGGATTGATAATAATGAAGAATTAACAGTAAAATACATAAAATTTGCCCAGTTTTAGGTAAATAAACGCTTTTCATTAATGTAGGTGTGGTTAGGTAGGTTATACCTACCTATTATGTAGGTATAATTATGTGTGATGTGGATGTCTGATGTGTTTCCTAGCTATTTCAATGGTTTTCATTTTAGACAAATACAAATCCATAATAATGTATAGAAAGTTACAAAAAAATGGCGTAAGTTAGTTTTTTCAGTAGGTTTTGTTAATTAACATAAAAATAAGTGATTTATGTAAAAAATAAACAAATAGGTAGGTACTTAGAAATAAAACATAACTAAATAAATGAACCAAATTTTCATACCATCCTACCCTTAGCCCAGTAAAATTAGAATATTACTTCGAAATAATTCCGACAAAGCTGGATTTTTCTGGCGACCTATGTTTGGATGTCTTGAGCTAACTACCTACAATTTTTTTTTTCTATTCGAAATTTTGATGCTCGAAATTCAATTTTTTTCTATTTTCTCGGAAACTATTTTAGTTTTGCAATAAGCGTTTGTAGCTTATATTCCCTTTAAAGCAGCTCCACAGAAAAAAAAAATCCACGACTGGGTCACACGAAATTGCTCTTGTTTCAAACTATGGAACTACAAACATTTTTGACCATGAAATTTTGTATCGTTGTATATTTTACTTTTTATGTTGTTTTGTTAAAAACTTTATTGCTATTTTGTGTCAAATGTTTAATTTAAATGAGATATCAAATTTAAATAAAATCCGTTCAGACGTTATCAAGTTATGGCTAAATTTGTTAAAATCCGTTAACACCAAATCTTCGCTATGTGAATTTTTAGCTTAAATTCTGAAATGCTGTTATAAAGGGTGATGGGTTTAAGGTGCACCAAAAAGCTTGAGCGTGAAGGTGGGGCTAAGACAAGAAAAAAATCGTATGGGAAGGGGGTCTATTTCCCCCCGTTTAGGCGGGAGGGGCAATTTTCTAAGAAATTGACTTAAGTCAGAAAAAAAATATTTAAAAACAACGGTGAATGATACAAAGCCTTGTTATATCTTTTTGGAAAGTTAAAAAACTACTCTCTTATTTTATTTTTATATTAAGTTGTTTAAGTGAACAGTTGTAAAAAAATTAATTTTCAAACTCAAAATTTTGAAAAAAAAAATTTAAAAAAAATGTATTTTTACTACTATTTTATTTTTAAATTGAGTTGTTTAAGTGAACAGTTTAAAAAAAAATTATTTTCAAACTCAAAATTTTGAAAAAAAAATTTAAAAAAAAATTAGTTTTTTTCAAAATTTTATGTAATTAACTATTATTTTTATTTTCAAAATTCAATGTTCTTATTAATTTTAAGTCAAAAACAGAAAACCGGATGCCAAAATGTATCTTAGTTTTTGAGAAATTAAGAAAATACTAAAAGCACTTTTTTTCCAAGAAAAACTGTTTTTTTGTTTGGTTTTAGTTTTATTAGCAAAAAATTAAATAAATAAATAATCTAACCAGTAAATTTTATAATATTTTTAACATTGAAGCTTATTCAAATGAAAATCCTTCAAAGCTATTCAGAGGGCAGCGAATATAACATTGTTGAAGTTTTATCAAAATTGTTGAAGCCGTTTTTGAAATCGGTTGATGGTACGATGAAAACTGTTAAAACCTTTTTTGTAGAAAATATTATAAGGTACAATTTTTACTTGAACTATTTTTGCTAAAAGTTTACATTTTCCGAGAAAATAACAAACATTTGAATTTCAACGCCTTCCGCTCCTCAAAAAAAATTAGATCATTGGTACCTACATACTTTTAAGGATTTGCTCAATACATCAAAGGTCTCTAGAAAAATCCAGCATTATCGGAATTATTTCGAAATTTTCAATATTTTTCGGGTTTTCCCCTCTATAACTTTTTTTCTTAAGCGACCTTTCCCACGGTCAGTCATTTGGCATCAATCTGTAATAAAGTGTTTGTAAAAATAAGTCTGTATGAGTGCATTTGTTTGACGAAAAATCAAAATCCTTTAGATATTGCCTGATGACTGATTATATGTGTAGATGATTGACGTCCTCTGACTGACCGTGTAAAGGCAAAGTGTTTTACGGAAAATGAGTTCCGGTATGTTTTGTAGAACGTTAAATTTGCTACAATATATTAAATATCCAACCATGTTTATATATTCGTTACCAATATATGGTGCTTCAAAAAATGAATAACTTTACAAATTATGCTTTAAAAAAAAAAAAAAAATTGCTTGCAAAGTTTTAAAAATTAACTTGTTGTTGGCGCGCCATATCTCGGTAACGACGTGACATACAAAAACGGTTAAATAATCAATATTGTAGCAAATTTAAAGCTTCATAAAACATACCTCGACGCTTTTCCCGTTGAACGTAAGGAGACTCTACCATTCACTACTTAACTAATAATTCAGAGAACCTTCTTGTTCCTGGTATGGATGGCTCCGCGAAATTAAGCCCCAGGAAATAAGGTCCCAAAAAAAAATGAAATAGGTCCCAAAACATTGTATACAATACAACAACAACGAAAATTCTTAAATTTTCATTTTTGGGTCCTTATTTCATTTTTTATTTGCGATTGTAGGTACTATAAGGCAAGTTATGCATTCGTAAAAAAAAAGATTCGATATAACAATCAAACATGACATTATTACATGATAGAGAAGACGAAAAAAGAAGGTCCGACAATTCTCTCTGTCTGTCTGTCTGGATGTATCGACATCTGCAGCCTAAACGGTTGGATCGATTTTCTTTAAACTTGGCATAAACTATTCTAAGTAAAATATCCCCGGACATTTTTTTTATTTTTGACCTCGGTATAAAAATAGCGGTACCTTTTTTTTAAGCAACCGATAATTCTATTTTTCTCGAAATAAATACGATCAATTTTGATAAAATTTTATATGAGTGATTTTCAGTATCAGCTTATTAACCGGTACCTGTCATAGAACCGTTTTTTATTACTCCGACAATCTTTTGAACGGCTTTACCGATTTTAATGAAATTTAATATCCAAAAACTTAAGTTAACCAGAAATGAAACTGCAAGAAAAAATTTGAAAAAAAGTAATTTTTGAAAAAGTTTTTTTTTTGTCAAAACCGATAATTCCAATTTTCTCGAAAAAAAATACGATTAATTTCGATAAAATTTTACATGAGTGTTTTGTTACCAATATGGTGATGTCTTTTGTTTGAAAACTTTTTTTCAGAATCAGCTTATTAACGGTACCTGCCATAGAACCGTTTTTTATTACTCCGACTATCTTTTGAGCGGCTTAATCGATTTTAACGAAATTTAATATTCAAAAACTACTGCTAAACTACTCTTTAAAGATTTATTATTTAATTATTATTATATGTTTATTTGGAATCCACCCACGCCCACGTATATGTATGTAGGTACCTACCATGATGTTCTGTTTTCTCCCAAAATAACTTAAGCTAGGTAGGTACAATCAAACAAATTCTAATTCCATTACAAATAGAAATTCTAAAAAAAAAAACTGCCTAATTTCCAATCCAACCCTCTGATAAAAGTGTAACTCACCATTCACACCCTCTCTCTAGAATTAAACTATACCGCACATTATGTGTGTCATTCGGTGTGGCATCAGGCATCATGCTTTTTTTACCCTTCAACTATTTTATGCCCATGAAACGAATGGAAAAAAAATTGTTACCCTAAAACGAAAGGACAAACTAAATTAATATAAAAAGGAGAGCAAGCAAAATGAAAATTCAAAATAACTCTCTTTGGTCACAAACAAAAAAAAAACTCTCTCTTTTCCTAGCAGCAGCATTTCACCGGGTGCCCGATATTGTACTTGTACAATTAACACACAATATAGTTGATAACACACACATGGAAAGCTCTCATGGCCAAAGTATGTGCATGCACAAATGCACCCATATTGTGGTGGGGTGGCTATCGCTAGGCTATCGCTATATAGAGAGTGCTGGGTGTCTATGAGGGTGGTTTCACCCTCATCAAATTTCACCTTGCACCCAACTGATGAAATAAAATTACAAAATTTTAACTGCGCATGATCGAACGTCCTTGCCCTTGGTTGCGTTCGTCGTATCTATGACTATATAGATTCACCCGTTAAAGCAGGCGCCCCTGAATTTTTTTTTCCTAAGAGCAACCATCACAGCCGTGAGCCCTTCACCTTCAAACTATAGTTTGCTAGGCACGTGTGTAGGTGCCGATATTTGTGTGCACATGTAGGTGTATGCATTCATAGCTGCATACAATGATGCAACAACCAACCCCTCTCAAGCTAAAGCTTTTTTCCGTTCAAGGAACTTCCTTTGTCTGGTGTGTGCTCCACCAAAGCTATAAGAAAGTTTTGCTTTGGATGCAAGCTGCATATACGGTGGGGATGATGAGCACCCTCTTCCCTTTATCTCCTTCATCTCTGCACTTGCGAGAGGGTGTTGGCTGGATATTAAGGTTATTTCCCTATTATAAAGCACTGCGCTTAGTGTCATGTTATGCTGTAAGATTTCCTACTATACAGTGTTGTTGGTAAAGATCATTCCACTTTGAGAGCATCAATCACGAACCAAACCCACCCTTATGTTAACGCATCCTCTTATGCTATTTTGAATAATTTTGTGTATGTATTGCAGCAGACTTCAAATGTCAGATTGTGTATCCATCCAGACTATTTTGAAGTTTATCTACATCAAATGCAGGGTATACAATAAAAATGAAAAAAATGTAAAAAACATAAAAACAAAACAAAATATGTGTATAAGGGATGAAAAAACTGGGTAGGTACAATGATGAAAATGTTATATGTACATTCAATTTGAATGCTCGTACAGATGTATTTTTTTTTTGTCAAAATCTCATGGGAGGAAGCTGATTTACCTATATTTAGACCATCGAGATACACACGAATTCTTTTCATACCTTAAATTATTTTTAAGAATTTTTATATAGTAATTTTGTATTCATCATAATTTTAATTTTTTTTTTCTACGGAGTTTATAAATGAATTTCGATTGGTTAAGATAAAAGTATGGAGTATATTTTTTTTTTTTTTGCAAAAACAAATCTATAGGATAGAGAATGCATAGTTTTATTAACTTTGTATAAAAGTATGCAATGAAATACCTACCTAACTACTAACCGTATTACAAGAAATTTTTATTTACAAATTTTAGGTTTCATTTTTCAGTTCATGTGAATTAATACTTTTGAATTTAAACCTTAAAAGGTATAGAAATATTATGGATTCGAAAACATTACAAACACAGAAGGCGGGGCTAAAAGTAACGGAGGGAAGTAGTAGCATCTGTAAAACAAAGAGTTCCCCGAGAAAGTAAAATAATCTATTTGTCTTTTCATAAGTAATCGATTTCTCTATACCTATTTCATTCGTGCACTGATCATGGATAGATATTTCGATTGAAAAAGTCAACTACCAATAATATTTTTTCTTATTTATTTTTGGTATATTATTCATACGAGGATTTTTTTCAAGATAAGCTATTGGTTTTGGTAAATTGATTTTGTACACACATATTAGCCAAGTCAACGAATGATTCTAGATGGAAAAATCAAGGGTAGAAAAAGAGCGAGTTAAGGAAAATAATACGTTTTTGTAGAAAATTCTGTCAGCTTTAATTTTTTTAATTAATATTTTTTTTGGAGGATTAAGGGTTTGTGAATTATAAGCGAAAAACTGACAAAATGGAAATTAAAAGCCCCCCCCCCCCGCATCCCTTTGCGACCAATCTGATGGCGGGGACTTTTAGTATGTTAATCTCCTCGCTAGCCCAAAAAAAGCTGCATAGGTACCTACTTAGTTTTTCTGCCTTCGATTTTTCCACCTAGCGTAGACCACTTTTACAGCGCATTCATTGACTGGGCTATACAGGATGATTGGTTTAAAAAAGCACCGTGAGCGTGTAGTTGAGTAGCGTGTAGACAAGAAAAAAATCGTATGGGAGGGGGGTCTATTTTAACCCGTTTAGGTGGGAGGGGCAATTTTCTAAAAAATTGACTTAAATCAGAAAAAAAATATTTAAAAACAACGGTGAATGATACAAAGCCTTGTTATATCTTTTTGGAAAGCCAGAAAACTCTTTTCTTTTATTTTTAAATTAAGTTGCTTAAGTGAAGAGTTTTCAAAAAAATAATTTTCAAACTCAACATTTTGAAAAAAAATTTTATCTAATTTTTTTCAAAATTTTATGTACTTAACTATTATTTTTATTTTCAAAATGCAATGCTCTTATTAATTTTTAGTCAAAAACTGAAAACCGGATGCCAAAATGTATTTTAGTTTTTGAGAAATTAAGAAATGACTAAAAGCACTTTTTCAAAAAAAGGTGAAATCTGGTTAATCTGGTTAAAAACAATTAACTGATGACTATTGGTGCAGAAACATGAAAAGTAAACAAATAAAAATGGTAATTTATAAAGGTTTTGTTGTTCTTAAATTACAGGCAGCAATTTAGCAGCTAAATAGTAATGAATCCATAAATCTGCATATTTGTTTAATAACTTTTAAAGTTTTTAGAATAATTTGTAAATCTTTTCTCATTTCTGATTAATGTCTATAATGTTCTTCGCGTATTTTGTATTTCTTAAGGCAAACAAATAATCGATCAGCATCGCAACGGCAACAACTGTAAAACATAAGCATCGCAAAAAAAAGCATCTGATGCTGCATCACTATACACAATTAGTTGACGTTTCGGAATTTACCCTTAAAAAAATGGCAACCACGAAAAACGGCCATAACTACGCAGTTCTACAAGATGGCATATTACTTTTTCATAAATTCTTTTTTTTTAATCAAAAAACAATTAAAAATCCTTATTTTCGTATTTTATAAATTACTATTTATGCTTGCAAAAACAAATTAATTTGTGACAGCTTAAATTCTAAAGCCTATAGTATGCAGCTGAACTGAAACGAAACTTTCGGTCGTCTCCAAAAACACAGACTAAATGATAACGGTACCGGCAAATTGTTATGTAGGGTTTCGCCATTCGCAAAAAAAATATTTTTCAAAACACACAAAAAAACAAATAAAAAGAACAGAAATCCATTTTATAATAATAATAACCACAGTACACATATTAAAGGTAATATACTTCGAGTTTCTATTTTTGTTCAAGTTCGCGCTTGTTTAAAAAATGGAGACCCGCTGTCACTCGGAATGCGCTGTCACTTAAGTAAAGTGACACTTCAGCCACGCACAAATCCAGAAAAATTTAATAAAATTTTTGTTATCAAACAATTTTATTAAAGAAAGTAAAGTAAAGAATTGAATACAAACAATTTTTCTCGTGTATACAAATTAAAAATGGACAAATCTTTGTGATCAAATTTATATTATTGATCAATAATAAAGACTTTCATTATTTCTTCACTCATTTCTTAATAAATAGTTAATCACCTTAATATAGGTACTAAATTGATCGAGTCTAAAAAAAATTTCAAACAATTCGTTTAAATCACTAATATCTTGATTTGTAAGAAAATTATGTTTCTGTGACAGAAAACAACAAATAACAGGATAAGAAAATTCAAATTGATAATAAAAATATGACATATTGGTTATAGACTTTTTATAAGAAGAGTCGAATCTAGGGTCCCCAAATGTTTTTTTTTCATATGTCACTCGATTTTTGACAACCTCCGCAGTATATTACCTTTAATATGTGTACTGTGAATAATAACCACAAAAAAACACGAACAAAATACAAACGTCAAAATTTCGCGAGCAACTAATATCCCGTCCAATTAAATTGTGTGCGAAAAGAGTGTAGAGAGTAGTGGAGACTTGAACCGTTTATATATCGTTCCACCGTGGATGCGTACCACAAAATGAAAAGAAGGACGGAAAATTTCGTTTATGATTTCACTGTGTCATTTTTGTATGGGATTTTTCGTTTCACTTCAGCTGTATACTAGGCTTAAGGTAAACTGGTCTAAAGGTAGGCAATTCCTGAGCGAAAAAAAAAACTTGATTTAGCAGACGATTCAATTTAAAAATTTATTTTTCCTACAAAACAATTTGTGAAATTTTAATTCAATTTACCTATTTAATTAAAAAAGTTAAATATATAAATCTATTTATTTTAAATCAATACTATTTTTCATTAAACAAAAATAAAACACTATCATTCCATTGAAGTCTGCACCATTTCGACAGGAATAATTTTTTCTTCCATTTCAATACTATGTTCATCTCCGCTCAAATTAAATTGTCCAATATTTCCTTGCTCATAAACATCTTCCATTTCTAATGCTTCAGCAATCAAATTCATAATTTTCGATCGAACAGCTAATTTTTTTGACCTTCGAATGCATCTCATCGATGGCACCAAACTCATCGCAAAATGATAGTCTTCATCTTCTGCCGCAAAATCGGGAAATCGTCGACTGTTTGTATTTCGTTTCCTTTCACAAAGTTCAATGTCCTCCTTATCCATATTTATTCGAGGAACTTGAGTAGATGATGATACACCGGCACTTATAGAAGGTTCCGTAGAATAATCATCACCTGATGGCTGATAAAAACTACTATCATTGCTTTCTTGTAAATCTTGACGCACGTGGATAATTTGTCCGGCAGGTGTTGAGTTTATTTGTGGGATAAATTCACGTTGATGATGGACGACGTTATTTACTTCAAATATTTGTTCTCCTTCATTTTTTGGCGGCAAAGAAAAAGAATTACACGATTCCATTTTGATTTCATCATTGACTACAGCAGCAGGATCAGGTTGTACTTGCAAATTAGTAAACATCATTTTCTCATAGAACATCCATTTTGACTTGTAATTTGGAATCATCTTATAACGTTTATTCTCACGCCTGAGTTGATCTCGAAGAATTTCCCATTGACGTCTCGCATCATGACCTAAAGAATTAAATAAAAATATTTTGTTTACTTCCCTGCACAGCATGTGAACAAACCTTTTTATTATTTTAGCACTCACCAGATGTGTCCATCTCAAAACCAATTTCATCCCAAATTTTTTGCTTCAATCCAGGAGCCTTCCTACTTTGCCTCCATAATGCTGGATGAGGTCTTACTAGGTTTATTAATTTTTCTTTTTGTGCAATGCTCATTGTTGTAAATCAAATAAAAATTATCACAAGCAGAAGGTAAAAGTTTAAGATAAACACAACACCACCACTGCAATGGAATGTCTGCAGACAACTGCCCTCGCTCGCCCTGCCTAAAAAATATTTTTATGAAAAAGTGTTTGAGACGTTGGTTGGCCTGGCCTGCGCCTGGCATCTGGGCATCTAGCAATCTATTCTCTGGCATGGTGTTGTCGACCGGTTTTTCTTTGCATGAGTTTGTGTGTGTATTTATAGAAAAAATACCCATACCAATGCTTGCTTTCGTTTGTGTTTAGTTAAATTTGAAATAGTGTGAAATGAGAGTGGAGACATTTTTGTCTGAATTGTGTTAATTGTTGGCACATAATGTCGGTGGTTGTTGTTTTTGGATGGGCGCCAATCGCATGTTCTGTTTGCCTGTTCTGTCAGTCAATTTACCTGATGTAGAAAGTGACGTGTCGACATTTCGGTATGAGAATTGAGAATTTCCAGGAAGGCTTCTGGTTCATCCCTTATAATTGAATTATTCATGCATGAATTATGTTTCCAGGTAATTTTTTTTCTTTAAAGGTTGATTGCAGTGTATAGTTAGTGTTTTCAGCAGTTACCTACATATTTCTTTAATAATTATACCAACAAATATATTCCTATTCCTACCTTTCAGCATGTGGTTTTTAATTCTATTTTTATAGGTTGATAGAGTTTCTAGTAGGTGGAAAACTGAACAAAGAATGTAGAACACACACGTGAGTAAATGTTTGTTCATGTCGTCATAGGCAGGTTGTAGGTATTATGAAATAGATAAAGGGTGAGAATTTGTAATGACGGAGCAAGATTAATTTAAGACAAAATAGGTACATACCTACCTACCTACAAATCTACTTTAGAATTTAGCCCGTCACAATTTTCTTTTAGGAAGTAAAAATAAGGGAAAAAAGTCTACTGCTCTTTTTTGCAAACATAAAAAGTTATTAACAAATTACGAAAATAAGTTTTTTTTTAAATAAAAAATAAATTTATTTAATAAAAAAAAATAAGTTTAATAAAAAAATAGGTAGTTTGGGCTGATATTTTTGTTGCAAATTTAATTTTGTACTCAAAACGTATAGGTTTATTGGTTGATTCTTGTCAACGATCGATAATCTATCTATGTATAGTAGGGATACATGAACATTTTTAAAGAATTTTAACTGCACTGCAAATATCCGACAAAAATGTTTAATTGTTTAAGAATAAAAAAAAGTGGCAACCACGAAAAACGGCTGTAATTACTTAGCAGTAGTCCATCCAAAGTATCGAATCGCACTTGGTTTTTTGTTTTAAATTTGCAGTTTTACAAGATGGAGTACTTAAGCACACGGTCAGTCATATGTCATCAATCTGTATTATAGTGTTTGTAAAAATTTGTCTGTATGCGTTTGTTTTTAAAAAAAAATTTAATTTCTCGTGTAAGTTATTTATAGCTTTTATTTGTTAATAAGTTCAAATCATGTAAAATTAAATGTTTCATCAAATAAATATTATTTTTTTGTTCAATTCTTCTAATTAATTAATTATAAAAAATATTTTTTAAAAAATAAATAAAAATTACACTTATTTAAATTTGTTCCAAAACTTTAATTATTTGGAGGCACTATATATATAATCGAATTATATTTTTTTTATGTTAAATTTAGTTTTGGGTCATTAAACGTTCGTTTAAAGTTTGTGGAATGTACCGTTAATTAAATATAAAAAAATATACTATGTTAACAAGTACCTATATTTTAAAGGTTTGTTTTTAATAAAATTTTAATTTTTCATGAACGGTTTGTAACAAAAGCCGGTGAATGAGTTTTAATTACACAAATATAAATTGTTAATAAAATTATAAAAAGAAATTTCATCTTAATTTTCACAAAAAAAAAAATGTTTAAAAAAAACTAAAAAAAAAAAATTGACCCTACATTTTACTAATTTAACAACATTATATGTAAAGAAATTAAATTTAAAGCTGTGGTTTATGAGATTCTTCATTATTTTAGATACTTGTAAAGTCTGTACAATAAACTGTTAATTAAAAAGTGATCCAAACGGCCAAAAAAAAAAATAGTATAGGAGGGGAGTTTTTTTCAGATTTGTCTGTATCTCAATAACTATTTATTCTATTCACTCCAAATTTGGAGGGAATACTAATGTGGTTCAAAAACTCGCTCCGAATTTTTTTCGCGCTTAAAAACTGATCCAAACGGCCAAACAATTTTTTTTTAATATACGTAGTGTAGGAGGGGATTTTTTTTCAGATTTGTCTGTATCTCAATAACTATTTATTCTAATGTTAAATAAAAAACACATATAAAGTTAAAAAAAATTTATTAACACAACATAAATAATTCTTCAAAAACTAACACATATAAAAAAAATAAAAATAAAATCAACATAAATATTTTCTTCATTTAAAGTACCAATTTACTAAACTTAAAACTTATAGTATTAAGAAAAAAAAAGATCAATTCATCGGTTCAAAAAAAAATAAAATTAAAAATAAAAATCACAATTTTTTTTGGCAGTCTTCACAGATTGGCTTGGAGCATTGAAGGGAAATTGGCTTCAAGCAATCACAGCAACAATATCTAGTCTCCCTTTTAATTTTAGTTTGACAAATTCAATCTTTGCAACTTTTGGTTGTTATTTGAGTGAGCCATCTAAAAATTATACTGAACCAAAAAATTTTACTGACGAGTTGTCTAGGAGACACTATATGAAGATAAACAACAACTCCGAGGTGGTTGTCTCACAGACACTATGAACTTAAAACAATGACTCTGAGCTGGTGGTCTCACAGACACATACCTTAATGCTGACGTGGTGGTCTCGTAAACACTATCCTTCACACAGCATCAAGTGCGCACGCCACCACAGTTCGCTATACACTAACGCATGCTTGAACGTACGACTAAAATGTACTGAGAACGGGAAGGTCAAATTTTAAAAAAATAACGGCGAAATACCAAATTTTAGATTTTGTGGTGTCTGTCAGACTACCACGTCAGTCGCAGAGGGTTAAATATCAAAAAAAAAAAAAATATTTTTTCAAGGCAGCGAAATTTTTAAGTTTTGTTCACAATTAAATTTTATTTTTTTTATAACGGCATACAGTAAACGCTTGCAAAAGGCGCATAATAAAATCGTGCATAAAACTGCATAATTTTTTTTATTAAATTTTTTTAATTGTGATATAAAAAAATTAAACAAACAAAAAATATAGAAAAAAATACACTTTCAAATTTGGTTCGAAATTTTACATACTTAACGGTATTATTAAAAAAATAACCAATGAATAAAAATAGCCAAATAAAATATTATTAAGTGGATCGTATATGATTGAAATTCACTTTTAAAGGTTATGTGGCCTTAACTCCAAGTTTTGCGTTTCGCCCTAGTTTGATGGTGGGCTCATCAGCTAAATGACATTAAACCTTTTCTAGGCCGCAATAATTGTCGATGATAACCGACTGCTATATAAAATTTACAGAGGAAACTCACTGTGAATTTTATTTTATAACGTTATTATATACAAAAAATTGTTTGTGCTAGGCGATAAAATATTTTATTCTGAGTCATTTAAAATATATTCTAAGCTTTAAAAATGTTCCGTTCTGTTTTTTTTTATTTATTTTTTTTACTTAAAATTTGTGATGGCAACCCTGTTGGCAAGGATTGCTCAACTATTTCTACAACCCTGCCAAATTTGGTTCCTATTCAAATTTGTTTGAACGTTTGCACAAAATTCCTGGGCTATAACAACTTTTTATGTTTGCAAAAAAAAAAGCGGTAGCGGTATGATTCCCGTTAGGTACCTACCTGCTATCTAATAGCTGTAGGTATATTTAAGTCGGGAAGATTTGCAGGAACATACACCTAAACCTACATAACCAACCTATAAGAAGAGGAATCAAGAACATCTGCACGTTTATGATATATTGGTTATTAAATACAGTTATTTTCCTGTTGACGACTACTAAATTCATTTGACTAGCACTATGTGCTCTGCTCTGAGTTAAAAAAGAAACACGTTTGAGCAAATTTCCCTCATCTATGTTTAGAAATGGATATTATTATTTTAATAATTTATTCACAATTAAATTATTTACATTTGCCACCCGAAGAACAAACTCCTTCGTCCATTTTAATTGTTTGAATGTCAAATTAATTTTGCTCTGTGTGCTCTGCCGGTTTGCTAAAGCGACCATTACACGGTCAGTCATTTGACATCAATTTGTAATATAGTGTTTGTAAAAATAAGTCTGCATGCGTGCATTTGTTTGAAGAAAAATCAAAACCCTTTTTGATTTTGCCTGATGACTGATTATATTTGTAGATGACTGACGTGGACGTAATCTGACTGACCGTGTAAGGGTCGCTTAAGAGCTCACAGAGCATGCTCTGAGCTAACTCTGAGCGAAAAGAGAACACACAATTACAGAGCTCAGAGCGCTCTGAGCTAAAAAAAAACGTAGATTGACAGTTCAAGCTCTGCTTCGAAACGATTGAAAATTCATCATCAAAATGGCGGCGGCTGACCGAAAAGCCAAAATCCAACGTTATCAAACCAACAAAAAGGTTAATGTCCTTTTTTTTAAATATGTTTCAATATTATTTTGAACTGATCGTCCTCTGATATGTGAGATTTATAATAGGGGTCTGCTGTGCCCTTAAGAATACAACTACTGCCAGAAATTAATCTTTTTTGTGAAGTATTTACGTAATCCAGATTCAGATTTCAGACTTTTTTGTGCTGAAGTGAAACAAAAACTCGGTCAATGAACTGGTGCGTTGGTCGTACCTATTGACATTGAAAACTTCGTCGTCATGATAAAGGAATGAATAAAGGCCAAACCGCACACCGCACCGCGCGTCCCGGTACTTTCGACTGAGGTCCAAACTGAATACAAATTGTTTTATTGTGATGAAAGAGTTAAAACATAACCTTGGTGGCGTTATTTTATTTTTATACCAGAAATTCTGATGAAGTGCAAAGCCACAAGAAATTAAATAAAAAAAAAAAACAACGGATAGAATGGCATTGAACAAGAAATGGAGGTCAAAATGTCGGCCATGGGTTTAGTTAGATGGAGTCTGGACTGGAGTGGTCTGCGCAGCCGAATTAAACTGTGGGTTGCCTACGGTCTGGCGGTGATGACAGCAGGGAATTTCTTGGAATTTACAAATGAGGTAACCTCCAGACCAAAAGGTTGATTTATGTATGTGTTTTGGGATTCGCTTACTAAACTTTTTTGGGTTAAGTATATCTACATAGGTGTGGGTATATAGACATTGAAATTCAGAAATGATTAACTGGATCAAACGACAACAATATAATACGGATGTGACGTGGTTTTGTTTTATTTGTCCAGATTAATAAAGCTGTCTGGTTCTGGAAAGGGCTAGGTACCAGTTGTTGAAGGTTGAAAAGAGTTTGAGATGTTCCTTTTAAATATGAATGAAAAACGTTGTTATTTTTGAAACTTTTAACTTTTAACGACGATGTAAATAAAACTTACACACCTTGACAATTTGACGTCTCTTGCATGACTAAAATGTGTGTGGTGAGTAAAATTTTATTTTCGTTTGTTTTATATACATATATATATAGGTGTAGTATAAGTTTCACCAACTTTTTCTGCCACTTTGACGAGGTGATTCTTGATTGAAAGGTTTTTGGTGATAGTTTACGGGATAAGGCGACCATAAAGGCATCTTTCACTGTTATCAAAACGTCAGCGGTGGACGAGGAGAACTTTCGAAGGTGGTGCCCATAGCTCCGGTCAGTCACCATAGTTACTAAGTGAACACCTTGCAGATCTATTTCGGCATATCAGGGGCTTGATGAGCACTTAAATCCTTGGGTTTATACATAAGGACCTAGGACTCAAGTAAGTGAATCTTAATTCAGCAACAAAAAACTGCATCAAAATTGGACGAATTTCATCTTGTCGAATGATGAACCAGTTGACTTCCAGGTCTCCGAAACGAGCACGTGATGTTAGAACGAGCGAAAAATCAACCAGTGTCCAAATATCTGCATCACGATTCACGACTGACTCTGGAAAAGGCCCAAGAACACTAAAGCTGGCCCTATACTATGGAGCCATCGAGCCAAATGACTCTGAACTGAGCGAAATTTACCATTGTGTAGATGGCTTGAAGTGGCTCCACAGACTCGGGTGGATCATCGAACAGTTAAAAATCCAACAAGCCGAAGCCAAAACTGACATTTCGAAAGGATGAAAAATTCGATGTTTTAGCACGTACATATATGCAATATTAATGCTGTTAAACATTGCAAAATGGATTGGCTCGATTATTTTTTATCTCTCAAATGAAACGAGTTCAAAATGTTTTTATACAATTTTTATTGTTATTCAAATAAATTAGCTCGACAAAGATGACTCCGTCGTGTGTGACCACTTATTTTGGCTTCATATCGTGTACGGCCAGCTTAACTCCACACTATATACAACTTCTAGTCAAATTATATCACTCATTATGTCTAACTATAGCTATGCATGCAGAATGACGGTGGGTTAGTGACGACCGTTGATTTAGTGCCAAAAAATGAGGATTCAGGAGAGAAGATTCCCTGTCATGCGAACTATGTAGCATAATTTTTATTTTGCATGGCATCGTTCAATTCTCGATTGATTTAATCTTTGAATAGAAATGGCATGAGCGAGATCAAGCTGTAAGTTTTTCAAGAAACTTTGTATAAACTGTAGACAATTTATGTAGTAATATAAGATAGTTCCAGATTCATTGGGTGTTTTAAAGTCACGGATTCTCTTTGCAGAGTTCTGAGTTTAAATCCAAAATAATACGATGCGAGGATGTGACAAATCGCGGCCAAAAATACAATTTGTCTTTGTAAAGATGGATCTCATTTTACCCATTCAAATTGAGAGTTCAATTGTTAGTCCCTGTCCCATCCAATTCTGAAACTCCTCGAGTAACTTACAAAATTGGCACTCATAATGAAGCTGTATAGTAATATACAATTTATTTATATTTTTGAAAAGTCACTTAGTGAGCAGCAAATTAGTTTATTTTTTTAAGACAATATACATAATTTAAAAACGAGACGTGACCTTTAAGCATTTTGTAAAATTATTTACAGATTTAATTTCTTTAAGAGTATAATTTAGTGTAGATAAAGCTACACAGGGTGACATGCCCCTTGTTTCCTTATTTGTACTGCTGCTATATGTATCTCTAACATTATTGTTCAAAACACGTGAATAAACTTAGATATTTATTATTCTTAAATCCTTATCCTACATCAACAGCACACCGCCTCTTTCCAAAGTCTAAATACATTCAAGGTATAACCCTATAGAGGATTACTTGTTGTCTACACACATATAGGTACCAATCAATTATTGTGTTTAATTTTATTTTCTATCCTATTCCAGAAAGGTCCTTAACCTCAATTAATGTATAAAAAGGAACCAAATGCATAGATAAGTTCATTGCCTTTCCGATATAAGCTCTTCATACATAAGTTCAATCATCGGAATGAGTAAGACAAGACAAACGAATTTTAATTTGTTAACAAAGGATAAAACGAAAATCCTTCTGAGTCATTGACCATGGTGACCTCTTTTTCCTTGTTTTTTTTTTTTTTGTTCTGAGTCAGTTGGGTAGGGTTGTAAGAGTATGAATATGCAAAAAAAACAAGTGTAGGTTAGATACTAAACTCAACTACTCAACCCGTCTAAAGGTGGCGCCATTTTGATTCATTTTCTATTAACTTATAGAAGGTTTTTTGTTGGGGCCAGTGTCCCCAGATTGCGGGTAAAAGCACCATTTTTGCCGACTTTTTATTGAAAAAGGGGGAAAAAAGAGAGAAGCCTTGAAAAAGGGGAATAAGTATTTTTTTTCAAAATTTAATCAATGAAGAATGTTTTTAAGGTCAGAGAACAACATACAAAACTGTTTCTTTTAATTAATTTATTTATTTTTTTTTCAACTTAACCAGTTTATTAAGTTTCCGGTAAAAAAAAATAGTGGACTTATTCTTGTTTCCCCTAAATACTTCAATTATGTGCATCTATTTTGCAGATTATGTGAATAAATTTAAGCTTCTTTTTTTTATATAGATAAAAAGTAATTTCTGAACAAAACGTAAACAAAATTATTTAGGGAGGAAAAAGGGTTTTTATTTCGAGATTTAGGGAAAAAAAAGTCGTAATGGTGATAAAAATAGGGGAAAAATGTAACAAAAGTGGACACTGGTCTCCATTTTTATATCGTGACAAAGTAGAAATTGCAATAAAGATTATGGAATTATTTTTTTTATTTAATTTAAATTTAGGCAACAAACATTTCTGCATATATTGATTTTGGCTTGAATTTTTGTAAAAGAATTTTAGTACTTTTGCAAAAAATTCGAATAATTTTTGTTTTCATTTATATTGAAACAAAATTATTAAATTCAGTTTTATTTTATTTTATTTTCGTGGCAACTTGCCTCATAACAATTTCATGCGACCCAGTTGTACACCACAAATATTTTTATTCAAAGCCAAATTTGCTTAAAACAAGTGAACCATTTCTTTGTTTTATGAAAATGTTTCCTTGTTTAAAACAAGTATGGCTTTAAATGACGTCACCAGAATTTAAAGGCACATTTACTCAATACAAAGAAATAAGTTTTTTGAATTAAGTAAACAATTTCATTGTTTTGATTAGTAAAGTTTTTCTTGTTTTCAGTAAATGTGGCTTAAAATTGGTGTAAACCGTTTCCCTGTTTTAAGTAAATATGGCTTTGAATTAAACAAAAAATCACCGTTATTTAAAAATAAGTAAATTTGGATTCAAAAACAAGTAAATAATGTCTTTGTTTTAAAGAAATTCCTTGTCTTTGAAATAAGAAATTGTGCGTCTTTGAAACAAAGTGTTCATAACTTCACCATACACATTTTATTTTTATTTATTTTCATCAACAATAGGCAGCTTCACTGTATGTTTTATTGAAATGCAGGAGAGTGTTATGCTTCTTTTGGCATTTGGAACAACATCCTGAAGGGAAATTGTTTGTAAGGTGCCCCGGTATAAGGCAGTTTGTGCAACATTTTGACTTTTGCACGAGGTTAAAGCGATTTTTCGGAATTAACAGCAAAAATGCAAATAAGTGATGGTTGCCTTTACAGGAAATGCATGTGTATCCTGCTGTAGCAACTGTGGGGAAAGCTCTGTTGGGCCCTGATCATCTGTGTTGATCTTCGGAAAACGCTCTTGTGGTTGTTCCTAGTGCCTCCAAGGATTGAAAACGTGCTACCAAGAACTGTAAGAATTTTTTTAATGAAGGTAAAAGCTTTGGATGCTACAATGACTGTTCCCACAGGGTGTGCGAATTTCTATCCAACCTCTTAATGAGAATATGTAAGAGTAGTGGATCCCAATTTTCGGTCTTAACGCCCAGATTTTGCAGGCTTAGAAGACATTCAAAAGTAGTGTCATGCACAGTTTTTATCATGGCCGAGTTTTCATGGTGTATTGTGGGTATCGCCATTAATTTGCTTAATAAAGCCGTTACCAGAAGTCGGCTGTTTTCATATCGGCTTGTTATGATTTCCCAAGCCGCGTTGTAGTTGGCATCTGATGTTGTAAAATGCTGAATGAGTGTCTCTGTGGAACAGTCATTGAAGCATCCAATGGTCTCGTATCTAGAACATGGTTTTTAAAAACAAATAAATGTCTTTGACTAAAATAAAATGGTATTAAAAGAAGTAAATTTGGCTTTATTTTAAAGAAAATGTATGTCTTTAAAACAAAGCCATGATTTCTTTATTTTGAGTAAACCGATTTCTCTGAGTGTAAATTTGTAATAAAATGTTTTGAATAGCCGTTTTGAACAATGGAGTCGTTTGATTGCAATTCAGTTCATGTGTGTACCAAATATGATCTAGCTCGATGTTAAGTGGTTTACAAAGGAGAATGTTTGATGCAGTTATCAGCATTTTAGTAAAAACCAAAGATATTTGTTTATAGCGCAATAAAGATCGACATAATATATAATAACACACTGGATCCACTGGGCATGCAGCTGTCCAACATCACAACCACAATCTGAACAACAATCAGTGCTGTTTTTTCTGTGGGCAAATTATGTCATGTCGTTTTATTTCCATTCAAAGTTGGCCATGAGCAAATCAGCATAGAGACGTCAAACTTAAACAAACACCAAATAAAATTTACACATACTTCACCAAAATTTAACAAAAAGCAGTACACGTACACGAAACGTCAAAATCCATTTTCAATATTTCAACAGCGCTCATACTAACTTCTACGACATGTCGCCTGATTGGGCATGGATTTTTCAAACTCCATTGGTTGTTCTCATGGCGTGTTCAAAATAAGAGCAGCGTTCATGCCCAGTGGAGCCAGTGTTTAAAGCTTGGTGTAGCTCTTGTTTTTAGTATGTTGTATTGATTAGATCAGTTATGGAATTACCTACAACGAATTTTTTTAAAAAGTTCGAGAACTTGATATGTTCGGAAATAGGTGCCATTAGCCTACTCGTATAGGTATTAAAATGTTCCTTCAAAGTTATGTTTCGATAAATAATCTTTGGTAGCTCCAGCGTTTATTGCTCCATTTTTCGATATCAAATTATTGGAAGCACTAACTAGGTACCTACCTATGTCTCAACATAGTATGCGCAAATAACATCAACAACCGAGGAACCAAGAACGTAAAAAGAACTCTTACCGTAACAAAGGTTGACGAATTTGTCCAAAAAAGACTAAAATCTTGACTGGCTATTTCAATTATCCTAGAAATTTATTTGAATGGAACAGCGCTAAAAATTTACACAAATATTTGGCGTACAGGTAAGGTATTTAATCCATAATGAAGTTTGTCAGATGGCATTTACTACCGGGGGAGCGTAGCGTAACGTCCAATTTGCATAATCTTTTTTTTTTCTACAAAAGTTCAGACATAGGTACCTAAAATCCTAAAGGGATAGTCCAGGTACGTATTAATTATCTCCCATTCTTTCATACAGTCATTCTATCGTAGGTTTAAGCCAGTTTACCTCAAACCTCAATTATTTAATTTGTAAACTCGGCAAATAGTAAAATTCTACCCTTACTCAAACAAGTCTACCCTCAAGTCTACCCTTGTAATAAAGTTAATATTTCATAAGCTAACCACCCATCATATGTATGTACCTATGTATCTAAATATCTCAAGATTTTGCTGTTGCCAAATCAGACATTCGATTTTGCTAAAATAAAACCGTGACAATTTATTAGTCCTTTCCAATTCTTAAACATGTAACCCCATTTGCAAACGTCTTCATATAATCGTCATTAAGTTCCAAAAGTGATTTCCCTTAACATCGTTCCACAAAGCATAGATTTAATGACAGCCGGGTTTTCCAATTATTCTCCCCTAAAGAAAATGACAATTTATTTCCCTTAACGGTACCAAAACGTCAAACAGTATGAGTCATTTTGGGTGTTCTTATAAAACAAAAAAAAAAAAAAAAAAACAATAACATGCAAACCGTCTAGACTGTTGTAAATGTTTCGGGGTTTTATTGAAGGAAGTGGTTGTTTTGTTGATGAAACGATATCAAAAAGCTTTTATGTTGTTCTATTTGTTTGTTTCATGTAAAACGGTTTTCCAGTCCAAATGAGACACCGTGTGCCACTCCACATATTAAGAAGAACAAGAAGCTTCTCCCATCTGGAGTAACAACAAAATCAAAAGTTACGGAAATCTAAGATAAAGTATCTCTACAAAATAATGTATCCATGCTATATAGGTACACCCTATTTACTACAAATGTAAAAAGCCGTATAATACATAGCCCTAACCTTCAGGCCTTCAGGGTCTACGATTGCACACAAAAGACTAAAAAAAAGCTGGAAAGAGAGAAATGTAGAACCTGATAAATCTACAATAAATGGACATACAAACACAGTGATACGCTTCAATAAGGAAACCATACCCATTTACCATAGATATATATGCCTAGACATATCTATATAACATTCAATACAAAAACTCTGGATGAAAAATTCCGTTCCTTCCTCTGGTCTCTATGGGATTTCTGGATAAACACAACATCATCAACATCAACGGTCTTTGCCACTTTGGGAAGAAGGTGCATTGTACATAGACCGGGAGGGGATGAGTGATGGCGACAAATTCAATCGCAATGCCAGTGCCCTTGATGTTTATGACTTGTGCTGGCTTGATGTTAAATGCTTCTTTCTACTAAAAGACCTTCGTCAGCCACCATCACCAAACAAACTCAGGCAACTCATTTCAAATGGAGCAACGAATGGAGTATGGCTGGAAGCATTCACAATTTTTTTTGCCAAAAGACATCACATCCGTTGCTTCTTTTTGCATTCACCCTGTGCTAGAATAATCGCTTCAATAAGCAAGGAAAATGGGAGCAAAAAGGGTGCAGTCATTGACGTATTAGGTATGGACCGCCAGTAGCCAACTTCACGCGTGTTCCAACATAACTAGGGGCGCCATCAACTACTAGCAGGGAATCTGCGTAGCAATGATATGATTTCTTTAATTAATTATTTACTATTGAAATATTTTGGTTTAAATTATTATCAAACTACTTTTATTTTACAAAAAACATCCACTCCTTATGCCATGAGTTACTTACAGATGAATATATTATCGTTTTCATTTAAATTCTAATGGCGAAATTAGTACACGTATTTAACACTAAAAGATGATGGCGTTTTTGGATTGTTTTTAGCTGGAACAACTTTTCTTGGCTGTTTGTATGAAAATTTCAACCGATTGGCGGTCCATATCTAGTACGTCAATGGGTGCAGTCTATCACACACAAAGAATGAAGTTTATTTTATGATAGCATTGCCAGGTGGATGTTACCTGCAGTAAAAGTTTATAAGTCCTATAATAGTCCAGTCCAGATTTTTTATAATAAAAAAAAGTGAGTACGCCATCTTGTAGCGACAAAAACAAATTGTGATTTGATACTTAGGACTTACCGTCAAATAGTTAGGCCAGGATAGGATGACACATGTGAGTTTTGCTCACGTAAGTTACTCATGTGAGTAAATTCTGGAAAAATTACTAGTATAAACAACTCTGTGGGTAACTTACGGTGAATTGAACAGCATACGGAACGAAACGGTATTAACAAGACATTAGTCACTTACAAAAGTTGCTTACAGCTTATTGAATGTAAGTTTTCAAACATATGTAAGTATTTTTTATTGTAAGTTCAGCTATAGTGTAAACGATCTTGTAAGACATGATTGGAAGACTTGCGCAAGCTATAAGTAAAACTCACGTATGTAATCCTGGCCTTATGGACGCTTTTTTTGTGGTTGCCACTTTTTTAAATTGTTAAAAAATTAAATATTTTTTTTCGGCTCTTTGCAGTGTAACAAAAATTCTGTACAAAAAGTTTAGGTATTCGCAGAATCCAAGGAAAGATTATATCGAAGAATCTGATTTTAAAACCTTAATTGTTAAAACTATGATTTTTAATTATTTAAAATATTGTGTTTTTGTAATTTAATCCACTTTAATCGTTTAATTGCCTAGGAAATTAAACGATTAAAGTGGATTAAATTTTTATGCCACTGTCAAAATCAGTGAGTTAAGACCTTGAACCACGATTGTACAACTGGCCATTAGTGAATGTAAAAAACATAAGACATTTTATTTGCTACAAATTTGTACTCGGCATGGTTTTTGTCAGACAAACGGTTTTCGAGATAATAAGGTTCAAAGTACGCGGATCTGGATACCGAAATTTGTTTTTATACTCAAGATGCACTCCTCTACCACATATAAAAAAATGATTCCCCGTTTTCCTGGACTATATCTGCAGAAACAATCTTATTCATGCGTCTCGTCTTTGGGTTACGCGAATTGAGTTCAACATGCAGGACATGCAACATTTTGCGAAATTTTGAAAAAAATAGAGCATTATAAAAGTATTTACTACCACTGTTAAGCATATTACTGCTCCCACACGGCCCCACCGAGGCAGAAATGATTGAGTCACAAGGAAAAAAGGAAAAAGTTGTCCCAAAATTAAAGCAGAGACTATACGAATGTCATTTATCTGGAGTTAGTTAAAAAATCTGCAATGACTGCTGAATGCTGATAAATCTCTTACAGGTTGACGACAAATCTCTTTACACATCAAAATTAAAAAAGCAGGTCCGGCGCACGGTATAAAAAGCTCCAAAAAAGGAAAGGAAAGAAGTTACTTTCTTGCAATTAATCAGACTGGAAAAACATAGCGATTCCTTAATTCATCGTTTCCATATTGGGTTGGTTGATTTAGAAATATCATTGCATCATAAATGATCTGTGAACCACGCGATCATCTGCAAATAGATTAATAAATTTTTTCGTTGCCTAAGAAGTGGAACAAGTATCAGATCTTGTGGTTGTGTACAAGATCTGATATTGGTTCCAACGAAAAGATTTATTAATCTATGTGCGGATGATCATTGAGCATGGATAATGAATAAGTGAAAACTAAGGCAAAATAATTTGTTTTAATCTAATTTGCCACTAGATCTCCTGTAGCTGGTCTCGCTTGATTGCTGACTTAACGCATAATTTACAGTTTGTTCTTGTTCCAATGCCATCAATGTCATCAGTATTCGCCAGCACTTGTATTGAACTGTAGCAGTTGCTGCTTCATGCTCTGCTCAGGGCTAAAAAGGAAAAACTCCTTGAGTTTCGAAATCGCCACGTCCGTCACTCAAAAACGTAAAAATTTTTTCTTGCTAAAAAAACCTAATGAAAAATATAGATTTTCTTAACAAGATAGATATTAAAATTCCCATTTAAACAAAGATGAAAAAGCAAAAATGTTTGATTCTCTCTAAGTGTCATACACTACTTATAGTTTGAATGCATTGACGTAGTATAAATATGGACCGCCAGTCAGTTGAAATTTAATTACAAACGCTGCCTAAAACTTATTCCAGTAGATGCGCTCCGTATTTACAGCGGTAATATGGTGTACTAATTATTTCATTACCACTGATATAATATTATATTTTCGGCATTTCTTGTTTTTTTCTCAAACAAAATCGTCATTGATAATTGCTTCCTCGTGTTTGTCATCAAAAGCATCAAAAGTTTTGTTTTATTTTCGGGAATATCTTCTTCCAATTTCCTTGTCGCCATACTTTACAGCAGTAAAGACGAAGCGCTGACAGTTATGTTGGAACACGTGTGAAGTTGGCTACTAGCGGTCCATATCTAGTACCGTGGTTGGGGGCTTTTTAGTTTTACCGCACAAGATATCCTACAAGTATCAATCACATTTTGACTTAAGTGAACACATCCTTCAATACTTCAATAATCAAGCCTGTCAACCTTCAAGTCGCAAATACTGTCCAAAAATACAGATTTCTGCTTCATTCTGTCCAACTAAAGCTACGTGTACGAGATGGCCAGGTCTGGCAATCATTGTCAGATCAGCAAACCTATGACAATGTCTGAAAATGAGCTGACAATGAGCTGAAAATTCAATTTGCAAAAAATTTACAAATCTATTGCCAAATATTTGGCTGACAATGTCACAATCTAGTTTAGCTAAATATATGGCAATAGGTTTGCAATCATTTGAAGATTGTCTGCGATTCCTGTACACACCAAATTTACCTTGGAATATTTGCCAAACTTATCTGCAAATTAATATATTTGCAAATGTTCTTTAATCTGCATCTGCAAATTTATTTATTTGCAGAAACGTCGGAAAACGAAACAAATTTAGTGGTCTCCAAATGAATTTTGTGTACACACGATTGCCACATCTGTTAATTGATTTGTCTCCAAAATTTTTGATGAACAAATTTTTCTGCAAATTAATTTGGTGTCTACACGAATGTCAGCTTGCGTGTACATGATTGCCAGATATCTACAAATTAATTTGCAGATATTTGTCTACAAATTAGGAGCCAAACATTTTCTACAAATTAATTTGGTGTGTACACGATTGTCAGTCATTTGAGACAAATTTTTCACAGACAGATTTGGCAATGCAGATAAACTTATGTCATTTCAGTGCAATTAACGTCAGTTTGACATTATGTCGGAAAGATATGTGATGTTTTGGAACTTTCTGGAACAGGGCTACTGTACCAGGCATTCCATAACTTTATTTTCTTTTATATTCGTGACTTATTTATCCTCATAAACTTTTTCTGAGTTGGTCAATAAAACACAACCTACAATTTCTGTCCTGGCAGTACTGTTTTTGCAAAAAAAAATTCATTAAATTGGGAACAACAACACAAATAGAACATTAGAACGAATTTTTCAAGAGGAAAAGAAAATCTCGATATACATTATATTCGTTTCGTACACATTCATTCACCCTGAATGTACATAAGCAAGCAAGGCAATTCAGCAAACACAGAGCATAGCCTTTATATGAAACCAAGCAACAACAAGGCATGGGCAAAACCAGGAGGAGGAGGTATTTTGGTAGCAATGACCTTCACCGACCTGTCTGGCTCTAGTGAATTTCTCTGGGTTGAGCAGCAGCACACAGGGTTGGCATTGGCAGTGTTATTTTGTTTGTCGGTCGATAGGTCTCTATCTCGTTCTATCTTCTGGACATATCAACCCTGCAGAAGGGCTTGTTATCTGACTATCCTTCTCTCTATAGAAATAAATGAAGAAAAACTCGTCCGCATCGTCGGGCTCGGGCGTTGTCGGTGACGGGAACGAGGAGTAGTCTCTTGTGGATTGTATGAAAACACTCTGCCACTTACCATGATGTATATGAATGCAGTTGGATTATTTGCCTTGAAAACATTTGGGATCTATGCAGAATGCAAGGTTGGATAAAGGGGGGGGGGGGGGAAAGAACGAGAATAATGATATAGCGAGCACAGGGTGGAATATAGCAAAACCAAGAGCAGCTCTACTCAGGCTAAAACGAGAGTGAGTCGTGTCTGTGTCAGAGAAAAGGGACAACAACCATGGATTTTCTGTGCATTTTGGTTTGGGGTTTTTGGGTGAATTTCTCTTTCCACAACGCTTTCTGGTTCTGGATTTCTGGTTTTTGCGTTTCGCCTTTTTTTCGCAATGAATGGTGGTGTGTAGCAACTACCTATGCTTCTTCTATAGCTTGGATTTTGTGTGGTAATACTGATAATGTGTTCGTAATAAGCTGGCGCGTTCTGCAATCGAGCAATTTGCACTACTACACACTAACAACAAAAGTAAAACCGAATGGCGGCAATATGATGGGAAGGTTGCTAGGTGCGGGATTTTCGTATATGGGAGTTGGAGAAGAAGGCGTCTGCTAAGAATGTAGGATAATTGGTGGAGGCAAGGCTGAAAGAGGGAAGACTATTTTCGGTCAATAGCCTCAAAGTACTTTCGGGTCGATATTTATGTTTGTTCTTTGGATGCGCGAAGAGTTCATTCGTCGTATCGTCAACTTTGGCAAAAACAGGGCCGTATTTAGTATGGGAGAACTGAGTACCTATAGTGTTGTGTATAGGTACCTTTAGGATAAGTTTGAGTTACATATTTATTTGCAAGTATGGCATCATGTAAAATTGCCCGCATTTAAGCATAAACCACAATAATATTAGGGTGATGGAGCAAGTAGTCGGCCATTTAACTTTTTTTTTACGTTTGACTGTTCTTTAAAACTATTAATGTTTGAATTCTGAATATCCATTGTATATTATCATTATTTGGAATGTCTAAATTTTCAAAAACAATTTGCAAAAACTTAAAAAAAATGTGTGATTCTGGTGAAGTCGGCCCCCTAAACTCCAGTGGTCAGCCACATGATTCTTCAGTAGTCGGACACATTTTTGTGATCTAAATTTGTCATTCCTTAGGCGAACATAAAAGATAGATTTTGAAGTTTTACGCCAAAACTGAGTTAAATTTTGGAGCCCGTCATCTTTTTGACATGTTATGTTTAAAATAACTGCGCACCAAGGAATTATGAATACTCTTAATATGATTTAACACAGTGCACGTCCTTAGGATAATAGAAAATTTAAGAAGATACTGATGAAGATGGGTTTTGAATACAAGACACACATTTCACATTCGTCTTGTGCGGCTATACATGATATGTATTTTCGTACTTATTATGAGTCTGAATTTAGGATCTAGTGTTAAATGATGAGCTTTCATATGGAAGAAGAGTATTATGTAGGTACCGCTTAATTGCTTCAAGGAAGGAATGCAGCTGGCTATTTCTTTGGAACATTCCTTGTAAAAGTGGGCACCGATAAAACAAAGCAGCGACATAAAATATGTGGTTATTCCACTGAAGGTGATCATTAACGCACATACCGAAAATGAAAAGATCAGTTTCTTTATAGAAGTGCCACTAAAGGTCGCATTTGGGTTCTGCTTTTAATACAAAAGACAATATTGAGTTTTCAAAAAACTACATAAGTTCTACGCGGTTGAAAATCCCTCATTATACAATACTATCAAGATCCGAGTCTAATGAACTTATCATCGAAGAACAGAGTTGTGAATCTGATAACGAATAGTAAAAGTTGAGGAAAACTGTCTTAAGCGTAAAAATTTATTTAACTTCGTATCGGCCCATTTCTTCAGGTTTTTCGGCAACTCGATAATGAATTCAGTTATGTTATTTTGTTCTGGGACCTTGTAATAGTAGTTTGCCTTTCGGATTGCCCATTTGTCGTCCCCAATTTTGTATAAGAGCTTCAAAGACTCATGGTCTTTTGTTCCGTTCATTTATTTTTAATTATTTAACACTTAAATGTTTCTTTACATTTTTTATACCTAAGTATTTCCATATAAATGTTATTCTTTTCCATCGTCTGATACAAAAAGCCCATGTTTTCGTAGTGGCCGACCACAGGTGCATCCAGCCTA
Source organism: Baccha elongata (assembly GCA_951217065.1). Classification (NCBI taxonomy): domain Eukaryota; kingdom Metazoa; phylum Arthropoda; class Insecta; order Diptera; family Syrphidae; genus Baccha; species Baccha elongata. The sequence continues at coordinate 45,490,481 of OX578274.1, forward strand.
TTTAGTAATAAAAGGTTTCTTCAGCAAATGAAGTGAAGCCCATAACAAGATAATTACCTAGACGGGCCGGTGGAACTCCTCTTTAAAAAAGTTCGAAAAACTCTCTTTTATTTTGCTCTAGTTTAAATTCTATACCTATCCATTAAAACGCGTGTGCTCAGTTAAAAATCCTTTTCTACATTTGCTCAGTTTATGTTCCGTTTGAAATTGAAGGAAAGACGTTAAATTTCAAACTAACAAGCTACCATCAGTGTGATCGAGGTAACGATGTAAGGCATTTTTTCTTTTTAAGCTCGGAGCAGTGCACTGAGCTGTCAAAAATAGATCAATGTTTCTTTTTTAGCTCCAAGTGCTCAGAGCCATCAACTTGTGTTTGTTTCTTCGATCACAGATTACTCTGAACGCGCTCTATGAGCTCAGGATAAAATTATGGAGTAGACACCAGACGGAGCACGAAGCTGAGAGCGGCCAACTTCAGGTAGTTTTCATTTTATTTGACAGATTGATAGATGATTTCTACTCATATGACAGTGAAGTCCTCAAGTGTGTTTTAAAAATAAATCAGAGCGCTTGAAACTTACTCTGCTTAGAGCATACTCGACAAGCTTAGGCTCTGCAAAACAAATCTTGTCTTCCCGTTCTATCAGACAAGAAAAGTTTTTCATCGTATTTTCCTTCTCTCTTTAGTTCTCTGCAGTTCTGCAGTTGCAGAGACATGTAAATCCACCATAATAGATCTTTAAAAAAATTTCATTACTCTTTAAACATTCGAAAATATAAAATATTTAAGTTACGCCTCAACCAACGAACGCCTAAATGCGCACCTGTTATTAACAACGAATAGGGCGGAATTGATAATTGCTGGATGCACTATGGCGGCTCCTTCGGGCAGGTTCTCATAACATCTACATATATTCTGTCTAGTTCAGCGTGGTTTGGATTTTAGACTGCACTGGGCGAAGGTAACACACGTATGAATGTAACTTTGACTATTCAAAGTGACAATTGAGTGAACCTATAACGCGCCACGCTGTTATTGCGCCAGGCGTGTCGGTGTCGGGTCGATGGTCGTCGAGGAAACATACCTACATACATAATAGAAGCCAATGACAATGACACGAGGAGAGGTATTTGCACTTGGTTCTTGTTTTGGTAAGAGTTTGCTTGCAATGACAGTAGATACGTACCTCTAACACCTCATTCTGGTAGAAAAGGGGAGTAGGTGATCCATGCACTATTCATTATCATTGTGCATGTATAAAAGGTTCTAAGTGAAATTATTCTAGTCATTCTATCCATCAGTGATTTTCTGTTGGTTGCTTTTGCTGATTTTGATGTTGAGATGAGAGTGAGAGGGTTATGGATATTTGATATCTATAAAGGTATTTTATAAAAAGAACTAATCCAGGAATGTGTGCTACTTTTAGAGTCGATAAAAATTAATATCTAAACAATGAAAATGGTGTCTTCTGTTGGATTCTTTGTCTATGAACAAAGGTTTGCTGTAGTTGGATAAAGAACATTCTCGTGTAGATACCTATAAATTTTGAATCTAAGGCAGGATGTTGCCATTGTTATCTTATCTTCATCATATAATATATCTATGTAGGTACTGCTACAAGCAAATAACATCTTTTTTACCCTAGCAAGCGCACTGGTGGTCAACGTGTCATGTTGATAGTGGCAATGACCTTAAGGATAAAGGCATAGGGTATACCTAAACAGTGAATCAATGAACTTTTGAGCAGTACTGCAGGCAATGTAGTTTCGACAGCTTTGTTTTTCGTATAGAAAAACATTTGAATCGAAAAGTAGGTACCTATTGCCGCTGATGAATCATCTAAGAGAGAAGTTTGAACAGTGAACAGTTATTTATGCAGTAAACTTTTAATGGCAAAGTGTAGGAGAAATGTGTCTAAATAAACAATGAAAAAATCATTTTTCAAACCTCAAAGAAGTTCGGAGATATCACTTTTTAAAATTAAAGTGCCGGCTTGTTCTGACCTATCCTCTTCCTATTTATGTAATGCAATTTTAAAATATAAGCATATGAGGAGTAAGATCTTGATTCTATAGAAGGTGAAGTTGATGGAGTCACCCAAGAAAAATATAGTAGATACTTCAATAGGTGGTCACCATCAGGGAGCTCTTTTTTAAAATCATTTGTGACTGAGAAATAAAGGTTCATATAGAGTAAATCTAAGTTTTTTTTTTATAATTTTATAAGGTCATTGTTTCTCAATACATTTGATTAATATAAACATTTAGGTATAGTATTCATCAGTAGCCTTAAAAATACTGTCTCGCCATTTATGCATGAACATGATAAATCGTGAAAATAAATATATAACAAATAAGTAAATAGATTATTAATCAAACGAATAAATAAAGAAATAAATAAATAAACAGATAAATACAAACATTAAAAAAACAAATAAATAAATAATAAGTAAATAAAAAAATAAACACATCAAAAAATAAACTAAAGAAATTAGTAAATTAATAAATAAATAAATAAATACATAAATAAATATATTAATTAATAAATAAAGTAGATACAAATAAATAAATAAATAAATGTTGCTATAATGATAGAGTTGTGTAGTTTACATGACTCATTGTCAAATTAAACCAATGGTCGTGTAATGTAAGAAGTGTACCCCAGAAAATAAGTTGTGACTACCTATGAAAAAAAGCTTAACAAACAGAACAGCAACAGAATACCTATTCAATTATACGATTGGTTAAAAAAAATTGGTTTGCATTATTCACCATTTTGGAAAAGTGTTTTCTCAAATAAGTTAAGAAGATCTTATTTTGATGAGCCCTTCCTAAGCGAGGCACATGAATCCTCCTTTATTTGATTTTGGGGTTTAATTTCATTTAATTTTGAAACACAAGTTATGGGCTCTATTTCTGTTTGTTTTTTGTTTTTTCTCGTTAAGAAGGGGCCTTATTTTATTGAATCATCAATTAATTATACAAAAAATCCCCGATTTTCACATATTTTTGCAATTCGACCCCTTTGCGATTGCGATGCGTTTCATTCGGAAACGGCTGAGGACTGAAAAAACCTGATTTATAACATAAATTGTAGGAAATTTGATGGGCTTTAATTTAGTCTCAGAGAATTTTTCCCTATTTCCGTGGTATAAGCATAAACTTAAAAAAGGGGAACTTAATGTCCCTCCCCCTTGTCCGTCTCACCACTCAGACGTCAGGACTTTCATTATGTTAACTACTTAAGTAGCCTGAACAATATTCAGAAGGAATGGATTAGGTCCCTGCTCTCGCACTCTACACTCCCTTTGAAGCTATTCATTGACTGGACTAGTGGTGCTTATTTAAGTACAAGATAGCATATTTAAAACAACTGTAGAACACACAACGATGGTTATTTTTTTTAACAAGAATATAAAATACAAGTTACCATCATTATTGTAATGATGCTATAGTTTTAAGTAAGAGGCCTTATAATAAGAAGTTATTCAATTGTTTTTTTTTTTTTTTTTTTTGAATAAAATACAAATAATAATATTTGAGATACCTAACAAACAAAGATGAAAACCAACAAATACTTTTTCTCCTCTTCTATAATTACGACAAATCCTCAACCATATCTCATTTTGCTCCATCCATACGAACATTCAACATTATCGTCATCACAAAGCCAAAGGAATGTGCATCCACATTATTCGCACTTAGAGAACTCGATGATGCTGAATCCAAGGCTAATGTACTATTAGAAAAGTCAAGGCTACGCGAAGACAGATAGATAGAATAGAATACAGATAGACACAGATAAGTGAGGTGATTTGAGAAGCAAACAGAATGCAAAAAAAAGTAGAATACAAAAACTAACAAGCTAAGGAGGAGAAGGAGAAGGTTAGATAGATAATTTTATGGTGTAGGATGAGGAACTGCGCATTGCATAGAAATAAAGCAAAATAAGGAAAAGCATTACAAAAAGAGACAAAACTAACTACATATTATTAGGTACACCGCTGAGTCGTAGATGCTTGCTTACTTGTGCTGATCTTAAGCAGTAAGATAAGTATTAAAAATATGGAAATTGTAGAATTTAATTGGAGATATTATTTTAACTATACATGTGCGGATCTACATTAAGGCCGTGTACCATTTGCGTTAAAAGTAAAAAGAGCAGGGTGCATTTCCTGGGGCTCGCGCACATCACCAGTTCAACTTAAGAAACGACTGCACGAAGAGAGCCTCCGAGCCCTAAAGTAAGGGTTGAAAAGTTTGATTTCTTTAATAGCCATCACCGTTTAAAAGCCTGCAGTAGTGATATTTCATCATCAACATTAACAACTGATTCTACTTTTATAGTAAGTTCTCATTTTGGTTGTATGAAATGCAAAACCTTATGTGGAATATTCGCTTTACCTTCTTGTAAAATTTACGGATTTTATTCCTGCTCTAATATTTTTTCATGTATCTGGGTTAACATTCTTATTTTGTTTTTCTACTTTAAAGAAAATAAACTTTGCTATTGAGTTTTCACACAAAGTTTTCTCCTTTTCTGTCAATAAATATTTTCTTTTATTTTCCTTGAAATTGTCGAGCAGAGACTACAAAGCGGGTTAATTTCCTACAACTTATCAACAATCAACAATCAACAATCAACAACAAAATGCCACCATCATCTCAAGAAAATATTGCAAATGAAAATTCTGTAAAGTTGGAAGATTTTCCATTACACGAAGAATACAAGCTTCAAATTTACCGAACCAACTTTATTTCACAAATTAAAAAAATTTTTGATGCGGTAATATTAGAGGAGCTCAGGGAATCAAAGGTGCAACAACTTCAAAAAATTAAGGACATGGAATCAAAGATAAGCCACCTTAAAAAAAGTAAAGAATGGAAATTAAAGATGCGCCAACTTCAAAAATGTAAAGACAACAAAGATATAGTACATATTTACCAATAAAATTTAAAGTTTTTTTTTTCTTTTTTGTTTTAGTGGAGAAGATAATTTCATTTTCGAAACGTTTAAAAAAGTTGAACAAAGAATACAATAAGCATTCTCAACTATTTATTTCTGAAGGTCAATATCGAGCGAAAATGGTGCATATGGATTGTTGCACTACTATTTCTAAAGAAGCTTCTGAGACCCGTAAGGAATTGCAAGAATTAATGTGTTCCATGAATAAGTAAATTTAACATTTATATTTCTTTCTTTAATTAGTTGAATATATGTTTCTTCATTGCCATGTTCTTTAAAGAAATACAATACAAAAAAATTGCAATTTTTCCTTTTTCTCTGAAAACGATTTTTACCAGAGTTCCAAAGTAAAACTTCTTTCTTAACTCCTGGAATAGAAAAGAACCACGACGAGTTGCTTCCATATCTCCCTTTTATCGCGGATAGATACCACAGTCGAATACGATACCATTCAGTCTGCGATGGAATAGTTCAACCGGTTTTATAGACCTTCTAATTCACCTTGATGTTATCAAAGCTTACGCTATATCATTATGACATAATATATCCATTGGGACAGATAATTTCACAAGTTTATATTTATCACTTAGCAAAATTTTTGTTACCAATATTATCCACAAAATTCTTTTATTGAGCTACACTGAAAATAATTTAGCTGTATTATTAACAAAAATCCTTTTGTTGATTCTTAAAAATTTTTTTTTTGTTTATATTGTACATAAATTTTGTTAATATAAACGAATGTTTATGTAAGGCCGTGTGCCATTTGCGTTAAAATTGCTGTTAAATTTTATCCCATTGCTAAATTTTGAAACTACTGAGGTGAATACAAACTTCAAAAATTACCCAGGAGCTAGTTACACTTTTAGCAAGTGGTTAATTCATGACATTTGTTTTGCTGCGTTCATTTGTACATCTTTTTATTATTGGCAGCGTTCATTATTGCATCTTTTTTTTATCGATTATATCCAAAGCGATCTGGATAGCTTCGTGTTGTTGTGAAAAACTGTTTATGCATTTATATAAATACTGAGACACACTTAAATACAATTTGTTAAATGTAATTTTGTATTAAAGGAACAAAAAATTTAACTAATTGTTAACAAAACTCAACTATTGTTAATTTTTGTCAAAAGTCAACTGAACGTTTTTGAATAGGCTCTTGAACAAAAGGAATCTCAAGGAGTAATTTATAAAAATTCTTAGTTAATTCAATAGACACAGCAAAAAGCTTAAACTTTTATTCACCTCAATAAAAAGGGATCAAATTTAACTGGGATCAAATTTAGCAACAATTTCAACGCAATTAGCACACGGACTAAATGATGAGTTGAGACAAAAAAAAAAACAAAGACAATTTTCTTAAAATATAAAATAAAAAAAAAACAACGGAAGCTAGAGCTTCGGACTGAAAGCTCACTTATTTTTTCTAAAAATAGATTTTATCAACAATTACCTTCTTGAAATAAATTGCTTCAATTGACGATACTTCGAACGCAGCTACCATAGCTGACTCGAACCCCTTCTGACGTGATTCACGAAACTTGTAGTTTCTTTTCCGTCAACACGAGTGCATAATTGCAGTGGAAATGGGAAGACAACCATATTTGTGTGTACTTTTATAATTGTAGAAGTATGACACTTTAAACGACACTTTAAAACCACGATTTCCGCATACTTGAAACAACTGTTTGACACAAGGCATTTTATAAGTAAATATGGGAGGAGTTCCAAAATTTTGTATAAATTCCTTATGTTCGTCGATGAGCCTTTCTTAGCCTTGATAACAAAACATCACAGAACAGCTCTTGGAAAATATTTCAAGTACCCATAACATTGAAACAAAATGTGTGACAGTTGATAGACCCCATACGACTGTCAAAAAGACAAATATGTCTGTTCGATTGTCAAATTTGTCTTTCATCATCCATTCACATCAAGTGTCGCTTTTTCATGGGCGCAACCATCTTGAATTGTTTTCCGTCCCCCACCAAAATGCAAGCCTTTCCAGGGATGGTATATTTTTCATGTTATCCAAAATACTTTATAATTTAAAAAGTTTGAAATACATGCTTTCATTTGGCGCAACGAATTTCGTGTTTCTTGTCAACAACTCATGTTCATGATCCTAAAACACTAATTTAATTACATAAATCTTGTACAAAAATTAAAAAGTAGGGGAATATTCATAGACACTGGACTGTTTTTACTAAAAACTCGAGTTAATCCTTAGCTTAGACAGTGCCTATGAATATGCCTCATTGTATTAGACCAGTCTAAGAAAAACAACTATGAATATGCCTCATAGAAATTTAATTATATTTAAGTATTTTATTATGTAAAAATTAGGTTTATATCAACATGGATATTAAAGCAAATTATTTTTGTTGCGCGGAAAGATGGGTACAAGTTGACTGTCTATGGTTTACGTATACCAAAATGTTGCCCGTTCTCAAATATCAAATGGAAAAGTATTTGCAACTTTTTTATTCTCTAGGTAATTTTAAAATCTAATTTTTTCACGAATCCATAACTTGACCCTGCAAGCCAGAAAAGGCGAGAATAGAAAAACTGAGTTCCTTTTATTTGGTTTTATTTATCTTTTAAGCTTGTCCCCTTTTTTCTAGCTCTGCACCACATAGCCTCACCATGCCAATGCCATTGCCAATGTCAACCACCTCTCTTCTGCAATAGAAACTATAAAGATAGATATTATGTGAATGTGGAGTGTTCTTTTGTGGACATACCGAGTCAATGGACGGGGGGCCACGAACTTCTTCAATTTTCTTTGTGTCTTCTCACAATTTAAATTCCTCCTCCTTCTTCTTGTCGTCTTCAAACTTGGATGGAAGTCGTGGTTGTTTAACAAAATATCTATTTGTTCGTAGGTACAGTTCGTTATGGATGGCATAAGTTATTTGCTTGTTCTTGTCTTTGGTAATGTGGCCAAGGACCTTGTATCAAATTTACACAAACTCATCATGACGTGCCTACGATGTAGTTTTATCTTATTTTAATATTCGATAAGAATTTGTATACTTATTTTAATAAGTCGACAATTAAAATGAAATCCAGGACAATCTTTAATGAATACAGCGTCACAGAGAAAAAAAAATTCAAAACAACCCTTAACGAAACGTTCTTGCTGGCAGTTATTTTGGTGTTTTTTGAAATGCACCCTCAATTACGAATTGGCTGAATCCTGAACATGAAGCTCATGCCCTAGCACAACACACTAACACACCCACATAATTTATAGGAATGAAGGGCACACAAACCCCCGCTGGGATTTGGAAAGCGTCAAGTTCAATGAAACATATGTATGTAGAGGGAGTTCAGTGAGCAAGAAGAAATAGGAAGACCAAGACCAAATTTGGGGTTGCAAATATTTGAAATTATATTTTTTTTTGCATATAAAATAGAAAACTGCAAAACTGGGAAAGAATTCAAAGATACATTTTCAGTCAAACTTTGAAGGGTGCACACATACACAGTTGAAATTTAGTCATATCATGAGGGGTTGATGGTTTGGTAGACAGAAGGACAACAGGAAAAGGATATTCGCATGGAAAATAAGCTTGACGGTAGTGATACAGCACATATATTATTATACATAGAAGTTTATGTATAATTACCTAAGCGTCTCTATTGGTCTAGGCTAGACTTATCGATTTTTGCAATTGTCTTTTTTTTTGCAAAACGAAAAGACTATGAATTGTGTTTTTTGACAAATTTTCATTTTACGAGTATGAAATAACAACAGAGGGTGAAACATAAATAGGGCTTAAGAAAATTGTTTGGCAGGAGGTTTATATATGTACATGCATACGTACGTTGAATCTATGTTGACATTCAAAAGAAATTGCGTCGTTGTTATAATTTGTTAAGCGAAATCTGCTATTTTAACGTGTATTATTACAGATTTTATCGAGAGCAAGTATGGAAGGGATTAAAAGAGATTATGCAGACGAAAAGGTTTTAGTTTAAATAATTTTAGATAGATATAGGTATATAGGGAAGTACGTAAAATATTTTTAAATATTTTAAAATTACTTTGAAGTGTGTATACCTATACCTATGTGTGAAAGTTTATACCTACATGTGCATGTGGCACGCTACAAAAGAGTTCACATTCACATTAGACAACAATTCTATATAAGGTTTCAAGAAACTGGGGGGGATTCAGAAGGACTTAACAAGTAAGTGGGCATTAAGTAGAATTGGATTAGAATTCGCCAATTTCGCCAAGACCGGAAGTTCGAGATAAACTTTTAGAAATGCGAAACTACCTTGTTTAGAACCCATTTGTATAGGGCATAGGGTTTCTGGCGTACGAGAAAAGAACTGATGGAACCAAGTGACTGCATATGGACATCCACTTTGGTACTAATATGATTTCCTTAGTTTTATTTTAAATGTCAACTCGAACTCTTTCTTAACATTTTTGTTTTACTTGTCCGTGAAGATGTGTCTTATTTACATTATATACACATAACACATGTAAATTTATTATGAAACCAATGTGTCAAGTCGCCCAATAGCCTAACGCGTTAAATAGGTTCTTAATTAGGTATAATAAAAATAACTAATTTAATTTTTGGACAGTCTGGTCATAATGACATATCGCCCAAAAATTTGGGCAATTTGAGGCACAGCATATAATACCGGATAATTCTGTTTCGTCAAGTTTTAATCTTTCGAACGTTAAGTGCGGTCTGAATTCCATAGCGCCTTACGTTCGTACGTAAATGTTAATGCGGCTTTATGAAAAATCGTCGAAAAACAAAACGCTCCGCAAACGCTCATTCTATTAGTATTTGGATTATTATTTGGGACAAAAAAAGCAACGATATATCTCTTTCTCGTTCGCACTCCGTTCACTGATGACAGATGCAATTTTTTTTATAATTGTTAACAAATTGATTGAAAACAAGAGCGGAAATTTCAATGTTGTGCACAAAAATTGTGAATAGTGTATTAATCTTTCAAGTCACGGAAATCTCAATATTCACAGGAAAAATACAAAACACTTTTACAAGATAATGAGTTTGGCAGTTTGAAAAAAGCGTGATATATATTTGTAACTGTCATCCGCGTAATAATGTGAGCTCTCATTTATTTTTTGACAACTTCGTAAAATTCCCTATAGGGCTTTTTAGGTGTAACAACGATATATCTCTTTCTCGTTCGTACTTCGTTCACTGATGACAGATGCAAACGTTTTTTATCATTTAACAATGTTTTAAATGTTAAAAATGTTTTTATTTCATTTTATTTAAACTTTTAAGTCACAGAAATCACAAATTTGGCAAGAAATAATGATTGCTTTTTCCATTTATGTATTTACAAATTACTTTTTGCAAGATGTTGAGTTTGACAATCTGAAAATAGGGCGATATGTATTTCAATCTGTCATCTGTCATTATTGCTGTAATTTTTTTTTTTGGCAGCATGCTGAAATTGTCTATTATTAGAAAACCTAGCTATGAGCTATTTCCACAGTCGGTCGTGAAAATAGCTCATTTTCCAAAACACCAAATCTCAGTAAATTTTGAGGCCGAAACAAAAATGTCTTGACGACACATTTCTTATATGTTTATCAACCCTATTGATCAAAGTATCAGACAAAGCAACCAAGGTAGACCTATGTACTTACTGTAACTTCCTTCACGCCACATTGTATAAATGCATAGGTACACCATATACTATAACGTGCAATTGACCCTCACCCCATTCCGTACAGCTGTGTCTGTATAATTTTTGCGCATTTTCTTTTTGCATGCTGCCCTTATTCTGGAATTGTGATAATTACTCAACAATACAAAAATAAAAGGGGACACAAAACAGACACACAGTTACAAGAATTCAGAAATTGTCAACGAAAGTCATGCCCAAACACAACAAAAATAAAAGGGTGCACTTTTCCGCTGCGCATACAAAAGCAAATTAATTTCAAACCAACTTTTAAATAAAAAAAACTCAGGTAGATTGCAACCCACCCACAAGTAACTAACTGACATCCCTTTGAATATGAGTTCTTAAAAGCATAACTCTTTGGAGCCCTTTGGGGGATGCAAGACATGCCCAATATAATGGGAATAAAATCGCATGTTGCAAATGTTGGCCAAAAGGATCACAAACACCACTGTTCTGTTTTTATTTTTTTTTTATGCCAAATTGTGTGTGGTTGGGTTGGTAATTCTTTGGAAAAAGGGAGATTTTGTGGTAAGGTGCGGGAGCAAGCAGACAACACCCTTACTTGGTGCCGTGGTGGTGGCGGTAGAATTATACTTCCCTCTTTCTGCAGCAATTATTCATGTTCCAACTGCAAACAAACGAAGGTTTTTCACTTCGAATTCAAGAACCACTCCCAACGATCCCCCCGAAATTTTTTTTTACTCAGAGCTGGTGTTTCTTACCCGTTCCGTAATTTCTACCCTTGCAGTGGCATTTTCTTACGCCTTCAGCCCCACAAACAGCGACAGCGTGGTCCTTATGTATGCATTGACTCTATGTACAGTTTATACTTTCGCCTCGTCCCTCTTCTTGAGAGTTTTCTACCGCTTTTCCTTCTGTGTATTGCAAATCCTTTTTTTTTTGCTGAGCTCTGGTCTGCCTCTGCCCTTGCAGCCTTCTTGCCACTGTCGCAAGTAGGTACTAAGGTTTTTATATCCCTGTAAAGGGTGTCGGGGGCGAACGGCAGGATTCAGTTGTGCAAGTGTTTGTATTATGCATTAATGTGACCGTGGCGTCATTGCCAAAGCCACAATAAACGAGCTTTGTATTTTGTGTGTCGCCTCGTCGTCATTCTGAACTTGAGAGGGACCAATACCCTTTTTCCTTATAGCTCCATTTTGCTTCACAGTGGCAGCTTCTATGAATAAAAGTCTGTTGGTTTTTCATTTTGTTCGTGCTTTTTTCCAGAGTGAAGTTCAGAAACCTTGAGTAGGTACATTCCCTTCGCATTCGTCGCACAGAACACCGTCTAATTTTAAGCACGATTTGCATTGCCAGTTGCCAGATAGATATAAATAGATAGCAAAGATACAAAGTCGTTTTTCTTTCTATACAGAAACTTACATACAGATTTCAAAGCTAAAGGCTTTTCTTTTTAGTTCTAAAGAAAGAACAAAGATGTATACTAACTCAGCAACAGTGAAGGCAAGAAAAACAGACTCAGTAAAGAAATGTTTATGTTCAGAGAGTTGGATGGCTTAAAGACGGTCGAAGGAGTTAAGTGAGGCGCACAGGTCATCAACTTGTACTTCCCCGTCTCCTCCCGTAGAAAAAAAAAATCACACGCTCTTTTCTCTAGGTGAATACGTGTGAACAGCTAAATGCAAAATTGTAAGAATGTATGGTCTAGCCAAATTTGACAGTCCCATTTAAAACGCACGGGCACAAGTTAAATTTCTGCATTTTGAAAGTTTGTAGGCAAAATTGGGTGGAGCCTCCTGAGGATGTTCTATTTATTTATTATTCTATGGTGAGGCGGATGTATTCTCGGAAGTACTAAAAATGAACGACTCCTTCGGCTGGCTTCACCACGCTGCCAAAACGCACTCTAAGCCAAGAGACTTCAGTAAAAATATAATAATCTCTCTCATATGGATCCGTCCCTGGACATGGCGTAATCGTTGCTAATGTTTGAGTAAATGAGCTTTGCCAGACATTGATCAGCCCTTCAAGTGTCGCAAGCTGATGTTATGCGCATGTAGTCGACATAACAGTGCGGGACTCACGGCAATAACATAAGCAAATGCTCGCAGAACATCCATCATCCGGTCCGAAAATCTACATTTTCGACGCCTTACCAATCATCAATGAAGCTGTTGTCATACTCTTATAACTTATGTAGTATGACATCTTGACGAGCGAAACATGTCAAATGTCAAGTTCTATGAACTATCATTTCAATATAAGCGTTGATATAGTAATCTCCCAAGGTAAACAAATCTACCAACTACAGACTAAAGGTGGAAAGATAATACAAAATCGACTTGTACCCCTTTTCCTCTATCATTCATGTTTTTTTTATTTTATTCTATACGTTATAACGTGTATTCGAATATATTCTAGAGCAAAGCCGTTGAGCATTTCACTTTCACAGCTTATATTATAATAAGGAAGATAATTTTACTCTAATGAATTTATCATTTAACTTTTCCTATTAAATGTATAGTCTAAAACCTCTATACTATGAATCGACAATTTTTTTCCTTGTGAAAACTATCTGCACTGAAACAACATTTAATGATGTCATACTGAGATAAGAGCCCCTCCCAGGAATACAGCGAACATAAATCCCAGAGCTAGATGGTTTCGTTAATTAATCGAGTGGCGTTCTGATAGCAAAATATCAACCAAGTTTAAGCTTTGAATTTTATAAATTCTGTGTTTGGAAATTCTGCTACCTTCAGCTTAACCCCTGATCAGCAGATTTTAATTTTAGCCAATTTCGACTCATCACTGACAGTTTGTCAGTCAGTAGATTCTTACGCAGTGCTGCCAAATCTTCTTCATTATTAATAGGTTTATTTTTGTGGACCCGCAATATACAAAATCTAAACCGAAAATAATGTTTCCATGACTTTGGAAGAATTCCTGATCCTGATTTCTTAAAGCTCGGTCAAACATAGGGCTCCGATGACGCCACACTGTCCGGTCAATACAAATACTGGGAAAATAAGAACGCGGCGCACAGTGGTTCCTTTCTATGGAGCAGGCGGAAAGAAATATATAAAAGATAAAAAAGGTCACCAACATCTTAAGACATAAAAGATAACTTCATAGTCCAATCTCTGGAATTTAGTGTGTAACACTAAGGGAACATGGGTACTTATTTCTCATCAATTGCGTGTACTTACCAATTATACTTTAATTAAAAAAAGTGATTTTTCACATAGTTCGGGCGCTAGTCCATATCATGTGAGACGTTATATGCCCCCTAAGTTTTATATTGAGGCCTTGTCACACACCCATTTAGGTTAAAAAAATAAATCGTCACATGGTCCAAATCATGGCTCTTTGGCTGCCATTTTGAAAAATGCCATTTTTCATTTTGAAAAATGGCGCCCAAACTGATCGACTCTACGTTTAAAGATATTTCCGTACCCAGAGAACCGATTTTCATTTTTGAAGACTCATTTTATCTGTTTTTGAAAGTCAAACAAATTTTATTATGACACAAATTTTTTGCTAAATCAAGTAATTCGTAAGATATTTAAGATACGAAAATGTCTTCGAAGAGTTGTTTTTTATTTGGTTATTTGTATCTTTGTGTCTCATTTGTATTTTTGTGTCTCAATAAAATGTGTTTGCCTTTCACAAACAGATAAAAATCGGATCACTGGGTACGGAGCCATTTTTCAAAATGGCAGCCAAACGCCCATTGTTGTAAATTACGGTACCTTTCTTGCAAAAGAATTCCAAAAAAATCAACACTCTTCCTTCCGTCGAAAAAAAAATCACACAGCACTTTATATGACAAACTTAGTGATTTTACCACTTCCTAAATTTATTACACTTTCAACCAAAGCTAAAACGCAACTGCAACGATAGCTTTATATTAAATATAATTATGTAAACAAATAAATTTAGCAAAATAGCTGTGAAATAAAAAAACGGTAAGCAAAATTCAGTTTTGAGTGCAGTTTGTGCATTACGCTCTCATGGGCTTGAAATGAAAGAGAACCATGTGTATTGAATAAAATCCGGGGTTGACATCAAGTTTCCTCATTTTTAAAAATTCACCTCCTAATGTTGGTGCACACCATTTTAAGTTAAAATGCCAATAAATTTTATTACTCCGTTAACTAAAATGCTCTTAGGTGTATTTTGGTGAAACTGGACATCATTCAATTAAATAGCTTTAAACATTTCTAATGAATCTAATATTGTGGACTCTACTGTTTTAAAATAATCAATCCCAACAATGCAATGAAAAACTATAGTTAGGTATACCTACCTACCTACTATGCTTTTGTAGATACCTAATGTTGTTGAAGATACAGATACTGCATGCATATACATAAACCACCGCCGAATGACACTAACATTGAACTCTAAAGGCATAATCTATCCAATTCCACCATCATCATCTTCATCCTGCTGCTTCTCTTTCTCCAAACATCGCATGCACATAGTCGAATTTAACATTATTTTATAATTGCACCTCAACCTCTCTTTCAACGTGTCGGTCGTCGCCGTCATCGTCATCACATTGAACTAAATAAATACACTCTCACCCAGAAGCAAGCAAGCACATTTCCTACATTGCCAGACACACATTGCTTGAACGTCCGTCAGTCAGTTCCACCCTCAGCACCACAAATCCACTTTTGTACTCCCCAGTCCGTTGTGTCATCGGTCGGTGAGAGGCAAGTAAAGTATTCACAAAAACAACCCAGTCAGCCTGAAGCTAGAAAATTATATTCTGGCGCGCAAAATCCCCGACCCATCCCAACATAAAATGACGAAACATCCAACTTCCATTGCCTCGTCTTACCCCCTGCATCCAAATACTCAGCTAGAGTCTCTTGCTTCATAGGTGTAGGTATATCTACAATTGAATTGAACATGAAAATTTATGCGCAATGCTTGGAAACAGTTCCAAGCCAACCCAGTCCCAGCTCCCAGCCCAGTCTCCTTCTCTTTGCTTCGGTGTATGACTGTGTGTATATGCTCTTGGCTATGATTAAAGCGTGTTCCATTATAGTGTCGAGCGTTCGTCGACCTTGCAACTCGTTTACTCATCGTCTATGTACAACAGACGAGGTTGAGTTAAGTACGGCTGTGCGATGGTTCCATGGTTTGTTCTCATATAGGTTATGTATCCAGAATAATTTGGTGCGGAGTTCCAGTTTCATCATCGTCATCAGCGTACCCAGGGGCGCACCTTGTATGAAATGCATCGATGGCGCTTTCTAGTCATAAACTTTTTTTTTTTAACTTCTATTCGTTTCAGCTATTTCACTTAGCACACGAAGCTGGAACTCTTCGAATATAATGTTAAATTCAAAATAAGACTAGGGTAGGTAGATCTCGGATTTTTTGGTACTAAATTCGTTCTCCTATTATTTAGCTTAGCCTCTTTTCAGGAACAGTTTCTTCAAAACTTTTGCCATCATTTTCCGCAATGATGTGGTAGGTTATATACTAAGAATTATTATCAGCGAATTACTTTCTCTCGTTCGAGAAGTTTCAAGATTAATATTTGAACAAGAATAAAACTACCGAAAATGAATTTATAGGGGTCATCAAAATGAATGTTGATTAATGATTACACTATCATAATTTTATTTTTAGTTCTTTTTTTTTTTGTGCGAAAATAAACAAAATTAATTTGCAAAAAATATTCTACAAGATTCAGTAATTGAATTATTTTCACAAGTGATAGACAATGATTTGCTGCTGCCGCGTATTACTCTTGGCGACATTGTTTTTTATTTTAAATGTAATATTTTTCTAAAACAGAACCATTAGAGTGTTAATATAATTTTCTTTATTTTCAATTTTTAAGGATGTGCTTACAAATGCAGAAAGTAGTGAGAAAAATACTAAAATTTTTTCGATAAAGGAATTTAATGACGATTTAGTTACTGAAATAGATGAAATTCGAGATTCTTTAAGAAGTTGCAGCCTTGAAGAAGATATTTCACAATATTTGGAATGCGTGAAAAATTTCGTAAGTATACATACATAATGAATTATGTCAATGATGGAAACTATATTCTGTGAACAGGTATTACGTATTATGAAAAACGATAAAAACCCCTCGTTCTCGCTTAAATGCCACTACGGAAAACGATTTTCGTTCAAGTTTCAACGATACTCGTTTTTTCTTACGATTGCCATTTGGCTGTCGTTTAACTTTCATTTTCGTTGTTGTCAAAAATATTATAGTGACTAAGTTGTGTCTGCTGATCAGAGAAAAACTTGAGTAGAATAAAAACCAAACAAATAAAACTGAAGAATATTTTATTAATAAAAAAAAAAAAACACAACCATAAGATACACACTTAAACTTTTTATGAAAACGTATCCCGGCATTGTAAAAAAAACCATTCGCCTCCCACATTTTTCTTAAAACACATTTTTGTGCTTGCTTTCTTTGAAATATGTGTTGTGTCCTCTTCCTTCGCAATAATATTAACAACAAAAATATAAAAACAAAAAGGAATAATGGAAAAACACTTTAATATTTTATAAAATAATATGTTTATTAGAGATTAGTGGGCTTTAGGTAAAAAACACAGTTGTTGTTAAATTATGTGCGACGTTTCGAGCATGTTTATATACTCATCATCAGGCCTTTATTGAACAGGATTAACAAATAAAGTACATAAGTTAGCACCAATTAAACAAAGATGTTAGTATTTAAACTTACAAATTTTAAGGATAAAGAATACAAGCTTAAGTTTTCACAGTCAGATCTACGGTTGATGGCATTTTTGTGGCTTATAATGTGCAACATTTCCAGCAACATTCTTTTGAAATAATGTTGCTCCGTCTGCAAAACTTTTACATTATCAAAGCAACATTATTCCAAAAGAATGTTGCTGGAAATGTTGCACATTATAAGCCACAAAAATGCCATCAACCGTAGATGTGACTGTGGAAACTTAAGCAACACATACAGTAAGCTTATAAAAAGGCCACACTTAGCCAATTATAAAATAAAGTATAGGTGAACCCCTTGATGGGGTTGAATTATTATAAAATTTATTATAAAATAATATGGACAACTTCTTTACTTTCACACTCGCCTTTGTTTATTTTGATCAATTTTTGACATCTTTTTAACAACGTGAAGTTCGATGTACTTCAAAAAACTAGTATTTCTCCTTTTTATCTGGCAATCATTTCGAGCATTCATTTTTGTTTTATGTATATGTATTTTATTGTGACTATCGTTTCCTTAACTATCGTTTGTTTTGCCTTTCGTTTCGTAATACGTAATACGGTCCCAGCCTTAACTTTGTTAAAAATGACTTAGGGCCAGTCTTTTCAGCTCTGGTTAAGTTTAATCATTGATTATATCAGCTGGTAAATATAGAATCTGTCTTTTCAACAAAATCTTAACCAGAGAATCTAAGGTTACCATAGATTACATTAACCAGCTAATTTTCCGTGGTTAGTGTCATTATTCCAGTCGGTTAACAGAGATTTGGTCTTTTCAGCAAAATTTAAACCAGAGAATCTATGGTTAACAGAGATTTCGTTAACCAGTCAATTTTGCTTGGTTAACTACATAAATTCTATGGTAATCGATTATTTTTTTCACATTTGTGTTGAATGATAAATAATATATTAGATACTTATTGGGGCATATTCATAGACACTGTTTAAGTTGTTTTTAGAAAAACTCGAGTTTATCCTGTTTAAATTACATTGCTTAAACCCAGACTAAGCAAAACTGTAGTTTAAAAACAACTATGAATACGCCCCATTGATTATTACTACTAATCGTAAAGAATACAATTAAAAAAATGATGATCTACCATCTTAATAAATTCCACCCCTATATTTTATGTATATTTTTTTGTTTTCCTTCGTTCGTAAATGAATCAATTCAGTTTATCCATGTACATCGAAACGAGACAGGCTATTATCAATTATTGACAAAATCTTCGATCTCTTTCTCTCGCATTCAAAAAAGTATAAACAAACTTAACCAGAGATTTCGTTTCACAACTGGACCACTGGAAAACTGGTAACCAAAGTAGATAAAATGGTGAAAAGACGAATTGTGGTTAACCGAGTTTCGAAACAACTGGTTGAGAAAATTCTATGGTTAACAAACCAGAGATTTAACCAGAGCTGAAATGATTGGCCCTTATATAATATGATGATATGATAAAATTAAAATATAAAAGATAATCTACCCTTTAAGGCTAATTTCACGGTGGGTTTAGGTATCCATAATATTGGAGCCATAGAATGCGTTGGAGGCCCTCAGAGTAGCACAGTACAACTTACCGCCCCGGAATATGCACACGCACTACCAACAATATCTTTTTGGCTGGTTTTTATTTACCAATCCGGCTTCTTTGCAGTTTTATAACTGCCAGATTGCTTAAGCTTTCCAAGGACAATCTATAGAATTGCACTCTTGACAAAAAAATACTAGGGTGCCTTAACATCTAGATTAAGTTTTAACTTTCGCTAAAACCTTAAAACGTTATTTTGGAACAAGAACGTGCACAGTTCTGTCAAAACTAGCCTGGGAATTTGTATAGTTCCCCATCAGTGACCTATACCCTGATAATATAGTACTGGGGTGCTTAACAATGAAGGAAACCTTTATCCAGTATATTTCATAAATCTATATCCATATTATTTTTCGTAATATGTAATCAAATTGCAATTTCTTGGGTTAATCAGTAACTGTTTTCACAATAGAGCGCCTTTTTCCGGTGACATACCTGACCCAAGCCTCATAACTTCATCCGAACTAACTTCACATGGGAACTAACTTCACCACTTGTTGGAATGGAAACTGATTTCACTTATTTTTCCGTAAAGTTATTTCCCACTTTGAGTGGGAAATAACTTAACTTTTTCGTTGGAAATTATTTCACTCTTTTGGGTGACGTTACACTTTTAAACAAAAGCCCATATATCATACCCAAACTTGCACCCACCTCAAATCCTATAGTGCACCAGGCAGGGGATTGCAGTCGCCCAATATTTTCTGTTATATATAAATTGTAGATGGGGAAATAACTAACTTCGCACAATCTTCAGATGAAATTAGTTCTCACCTTTAGTGTGAATGTGCTTCACCAGAAAAAAGTGAAATTACCAATGTCACCAATGAAGTACTAATTTCCTTCCCTGAAGTACTATGGCTTTCATTCTCTATACTTACATATTTTGCTCTAGTTCCAAAAGTTTTCCCCTGATAAGGTTTCGAAATTATGATCATGAAATATTTTCATTTTAAATTTAGGACATTAGGAGCCGTGAATTTTTGGATAAAATCAAAGAAAAATCACAAGATTTTTTGACATCGAGTAAACTGGATGAAGTGAAGATGATCTATAAGTCATTAGAAAATTGCGGAAAAGATGAGAACCAATTATTCGTTACATGTGTACGCGAATCTGTAAGAAATTCAACTTTCTTGTATGCTATAAATTTTAAAAAGTTTTTTTCTTTTTATTTATTTCGATAGAGGGACAATAATACCGAACTTCAAAGTTACTTGGCTAAAAATGCAGCAAAGTTTTATGAAGAACTTAAAAAATTGGATCAAATCGAAAATACTTGTTTGAGACACTTCATTGCGAAACTTGTTTTTGATGACTTTACTTTGCAATTTGATTTAGACAAATGCGTTAATCGTGGCTTGAAAAAAGCCGCTGGCAAGAACACAGGGGATGAAAAAGTTTTAGAGAAATATGATAAGCTTAGAAAATTGCTGTCAGCTTGCAGATTAAATTCAAATAGTTCAGCAATTGAAATGTGCATTTCGGATACGGTAAGAAATTTTATTTCAACCATTATTTAAATATATACAAATTATATTGCAAAAATTAATTTAGCTGCAGCTAAAGAATACTAAGGAAGTCGAAGATATTACATGGGAATCCCACCAGATGTCTGATAGTTATTTAGAAAAATTTCGTGATAAAATTTATCAGAATTTCAATAACAATGACACTTGTATTGGTTATGTTTTTGATAGTTTACAATTCAAAGGACTATTTATGAATGATTCAGCAAAGTAATCCATGAAGAATTGCTTTATTAAGAGTTACATATCCAATCGTTCGCCTCCGACTCCAGAAGATGTTCTTATAAAGCTTAATGTGATTGAATATTCTCTTATTATGTGCGCTCGTAGTGGAGTAACTGATATTTTTACTAAATGTGTCGAGGAGAGAGTAAGTTTAAGTTATCATAATATATACTTGGTTTAATATTGATAAACGTTTTTGTTTCAATTTAGATGCATGAATATCAAAGCACTTTGGATTACATTGTAACGTCACCACTTTTCAGAAACAAATATTCGAAACGCATAAATCAACATGATCGGACTAATAATACTTGTTATGCGAAAATTGTTTACGGACATAAAGTGAATTATTATGAACCTATTGTAAAATGCATCGGCGATAAAATATTTTACAGACCAACTTAAATAAATGTATGTTGCTATCTGATGAATATGTCCAGTAAAAATATAACTTTAACGTCCAATTCGTTCACATAGTTTTAAATTGATTAAAACTAGTTTTATGATGAAACGTGTTATAAAAAAAAATGTCCTTTGTTATTTTATTATTTTACAACGGTTTCCTAGTTACAAATGAAGTTTTAAATTTGCAACGATGCACAGTGTGGTATTTAGTCCAAAAACCTGGCCAAAATTATTTTACTGTTCTAACAGCTACAAAGCTGATTTTTATAAATTTTTTTTTAGTAAAATATAAAAAAAAGAATAATTTATATAAAGACACATAATATGATAATTATTTTATATTTTATAAATATGCATATAATAATTATACAGGGTGATTCACATGAGGCGTGCCAAAAAGATATAGCGAGTAGGTTGGGTTGAGACAAGATAAAAATCGTATGGGAGGGGGGGGGGGTATCTCACTCCGTTTAGACGGGAGGGGCAATTTTCTAAAAAGTTAACTTAACAGGAAAAAAATATATAAAAACAACGGTATATCCTACAATGCTTTGTTATAACTTTTTGTAAAGCCAGAAATCTATTATTTGATGTTCTTTTTAAATAAAGTTGTTCAAGTTAATAGTTTTTGAAAAAAAAAAATTTAAACTCAAAATAATAAAATCAAAACTTGAATTAAACATTCAAAATTCTGCTCTTATTAGTTTTAGGTCCAAAACAGAAAACCATAGCTCAAGTATTTTGTATTCTTTGAGAAAATCAAAAATAACTAATACTGGCTCTTTATAAAACATTGTTTCTCTGTATTTTTGTTTTGAAGCCGCAGCACAATGTATCTAAAATCAATTTTAGACAATAAATCAATTTTATATCGATGGTTGTCATTGCTGCTGGTATTTGTGTTCATTAAAACATCTTCTGCTGGTATTCCCATCATTTGTGTTTCTAAAACTAGATACAAATAGCGAAAATGGTAAGCGTTCAGTAAAAAAAATTGTTAAAAAAAGGGGAACGGGTTGGTGCGGCTGACCGTATACACCGAAATTGTCTAAATATTCATTGAAAATATTTAGTATTATATTTAATACAAACCTGGCTGAGAACAATCCATCATAAAAGCAATCACTTAAATGTTTTAAAATAAAAATACAGAATTTTAAAAATAACCAAAATCTGCACTATGTAAAAATTAATCTGACACTTTTTAATAAGCGGCAACTTCCGAGTGATCGCGTGGTCCAACGTGAAACGATAAATTAATTACCTTATTGAGAAACAGCAATACAGGGTTGGGAAGAAATTTTTAAAGAATGCTATTTTGGCCAGGTTTTACCTCCAAATACCACACTGTGCGATGTGATCGAATCGGGCGTAAATGAGGTTAAATTTTATATTTTAAAATTTTATTTTTTTCTGGACAATCCCGAAGGGTTAATTGATACGGAGTAACTATAGGTCGTGGCTGTATAGTTGGAAAACTACACCAAAGTTGAATTTTCATTTCTGAGATAGAAAAACTATTGATAATATTACTACAACATATCAAAAAATCAGAACAACACCATCATGCTTCGCGGTTGTAGCCTTTTTTAGTGTTAGTTTCTACTGGGCTGAAAAGGTTAGGGGAAGTCATGCTGTAATGACGGTCCCCTAGAATTTAGTTATTATTTTGAACATTATTATATAAAGAAGATCGAATAAACAACTTTGACGTTTTTAAAAGTTCAAAAATCTGTCAGATTTTGGCCGCCTGTTATGACGGCCTGTCATTGCCTGTTATGACGGGCAATGATAGTCAAGTTGGATATTTTTTTAAACTTCTTTTTTCCAAAAGTATATGTGATAAGAGATTCGTTTCTTTTGAAAAATAAAAAGAAATAAATAATTTTTATTTTATGTTATAAATACATATATAAAATAAAACAAAATTTAAAGTGGGTTTTCATACTTTCCCCTTAAGTGGCCGGCTATATATTTATCACATATGGATTGTGTTTTGTGGTAACTTTTTGTGATTGCAGCTTCTAAACTTCGAATAAAGTTTTAAGCTATAATATTATGAAGATGGAGAATATGAGAATAATATACATATGAAAAAGGTATATCTTCTGTTAGCCAAATTATTTTGCTGAATTCACCATTTAATAAACAATCAAAAAAATAGCAAATACAATGAATTATTATCAGCATTTTTTTTTTTCTTTAAGTCGAAATGCATCAAAATTTAATATTTGTACAAAAATAAAAATTTTACTTATGGGTCATCAAAAAAAAATGTTGATAACACTATCACAACTTTGTTTGTGTTTCTGCAAAAACATAAAAGTAATTGATTTGCAAAAATATTCTCAAAGATTCAGTAATTGATTTATTTTCAAAAGTGATAGACAATGAGGTGTTGCTGTAGCATATTTTTCATTGCGACGTTGTTCTTTATTCTAAATGTAATACATACTTTCGTTTTATTATTTTAATTTTATAAAATGAAGGCAATGCTGAGGAAAATATTTAAAATACAACCGTAGCTGCAACGATCCGTAGTCGAGCGGTTTTCCCTCGGGTTTTCCGATATTTTTCATTGTTTAGTTTTGTATTTATTTATCGTTTTCTCAGTTACATTCTTTCCAATTTCCAATTTTGAATTGGTATTCAAAGTTCAGCAATTTGTTTTGTTATTCAAAATTTCATTTAACATCAGACTTGCTTCGAAATTTTTTTTAGTATTCAACAACTATGCAGTTTCATCACAAAGGTGTCTTAAGGTCTCTCAATCTCGAGTTTTTATAACTCCAAATTCCGTTTTAGAACAAAAAGACATTAAATACATTTAAAAAAAAAGTATTATATAAGAATGAAATTCTGAAAAAATACCTCATATTTTTAGGACACCGAGAGTAGAGAAATTTGGGATACTTTCAAGGAAAAATCACAAGATGTCGAACAACGAATTGGAAATATTCAAAAGGAAGAACGAACTTTAAATGAAAGTACACTCCAAGATACAATTTCACTGTCGAAATTTCAAGAACTCAAGTTAAACAACACAACATTATTACCATTGCCGCTCCTGCTGCCACCACGAAGTAAATTGGATGAAGTGAAAAAAATTTATAAAACATTGGAAAATTGTTTTAAAGATGAGAAAAAATTATACTACGAATGTTTAGACGTATCTGTAAGAAATTTAGTTTTTTTTTTTGTATTATATTCTATAAATTTTTTAATAGGTAAATAATACCGAAATTCAACATTACTTGGCTAAAAATGCACCAAAATTTTACAAAGAAATTACAATTTTCGATCAAACGGAAGATACTTGCTTGAGACATTTTATTACGCGATATGTTTTCGATGATTTCACTTCGCAGTTTGGCTTAAGAAAATGCATTATTCTTGGTTTGAAAAAAACCGCAGGCAAAGAAATTGACGATGAAGACATTTTTGAGTACTATCATAAGCTACATAATTTATTGTCAGAATGTAGATTGAATTCAAATAGTTCAGCAATAGAAATTTG
The DNA here is from genome assembly GCA_951217065.1 of Baccha elongata. Classification (NCBI taxonomy): domain Eukaryota; kingdom Metazoa; phylum Arthropoda; class Insecta; order Diptera; family Syrphidae; genus Baccha; species Baccha elongata. Next base: position 45,515,114 of record OX578274.1, read on the forward strand.
TATTTCGAATACGGTAAGAAATTCTATTTCTGTAAAAAATAATTATTAAAGCAAATTAAATTATTTGCAGTTAAATAAAAGCGATGAAGTCGAAGAAATCACATGGGAGTCCCACAGGATGTCCGACAGTTTTTTAGAAAAATTTCGTGTCAAAGTTTTTCAAACTTTCAATAACAATGAAACTTGTATTGGCTATGTTTACGATAGTTTACAATTCATGGGGCTATTTATGAATGATTCAGCCAAGGAATCCATGAAGGATTGCTTGACGAAGCGTTACATATCAAATCCTACGCCTCCAACTGCAGACGATGTCCTTATTAATCTTCATGTAATTGAAGATTCTCTTATAAAATGTACTCGTAATGAAGATACTGAATTATTCAATAAATGTATTGAGGAAAAAGTAAGTTTGAATGTTCCTTTCACATTAGATCAAATTGATTTGCGTTTTTATTTATTTTCAGATGCATAGATACCAAAGCAATCTGGATTATATTGTAACATCACCACTGTTCGGAAACCAATATTCAAAGCGTATCATTGAACATGACAAGACTAAAAGCACTTGTTACTTGAAAATTGTAGATGGAAATAAGGACAATTACTTCGAGTCTATTAAAAAATGCATCGGCGATAAAATCATTCACAGACCGAGTTGAGTAAATGTATATCTAGATATGATGCTTTAGTGAATATCAATATACAAATATGTTAAGTTAATTATGAAAGGTGGTTTAATTTTTTTATCAATGAATAATGGAAAACAGTTCCGAAATATTTGAAATTATTCGAAACAGTTTGGAACTGGTCAGAACATTTTTGAACTGTTCGTAGTAGTTCGGGAGCTCTGTGCGGAACTGATGGATGGTTCGATGAACTCCGTCCGTAATTTTGCTCCCATAAATATGAATTTGTTTGTTTCGTCAAGTTTTGATAAGTTTTCTTACAGAAGTTAGCTGCACTACCGTGTCCCGTCCGCATTTTACGAATAAAAATTTGAAATTCGACTGACTGTATATGTTTTTTACTTTTGTACACTTACATCCTTTCGTATGACATGTGATAGATCGGAAGAGAACTCTTCGTTAGGTTAGCTTCTGTTTTTTTTCATCAATTATAGTTGGGTCTTTAAGCGTGCTATTACACAATGATTCTGGAGTCATGAATCTTTTTCAAAATACGTTGGAGCAAATGAAGATCTTTTCGATTTTGTCTCTCTTTTGTTCTAATGTGCTTTGAAGGAGAGTCATGACTCTGGAATCATGGTATAATACCACACTCATTCTACGTCAAGTTTCCTTAAGTTCCATTCAATGGCGCAGGGACATAACTCCCACTTTGATGGGACATAATTCCAAAATTCGATTTTGGACTTATGTCCCATCAAAGCATAAGTCCACAATAAGTTAAAAAAAAAAGCATTTTGAACTTATGTCCCGAGGAGTTATGTCCATGCGCCCCGTTCAATTTCTTAAGTCCTCCATTTAAGCACTTAAATTCCGATATGGACTTAACGTAAGCAAAACTTATCGAAAACCTGAAGAAACTGATCAAAAGTTATTCAAGGGTATCTATCGGAGAAAAATAAGTTTTTTCTGGAAATGTCAAATTATATATCGCCTAGAATTCTCAAAATGTTTAAGTCCAGCCCTTTATATGTTCAAAATTTTACTTCTAGGGGAATATTTGGTGGATAAAACTTCAGTTCTATTGTTTGCCTTCTTCCCTGCATACATATAATTCTAGCCGGAATTGCATTTGATTTCCATGCCATTGATATTCTCATATAGTACATGGATTCTATGGAGATACAAAAAAAAGGAACAGGTGTGGGAAGCTTTGTTTTCGGTTTATTTTGATGAATATGCTAGGATGGAACTGGAATATATAGAACGAAAAAACTTTTATATATATGTATGTTTATGGTTGCATTGTGAATGTGGAGCTCTTATGTAGTTGAAATGGTGAAAACTCTACCATACTGTTGCTAAAACATCATGTCCTCATTGTTGTCGCCGGTATCATGATGGTAGATGGAAGCCATAACAGCCCCTATATATGTATATAGCATTCAAACGATGGGCTAGAGGTGTAGGATTATATAGAAAATAAATTTGGAGTACGAGTTGCACAACTACTTCTAACCCACAGACATTGCAGTCTGCTGTGTTGAAAGAAAATCCAACAACAATAACGGGCGACGTCCTTTAAACGGAAGATGAAAGAGGCCATTAGACATTCTTCAAACCTGAATCTAGGATGAGATGGAGAGAGTCATGCTTACTGCGCAGTGGCGAACAGAGCAATAGAGACAAGAACAAGGATTTTCTGGAAGTCTTTTGTTGTAGGGTTTTGTGCTATTTTGTCTATTCGTCTTGTTCAATGTCACTTTTCTTCTTCTGCTGATGGTACTGAAGTTGTGGGTTGCACGCTATTGCAGAAGAATGAAGATGAAAACTTGGTCGAAACTAGCGAATGTAGTGTGAGTAGGTGAGTTTTTTTTTTGTCTGACTGGACTGACTAATCCTGTTTGGTTTGTTCCTAGAAAATGAGAAGACTTTGAATTCTGTAGAATATGATAGGTACAAAGCTAATTAGGGTTTTCAAGTGGAGTTATAATGCTTGAAGATTTTTTACTCCACTGAATTCAATATTTTCAATACTAAATTGATATTGCCATTTTCGAGTGGGTGGAATAAGTATGAATTGTTTAAACTTCCAAACTGTGTTTTCAAACTTTTAATAAAAGTCAACTACAAAAAATGGGGTAACAAACTGTCATCAAAAGTGTAGGCGATTTCTTATAATACCACCAACTATCACCTACTTTCTTTTATATACAAAGTGATTGGTTTAAGGTGCACCAAAAAGCTTGAGCTTGTAGGTGGGGTTAAGACAAGAAACAAATCGTATGGGAGGGGGGTCTATTTCCCCCCCGTTTAGGCGGGACTTAAATCAGAAAAAAAATTATTTAAAAACAACGGTAAATGATACAAAGCCTTGTTATATTTTTTTGGAAAGCCAGAGAACTACTCTTTTATTTAATTTTTAAATTAAGTTGTTTAAGTGAACAGTTTTCAAAAATTTATTTTCAGACTTAAAATTTTGAAAAAAAAACTAAAAAAAATAATTTTTTTCAAAATTGTATGTAATTTTGTCATCCGGTTTTCTGTTTTTGACTAAAAATTAATAAGAGCATTGAATTTTGAAAATAAAAATAATAGTTAATTACATAAAATTTTGAAAAAAATTAGTTAAAAATTTTTTTTTTAGTTTTTTTCTTTTTAAATTTTGAGTTTGAAAATTAATTTTTTTAAAACTGTTCACTTAAACAACTTAATTTAAAAATTAAATAAAAGAGTAGTTTTCTGGCTTCCAAAAAAAATATAACAAGGCTTTGTATCATTCACAGTTGTTTTTAAATAATTTTTTTTCTGATTTAAGTCCCGCCTAAACGGGGGGAAATAGACCCCCCCCCTCCCATACGATTTGTTTCTTGTCTTAACTCCACCTACACGCTCAAGCTTTTTGGTGCACCTTATACCAATCACCCTGTATAGAATAGATCAGTTTTTAAAATTTTCGTTAATTAAGTATAAATAAAATGCACGACGCGGTCGCGCAAACTTGCTCTTGTAGCCCCTTATAGGATTACGAAAAATTCAATATATTTAAATACTAGCTGACCCGCCAGACGTTGTTCTGCCTCTTCCTATTTGTATTATATATACAGTCAGTGTCTTGATTAAGGTTTTTGAATACTTTTGAAATCAAAAGCAATTAATTCTAATCAAAGGAATGCGAGGGATGAATACATTTTCTATTGCCTAAGAGACCCTCATGTACATAATTGGCTTTCGTTAAGTTTCGGTAAGAATGGGGTTTTTGAATCGCTCTGACAAATTTTAATTTGACATTTGTGGGACGAAAACTTGACAAGGACTGTCTGCATATTATGTTTATTGTTGGTGTTTCATTTTGGTAGCGCCATTTTGAACTTTTAATAAAATAACTGCTTCCTGTTTTATGAATTCTAATTCTAAGGCTTACACACGTGTTTTTATTTAAACAAATTTTCTATATCAATTTTCAGATTTATTTTCAACTTTTACAGAAACTAAACAACAGTGACTACGAGTATTAATAAGGCAAAATGGATAAATTGAATACCAATCTGCAAAAGCAGAATCACATTAAATGACTTCCGTATTTAACATTGGGACAAAGTATTTCCGAGTTTTGTTATTCTCCGGCCGGAGAATATTATCACATTTTAAACGTGATATTCGTGGTACGAAACCCTCTTCACAGAAGATGCGGTAATTAACACTCGAAATCTACACTAACTATATACTACCAAAGAAGTGCAAAGGAGTAAGTTATACCGACACTGTAAAGCACTTATAAAAACAATATTTGGCGGACACGAATCTTCGTTTAGACAGCGCTACAATGCCTGCAATTAAATAAATCAGACTTGGAAGATTTTAATGAGGTGCAAACGTCAATAGACGTTTTTGCACCAGCAGCAAATATATTGATCGAAATCATCTTGAAAATGAAGGTATTAAAAATTTAAAAATTCAAATAAACTTTAAAACATCTAACTTTAGATGGTTTCATTTTACAGATACTTAGGTTACAACAAAACGTCAACTAAAATCTAAAATGATCTTTCTTGGACTAATATAATGTATATACTATATTTTAGGTAATCTTTTCGACTATCGGGGCTATATTATATTGGCAGAACTGCGGTATTCTGACAAAAAAGTTTATAGTAAAATATGAAATCAAAGTGGATACACAGCAGCAATGTTGGCCATTGACGTACTAGATATGGACCGCCAGTCGGTTGAAATTTTCATACAAACAGCCAAGAAAAGTTGTTCCAGCTAAAAACAGCCTAAAAACGCCATCACCTTTTGGTTTTAAATACGTGTACTAATTTCGCCATTAGAATTTAAATGAAAACGATAATATATTTATCTGTAAGTTACTCATGGCATAAGGAGTGGATGTGTTTTGTAAATTAAAAGTAGTTTGACAATAATTTCCACCAAAATATTTCAATAGTAAATAATTAATTAAAAAACTCATATCACTGCTACGCAGATTCCCTGCTAGTAGTTGATGGCGCCCCTAGTTATGTTGGAACACGCGTGAAGTTGGCTACTGGCGGTCCATACCTAATACGTCAAAGCTGTTGGCTGTCAAACTGGCTGTCACAAACAACAGTGTTGACAATTAAATCAAAACCTCTCTAAAAATAAATTTTATTCATGAAAGAAGAATTTTTTTCTGGAAACATCAATATAACGTACCTATTATATACATACGTCAGAATTTTTTGGATCTCTATTTTTGTTTGGGGATATATACTCAATATATGTAGAAGTGTTATAGTTACTTATATTCGTATAGATAGCAGGAAGAAAGATATTAAATTAATTATACCTTATCTATCGTATCTCTCATTCATTATACGCTCAGGAATCTTTTTTATTTTTTTATTTTTTTTTTATAATCCACCCTCACTTTTTGTTATGGTAATGACAAAAAAAAGCTGTATATGCATCATGCACATTGCACAGTGTGCGCAGGATGGAAACAGGGCACGGGGCAGGATGGACAGCAAGTGTCTTTTATATAGAACGAGTACAACAACCTTGGCTCGGATTCGCAAAGTAGGAACAAACAACGGCACACAAGTGGGTTCATACTAGTGTATGTATAAAAATACGCTTTCACCCGTCGTCGTCGCTCGTCGGTCAGGCTTTCCCTCTTTACTAACCAAAATGCGTTCTGTTCTGGTGCACTCCATTGTGTTTGACTCCTACTTTTTTTTATTTCTTTGGTTTTAGTCTGCCTCCCTAGTGCTAGGGTGTGATGTGATGTGATGTATCAAATCTGCATTGAAAAATGAAAGAAACAAGAGGGAGAAAAGGATTTATGTATATGTATGAATATGATGTCAATTTTCGAATGGTTGACTCCCCAGTTTTTGCTTGATTTTGAATTGCAAGTTGCCCAGACATTCAGGTGTGAGAAATGCATATGGTAAGGTTTGGGGGATTGCTTTGCATGTATTATACAGAATGCACTCTTGAGGGTTTCCAGAATCATGATGAAGTTTGTGTCTGGTGGGACTTGATTCTGAAGTGACTGACAATGTTTTAAGGGTTGATTATGGTATTTCCACCGCTTTGTTTATAAAACAAACACCTTTTTCTTACTCATGGTTTATTGAAGTAGAATAGTCTACAAGAGTTACTATAAATAGGTACCTAGTTGAATATCGAGGGTTTTCGAACTTGAACTTCTGATAGTTTAAGTAATGAAATTGTGTATGGTGTGTATGGTGCTTAGTGACTGATGTACATATATGTGTGTAGTGGGACTAAACCTAACAAAATGTAAAAGACAGACAAAAAGGTTACAAAAAGGGATGAAATGAAAAACGCAATGGAGTAAACTAATCCTTGGGAGAGCAATACAAATACGTGAATTTTTGTACAAGTAGCCAATTAGGTACGCCCAGTTTCTCTTAACACTTTTTAGTATTTATTCGGTTGTTAAATCTGAAAATGTCATCTTTAAATTGCACCAACCAATTCCAGTTTTAAAAGTACCAATACACTAAAGTCTCATTTTGTTCCTAACAAATTGAAAGTGTCTTTTAATTGAAAGAACAGGTTGGTACCTATTAAAATTAAAAAAAAAGACAGAGAGAACGTTGAAAGTGATTGATTGATTTGTTCTCCTTTCATTTACTCGAATGAGTGATTCCACCATCGACATCCACCATCGACATCCACCATCCAAGATCCACATCCAGAATATATAAAACTAAAATTCCGATTATTTGTACCCATTACTCCTAATACTAAAATTGTCATAAATGTTTTTTTACACATTAGGTATTTTCAAAACATATTGATTCGAACAAACAGAATTCATGAAAATTCAGCAGTATTGTGAGCAAAACAAGACGGTTATCTAAACGAAACGAATCCTTAAGGCGCAACTACAATAAAAGATATGGTTCCGGTAAGGGTAGTCAAAATTAAAATTTTAATCGAGACTGTCAAAAGTGGAGACGTGAGATTTATCTTCTTTAAAAAAGTGTCTACTATGTCTCTTGTTCAAGTTTGGTTCATGGAGCTCCACGCGTTAGCATTCAATGCACTTTTGTTTCTACTAACTGTAAGCCCTTTTGGACTGCCTTTAAAGCGATTTTTTTGTCTCTTTTGTATCCGGCTCGTTGGATTTTCAAATTTCTGCAAATCCAACCCAATCAGCAAACCATCTTGAAGCCATCTAAACAATGATGAGTTGGGCTCTGCTCGGAGCCATTTAATTAGCTTCTTGGTCCCAGCGTGTATGACGTTAGGTCGAGCACATGAACTCTCTAATATGTCAAAGCCATAGAAGAAAAATGATTTAGTTTTGACAACTCAGTGCACCTTTTTGGGCTTAAAAAGAAAAATGTCAGATGCTGAAAAATCCAAAAAATCAAAAGCACTCCAAATGGTTGTAAAATAAAGAACTTGTTTTATTAATAAAAACTTTAAAAAGTTGACCGGTTGACGGTTCTCAAACATACAATTACTACAAAAAAATATAAAAAAATCATCTTCAACCACACCCAATATCGAAAAAATGGAAGTCTTGGAATCTAACAAAAGCACACAAAACCACTTTGCCCACATAGGTATTCCATCAACATAACACAAACAAAAAAAAACCTTTCTTATTTTTATAGTATTTATGTATATATGTATATGCCTGCAAACAACCAAAGGAATATTCTAGAAACTTTATCGAATTTTATTTTTTCCACAAAGGAATTAGAAATACAACCTAGCTCTGGATTATAGCCAGAAACTATCCCGAAAAACAAACTACTTTCTGCAATGTGAGCCCCATCTTTTCTTCGGTATACGATATACCTAGCTAAGTATAGGTTAGGTACCTATGTACCTACATATATGCTTTATATAGAAATCCCTAAACGAATTATATGTTCCTCTCATCCCATGACATCATTCGGGAAACCGCCATAGGAGTGCTGCACTCTCTGTAGGTATATAAACTCCATGTGCAATGCATGTGCACATAGAACAAATTTATCGATTGAAAACTGTCTCACTGAAATTCAGGTCATTGATCCTAGTTCCAGCTACGACGACACGGCACTCCAGTTCAGCGCAAGTACTCCTCGTTTGCTGCAGATTTTGCACAACACTTCCCTTTTCCTTCTCTGGTTTCCATACCCAATGGGTTTTGTATATTTATGTAAATGCATACAGGAGTATCAGAAGTGGAAATGGAAACAGTGCAAAGCATAAACGACCATGGAGGATAGGACGCGGACAAAAAAAAACTTACTCCAGACAGTGGTAGAAAGGGAAACTGATGTTGAGAAAAAGGGCAAAATTACAAACTACATATAAGCGTACCTATAGGTATAAATTGCAAAAAGCTATGCTATGCCAACAGAATTGATGATCAGTGCTGCCATTTTAATAAACTCACATTGCCAACAGATCTTTTAAAATCAGTGCAGTAGAATGGACATTAGTAGATTTTAGTATAGGATTTTAAAATAGAACAACTTCAATAAAAGCAAGCCTACGTAAACGTGACACCCCGTTAATAACAAATAGATGGGTTTCCAATAAGGACTTCTAAATTTTGATAGATAAATGTGGCCATATTGTTAAAATTACTTCTCTCAAATTAGCTGCTATTTCTGTGTTCAGAAGTCAATTATTGAAATTTTACCTGACAGCATTTTTTAAAATGAAATGAAAAATGAGATTGATGTTTTCACAAAATAATTTTAAATTTTTCTTAAGTTTTTTTTTTACAAATATGAGGCTTTAATTTAAAACAAAAAACGATTCTTTAATTTGTTATAACATTGACTTGACTTTAAAAAAGCTTTCACATAAAATCTATTTTAAATTTTACTTACTTATAAGTTTTTGCCATCAGACCACAGATTTTCAAAGTCTGTCTTGCCAAATTAACATAAGGCGTTGCGCAAACCGAAGCGGTGGCAGAGGCGATCTGAGTTGGCCACCGAGATCGTTGGATTTGACATAATTTTTTCTAGGGTTTTCTTAAGGTTTCTAAAACTAGATTTATTTTTTACGAATTTTCTGCAAATGCAGCAAAGTGGCATCCCTGATGATGTTGATGACGACGATGGACGATGTTATGATTCGGTGCATTCAGGGCATGGTTAAGGATGCATGAAAAATTGAATTTTAAACAAGTTGAAGGGCTTGGCAGCGATGTTACATATGATGAGAATGAAAATATGTTTGTCTCAATTAATAAGCAATAATAAATAATGAGCGATGGCTGGCTCTGTCAGACACGTCTTAACCTTAAGCTCTCATATTGTCGAAAGGAAGGCTCTATACAAATATGACTGGGTATTTTGCATTATTTGGAAAACTCATACCAGGTGATCAAGGAAAACGTATACAACATCCGCCGATGAACTGATGATTAAGCATCATCGTTTGGATGATCATATTTTCGTAAAAAAATTCTCCAGTTCTGAAGCAAATTTTTTACTTGGATTTGATAACAAACACAATTTTTGACTTTGGACGACTTAAGGTCGAATAGAACAAGCAGTTGCGCTTCATTTCACACAATATGACCCGGTTTAGTTTCCTGGACGATGTTTTTTCTATGATGGCCATTATTATCTTGTGACTTATCTTCGTCGAAATTCTTTTGTGGGGCTTTGCTTTAGAACGTGTTTATGCTTATAATCGAATTTTTCTCAAGTTATAACCGAGTTATAGCAGGATATATTTCGAAAAGTTATTGAAAATTAGATTGTGAGAATCAAGGTTGCCAGCCAAATCGATCAAAGATCAAATATTCACACTGAGGCAAATTTTCGGAATGGCCAACGAATTTCAAATCGAGATCTACAGTTCTATGATCGATTTCAAATCCTCAAATGATAAAATTAATCATCAATACATAGTTCTACATGATGATGAGCGAAATCGATGTCCAAGTTGTAGCTGCATTGCGTGACATTGGAAAATACGGAGACGAAGTGCACGCTATAAAAAAAAACCCTTATACTGCCAGTCCTGTTTTATGGTGCCGAATTTCGGAATATAAACGAAAATTTAAATATACTGGGGTTCTTTCGGAAGAAAAATTCTTTAAAGGATATCTTGTCTTGTGTGCGAGGTGCGAGGAGTGTGAACTGAAGTAGAAGAAGCTAGAAGGTTAAACCACGTCGATTACATTAGCTTGGCCATATATGAGGACAGTGAAGTGTATGCTTATATGATTTCACCAATATACTATACATGAAAGCTGAAAACCAGCATTTGACTTAATTCTTTGTATCAAATATGATGCATTGGACAGTGAAGCGAAAGCTTTCTTTTCCAAAAGAAAAACTGGAGTCTTAGTTTTGTGTGAAAAATGATTTATAAAATTTTTTGTGCAGATGAAAATTTTACTTGTAGTTAAAAAGGTATAACAACTCTGCAAAAATGTTAAAATCAGTTTTCATTTCATCCCTTATATTTACAACAAAGCAACATCTGAAAATTGTGTTGGAAAGTTTTATGTTGTAAGCTTCTTTTTGTACAAAAAAAAAAAAACGAGCAAGGGAATGACATTACGAGCAGTTGTATCTATTATATAAATTTTTGTCTGTTTTCCGTTTGGTTCCAGAAACTCCAAAGTAATTTCAATGAGCGAAAATGTGCTATCACGATGTAGAATTGTAGAGTACATAGACATGATTACGTACATATATTGGAATGGGAATGACGCGCAGATAGGTACATATACACGATATGCATTCAATGTACATATCTATGTATATGATGTATTACCAGAATATACATATCATATATTGTCTGGCTTTAGCTCTTCCTGCAGGTTTGAGTGTCAACTGGGAATTTGGCTATGATGTCAGGAGTACTTATTAACCCCAGAAAATTTTACAGCTTAGTCAATCACTAGACAAACTATGAAATGGGTCAGTAGAGGGGAGTAGAATTTATCATAGTCAAATTGTATTCTTTTTTAATTGTTGAAGGACAGTAGGGGTTAAACAACATAAGCATTATTGTCTGTCATTCTATTTCGTGTTGACGCATCAATATGAACAACATTGTCAAAAGTAAAACCAACCAACCTATGAGAATTGATGGGGTTGAACGGGCGTCGGGATTTTTGAAACGCAACATGGAATTATACTAACTTGGTTCTTGTTATAAAAAACGAAGATCATAAAATATTGTCACCAAAGATTTCTTGAATACAATTTGTAAGAACCATTTGTAATCAAAACAAAAACAATTTTAATTGTCCGTAACAATTTATTCAACATTCATCATTGAATCTCTTAAGAAAGCGAGTTCAACAATTCTTAAGAGTAACCTCTATCCATAGACTTACATCTTAAACTTAAAATCAATTTAATAATTATAGTCGAATTTGCCAAAGTTCTCGTATTTCATTGGGTAGTATTTTTGTAATTTGTCCATGTGGTAGATCTTAACATTCTTGAAGTACATGTTGGGAACATAGAACTCCTCGAAGTTTTCGATTTTCCTGTCCAAAGGATATCCGAATGGCATGTTGTCGATGCGTCGCACTCCCGAACCTACACCAGACATGTATGAGGGGTCGTATTTCGAGTATTGTTGGTGTTCAGCGTTGTATGGGCTAATCATGAAGAAAATCTCCATTGGCATACCATTGACCCATCCATGAGGCAAGATCAGACGATCAGGGAACATGGTGTGTGATTCGGAAATGTTCATGTTGAATTTGTATTTGCCGTCGTAGCACTTCATCAAGTAGTTGTAAATTTCAGAGTAAGAAAGTGGATCGCTGGCAGTCCATTCGAAGTCTTCTGAGCTACGTTCGACCAAATTCTCGCCAACAACGAGATCGACGAGGAATTCGTCGAGTTGCATGTAGTTCTCGCGGTATTCACCCATGACCATCTTTTTGCCGTAACTGTTGAATTCAGGACCCATGAAAACACGGACAACAGCTTCTTGAATTTTGTCAGAGAACACTTTCAGTTTCATGTCGAATACTTCGTGGTTCAAACGCATTTGACGACCCATCAGAGCCTTATCCCATACATATTTGCCGTCTTGGAAGACCATTTTGTCGTTCAACAGAGTTGTCATGTCCATGTCCATCATGTCGAAGTATGTCATCAATTTACCAACCTCAACATCGCGAATTTCGACACCAGGAAGAAGCATTTCTTTGCGAGTATAAGCTGGTAGCTGGTTCTTGAACATATAGAACTTGTTAACGATGATCTTGAACAATTTGAATGAAAGTGGATCACGGAGCATTGTTTCGTAGTTCATGAGTACATTTGGTGAGATCTTCAAACTGTCGTATTTCTCACCGCTCAGGTACATGCTTGATAGCATCCACCAGTGGCCCAAGAAGTGCCTGTCCAGAACATCCATGTTTCCTTGCATCAAGTTACCAATATATTCAATGGCCATGGGCATGGTAAGGTCAACAACAGAACCATCCTTCATCACAAACTTTCCAGACTCAATGATGTCATCGATCCTGCGTTCGATGTTCATGATCTTCTTTAACATTTCAATGTTATGGTATGACTCCAGCTCGTAGTAGTTCTTCCTGGAAGTGAATCCGACTCCGTTGTAGTACATCATTTGTGGATTGTATCCAGTCTTGACCATGCCATCTAATGAGAGTGTGTTGAAGTCGCCAAGACCATGGGACAAACGTTCAGCATAGTAACGAGCTAAGAGCTGTTGAATGTTGTACAAGAACCATTCACCACGACGATCCTTGTCTAAGTTGAACTCCTTTCCAGATAGCATTTTGGAGTAATCCATGTTCAAGTAGTAGAAGTAAGCGTTCAAACCAATATCTTCAGTGAAGTAGCTAATCTTAGAGTCATCGTTGAGCATCTCAATGTCACGACTGTAATCAACAGGCATGTACATCATCTTCATGTTGCCGTAGATCGAATTCAACAAAGAGTCGTTTTTCAAAGCTGGGATACCATCACGCAGCATGCATTTCTTCTCCATTTGGAATCCTTCACCAAGACCCATAAGGTTCCACCATTGGTACACCTTCCAGTCCATCATGAAGAAATGGTTGTCAGACGAATCGGACATAACTTTCTGATCGTAAATGGATGCCATTTCCTTCTTCAGCATCATTTGCTTACTGAATGCATCATAGTCGAATTTCTCAGCAGCCATGATGTATTTGCCATTGAGGAACATGCTAGGTAAGATTTCATAGATTTGTGGGAGAATGATTCCTTGCATATCGGGACGGTGGATGACAGCCATGCTCAAGCAGTAGACGAACATGCCTTCGTTGACATTCATACGTGCCCATGCAACATTCTGGACAAATGTTTCAAAGTCCTTAGCGTAGTAGAAGAAGTTAAAGAGTCCATGTGCCTGAAGCATGTGCATATGTTGCATCACACTGAAGAACTCACCCTTGGGCAAGAGCTCACCAAGTTTGTAGGATTCGTAGAATTTCATCATCAAATTGTCGTATTTCTAGGATAGTTGGAGATGATTTAAAATTGATTTTATATAAGGGTAACGAGAATATACCTGGTAATGTGATTTGTCGTTGATCAGTTTTCCACCGAGCTTGATCCATTCTTCCATCAAAAGATCGTGGTCAACACGAAGCAAAATCTCAAGAATAAACCTTTGTTTTTCCATCATGGATTTGTCAGCTATTAGATAGACAATTCTAAGTATTCGATGAACTTTCTCTTAGTTTTAATTATTAACTCACCAATTTTTCCATCGAAGGAAATGCTAGCTGACTGCACAGCCACGACGGCCATGCAAGCAACGATGAAAACAGCTAATTTCATTGTAACTCTCTTTCTAAATCAGACGTTCGTTCCCGGGTCTCAAAGACAACTGTCTTATTGCAGCAAAAAAGTGGTCTACTTATAGTCCCCGATTAAGCTTATATTTCATACTATTTGTTTTTTGTTTGCCGAAATTCGATAGTGATAAACTTTGTCATGCTGATGCATGAAATCATTGGAAAAATAGTATTTTTGACATTCTTGTTATCTTTTTTTATGTTGCATAGATGACCTTTGATTGATGTTGCTATATTCTGAATGTTTTGCATGTCTTATCACTTAAATTTTTGTCTAGGTGACAAAATCAACTAATTAAATTAAAAGTCTTGAGATTGAATACAATGCAATTTTGAAGGGTCGAGGAAAACAAACATTCCTATCTAAAGAAAAGATAAAAGTTATATCCTTTTAGAATTACCGTTGAATCGCTTAGCTCATAAGGGCAATGGTTGAGTTTCCTATGCCAATAATTCAATTATATCAGGAGAAGTCTAAACCGGACTGCCAATCCAATCCAAAAACTGGCCACTTTCTGTGCGTGTTTTTATACAAAACGTAAGGTTGCCTAATCTGAATAGGTTAAATCTGCAACCCTATTTTTACCATCCCGTTTTTGACCATCATATGAGCCCATCAAGGGGAAAGGTAAAAAAATTAGTAATAAATCAAAAATCTGTTGACGTTTTTGACAACTTTAAGGTTACCACATTAAACTGATCTTTTCTGTTTGCATTGGCAAATTTATTTTAATTCAAAAAGGGTTAGAGTTAGGTACATTTCACTGTGTACCTTCATACTCAGATTGAACATATTTTATTATAAAGGATTTTCAAACACGGCGGGGGGGTCGATGTTGACGTTGTCTGGCGGCCATGTTATTTTAAGGCGCGGCGTCTGTCGTTGATGTCAACTCACCATGGCAAGTAACATGAGTGAGCAGTAATGGCCACAACACGGACCACTATACAGACTGTCAAAGTTGACTCGTCCATATTGGAAAACCATTAACAATGGGGCTGTTATTTTAGCCGGAAGATATTTATAGGTACGTGACCGTCATGACCCAACAAAAGTGTCATCAGATTGTGTAGATTAGACTAACATTTTAAAATATTTTTCAGTGTTGTCACGTTTTGGCAAATATATTTCAAAAAGTCTGAGCTTAATTGAGCTCAACCAAATATCCTCAGTGGTAAGAATTGCGTAGAGCGAACATTTCTGTATAAAGCCTTCACGGAACAAAAAAATATGCGAAGGTTCGAATTGCGGCATCGTCCAAAATAAATATTGGTTTTTCGAGATGATCGGTTTGACCACTCTGTGGTGGCCATGTTGTTTTGCCGGGTCTTGTCAAATCTGTTGTGCATTCTATGATTCAGTCACTGATTCGAACGTGGAACGTTATCCGACAAGGCAAGCAGAGTAAAATTGAATAGGACCGATGTTATGCTAACCATAAACGATGGAAACATTTGTATGTAAGTATTTATAACAATACCAACTCTGTCCTTATATTAATTACTGGCGCTAGACATGAAATCGATTCAATGGTAGATACTTGCATTCAAGAGGTCACAAGCGATTTTTTTTTTTTTTTTTATTTTTTTTTTCTCAAAACACACTTCTGTCTTATAAAATGGGGGTATCCAACCCTCTTTGAAAAGTTGTTGAGGGCAGCAAAAGAGAGATGAACAGCGATGGGAAGTTATTCAACTAAGGCCCTTCATGAAGTCGGAAGCGGAAAAATTTCGCAGATGGAATCGTTAGTGATTTTAACGCCAATTTAGGAAGAGGAAGTCTTCTTTGGTGCCATAATTGAAAGATGTAGCCTGCACGACACCACATCCAGTAACGGACTTGGGTTAATCGACTTGACTGCGGGGCGAAAGGTTGTGGTAACTGTTTCCGCATCTCAATATTCACAAGGAGATAAAGCGATATCTCCTGTTCAATCAACCATCAGCCATATCAATCATATTGCATGCCACATCGACACATGCCACTCCTCCAATATCATGTATGTGCAAACGTTCCGAGGTGCCAACGTTAACTCGGACCACTTCCTCGTTGTAGAAGGTTATGTTGCGCATATCAATAACAGAGCCAAAATACAATTCAACGTTAGATTGCTACAGTCGCAAGAGACCGGCAGGTCCTTTCCCGATCTAGTCACTCGCAACCTCTAATAAAGTCCTATACCCTCAAGTACCGAGAACCAACAGTGTCAGGAAATAATCAGTGATACATTCTTAAACGTAATGGGATTTAAACGACCACCACAACGAAGCCCCTGGTTTGACGAAGAGAGCCTGCAAATAATTAATTCCATTTATTCACATATTGCTATTTAAATTTTTAAGTCAAAACACTTATTGTAATTATTTTTAACAATCATAAATAAAGAATTCAATAAAATAAAAGCTCCTCGCGAGTTCTACACGCAGAATAGGGTTTCTTGGAAGGAAAAGCCAAGAAGTGCAATAACAAGAATAAAGCTCGGAAGTTTTACCTAAAGGTAAAAAGTGATTCCCAACGTTACCAAAGCCGAAACGAAGCCTGCAAATAAAATCAGGAGAGCATCGAAATAAAATTGCTGCAAATTATATAACCGCCCCAAGTAACAATTTAATTTTTATAAAGGCCAATAGAAGCTATTTTCTTATTTCTATAACAACTGTAATCAATCTTTTAGAAACCTATTTGGCGCACATAAGCGAAGTTATAACTCTTCATAAACAGTTTGGATAAGGCCTGGTGAAGGCTTTGCAATGGAAACAATACTTTGCTACGAAAGGCTTTTTGTTTCGCTAAATAGTTGTCACAAGACTTCTTTAAGAAGGCAATAGTTTCTTTTTAAGTGTTTCGCTAAGGACTAACAAAAGTCATTACGGAAATCTTACCGAAATAAAAAAATTCAAATAAAATTTAAATTAATTTTTTTAACGCCTTTTTTCTTAAATTTTTTTCTTTATCTTTTATTTCGATTAATTTTTTCTGAGACCATATTTTCTTCGTTCAAGTGCTCAGTTTCTTCAATGCCTTTTCTGAAAACTAGATATTTAATTTGATTATTATTGAAAAAGCTTACTTGCCTCAACCAGGGATCGAACTTGCAACCCAACGCACCCCAGTCAAACATTCATCCACCAGACCAATGTTGTGTATACCGAACGAAGATCTAATTTTAACCAGTTGATACCATGTAGGTACCTACTTTGTACTACAGGAACAGATATGTAGCTATACAGTTCGATTTAAAATTCAGCATAAGCAGTTTTTTTAATTTATAATTATTATATTAACTGCTTGTTAAAATATAATAGAAAGCCTATTTGGCGCAAAATATCCCTTTGATAATATTTTTATTCGAGCAGTTGTGTTCATAAGGAAATTTGTTTTCTTTAGTTTGTCATCAACAACTAAGCGAAGAGATAATTTTTTTATGTGAGCTATAACAAACACACCAAGTGGCATATTTTCCAAGTGGTATTGCAATAGCTTTCTTAAGGGAACTATAGTTTTCTTTAGTTTGTTGTTAAATACTAAAAGAAGAGATACTTTTCTTATGTGAGCTATAGCTGTTATTAACAAAACAAACCACCTGTCATATTTTCCATGTGGTATAATTATGTACGCGAGCAATAGCTTTCTTAAGGGAACTATAGTTTTCTTTAGTTTGTTATTAATACTAAGAGATGAGATACTTTGTTTATGTGAGCAATAGCTTTTATTAAGAAACAAATCAATGTAGGCACATTTTAACGTGTATCTATGTACTTTTATGCGAACAATAGCTATCGTTAGGAAATTTTGTGCAAAATAAAGTGTTGTGTTATTGTGTTATTGTGTATCTTTTAATATTAAAATTTAGTAAATGGTGAAAACTAAACGTGTCTGTACACATGACATTTTGACGAAACCTAAAACCAATATAAAAAAAACTACTACCTGGCGCGGGGAATGTGACAACGACTGCATATAGCCGCATTAAATGTTTAGCAACCTTAAAGAAGTCTTGTGATAACTCTATAGAAGTTATATGGGTTATCGTAAATTTATATATAATACATTCGACGTATCAACATTATCTTACAATAAAACGTTTTAAAATTTATTATTGTATATAACTAATAGTTACACTTTATAAAACAATGATGGACTTGAATAAATAAAATTCTAAATCACACGTTTTTAATTTGGAAGAAATTATTTTGACTGTTCAAATTGCTTCGATTAACAAGCCTTTTCATTGATTTCGAGTATAAAGCTTTATACAAGCCTTTAAATTTAGATTTTGTCTGACTAACTTTGACAAACCTTACAGCGACCTTATGAAAAGCGATTGTATCGTCCCTCCGTATGGCTTGCGATTATTTTCTGCCAAATGCTTTAAAAAAGCTATTATTTAAAAATTTAAATGAAAAACAGTTAACATCTTTAAATAAGCCTTATGACAACACTAAAGAAATAATAGCTTACTAATTTTTTGAAATTGTACCTTACACAAGTAAAATTGTTAGTTGGGGCTGCCATGCGAATTGTACCATTCAACCTGGACACTGCAGGCCTAATAGGTACGGTAGCTCTTGGAAAAAGTTCAGAAATTTCAAATGTATACCCAACACCGCCTTTTCTTCGATTTGAAGGCCGCGGATGACAGCCTCTATACTATAGCGACGATCTATATAGAGCAATCTCCAGTTTTGGAATCTCTATCAAACTCGTTTTTTTTTTGTGCAGGATGACGATGGAGAATGCCCGATGCCCCGCCAAGGTAGGTTGGCAAAGACCTCACCGATTTCTTTGGTATCAAATAAGGTTTTCGGTAAGGGGCCGGTTATAGCGATCAGGAAAATGAATCAGGAAAAATGTTCAAGTCGATAATTAGCCATGAATTCATCTGATTTATAACAAAAATGTTACACTTATCGATTACAAATAACTCAGAGAATTTTTTGTGCCAAAAAAATTAACAAATATTTGTTGTAAAAAATGAATTTATTTATTTTCCTGATTCAATCTCATTTTTCATATCAGCTGACTGCCATTTTCAAAAAAATGAAACAAATCATTCCAATTATTTGAGTTCAATTTCACTTGTTCCTCTGACAGATTTCTGTCAGGAAAAGTTTTTCGTGTTCCTTTCAATCAGGAAAACAGCCT
This sequence comes from Baccha elongata, assembly GCA_951217065.1. Classification (NCBI taxonomy): domain Eukaryota; kingdom Metazoa; phylum Arthropoda; class Insecta; order Diptera; family Syrphidae; genus Baccha; species Baccha elongata. The sequence continues at coordinate 45,534,195 of OX578274.1, forward strand.
GTCCACTGACACATTTTTCCTGATCGCTATAAACACACATCAGGAAAAAAATCATGTTCTCATTTATCTCTACTTTTCCTGATGGTTTTTCCTGATCGCTATACCCGGCCCCTAAGAGATGCGCTGTCATGAAACTTCTGCAACATCATTGAATTGAAAGAAGTCCAAAACTTTAACGTTAGCCCTTGAAGCAAAACCGCACAATCGACCCGTGAGGTCTTTGTATCTAAACGGAATAAGAAGAAGATGAAGATAAAAATACAGCACGATCGACTCAAAATTTATTTGAGCGATATCTAAAAGAACTGATTATAAATGACGCGTCTTCAAGTCTGATCATAATTTAATAAAGAAAGACGGGTTTTTTCTGTTAACTCTAAAAGTTGTTTTTTATTAAAATTCTATATTAACAAAGAGAATCTATATGAAAGCTATTTTTGTTCAATAAGTTTAACACCTATCCATCTTATAAACTTATCGTACTCGTTATTGCACAACCGTCTTTATAAAACTCTACAACATGTTGTAATCGAACTTTCCGAAATTCTCGTACTTCTGTTCGAATTTTTCAAACTTCTCCATGTGATAGATCTTGACATCCTTCATGTACAAGTTTGGCACAACCATATCACTCATTTTTTCAATTGGTCTGTCGAATGGATAGCCGAATGGCATGTCATCAACATAACGGGCTCCTGATCCAATTCCGCACAAGTAGCTGCGATCGTAAGCCATAGCTGGCGTATCGTTCATCTTGTATGGGCTGATCATGACAATCATCTTCATTGGCATACCCTTGACCCAACCGCGTGGCAATACCAAACGAGCAGGGAAGTTGCAGTGAGGTTCAGAAATGTCCAATCGAAGTTCGTTTTTGCCTTCATAAGCCATCATTACCATTTTGTAAAGTTCAGCGAAGGTGGTGGAGTCCTTTTTAGTCCACATGTAGTCCTTGGAAGAACGTTTGATCATGTTTTCTCCAGAAACCAATTCGTAGCTGAATGCATCGATTTCCATGATGTTCTCACGGTGTTTCATCAAGTTGATCATCTGACCGAATTCATCGAATACAGGAGCCAAGAAGGTGCGGATGACAACCTTTTGGGCTTGTTCAGAGTTAACCATCATCTCAACGGTGTATGGCTTGTGGTTGAGACGCATTTGGCGAGCCAATAGAGTATGACTCCAACCCATCTTTCCGCTCTCGATCATCTCGTGTTCTTTCATCATACTGGTAATATCAAAATCGACCAAATCAAAGTAGGTCATCATTTTGTCAACTTTAACATCCTTGATTGTGACTCCTTGCAACAAGAGATCATCGTGTTTGTATGATGGCAACATTTTCTTGAAGCTAGTTAACATAAGCATAGTCTTCTTCAAAAATTGGTAGTAGAGTGGGTCACGCATCATAGTTTCATAGTTCAAGAATACATTTGGCATCACAGTCATTGCTTCGTATTTTTCACCAGATAGATAAACACTGGCGAGTTTCAACCAGTAACCAAAGAAAGTACGGTCAATCATATCCATGTTTCCTTGCAGCATGTTTCCAATGATTTCAATGGATTCGGGTTTATATAAATCAACACTGATACCATCCATGGTCTTGAATTTGCCATAGGCAATTGCATCGTTGATGCGACGTTCAATGTTCATGATCTTATGAAGAAGTTCCATGTTCTCATGTGACTCGACTTCCCAGTAGTTTTTGCGCATAGAGAAACCAATTCCATTATAAGCAACCATTTCTGGATCATAGCCCATGTCAACTTCTCCCTTCCATGAAAGCTCATCGATTTCTCCCATACCATGTGACAGACGTTCCATGTAGTATCGGGCCAGAATTTGATGAACATTGTACAACCACCATTCACCACGGCGATCCTTGTTCAAATTGAACTCCTTGCTGCTTAGGATCATGGAGTAGTCCATGTTCAAGTAGTACCAGTATGCATTCCATCCCAAATCCTCTGTCAAGTATGTCAACTTCGATTCCTGGTTGAAAATTTCAATGTCACGGCTGTAGTCAACTGGCATCCATGCCATCTTCATGTCATTCCAGATAGACGTCCATTTTGAGTCGTTCTTCATGTTTTCTACATCATCGCGCAGAATGCACTTCTCTTCCAAATGCCAGTCTTGATCGAGGCCCATCAATTTCCACCATTGCCACATCTTCCAATCATACATGTGGAATTGTTTGTCATGCATGTTCTTCATGTGCTTCTTCTCGTAGATCGACAGCCATTGCTTCTCGTACATGATCTGTTTGTTCCAGAGTTCCCAGTCGAATTTCTCAGCTGCCATGACAAGTTTGCTGTTGAAGAACATCTGTGGGAAGATTTCATAGATTGATGGCAGCATAATTCCAGCCATGTCTGGACGATGGATCACAGCCATTGTCAAGGCATAGACAAACATTCCCTGGTTGACATTGATACGAGCCCAGACAATATTGTCAACTAAAGTTTCCCAATCCTTGGCATAGTAGAAGAAGTTGAAGAGTCCTGCTGCTTGTTTGATGTGATACTTATTGACAGCACTAAAGAAATCTTCCTGAGGCAAAAGTCCACCCATTTTGTATGATTCATGGAACATCATCATCATTTCATCGTACATCTGGAAACGAATGCGGTGAAAGTGAAACTCAAAAAATAAAGCTCTCAAAATATACCGTATAGTGTGATTTATCGACAATTAGTTTCTCGCCGTGCTTCATCCATTCATCGAGCATCAAAGGCTCTCCAACATGTCGCAGGATCTCAAAGAAGAACCTTTGTTTCTCCAAGAATTCCTTATCAGCTAATAATAATTTTAGATTAAACAAATGATCTTTGATTATATGTCCACAAAAAACATACCAACTTTGACATCCTTCTTAAGAGGGGTTGCCTTGACAGCCAAAGCCGCCAAACAGGCCAGAACTACAATTGCCAGTTTCATTATATATGTCGGCTCCTTCAATTCAGTTGATTAATTACCAAGTCCTAAAGAGCATTGACTACTGCCTTCGGAAATGAATTTGAGAAGCTTTTATAGGTCTTCTGGAATTCATTTTCAATACATTGATTAAATTAAATTGGTGTATCTTTTGTTAAGATAAGAAAATTGCAGCTTAGAAACGATTTTTGCATTCGGATTGCATATCTGCAGGTCATGATGTTAAAATTTATATTTAGATTTTGTTGTTTTCTTTTTTGTATGCAATTGATTTTTTTATATGAGGTATATTATGATGGTTGATAACCCATCAGGTTAAATCTTAAAAGCACATATCAGTAGTTGAAGAAAACAAAGAAACAAATAAGTATATTTTATATATGCCAGGTGATAACCTGGCCATCTTATGATTTTTAACATTTCAGAAAAATAAACTTTGATTTTGATAACAATTGTGTCTGAGTGCAATCAGTGTGCCCCTCATAATATTAAAAGTTTTTGGTGATCTTTAAATTGTTTCGTTGTTTTCTTGGGTTAATGGGAAGAAGTACTGCTGAAGACAGTGTGGTATCTTATAAGCCAGACATTTCAAGTGAACTGAGTATTACGTTAGTTCCAAATGGCTTATAAACTATAAGATGTTCTGGTAACGTCGACCTGAAAATATCATCAACAACTTAAGTCACATAGTATGATCCTCGCTATTTTTCCCAGGCAGAACAGTGCATTTCCATTATGACTGATTCTTAAAAGCTTATATGAGATGGGGAAGGGTCGCTCCAAGAAGTGACTTCTTTATTTCTTCAAGACCTGCCTACAAAATGCTATCAGCAGTGATGTAATACCTTTAGTTTTTTTTTACTGACTTTTTTTTCACTACACTGAAAATAAAATTCGACAATTTCGTAGTTCAGTTCTGTATAACAGATACAAAAATTATAACTTGTCATATCATCAATATTTCTGTCAAATGTTTTTTGTTATACTAACAAAATATTTAATAAGAAACAACTTTTTGTTGTTAAGAAAGCACTTGTCAGAAGCATGAATGTGAAATTCGAAAATGTTTATTTTTGTTTAAATAAATTCAGGAATAATAAAAAAATCAGCTGTACCCTTTTATTTGTATTAACCAAAAATTTAGTTTCTCCTTTCGGTGCACATTTTCCTGAAGTATTAAAATTTGTAATTCGCCAAAAAAAACTCTCTTTGCGCGGTGCACTAAAACATATCTTTATCTAAAATAGTTTGGTACACCAAGATTTAAAATGGAAGGAATCTGAACTTCTATTTTTTTTTCCAGAGCCACTCAACAACTTTATTTGTAAAAAAAAAATCGGTCAGGATCTGAGAGAAACCTTTATGTCCAGTTGCACAAAAACAATATTTAAACTTTTTAAGTTAGGTTGCATCAAAATAAAGCCGTGAATTTTTATAAATATAAAAAATTAAAAAAAATAAGGATATACTCGTCTATCAACCCTGGCTGGATTTATATTTCACCGATCGGATTTTTAATTACCATAAATGAAAGAAAAAATGATCGAAAAAATACGATCAATTTTGATAAAATTTTATATGAGTGATTTTTGCAAATGGTGATGTCCACCATCTAAATTTTTTTCAGAATCAGCTTATTAACGGTACCTGCCATGAAACCGTTTTTTATTACTCCGACTATCTTTTGAACAGCTTCACCGATTTTAACGAAATTTAATATTCAAAAACTAATGCTAAACTGAAATGAAGCTGTAAGCAAAACTTGGAAAAAAGTAATTTTTGGAAAAGTTTTTTTTTTGTGAAAACCGATAATTCCACTTTCTTGAAAAAAATACTGCGAAAAAAATTGAAAATAAGTAATTTTTGCAAAAGTTTTTTTTTGTCAAAACCGATAATTCCAATTTTTTTCGAAAAAAAATACGATCAATTTTGATAAAATCTTATAAGAGTGATTTTTTGCCAATGCTGTGATGTCCACCATCTAAATTTTTTTAATCTTTTTAAATAATATTCAGGTACCAGGTCCACATATTGTACAGAGGGTCTCCCAGAAGAGGGGAATAGTCCTTTAGGGAATGATTTCTGTGTTTATTCTTAGAAAAATACTGTTCTAAAGTAAGGGTTTATCTCCAGGGTTGCCATAGTTCTTACGTTTATAGAGAAGACGAAAAATTGATTGAAAATGCTTTTTTTTAAATGGCAAAAGTAGGTATTTTGACAAATATTTTTTAAATATTTTCGTTCAGTTTTTTATATAAATCTTTTTTTTTTTTGGTAATTTAATATTTTTTGTTTTGACTGATTTTTATAAAACCTATAGTGTTGAGATATAAAAATTAGGTTTTTTAAGCATGAATTTTTTAAAATCAATCATTATAAAATATTATAAAAAAAATCGATTTAAATTTATTTTTTATAATTTTATCTTTCCCGAAGAATTTTTGTTGCATACTCTGATTTTGGTATGAATCTTTAATAGATATAGATCTATCACCTTGAATTAAAGTTTATTGCTTTTTTCTTTTTTTTTTTTTGGTATTTTAATTTATAGTACCTATATTTTTAAAAACAATTTCATGCGACACAATAAAATTATTTTATTTGTTTTTTGGGTTAAGCCCTCAGGTAACTTACCACAAGAGCAAGTTTGTGCGAAACAGTCGTGCCCTTTATTTTCTTAGCATGTAGTATACACATTGTATATCTCGTGTGTAGAAAATCTTTAATGACATCGTTAAAAAAAAAAAACAAATAATAGTGCAATGACCAAAAACCGATACGTACATCCCTGAATTACAACGAACTTAATTTGAACAAGCATCTTCATCTTTATCTTAATTTCAAATTACTGACCAAGTATACATTTTCAATTGTTGTACAAAATTTTCTACTTATTGCATTGTATATAAATTTCTATAGTACAACCATGGAGCAGCGCCATCTAAACAAAGTTGTTAACTGCAAATTTGGAGGTTCTTACATTTACTAAGTGTCTATTCTGTTACCCTAACAATAGTAGTCTACGAAACAAATTAATAATATATAATGTATTTTATTGGCTCTAAAATTTATATTTCCTTGACAAGAGTCGTAAACAAAACAAAAATAATATACATATGTTTACGACTGTTGTCAGGGTTACAGAATAGACACCTATTAAATGCACGAACCTAAAAATGTGTTTATAACACGTTTCTCAAGATGGCCAGGCGGTGATTATTCAGCATGAAAATACTATAGAAATGTATATACAATGCTTATTGTCTTCCCAAACAGGTTTAACATTATCCATCTTCTGTCCAATGTGTGCCTCGACGGGAAAATACTGCCTTCTTGTCATTTTTGTCTAACAAAATGTTCGTTTCTCATCGCAATAAACGATGAAGCATTTTGTTAAACTTACATTTGCAAAAAAAATTGCATACCTACTTACCTAATCTTTAGGTACGTTAATAATGCAGAGGTCTTATTTTCAGTGTAGTAACAAAAAAAAAATCCGAGCAGATTAAGTATCTTACAGAGCTGCTCATTTCTTATCGACCATTTCCGTTCCCGCCTCCTACATTCTTATCTATAAATATGACTCTCAAGACTTGGTTGCAGTATTACTCGCCAAGCGGTCTGCATCCAACTTTTTACAAAAGGATGAAAAGTTTTTGCTCCTCTAAGACTTCAGATTTTGAAAAACCCTTTCACCGAAAATTTTATACAGGTTCCTTAAATTTCCTGCCCCACCAACTCCTTTCCCTCGCCTGAAACCCCCTACCCTAAAACCCCACCTATTCCTTTAAAAAAGAAAACGACTACAAAATGTTGTTTACTTATAAAATATCGGTTCCGTAAACAGTCTTTTGATTGTTGGTGGCAGTTGAATCTTGTAAGCATCGGGATGCAGTTCTTCTATATGTAGAATTGTACTGCAAAGTGATTCTTAAAATTTTTAATTGTTATGGTGTGACTGGATATTTATCGTCTACAAGCAACACTTCCGATTGTCAAACATATCCTTAAATATCATAAATGCGAAATATTAACATCTAGAAAAACAAAATTCCAAAAATTGTATGGTTTCGAAAATTTCATTTCGGTGTGTATCGGTTATACTTTTCAAATGTTGTTTATTTTAATTGTAGGTTAACAATTTTGGAACGCCATTTTAAATGTAAACAAACGGAAATTACTTTCGGAGGCACAACAGCGTGGCGACTTAACCTTGTTTTGAAAATGTCACTGTCTAATACAGGGCCAGCATTGTGTCTGGAGCATAAGACAATATTGTGACAGTCTTTTTTTCGGTAGTAGCTGTAACACTAAAGAAATGGATGAACAGATTGTCGGAAGTGTCATTCACACATCTAGTTTATGCACAACTTAACTGTTGTAACGTTTCGCGAACAGAACACATTTTCAGCTTCCCATATAATGACAATTAAAAAGTTCTGTGGTTCTTGACACCCTCGGTTTAATACAACAATTAGTTGAAAGTTGTTGAGATATACTTTAAACCTAGCTTCTTTATGCATGTAATAATATAATAATATTTGTATTATATATTAATATATTGTTATATGTTCCTAAAACCTGTTGAGCATCTGGTGCTCCAACTAAAAAAATAAAACAAAATTTTTCCTAAGCTGATAACAAAAGTTCAAGCCTCATAATCTATCTACTTTATATAAACATATTTGTCATCAGACAAAACAAACAATTTTCAATGCCAACTATATAAACATCGCAGAGGTGATAAAAGCTTGCCCCCTAAAAAAACTGATTTGCAATAGTGCGAAAGTTTATCAACGAAATTCTGAAAAACAGGTATTTTTCGGAGCTATAAGTAGCCCGTGTTTGCATAGCGAAAAGGTAGTAGTCTTTGGGATTTGTAGACGCGCATCTAATCCAGAGAAACAGTCAAAATGAAATTAGCCGTTTTTATCATTGCCTGCATGGCCGTCGTGGCCGTGCAGTCAGCTAGCATATCCTTCGATGGAAAAATTGGTGAGTTTACTATTAAAATTGAGTGAAAGTTTATCTAATACCTGGACAAATATCCTTTTTATAGCTGACAAATCCATGATGGAAAAACAAAGGTTTATTCTTGAGATTTTGCTTCGTGTTGACCACGATCTCTTAATGGAAGAATGGATCAAGCTCGGTGGAAAACTGCTCAACGACAAATCACATTACCAGGTATATTCTCGTTATCCTTATTTAAAATCAGTTTTAAATCATCTCCAACTATCCTAGAAATACGACAATTTGATGATGAAATTCTACGAATCCTACAAACTTGGTGAGCTCTTGCCCAAAGGTGAGTTCTTCAGTGTGATGCAACACATGCACATGCTTCAAGCTCATGGACTCTTTAACTTCTTCTACTACGCTAAGGACTTTGAAACATTTGTCCAGAATGTTGCATGGGCACGTATGAATGTCAACGAAGGCATGTTCGTCTACTGCTTGAGCATGGCTGTCATCCACCGTCCCGATATGCAAGGAATCATTCTCCCACAAATCTATGAAATCTTACCTAGCATGTTCCTCAATGGCAAATACATCATGGCTGCTGAGAAATTCGACTATGATGCATTCAGTAAGCAAATGATGCTGAAGAAGGAAATGGCATCCATTTACGATCAGAAAGTTATGTCCGATTCGTCTGACAACCATTTCTTCATGATGGACTGGAAGGTGTACCAATGGTGGAACCTTATGGGTCTTGGTGAAGGATTCCAAATGGAGAAGAAATGCATGCTGCGTGATGGTATCCCAGCTTTGAAAAACGACTCTTTGTTGAATTCGATCTACGGCAACATGAAGATGATGTACATGCCTGTTGATTACAGTCGTGACATTGAGATGCTCAACGATGACTCTAAGATTAGCTACTTCACTGAAGATATTGGTTTGAACGCTTACTTCTACTACTTGAACATGGATTACTCCAAAATGCTATCTGGAAAGGAGTTCAACTTAGACAAGGATCGTCGTGGTGAATGGTTCTTGTACAACATTCAACAGCTCTTAGCTCGTTACTATGCTGAACGTTTGTCACATGGTCTTGGCGACTTCAACACACTCTCATTAGATGGCATGGTCAAGACTGGATACAATCCACAAATGATGTACTACAACGGAGTCGGATTCACTTCCAGGAAGAACTACTACGAGCTGGAGTCATACCATAACATTGAAATGTTAAAGAAGATCATGAACATCGAACGCAGGATCGATGACATCATTGAGTCTGGAAAGTTTGTGATGAAGGATGGTTCTGTTGTTGACCTTACCATGCCCATGGCCATTGAATATATTGGTAACTTGATGCAAGGAAACATGGATGTTCTGGACAGGCACTTCTTGGGCCACTGGTGGATGCTATCAAGCATGTACCTGAGCGGTGAGAAATACGACAGTTTGAAGATCTCACCAAATGTACTCATGAACTACGAAACAATGCTCCGTGATCCACTTTCATTCAAATTGTTCAAGATCATCGTTAACAAGTTCTATATGTTCAAGAACCAGCTACCAGCTTATACTCGCAAAGAAATGCTTCTTCCTGGTGTCGAAATTCGCGATGTTGAGGTTGGTAAATTGATGACATACTTCGACATGATGGACATGGACATGACAACTCTGTTGAACGACAAAATGGTCTTCCAAGACGGCAAATACGTATGGGACAAGGCTCTGATGGGTCGTCAAATGCGTTTGAACCACGAAGTATTCGACATGAAAATGAAGGTGTTCTCTGACAAAATACAAAAGGCTGTTGTCCGTGTTTTCATGGGTCCTGAGTTCGACACCTACGGCAAGAAGATGGTCATGGGTGAATACCGCGAAAACTACATACAACTCGACGAATTCCTTGTCGATCTCGTTGTTGGCGAGAATTTGATCAAACGTAGCTCCGACGACTACGAATGGACTGCCAGCGATCCACTTTCCTACTCTGAAATCTACAACTATTTGATGATGTGCTACGAAGGCAAACACCAATTCAACATGAATATTTCCGAATCACACACCATGTTCCCTGATCGTTTGCTTTTGCCCCATGGATGGGTCAATGGTATGCCAATGGAGATGTTCTTCGTGATCAGTCCATACAACGCTGAACACCAACAATACTCGAAATACGACCCCTCATACATGTCTGGCGTTGGTACAGGAGTACGACACATCGACAACATGCCATTCGGTTATCCTTTGGACAGGAAAATCGAAAACTTCGAAGAGTTCTATGTTCCCAACATGTACTTCAAGAATGTTAAGATCTACCACATGGACAAATTACAAAAATACTACCCAATGAAATACGAGAACTTTGGCAAATTCGACTACAGTTATTAAATAGATTTTAAGTCTAAGATTTGAATGTATAGATTAAGGTTTTTCTTATGAACTGTGGAACTCCCTTAGAGAAACCATTTTTTACGCAGAAGGTATTTTGATTAAATGATACGAAAAACAAAATATTTAATTGTTTTGATTTTATTGGTCGGGTTCTTTTTTAAGCGAATAATAAGTGGCAAACCTGGAGGAGAGTCAGGCTTATGAAGTATGAACTTTGGTTCAAATTCTGGCGGTGACGATGGCTCTACATTCTCACAGTAATCTTTCGTGTCCAAACTATCAAATCCCTTTTGCTACCTTCAAAAACACGCTTTATAATGAGCTCGATGCCCCATGTGTTTGTCGGTGGGATGGCTCATATAGATCGACTGACAATGGCCTTGAGTCTTTTATTCTTTAAATAAGCCTTTCCTTCTTTATCGTCGCTAAATTTGTTGCAGCAAAGGTCAGATTTGAAAAACATTTTATCTCGTAACCTGTCCCTATCTCGATCTTCACTGAAGACGCTATTTTATTAAACTTCAAACTATAATTGAAAGTTGAGTTCTAATTGTCAGTTTGATAGATAAGCTTAGTTTAGATCTAAAGCTTAATCTTTTTTCGCTATCTCTAATGAATATATTAAAATCAATATATAATGACTCATTAAAACATGTATAATCCGGAATAAAATAATGAGTTAGCAGTTTGATTATGTATTAATCCTGATTACACCGCTTTACGTACACAGGGTTCATCTATTGCTTAATTCAACACCATATTATCAGTTATTAATTTGCTATAAAGGCCAAGTTGAATTCGTAAAAACAGTACAGGGTGATCTAAAAAAACTAACCCGATGGTGTTTCGTTATATTTATTATAAATAAAACAACATACTACATAATTTAAAGTTTTTTTCAAATGATTGGACAACTACTTTTGATTGCTACTACTTTTTGAACATTATGACGGTTATAAGAAAGCGCTGCAATTTCTGATGACCATTTTAGCAATTTTATGCTCATTTTCAATCGTTTTCTCACACTCTCACTCTTGTCGGACATTTTCTCTCACAGGTTCTTTGCCCTTTGGTGATTGAGTCTGGTTCTCTAGGTTGGGGGTTGCGTCAGGGTGACTTCCTGGCAACGTAAAGAATTTTCAGTTGCGAATCTTACTTTGCCAATGCAATTAGGTTGTGGAATAATCTTCCACACCATTTGCAAAGAACCATCTCGTCATCGCGATTTCGAAAGGAACTACTCAAACACATGTCCAATTAAATTTAAGATATTTAAATTTTTTTTTCTATAATAACTTCAAAATTTTTAAATTACTATAATTATTATTGATTTGCTTTGTAAACTTATGAATTTAATATATCTACATCATTTTTTCGTGCACATGTACCTATTGTTATTTAATTTTTAATACTATCTATGAGATTTATCTCGAAGTATATTGTAATATTAGCTCATATGAAATAAATGAAAATGAAATGAAATGAATCAACAACAAGCCTCGGATACGGACGGATTTAATATTGATGAACCTATCAAACGAAATAAGGACAACGAACTTCGGATATGCACGTGAGATATCCTCTCACTCTACAGACCACGAACAGCCGAACTATCAGCGGAGGCCCCTAGAATTCTGCAAAGCAGATATCAACACCGTCCAAGAAGAGCGATGGGATGTAGGAACCTAAACTCTCTCTACTCTATCGGCTCTTTACAGCTGGCTTCTATACCACTTCTTCTATTACGGTTTAAAAACCAAAAATCCGTTTGAAAACCCAGTTCCCTTACAAGTAAACATTGCTTCAAACTTCAATATATTTTAAAACATGTTTCATACATATATATGGGCCTGTTTGTCATCATATCAGCAATGTCTCTATCGGGGAAGCGTATAGTCAGTGAAGTCAGCTTTCTAGCATAGCCAAAAAATGGTTTCAATCTTTTCTTGAACTGTATTTTCTGGGCTCGAGAAACTCGCTGATATGACACAATGATCTGACCTGTCTGATGATGTTAATACATTAGTATTTATCAGGATAAGAGGTTAAGAACAAGTCTAGTGTGTGGCTTAGAAGCTTTAAAAATAAAATATCTTTCAAAATTGAAAAAAAATAAAACAAATATTTTCTTCAAACTGTTCGTGACAATTTATTTCATTGCAAACTTACATATACAAAAATAAAAAAAAAAAAATCAAAATTGAAACAGTTAAACACAAAAAGAAACATTAATAAAGCTATTCTAAATGACAAGAATATGTCACATCACATTTTCGAATGCCGTTTTCGTTGTTCATACGTCCTATGAGTTCTTTAGTAGTTGTAATCGAATTTTCCATAGTTTTCATACTTAAATGGATAGTACTTGTCGAGTTTGTCCTCATGATAGATCTTCACATTCTTGACGTACATGTTGGGCACATAGAATTCCTTTATGTTCTCAATCTTTCTGTCGAATGGATAACCCAAAGGATGGTTGTCAATGTAACGAACTCCAGATCCAATACCACATGAAGTTTTATAGTCGAAAGAGGCCTTCTGCTCACTATTGCCATTCAATTCAGAGATGATGAAGAACAAACTCATTGGCATACCCTTGGCCCAACCGTGAGGTAAGGCTAATCTTGCTGGGTAACCACAGTGAGCTTCACTTATTCCAATTGGGAACTCTTGTTTACCTTCGTAAGCTAACATCACATATTTGTACAATTCGGTGTAAGTGGTCTGATCATTGGTGTTGTAATAAATGTCCTTTGAGCTGCGCTTAATGATGGACTCTCCAGCTGGCAATTCGTAGTTGAAAATATCAATTTCCAGGAAGTTTTCACGGTGACTAAAGAGATCGATTTTACGACCATACTGATCGAAATCAGGAGCAAGGTAAGTACGAATAACGACCTTTTTCGGTTTTTCAGATTGAACCTTAATATTGTAGTTGTATGGAATGTGATTCAGACGCATTTGACGAGCCAACAAAGTTTTGTCCCAGACGAATTTTCCATCGACGAAGACCATCTTTTCGTTTAACAAGTTTGTAATATCGAGATCGACCAAGTCGAAGTAAGTTTTCAATTCACTAACTTCAACATCTTGGATCTTGACACCGGGAACGATGAGTTCCTCACGTTTGTACGATGGCAGTTGGTACTTGAATTTGTAGTAAACGTCAGCAATCTTTTTAAAGAGATGGTATGAGACGGGATCACGTAGCATTGTTTCGTAGTTTTTAAGGGCATGAGGCTGAACAGTGAATGAATCGTATTTACCACCGCTCAGATAGACATTAGCTAAAGCATACCAGTGTCCAAAGAAGTTTTTGTCCATAATATCGACATTGCCTTGCATCATGCTGCCAATATAATCAACCGATTCGGGTTTGGAAAGATCGATCTCTACACCATTGCTTGTCACGTATTTGCCGGTATCTATGACGTCCATGATTCGGCGGTACAAGCTGGTAATACGACTAACAAGATCCAAGTTCTGGTATGACTCTAATTCGTAATAGTTTTTCCTGAAGGTGTATCCGTTGCCATTATAGTGGACCAATTGTGGATCGTAACCGCTACCAATCACATCGTAGAAACTCAACTCATTTACAGCTCCAAGTCCATTTGAAAGACGTTCCATGTAGTAACGAGCCAGAAGTTGTTGCACATTATAAATCCATAACTCTCCACGGCGGTCTTTGTTCAAACTGTACTCTTGTCCGTTAAGAATGTCTGGGTAGTCCATATTCAGATAGTACCAGTAAGCGTTCAAGCCAACATCTTCAGTGAAGTAGCTCAGTTTAGAGTCCGCGTTAAAGATTCCGACATCACGTGTGTAATCAACTGGAAGGTAGTAGGCATCAAGTCCTTTCAACATTTCCATATACTTAGGGTCGTTCAAGAAATCGTGAATGTTGTTACGAAGGAAATTTTTCTCTTCAGCGTAAAACTTCTCGTCCAAACCCATCAATTTCCACCATTGCCATGTCTTCCAATCTTTCAAGTAAAATTGTTTGTATCCTTCGTTTGTGGAATCTTCATAGATAGACTTAAGTTCCTTCTCGAGCATAATTTGACGGTTGAAAACGTCCGAGTCGAATTTCTCAGCTTGATAGACAGATTTAGCATTAAGGTACATTTGTGGGAAAATTTCAAAGATGGATGGGAGGATGAAGCCCTTCATGTCTGGGCGATGGATGACAGCGAGAGTCAAGGCATAAACGAACATGCCTTCGTTAACATTCAAACGGGCCCATGCGATGTTTTGCACTAAAGTATCGTAGTCCTTGGCGTAGTAGAAGTAGTTGAAGAGCCCCAACGCCTGAAGACCATGGTACTTTTGCAGAGCACTGAAGTATTCTCCTTTTGGAAGAAGACCACCCATCTTGTACGAATCATAGAATTGAATCATCGACTTATCATATTTCTGAAAACAATCAAGCATTATAACAAAGGATACGATTTAAATATTTAAAGAAACCGACCTGATATTTTGAAATATCTGCAACGAGCTTTCCACCAAGTTTGATGTATTCTTCGAATTGAAGAGGTTCCCCAACACGGTACAAGATTTCGAACAAGAACTTTTGCTTCTCCAAGTAAGCTTTGTCAACTATTAAAGTACCATCGTATGAAGTATATCATAATTATGTTATTTTCAAAAAAATCAATACTTACCAACATAGGAAGAGTCCTTTGGAATGCTAGCTGCATTCAAGCCAACTACAGCCACACAGGCTAAAATTGCAATGGTTAATTTCATTTTGTTTGCTTTTGCTGGTCCAAGTAATGCAAGTTTCGTTTGCCAATGCCAACAACTACTGTTTGGATCATTGATTCGACAGCTTATATACCTTCAAGTGATCGAAACATTTTCTGAAATAATTTTTTTGTTGTTGTTGTATATTACTATCTTTTGCAGATTACCTACGTACCTATACCGATTACTAATTTGAAGTGCCGGTGTTATCAGAACTTGACCTCTTGTTTATGGTTTATGCAAAATTAATAATGGGATGACTGCCGTTGTCCTTAATTGTTTTTATAATCAAAACAATGTTATCGCTTTGGCATTTGTGCATGTGCAGTTTTTTTTTTTCAAAACAATGAAACAAACATTTTATGTTTTGTTATTTACATTAGTGGATGAATGATAAGGGATTACTTTCCATTTTTAATATACTGGACACAAACATCTTCCACTGATACCAATTTATTGTTGGTTGTAAAAATAGCATTAAATGAAGTTTGTATATGTATAGTGGAAAGTTTGAAAATCTATTCTATATCTTTGGTTTAGTTTTATTCTTTTTTTGATCCGTTCATTGAGATGGCAACTTTAAACCAAAGGTTTTCATAAAAAGTTTAAATGACCTCGGTAGAAATTATTTTAAGAGACTACAAATAGTTATGTTTATGGTAAACATTTTTTTGCAGTTTATTTAAAAATATTAGCGGAAATTCGATTTGAATTATAAATTATTATTATTATAATATCTAAATATAATATAAAGTTTTTTTTTTGTTTAAAAACCTAATTTAAGGGTGAATTCATAATCGTTACTCAAGTCAAAATATTTCTCTTCTGAACGTCCTTCTCGCTGTCACTTAAGCGAAATTAAGCTGTTTTTTTTTTTGCATGCCCATACAGAGTTGTCGAAAAATACGGGACGTCCCCACATAACGTACCGTTTCGATAGTTGTGCCGGTAATACAGTTTTTATCGGGACTTAGCTAAGTCCTACTCCCTACAGTTATATGGCCTAATTTCTTCTTCTATTAACGTACCGAAAATGGCGCCCAACGTGGGTCCACTTTTGTTATTACATATTCGTGTTTTTAAATAAACAAATATCTGTGGAATATATGCATTTTTTCGCGACAATATCGAATGGTGATGGTTGGTGAAAAGGACACTTTAAAGCAAGCATTACCAACCAATACCTTTCGGTGGACCATCCTTTGCTTACCAGACGTCAGATCTGTAGCAAAATAATGGTCACGATATTGGTCATAACAATCGATAAGTCCACTAAAAGACAAACCTACAGTCTGAAGGACACGATTCGGAGCGCGGTAACAACGACCATACGAACAAGGAGTGAGAAGAGTAAAATTAAATTCCATTGGATTGACAAGTTTGAAGAGTAGCCGAAACAACCTATCTTATGTCTTATTGAAGTAAAGGTAATTGGAGTGGTTTGTTGTTCAAAGGGTAGTTTTGTGCATTCAAGAGGACAAAAAGTTCAAAGGTCTTCTCAAAACCAACCTCTGGCTACCAACTTCTACTCTCATCTCCCCGTGGTGAACTAGTAGCTTAACCTGAGATCTGGGTGATCAATCCCTTATGAAGTTTGAGGGAGCAGCTGATGAGAGAAGGGGGGAATGTATCTACTAAGGCACTTCTCCTCTCATCTGATGGAATCAACGGTGGCGTCTATAGTACTATATATATAGTTTCAGTCAGGTTGAACTACTTAATGAACACCTTATACTCGCCACTACGACATATTCGGAGCTCAGGCCGATAAGAAGCTGTTGATCCGGCTCCCCGTCTTTAGAGTTATACTAAGGGGTTGGCCCTCCAGGTTGGAATGCAAGAAGTGCAATGGGATGGGCCGGGCAAAAGAAAGATGAAGGATTACGATATCCACAACGGTGAGGGTACCACGAGCAAAGACAGCGTCTTTTCGGATATGGATTCTTTGCTAGAGGCAGACTTTTAGGCAAGAAGTATTGAGTTTCAACCATGTAAACGAGCTCCGCACGACAATTCGCATCAAGGCTAAATTCGCCAACATTTGCCTGATATGATAGATAGATAGATAGATAGATAGTTTTATTCAAATTAAATTTTAGAAAGGTACATTGTTTGTTTCTTACATGAATAAATTAAGCCGTCTGCCCGAGTGACAATACATATAAATTTTTTAGTTTTGTAATTTTTGATGCTAAAGATTTGCACAATTATTTAAAAGATAAAGTAGAACTTTAAATTAGACATTTTGTTATTGACTTTGGCGCAAAATTATATTCGATTTAACTCGAAACTAAAAGCAGTTTAATGTGAAACTTGGTTAAAAATACGTTTTTCCGTATAAAGCATACATTTTTTAAATGAAGTTGTCTAACTTTATAAACAGCAAACATTCGCATTATATTTTTAATGCAACACACTAAAATCTCTGAGAGAATGACAGCTCACTCTCTTGAAATCGCTTTTGTGGAATGTTACTACACACAAACACTGCATACATTCATCAACAACCCCTTTCAGTGGAATAAATAACTGGAAGTTAAAAAAGTGTTTATTCTTGAGTAAAAGTTAGACAACTGTTCTAAAGTTGAAATAATTTTAAGTGGTGTCACGTTAATTACTTAAATGTAGGTTGACTATAATTTTGCACCAAATGAGTTTAGTTAAAACGGAAATTTTAATTTTTGTTTAGCAATCATTAAGTTTAATTTCTTTTTCAAAACGGAATACATTGTTGTTACATTTCTTACAACTTTTAGTTTAGTTAAAACAAATTAAGGAAAGATTTTACAACTTTAAGTTTCGTTAAAACAAGAAGGTTTGATACTGGCATCGAGTTAAGTTCAAACTAGCATTTTTATGGTGATTCAAAAATAAGAAATAAGTGATTTTAAAAGTATTCGTTAATAATTTTGCTTCTATAAGAAATAGCCTCTTCTGCGTATTCAAAAAGACGGAACCAGTCTTCTCCATTAAGAAGATTTTCACAAATTCCGCATGTAGTTCTTCTCAAAGTAAATTCTTCTAAGCTCTCGTAATACTGGACATTTGCCTGATATGCACAAATGCCCCCACGGAGGGCAGAGATAAGGACACCATAAGGACGAGTTCTACGAGCTTTCGGAAAAAAACAGCATGCAACACCCCCTCCAGCAATGGACTCAGGCTAATCGACTTTGCTACGTGGTGATTCATTGTAGAAGCTGGTACACAGCTGCCGCATCTCGATATTCACAAGGGGACTTGGCGACATACTGATCAATTGACCGTCAACCAGGTTGCCCACATTGCGATAGACGCGAGGCATTCTTCCAGTATCACAGATGTCCGAACGTTTGGAGGAGCCAACGTTGACTCAGGCCACTAAAGTTGTTTCGAGGTAACGGATATCCAGAACAAAACCAAAATGTCGAAATACTGTGAGTTCGCTAAGTTCTTTTCCGATCAAGTCACTCGCAACCTCTTAACTATAGTGCCACCTTTAAGGATGGAAAACCGGGCTATAGCGCCATCTTAAGTAAGTAAGTAATTGGGGCAGTGGGGGTGTGTTTTCGCTGAGCTAGTTTTTGTTCTTGGAATTTCTAAAAAAACATGTTGCGGCTGAACTTCACCTCGAAATAAAGTACAAAGGTGTTTCACTCAGCCAATCTTTAACCAAGCTTTCTTTTTTGATAATTTCTAAAGGACCTGATAAAATTACAAAAATAGAATTCTCAAACCGAGTTCTAAACAGGTGGCTTAACAATTATCTTCATCAACACCGCAACTGAATCCATTATATTTTGCATAAACAGATGGAATCTGAACGAACAAACAAGTTGAGTTTGACATTGATAACATTATAGATACCTTCATGCAATAAAAAAAAAAAAAAAAAGAAGCCTTCCAAGAGATAATTAGCAAAAATAACCTTATCACCTTAGTTGTGTTCGTTTAATTGTTTTTTAAGATGTGCTACCTATATATAGGCCTGATGGATTCCCCATTGAGACAGTTGGCATTGGCAAACGAAACTTGCATTTACTTGAAACAGCAAAATAATGAAATTAACCCTCGTAATCCTAGCCTGCATGGCTATGGTGGGCTTGAACGTGGCCAGCGATCAAAAGAGCCCTCTCCATGTCGGTAAGTCGATTTTTGAAAATAACTGCGATAGTAGGTTTATGTACTTCATCCTTTGGTAGGTGACAAACAATACTTGCATGCGCAAAAGTTCTTATTCGAGATCTTGTACCGTGTTAAAGAACCTCTCCAGTTCGAAGAATACATAAAACTTGGTGGAAAGCTCATCGTTGATACTTCAAAGTATGAGGTAGGTTTCTTTAAATCTTTAATCCGTTTATTTTTCTTATACCACTTGATTGCTTTCAGAAATATGATAAGTCGATGATTCAATTCTACGATATGTACAAGATTCATGGTCTTCTTCCTAAGGGAGAATACTTCAGTGCTATGCAAAGTAGCCATGCTGTTCAGGCACTTGGACTCTTCAACTTTTTTTATTATGCCAAGGACTACGAAACACTAGTACAGAACATTGCTTGGGCCCGTATGAATGTTAACGAAGGCATGTTCGTTTATGCCTTAACTCTCGCCGTCATCCATAAACCAGATTTACAGGGTCTCATACTCCCATCCATCTTCGAAATCTTCCCACAAATGTACCTTAATGCTAAGTCTGTCTACCAAGCGGAAAAATTCGACTCGGACGTTTTTAACCGCCAAATTATGCTCGAGAAGGAACTCAAGTCTATCTATGAAGATTCCACAAACGAAGGATGCAAACAATTTTACTTGAAAGACTGGAAGACATGGCAATGGTGGAAATTGATGGGTTTGGACGAGAAGTTTTACGCTGAAGAGAAAAATTTCCTTCGTAACAACATTCAACATTTCTTGAACGACCCTAAGTATAAGGAAGTGTTGAAAGGACTTGATGCCTACTATCTTCCAGTTGATTACACACGTGATGTCGGAATCTTTAACGAAGAATCTAAACTGAGCTACTTCACCGAAGATGTTGGCTTGAACGCTTACTGGTACTATCTGAATATGGACTACCCAGACATCCTTAACGGACAAGAGTACAATTTGAACAAAGATCGTCGTGGAGAATTATGGATCCATAATGTACAACAACTGCTGGCTCGTTACTACATGGAACGTCTTTCAAATGGACTGGGAGAAACTGATGATGTATCCTTCTTTGGTTTAATCAAGGACGGTTACGATCCTCAATTGGTCGCTTACAATGGCAACGGATTCACGTACAGGAAGAACAGATTTTCATCATACCAGAACGTGGAACTGGCTTCGAATTTAATCAGTTTATACCGCAGGATTCTAGATATCATAGATACCAGCAAGTATGTGACAAGCACTGGTGTAAAGATCGATTTTACTAAGCCCGAGTCGATTGATTACATTGGCAGCATGATGCAAGGCAATGTCGATATTATGGATAAGAACATCTTTGGGCATTGGTATGCTTTAATTAATAACTACCTCAGCGGTGGTCAACACGAAGCATTCACTGTTCAACCTCATGCCCTCCAAAACTACGAGACCATGCTTCGAGATCCCATCTCATACCATCTCTTTAAAAAGATCGCTTACGTTTACTATAAATTCAAGTACGAACTGCCATCGTACAAACGTGAGGAACTCATCGTTCCTGGTGTCAAGATCCAAGATGTTGAAGTTAGTGAATTGAAAACTTACTTCGACTTGGTCGATCTCGATATTACAAACTTGTTAAACGAAAAGATGGTCTTCGTCGATGGAAAATTCGTCTGGGACAAAACTTTGTTGGCTCGTCAAATGCGTCTGAATCACATTCCATACAACTACAATATTAAGGTTCAATCTGAAGAACCGAAAAAGATCGTAATTCGTACTTACCTTGCTCCTGAATTCGATGAGTATGGTCGTAAAATCGATGTTTTGAGTCACCGTGGGAACTTCCTGGAAATTGATGTATTCAACTACGATTTGCCCAAAGGAGAGTCAATCATTAAGCGCAGCTCAAAGGACATTAATTACAATATCAATGATCAGACCACTTACACTGAATTGTACAAATATGTGATGTTAGCTTACGAAGGTAAACAAGAGTTCCCAATTGGAATAAGTGAACCTCACTGCGGTTACCCAGAAAGATTATCCTTCCCTCGCGGTTGGGCCAATGGTTTGCCAATGCAATTGATCTTCATGATTACTGAATACCATGACGATCAAAAACAAAAAGTAACTTACGATTACAAGTCTTCTTGCGGTATCGGATCGGGTGCGCGCTACATTGATAATCTTCCTCTAGGTTATCCATTCGACAGGAAGATCGACAACTTACAGGAATTCATTGTGCCAAACATGTACTTTAAGAATGTTAAGATTTACCATGAAGATAAATTCGACAAATACTACCCAAAGAAGTATGAAAACTACGGAAACTTCGACTACAATTACAACAACTAAAGGGATCACTAATGCAGACTATATGAAGAACATGTGATACGACCCAAAAATATTTTGTAGATACATTACGTTAACAGTTTAAATAGTTTTAGACAGAATAAAAGACTTTTGCTCTCTTTAAATATTGCATTTAATGAAATTCTGTTGTGCGTGTATTTTATGGCAATCAAATCATACATAGATATAGTGCAAGGGTTGTTTAGCCGGTCTAAATGTCGGGCCTAAGAAGAACTATGTTTTCCAGTTTCGGGACTAAACTGCGAGTGAAAGTAACTCTCCCATCGTTAAACTAAATTTTGACCAAACTTTAAGAGGACTCGTAAGAACGCGAAAGATAAATCAATAGGCTGATTCCAAAAAGCGATGCGAATCGTATTAAAACCGAACCCTCAATTTCGATCTGTTTTGCTTTGGGTTATTCTCTCCAGTTGTGTTCGTTGAGCCCTGGGGTCGCCCTGAAGTCGCCCCAAAGCGTTTTTTGAAAAACCTCAACTCGCCATGGGTAACAAGTTCTCTGTTTTTGCAGACCTGGGGTCGCCCTCAACTCGCCCTGAATAAGATCTAGGTATTTTGTTGGGGCGAGTTGAGGTAAACAAATTGACATGTGTGTTATCAAACATATGTATGTATGTTTACAATTGAATATTTTATTTTGCTTTTGCAATGCAAAGAAAAGAAATTTTAGATTTATTTTAATGAAAATAAATAGAAAACATACAAATAAAACAAAATGTAATTGTTTAAGTTTTGGAATGTAACAAAAGCAAAAAAAAAATAAGTTTTAATCAGCCCTATCACAGAGTTCCTCGTAACAAAGATCCGAACGAAACGCCACTCTACGAATACGAAGAAAACTACATCACAAGCCCCGAACGGAATCTTTCGGAATCATGATACAATCAAAATGTCACACAAAATATTAATTATTTATCGTTTATTTGTATCATTTTTTAGTTTGTGAATTTAATTTAATTGGTTATGTTTTGTAAAAAAATGTATTCAAAAGCAACAAATTGGAATCTCCGAAACAAATATTCTATTATTTTATATATTTTGTGCGTTTTCATCATAAAATTAGTGTATTATTAAACCTTTTAGTCGTATACGTATATCTCAAATTTCACAGGAAAAAAAGAGATTATTTACAAGATTCTCTTACAAGATTTCGAGTTTGACAGTTTGAAAAAAGCGCGATACATAATTTTAATCTGTCATTCGCGTAGTGTGAGCTGTCATTTATTTTTTGAAAATATGGTAAAATTCCCTATAGGGCTTTTTAGGTAACAACGATATATCTCTTTCTCGTTCTCACAGAATTGTCAAAAACAGCAGTATGGTGAACAGCTGATTTTTTTTTTATGATTGTTGAAAAATTGATTGAAAACAAAAGCGGGAATTTTAAAGATTTGTGCGCGAAAATTGTGAAAATTGTTGGTTTTGCTAATTAAAATAAATTTTTAAGCCACGGAAATCACAAATTTCACACAAAAAAGAATACCGCATTTAAAAATTATTTCCAAATTGTTTTCTTCAAGATCTTGAGTTTGACAGTTTGAAAAAAGCGCGATACATATTTCAATCTGTCTTCATCATAGTGTGAGCTTTGACAAGATGGTAAAACTCCCTATTGAAGGTGACAGCTCTCGGGGCTGTCAAAAAAACCTGGGTCGACCCCGGGTAAAATTCAACGAACACAACTTCCATTTTCCAATTAAATGACTGAATTTTCCAATTCATCAATTCCAATTTTACCATTGCATTTCTTGAATTTTTCAAAATTATGATAGTTGTTTTTTGAAAAAAAAAGTGTGGATATATTTCAAATCGCTTTTCGGAATATGAAAATGCAAATTTGAACGTCGTATGTACCTAAATGGGATCCGCCGAGCTTTCTTGGATTTGGCCTACAGAGTCGAGTTAGTTTTTAGTGGGTAAATCATCCAATAAACAAAAACGAAAAAATGAAATCCGAAAATATTCTATCGATTAAATATACAAACTTTTATTCGAATATCAATCAAAATAACAAGTATAGTACAGGAAACGGTAAAATAACCGGGCATTTTGTGCTCCCAGGGGGATTTTTTATATCTTGTAGAGGGGTATATCCTAAATATAGAGAACCTTTTTCGGGATAAGGAACCGTTAATATATAAAGGCTGCCATTTTGAACATTGTTTTAACCAAATTATCTCGTAAAATGTTACTCTGGTAAAAAATTTGACAGAAAATTAGAACAAATAAAAATAAAAATGTTACTTGGTTTGTATTCGGAGTCGACTAGTCGAGGAATTTACTTTCTTTTTCATATTTATCTACTTAAAAAAATGTTAAAATCAAAGTTGTAAATACTTTCATAACGGACAAATTTTCGTTTTTTTCTTTTTTGTTTGGACTTTCTTTAAAAAAGTTCGATAATGACAAAGTGTAGCCGGAAAAACATTTTATTGTTATTTTTTATGAAATCATTACAATTTTCATCAAATTTCAGTCCGAAATAGCGGTGTTGTATATTTATCTGTAAGTTCCTCCAAAATAAGTAAGATGTTTATAACTTAAAGTTTATGTATAAAAGATAAACAATTTAACTTCCTGTACTTTTTTAGACCTAACGGTTTTCAGGACAATAACGGACATTTTGTTTTTATACTCGGAAGAAACGCCATTATATCTTGGATATAGAAATTAATTAATTTGGCCCGAACATTTGAAAAATGGCCCTCAAAAAGGCCCGCACTAATTTTTTCGTCGTTGCAACTTTGCTACGGAGCTACTAACTATAGGCCAGGGTTACACATGTGGGTTTTACTCACGTAAGTCACTCATGTGAATAAATTTCGCAAAAATTAATCAAATTTGTAAGTAGCTTACGGTTAATTTAACAACTTACGTAAGCCGTGAGCTGGAAGCGGAACAAAACAGTTTAATCAACCGTCACTTACAGAAGTTGTTTACAACCATTAGAGGAAGTTTTAGCCTGTGGTGCAATAGAGAGTTAAACTTTATGACACGGAGACCGAAGGATAGGTCATCTTAACATCAAAGTGTACACCAAACAAAAAATGGCCTAATGTGTTGTATTCAAATCGTGAATGAAAGAAAAGCAATTGTAAAATTTGTCCAATGGGTAAGCAGATAAGATTCCATTTTAATAAACATGCAACTGAAGCAACTAAAATTTTGGAGTTGGTGCACTCTGACATGTGTTCCAATTGAAAAAGAATCTCTTGGTGGAAGACATAACTTCCTAACGTTCATTGACGACAAAACAAGGTAGATTTGTATCCATTTCCATTAACGACGAACAGTGAATTCGAAATTTCTGAAGCGTTTAATGAATTTTATTGTTTTGCAGAGAATCAAAGCTTGCCGTTGCCAACAAACTAAAAGCTATTATCGTCTCTACGTAACGATCCTGTCAAAATAAAAAAAATTAAAAGCCGAAATGTGTCGTTCATAAAATAAAACTGTAGGGTTGATCAATCTTAGTCCCACCTGGAATTTCGAATAAATAACAAATTGAACACAGCAGGTGTTCAAATCAAGTAGAATCCGGAATAGTTTCCTAATTGCATAAAGTTCTCATTACTGATTTTTCGAATATTGGGAAAAAGATTCCCGTTAACCCCAATTTTATCCGGTCGTCTTCACATCCAAGTAACAAGCCCTTTTTCTAGTTGTTTTAAATTTTGTTCCTTGAACGTACAAGATATTTTCTTCATCTTTTCCTGGTAGCTTCGTCTGTTCATGATACCTCTAAAGTTCCAACTCACCACCATCAGATTTCGGCTAATATGTTGTATTAATTTAGTAGCCCCCTACAACCATCTAGCTCCGACCCATCCACTTTTTAGTAGTAGTATTGCCTCTGCCTAGCCTCTTACAAACGCATCACATAATAATGTATGTAACAAACAAAAACAACAAGTTGCATCATTCCTCAATCTTCACATAAAAAAATATTACAAAAATATTTTACAAATATAGCTTATTAAGTTTATTAAGTTCTATTCATAGTACTAATATTATGTTATCTGAGTTTTTTGTACTTTAGCCAATTCTACCTTGAACCTTCCGATTGACTCGCGAGCCAGCTTTAACTTGTCTTTAAGCTGTGTGATTTCAGATTTGACTCTTGCTTTGACGTCAAGAATATTGTCGAGGGTTTTCACTTTTTTATTTTCAACTAAAATCAAAAAGAATATTAGAAAAAGAATGGTAATTATAAGAAAATCTTTACAATCTGTATCATGAATGTATGGTCCATTCGTGATTGGAGTCACATTCGTCAAATAGTGCTGCATCAATTGAGTTGGTTCTTGAAAAACAATTTCTTCATATTGCTCCGAAACTAAACCTTTTTTGCTATCAATTGTTGAGGATGAAATTTCTCCATCAACTATTGGCGATTGAAAGAGTTTAAGAATATGATAGCATGTCACTGGACGCTCAGTTGGATCGTGAAAATAGATTTTAATGACCACTTCGAATTCACCCCAACCGGTCTCTGTAACTTCATATGGTGGCTTAGTTACAATGCGATTTGGATTCGCATAACTTTCATGTAGTTTAAAATGAACTTTTTTCACATAAATCGACATGTCTTCGTTGAGGTAAGGTTTCACATAAACCTTCCATTGATGCGTATGTCCATCTTCTTCGCGTTTCTTTCCAAATGAACGGGCGATGTTGCCGTAAACAATTGCTTTCACTATGGTCAGGCCCTGGGAATTTATAAAAAAAATATCTCTATTAAGAAATATTAACAAAATAATCTATATAGAAACTTTTTACCTTAACTCTACCTCCTGAATCTGGGCCAAAATCCGTCGGAATGTTTAAACTATTCATAATTTATTAAAGTTCAAGTAGTTTGTTAAAATAAACAAATTTTACAAAATTTTGTGTTGTCATATTTGACAGTTGCGATAAATGACATCTGACATATAAAAAGTTTTCTTAGAAATTAGAACAAAATGATAGTAGATAATTTATTAGTACAGATACCGACATTAGAAAAAAAGATAATCGGAAATCGAGCTGTACTTCTTTTTCCTGTATCAACTGCGAATTAACTTTCCTTTTTTGCAGAAATTATAAATTTTTTAAAAAAACTGCACTGAGTGTCATTTGCTGCACTCAATGTTGTTTAGGCTACACTCGATTAAAAGCAAGTGTAGCAATGAGTGCACAGTGCACACACCTATTTTCACTCACACAAAAGTATTTGACATTTCTGCCAGCATTATTTACTTTGGCTTCTTAACTC
This sequence comes from Baccha elongata, assembly GCA_951217065.1. Taxonomy (NCBI): domain Eukaryota; kingdom Metazoa; phylum Arthropoda; class Insecta; order Diptera; family Syrphidae; genus Baccha; species Baccha elongata. Next base: position 45,560,983 of record OX578274.1, read on the forward strand.
ACACTTTTGTTTGGTATTTAGCTCAGGAATTAAACTTGTGTTTAATAATTATAGATTAAGGACTAATCCCAGTGCAAGAAAATGCAATTTAAACAAAAAAAGCACACAAAATAAAAGATCAAAAGTTCAGGTTCCTTTAAAAAATTCAAGAAGCCCACTAGTCATTTCTCACTGAACATACAATACTTTTAAACAAATGAAAAATAACACTTAAAAGACGTTCGTTTTGCTAAAAAATTGCTGACACTGAGTTTAGAACTGAGTGTCATTTCGACACTGGATTTTGGCACTGGCCAAGCAAAACGAAATCCACATAAAATAAATATTAGGAATCTATTAAATAAACTTTTAATATTAGTGAAAAAAACGACATTGGGAATTAGCCCACAACATTACTGACGTTCCCATGTATTTCTGTCAGTAACACAGTAAGTCTATATGGACTTATAGTGGTGCGGACATGGACACGGTCAATCATTTGACATCAAATATAGCTGCAATTTGCAAGTCCACAGTGTTTGCAGATACAGTAAGTGGTACTGACAAAACGGAATTTGTTAGCTTTAAACATGTGTGAAAAGAACGACATTGGGATTTAGCCCACAACATTTGCCGTTTTTTTTTTGCAAGTCCATATAGAATTGTGTGAAAAAACGACAGCAGTCGTAATACAACAACACGTAAATACAATTTTCGATGTGAGGCAAATAAGCACCAAGAGAACACAACAATTGCGGTATTTCTAATAATTTATTGTATATATGGCCGCTTTCGAAAAAGTCAACTGCTTAGGAAATGCAACTTTGTTGTCGTTTTTTAGCCAAACCACGACCTAGTTTGACATTTCCTCTATCCAACAGCAAATGAACAATGAAAATGAACATTGAAAATCGGCCCAGTGATTGCTGAAACACAGACGGATTAAGATTGACCTTTTAAATCGGTCAAGTGATTGCAGAAACACAGACGGATTAAGATTGGTCGTTAAAATCAATTAAAAAGGTTTAGTTTTCGATATTAGGTATTTTACGATACTAAAGTATCTTAGATTGCTTTTCTCGTGTGCAATTGAACGCGCTCAATGTCAAATTTTGACATCTATGATAATACAGTTTCAAAAATGGAAAAGTAGTTCGCGGATCGATAATGCAGCTCATTCATCGGATTCGAATCCACTGCGGATCGAACCGACTCTGCGGGGAGTAAAATTTTGCGAATTTAGTAATAGACATGAATAGCCGCTTTTTTTGCAAGTTCATTTAGACATGTGTGAAAAAAAAGACATTGGGATTTAGTCCACAACATTACCGGTGTTCCCATATAACCACATGTAATTATGTCGGTAACACAGTGTGGTGAATAAAAATCCGGGGGCATCAAGTTTCCTCATTTTTTTAAATTCACCTCCTAATGTTGGTGCACACTGTATTAAGTTAAAATGCCAATACATTTTATAACTCCGTTAGCATAGATTAAATATATAGTATATATATATATAACCTATATATTTATTCCATATATATATATTTTGTCCGTTAGCTAAAATGCTTTTAGGTGTATTTTGGTGAAACTGGGCATTAGCAAAACAAATAGTTTTATTAATAATAAGTTTATCTTTAAAAACCGAGTGTTCCAAAATTAAAGTTTGACCAATGGGTTCGGAAATATCGCTAAATTAAAAATCCATAAATTTGGAACCCATTTTTTTAATGGCGGCTAAACGATTATGATTTGGACCATGTCACCAATTTTTTGTAAACCCCAAGACAAAACTTAGGGGGCATTACGGCACACTTGACGTGGACCAGTACTTGCACTATTATTTTTTATTCAAATCAAATGTTCTTCTTCATTTCTTTGATTTTTCTTGAAATTTCATTTCTTAAAATCTTTAAAATATACGTCTGAAGATAAGTCGGAATTACAAATAAAGTTACAAAGTACTAATTCAATAATTATACAGGATTGTAAATGTTTTGTCAGTATAAAATGTCTGTGGATTATTATTATCTACATGCTATCTTACACAATCAATATAATAAACAAAAGTGTAAAAGCCACTAAAAAAACTTTTATAACAGGCAAAATAAAATATTGGTGAGTACTCGTATGAGTCGTATGTATATCAACAACAATTCTGAACGCATAGATAGTTTTTAAATAAAAGCTACTGTCACGAGAACATTTTTAGTTTGAAACAGTCCACGTCGGAAGCGGTTAGTTTGATTTATTAAGAACTTATATCTCTTTAAAAACACCGGGCCGGACGTCTTAAATTATGACGTAGTTGAATGTTATGTTTGTTAGTGGATAGGTCAGTTCATTTTGAATTTAAAAGTGTTTACTTTTCAGTATCCAATATTGTGAAATACTTTAACTACCTTGAACTTTAAAATAACAGATTTGTAAGCAATCTTCTTTCACAATCAAAAGTGATAAGAATTTATAATTAGATTAATCTAAATATTTACATCCGCATAGATACCTACAAATAGTTAAATAGTTAAGTTATTTGGTTAAAATTTTCCATTTCTTACATAATTTCGCATCTAGAAAGTACAACCGTGTGAAAAACTGCTACAAATTACGTTGATTAACGTCACTTTCGAGGTACAACATTTTTATTTATTTACAAAATTTTGTTCTTAAAATAAATATATATGAACATAGATACATACATACATATCTACGTGTCGTGTTTTATAGTAGTGTATTTCTAGTTTTGCGTAAAACCTTGTAGTAATGTAATGTCGTTTTGCCGGCCGCGTATCGTTCGATCAGTTTGTTTGTAAATAAAAATATTTATTTTTTTCAATTTAAAACAAATATAAAGTTTTTGGCTATCAAAAGAAGATGGATTATATTTTGGGCGGGACAGCGGGCATGTGCGCTGGAATCTTCAGCAATCCCTTTGATGTACGTATAAAATTATGAATGAATTTATTTAAATATAAATATGTATGCACATAATACATATACATACATACATATGTAAATATATTTTTGTTTAATTTTGATAATTTTTTGTAAGCTAGGCAGATACAATTGAGCAGAAGCATCAGGTATTATTGCTTAATCTTACTAGGCAAATCGTTTTTGAATTCCAAAAATATAGATACCAAATAATGCAAAACTCAAAAAAAATCTTGTGATTTCATAGTAGTCTGATTGTAATCAGCGGCTTATTGTACAATCTCTTTTGGATTATACAAAAGAAATGGGTCACTGTGGCGTATGCGTAACAAAAACACAAATATACTCACCCATAATTTTAAGGTATTACACAAAACAAGGTATCTGCACTCATTTGAACAAATGAGTTGTGATAAAAACTAATAAAAGTGCACTCCTACGGCTCACGATGAAATTAAACAAAAAGGAATCTTGCCGGAAGACAAAATAAAAACATTTGTTTACTAAAGCTTTATATAAAAAATTGGAATAAAAAAAACTATAGTTTTTATTGGATTTTTTTTTATTTTAAATTTAAATGTTCACCCTAAGATGAGCCGTTTGTGAGATACATAATTGTTTAACTATTTTTTTTTAAATACTTAATGCTTAAATAATAACTTCATGTCAGATCAACGGTCATGAAAGGGCTGGTAAAGCTGAAATAATAATTACAATACGGTTTTTGTAGCAACAGGTGGTTTGATTGTTCATCTCCATTTTTCCAAATTTTTAATCGTTTTTTTTTTCTTTAATTTAGAGAAGGCATGATTATTGCACTTGGTATTTCAAAAGCATTTGATAGGTTTTTATCCTTCGTTGAATTTAAAAATAACTTTGGCACCCCATTACAAATGCTAGGACGCATTATGCAAACATTTGTTTTCATCATAAACTGATGAATCATATTCTAGGTATTCATAACCTATTTAGTCTGCGCACATTATAAAAAAATATATTTAAAATGAATATGGAGTACTGTAACGAATAATTTACCGTTTAATTTATTTCAGGTGCCAGACGTCACTTTAGTTAAAAATTCAAAAAAATTTTAAATGATGTTACCCGAGTAACTTTTTTCATTATTAGACTCTACTTAATTTGATAATTATCATTCAGATATATCTGTTATCATGATAACAATAACATAAATAATCAAATGGTATTTGGGTTTGGACGAAAAACATTTAAAATTACTAACTTATGCTTGGTATATATTTGGTTATGGTCCTTACCTTTGCGCCATCATTCGAAATGTCTTTTAACTGCCAAGAATTATTTTATTACGGGTAATTTAATGACGGTCTATACGGGCTATACTGCCATATTAACTTAGGTCAAGTGGAGCGTTTGGACAGCAACGCACCAACCCGACGAGTCTTCGTGTCCAATTCTGATGTTGTACACAGAATTGGAAGATGATACAAATGGAATACGACCTAAGCCAACTTGCGGTGTAAAATTGGAAGTGGCTAGCTGAGAACAGAGCTGGCTTTGTAGGGCCAGGTTTTTGAGCTTGCGACATTATGGCGTGACGAAGGAATCAGAAAAGTTTTCAACTATTTAAATACAATTTAGTTTTAAGTTTATGTTTTATTTGAAATACTCGATATTCAAAAAGTTCGAAAACGATTATTTACATAATTTAGGATAATTGTATGAACGCTGATAAACCATATAAATGTTAAATAATACCAAATCATTTTTGTCCCATTTCAGGTGATAAAAACCCGCCAGCAATTACAAGGTGAACTACAACATACCAAAATTTCCTCCCAACCCTATACAGGAGTATATAATTCTATTCGTTCAATTATCAAAGCTGAAGGTGTTCGGGGTCTACAAAAAGGTCTTGGCGCAGCTCTGACTTTTCAATTTGTTTTGAATAGTTCTCGATTAGGATTTTATCAGACAGTCGAGGATTGGAATTGGACAAAATTTGACAATACACAGTCTTATAACTCACCTACTTTATGTGTATTTTGGGGTGGAGTTTCGGGTCTGCTTGGATCAGCACTGGGTTGTCCATTGTATATGATAAAAACCCAATTGCAAGCTCAATCGGTGGGAAAATATGCAGTTGGCTATCAACATCAACACAAAAATACAATGTTCGCTATGATAAATATAGTTAAAAATCATGGATATTTTGGTCTGTGGCGTGGTTGCTCTGGAATTTTAATTCGAACTGCTGTTGGATCATCTGCACAACTTGGAACATTCTCTGCGTGTAAAGATATACTCGTACAATATGAAGTAAGTTTGTATTTACAAACATAAATATATAGATATACATAATCGAACTAATTTTCTTTATAGATTTTTCAAAAATCTATTCTTTTAACTGCAATCGGGTCGAGTATGGTTAGTGGTTTATTTGCAGTCGTCTGTATGACACCATTTGATGTAGTTGCAACAAGAATGTTTAATCAAGGTAATATTAAGTTTTCTGCAATATTTTTGATTATACAATATTGATATATTTCACAGGCGTCGATCAAAATGGAAAAGGATTAATGTATACAAATATTTTCGATTGCTTCTTTAAAACATTGCGTGTTGAAGGTCTTAAGGGATTATACAAAGGATTTGTTCCAAATTACTTGCGTATTGCTCCTCATACAATACTTAACTTAACTTTTTGGGAACAATTTAAACGATGGAAAAATATTTACATGGCAGAAGAATGATCTATTTAATTTGAAAGTTAAAAGGATACAAATTATAACTATACTGTGCACGTACAAAGTATTAAAATAAAGGATATTTTAACATTTGTCTTGAATTTATTTCAACTTTCTGCAACCCTTACAAAACGAACAAAGCTTGTGAACATTTAGTCATGTTTGCTGTAAAAAATGATTAAGTGAGAAAGGAGAATAGAAAAGTATTGTTTTAAGCTATTTTACTGTGATCTACAGTTGTTTTTATTGCTACGTTAGTACGTTCCTTTTTTTTGTATATAAAGGCTAATTTAACTTATAAATTAAAAGCAACAAACCAAAGTAATAAAAGATTAATAAATTAACAATTATATTTTTTTTCAAATTTTGTTTTTTTTTACTAAAATTATAAAACACGAACAATTATGTTTAAAATTACATATAAACGAAAAAAAAATGATTTCTTTGTTTAGCACCTTCCGTGCTTCGATATCATTTCAGTTTGATGTAATTCTACTTTTTTAGATTTGATTTTTTTTTTAATATTATCACTTTACAAACCCAAACAAATTATTAGTTTTATCATAAAATTATAAATAAATTCAATTAAATTAATATAAGGAAAAAAATTAATAAATTGTTAAATAATTTTTCGAATATAACAGTCTTTGGTTAAGAGTTAGTTTTTTTTTTTTGCTTTACACAATAATCTACACCACTAAAAGGTCATTTAAACTTTATACACTTTTTTTAAATATTTGCCATCGAACTGCCTTACGAGTTAAAATAAAAAATATCAAGGCAGAAATTAGAAACAGAAGTAATTTGAAATATATACACAAATTATTTTTAACATTTTTATGTTCGTTTAATATAAAGGTGTGTATTGCTTTGAGACCAATATGCATTTACAAAATATATAATTTTTAATGAACATAGATGATTATTTAGCTTTCGTTTAGTGATGATTGGTAACTGAGGGTATGTTCACGTTCGTCGTACACACTCTTCGCGTAATTGATCTGAGAAGAAAAAAAGATTTATTTCTTATAAACTTTCTTTATAATTTAAGATGAATAATTTTAATAAATAATATGCGGTGGAGGTCATTCAAATTTCACACACACTGTATTCAAGTGGAAGCAGCTTCAGTGGGTCTAGTAATAAATGAGGTTAAATCAAAATATTAGTTGTCATCAAGGAATTCGATACGTAAGCGAAATCTAGTTCTATAGTTCTACCTCAAGATCTTCGTTCTACTGTAACTTGCGATAACCACTTTAGCTTTGAAATCAAACTAAGGATCTAGCAGAGTGATTGTGATTGGGCCAAGAAAGCAATCAAATAGTAAAACCCTGACTAGAAGATCAAAATTATGATTGTATCAGCCGAGTCCATTTCAATGGTGGACTTTTCATGTTTCTATAAGCTAGCGCTGGCCGCCTTAAACGAACAATGTTCTTAACTTGATTTGCGGTTTGGTTAATATGTGCCAAACAAGGTTTAATGACGAACAATGGAGTATTGTTCGTCTTTAAACCTGACAATTCTCCAAGCCATTCTAATGGTAGTTTGGAAGAGAGTAATTGTATGCCTCCGTGACCAAGCAGAAGAAAATTTCAAAAAAATTAGTATACGAAACCGGAGGCGGTTAGCCCAAATTAAAACTGGCTGAAGAGAGGTCCTGGCTGAGGCACAAGTTCATCTTGGACTGTATTAGACAAAACTAGCAGACGTTTTTCCCAAGTGCGAAAAGTTTAAATACATCGGATCTATGATCAATAGTTAAAGCATCTTACAATGACGGCATCAACCAATTGCTTAAGCATGAAGTGGTGGGGCACCTCTGCCATCTTCTTTGACCGAAAAGTCGGCTAATGTAAAAAAAATATGAGAATAAATTAGTGCCAGCTCCGATGAAGATCTTTCACATATAGCAGTATTGAGCTTAATCAATTTAGTGGTAAGAAGATATCTTTGCGTCAAAAATTCTGTCGAGAATAAAATACACTACTACACGGCGTTTGCCAACATGTTTCAAGGAGTTTAGTTACGTTAGGTTAATTAGTCATGTTCGCCAACTAAAGTAAAATCAGCCCTCAAAAAACTACTTGTCTATATAAATCCACAGACCGCTGACTCTTAATCTATATAATACATTCTACTTACACATCTTGCTGCCTTTTCCGCCATCTCTTCAGATTGACAACGAACTCTTGGTCTTCGAATTTGTCCAAGATTTTTCGATATTTCTATGTAATAATGAGGCTTTGATTTGGAATTGTGCGAACTTTGTGCTGTCACCGGATGACATGATAGCACTTCATCTAAATGACATTCCAACATCACAGTGGGTTCTTCTTCAGATCGAGAAAATAATCGTAAATATTCGGTGGATACGAGCAATCTAAGTTGAGCATCTCTATCATTGCACAAATCTTGTTCGTATGACATAAGTTGTTCGGAGAAATTTCGCCGATTGATAAGATACAAATATTGCTGACCTTTGCTCTGTCTGTATGAGTATGATGGAAGTAGTCCACCTGGTGCTCCAGTTACACATCTAGGTGGTCGTTTTCTTTCGGGTAATACTCGATGGGCACTCTTACTTGTTTCTCTCACGGCGCTTGCTGTTTCTGAAGCTAAATCTAGAACACCAATGATGGGTTTAGTTACAGTTCCAACAATACCCTTGCCAAGACCGCTGATAAATCCCTGGAATCCATCAGTTTGTACACCTTCGTAGGTGTGACGAACAATACTTGTAACACCACCCAAAAGTCCAAAGCCCAATCCTTTTAAACCAGCTGCCAAATGCTCACCAGAAGTATTTGAACCTGTTGGAACTTCAAGAATTCTTTGTCGGGTTTCTGTGTCTTGTTCATTTAATACAACTCGTCCTAATCCATCAGATATTGTCTCTGTCAGCTTGGCAGTTGAATTTGAAATCCCATGCGTAACGTTTTTCACTAAACTCTTTACAGAACCTTCGAAAATAAGCCCGGAAACACCTTCAGAGAGATCATTTGCGAAACCAAGAGGATTTCCCAAGAAATCAACACTTCCCAGGATCGAAGCAGCATGCCACTTAATTTGGTTTTTATAATGCGACTTTATAGCTCTTATGTACATTTCTAACGTTTCAAAATGGTGTTTGTCTGTAAAGTGATCGAATTCAATGAGTGCGTCTTCGAACTTAATTAATGTTAAACCAAGTTTCTTCTTCATCTCGCTTAATTGTGGAGGTAGTTTTGAAGCTGTTATTACACTCAAACGAATCTGAAATAAAAACAAATTACTTTCTTCAAAATCTTTCTAGTTTTTCATAGACTTACATGAGTAGAATGAATTTGTAAATTCTCAAAATAGTAACGCTTGGCATTAGTAGCCAAGATTCTCTTTTCTACTTGATGTGCTTCATATTCCGATTCATCAGCTAAACTTGTTGCTGAATGTTGTGATGAACCCAATCCTAAAAACATAGCCATTTTGAGAATAAGTCGCTCCTCCAAGTAAACAATACATGGTCTCAAATCAAATATCAAATATTGAATAATCACAGCATTTTTGTTTGGACTTGAGAGCACCTTAGCACTAAATGTCAATGCATTTTGGTTGCCACTTTCGATGGCATTCGAAGGGGCTGGAGAAACACTGGCATTTGGTTTTATGGTATACAATAAAATGGGACAGGGTGTGTCAAGCAATTGGTTATCAATTTGTAAAGCATTTACACGTAAATCAATTGATCGAACTAATGGTGTGCCTAAAGCTTCTAGAGTAATGTTTTGAAGTGTGATGTAAGTCAGTTCTTCGCATGGTTGTCGAGATATCACAGATATTCCTACACCTTTTTCTAGATCAACTTTGACCTACAAAAATGAAGATTATCAAACAAGTTAAAATATAAAATCATGATAAGAACTTACTTCAAATTCATCAATGAAATGTGATTTTTGGTCTTTGTCGCGGGGGCCGCGATTTAATTTGACTTTCACTGCTGAAGCATGCTTCCATTGCGGATCTGGTGTTAAGGAGGTTGATGTTGGATGTTTTACATCTATTATTTGTATTGTCTTTATTGGTCCATCCATGCGAATTTTAACTTCCAACTGACCAGAACCTGGTCGTAGTTTTTGTCTTTCTATGTTTTGTTCAATAGGCACTTGTACGTCGTTGAGTGTTTTTGTTTTAGATTCGATGCGACCGAGAACTGCATCAGAACCAGGACGAAGGCCGAACACTCCATTGCGGGCCTAGAATTTGATTCATTTTTATGATAATTCAGCTAATAATTTAATACACTCACCTGAACACACATATTAGCATGACACATCAGTCTTCCATTTTCGAATTTCCACGTCTGGGTTGTCTGTCTCTGTGTGTTGGGTGCTCGAACACAGAGGTTTGTATAATCATTTGGATTTGGTGCTTTCTCCAGATCCAATACCATTCTCGTTACAGAATGTGATGATGTTCGACCAGGCTCACTTGGTGGTGATGATCCTTCATGTTCTAATTGTCCAAGTTTATTCATCAGCCACAACTGTGAACGATCTCCTGCATGCTTACGCATCAGAATCACCTTTGAATTTTTAACACCCAATACCAGATGTTGACTCTCTATATCGAACTCTGATGATAAATAAAGATTTTCCAAGACCGAAGGAGTTTGAAACGTTCCTTTGAATGCCAAATAAATGAAATTCGAGTAAGTCAATCCTTCGGAACAACTCAAATTGCGGAGGGGAATTTCAATGGAATTTCCACCAGGTGCTTCGATTTGCAGTAGTAGATGTCCAATGGGGTCATCAAGGGCATATGACAAAGAGGAATGTGGACGAACAGTTGTTCTCCATTCGGGCTTGCAGCCGTATTGGAAAAACTTTATAGGCACCTCAGAGAAATTGTCTAAACGAATTGGTGGCGGAAGAGCATGTGCATCTCCAAAGAGCAAAAAGTATGTTGCACCCTGTTGAATAACCTCAAGACGAAGAAAACGCATATCACCCATGTCATTGCGGATGTTGATATAAACAGATTGTGCTTCGTTGATGGGAATGCCACTGGACCAGTGGAAATAGTCAACATCAGACATTCGAACACAAAGGAGTGGTTCCTGATCAGATCGTGGCCAATGGAAGGGGAAATGACATCCCGGTACAGCATCGATGTAAGTGGCACGTGATTCTAAGTCAACCTTAAAAAAAAACAACAAAGTTGGACAAAATAGAGATACTAAATCCATGGAAACACTTACAGGCTTAGTGACGTGGCATTTCTGTGCGAACTGAAGTTTGTGGCTGCTTCGATTGTAAAGCTGGAACCTGGGAGAGAATGTTACCACACTCGTTCGTGAATAACGTCCTCGACCACGACGAACTTCTACACCGATGGCGAAACTATCATTCGAGTTGGCCGATTTTAGCTGTCGATAGACAATCTCCTTATGTAAGCTGAAGCTTTGGCACCACTAAAGAACTCTTCATAAGCAAAACCGTTATTTAAAAAAAACAAATATTATATCTTACTTGATTATTCGTACCATAACGTTCACCAAGGCGAACCTCCAACGACGGCGAAGCTTCCGGATCTGAGAATGAGAACATTAGCGGTGTTACAACTCGAGCCATTTCATGTTCTTCAAATTGTCCAGACGCTGGCAGAGATACACCTTCCTGTCGGAATACCAGTGGAAGTCCTGTGCGATTAACCAGCCAAAATGGAGCACTTATAAAAATCTCCATTCCATTGCCTTTGATTGCTTGAATTGAAGCTCTTAGGTGTAAATCTCGATTATTAATGTCAAGAAGTTTTAGTTTTGGTTCAACTACTCCAGTATGACCAACTGGAATCTTCAACTGTCCCGAAACCTTGTAGTTATCGAGTGTGATGCTTAAACTGATGGTTTCTTCCAGACTCACTTCATAGATATTGGCCGTGGTCGATGAGGTGATTCTTCCGTGAGTATGACTGGTCGTTTTATCTTGCACCTGGCCAGAGATTTTATACAACAAATCACAGCAAAGCAGATTTGTGATTCTTAAAGGAGGAATCAGCATAATGGTGTGGCCAGGAACTCCCTCTCGATGTGGATATCCATCTCGCTTGATAGTGGTTACCACATTATACAACTTATCTCTGTTAGCTCGGCAAATTCTGGGTTCTTGAATTATATCTTCAACACACCTAACCCATGAAATTCCCTCATCGCAAAAGCTAAATTGTCGGTTTCCCGTTCGTGTCGTTCCAACAATTTGCTGGAGAAAATATTCGTTGAGCTGGTGATTTAAATTCGAATCCAAGGGGGCATCTTTAACTCTCTCCAAGGCGTTTCCGTTTCTCTCGTCTTCTGGAGTCACCTCGAATATCGGCATAAAAAAGAGATCTGAACGCACTTGATTAAGTGGCACACTAAAACACTTATTCGGTGCCACCACAGCTGTCTCCTGGCCGAGTTTGAGGAGGATCTTGTTGTCCAGTCGATTGATTAGTCTCAGAGCTGATCTTACTGTGATCAATTTTTGTGCTGAACCTGCCAGTGAAACATCAAATACAATGCGAGCCTTCTCTGATGGTGCGTCATCTTGCAGCGCATGACGGAAAAAGATACCAACTCGGTCAATCGAAACGGGTCCAACCTGAGCCCAACCTTTGACCTGGACCAGAATTTGATGCAAATTCAATTTGTGTGAGTCCAAATGACGCAGTTTTGTCTGTGGGCCGAATCCAAAGGGAACATTTTCATTGGGTTGTACCTGGATCCATTCACTGATCATGTCGTGACTGGTGATCTCAGTTCGTGTGATGCCACCTGGTTGAGTGAGAAGAATTTTGAAAGACAAAACCTGCCCAGTGTCGTTTTTAAGCGAGAATGGTACAAATGGCGCACGACGTCGGTAGTTTGTTGGACACTCATTGGCATTTGTAGTCGATGTTGCTACGGCATTGTTAGTTCCTGCATAATAGTCATGTGTCCAATTGTTTCGTACAAGCTGCCATAGCTCAATAAGAGTTGTGGTTATGTTGACTTTTAGCATTTGTTTGGATACTATAGAAAGATTAAGAAGATTGCTCTCATAGTTGGTCCTTCCAGTGCTATAGTTCCAATTCGCCGTGCATTCCCAAGGCTCTATCACAGGCTCCCAGCCACTCAAGTGTCGATTATAGTAGTCACTGGCAATTACTGCTTCTAATTGGCCACTACAGAAAACTGGAACTCTCGTAGGTTGATAATGACTTGGTAAATTTGCCAATCTGTCGTTCAACAATTGATTGAATTTAAGCTGTGACAGGGAGAGCTCTAGCAACGGCACATCAGCGTCCATGCAATCATCAATAACACACACCGAAATGCACTGAGCATTCACCACTACTGCATGCACTTCCATTGTAGGCTGCCGATTACTCTTCTGTTGTGTCAGCCACAAAGCGGCTTCATTTAACTGATTTTTACACTTTTCCAGAGCTAGAATGCAATCAGCTCGCTTGAATCCCATTGCTATTAGAGGTGCAATTAAATCTACATCTGCAATATTATAAACCGATCCTCGATGGATGGCAGTGCGTTTCTTTTGTGCAGTTCTAGTTTGCTTCGGCAGAGACTCCATCATTCGAATGAACATCTTGACATCGTGATAAGACAGTCGAATGCACAATTGCTTTTGAATTTGAATATCGATTGTGTTTTCGCGCAAATCCAAGTTCACAGTGATTGGATCTATGATCGACAAAGCAGTTTCATTTTCACATCCAAGCATGCAAGAGAATACTTCCAGGTGATTTAGATTCACAGATATTGGGCGAATAAGATCCATTGGTTTGAACGAAAACACTGTTGTGCTTTTCAAAATAATGGCATTGGTGTCGTATTGGTCAGTTTTTTCAACGAAAACCAATTCCGAGTCGGTGATGTTGAGAATCACTTCCATGGGGATTTTGTCTGCTTCATCCAAACTGCTGGAGCTTTGGGAGACACCGGCATTTTTCATGCGCATCATTGCTCCGGATGGTGGATCTGCATCTTGACTCAGATAATCTTGAACGTTTTCGATCCAGTCAAGGATCGCCATTACTCTCATATTATTCAAGAGTATTGTAAACTTCGAGTGATCTTTTCTCTGACGACTGTGCACCTCAGCTTGGACGATATTCGATCCAACCTCTGCCCGAATAGGTTGCAAAATATTAATAAACGCATTTTTGGGTGCTTCGCGGCTACTGCTTTGAAAGCGTGAGTCAGTAACTAGAATTTCTTGTGAAACTAAGTCTATGTCTTGAGATGAATCGCTGTATGAATCAATTTTCAAACTGGACTTAATGAAATTGATACAAGCCAGAGGTTGATCATCATGAAGGCGATCATCGGAACGTGAATTCAACAAAACCGAAACATCTTCTAAGTCAATGTTTATCGAAAGATTGGTCCACACAATCTTGTCGGGTATGACCATTTGCTGAACTTGTTCCATCGATGTGATATTCATGCGACTCTCAGCCAAACTAAAGGAGTAATTATTGTAGATATCATCGATATTCTCGCCCAAATTGTATGCCAAGAATCCCCTTACAAGTTTATATTGCTGCAAGTTAAGAACTCCACTCAAACGAGACAAAGTACCTTGAACACTTACATCAGGACAATTATGACTGTTTCCAGAGTCCATATTGCGCTCTACTTGCAAATTAAGATGACACTTTTCTTTAAAAATACTATTTCCTGTTTTTAGCGCCCAAAAGCTTCCCATATCGAGACAAATATCGGAGTCGTTTTCATTGCGTTGCAATTCTTCACACTTTGATACTCGATCACCGGTGAAGAGATTCGTATTGACGAGATGAATCTGCATTACATCCAAAATCTCATCCATAAGACCAATATCTGATTTTTTGCTTATCACATGATTTTCACTGGCCAAATGAAAACTGTTTTTAAGTGTGAATTCTCCCAAATCAGCTACAATCATACGATTACTTTCGAAACTAAGGGGTAGCAAGACTATAGGTGATCCAGCACTGATTTCAAGACCTAGCTGTGTTGGACGCTGTTGTGGATTTGGAGCACGATCAGACAATTTCATCTTTTTCATCACAGGCTACAAAACAAAAAATAAACGAAAATTTAAGAAAAGAAAGTGTTACGATAGATTAATAAAGAAATCTAATGGGAAGTGACAGCAAAGATAGTAAAAAAAATCAATTCTAGAACTTTTGGAAAATATAGCTTTCACAACAACACCTCCGATAACGGACAACAGTTGATTGACTAGGCGGTGAATATAAACATCATTGCTCATAAGATTATTGGCGCCAAGTCGATGAATAAATCAGGGAGTGAGACAAGAAGTCTTTCTATCGCCTCGCCAATTCTTTTTTGCTGACGATAGATGATCTAGTGAATATCGCGTTTGTAGAGCAGAGTGAGATAAATTCTGTTTAAAAGGCTTAACCACTTAGACTAAGCCAATGATATTATGTTTCCTGGAAAGCAACACCAGTGGGATGTGTCAATCAATGTAGATGAAAGGAGAGTCAATCGGTCTATGAATAAACGGTGAAAAAATGCCGGAAAGCCGATTCACACAACAACGCATTACTTTGCAGGAGATTACAGTTGAGATGTAGAACAGTTTAATTACTTCTGAAATATATATGGACGTAGAAGTAGAAAAAAATAAAGCACGCCTTCTTACTATGTCTCTGAATCTTTTGTGTTACAAGCTCGTGAAACCTGCAAAGTCTCTGCTATCATCTCGAAGAAATTTCATGCGATCGAAGGCTACGTCATATTCTCAAGATTTTGTTCCCTATTTAAGATCGATTGGACATCGATATAAGAAATAGTAAATTGATTGGTTGCACGCTGAGGATACCGAACGATAATATTGCGAAGAAGGCTTATGAATGTACAAGGTATTTTGAAAGACCAGTAACAACGTTGTGAAATGGATTTTGTCAGAAGGATAAGTATGGTTGAGTCATGTAAAGCAAATCAACAACAATTTTCAACCCGGTAGGATTATGAAAACTACCCAACTTATATGGGGGTTCCCTTGAGAGGAAGGCAATCCTGTATCTTCACCAAAAAGGACGACTATGTTGCTGGGTCATTCTCACACTTACTTTTTAGAGACTATATATTTAACAAAAACAAATCTTTCTTTCCAGCTTCATTAGCTGCAACATTTGCAATGCGTCGGAGATTACCTAATCCTAATAGAACTGCGATATGAACTCATAAATACTCACTGTTTGCAATTGCAGAAATTCCTTTATAAATGCCTGAATTTCCATCACAAATCGCTTCGTATGAACATACCGCACCGATGACATTTGAATTTTTAAAGTTGCATCTTTGTTTAAAGAACGTTGCTTCTCCTTATCATCTTCTCTAAAATTGAATACACAAATAAGTCTTTTCGAAATCAAAATCTTAAAAATATTTACATTTTATAAATAAACTTCAAAGCTTCCGTGCCACTTGTAAGAAATTTCTCACGATAGATTCTTCCATAGTTTGTCAGATCATACAACGAAACAGAGCCCAAGCGACCTTCGACAGTTTTAATTAAATCATATTTGGACACCACAAAGAATGCATTTGAGACATTAGCTTTGGCCAGTTCTGATTCATTTCGAACAAAAACTAAATTTAATGAACGCACTGTTATCTCCAGCTCACTGTTGCCATTTGAATTAACTGAAAAGAACACAAAAAATTGAGCAAATATTTTAATGTTGATGATTCCTTTTATTTTTACCTTCATCAATCCGTTCTTCAGCACCCTCTTTTGGTGTGCTATCATTCTCATCTTCAGATACAAGTCCAAAGAAATCCAAAACCATGAACCATCGTTCAACTGAAATTATCAAGTTTAAGCAATTGAAATCAATAGAACTCGTCTGCCTTCGGTTTTGGTAATTCGTGACTAGAGTCGGACATTGTGGGTCAATCAGTAGAGCTGAATAGATAACCAAATTGTCTTCATGAGCTTTTGATTGCGGTGAAGGAGGTGGTGTTCCTGGACAGTAGGCTGTATTAACTCGCAAACGACTGCGATGGTAGTTAATTGCATTTAAAGTCGTTGTCGGAGCTGCAGAAGTATTCGAATCAAATCCAGCGCTAGTTTCTAAATTCTCAGGCAAAGAACCAGTTGGCATTTCATCTTTCATTGCTATTCGTACTAAATCAGGACATGATGTAGATGGACAAAATCCATTCACTGGTCTACTACTATTTTTGTCTTCTTGGGCTGAAGAAACAACCATTTGTCGATATTTTGAGTCAATGGGACATTTAAGATCTTCCATTAGAATTGAACGAAGCATAACCTGAACCACAGTCTCATACTGGTTTGCCTTGTCATACTGAACGCTAAACTCTCTGAAAGAAATTTCAATCAGCGGGTTGTCGTGTTCGTTTTTTAATTGAATAATGAATATGGGTAGAGAAAATGAGATCTTTGGAGTGAGTTCTTTATGTTGGTTATCGGTATTTTCACGTTGGAACATTTTCTCAGGTATGCGATTGTTCAATTCGAATGGTGAAGAAACATTATCAGTGTTTAAACTCATTGTTTCTACAGACACCTCGACGGGTGGACGAACCAAATCATTTGGTATTTTGAAAACATTATCGACAGTTTCAAGAAGTTGTTCATACTGCCTACGAGACAGAGAGATTTGTAGAGGTTGTGTTACACTTCCATCGATCTAAAATAAATAGAAGATGATTCGAAAAAAAAACTCTTTTTAAAATGATTCCTCCAAACTTACCAATAAATCATCTTCATCTCGCTGATTTTTGCTGTTTATCGGAGGCATCGTATAGTCATCTACGAACTTCTTTACTTCCAACTGAATTACAGTATCATGAAGTATTGCAACTGCATCGGTCTGACAAGAATAGAATTCTTCGGCTCTTGGCAAAGCTGACAAGCGAAATCCTTTTCGCCGACTTGTATCCAACGAAAACAAATTCATATTACGAATTTCAATTGAGTATTTGTCACATAATCGAATTGCATCGCTGATACTAGGTGTACTACTGGCTGGTTGATCGTTTTGTTGAAAATCTACTTCGTCGATTGTGAATATATCTTGCTCATTGTATTTGTTTTCTTCTGTCGAAAATGATTTTGGTGAACGAAGTGTTTCTTGGTTGTTGGTTACAGTGATTTTGCCCAAATGAGCTACAAGAACTTGAGCGCTGCAACTTGATCGAGGAACTACTAAAACAGGAGTATCAAGAATGACATCGAGTCTAAAAAAAAGATTTTAAAGACCAACGATTTTGCAACTAATAATCTGACTTACATAATTTTCACCTGCTTTCCCTGTTTCTTCACCTTATGAGGACTGGCAAATAAGTTTGGTCTTTTTTCATCTAGAGGTGTGCCAATGAAAATTTCTATTGGTTCGCTTATTGGTTGGACTAAACCAATAGCCATGTCTGTAGCCTTTTCACGAATTGATCGTGCGAAGTTTCTGAAATGCTACAAAGTTAATTGAACCACATCGGAAAATGCTCTTAACCACTCACTTAAGATAATGCTTAAACTCTTTGGCACACCAACTAATTTCCTGGACGAATCGAGCACAATGTGTATACCATACAGAAGCCATTCGAATTTTAACACTCACAGTAGCGGTGACATCACGCGAAACACTAAACGACAGTGCTTGCGCTTGCTCAATGATTCTATCCTTACCCATGGCAAAGCCATAAACTTCTTGAGTCAATGAGCTAAGCAGGTCCTGTCGCATGTCTGGCGGATCTGTAAGTGGATCTTTGCCCACAGAAAAGATTCGTTGATGGTTTACTCCTTCTGGTGTTAAATCCAAAATTTGTAATCCACCCAACGAACCATTAACAGAAATCTCTTGGCCAAGTGTAGCGTGAATTTTTGCTTCACTCATTGTAAATGTGCCAACCTTTCGACCAACAAGATATGAATCACGTTTAAGGGCACGTAAGACTAAAACATTTAGCCGATGGAAGTCAAAAGTTATTTCTGTGCGAATTGATGTAATGGCATTTGTTGCGGCACCTCCAATTCGTGTTTCGGTAAATTGACGTTGTAGTTGATTTCGACGATTTAAATCAATTGAAGTTGGCCTTGAAGCATGGTCAGTTTCATCTTGCTTAGCTTTCGTAGCAGTGTTTTGCTTCTTACTTGGAACTACACGATTGACAAATCCAAGTATCTCAACTATTGTTTCTTGGTTTGCTAAGGGTTACAATTATTTAATAATTATCATTAAATTGATAAGACTCTTACCAATGATGTCCAAATTGTTAAAATTGATATTTGCTATTTGCAAAGGTTCCGTTTCGGGTGTTGAATTTATAAAGTTCACTTCCACAGTTATAAGAGCATCTAAATCATCCAAAGTCGACCAAGTTGCTGAGTAAGCTTTTTATAGGGTTTTAAACAAAATGCAAGCAAAACCAAAAAAAAAAAAATTAAAATTGAAATAAAAAAATAAAAACGCAAGTCAAATTAAAATGTAATTTTGTTTGGGAAAATATAAAACAAAAATAATAAAATAAAAATAATATAACAATTTAAGAAAATATTTGCGTTCCAAACTAATTTGACCTGTGAGTTTGGGCACCCTAAAACGGCAGGAATTTCGAGAAGTTACGAACTAGGTATTGTCTCCCTAATCAAGAATGACAGGGGAATGCCGATGGTACATCATCACGGAGTGTCATCGGATGCGCTATCCAAAACATAGCTAACTGGTTTAAAGAGCATGAAAAGTACCGAATCCGGTTACTAGAAGCATTAAGCAAAAGAACTAGAAATCGCTATGCCTTAATGTACCTCTGTGAAAACCTTAAACAACAAGGTAGAGAGAAAGGTCAATTTTTTTTAGTGATTAGTACCGATGACTAGTCAGCCGAAACTATCTGCAAAGCATGAACTGTAGCCATAGTCCACAAATCCGAAGACCCACAAAAAATTGTTTCCCCAACATTTGTCAACTCCAATCCCCTGATCCACCAATTCCAAGCTAAACGAATTGGATCAAGACAGGGATCTAGAGGGCATGGACTCTCAGCATAGAATTTTTAGCTGAAGATATCCTTCTTACAGAGAAAGAAGAACAACAATAGACAACCCAGATGTCTGCCTCTGAGTAGCCTTAATAAGAAGAAAGTTCGAAAATGAAAACTTGGGGGTACGGGGTAAAGGGGTTTTACGTGTAAAGACTTAAGGGTAATATGGGACACGAGACAAAACTCGCTTATAATTTGAGTATTCATTCACAAACTCATTGGCCAAAAGACATAAAAGTAACAGTTAATAGCATGAAAAATGTATTTATACAAAGAGACCCAAAATGTAGATATGCCGTTTCAAGTTAACACGGCAGAGTGGAATCAACGCCAAGCTATCGGAAGTGACGCCGCTGGTAAGCTTTTATCACTAGGCGACTACAACGCAATGCCTGGTTTGACGAAAAGTGGCGGAAGTGGATGCAGCTAAAAATAAGGACTACCAGCCGATGTTGCAGACTAGGAGGGTTTTCATAAATGTAAAACTACGGCTGGCATGCACGATTTTTGTATACAAATATGAACAAAAATCGTGCAGGCCTGCTGTAGTTTTACATTTATGAAAACGCCCTAAATCTTGAGTTGAGACAGCAGCCCGAGATCTACAGGCAGAAAAGAAGCGAAGAACGCTGACCTTTCAGCAAGAAAAAAGTTGAGTCTATTCTTAACGGCAGAGGTGATGCTATCAAATTTCGTATCAAACGAAGGAATGATTTATTAAAGGGCACAAAGCCAGAACCGTATGCCCAGATGATATTAAGATAATGGCAACAGATACACAGTCAGTGCTGAGGATTCTAGACTGCTAAATGGCTAAGATATCCAACATTTCTTTCTACTTGACCTACCTGAAGAAGTGCACATTATCGATCTCCAAAGTTAAATCGTACAATTTATTGGTTTAGATGGCCGACTCGTATCAAATTAGAGCTGTTTGTATACTTTAATACTTTAGCTAACCATCACCTCGAAAAATTTCTCGCTGTTTCGTCGAGTTTAAAAGTAATTTTGGAAGTAAGCCCTCTTTCGGATAACCAAGCAAAGTTTATACAAAAATTTAATTATCAAGGTCCTATGGTACATGGGGCAGAAGGTTAGACCTTGTTAAGAAAGGATCAAAAATCCATTAGTTGCTTTGAGATGAAACTTTTCATGTGATTTTTGGTCTGGTTCAATGTTTATTAGAGAACTGTGGAGAAGAAGATTCAAAGACGATCTTTATGGATAAGATGGCTAGGGTACGTAAGATAAACAATGCACCAGTCCAACGAATCTTCGAATTTACTCCTTATGGTGACAGCTAAATTGGAGAATGACATCCACCAATTTAATATGCTTAACTTGAGCTAGTTATTGACTGAGGTGGCTGGTAGAGTCTCTCCTGAACTATGAGTGGTATAGAAAGTAAAGAGTTGGAATAATATATTTATTTGATAAACTTTGAATAGAGAAAAGCGAATATCAAGCAATGAAACGTAACATAGACCATTTCAAGACAACAAAGCACGTTTCGAAATAAATTTGAGTAAATATCAGTTTCAGATTTTGCAAACTTTGCATTCTTTGCCGTGATCTGTAAGAGATTCAACAAAATTTACTATTGTTTTATGTTTAAGAAGTTGTTAGAGTGTATTTGTTTTTCTTTATTTCTCCTGCCTTTTAACTCAAGAATAATTGCTACAAGAGTAAAACAAAATTAAGTTGGAAATAACGACATCCTATGCGCAGTATGTGAAACTTACTTTTGAAAAAGATGATTTTTCTATGTGTATAAACTCAATGCTAATTGTTATTTGTCCTATCATCTACAAAAGTTAAAAAAAAAAAAAAAAATATAATAAATAAAACATAAATTTGTTTCCAAAACGAATGCGGGAAGATTTTTTTATCTTATAAAAATAATTTCAAGGACAAATTCACTAGATCTGCACAAAAACACACAGCTATTAATTTGTACGTACCTCTTTGAAGTGAACTAATAGCTTTGCTTATTGTAAGTGGACTTGTTGGTCTTCGATTGTCTAATGGATCTGGTGATGACGGTGATGTAGGAGAGCATGGTTCACTTTGTTTGAGACTTCCAGATACACTGTCCATTCTAAAATAATGAAACCACATTATAACAATCAAAAATTAACAAAGAAATTTCAAAAAATATTACCCAACATGTCTGTGACTGGCAATAAGTAATTCAAAATCAGGTCCAAATGACTGTATAGCATCAACTAATAGCAGTCCATGTACAGACAAAGAGATATTTGTATCTTCTGGTCGCTTGCTTAGCCCTGCACGAACTCCAGAAACTTGCAATTCTGCAATACTTCTTCCTCTAGACTGAACTTCTAATGACATCTGATCAATAACAAACTGAAGTACAATTAAATTCATCTGCTGCTGCTGTTGCTGTTGTGTACTACTCATTGATTCATCAAAACTAATAGAATCATCTTCCAAATGAAGCGTCGATGTATGATCTGAAACATTAACTGGTGATGCATGATTTTCAGTCGGTGAACTATCTATAGAAATCATTGCAAGAATATCCATCAAAGCAGAAATTTTATGTTCATTAACATGTGCTACAAGTTTTGGTAATGTGCCGAACAGTGTCAACGAGGGATACTCTGGATCAACTGTATGAACTACACGTCTTTCCAATTGCAATGATATACTAAATCGATCAAGCAAATGCAGTGCAGAGGAACCTTTAATACTGGCAAATCCCCATCGCTCTTTGCCTTTGCAAACAAGCACCTGTAAATCAGTCATTTCGATTGTGTATTTATCATAGATTTTATCATGCAATGCATCTTCTAGCCCCGTGTCATTGTTTATCACAATATCTGAGAGATCTGGCACAGCTGAACACAAAGTTGCCGAATCGGATGGACTATTTTCTGAACCTGGTGGTGTCGAACAAGGTGTCATAAATGCTTCATCTTCTTCACTCTCTAAATTAAAAACTTGTCCATTGATTTGTTCAACACCAGCTGAAGCTTGCTCGGACTTTGAGTTTCGTTGTCGTATTCGATTTTCGGTGGAATTTTTCGAAAGCTGAAAGCGTCCAAAGTCCACCAGCACTAACGAAGAGTTCTTTTTTGTAAAGTTTTCTACAAAAATTATTTGAGGTGCTGATATATCAATCTCAAGACACCAAGATTTTCGCTGAACATACAAAAAAAAAAAACAAAATATTAATAAAAAAAATATAAAAACCTTTAATGACTGACTAAACTTACCAAATCGCCTTCAAGTATGCTCTTCCAATTTTTAATTAGCCTCATTTTCGTACTGTACTTCATACGTTCTAGCTTCTTTCGTGCGTTAGCATTTTGCAAAGGACCTGTAAAGAAATCCGTTACCCACTTAAGAGCCTCCATGTTGTAAACGACATCAAGACATCTCGTCTTCACAGCCAGTCTGTAGTCAGTGTTGAAAGTCAGTGGTTTCTTTTCATATTGCAATAGAAACCATGGATCATTCGCATCCGATCCTGCTGCATCTGTTTCTTTTTTCCCTTTTGCACTCTGAAAACGACTGAATGATTGGGGAACTTGTGGATCGTCTTTCAATTGCGGTTTTATCAACTCAGCGAACTCTGTGTTTGGTGTGAATAAATCTTTAACACAAACCGAACCAAGTGACAGGCCAACTAAGTGAGATGCAGATCGTGGTCTTGTTTCAATATTTAGATTTAAATTATCGAAATTCATTTCCATCATTGGTTTTACTTCGGCACTTGTGTAGTTTTCACTGCAAACAATTAACTTCCCTCCAGTCAGAGAAAAATCAAATTTACCAAACACGGCGTCACGCTTTAGAAGAGAATTATTTTCCACAGAAACCTCCAGTGCATTTAATATATCATCTTCAAGAGTGTGTGATGTTTCATTTGTTGGTACCAATTCACCATTAAGATCTGTGGCTGGAGAACCTGATCCATACCAACCCCACCAATTTGGAAACCATTGAAAGAGCATACTCTTTCCTTGATTTCCATCCTGTCTTTTTAGATCTAACTCACTAGACTCAAGTTGAAGAAAACAAACTTCCCTGAGAGTTCGAAGATCATCTAAATCCCGAGACTTTTCTACATCCGATTTAAATTGTTTGTCTTCCGGCGACAAGTTCTCATTGGGATTCAATAGAACTTTAGTGTACATTTTTATGTATCTTATGTTTTCTTTGGCTTTGGTCCATTTTTCGTTGGTTGTTTCGAAGAAGAAACCGTAGCAACGCACAGCGTATTGCCACCAATCTTTTGTATGTCCTCGAACCGGATTCGAAGGACGGAGAGCGCGATAGGTTCGTAGTTTGCTGATCGCTTGGATTCCACGAGTACAGTCAACCATCTGTGTGTATTGGAACTGTAAAATAGAAACACAATTTAAAACTCACACACCACAAATAAATTAATTTCGAACTTACATCACTTAGACAAATATTAACTTCTGTCACAGTCACTTTACATGACAGTCTGGGTCGATTTCGTGTTCGCAACGGAAGTGGACTTCTATCGTGTCGACAATGTGCCTTCGCACTTATTGGACTTATAATATAACGATGTTCTTTACTTGAACACGCCTTGTCCATTAAATTCGCTAATTCACTAGATGGCATATCTCGACAAGTGTTATCAGGAACCAAACGATCCCAATAGATGGCGAATGCTTTAAGTTCAACTAATTTAAAAGCGACTTCTTGATTCCATGCTGTCGTCGAATTTTGCAGCCAATTTGCATCAGTAGTGTGTGCTGTTAAAGATTCTATTGTAATTCCAGCTACAAAACTAAAATTTGGAATTGTTATAGAATCTTCATATCGAAGGTGAACTCCATTTATTTTTAATTGCAGATTTTCACATATATTCGTTGCCAAACCAGTGCCATAGCTTAACCAACTTGAATATGATGACGCATAATAAGTGCTTTCAGAACTGTCACCTTTTGCTGCTCGCCATTTTGCTTCAACATCGTCTAGCTGAGATAGTTTATACTCAAGATCTGATTGTTTTTCTTTTTCATCATCCCAATCGTTGAGATCTTTTGGTCCGATTACGGCATAAACACCTTCAATTATAATACACCATGGTGCTGTGCGAAATTGGCGTACAGGAATTTGAAGTTTTATTTTACCAATGTTACCGCTAAGAGCTTGAAGTGGCAGGCCAAAAGCTCGAAGACAATCCTTACGTATGGGGACATTTTCTAGTTCGACTTCACCTAGATAAATAGAATAAGTTGTTAAAAAAAGAAAACGAAAAAAAAAAGATGACTGAAGAGATAGATTAAAAAAAAAGAGGTTTCTTAGGTTACAGAAATGTATGGGCAGAGGTGTGACTTTGCCGTCAACTTGGGATATTCGATAACCTTTTTTGAGATTGCAAATTGACACTCGATGTCTGCTAAATTACAGTTTCATTCTTTTTCTATGGAATTTCAATCTAAATAACTGTGAACCTTTAAAATAATTTTACAGAACGAGTACTGAATAAAATCGAAAAAAATATAATAGGAGACATTAAAATACTGTTTTAAACAGGAAATAGACAAAACTTGAAGACAAGACTTGAAGCCATCTAATTCCGCTTGCATTTTTTAGTCCGAATGATGGTTTCTAATTCAAAGAAGGAGATATTCATCAATACCTAATGCATGCATTTTCGATCAAAAAAAAACTCTATCAAACGCTTTTCAAATATTGGTTCATATTTTTGGTGAAATAAGATATCAAATGACCATTATACAAATTGCAACGAAAGCCGTACTGGCGATCATTAAAAAGCTTTTGATTTTCAAGAAATTTATTAATCTAGTGCACAAGTTAAATCGCTTGAAAGTTTGAGGGGAAGAGGGGGGGGGGAGACCATTCGCTTTTTTTTAGACGAGTTGAATAAATGCTGGAGTCAGATTCTGTATGAAAAAACGATTGAACGTTTTTGTCTGTGCGAACGATTTTCTGACCAGTTGCTATGGAAACCGTTCGCACAAACGAAAACGTTTGATCGTTTTTTTTAATACAGAATCTGACCCCGTTTTTTATACACGCACAAAGAAACCAGTAGAATAGAACTGATGGGAAAGCTACAGAACCCCAAATACAAAAATACCGAGTAACAAAATTCGGAATTAAAAAATGCACAATTACGAAATTTGGAATTACAAAATACCGAATGCGGAAAATTCGAGATTTATTCGGCATCTCCTTTTTTATTTTTTAACTTGATTTGTAGTTGTAGTAATAATCGTGAGGTTTGATTTTCAATAAGGTTTTTTTGAAAAATTATGCGCGAATCCTATCAAACTGCTTTGTCATTTTTATTGTTGTTATATTGTACTATTCGTACTATAGAATGTCAGTTTTTATTACTGACCATTCTATCAATTTTTCATTGAATGTTCTTTGAACAACAACAACAACTTACATGTTTGTTCAGATCGCCTTTGAGCTATTTTCTCTGTGGATATGTGAAGTCTCAGGGGTCATCAGGAACAATCCAACTACGATTGACGCTTTGGAAGCCAACATTAGCCGTGTTGGCAGTCACTATTCTCAAACTATTCGCCCAAAATTGGACTTTTTGAATGGACCACCTCTGACGTAGTCGTGGCCAACATTTACATAATAATGGTATCATATTCAAAAGGTATTCAAAAGTAAATGCCATGAATTATTAGTTTAAAGATAATATAAATTTGAAGTTCACTTCAAATGTTTGTATTTTATTTTACATTATAAATCAAACCTTACGATGAATAACCCGTTAGAACTGTTCGTCTTTGATGATTCTCATTTTTAAGTCCTTTAAAATAAAATAAAGTAATTGTTCTGCTAGATTTTCACCAGAATTAGAATAAACAAAATTATATTCAGGCTGCTAGACGACAGGACATACCCTAGGAGAAGCAACGAAATTGCATAAGCAGGACTGGTTTAAGAAAGGGAGTTAAAATCCCTTAAACCCGAGAAGACAAGAATAAGAAGACTGTTGACTGTCGGATTTTGTAATTCGGAATTTCGACGACCAACATACTATACATATTAGTAGAACATTGTAGTATTGTTTGCCTTATATTGTTTTATAATCGATGGGTAGATAGAAGAGACGGTTCAGCATAAAATAAATGGAGTTGTAAAGGGTCATGCAGTCAAAAGAGTCGTAGAGTATTCGATCTTATAGTTCTTCTTTTTCGATGATGTTATGATCTCGATTGGGACCAACACGTCATCCAAAGATCTTCTTATGAGGTTCGCCAGGTTGAACTCATCTGTTCTCGACAGTACCAGGTACCTAGTAGGAACCGGAGGTTGCTAAGATGCTAGATTTAAAATTAATACGATAATAGCACGAATTCTTATCTAGAATTCATTTAAAAAAATTGGTTAAAAATTGAGGAAGCACAATTAGAAATTAATGAGTATAAATATGTAAATCAATTTGACTTCAATTCAAGTAAAATTACCATTTGTGTAATTTCAATGATGGAAACCGATTTCAATGATCAATTAAATAACAAAAGTGTGAATTTAGCTCAAATTGCGTTATTTTTTTAAATACAAAAAATGTATAATTCTTTAGGTATGTACCTTCATTTTAATATCAATTAACACCAATATTTTTGGATAATTTGGCTTAAAATTGAAAAAGAAAATTGTCCATGTTATCTATTAACTAACTTAGGGTTGTATCTTCATTGTTAACATACTGACACGAAAAACAGTCTATCTTATCATCCTATGTCTTTATTTTATTGTAAAGATCATGAAGGAAACATAATATCAAATAAAAAAAATTGTATTGCAAAGTCTATATGTTAATAAATTTAAAGTAAACATCCTCATATAATTAACATCAGCTTAACTTCATAATTTAAACTTTCGCAGTATAATTATAAATAAACATGAGCTCACTTAATTGCTATTTTCTACAAGGGACGCATCTATAAACGATAATTTTCAATTTTAAAGCATGGCTCGATGTCACATTAACCTACACCGATTTGTTGATGATCTCCATTTTCGTTTTGAGATGTTTATTTATTGAATTCAAGTAAGCAATATCTAATAAAACAATTTTGGATAAACATCTTTGCGTCCAAGTTAAGTTTGAACACAAAAAATAAACTAAATACATGGGTACATTATGTACCTATTGAATTGATTTACGTAATTAAGTTCCAAGCACCAAAAATAAAAGGCAACTTTCATTTAAAAATACATTTAAGATCAAAAAGGGCAACTAGTTTAGTAAAGTTAAAAAAGAGCAGGGCGAAAGTTTTGTTTAAAGTAAAAAATGTTTTCATTCATCTAAGCAAAAAATTCCATAAGTATAATGATGTGATCTTGAATTTTTAATGATGACAAACTATGAATGCGACAAGAAACTGTTGCAAATTAAGTCTTGAGAATTAAACAAGTTCAATGCTCTGTGAACTTCAATCAATGACAAAATCAATCGCACCACAGTTTTTGTGTCTAGTCTGCAACATACATTCTTTACTTGTTTCTCTTTCAAATTTAACAATCCGAAGCGGCTACTAAAATAGAAAATTAAACTTACAATTGGCAAATTTCCTTGAATGAAAAAAGTGCGCAGAGAAAAAGTGAAAACATCAAAAGCTTAAAGAAAACAAGAGGCTGACCTCGATTGAGCAGATGTAAATAGTTTTCCCACAATTACAATGAAACGACATATTGAAGAAGCCCGAATAGTTCATCGACCAAGATAGAATGAGGAACAAAATACCTAGGTACTTTGTAGAATGTCGCAGCCTAAGTGGCGCCCTAAAAAAAAACAAGGATTTTTCAGTAGAAGGATGATCTGTGTGCTTTTATGAATCACTTTGAAAAGGAGTATTTAGGTTCAGGGAAGATATATTATTTGATATGCAATATATGCACGTACCTAAGTTTGTTATGTAACATTAAGAAAAATAAAGAAAAAATGTAATCCCTTTTCTGCATACCTGATAACAATGCGACTGACAATTGTGCTGGATTAAAATCTTCAAGATATTTGCCCAAGTATGTGTTAAGGACCCATGTAATTAGTTCCCGGAGCATATTGCACTTTAGGGTTTACGACAAATTGCACTAAAATTGATTTGTTGCACATTGAGCGTTGATTGAAATATGAATTGATTTATTGCTACCGCTATTGTATTGCTCTTCCTTATCTTCTCCGTGAGATTGTTTTGTGATTAATTTAAAGTCAGACAACACAACTGATAGGAACCGATGGTGGCGATGAGATCACACATTTGTACGAATGCTTTGTTTATTAATGGATTTGATGAGAAGAATTATTTATTTATCATAAATTGCGACTTTGAATTTCGTGATTTTTCGATTGTCTTGGGGAGCACTTTTTATTTGACAATTTTTCTTGTTTTTTCAGAATACAACTGATGTTAAATCACTTTATATTTAATTTGTTTATTTTGTTAGCCTGAAGAAGTTGATTTAATTCTAATTGGAAATATATTTTTTGTATTATTTTTATAAAGAAAAAAATTAAAAACACATCGCACGAAAAATATTCCGTAATAGGGAGTTTTACCATCTTGTCAAAGCTCACACTATGATGAAGACAGATTGAAATATGTATCGCGCTTTTTTCAAACTGTCAAACTCAAGATCTTGAAGAAAACAATTTGAAAATGATTTTTAAATGCGGTATTCTTTTTTGTGTGAAATTTGTGATTTCCGTGGCTTAAAAATTTATTTTAATTAGCAAAACCAACAATTTTCACAATTTTCGCGCACAAATCTTTAAAATTCCCGCTTTTGTTTTCAATCAATTTTTCAACAATGATTAAAAAAAATCAGCTGTTCATCATACTGCTGTTTTTGACAATTCTGTGAGAACGAGAAAGAGATATATCGTTGTTACCTAAAAAGCCCTATTCTGCTCTCGGTGGGAGAGTGAAAAAATCTGACATTTGTTTCTTTGACAGTTCGCGAAGAAAATGAATTGACATTTGAGAAACAAAATGGAAACAATGAGAAACAAAAGCAGGGTGGTGTCACAAAGGTTGAAAATGTAATAAAAAAATTATTTATAAGTGGATTTAATTGTATTTATATATATTTTTATTGATAATTTTGTTTTCCTATTATAATACATTGTCCTTATAGCTATCTCTTTCTTATTGTATATTACTTTTTAACAAATAATAATCTTTTTAACAAAAAAATAATGTATGGCCACCTGTTCGGTTTCGTCTAAAGGCAGAACCATAATAGAAAAATTCGGAAACGACGTAGAACTATGACATTAGCTTTCGTTTGCTTACGACTATTATGGTTGGCCCTTAAAGTATATAATGCCAACATAGCTTGATTTGCTTAGGAGTGGTGCTATCTCTAGCTCTCGGAGCTATTATAATTTATTTCGACTGGATATCTTTTTCTAACTTATGGCCAGTTTCTCCAAATTCTTTTAATTTTTTATTGCTTCGTTAAGTTCTTAAACTACATTTACCACGGTTTAAAACGCAATTAAATGAGCTAATAAACTAAAGTTCCATTTTCTTCATTTTCTTCATACATTTTCAAAATGTATTTTAACGCAAAATAAAAAAAAAATGACAATTTGTAAATTAATACGAACATTGTGACGAAAGCAAACTGCATTTATTGAACACAATGCGATCAGCAAAATTATTTACTGCATTTTTTGAACATTTTATTTTTGCGGTTGAGTTAAAGACCATTATACAAATGCAGTTTGCACGCTGATGACGTTTTCTAAAATGGCCAACTTTTGAGGTTTCTGATCAACACAATTTCCGTTTTTTTTTTTTTTAATTTACTCATAAAATAAAAAAAATAATAAAATAAGTAAACTACTTTTATGTAAAATATGCTGATTTTTTGTGGCATCACAAAGGGTTCTTCTTTGTAAGTGTATGTCAGTTTATTACTTTACAGCGAAAGGCTACATAACTAAAACCTTAACCTTATGCGGGCCTTACACCAGGCAATAATATTGCGTGAAAATGGTACACAATGCAATATTATTGCCCAGTATTATAGACCGTTTTTAGACTTTGAAATTTGAGACCGGATTGACTAGAGTTCGTCGAGTGAGTACTTTTCGTGAGACAGCTTCAAATTATAAACATCGGAAGCGTAAGTACTGTTCCAATTCCAAATTCAAGTTTTTTCCCATTTTGCTCATTATCTGCTTGACTGCTGATGTGTTAACATCGCATTTTTTTCATAATTAAGCTAAATGTAGAGTGATAGAAAATGAATTCTTGGAAAAGGAAACAAATTAATAATAATTTATGGCTGTTATAAAATGCGGAAAATTCGCGTCGTACAACTGTCTCACTTCACAAAAATTAAATCCGCTTGAAATAAGGTGTCCTCAATTGAGGATCTGTGTAATCACGAGAGTACTCACCAAACTCAGGCTCACATTTCCCAGTCTAAACACTGTCATACTGTGTTCAATATTATTATTATTTGTTTACTGCTTTCTGACTGTGACATTTTGAGTAAAAATAATCTTTCATCTTTCGTTTTGGTTCGTTCATTTTAGTAAATAGTTGTTTACCAACTGAATTCTATTCTGATACATGCATACATGGGATATATGACTTTTTTGCACTAAAAATAGGAAAATAAACTGAAACGAAAAAAAATATACAAATTTAAAATCACTAATGCGTTATTAACTTTAATTTTTTTTTTAGTGATGAAAATATAAAATAAAAATTGATATTAATTCTGTGGGTATGTCTTACTTTATATCACATCGGCTCATTTCTAAGTCGTTAAAAAACGTATCAAAATTATAATTATTTTAAGACTAAATTATGAAAAATACCTAAAATTAATTTTGATCCATTAAATTTTCTAGAAAAATACATTTAATTCTATTCGGAATTGATTATAAAAATATTTTAACATTCGTAGGAGCTAGTTTTTTTCTTTAGTATTGTAGGTTTTTTTTTTCATTTAAAGTTTTTTTACCAGTTTTGTTTTTATCCATTTTAGTAAAAAAAAAAAAATTGTTTAAATATTATCGATACAAAATTTCGAAAAAGATTACATTTAACTCTGTTATATACTTTGGTAACGTGAAGGTACATAATTTTCGTCTCTACAAAATAATCATAATCACGTCTCTACAAAAATTGCCCCACCTAGTACAAATTTTGGATATGAGGCAAATAAGCACTACAAAAATTTGTGGTCTATAGAGTGGTTTCCCTAACTTTGTTAATAATAGAGATAGAGCAATGGGGATAGGATCAACCAGTAGAGAATATTCGAATTAGTATAACTGCATCATTAACTCAATTTCCCGAAAAAGTGATCTATGGGGCACTTAAGCACTCAGGTGGCGATATATATATGTGTACTGCGGTTTGGCCTTACACGATATTGCGCGCAATATATTGCATACAATTCAATAAATATTAAACATTTCTAATATTAATCAATATTGTACAAACCGGAATTATTGAGCAAAACCGCCCTTACACACGGTCAATATCATTGCGCAATATCAATTTTTGTACACACCAAACTTTTCCTAAAGTGTTGAGATTTTTTATTTTAGCTGTTACTTAATTTGATTATTAGTAAGGCCCATTTCTTCAGCTTCACTCATCGAGAATGACAATTATGGCTACCGGAAATAATCGGAAACCAAAGGTACAGCCCTTCAAAGTGCAGAAAAAATTACCCAAATATGGTAGGTAATTTTGACACGAAATTTTTGTTCAACAAAATAATGTTGAAGCAAATTACTTCACGTTATTACATAGCCAAAAAACAGAAAAAGAATTTAGCTGACTTCGGATTCAGGTTCAAAAATCTTCCGAAAAGTATTGTTTCGTAGTTGTAACAAAAAATTAATTGACATGTTGGAAACTTAGGACGTGAATGGTAAATATCTGAAAAAGTTTCCAATATGAAAGGCATCTCCAAGGACAATCATTGATTATTTTTGTTTATGTTGAGAAAACACCTAAAAAGACAACCCTGGTGAAATTTGTATCAAATAAGTTTTGGTATAACTACACGAATGTAATCTACTCCGAAATTTAATTTTTTGTTAACGGATGTGTCAAAATTGGTCATCCTTGACGCATGAAATATAGGAATATTTGGGATTAAACAATAGTTGCGTTGAATGAAAAACATTATCGAAGAATTTATCTGTAATAACTTTATTATTGATCAAAATCCATTTTCGGGTATGAATAAAAAAAAACTGTTATAACGTTTTTGTTGAAGATTGTTTATTTGTCATACTGTCATATTTGACAAGATAAACCAATTAACGCAAATGAAAGGCTATTGTTTTGTTAAATCTTAAAATTTCATTTTTGTATTGCACCAACTACTTTCAGTTTTAAATTAAAGACCCAGTTTGTTTTACATACATTGACATTGCATTGTTGTTCTCCTGGTGAATAAAAATCCGGTATTGATACACAACTTTTTTATATTAAAAACTTACCGCATGAAGTTGGTGCAACAGATATAAATTTACGCGATAGCTACAAGAAATAATAGTTTCAAATGTGTTTTGGTGATGCTATGCAGGTATAAATGCGTACAGAAGGTCAATATATTTTTCCACTGTAAACAAAAATCCTTACTAACCAAATGTCCTTACCGATAGGCGATAGAACATTTTCCCATAATCCACTGAAACTTTGAAATATTTTGAAAAAAAAAATCCAATATAAATTTCAAACAGTGAAAATTAAGTCAACATTTTTAATTAAATAAAATTTAAATTTAATAAAGAAATTTGTTGTAAATATCTCTAATTTTTTTAAATACGTAATGGCACCAAATTCTAAAAAAGTTTCCAAGTCTCCGAATAGAAAAGATAAACCTTACATGTAAGTAGGTTACATATTTTAACAAAATAAAAAACGTCAATGCTGTTTGTTTGTTTAGTGCTCCGAAACCACAAAAACCAACAATATGGGGCAAAGAAGCACCTGGACTTGCTATGTTACGGTATCGACCAATATTTCAAGATTTTAGAGGGTCAGCGATGTCAAGAAAAATTAAGGTAAGTTGATGTTAATGTTTTTTTGAGTAATTGGTAGTCGAAAATGGGAGCAGTAAGCTTGACAAAATATATTTGCTTTATGATTTGTAAATTTAAAAATACATGCATGTCATGACCATTAATTTTGCCATATACAAATATTAAAATAAGGAAGAGCTGAACAACAAGCAAAATTTGCTTGCATTAAGGTTAATAATTTTCTAAAGACACGCTTCAAATTAGCAACAACGCGTTTGTTGTGTGTATTATGCTCTATCGGTGTTCTTACCTAGCCCTCTTTATTCCTCCAACATGTATGTATGTTTGTACATATGTCAAAGCATAATGGCATTCCAAACTAACGTCAAAAATAGTGGTACCCATTAACATTATGAGTACCATCACTTTTGCCATGCCTTAATTTTACTTCAAAGGGAAAAATTTGTTGAAGTTTCTCTTCACTTTATAATCTTGAGTCGGAAAAATGAGAAAAAATAAACAAGAATCAGATTCTAAATAAAAACGACGAGTTTTGCCAGCCTCCGTGGACCCCACGTTTCTCGCCTAGTGGGCTATTAGACGTTGGCTCTTGTCGTTTCCAACATAATTCTGTGAGTGCAAAAAAAAAAATCCGCACGATTGCATCTTTTCAAACACATGTGAGTGCGAAGGTAAGTTCCGGGCGGAACTCTCATTTTCAACTTCTAAAAGCCCACTTAACGTCTTCAAAGATCGCAAGCACAAAACTCGACGTATATCTAAAAACAGTAAAATTAAGATTATAGGAAGACGTAATTTTCATCTTAATTATAATATCTTTTTCTGATATTCAATGTTCATTCTTATAATTTCTTACGTTCAGTTCCATAATTTTCAGATAATATTTTACCGTTATATTTATGATATTCGAAAAAAATATAAATTTAAGGTTTAAAATACTACTATTTTGAACATGGCCTGGGGCTGAATCCCGCAAACGTGAGTTTTGCTAACCGCACGAAAAAAATGTGTACACTCAGAGAAAAATGGAAGTAAATTTGTATGGATGTTTAGATTGACTCTCAATAAGGGCCTGAATTTAAGAATGCGATCTTCTTAGCATAACATACTCAATTTAACTTCTTTTACCCCAAAAGTACTCAATATAAGAACGCACGGAGTTCTATATAATTTATTTAACTCCGTTTGTTCTTAGGCTGTGTGCCTTTTGCGTTAAAAGTGCTGTTAAATTTGATCCCATGGCTAAGTTTTGACACTACTCAGGTGTATACAGATTTCAAAAACTAGCCTGCTCAGGAGCTCGTTAAAATTTTGGCAAATGGTTAAATTTTGACATTTGTTTTGCTGCGTTCAGTTGAACATCTTTTTATTATCGTCCGCGTTCATGATTGCATCTTTTTTTATCGATTGTATCCAAAGCGATCTGGATAGCTTTGTGTTGTGTGAAAAAAATTGAAAAACTGTTTATCATTCTATATAAATACTGAGACACAGTTGAATGAAATTCTAAGCAATTTTGTATTAAAGGAACGAAAAAAATTAACTACTGTTAACGAAAATAACTCTTGTTAACAATATAGTCAACTATTATTATTAACGTACTAAAGGTATGTGAACATTTCTGGATAGGCTCTTGTACACAAGGAATCTCAATGGGAAATTTATATTTAAAATTTTTTTTTTTTAATTCAAAGCTTCAATATTATTCACCCCAATAAAAAGGGATCAATTTTCAGTTTTGATAAATTGTGCACTCACGATTAAATAAATTTTCTTACCCTATCTCGGAGCGTGAGATTTAAATATTTAAAATTTCAAAAATAAAAAAAAAAGTACTCAAACTAAGTTCAGCTCACCGCACCCGCAACGTACGAAAAATTATTCAGCATTCTCAAATACACAACATTTTGCGGAATCTCGTGCATTTGTGCAAAAGGCTGTGACTGGGAGTGTGAGATTTGAACATCGTAAAATATTATTAAAAATTCCGTGCCGTTCAAATAAAGGCGACTCAGAATTAATCTAGATCAAGTGGATGGTTAAATCTTCCATTAGATTAAATGAAAGGGGAACATATCAATCGAACAATTTTAACGTTCTCTCTTTCTTTGAATTTGAAATGCTAACTGTCCTTTCATTTTAAAAGCGATTTTAAACTTTATTTTTAACAAAATGGGGTTTTAAAATTAAAAATGTTTCGTGCAATAGAAAAATATCATGTCAAATGTCATGAAAAAGTACAATGGTAAATTTGGCTCGGCTCCGAGCCATTTAGCTCGATGGCTCCATGAATGTATGGCCAGCTTTACACTTTGATTGAATCGTGAGGTGCGCCTTCTATTCGATAACATATTGAGTGCGAAAGGAAATTTCGCTCCCATTCTCTTCCTCACTCACAATGTTCGAATAAGAGGCAAGCCTCACGAGTAAAAATGTGTCCAGCCCACTAATTGGCCTAGTATGATCATTTCTGTATTTATCAAAAAAATAAAATGTTTATTTTTCAGAACTCTTCAGCTTGTGTAGTTGCACCAGTCTATGTCGCTGTTGAAGATTTTAATGAGTGGTCAACTGCGTTAGTTGAGAATATTTTTGAAATTGGAAATGAGGTCCATCGCTTAACACTGCAACAACTAAAACTTCGAGCCAACTCAAGTTATCCAATCCAATGCGTGTGTCCTACATTTCTCCTCAACTCTAACAGAGTTACGATCTTTGTTAAACCAAGTACAGCTTCAAGCCCTTTACGTGGAGGAGTAACTTCCAGCCTTGATGATACTCAAGTTCAAATGATGGATAAGCTTCTTAGTGATAATCATGGAGTAGTTCTTCAGTGCGGCGGAATGACTTGTGCATTTTGGAAGGTTAAAAATAAATTTTATGGACTTATACCTGAAGGGTTCCGAGATGTTGAAAATCGACAACCAGCACTATTGAAGTCAACAGACCTAAGAAACTTGCTAGAGCATAGCCTTCAGCAACAGCGGGGTGTTTGCAGCTTATATACAGTAAAAGTCCTACAAAAAATGAAAATTCCCATGACCCTTGAAAATATCAATGACGAGTTTGAGATACCAAAGAATGCTGATGCATCAGAAGAACAAGAAGAAGTCAGGGTAAGTATCAGAGAAGAAGCTGTCGAAGAACAGCCACCTCCAGTAGAAACTCCAGCTAAAACCAAGAATAAAGACAAAAATAAGGACAAGAAAAAAGTCGAAGAACCTGAACCCGTTGAAGAAGTCATTTCCGAAGACATGATACTGACATTCAGTTCAGATTACAAGAATCTTCCAGACAAACGAGGAATTCTAGTGGGCAAAGAATATTGCAAAGATCCCGATCGAATTCCTCACACTGTTATAGCGGCAGCAATTTTTCTGCACCACTTTCCTGCTAATATCTGGACTTCAGTGATAATTCATGATATTATGAAGCTTGGGAAGAATATTTTCTGTCAAAGTGAGGACGAAGATTTGTTAGACAGTGAAGATTGGATGGATCGAATCAAATTCCCTATTAAATTTATAAAGAAAAATTGGTCAGCAAATTTAGACAAATTAGTTTTTGGCAAAGTAACAACAACGGATCCGGATGTCTTAACTATTGAACAGGGATTAATGAAATTTTTCGACGGTAATGATAATGGTATCTTAGTTGGACCTCAAATGGTACTTGTTTGGCAGCAAAGAAACCATTTTTTCATGTTCGATCCGAAGGAACGTGATGATCTGGGAAGAAAGTGGACACGAATGTTTTCGTCTGAGTTAGGAAGCACTGCTTTGGCGGGAAGCGCGTGTGTCACATGGTATAGAAATCCAAAGAAACTGGCAGAAGTTTATGTTGAGAGTATTGCGTTGAAGCATCGAAAAGATCCCTACAGAATAATTAAAATTAAATTTTTCGAAACTTTCGCAAAGTCCGAGGATGAGGGTGAATGGATTGGAATGGCTTCGAATAAATGGATTCTAGTTGGAACAAAAACACTTTGCGATTATAGCTATGCAGACGATACTTTGAGAGCAGGAAAAGCCATATGTATGGGATTTTCGGCGTTAATGAATGCTGTCGAGATGCCAGAGGAGGACTGGGATAACGAAACTATCGATAAAGTACTCAGGGAAGGGATTGAGCTTTTTAAGCTGTCATTGCCCTCTCATGGCACTGACAAGCCTTTTAAGCTCCAAAGTGTAAAAGCATTGGTCGACATAAATGGGAGACGATCACGATTAACTATCATCGACTGCAAAGTGCGTGGACCGATGTTGGGAGAGGTTAAGACTGATGGAACCGTGCAGCTAAAAAATGGTAAGTTCACCTGGATATCTCAAAGTTCCTTATTTCGTTATATTTTTCCAAAGGCTTAATTGAGTTTTTTGACTCTGCAAACTATGGCATGTTTACTGTGAAGGATATAGCTCTAGGAATATGGCGAGGGCAAGATGGCCACTATTATCTATTCTATCCATATGAAAAGCTTCTTGCGACGTCACCTCAATGTTTCTGTGGTAAGTTTTTTTTTTTGATTTTTCCTTTTATAATGTTTAAGGGAATGATTCTCCAGAAAATGAAAAACAATTACCACCAATGGGAGTTGCAAACGCGATGCGATTTAAAACTACTGGTGATATGTTTGGCTTCTTAACAACTTGTCTCAATACAAAAGAATCTGATGAGGTAAGTCTAATTTGACGAACTCACCATTTATCTAACTATTTCAATTTTCATAGTACTGTCTTAGTCCCGTAGACATCGGCCTTTCTTTGGCAGCTGATCGTCCTCCACTCCTGGAGTATGAAGAATTCAGTACCAGTGGAGCTATCATGCGCCCCTTTAAAGATCTTCACGAAGGCCATGAAATATTTGGAGTCCGAGCCGATAAGCAAACGTTGGCTAATCTTTTGACAGCTCTCGGTTTCAATCGAATAAATAGTTCCACAAACTGGACCAAGGAAGACCTTTCGGATATTCTGCACATTGGAGATAAATTATTTTGTAAATTCTATATGGGTTTACCAGAGTGTCAAGCTCGCGACTATAAGCTTCAATGGGAGGATGTTGTTCCGATGATAGGTATAAATAAGTTCACGTTCACTCGCGAACCCATAGTTGGAGTTCTGGAAGTAACACCAGAAGTTATGGGCGAAGAAGTCGAGCATGAATTGGGCACCCAAGAAGACTACGAAAATGATGAAGGTATTGAAGCGCAAGATGATGAACTTTTTGTTCGCCCTCAGGGTAGCATGGGCAGAGAAGAAGCTCCTCCTGCCAATGACCTCAGAGGAATTCTTCAGTCGTGGGATAAGAAGGAAAGTGAACATCACGAAGCTGTTTTGGAGTCTGATTTTTATAAGATTGCCATTTGGAAACGGGACGGCCTTTACTTCGTTTTTGATCCCAAGGCATCTGGGGAGAAAGGGGAACTCACTCAAAGACGTATTGAAATGGGTAAAGATCAGTCAGCTGGTGATACTTTCTCTATGGCCCAACTTCAAACTGAAGAGATTGGTGATGGTGAAGACATACCTGAGACACTTCCCTCCAATCGTCCACTATATTTGGAAAAACGTATTTACAACCAGTTTGATAATGAAGGATCTGCTTACACAGCATGGTTTTCGGATTTTAACGAGTTCTTTGATCATATTTCGGCAAAAACTCCTCAGGAGTTTAAATATGGAAAGTTTACTCTCCATGATTTGGTTTTGACCAACATACCACTATCATCTGATGATTTTGAATTTAAACTTAAGCCTGGCTATCGAGCAGTTGCTCCCAATCATACAATCCTTCGTGGATCAATGACACAGAAAAATCTTTCCTTTGTGAATCGTAATAAACAAGAGATCACTAATTGTCTAGTTGCAATAGCTTTTGCTAGAATAACCCCTTCGAGTAAAATGACAACTACCTTAATGGATGTATTACTCAAATATGGAGATCGTTTATACACCAAAAGCATCGACGCTCTTAAGAAAGCAGATATGACTAAACTTTCACAGATTGACAAACTATCATTGGAAGATATTTCTTCAATATTTAACATTTATAAAATACGATTTAAATGGAAAATCAATTCGACAGTTAATGGTAATTTACTATCTAATGAATTAAAGAAAGCAACTGGGAAGTTGGGAACAATTGAAGGAAGAACTGCAATGATCCTACGTCATAAGGGATTTGTTATGGCATTTTGGAAAAGTGAAGGTGGTTTCTATTTGTATGATCCGTTTGAGACAAATACAAATGGAGTATTGGTTGAACATGGTGGTCTGCCGAGTATGTCAAGATTTCCCAAATTAGACGGTCTTCTGAGCCACTTACTTTCGAAATTTGTATGTGTTGAAGGACCCAACACATTTTCGTTGTATACAGTAAGTATTTCTATTTCTATTTCTTATGTATTTCTATCTCTATCGAGCACAAAACGTCAAAAATTACATTACAGAATCTGTAATTGGTTTTGAAAGCAAGTAAAAATTCAATTTAAATTGTTCTCAAAAGTAAAGGTGTTTAGTAAAAGACATTAAGCATGACATTTAAGACATTCCACTAAATTTAAAGTTAGTTTTGTGTTTCAATTGTTGCATTTCAACTTAACTTTAATTCATGATTTTATTAAACGCACCCAATAAAATGCTGTTTGTCTGTTTAGTCCATAACAATCCTAGCTGAGGTTACGTTTTATTCGAAACTCCTTTTTTTTAGATTGACATAGAAAGTTCTCCTGTGGAAGACTTAAATTCCAGTCCAACACCTGCGGATCAAAATATTGCAAGGTTGAGACTGATTTCAAACATTCCAATTGATCAAACTGTGTTCCAGCCCTATCTAACTGATATGAGAATTCTCAAATCTTCACTTATTCCGGACAACATTCCTCAACATGGTCTTGCTCTGGCTGCGTTAGTTCAAAGTCATTTGCAGTTTGTTGAGTTATGGAATTCAAATGTATCCCAACGAGTAAAAGAAAAAAGAAACGGCATCCTACAAATGTATTCTAACATATTCCTTTTCAGATATCATTCTTGTCAAGATATCTTCTAAAGAAAACCGATTGTGAAATTCAGCAAGCTCGATTGGAAGCTTGTTTCGATGACATTCGATGTAACTTTGTTATCGACAACGAATTTCTTTGTCATATTGTATTCACAAAGAATATTCAAGGACCCATTTACAGTACAAAACGAACAGAGATAGTGGGTGTAAATTTAAAAAATGCTCTTATAATGTTCTTCAAGAGCTGCCATCAAGTTGTTATCTTCTTACCTGGCATTGGAAATGCGTTTGCAATTTGGAAGGAAAATGGAGTGTTTTATTTATTTGGCGTTGATCGCATTGAAAGAGAAATCTTTGTTATAGCATCAACAACACTGCCAAGTTTTTATGAAATTATAGTAAAAGGAACGAGTCCAGAAGCAGATCCAAGCAATTGGTATGAATTGCGAAGTGTTACCGTTTCAACTGTTCCTATTAAGGAAGGCATTTGTAAGCCCTTGAAGTTGAGCAAAGGGATTGCTACAGGTCCTCTGGCAACAATAAGTGGAGATTATGTCTCAGCTCAGGCAAAAGAACCTTTCTTTTTCGATCATATTTCGGACAAACCAGAAGGTCTATTGATTAAACGGCAATCATCAGAATTTTTGAAAGTTGCAAAGGGAATTGAGATTCTATATTCTCGAGACATTCTAAGATCACATAGATTCTTTGGGACCAAGAACTTCTTTCCAGTAAGTTGTAGTTGCTTGTGTTTATTTCATTTATTGCAGACATTTTTTTACAGAGCTTACAAGCCGCATGTGTGGAAGCTAGTGCTTTAGCTAGGGTCAAATCCCCTTCACTTTGGACAAAGAAAACTTTAGAAAAATTACTTTTTGCTGGTGTAAATTTGTTTATCAATACCGTTGCAGGTAAATTGTTTTGATTTCTCATTCAAGTATGTGACTGATCTAAAAGTTTTGTTTTATTTTTAGTTAAAGCTACATCAAACCTTCATATAGTCGACTTTAAAGGAAACTTTTATCTATCAAATCATAAATTAGAAGTGAGTCCTTTAATGCCAACAATACAACGTGCTTACAAAGAAGAATTACTGATGTGCTTGACTTGGATTTTGAGGAAATATCAAACGGCTTATATATATTCGGAGAACTTTTGCTTTACTTTGATTTTGGAAAATAGTGATTGTTTCTTATATTATCCAGGAAGCAATGTTATGTTTTGTAAAAATCTGCAAAGTGGAAGCTCTTGTCTTATAAGATTTTGTTCAATTGCGGATTTATTGGATCGGCTATTGAGTAATGGAGAAATTTCGATTTGTGAAAATATTTGTATAGGGCCAATATTTGTGTATCAACATTATTGAAAGTAAAAATTTGTTGTTTAAATTAAA
Organism: Baccha elongata; assembly: GCA_951217065.1. NCBI lineage: Eukaryota > Metazoa > Arthropoda > Insecta > Diptera > Syrphidae > Baccha > Baccha elongata. Next base: position 45,603,078 of record OX578274.1, read on the forward strand.
ATTATATTGAATTATATTTTTTTTTTTCATTTAAAAGAAAACGGAGCACATTTCTGAAGATTTGAAGAGCATTTTTGTGTTGGGAGCTAGGTTCTATAGAGGACTATTTTGATGCATAGTATAGTAGTCATAATCGAAGCTAGCTCAATCCTTAGAGCATGGAGTCCTTAATCTCAGGGCCGTAATTTGAAACCACGTTGGGCGCCATATCTGTAGAGCAGATTGGTGTAATGCAAATATTGCATTACAACAATTTATTTCGTATTTTTTTTTTTAAACAGCAGCTTCAAATATATGTATAAAAAAAAGAGTGTGAAGCCACATATTTTTCATAATTTTTAAAACAAAAGAGGTTTTAAAAGACGTAGATGGTGGCAGGAAAAGTCGATATAGATGTTGGTTTAAAGAAACTAGTATTTTAAGGCCGAAAAAAAGGAAAGCAAATTTAATAGAATTAAATTTTGTGTTAGCAGTTTTCTTGTTGGCACCAAAAACTATGGAAACAAGAGCAAATTCGTGCGACCAAGTCTTGCATTTTTTTTTTGCGATTATTCCTACTTCGGAAACCACATATACAAAACAAACAGCTGATAGCTGAATTTTATTTGAAACCAATTTACCTTTCTTAAAAATGGCAAACCTTGACCAAACTTGGAGTACACTTTGTAGGGTTTGTTAAAATTGTTGTTAAATTTTATCCCAGTTAAATTGTATCTCTTTTTTCAAGCTTTTTGGTGAGTCAATTGAATTAAATAGAATTTTTTTTAAATATAAATTTCACATTGATATTCTTTGTGTTCGAGGGCCTATCCAGAAATGTTCAGTTACCTTAAGTACAAAAGTTGACTATTGTTGACAATTTTGTTTGATTTCATTAATTAATTTTTGTTTATTTTTAATTAATTTTTGTCGTTCCTTTAATACAAAATTGCTACCAATTTCATTCAGTATTTATAAAAATTTATAAACAGTTTTTCACAACAACACGAAGCTTTCCAGATCGCTTTGGATACAATCGATAAAAAAAGGTGCAATAATGAACGCGGCCGATAATAAAAAGATGTAGACATCTGTTACCCACCTCAGTAGTGTCAAAAATTTAGCCATGGGATCAAATTTAACAGTACTTTTAACGCAAATGGCACACGGTTTAAATAAAAAAAGACGTCAAAATCCAGCTTCTTCAATGTTTTACTTCAATTTTATTTAATTTGTTTTCTCATTAAAAATTCGATATGTGGTTTACCTATATCTAACGCTTATAAAAGGCTCATAAAAAAATACAGTAGATTCCAATACGACACCCATTAGGTATGTATACGCCTACATATATATGTACATACCTACCTAGACTTACCTATCTTCTTCTATCTACCTAAGGAAAGTCTGTTTTTAACAAGAAATAAGTCTGATAAATTTCCATTTCAATTTTAATTTTTTAATACAAATTAAAGATTAGGTAGGTAAATTCATATGCGAATTCACCAAATTTTGTAAAATGGATAACATTCTGTGTAACATACCCATTCATGCCTAGGTTCCAACATCTTTTTAAATAAATTTGAATATTGGACTAGAATAATTTTTGGTAGGTATATAATTCCGTTATCTTCTTATCTAACATCCGTTTCCGTTTACGATGTACCTACCTTTCTATCATTCTTTTTTCAAAACAAAAAAATACCAAATCATTTCATCTCTTTTTCTTTTGACATAATAATAAATACAGATAAAGAAGCACATGCGTTTCTTCAAAAATGCATTCTGCTATGTGACAAAAAGAGACAAACTCAACATTCAAATCAAAACTCACCCTCATGCTCTCTACTCGCACTCACCCTTTATTTACTTTCCAATGACAAAAATCCCTTCTTTCCAATGGATATTCCTTGTCTGCCCTTCCAAAATTTCCAAGGTTTCCTTTTCCTTCATCTTCTTTTCAATTTTCTTCAGTTTCTTTCTTCTCGTTGCCCTGCTATGTTGTCTGCATATCCAACGGTTCGGTCTCGTTTTTTGGTGTTCTAAATACAAAAAAAATATCTTTTCTTCTCCACAGAAAAAAAAAATCCCATTTCCTTTTTTATGTAACAAAGTGAATTTTCTCACACAAAAAATGCATGAAAATCTAAACACTGTGTAAACTAAACAGGAATTGATGTGCTATATCATATAAAATAAAAAAAAACAAAATGCATTTTGTGATCAAATAAATTGAAAAAGTAAACGACTGAAAACATAAATTGTGAAAAATGTGTTAAGTGAAGAGTTTTTTTTTCGTCTGGAAAAGAAAACCCCGCAGGCCCGCAGGGTGTTCATTTTTAAAGAAATTGTTAATTGTTGAAAAAAAAAAGTTGTTAAGTTATTGTTAGGGTAAAGTACCTACCTATTTATGTAAATAAATATCTTGTTTTTCAAAAATAAACTTTTGAAAAGAAAAATACTCAAATTAAGATGCGTGTGAAAAGAAAATCCATTAAAACAGAAAAAAAATTATATAAACGCCCACACACACACACATAGCAAACACTCACAGTTCACAGATGAAGTCGCGTTTTCTGGATTCTCTGGTTCGAAGGGTAGAAAACATAAATTATGACACCTCTTCTGTTCACATCGCGCGCGCCCGTGTCTACTTGCTTATGGATGTGTTTATTTTTTGTTGTTGCTTTTTGGTTTTTGTTGCACCACACTCATACAGACGATCGAAATACGTATACGGTTGGTTCTTGATGGAAAAGTGAGTGCAGTATGGCCTTTTTAGAGTGGCTGCGTTTGTTCTTGCTGTTTCTCCCTTTGTTCCTCTCTTCGTTTATTGTATTGTCGTTTTCGTTTGTTCGATATATCGGACTTGCTGCTTTCTGCTGCTGTCGGTCGATGGTTTCTCATCTCACACTTTTTAGGATTTTCCCAACAGTATGTACAACAGGAAACAATAACATCACTATTTTTGGTACTTAAACACATAACAGTGAAGGACAATTATTGTTAATCACATCAGTGAGCTAGGTGTGGGAGGTAACAATACCTACTTACAGTTTAAGGATCATTGCAATATGTATCCTTAAATACCTATAAAGACACATTTTGTATGTAGGTCAGCCTTGGTTTAAATTTATAACTCACAGAACTCATGTTCAATGCAGTTTCAAATCATGGAATTGACTTTTATCACAAGCACAACCAGAGGTAAACCTCATTTAAGTATCTACCTAGCCGATTTTAAAAGATAGAAATAGCTTAACCCCGGTTTTTAATATTATCTAGAACAAGCAGTAAAAATTGAAACTATGTACCTAGCGCAGAATAAAATGATGCAGTAGACTAGACTAAGCACGAACCAATTATGAAATAAGAAGCAAGTCGTTTTTAGAGGCGAAAATGAAGTTTTGTATGACAAACTAATTTTGATTTTATCTTTTTCGTTTTGTATTTTCGTGGAAATTAGCTGTCAATTAGAAGAATTGAAAGGCTTCGCTTCGAATTAAATAATTAAACAACTCTAGGTGGATCAAAAAGGAGATAGGTATCAAATTGAAAACGACTCGCTTCGTTTTCCCTAATCAGGGTTCAGCAGTTAACAGCTTATGTTGAAGTTCTGATGTTAACCCAACTAAATGCTGTTACTATATTTGTGTGTTCCAGTAACTTTTAGGCCTGCCCTTACTTTAAATTGATTGTATTTTATTTTCACCTGTTTTCGATACTGACATGCTCGTCTTGGTCATTTTTTACCTAGATATAATTTATCCTTTAACCAGGCGCGATCTTGCTATTGCTATCTCACGGTTAAGCAAACGCAACAAAAAATTATAAACACATTTGTTCGAAAAGAGAGCGGGAGCTATTTTTCAACTGTAATGAGAATGACTAAAAAGCCCCACACACGATCGGATATGTTGGACGAGCATCTTCAAAAATTAAGTTAGCGACTGATTCGGCCAGCATGTTGTAACGTTAGTGGGTGCTACCAACATAGTTGGCGGTTGGCGTGCTTTGCTCGTGGTTAAGCCCGGCAAAACCCTTCAACACGAGGCAAGTAGTGAGCGTTTTGCGGCGTATGTGAGAAAATTTCAAGAATTGGAGCAATAAAAGCATAAAAATGATATCTGTTGCGATTTGATTGCCGCAACGTTTGTTTTTTGACTGATGTTGGCCATGTGGTTGGAACGTGAATGGTGAATCGAGAGCATGTTGGCTTACTGTTGAGATCGCAGTAACCCAAGCATATTCGATCGTGTATGGGGCCTTTAATGATAATGAATTAAGGAGTAATGAAAAATAATAGTTCGCGCTAAGCTAAGACGCTTTGCCGATCCGATTCACTGTTAATTACTGCAAACAACAATGGAATACACAACTGGGTGTATCTGTACCTGCTTTCTCCTTAGCTAATAAAAGTTACCTTTATTCTTAAAATTACAAAAAAAAACTTGCATTATTGATGGTGTGATTTCCGGTTATAGATATCAGGGGGTCAATTCCCGATCTGGGAAAATGTGAAATGATAAATTTTATCACGCCTTAGCGTTAAATTCGATTCCCGATTTGTGAGAAAATGAAAACTTCAAAAACTTTTCATAATGATAAATATCTCATCACAGTTAAAACGTTCTGTGAAGAGCAGTGAAAACGACCTTACACTGCAAGACAAAAAGTCAAATCAAAATTTAACAGAGAGTACTTATTTGATTTTGGTTTTATAATGGTACCTTAGCTCGAGTAAATTTGATTTAATTATGCTTCGTTCTCAATTATTTTTTTCCCAAACTTTGATGTTAAAACATTCGTATTCAAAGCTATTTATTTTTTAAATCTGCTTAAATCAAAGTGGTTTTCTCTGATTAAACGTTTTTTTCTCTGGGTGTATCATTTAGTACTTTTCAGTACACACATTGACAGCTGTTTATCATAATAAGTTCGAGAATCGCATTATGCGAGTTCATGAAGTGATAAAATGAAAAGTCGCTGTGAAAAGTGAAATGATACATTTTTGTATCACTTCACAGTTTCACAGATCGGGAATTGACCCCCAGAAAAACGAAACAGGAAAAATCAATTTTCAAATCGATAATTGAATATGTTTTGATTTTATTTGAAACACAAATAGGTACCTACTAAGTTTATCGATGACATATAACTCGGAGAATTTTTTGCGATGATAACATTTCAAAATAAAACAAAAATATTTATTTCGAAGCTTAAAGAAGTAGCCAAGTTTTTCTGGAACATTTTTCTCACACCAAAAAATACACCTTTCTTTTTCATTTAATTTTCTCTCCCTGAGGCCTACGGCGCAAAATGCTTGCTTCCTACTTACTCTTTTTCGTTACATGACGATTTCTCCCAATTCTACAGTTAGCTGCGTAACTGAACTTCGTTTCAAAAAATATGATAGATCAGCACCACTTAAATATGGTCGGCTTGTTATTCTGACAGACCTTACACTAAGACCGTGTTCCAATTGCGTTAAAACTTTATCCACTGGCTAATTTTTGACGTTTAAGTGGTGGTTAATAATTTCTTAGCTTTTCAGTATGTCAACTGGATTAAATGGGATTTTTTAATAACACACATTTCAAAAATAAAATAAATCCAAATGAAAACAAACACATTACTCCGACTGTCTCTTTCACTCCTTCATAAGCATAGAAAACTATCCAATGGCTCTGGAGCAGGCTTTTAACGCTGTTGGCACACGGCCTAAGAAAAAAAATCAACTTTAAATTGAATAGATCGTATTTGATTTCCGTTTTATTAAAAGTACCTATATATCTTAGTTCGAGTATATGTATTTGGTTTAACTATTCTTCGTTCTCAATTTTTTTCGTCAAACTTTGATTTTAAAACTTTCGTATTAGAAGCTAAATAATTTTTAAATCTGCTTAAATCAAAGTGGTTTTCTCTGATTGCACGTTGTTTTTTCTCTTTGTGTATCATTTAGTAATTTTTAGTACACACATTGACAGCTATTTATCATAATTATTCCGGGAATGGAATTATGCGAGTTCATGAAGTGACTTGCTTTATACTACCTAACATAATCGCAAGTAAAAACTGGGACTTCACGTGATGCAAAAAGTTTAGATTTAGAGCAAAAAGTTTAAAATTTCGTTGGAATCAAGTATATTTCCCATACATTTTCAGATTTCGAAATCCATTACATTACGACGAAATCTCCTCAAAATCTACTTGCAAAAGAAATTCGTGTAAAGCAAACATACCTTTTGAGCATTCAGCATCTGTGCTTAATTGCTGAATTTGTACCAATAGTTTTTTTCTACCTTTTATAGATACCTACCTATTTCCTAGTTTCAAGCAGGGTTGCGAGTTTATGAATTAAAAAAACACTAAGCCTTAAGCTAACTATTGACCTATGATTTGAATACAATTTTATTCATAAGCTAGTTGGTGAATTATGAATTGAAAAAAATTCAATTCATAAGTTATTTGGTGAATTATGAATTAAAAAAAATTTAATTCATAAGCTAGTGAAAATCCCGACACAAAAAAAACAAACTCCCAAAATACAAAATCCCGACACCAAAATCACGAATTAACTTTACCGTATTTGGTGATTTTGTATTTTGGGATTTTGTTTTCGGTATTTTGGTGTCGGGATTTTCACTAGCTTATAAATAAATTTTTTTTTAATTCACAATTCACCAAGCAGCTAATGAATTGAATATTTTTTAATTCACAATTCACTAACTAGCTTTTAAATTGATTTGTTTTTAATTCATAATTCACCAACAAGCTTGTGAATTAAAAGCCAAGCTTAAGCTAAAAATGAATTAAGATTTTGCAACCCTGGTTTCAAACACCAATTGAACTTGTCATAGGACCATGTTTGTGCTGACAAGTCGTTTTTTGGGGGACCCTCTCGTCTTGGGAACCTATTTGATATTTTTCAGCTGCAAAACTGCTCACCGTCACCGCTAGTAAAACTGCAGTCTTTCTATTTCTAATCAAATATCAAAATATTTTTTCAGAGTATTGTTCCCTACTTTCTTGCTCCCCTGTTCGTTTTCGTTGTGTGTTTTCCACCACAACACGAACACACCGAATGGCTTCTTCTTTCCTGAAGTGAAGAGAAAATATTCTTATTTCCCAATTTTTCAGCATAATTTATTTTTATCGCCTTTTCCTATTGTGAACGACAGCAGCAGCCGCTTCGCGATGTTGTCTTGTTTTGGATTTTCCATATCGCATTGCCTCCTTTCACACAAACGAGATATTATATTCCTCGTGTTTTTTGTTTTTCTTTCGATTCCATAAAAGAAAAATAGAATATCCCTCCAAAATGAACACGAAGATGAGAGAATTGCTGGAAATCAAAACGGGGGAAAATTATTCCCCAAAGAGAGTGTTGTTTTTCTTTCCAATTTTCCAATTCGATTTATCTACCATGTTTCCATCAAAAGTATATGTAGGATTTTCTCAAATAATTTCATGTGGAGGTGTCCATATTCATCTCTTTTTCGTCGTCTGTCGTTTATGTCGTGTGTTGTTCCAAGAAGTAGAACAACGAACGGATTTTCCCTAAATTTTCATCGGGTGCGTGTTGTGTGCGTTTATTTTTCCCTATTATTATTTTTAAATCATGAAATCACAATCGTTTTAAATTTCTCAAACGGAAATCACTTCAAAAACGATGAATTCGATAAATAGCTAGTTTTCTAATTTGAAATATTTTTTTCCTTTTTTTATTTGTAGAGGATTTTATAATAAATTCATTAAGGGAGTAATGATAAAATAAATGAATTATATACCTACGACGACGGAGAAGAAAAGTGGTGAAAAATCATCATGATGATGTCCTTGTTGGTTGAAAAATATATTTTCAAAATTTGACTTATTTTGTTTTTTTTTTTTTTTTTTTAAAGTGAGAAACACAATTTGAGGTGAATTTCCTTTCTATTTTTCAACAACCTTGTGAAAAATTTCATTTGAAAAAAAATCCCTAAAAAAGGGAGGAGTAGTTTTGGTGAAAATAAAAAGTAAAAAAAAAAAAATAAAAAAGAAACAACGAAAAAAGTGACATATAAAGAACAAAAGAACGAAAATAAAAGAAGGATATCACACAGCAGCAGAGCGAGACGTGTTCCCACAAACACACACAACATACCTTACTGTCAGCACACAACCATCACCACATCAAACCAACCAACACACACAAGCTTATCCTGCCAGTTCATTCCTGTGTGTGGTGATTATTTATTCAGGACATAAGAAGGGATATAAATTTCTAGAAAAAAATAAATAATAATAAAAAAAAAAACAATAAATAAAGCGAAATAATAAATTATGATGGATAATAAAAGGAGACAAATTGTTGGACTATTCGCGGTGGTGTTTTACTTAAATGTATTCACCTCAAAGACTGTCAATGGTGAGTTTTAATATTTCTTTTTTTTCCTAATAAAACATTTATATTTTTTTTTCTTTTCATTTAAAATGTTTCTTTTTATTGATTAAAGGAGGCAAGTTAAAGTGAAGAACCCCTATTTTATGGTTTTTATTTTTCCACTTGACAATTAAAGATTTATTTTTGGAGCGATAAAATGTTGCTATATATTTTTGAAAAACCACATGTGGTGAATTGTTTTATTTAGGGAATCTTTAAGTGTCAGTCGTCTCCGTCTGGCTTGATTCGTATTTTTTCAATGATTGTTTGGGGGATGCTTGAATTTAGATATTTCTTTATTTAACAAATTTGTTCTACCTAACAAAACAAAAATTAAAGAATAGAAAAATTTAAATGAATGAGCATGAAAAGGGATCAAGGTTGTTCACTGTTTTTTTTTTTTTTTTCGTTTATGTAAGCATTGGCTGTGCTCTCGAAATTGGTCCTTCCCTATTTTTTTATTCATTTTTTTTTTTCAAATAAGAAAATGTAAAATATTGCGCAATATTCTACAAAGAATAGTTTGATGATAGGTTAGCTTGTCGTCTGTTTTCGTTTCCGGTTATTAGAGGATCTATGTATACAGTATCTATGCCTACCTATCTACCCGCCTCTATTTTGTGCATAGTTTTGAGAGTTAAAGAGATTCCTATATCTTTTGTTTTGTGTAAAGTTCTTTTTTTTTTGTGGACCTAGAATTGGGAAATTATGCGAATATGAAGAAATCAGAGCTGTCTATGTCCTTTAGATAGACACAATCCCATTTACCTACCTAGATAAGAGAAGTTGATCTATTCGAATGGATAGGTTTTTGGGTTGTGCCATTAAGTTTTATGATGCTTTCGATAAATGCATGGTGGTATATCTATTTGGTATACCTAGCTACCTATCTTGTCAATAAACAGACTTATGGTTATGACACTTTTTGTGTAGTTATCACAAAACAAAAGGGAATTGTGGGGTAAATCTTTCAACAAAACATTTAAGTATAGTTTTGAGGGCGACAGGTATTCGTATTCCTATTATTATAATATGTACCTATCTTATGTACATACTTGAAGTAATAAACCCTATAGGTACACATCTCTATACCTACCTTAAACAAGAGCCTTACCAGTGTAAGAAAAGTCCTTTAGAAATCCCTTGTTTGTTGAATAAAAAAAAGTGAATGCGTAATCAAGGTTGATTTTCTAAAATCATCACTCTCTATAATGTAGCTAAGGTCATAAATCTAATAATTCTAATCTAGAACAAATCATCTTAAGATGTATTCAGCTAAATGAACGTAGGTTAAATTACCTTTAATAATTTATAGCTTTTCCATAGTTCCTTGAAGTAGGTATTGTTAAGTGGCGTCCGGAATCTGATTTAATTTTTTTTTCATGGAGAATAATCGTAACCCATAATTATACCTGCATATTTAAAGCTTAAATCTAAAATAATGAACGTTTTTATCTAAAATAAATGAAAGAATCTTTTAAAAAATTAAATCGCTCAAGAAAAATAAATTCGTTTGCTCACTTCTTTTTATAGCATTCTAAGAAGCATTTTAAATCCTTCTTAAACTGGCATTTCATAAATCTCTGTCATTTCGTTTCTTTAACATTTCTTTAATCAATTTTTAAACTTTTTTGAGGCATTAAATTTTTATTTTTAATACTTCTTTAAGTCTCTTTAAATTAGTGAAACGAACTCCTTTTTTACTCCTTCTTAACTCCGTCTTTACTCCTTCTGTTAGAAGAGCTATGACACAGCTTAAAAAAATAACATTATTAGGTATTTTGTATATTAATATGTATTTTGTTTATATATGTATTGCAAAACAAACAAAAGAATGGGTAAAGAAGGAGTTAAGAAGGGGAAAATCCCGACTGCCAAAATCCCGACTGCCAGACGACTAGACATACCCTAAGCAGAAAAACTAGCGGGACTGACTACAAAAAGAGAGTTAAAATCCTTTAAAACCGCGAAGCGGCGAAGCGGGCCACCCAGGTGCTGCCAGACGACTAGACATACCCTAAGCGGAGCAAAAAAAATTGCGTGAGCGAGACTCACTACAGAAATGGAGTTAAAATCCCTTGAACCCGCGAAGCGCACTACCCAGGTGCTGTGGAATATGAAAACATTGAACTCAGGCGCCTGCCAGATGCCTGAACATACCCTAAGCGGAGGAGCAAAAAAGTTGCGTGAGCGGGACTGACTACAGAAAGTTTTTTGACGAAAAAATATTGAATACCATAAATGATAAGAAGTTAAATACATGAAAAATAACCGGTAAAAACGATACCTACATGAAATTATGAATCATTTTTCCAATTAATTTATATTGAAAAATTCAGTTTTAAATTGCCTTTACCAAAAAAAATTAGTTAGTCAGTCAGGATTTCGTCAGTCGGGATTTTGGCAGTCGGGATTTTGTACCCAACCCGTTCAGAAGGACTAAGGGCCAGTGTTTTCAGCTCTGGTTAAATTTAACCATTAGCTGGTAGCCAAAGAAACACATACAAAATCTATGGTTAACAACTGAAATAACAAATGGTTACACATAACTAGAACCGAAAAGACTGGCCCTAAACAAAGTAAAAAAATAAATCTAGCTTCTTTATTCCTTTCATCGGACCACCCACTTGCGCATTTTATCTACCTACTTAACAAGAACTTAAATCCTTCTTAAAGAAGAGTTGCGTAAACCCTTTCGAATTCTGAAATTATTTCTGTTATTTTGTGCTACTTTTGCAACTACCACTTCACCCTACGGTTCTACTTATGATATTCCCCGGGTTTGATTTAAAAGACCACAACAGTCAACAATAAGCCTCCTGGTTTTTGACTGTTTCATGTCTGAGGTGTGTTGTTATATTTTATGTTGAACGAATTTGCTCTTGTAGCAAGTAACCTTCGTGTTAATGGCGTTTAATTGTGAACTAAAAAATATTTAATTCACAAGCTCTCATGTTGTTTTTTTGAACAAAATGAGTCTTGTATCTGCTAATACTGTCTTTTTAAGAAACTCAATTTTTTTAGCTTTATCACCTACATATTATTAGCAGATAAAAAACTCATCTTGTTCAAAACATGAGAGCTTGTGAATTAAATATTTTTTTAATCATAATTAAAAAAGAGCTGGTGGCTTAGTTTTTTTTCAATTCATAATCTCGCAACCCTGTTCTGTATAAGTTGACGCTGTCTCGAATAGGTTATCTTGAGCACACCGAATCTCGATTCTCAGAATTTATATTTGAAAAAATCCTTTTTAAGTCAATTGACATATCAATAAGCTTAATTTTATTCCCCCCCCCCATAAAAAGGGACCAAAATAACTGGGATCAAATTTAACAATAATTTTAAAGTAGTTGGCATACGGTCAGGCCGGGGATTATAACAAAGAGATATACAAATAAACGCAGCGAAACTAATGCCAAAAATTAACCACTGTCAAAAATTTTAACGAGCTCCTGAGCAGTTTAATTTTTGACGTCTTCATCTCAGTAATGTCAAAACTTATCCATGGGATAACATTTAACGCACATTTAACGCAATTGGCACACGGCCTTAAGGGCCAACCATAATAGTCGTAAGCAAACGAAAGCTAATGTCATAGTTCTACGTCAAGTTTCCTTAATTGCGGCCATTACCTTCAGTCGACCATAATGGTCGAACGCACACGCAAGCCAATTTCACATGAATTTGGCTGGCTGTCAGATTTACGTACTTAAACTGCTCTCTGGAGCGCTCTTTACGCACGGAGGCAAAAGTGAACGAAAACTTGCCGAAACTGAGCAATCCTTTCCTTGTTCTCGCTAATTTCGTACGGCACCGTACGTACTAATTCTTCTATTATGGTTCTGCCTTTAGTACCTGATGCGCTTAAACTATTTCCACACTATCCCACGACATGTCAAAAATGTAGGATGAAAAATGTGTAGAATAGTGTGTAAACGAAATTTGACAACTCATACAACTCATCTCACACGATTTAACATGTGTTTAGATGTAAAAAAAATTTTAGGATTGATTCTAACACCATCACACATTCCATCACATTTTTGTCATTTGTTGAAAGAATTTTAATATAAATTAAGAAATGAAAAGCCAAGAGAGTTAAATAAACTTAAAAACAATTGAAAAGGTAAAGGGCCAACCATAATAGTCGTAAGCAAACGAAAGCTAATGTCATAGTTCTACGTCAAGTTTCCTTAATTGCGGCCATTACCTTCAGTCGACCATAATGGTCGAACGCACACGCAAGCCAATTTCACATGTATTTGGCTGGCTGTCAGATTTACGTACGTAAACTGCGCTCTGGAGCGCTCTTTACGTACGGAGGCAAAAGTGAACGAAAACTTGCCGAAACTGAGCAGTCCGACATTATGTGCGCACTATACAAATTCCTTGTTCTCGCTAATTTCGTACGGCACCGTACGTACCAATTCTTCTATTATGGTTCTGCCTTAAGAAATATACTTCTAATCAAAAAAATATTAATTTTATACAATTTGCAATCAGATACTGGTGTGGAAGCAAAATATGAAATTATTCTTTGAACACACAAACTTGACAGTAGGATAGAATTCTATCACACTTTTTTTTTGACATGTCGTATTACACTATGGGTCATGGGATAGTATGGAAATAGCTTAGTAGATTTTCAAAAAAAAAAAATGAGTAATCAGCATTTAACGTTTTTTTTATAACTCTTTCGATGAAAGTAATGACAATACTTTATGGATAATTTATTAACTTTATGTTTTCCATAAAGTGTTCTTAATATTTTCTTCGAAAAAGTTATAGAAACAACAATCAAATTTTGAGTACCTACTCATTTTTTTGAAAATGCCACTAAGGTCCTTCATTCTTTAGACATTTAACCCTACAAGATGCATTTACTTGTGACAAGTTTCGTTATTTCAAACATCTTTTGATATGATGTGCATTTTATTTGGATCTGAAACTAAGCCAATAGCTGTTACCTCTGAAAAAATTAATTAAATTTTCTTTTCTGAATTATTCTTTTTGGCTGATTAATCAAAGGTTAAATCATATATATGTATTTATAGTATGCTTGATATAACAGGAAAACCCCTATAAAATGACAGGTTGACAGTTCATTGACAGGTCAAATGACTTTTCTTATCATGTGGTAAAGTAGGTAATTAATTTAGTTGTCGAATTATGGACAAATATGGCGATGGTAAATTTTGTTTATTTTAACTTGTTTAACAAAATGTAGCATACCATATAAAAATTTTAGCGAAAGGGACATATTATGGCGGCCGCTGGTCAATGGTGCAAATTGGTGATTGAATAATAAACAGTAGATTTGACACATGTCGTTAAGAGAACATGGTGACCACAGACTGTCAACATTGACCTGCCCTTATTTTATAACATGTTTTTAACCATAAATGTTTTATATTCTTTTTACTTTTTGAACCATACCAATATTATATCCAATAACGAGCTATTTTTGCTCAAATAAAATGCTTAAAAAAAAATAGAGGCATCCTTATTGCCAAAACTAAAGTTTCTTCATCCCATAATTCTGTTTTACTTTCATAGCCTTTCAGATCATGTACGTGTGACAATGTGGTGCATTTAATTTAACTTTGTGAAAAAAAAACTTTTTCTTACAATGAAATTTTATGCCCCCAAAGGTTTTCTTTGTCAATGAAAAAAAAACTTTTTATCTTCGGATTTCAATACAATAAAGGCGTTAGATGTTTTAATGTCCTTTATCGGCTTAGTTTGCAATCATTTTTATGGTTTGGCAAATTACATTAACTTTGTTGTTATTTTTTTTTCTATACGTGTTTCGGAATCTTAATTGCCTGTTTACATCTCTTCAGATAAATAGGTAAGGAAACAAAAAACCATTTACTTTTTTACATGTTTTCTTGCAGATTCCCACCTACTTTAAGGACAATTTGAAAAATGACTTTGCTATAAAACTAAAAAAGTACCTAATAAAGTTCAAGTTAAATCGGTTGGTGAAAATGAAACAAATTACATTGCGAAATAAATAATACAAAAATAAACTTTATAAATGTAATCCAAATGACAAACGGAAAATTCAAATATATTTCAATGACGAAACATAAAGTCCATTGAAATTGCCCTTAATTGACATCTTCATCGTGACTCATGACAAAAAAAAAATATATGTATCTTTTTATCAGCCCACGCATCTAACCTAAATTCATTGCCCAAATGCAAATAAGTAAAGATATTCTTTGTATATCTATAGAAAAATGCATAAAACATTCTTGACTACATTAATAGAGATCCCTTCTTCAATTCATATTTTTTTTTTCATTTCGTTAACGAACGCAAAAGTATATACATATTTCATTCATTTTATTTTTTCTCCGACTTTATCATTGACCTAAGGTTGTTTTCTTGTTTGTGAATAAATTAATGTCTTTATCTCATGATAAAATCTCCCAGCTCCACTATTGTATCAATATGAGGTCAGCAGTTGATACTAACAACCGTCAGAAAATACCACCTCGCCCAATCCGCTAAAAAAAAAATATGAAGAAAATTATGAATATTAAATGTATATGGTACAATCAGTAAAATTGAGATATTCAAATGTGACACAATGAAATTTTATATCTTTTTCGTATAACAAAACAAAAACATAAGAACATTTCAATATTATAGTTGTTTTGTATTGTAGCCAGCGGTGGATACCCGCAGAAATTCAAATATTTTGAATATGGCGCCAGTTCCTCCAGACTTGTTTGTTTAGCTGTTTTTTATTTACAAACTGGAACACCTGCAGAGAAGAGAAAACATATACTAATATACATTTATACCACTCAAATGTTTGGTTTTTTGCTTTTATATTCCCTTTTTCATCTTCCAGAAACCAATAATAGAAGCAAAATTCTATTCAATTTTGGTATCCCACGGGTATACACCACTCCGAGTGCATAACCTCAAAAAAAAAAAAAAAGAAAAGAAAAAAACCATGCTGATGCAATGCATATCCAATACCATTCCAACCAAGCCACTGCTGATGTTGAAGTTTAAAATTGAGTTTTTACTTAACGAAAGAACTTCGAAATAAGTGGAAGTAATACTTTTTCAAGTGGTTATGTCATATTCTGACGTTACAACTCTGAATTCCCTAATGTGTCAAAAGTTATATTTCTTATTATATCCTACGTAACTAGTTAAGGACTTGAAAATACCTGAGGATGTTGTATAACTTTGTATGTAGGGTAATCAATTTTGTGTAAGGACAAAATAATTCCATTGCTTATATTGCACTTTGAGTCAATTTAAGCAACAAAACTGACAGTTGGGGTGTAGTAAACGTCAAATCGACATCTTTTTAAACGATGTTCATATTGAACTGACTCAACCAGTTTATTTTGACGTGTTAACTAAAATAAAATGTTTTTACATATTTGGTTAATTTTGATTAATCGAATTTCAACTAAGCATTAATATTTGAAATAACAAACTTGCGTTCTCGAAGTCAAAAACTTTACGTACGTAAATTTGACAGTCCGGCAAATCTGCAAATGTTGTAATATTGAAACTTGCTTGCCTTCGAAGTCTACTATTATAGGCGTGGTGACTCAAGGAGTTGAAGCAGTTTATGATAACTTTATAAAGTGTTTAACATTAGAATTGTTAAACATGTTTTGTTTCAAGCGTTTGGATACTTTTTTGCAGTTGTTCTATCAAAGAGCAAAATCATTCCAAGTCTTCAAAAATTTCACAGCGAAATTTTTTCTGAGAAAAAGTAGGTATTTAGGTAGCGAATCAGTTACTTCCTTTTTCGGATTTATGTAAAATAAATCAATTGAGTAAGTTCAAAGTGAACACCGTTCAAAAGATATTTAGTTTCATGCTTTAATAAAAATCCTTGATTATGATGTGTCAAAAATGTGACTTAGGATGTCAAATATTTTATACGTGATTATCATTGCTATTCGAGTGAGGAATCACTAAGTAAATTGTTCCATTAATATCATAAATGTCATAATGACACCTTCCAACAATTTATTTTTTCTAAAGTTTATTAAAAATAAACAAAGAATTGTGTCAAATGTGAATCTCTTAGATGTCACATTTATAATGATGTCGGTGGATCTACGTGTAAATAGCTCCCACTTAATGTCACTTAATGAACTGATTTATTGACATCTGTCAACTGTCACTTAAGTTTATTGAAAAAACCTATATTGTACAAATCTATCTTGTTATTCATTTTAATATTTCAAGAAAACAAATGATCTAGCTCTTCGTAAATAAGAAAATTAATTTTGGTATTCTTAATGCACCACTTAGAAGCATTTTTTTTTTGTGGGAATATCAATTTGTTGCCACTTCCTTTGGGTAATTTATATGGAAAACTGTCATTGCCTTTGATTGGTTTACATAATACATTATATGTATGTATCATAGAGTGTTATTTACATGTATCATATCAACTTGTTCGTCTTGTCAAATGTCACTTTAGTTAGAATATGCGAGACCCTTTGTATGGCTTTGAATATTATTCTTCTTGTGTTTATTGATACAATTGGTCTGGAGGTTGTGAGTGGATGGTTCAATTGCTTACCACCACCCCTCCTTCTGTATATATTTCTACTTAAAATATACACACTTCAATATTCGTTCGTCATTCATTCGAATAAAATTAAGTCATATCTCTCTCATCTCTAATAGCAATATTGAGAGGATGGATTTAATTTTTCGATTGATTTTATTTGAACATATGGCGTGTGTGGATGGATGAAGATCGAAATGGAAATGTGGTTGTGAAAAAAAGGTTTTTAAAATAATGCAGAAATGTATGAGGTTTAATTTTTTTTTTTTCCTGAAGAAGAATTCGTTTGATTTATTTTGAAGTGTTATTCTTAGGAAATTTAAATTGGTTTTTATTTGCATCGCTTGGATTTTATTAAAGAAAAAAAAAAAGAAAAAAATGTATACATGCGGATTATGCGGTTTTCCTTTTGACAGAAATAATTTTTGAAACTCCATTATTTTTTAAATTTAATGTAATTTTTGTGATTACAATTTGGGAATGCATCCAAAAGTATTATAAATGAATTTATAATATAGGGTCTATTCGTAAACGTCAACAATCTGTGAAATTATTTTTCTAATTCGTGGTTGAACGCACTCACAATGCAGATTATATGCAGTAAAGGACCTACCATAATAGTCGAAAGCAAAAGGAAGCTAATGTCATAATTCTACGTCATGTTTCCTTTAGTGCCGTCAATTCCTTGAATCGCAAGTAAATTTCACATGTATTTGGCTGGCTGTCAAATGTACGTACGTAAACTGCGCTATGTAAACGCTATTTACATACGGAGGCGAAAGTGAACGAAAATTGAACGAACCCGAGCAATACGACATTATGGGTGCACTATATAATTTGCTTGTACGATCCCGTACGCACTGTTCCAATGGCGACGTATGATTATGAATGGAAATTATTGCAATTCAACTAGGTAAGTTCTATGGAAAATCTTATTGTATGAACGTCGGTTATGCAGTTCTTAGTTAAGCAAACCAAACTTCAAAGAAACGGCCGACGTTAAATCTTCAAAAAGAAAAGTTGTTTTGCTCGACGATATACTCTCTGAGCTCTGAAATGAAGATGGAAAATTAGATGAAAACTCTCATTTCCAAACACATCATCGGTGAGTCCTTATGGCTTTGGGAAAAAAATAACTTTGTCCAATTCACAAGGAGAAGGGTGATACGTATAACTGTAAAGTTACCTACTTTCTCCTAATTTCAAAGAGGCGTTCAATTCTAAATATCCAAAATTTAGTTTCAGAACTCACAACCAGAGCATTAAATTCAAACAGTTTTATTTTTGAATTGTTGTTGAATTTCTTTTTTGTTAGATTAGAAATTATCATACAGAATGAATTTTGGTGTGCCCCAACGGCTTCGTTTTGTCTTCGGATCTCTTTCTTAACGATCTTCTGTCTCTGAACCCAGCACTAGCACCAGCGACAGCGGCTGTCATTGTTTTAAAATCAATAGCCCAGTTTATATTTCTAAGATCTCCGAGATCTTCTTGTGCTCAGAAATATAAACACAATTTTTCAGTGAAATTTTACACTATTGCTGTCAAAAAACGGAGCCTAAAACTTTTTAGATTCGCTAGCTCAGGTGAGCGCTTAAAAATATAAATTCGCCCAATGTATTTCAATTGATCAACACCATGATTAGAACAGCACCAGCAAAGCCAACAGCGTCGTTAGACCAAAGTCCTAAATTTGCTGTTGCTGGTGCACTGCTGACAACTTTGTCTACGAAGTTCAGTGGCACCAAACTGCAAAAGAGAACAGAATTAAGTATGAAAAATGTCAAATGGTGCTGGTGCTGGCGCGGTGGCAATGTGTTTGATACCAGCTGATGCTGGTTTTAATCTGTTTTGCGCATAAGCTTTTACAGCATAGACAGCAGTTCATTCTCGGTATGTGCGTCACAGTTCACAGACCACTTTTAGTTGATTTACCACATATTTAACGTGCGTCGTCCTCATTTTACACTAGATCCTAACTTCTGGAGCATTGACGTTATTAGACATCAACCGCTGCGCCCGTGCGTCGGTTAAAATTTTCATACAAACGGCCAACAAAAAGTTGTTCCAGCTAAAAGCGGCCTAAAAAGCTCCATCATCTAGTAGTGTTGACTACGTGTACTAATTTCGCCATTAAAATTTAAATGAAAAGTAAAAATAGTTTAATAACAATTTCCACCAAAATATATTAAAATTAATTAAATAATTAAAACTATCATAAAACTGCTATACGCAGATTCCTCGCTAGAAGATGATGGCGCCCCTATAGTTATGTTGAGACACGCGTGAAGTTGGCTACTGGCGGTCCATATCTAATACGTCAATATTCGGAAGTATATATATAGGTACTATAGTGAACTACGGATATTCTTTCTTTATCCACACTACACGAATTTAAAATGCTTTACCCGGCTCACCTTCTAAAACGAACTAACAAAATATCGGATTAATTCGCATTTTTAGGTGAATTATCCCATTTTGAAACTAATGTAAAAATATGGGAATTGTTCATGGCCCAGAATCACCCTAATTTTAACTTATGAAAGAAGTCCTAATGAAAAACAAACCCCCAATCAAATGAGTCCCCAAAAACCCAGAAAAAAATTTTTTTTTAATAATTTTGAGGGTTTATTTCACATATTGAAAAAATCCCCGCTTCCATAAAAACTGAGGGTCTTTTTTCTTTTAGCGTTTTTGGGATTATTTTCCGTAGGTCGTTTCTATATCATCGTATAATTGCAACTTTTATTTTTAAATGAACTAATTCTAACCCTTTATTGAACAAGTGAAATATGCTTAACCATAAAGGCATCGAAGTCATTAGTCCTTAACTCTTTATACTTGTAAATGATACGCCATTAGTATTATTTTAACCCTTAGCAACTCTAAACGTTAAAAAAACCGGAAGGCTTGTCTAAGTTTTACAAGTTTAAAACGTCTGAAAAATGGTCTAATTAATTAAAATCATTTAGCTATTCTTGGGGTATTATCTTCAAGTATTTTAACTTCAGACTTATTTATTAGTTTGTCGGCAAATTAGGAAGAAGTTTTCCTCATGTTAACGATACAAATTCTTTATTAGAAAATGTAATTGTAATATCTATGTAGTGTAGGTAGGTATGTAGACATTTGTCGCATATTAAAAGTGACTCTCAAACCCACCATCTAACTCTAAAATTTAAAGAACATTTTCGCATTAAGATATGAATCACGTTCTACGAAAGCAGTAAATCTAATATGCAAAGCTCTATAATGAGTGAATTTTGCAAACAACCTATAAACTTTTCAGGACAAATGACGACCCCAAATACCATATGACCCTTTATTTAAGTAAGGTTATTTGTAAACAAAAAAAAAAATCAAATCCCAATCCCAAATGGCTGATGAAGTTTCGAAGAACCACTTGGCGCATCATCAACATCCCCTTGAGCCTTGACTCAACTTTCTCACTCCATATTCATATGTATCACCTTTCAAAAAAGGTAGGTAGGTAGGTACGTAAATTATGTGTATAGGTAGGTACATATAATGAAAGTAAGGTTAAAATTTTAAATAGCAAATTTCGCCCTAAACACTGACCGATGATATGATAATAATCCCAACACTAAGCATATAGTGTTAAATAAATTACTCTAAGCCTTTTGAATCAAAATAATTAAGGTCCACACACCATAACTCTGGATACAAAATTTCCCCCACAAAAGGAATCCCATAACCCCCCAACAAAGTTTGCGCTGCTGTTTTTGTATTATAAAATAGTAGAAAACCAAAAACGATATAAATATGTTTCCCTTTATATGTTTATATTATATCCACAATTGCTTTTATAAACCACTGCGTATTTAATGACGCACTATACAACACCCCAGCTATTTAACCAGGCAGAAAATTTACAACGACAATCCTTTAGTGGCTGCGATGCTTTTTGCGTGCTGTTGTACACCATCATCTAGTGAGTCGATATATATAGGAGCAGAGAGTATCCTTATACCTTACCCCTCCGAGCAGTCAGTACACACAACACATATAATTTCCGAGCACGTGTTCTAAATTTCCTTTTAGATCCGACAACGACATCAGAAATTTCTCCGGCACCGCACACACAAAAAGGGTAAAGCAACCCAAGAACAAGGAACAAGAACCAACAATAAACATTCACACTCGTTTTAGTAACCATAATTCCGAGACGTAGCTATAATATATGTAAGCACTTTACACACGAACTTAGAATTCAGGATCTGGAACAACAACTATAGTACAAATACGACGCACTCTAGATATGTGTATATATATTTTGCATACATTGTACAGGAAAAAGGGATCAAATAAGCAAACAATTTATCTATTAAATGTGACTACTGTTTTCGAATATGTTTGCCATGTTCGCGCCATAACATAGCCTCTCGTCCTCGTCATTTTGTGTAAATCACGTTTCACACATACACTCGTCGTTTGTCCTTATGCCCATCAGAAATAAGAAGACGCGTTGTTGTCCTAGTTTTGTTATTTCCTTCACGCTAAATTCCGAAATGTTCACCGCCTTCCAAATGACAATTCATTTCTCTGTGGCTCTGGAATTGAATCTTCAATCATAAAACTTCACCGTACAGAAGAACTCTCTCAGACTCCAGTGCATCGTTTTCAACCCTTCACTTTGCATAGTTTACAAGTCAATTAAAATAATTTGAAATATAAAACGAAATTTCATTTCTTGGACCAGATTCAAAATTCGTCAACTTTTTTTTTTTTTTTTCCATTTTTGTAGATTATAATGGAATCAAAAAGTCACAAAGGAGGGAGGGGAGGGATTGTTCGTCCATGTCCACCCATCTTTTCTCTTGGTTGTGCTTACTTTGATAAATGATAGGGTTTCTGGGTCATTCAGTCAGAACAGTGGTCCACAAAAAAGAAAAAAAAAATTGCAAATAATTTTAATGGACTTCTTGTTCGTTGTTGTTCAGCATGAACGGCCATAACAACACAAAAATATCTGATTTTTGTTTTTTTTTTTTTTTTATTTTTTCATGGACAACACAGCAGCACTTTTTATTTTCTCCTTGTTACCCTTTTGGCTGGCGTTTGTTATGTGCGGTAGTGGTGGTACAGTGTATACCTACCTACATTAGGTCAAGGAGGAACGAGCGACGTTATCAAACTGGGGTATTACAAAGTTCAACAATCTGAATAATGCTCTTTTTTTTTGTTGTTGTTGCTGATGTTCTAGTGGAATCACTTGATTGTCTGTTCTGCAGAAAAAAAGTGCAACCCCTCTTTTAATTCAAAACAGCCAAGGGCAGTGATGTTAAAGATTCTCAGTTTTAAAAAAGGGTCCTTTTCTTTAGATGGGTGAGTGCATGTTTGTATTTTGTATTATTTACAAATATTGTTAAGAAGCTTGTTATGCAAAATTCAAAAAACTTAAAGGCGTGTCCACACCAAGGATATATTTCAGAAATATTTTTTTTTTATATGACTTAAATATTAGCATGGAAATGCTGGTTTTCATAAATCTATTTATGAACCAGAAAACCAAATCAGTAGTACCTATACAGCGGCGCTATAATGAAACAACAGTGATTCTAGGTGAGAAAGCCCAAAGCGGGTAAAATTGCTCTTTTGGCTGTCAGTTATTGAATTTTGTGTTAGGATTGGGATGCAATGCCTCTTGCGGTTTGATAAATCTTCCAGAAGAATTTTTGTTTTCTTTTACATGTCATCAAATCCATTTGAAAAATTGTAGATCACAACAAATCTTTTTGGCAGATTCTTCAAATTCCTTCAACCGCAGCAAAACTCATTTTTACTCTCCTTATTGCTCTGAACGCTATCTTTTCCTTTACCATTTTATATTTAGCTATGTACCTACATGCCTATCCTGATCCATAAGCCGCTCTGCAAATCATTGTGGCCGCACATACCTACTGTGAATAACAAGCCATTCTGTGTATAGTTGTGGTTACGCACATAGCGACCCACCAGCAATTTCGTGTTTGTGTTAGTTAGCCATTTTACATATGGTTGCAGCCACGCAATTGTGACCCGCAAAAAATGTCGTAATTGATTATAGACACACAATTGTGACTTACAATCGTCGCTGAATTTTTGTTGCGGCTATGTGATTGTGACCCACAAGCCATTTTACATTTTGTGACCCGCAAAAAACATCGTAGTTGATTATAGCCACTTAATTTTTGCTCATAATCGTCACTGCATTATGGTTGCGGTCAAGCCATTGTGACCCACAAGCCATTCTACATATGGTTGCAGCCACGCAATTGTGACCCACAAAAAATATCATTTTTTCGATTATAGCCAGGCGATTGTGGTTCATAATCGTCACTGCATAATGGTTGCGGCCACGCCATTATGACCATTGTGATCTTCGATGCATTATGGCTGCGGCCACGAATTGTGACCCACAAGCCATACCTAATCCATACATATACATTAAATATTTTGTATATGTTGTTACATATCTGGTTTTTGCGTGTCTTCAGCTTCCGTCTGCAGAATGTTTCTATCAAACTTTTCTTGAGTGCAGAAAAAACTGCGTCAGATAATCCGTTAAGCCACTGCCGATTAAGTTGTTATTTTAATAATTGTTTTTAACAAACTAGGTACACTCTTGACGCCTGAACTCTCACCACTGCATAAGACCATAGGTACACTGGTATCCTGTTCGTTAGGACCATGTTGAAAGTCAACTGGTAGAAAGCAGAAAAATTATTATTATATCCTCAGTTATTTTCGCTTTAATTATTTTTAATTTTACTATTTGTATGCCTAAGGCTGCGGTTTCATTGGATCAATGGAGTAATAGATTTACCACACACTTAAAACAAAAAAAATTATTGAATTTTTTGAGTTGCTCTGGCAACCCTTTTCCGACATGATAATGTTATGGCAGTTATACATTATTATTTTAAACAAAACGTGGCAAAATTATTTACCATTGTTGGGTAATTTTTTGTGCCCTTTGAAGGGCTGTAACTTTGGTGACCGGCCATTTCCGGAAGCCGTAACAATCGTAACAATCAAGCAATAATCAAGCTAGCTCTCGGACTATCAGCTTATGTTCATAAGGTTGAATAAAACAGCGTTTTTTAGGTGGCCACCCCAAAACCTTAAACCAAATTATGTCTACATATGGTCAGAACTCTGGGATAAAGAATTAATAGAAAACGGGGATCATGCAGTCATGCATGATGATTCCTCTGATAACTTTTCTAAGTGATTGCTTGTTTTACACTATTCACCAACATAAAGGTCATTTTAGTACGTTGATCAAGGCTTAGTTCACATGGCAAATTCAGGACAGATCTCCACCACTTCGAGCTAGAACTGTTTCGAATGGGAGAAAAAAACACAGATAAATATCGAAATTATGCTGGAAAAGACGGACTTAGTGGAAGATTGAAGATTATATCTCATTTAAACCGTTTGGAATCGACGGTAAATTGCTTCTAAGGTCTGTGGCTTGTTCTCTTAGAACCGTGAATTTAAAAAAGAAGTCTGCAGAGTTAAAATCGGATGTTCTTTCGCGAGCAGTACAAAACACTTAAATAATATTTTGAAAGTTGGTTTCTGTAAAACTTTTTAATCATATGGTTTTGTATCGCTTCCCAATTATAATAACATCAGCTCTGCTAATTTCGTTGGAAGAAACAAAAAGACATTTTACAACCTCTTTAGTCACGTGTTGTCCCGGTCTTTTATTGGTGAGCTCCAAAATCGCTAACAAATTATTCCAATAATTTTTCTAATCCATAGAAAGTTCCCCGTAGCCGTCCTTCGTTAGAATTTGAAACTCTGAGTACAGCTGTTTTGAGGAGGAATCAATTAAGGACCGTCACAAAAATATCCCATTTAGCCGTTTTCAATCGATTTCACTCCAGAAGACAAATCAAATCTTAAAAGAACTGTTGAATATGATTAATGTTAAATTATGAGAACTCCTCTCACCTGAAAGAAAACAAAATTGTATACTGGTGCATGGAGTCCATGGGACACGAAATCATAATAATAAGTTCCTATTCACTTGGCAACGCTGTATATGACATAACAGACAGGAACAGAAACATTCAGCCTTATTAGAGAATCCGACGAATAGGTTGCGGAGGGAATCTTACTCACTTTCGGTAGATTTACTATTAGCGAATCCGCAAGCCATACGCGGGAATAAATGTCGGTAACGTTGTTCGTAAAATTGGTATTACTGAAAACGAAAGGCATCCGCACCACATCCGCACTCCATACAAATGTTGGAAAAGCAAATTCACAGTAAAATTAATGGGGATGAAAGTGATTTTTATGAAAAAAAAATCAAGAAAAAGCAGATAGTTAACAAATCTGAATTTTTTGAAACAGAAATAAAAATTTTTGGATCGCCGAAACGCATAAAGTTTTTTTTGCAGTATTTCAAATAATTTATTGACAATGGCCGTTTTCGAAAACGTCATCTGCGTTTTTTTAGGAAGTGCAACTTTGGTGTCATTTTTTAGCCAAACCGTGGACATCTTCCTAGAAACTAGGTCCCTACGACCTAGTTTGACATTTCCTCTATCCAACAGCAAATGAACCTTGAAAATCGGTCCAGTGATTGCTGAAACATAGACGGATTAAGATTGGTCTTTAAAATCATTAAAAAGGGCTTAATTTGCGATATTAATTATTTAACGATACTAGTATTTTAGTATTTTAGATTGCTTATCTCGTGTGCACTTGAACGCACCAATTGTCAACTTTTGACATCCACGATAATAGTTTCAAAAATGGAAAAGTAGTTCGCGGATCGATAATGCAGCTATTTCATCGGATTCAGTAATAGAATTTTATGATAGTGCAGATCCACTGCGGATCCAACCAACTCCCGGGGAGTTAAAATTTGCGAATTCAGTAGTTGTGTTCGTTGAATTTTATCAATTTTACCCAGGGTCGACCCAGGTTTTCTGCAGATAGATACATCTAAAGCCACCTTAATTTAAATAATACTGGTTTTCAAATTTCTATTTCAATCAATCAAAAATTCTTTTATTTTCTGAAACAACCCTGATCTAATCACAGAGTTCATGGCTCTTTGCCATGCATATCACATTGGAAATTAAAGTGCACAAAAACAAAGAAAAATGTAGCCCGGCACAAATTAGGTAAAGCTCATTTGGTTCAGTGTTTCTACTCCTCCCCCAAATGAACAAATATAATAGAGAAACAAAAGTTTCTAAGGGTTAAGGTCTTCTTCTTCTTCTTCGCCATTATTTCAATACACAAGAATCAACTCAAAGTATAATATTTTCCACCCACAAAGTTCTGATGTGTAAGTTACAACACAAACAGTTCGCTCCCTTTAATTAACTCATTTGGAATCGGACAATTTTGCAGTCAATGATCAATCTGGCTGGGAAAAACTCATGAAATAATCATACCTCGTGTTTTGCCGGGTCTGGGTTATGTTTTATGTATCAGCCCATCACCGTCATCGTTATTGCAAAGAAAAACCCAGATACAATTTCTCCCTCATTAAGATAAAAGCACCGCGGCTGTGGCAGAATATAGTATAGAAGCAGGCATAAAGAACACTCTCTTTTATATATGAAAAGGTATAAATGGGGTTTCAGGGGGTTGAATGTGGGTGATAATGATAGGTCGAGTGTTTTTGGGGGGGTAATGAGTAAAGCGAACCAGTCACACGAATACACAAACACAGGCATGTTAAGCTTTAGCTCTACCATCAGAGTATAGAATAAAAAAAAACCCGCGCATCGATAAAACAAATCGAGGGTTGACAAAGGGAAATAAAAATCGTTGGGACAAATACACACAATATATACTTATAGCTACACTATGCGACAAAAAATTGTTTCCACCCGAAATAGTAAGTAAATCAGGCTGCTGAAGGTACATAATCTACTTTAAATAAAATTGTTAAAATAAGTTCATTGTTATATTTTTTTTTTTGGTTTCTTAACCACCTAAAATTAATAAGTAAAATATAATTTATATTTTGTCGTTGATGAAATATTGATTTGCGTGTTTTTTCATTATTATAAATGATTTGATGACTGCGCATTAATTTTACCATTGTCACTTTATTTTTAACTGTGTGAAATGTTCAAAGAAAATTTATGGACACGCTATTTTTTAAGTCACGAACAAAATGAACTTTTGCTCAACACTTTTTCAAGGTTATATGATGAAAATAGATGCAAAAGATACAGTTTGGAATAATGTTTCTTAATTAAATGTCAAAGTTCAAATTTGAAACATTATTAGAGTTCTGTTTTAGAGTTGACTCATTGAAAGTTAGAATTGTTTTTTTTTTAATTACGAACTAAATCTAACATGTGCAATACATACATATATAAAATTGTTATACACAAAGTGTATAAAAATATACAAACTGGGTGGCAACTTGAAAGTATTCTTGTGGTATAAGGTTACCGTATAGCCTACTTCGACACACTATACCAATATATGAAACAAAAGCCATCAAGTGGTACAATGATAAATCAAAAAAAACTGATGAGACGAGATTGGTGGCGCAGGAATATTTAGACCAAGACCCAAACTCTGGACTGTTCCGATGGGACATTCGTATTTAATTTTTCAGGCAGAAATAAACGTCATAAGGAAATGTGCAGAGCTTTGCTCGGCAGATAAAATAACGGCGTCCTATATTGGCTAAGAGGCCGTTTATAACACGATGTCTCCACAATCAATATTTCATAGATTACCATCTGTCCCTTTCTATAGAAAGAAAGTTAAATAGAATGCTTCAATATGTATGGTAGACATTTGCTAGCTTGCTATTTTAGTCGAATTGCACAGAAAACAGAAAAGTCAATATGTAAATGACAATTTATAGAACACTATTTCTAGCATGGTATGAGCTTCACCGCTAGTGGGAACTAATTTTACTTTTTTGTGGTGAAGTGAATTCCCACTAAAGGTGAGCACTAATTTCAACTGCAGATTGTGTGAAGTTAATTCATATCTACAATTTTTATATTACACAAGATATAAAGGTGAAAATATGGGGCGTTGAGATTCGTAAGGGGGGTGCATACTGCCCCCCTGCGACCCCACTGTTTGGCAAACTAAGATTTCGGGTGGGTGCGAGTTTAGGTGGGTGCGCAGTTTGGGTATATGCAATATATGCATTTTGTTTGAAAAGTGTAACGTCACCCAAAAGAGTGAAATAATTTCCCACCAAAAAATTAAGTTATTTCCCAATCAAAGTGGGAATTTACTTCACCGAAAAAAAAGTGAAATTAATTCCCGCTAGTGGTGAAGTTAGTTCCCCGCACCGCATGGAAACACCGTGAAAGAGACAGAATTTCTGGCAAAGGTATAAGAGGCCAAATCTTCACCCTGCTGCGGTCAAGGTTGAAAACGAGGTTAGAAATACTATACGAAAAGAGGATTCTATGAGAAAAAAACACTTGGAAGCGACTTTCTAAGCTGATACAGACCAAACTCTTACTTTGAGACTACAACCAACCACCAATTAAGTCGAGGAAATGCTTAAGATAGCTCCCGGTTAAATTTCACTTAAGTGAAAGCGAGAGAGACGTTCATTTGAGAAAAAATTGGATTTGAGTGACTACTTTGAATTCCTCTTAAAGACGGCATCAGTTTAAGTAGAAATAACCTAAGAATTATCACAGGTTTCCATAGCCACCACTGCAAACTAAGAAGACACCTAGAGCCTTATTTACTAGATTTTCACTAATACTCGGTTTCACCTCGGGGTGGTTAAACCTAGTCGTAGCATGAATTCCGTCTTTACACCACGTCAATCAAATCCTTATTTATAAAGAATTTGTTATCCATGTAATTTAAAACTCTGTTAGATGTGACGTCAATGTGATTGTCACTGTATTAGAGAGAGAGAGAGGGAGTTCTACGGCTTTTAACCTCCTATGCACCAGTTTTAGCTTACTCTGCCTCTAATCCTCGTGTTTATTTTGTATAAATAAACTTTTCAGGATTAGAGTCGTTGTAAAGTAGAAGAACCTCTACTCCGTCATTAAAACAAGTTTATAAATAAGGCTGCTAAGTATTATTGGATTATAGCAGATAGTCCAACATGTAAATTCTGTAATGAATATAAAGTGGAGTCTCCTATTACTTCGAAAATATGGAACACTCCTACAAAAAAGACTCACATCTAACATACCACCCAAAGTTTGTGAGCTTATCGTTTGGCTTTTATATTTTAATTTAAAATAATTAAATTTTAATACATGTTTGTTTTGTACAAACGATGGAATTTTAATGGTACCGACAATCGGTCCCGACAATCATTTGAATTTTTTTCTTATATAAATATAAATCTTATCGAAATCTATATGCACAAACAAAATTTCGCAAATCGCAGTTTTTATACTTGCATACAAAAAAATCTTCAAAGGGTTTTGTCCTCAGTCCCCTGGAATGTCACCTCCCCGTTTCAGTTTCCACACTACAAAGAACTCTACCATTGTAACCTCAAATAAAACGAAATTGTTATGAGATAAACAATTTTTTTTTTAAATTGATTTTATTGCAAACAAAAAAAAATCAGTCCGCTGGATGATAGAAAACGTCAAAAATATTGGTAATTTCGAAATTGATCGAATTTCCATCTCAAGAACTGTCAAGTAACTATTTTTCTTAAAACAAAATCGTGTTTGTATATTGCATCTGTTTGCTATATCACTTGAGGAGAAGACATTGGTGAGGGAGGTCTTTGAGTGTCCGTTCAGTTTAGTTTATCAGTCCCCTAATGAGTACATAAAAAAATTCAATATAAGTAGGCGTATTTATTAGCAGTAGATATAATATAGGCTTAGTAAAACTATAATAGGTATATAATTTTTTTCTTTTATTTTTTCAAATGATACGCAAGTACGTTTTTTGACTTAAAAAGTGGAAAATCTCAGTCCCCTTGCAATTTTATGAAAAAAGGGACTGAAATTCTATCCAGAAGTCTGAGAAATTTTAACGGGTTTTACCGATGGTTTTTCTATGCAATCCTTAGTCGATGATCCAACATAAACGTTGATGTTGAAGCTATAGAAAACTATTGTACAAACTCTCTTAGAGTCCATTTTATAAAAATTAATGCTCAATTGAATAAGTGATAATTTATAAAATATAATTCTTTTTTATCAGTCCGCTGTTTGTTGTACTGGCCGCTTTTAAAAATGTAAGAGACCATTCTAACATATAACTATAGGACTATTTTATACGACTTAAAGCTTCCAAAATAATTTTGCCGAAATAATGAGTATTTTGTTCTATTTTTTTTTGTAGAATCATTGAAGGGCTGATTCATACATCGAAGTTATTATATTCAAATCAATTTCTTCAATTCAAAAGTCTAAGTTACTTACCTGATCTATTAAAAGCTTTTCGTATTTTAAATAAATCATTTTCAATTAAATTTGAATTCAAAATAAATACTTACTTACTTACTTAGCTGGCACTACGGGGAGCGGGGTGCTCCAGGGCCTCACGTAATATGCTTCTCCAGCCAGCTCGATCCCTAGCTTGTTGTCTCGAATTTCGAACCTCAAGTAAGCGGAGATCTTCTTTAACCTGATCACTTCATCGTAGATGGGTCCTGCATACATATCTCGAACCCTCAGGCTTGCCGTAAAATACTCTACGGGTTGGAGCCAATGGTCATGCGCTCTACATGGCCCAACCATCTTAAACGCTGGACACGTAACTTCTGGACTAGATGAGCGCATCCGTACAGCTCGTAAAGCTCGTTGTTATGTTTCCTTCGCCAATTTTTTTTTTTTTTTGTCTATCAACACAGACCGGACCATAAATCGTACGTAGTACTTTCCGTTTTATTCCGTTTTAATACCTCAATAGATCTTTCATCCGATTTTGATAGAGTCCATGCTTTTGCACCATAAAGCAGGGCTGGGATGATGAGTGTCTAGAGAGCCCTAAAGAAGACGCTTTACCTTTAGGGCTCTCAATAGGGCTTTATTTCTCAATTGCTTACTTAATCCAAAGAAACTGCGATGTTGTTTGTGGTGTTAACAGTAGTACCCAGGTACACAAATTCGATGACCACCTTGAAGTTTTATCTATCGATGGTCACATTCTGACCGAGTCTTCAGTGTGATTTGACTTATGTTGATGAGAGCATATACTTCGTCTTATCCTTGTTAACAGCTCGCCTACGACTCGAAATCTGCGAAGGCACCACAGTAACAACTCGCTTGCTTCTTCCTTTGATCTCGAAATCGTCGGCTTTGAGGTAGTGCACTACCTCAAAGGGTATCAATATTAAGCCGAATATTTGGTCGATTTTAGACTTTCCGGTCTTAAGCCGCACTGGTATGGTCCAATTAGATCATCAGCATATATCTTGAGACGCTCACACAAAACTCTTGATAGGATCTTATATGCGATGTTCCAAAGGCTAATGCATCTGTAGTTGACGCAGAGCAGGTGCGCGCCTTTCTTTTGGATCGGGCAAATGGTACTCAGATTCCATTCCTCATCATGAAAGTGTAAATTAGCCCAAATTTTCACACTTATTTTCTTCTACAAAACATGAAATCAAAATTTCACGTCTTTTATTTTTAAAAGTCTCGTATTGCTCATTCCGACGGTTACGTTCGTCTTGCATTTTTGCGAAACACTTGAAGATATTCCTATGTGTGGATAGCTACTGCCTGCAGACCGCCCATCACATCCAAATTGCGATGGAGCTATCCTAAACCTGAGCGAGAAGCATTCGCGTTTTTGCGTTTTTTGGTCAAATTCATCATGAGCGTAACCAAACAAAAATTGCGTTTATGAACACTTAAATTCGTCCTCCCCTTAAAAAATTCAAACGTAATAGTACTCACACTGAAATGCTTTATATTTTACCCTTGAGCGCATTTTCGGGCAGTACAGAGATTATTTCTTTAACCGCACAACACGAATGTAGAATGCCCTATCCGGCACAATTTTTAAATATCTACCGGTGCTCAGACAATCAAAACCAATGTGCATCCATATCTCCCCTAATATTTTCTTCGTTATAACTGGAGCTTCCAAGGTTTTTATAACCTCAGTCGGTGTGCCCACACATTATCAAATAAAAACTTGGTAATCAAGATTGGCGGTATCCACTTAACCGACGGTTTCCACATTAAGTGTTGACCGGCGGTTTCCACATTAAGTGTTGACTAAAAGCCGTGTATAACACTGCTTTACTAATTGTGTCTCCTCATACAGCAAAAATTGTTTCCAAAAACCAAGAAAACTCGACGCAAAACAAGATGTGATAAAATGTTCTCCTTCCCCATTACCTCCTATCAGTTGAAACACTCGTTAATATAAGACTTTATTTTTAAAACGAAAACAATTTATATTCTAAACCTCACAGATCTTAAAAAGTCCTTCAAGCACGTACCCCAATCGTTCATTTTCCAGGACTTGAATTAAAAAGCCAATAAAATTTCTCTCCTTAAAAAAAAAAACTCACAACTGTCTCCTAGTTTATATTCTGAAGTTCTTGTCACCAAAGCCTTAGTTGTCTGTAAAAGAAAACAAAGAAAGAATTGCTTTCATCCTTTTCAAGGGACACTGTGCGTGCGTGCACATTTTTCTTTGTCGCTGACTGTACCTATAGTTACAGTGTAATACCTTTATATAAAAATGACAAAGGGATACTAATACGCAATGGGACAGAGAGATATTTTTGTGTTTTGTTTTTTTTTTTTTTTGCCATGAAAGAGATATTTGGTATGGCAAATAAATTTTATTTAATGTCTTATTAAAGTGAGAGTAAGTAAGTGTTAAGAATTACTGCGGACGTATACGTTTCATTTATCTTGCTTAACGATGAAGTAGATAGCTCGGGGTAATTTGAAAGGACTCTATGTGATGTCTGGTGATTATGGTGTAATACAAGTTGTTGTGTGCTGCTTGTGCCGTTTCACATCTTTCGTCATTCTTAATCACATCAAGGAGTACTTGAGCTATACAACAATTCGTCGTCGTCTGGTAACGAGTGTTTCTATATTATTTTTTTTTTCTTTCTTACTTCTCATATAGTAGCCACTGCCGCTACAGTTCAAGATTCGTACACGTATACTTACAGTTGTTTGTAACATATAGTGATGGAGGAGCTGCCTGCTTCTGTCACCCATTTAAGTATAAAAAGGGTGAATTTCCTGTACTAGAAACAAAATGAACAAATTAACTACAGGTCAAGAGATATGGTACATTAAGGAAATGTGTAATTTTTGTTTTCAATTTACAGATGTGAAACTTCGTGGAGGAAAATTGTACTTAGGTATGTCATCTTTTATACTTATTTAAAGATCTAAATTGATAACAGATGTAGCGCTGGAAATATAATTAAAAGATAATAGCTATAACAACTAGAAAATTATGGAAGAAATAGAACGAGTAAAGTATCAGTCAAATCACCCTAAATGCTTGTAGATTGGAAACTTTACCTTCCTCTCTTTCGACAATAGGATTTCGATTTACTGACGCACGTCAACAAGCATTTTGGTTTTTCCATGCCATGAGGCGCAAAACTTTTTATCAGAGTTCAAAGATATTTTACTTTTCGCACTTGACAAACTCTGTTCCAATCATATTTTTTCTGATGTCCTCGCTGCCTTGCCCATATCAAAAACCGCAGTTGTCTATAGGTATGGTATTTTTCAAAGTCGACGAAATTCCGATGTTTTCCAACTCTGCATTTCTGATTCTTAAAGGCCCAACTATAATGCGCATGAGCAACTGTCCAAATGGCACAGTCATAAATGGTCCAAATGGCACAGTCATATGGCGTTGGCTATAATGGACATATGTGCATTTCGTTGAGTTTAGTTTAACATGAGCTTCGCATGTGCGGAGGAATCAAAAATGCTGACGGCAAGCAAAAGTTTTCATAATGTGACGACCCAAAAAGTCCAGTTTCTTGTTTGCAAGCAAATATTTATTTTTGAAACGCATGTTGCATATTGTGCTAAACTTCAAGATAATTTGACACCCAACTTTATTCATAATTTAACGCATTTTTAACGCAATTGGCACACGGCTAAAGACAGAAAAACAATTTTTTACCGGAATTTGTTTTTAATTTTGAGAAAATTTTAGCCAAAGTAGTGTTTTAAAAATAAATCGTTTTGTAACGCAATTCACGCAGCAAAAGGCTAAGAACCCACCACAAACAAAACTACAAAAAATAAATGTGGTGGTGGAGAAATTTAAACGCAATTCACACACGGCCCAATGATTCATCTCAGTAATGTCAATATTTATACATGGGATTAAATTTAACGCTATTGGCACACGGTCTTATTAGTTCATAAATTTATGCTTTAAACATCTTTTAACATAGGTACTTTTACGAATTAAGTTCAAAGGTTTTTCCACAAAGCTAAAATTATGTCATTTCTGTTATGAGCTACTTAAACCGTGTGTGAATTGGGTTAAAATTTGGTTGAATGGGTTACATTTTGACACTAGCGTGCTGAATAAAATGGGTTAAAATTTAGCGAGCTGTGCAGCAGGTTAAATGGGTTAAAATTTAAGATTGAACTGAAAAATAAAATTATATTAATATTTTTGTTTGTGTAGGGTCTAACGAAAAAAAAAATAAATATAAAATACTTCCTCAAATTGATGTTCATTTTGCAAAAAAAAACAAAAAAAAAAAACAGAAAACGAAATAATTGTTTTTTCTTTGCTTCAAATTTTTTAACAGCAGATGTGAAAAAATATAAAAATTAACTATGCAAAATCGAGAAAAATATGTAAAATTAAGATTTTGTTACGTTTTTCTTTTACTTTGTATCTTTTAAGTAGGACTTTGAATAAAGAATTAACTAAATTGAAGAAAGAAAAACAATTTTTTTCAGGGCAATTTCTTAAATCTTGAGGGAATTTTAGCCAAAGAAGTGTTTTTAAAAAATCCCTCTTAAACCAATTCACACGGTAAATGGCTAAATTTTATCCCAAATCAAACAAAACGTCAAAATTTACTCGTGGCAGAAGATTTAACCCAATTCACACACGGCCTTAAGTAAATGAAAGAACTTAGGCCGTGTACCAATTCCGTAAAAAGTGCGTTAAATCTGATCCCATGGCTAAATTTTGACATTACTGAGGTGAATACAGCTCGTTAAAATTTTAGCCATTGGTTAATTTTTGGCATTTGCTTTATTGCGTTCATTGTAACGTTTTTTTTTTGTCAGCCGCTTTCATTATTGCATTTTTTATTTAGCGATCTGGATACCTTCTTGTTGTTGTGAAAACATAGCTGATGTAGGTACCTGGTACCAATTAAAATAAAAATTGAGACCCAGTTGAATGTTTGGCGAATGTAGGTACAAGTTTGTAATTAATAGAAAAGTATATGAACACCTGCTAAAAAACACAAATTTCTTCGTGTTCTCAGATATCAAAATGCAATGTTGTTTCAGTTAAATCTAAAAATGAAAGTCGTACATCTTAAAGTTTTTTTATAATGCATATTAGAAAGTGTTTGATTTTTTTAAAACTTTAATTTAAACAATTTTAAACTTTCTTTCTAGCCCAGTGAAGATAGCTCTTATACTCTTAATGTTGATTTAAAAAATGAATCTTCAAACTTTCAACCCCAATTACCCCTGTAAATAAAAAAAACATCATTATATTATCATTACCATGAAATTTGCCTTATCACCTAAAGCATTAACTATAAACTTTGTGTTCATATAAATATTAATAACTGATATCTTTTGAAATAAAAAAAAAACACCCACACAAAATAAATGAACTCAAACTTTTCATAAAAGGTAGGTTAGCTCTTAAAGAAAACTCTTCTAACAAGTCAAATAACAAGCCTTTACGCTTGCAGGCATCAGACTATGTAAGCAATACCAGCAGCAGATAAACTTCAAATAACCCTTTTTTCTCAAAAAAAAATATAAACTCTCATAAACGACATTCCTTTGTAAAACGCCGCAATAATTATTTTCAACTCTTAAAGTTATTCTCTTAGCTATTGTATTCATCCTCTAACGAAATCTTTCAATAGGCTCATAAATGCAAAAAAAAAAAAGAAGAATAATCTATTACCCGTATACACGAACGGAATATAGCACCTGATTGTAGGAAGCCTAGGATTCCAAGGAACAGCATAGCAGACACAATAATTATAACTACAACACTGCAACGATTTATTGCCAAAACTCTAGTAAACACTAAGAAACGTGAAGGAAAGGGAGCGCCAGGGTTGAGAAAAACAGACAGAGAGAGAAGACGGAAGGAAAATTAAGGTTTTCCCCCATATTAAGCAGACAAAAGAAAAACTTTTCTCCACCGCACTATACTCCCATTGTGTTGTGACGTTGTGCGTCGTCGTCTGT
Source organism: Baccha elongata (assembly GCA_951217065.1). Taxonomy (NCBI): domain Eukaryota; kingdom Metazoa; phylum Arthropoda; class Insecta; order Diptera; family Syrphidae; genus Baccha; species Baccha elongata. Next base: position 45,639,412 of record OX578274.1, read on the forward strand.
CAGTCGGTCGGTGGGTATAGTCGTCGTCCTTAAAATCCGAGTCAAACAAGGATAAATGGTTGAAACAACAAAACTACGCTATCCAATAAATTCATATGCATGTGGCGTGCTGCGCCCCGATACCAAAGGAATATCCAATCTGAAAAACCCAACACTCTTCTGCAGGACTGACTCCAGCCGCTGCTGCTGCTGCCACAATTTCTCTACAAAACATAGTCCGTTGGTTCTTAAGTCTGGTGCCACTCTGGATGATGAGAATGACGACAACAAAAAACGATCCTGTTGTCTCCCTTTATATTTTACGCCGGTCGGCCATACGTTGTGATGGGGGCATGCTCCCGCTCCCTTTGATGTGGCAATAAACTGATGCACTTGCCGCTGCTTATACCCGAAGAGTGCTTAGTGTGGGGATGGATTGAAGAAAACGTTTGCTCATCCCTCCCCAACCAGCCGTGTGCACATCACATACAACAATAAAACGGAATTTTCGTTTTTATTTTTTTTTTTTTTTTGGAAGGGATGAATGGATGAATGATAATTTGATTTTACCATTCCCCACCTGGCTTATCCATTTTAGCCCAGACCAAGCGACGACGACGACTACGACGACCCCAAAAAAAATATTTGCCCAACCAGGAATCACAGTGGATCAACACCTGAATACAGATGGACAAAATTTAAATGGAGGATTTCTAATTTTAGATAAAACGGAAGTGAAATGGTATTCATGAAATATTCAAACTTGTATCATGAAATTCACATCTATGCAATAAACAAAAAGGATAGCTTAGTGACGGTAACACCTTTAACTTTTCCATCTTTAATTTAAGATGACCTTAGATGGCGTTATTTAAATTATTAGTGATGCAATGCAAGGTGCGGTCATTATATATAATATTCAAACAACTACATTTTTCACAACTTTCGTAAACAAATAATCTCATAGAATAGTTTTTGTGTATTTGTAGAGATTTGAAGGATAACCCATAGCGACTTACGAAGACGAAGAAGGTATCAGCTTTTATCTCGTCTGTGTATAAGTCATATACGTCCTTTAGCAGCGTTTATTGAACAAAAATGGTGGTCAGTTCCTTTAACCATCAAGGGGTTGGCCGAAAAAATTCGCTGTTAGCGGCAGCAGATTTTACGGATAAGGAAGGGACCAAAAATTTTTTGCTACGGATGTTTTTTACCAAAATTAAAATAAAAATGCACGATTTTTTCTATTTTATTATACGAGTTATTTTATGTATTTTTATTCCATCACCAAACGTTTCTTTGGATTGACAAACAAAAAACAACACAGAACCTCAAAATTCTATACAGATACGAAATGGATGTGTTCAATCCGTCGACTAGAAGTTAGCCAACAAGCTCTGATTTTTCAGATCCCATAAAAAATTGGTAAAACCGGTCAACGAATGAAGAACGAAAAGAATAATGTAAATGCTTCTTCGTTGTTCGTTGTTTTGCCAAAGAACGAACAATGTACGTACACCGTATAAAGAACGATAGTTTAAATCCAATTTAAAATCAACAGGTTACCCATAATCGACGGATGGGCATGGAAGCATCTGTCAGAACAAAGCATTTGTTTGGTTTTGTGAATTGAATTTCCAAATGAATCAACAAGTTGAAAGAGAAATTATTAAATAGGTACATTTATGCTCAAACAACAAAAAACTTAATAAACAAAGCTTTTCTTTACGAAAAAAATACAAAATAAATAAACAAATGTTCGTGAAATGCGAACGGGAGCTCAGTTTACGTCCGTTAGCAAAACTTATAGAAACTTAACGAAACATAGCAGATCAGTCTGCTACTAGGCGTTTTTGCAGTCCACTGAGCTGTCAGAAATAGGTTTGAGTTTCTTTTTTAGCTCTGAGTGGTCGCAGCTATCAACTTGTGTTTCTTTTTTCGATAAGAGCTTACTCGGAGGGCGCTTTATGAGCTCAGTATAAAATAATCGAGTGTACGGAGCACACAGCAGAGTTAGGCCAACTTCATGTAGTTTTCATGTTATTTGACAGATGTGAAATGATTTCTACTCATATAACAGTTAAGTACTCAAGTGTGTTTTATAAAAAAATCAGAGCTTACTCTGCTCAGAGCATACTCAACAATCTAAGGCTTCCGTGATATGCTGAGAGCACTTGTTCTCACACGCTAACGTTTACTACAGTTCTTCCCTTACTCGAATAGACGGCAATTTCTATATACCAAATAGAAGACTTAGCATCATTTGAATTTTAAGTGGACTTCCTGAATTATTATTCAAAAATAAATTGTTAAGCTGGCTTTAGTCCAAGAAAAATAACGTTTCGCCCGGTGCTAGCTTTTATGCTCGTCAGATGACTTCTCCAAAAAAAAAGCACCTTGTCATTAATATGTTTTATACAAAAGGCAATGTGGGAAATGAGTATTTCAGTACCGAAACCACAAAAGCCACTCGAAAAAACACCACAAATCTTTAGTTAATGCAAAGTTTATTTCAACAGATCACTATAAACTATGATATTATGAAAAGTGCTGTAACGGAAAGCTTTTAATGTCTTCCTATCTCTACTTGTTATTTGTACTTCAATATCCATCAGTTCAGTCATTATTATTATTTATGCAAATTTTAAGATTTATTAAAATGACACGTTACTTTTTGCTGGAAACGTCATCTGACGAACCCACAAGCTAGCACCCCGGTGAAACGCTATTTTTCTTGGACTCACTATGGCCGCTTAGTGTTTTATTTTTTGAATAACAATTATTTAGAAAATCTACTTAAAATCAAGTGATGCTTTTCTTGAAGTAATGAGATGTGAAGTAAAAGAAATACTTTTCACATGCATTCATTTGCATTGCGGTAGCATTCGGTAATTGTTTGGGGTCGGTACGGTGGTAAAATGTAATGGTAGTACCTCTCCATCCGGTAATTTAAATTCAAATTTTGAATATAAATATTTCCGTTTGTTATTGGATATGCGATGAAGATTTCTTGGTACGTTCAAATATAATTTATTTATTTATTTCTCGTTGATTTATGTGATAAAGACTCAAAGTAATCAGGTTACGCACTTTACTTGTAAAACATTGTATATGAATTAAGTAAATGAACTCATATCAAATATGTTTTTTTTTCTCAACTTTAAATTAGTACAGTGCAACACCCTGTGTATAAAAACTCCAAACTTCGTTTAAAATAAACAGAAACCACACTTTTGGCCAGTTATTTGTTTATCCTTTGACCACTGTACAACATGTCGACCACCACCACCGACTATAGCAGACACAATTTCATTTGAAATGACATTCAGTGGATGCACGATGGTTTTACCTCGTCCTTCCTCTTCATCGTCCTTGTTATTCGCTGATACTAAGGCACATTGATTTAGATCAAAGTCCATAGGGAATTTCACTCACCCCCACCCATCGAACTTTCTGAATATCAAGGGGAGAGAAAAGTAGGCCGTGGTTGGTGGTATACGCACGGTATATTTTCCAGTTGAACAAAAATGGATTTTCTTCTATCGTCCTCGTCATCGTCGTTGCCGTTTTTTTTATATAACCTGGACAGAGCTTAAAAACCAGTAGCAGAATTAGGAGAAGAGGAAGGCAGTTTTGTGCGTGCACGTACAAAATTTAGAGGTGTGCATGGGAATGAATGTCAATGACATTGGAAGAACATTTTCACCAGGAATAAAATACTTATACGGAATCGGAATTTTCGAATTGCTTTCTGGGTCCTTTCTACTTAGGTATATATACATAAATTGTTTATAGTAGTCCCAATGGTAGTCTTTAAGTATTTTACTTTTTCTATTATTTGCCTTACTCGTCGACATTTTATTTGCAAAAAAAGGACACACACAATTTTAATGAGTCGACATTTTAGTTATAAAATTGAAGAAAATATTCTTTGTCCTTTGTCTAGTTGTAAGAACTTTGAATATAACGGCGAGAGAAAGGGTTATCTACCTACCTTTTTTTAAGAAGATAATGACTCAGTTTGGACCGGAAAAAAGTTAAAATCGCGACGTTGTTGAACAGAGATACATTTCGGATTCGGAAGTAATAAAGGAATCCATTCAACAAGAAAAAGACCCCCGGTGGAGATTGCTTTTTTTTTTGTGTTGGCTCCATGGCGTATATATGCTTGGAATAAGTTGTACGTGGTATTCAAATATGCGACTATGGCTATTGTGCCAGTTTTTGATGCTTTCAGGAAGTTTAAATCTTATGGAGTGATTTATTTTAAGTGGAAAAGGATTTGAGTAGATCCTTTTTTTTTTTGTACAAAGTCAGTAAAATTTCTTAGAGGGGTTATTACGATATATCTATTGGACTGAACTGGAACGTTATATTAAATTTTTCATGAGATATGCGTTGTCGGCAAAAAAAATTTTTACATATTTGAGACCTAAAAGACCTTTATAACTAGCCATTTTAGACATCTAGTGTTTGACTTTCTTCACATACTTATACCTACACCTTAAGTTCGCCTGACATTCAAACGACACGCTATTATTTGAATTTTTTGAGCAAGGTCGATGTTGAACTTTGGTTTTCAGTTTTGCATCCTCGTATCAAACTGGTCGTTCAAAACCCAGCTTTAATGAGAAGTAAACGGAAGCTAATGTCAGAACCGAACTAAGGTTCCTTTTTCATCTGTCAAATGAACACGTTCCTCTCTTATAAGCTCAATTTCTTGTATTCACTCAGTTACGGACGGCTCCGTACGCATCTCTGTATATCGATTATGTCTTAAACCCAAATTATAGCATTAGAAAGCAAACGAAAGCTTATGTCAGAAATCAAAATCCATTGTCAAGTTTTCTTAAGTACCGTGAGTTTCTTTATTTTAAATAGATTTTGATGATTAATAAATTTACGTTCAAAAAATGTCCTCAGAATGGAGTACGAATAGCAAAAGTGAACGAACACTGATCGAATCATAGCAATCCGACATTTTATTCGGATCATTTTATACGACCTTTTTTTATTATTTATTTTTTTGTATTTTATTGTGATTGAGTCTTTAAGAGTTTAAGGCCCAACTTCATTTTCGTCTCCAAAAACGATTCGTATCGTATTCCATAATCAGTAGCCTGCAGTTTGGGGCGCTCTTTTCGTACGGAAGCGAAAGTGAACGAAAACTGAACAAACCTGAGCAATCCGACTGCGTAATTAATTGTTTAATGGTTGAGCGAGCCATTAGTGTTCTCTGGAACTGGAATCTCTTACACTTAAAATTGTAATTTGAGGTTACTGGAATCCCTAACCTACAAATACTTAAAATTATAATTTGAGGCAACAAACATCCTTTGAAAATGTTTTTTTTCTAGGTACTTACTTTGAATCAAGTAGTCAAAACTTGTACTTTCTTTGATTTCATTCAAGCTTTTCTTCCCTATTAAATTATCACTATTCTAATTTTGTTATTGATTTTCTTTCCTTTACAGCTCAACAACGACCCAGAATACTAGAACATCCAGCTGATGCGATAGCTGCTCGCGATGAGCCACTCACACTTAATTGCAAAGCAACTGGTAGACCGCAACCAGATATATCTTGGTATCACAATGGCACACCATTGGTTCCGTCCGAGAGAAGAGTTATACTTCCCGAGGGTTCACTCTTTTTTCTAAGGTAAACTAAACTCCCATAATAAGAATGTTGTTTTCTTATTCAAATATTCCTTAATTCCAGAGTAATGCATAACAAACGCGAACAAGATGCAGGAATCTATTGGTGCGAAGCTAAAAGCTCAGCGGGCATTGCTGTTAGTAATAACGCCACTCTTCAGATAGCTTTGCTGAAAGATGACTTTCGATCAGAGCCCTCAGACTCTATAGCATTGGTTGGTGGTCCAGTCGTAATGAATTGTACACCACCAAGGGGTATTCCAGAACCATCTGTTCTTTGGTATAAAGATGGCAAGCTACTTGACTTAAGTGGGAAAAGGTGAGTAATGTTACTTTTTAAAAGAAGAGTTATTCTAAACATTGCAATCTATAGGTTGTCGATGGTTGAAGGTGGTTCTTTAATGATATCTGAAGTGCAAGTATCAGACGCAGGTAAATACGAATGTTCAGCTCAGAGCATGGCGGGGAGGAAGAACGCACCTCCAGCAGCTCTTAAGGTGCTGACTCCACCACGAATAGTTCGTGGCCCAACGGACACCGAGGTGATAGAAAGCGAAAGAGTAGATATTCCTTGTGAGTTAATGGGAGACCCAAAGCCTATAGCTTCGTGGCATCGTGATGGTGGTTCTCTTCCCGAAGGAAGATCAAGGGTTCTATTGGATAATACATTGAGAATTGAAGATGCCCGTGCAGAAGATCAAGGAACCTACACTTGTAAGGGCTTCAACGAAGGTGGAAATATCTCGCTATCCATTAAACTTAGTGTTTTTGGTAAGTTCAATTTTACAATAAATTTAAAATGGATACTTATTCTTTAATTTTTTTTTTGTAGCTACACCAAGAATCACCGAAGCTCCGTCAGACGTCGATATCATGGAAGGCAAAACAGTTAACCTGCCTTGCAAAGCATCTGGACGACCAAAGACGATAACCATTTGGGATAAAATTTTATCCGAAGGAATTGTTGCCAATTTACAAGATGAAATCTCTCAAATGCTGGAAGAAGAAGCCAGACAAGAACTTTTGGCAAAAGCAAAAATAATGAGCTTTAGAGCAAAGCGACACAACGAGCTGCTGAGAGAATCAGGCAATCGAACTCGGAGAAGTATAGTCATCTCCGATGAAGAGAAGGACGATGATGTCGATGTAAATAGTTTGGTTACAGAAAATACATCATTTATCGATGTCTCATCGTCACCACCACCTGAACTGCCAAATTTCGAAATAAGTAAGACCGGAGAGCTAGTCATAAAGAATATTCAAAAGAGGGATGAGGTAAGTGTTTTAAAATGTTTACCCAGAATTATTTTAACTATCGAATTCTTAGGGTTGGTATGCCTGCACAGCAATTAATGAAGCTGGAAGCGTGGTCAAAAAGATCTTTATCCATGTTAAGTCACCAACAGATCCCGAAGGAGACTTTCAGATCCCAGAATCGTTTAACAGCCGCTGGGAGAATACCCAAAACATACTGATAACAACAGTGATCCCAGTTTCTTCGAGCTCGTTAGATGTCTCTTGGGATTATGCCCAAACAACTTTGTTCCCCAGCAAAGGAATAACTTTATACTACCGTCCGATATATCTAAATGGAGCTGAAGTGCGCATTCTGTCCAAGGAATATCTATCGACTGGTACAACAATTGAAAAGAAAATTCATCGCTTAGAGGATTTGAAGCCATACACGAACTATGAGATATTTGCGACGGTACCCAAGGGGCTTGGTGGAACAATATCTAATCTTCGAAAAGGAAAAACTCTTGATGGGCCACCATCTGCACCACCAACAGACGTTCGGGTTGGAGTAATAAATAATACAGCGGCGTATGTTCGGTGGTCTCCACCGCCCACGCATTTAATTAATGGAGAATTGACAGGATATAAGGTAAATTCAAAGGCTTACATCCGAATTTTTGTTTGTCTTACGATTCTTTTCTGGTTTTAGATTCAAATCAAATCGAATGTGACCAACAAGCTGTTGGGACAGATGTCACTAAACGCAAGCACACAGTCGGTAGTAATTAATAGCCTCAGTCCTGGTGGAAGGTATATCGCTCGAGTGGCGCCCTTAACAGCTGGCGGTCTGGGGCCATACAGTCCACCCGCCCCACTTCACATTGACCCGTCCTTTATAGCTAGACCACCAAAGTAAGTAAATTAGTAACGTCTTGTTTACTCTTTTTTTATTGAACTATTTTTTTTTTTAGGACCGACCCGGCGCTTAGTGCATGGTCAATGTCCTGGATGCCAGGAGTTGCTCTTGGAATTCTTGGAATATGTCTGATTAGCGGAGCTATATTTGCGGTATTTTGGGCGAAACGGAATAAACGTAATCTTAAGGCGTCCTATCCAGCACCAGTTCTCACCTCATCACTGGCAGATAAATCGCATACGCTCTGGATGCAAAACAATACGGTTATCAAACCAACCCACACCTATGCCGTACCACCACCACCTCCATCGGCACCACAATCTGAGTACGCCGAACTGACAACGGTCAATATGCCAAAACTAAGTATAGGTCAATCGGCGCCCCCAGAACCATACGCGACAGTAACACTTCAACGAGGTGCAGGTGGAGGAATGGGCATTGGGCTAAGTTCTATTGCAGATGATTGCCGCAAATGCTCGGCAAGTCCAAGTTCAAGTGAATATAACGCACCAATTCGAATGCCAATGAACATGTGTGACATGCTTCCACCTCCACCAGATCATCCATACAATAGTTACAAGACAATGAACAACATGACGATACGCACAAATCCCGCAGCACTATCACCCCAGGTGATGCGACGCGGAATGCCACAACCACATCAGCCACCAGTCTGGGGATCACTGCCACCACCACCGATACCAAATTTCCCCCAGAACTGGATGCAAGAACGAACCACGGGAGGTTTTCACCATCCCCAGCATCAGCAGCATCCACAACACCAACAGCATCAACAACACCCACAGCACCAGCAACATCCACAGCACCAGCAACACTCACTGCCTTCACAGCACCAACAACATAAACAGCAAGCACAACATCAATTCCGCCACCAACAGGATCCACATCACCAGAACATCTACAGCGAAAACGAATATGAATCCGGTTCGGTGCTGTATGAACAGTTTTGTCGCGACAACGAGGCTTCCTACTTCAACGAAGGTGGAGAGCCAACAGAGGAGTACTACCGCAATGTAAATATGGAATTTTTCGAAGATCAAGAATTCGAACCCGCCACACCACCACCACCTTGTCCTCCAGACTCAGCGACAACCAAAGGTAATCCCAATCTACGTCTTTTAGCTGCTGCAAATGGCGCCCGACACGTGGACAACGGCCAACTGAATCTCCCAAGAAGAATATACAGAAATCATCATGGTGGCAGTGGAACTCCAGGTGATTCATCATCCTGCGAAAGAAACACCAACCACACTGGACCATCACAAGTGGGTAGTAATAGCTCCGATGAAAGTGAGTCGGAAGGCGATCGTTGGGCGCCACGTTCAAGACGTAGCCGATCTCGATCAAAGAGCAACGAACGAAGATTTCGAGGTGATCAGTGAGATGTCAGGTGATAGTAGATAAGTAGTAGTGGTACAATGCACACATCCGGTGTTATTTTACAAGTTGCGCAACTTTCTCAAATGCAAAAACACACTCTCGAATACTCGAAATTTTGTCAACAACATATTCATTAGTTTTTAGTTATTAAAGAGAAAGAACAAACAAAAAATAGAAAAAACAGATGTAAGTTCAAGTAGATTTTTTTTTTTCATTATCATTTTTAAACTACATATTCGTGAAATTAGACCATTCAGTTTATGATTGGTATATAAACCTATATCGATATATTTTATCAAGGTTCTGTAAAGATTTTTATTTTATATATAGAACTTAAATTATTATTTTTGACATTGATTGGTATAAATGTATACCAATCAAACAGATATATGTGTAAAGATTTTTTTATATTTTTATATATATTCATTATTTTTGTTTTTATTATAATTTCTGTAAATTAATATTATTGAAAACTAAACGTTAAACTAAAGTAAGAGGCTTTTTACATGAATTCATTACATACATATATATATTATATATATACATATACACTATATATATACAACAAACATGCATACATAGATATTATTCGCATTAAAGCAAAAAAAGGTATAAACGATATTCATGTTTTATTATTAATTTTTGTGTATAGAAAAAAAAATTAAAATAATAATAAGCAGATAGAATAGAGAGATATTGCATTTGAATGTTTTTGTGTTCCTTTAGTTTTTATATGTTTTTTAATTTTTTTTAATTTTACTCAAGTTCAATTAGGTAATTGGATAAAGCTTTTAAGTTTTAGAATTAAAACGTAATTGGATTTATTTGACGAATAATTTAATTTCAATATATACTAAAAGGGCAATGGTTGGTTATTTATAGCAGCAAATATATTTAGTAATATGTTCTTTCCTATATTTCACACGCTTACGTTATTAAAATTCTATAAAGACGGATACAGATTTGACCACATTATATATCTTATTTTATTCTTGAAGTATTTTATTTATCATAGACAAGAACAACTAAAGCTGAAAGAGTTTATCTGGCTTTTCACACCACAAAGTATTTAATATAAACTCACCTGTCGATATAGCTTTGTACATAACTTCTTAAAAAACTGTTCAGTGCAATTATGTTTCGAAAGGATTTGGACGAAAAGAAATATACTTCGTACATTTGTTCAGCTTTTTTTTAATGTTTTTTCTTTCTTCTAGAACAGTTTTATTTATTTGCCAGATTTTATCTTGTTTGCTTTGGAAGTACAACTTGGAGAGCTAAAAATCCCTTACCCAGTTAAGTCTGTAATAACTTTGGAACGATTTGCTCGTTTCTGTTCGAATATTAAAATTCAGTTACTCATAAGTCAGTGGCTTATTGGTTTAGACTTCTCCTTAAGGCAGTTCCAAAGACGACAAAGTGGTAACATGGGATCGGCGATTCAAAATCGTAATTTTTGAAATGGCTCGCTTTGTTTCGGTAAAAATTGTTGTTGGTACATTGTGAGTTGTGACGAAAATGTTACTCTGATCGGTCAAATTGCTAAAAAAAATCTTCGTCAAGTTCGGCAATATTTGGTTAAGATTGCATCACACGTTTTGATAAATTACCAGAATCTCAAAACCCTAAAGATCCGATGAATTTTAAAACCAAACCACTTGAACCAAGTGTGTTGAACCTCGTCGTGTAAACGTTTCAGATTAGCTGCAACACTTTTACCAACAAGGTGTTTCTGGACTATCAATCAATAACAATGAACATATTTCTAACGTCTTCTTATTGTTATATTGTAAGTATATCTTTTGGTTTATATAATTTTTATCTGCCACGTAAAATGTACCAATTACTTGTACTATAAAAGACTACGTCTTATTTGTACTCACCTATACTTAAATAAATTGAATTGAATTGAATTCTACGTTCCCATATCGCTTAAAAGCAAAATGCTTCGCACGTGACAACACCGACAACCATTTAAAGCCGAAAAAATATTTGGCGTTCAAAATAAAATAATTCCGCACATAAAACTAAGAATGTTAAGTTCGCGGACGGTTTCAAATGATTTTCATCCGATTAACATTTTTCTTATTGTTAAGATACATACATTCATTTTGAAGCCAAACCTGCAAAACAAAAAAATTTGATTTTTTTGATTAAATAATTAAAAAAGGTCCCAAGCTCTTGGTGTATATTTTTTTTGAGCTTTTGGTACCTGTCTTTGTAAAGTGGTTTATTTCTCATAACTATTCTGTTTCTATACAGTTTACTTCATGTCACTAAAAATCTATCTAAATATCTAGTCGAATCGATGCCATAAACTGTATAAACTAACCAATCATTGTGTTTAATAAATAATTTCCTTTTTTATTATTGCCATACAATAATCTGTTATTTTCTTTTTCTACAGTATCTATTTGATTCATACTATATATTAATAAAAAAAAATACTTGTTAACTATACCTACAAAATATCAATAAAACACATTAAAATATACAATATATTATTATTTGCAACAAGAGACTGTACTAGTTATTAATATTATTTTTTGTTTTGTTTTTAATTTTATTTCCACTTTCACAATAATTCATGTATCATATTAGAATTCTCCAAACCAAAACAGTATTTTTAATGAAAAACAAAAAGAATTATTTACACAAAACAACACAACACAACATAAATATTATTATATTTTAAAATTTTAATAAAAAAAAAATACATAATACAATGTATATATAAAATTAATTTTATATATTCATAACACGTTTAAATTTGTTTGTTTTATTTGAATTTAATTCAGTTTATTAATTTGTTTTAGAAAATAGCTGGGAGAACAAAATAATTATTTGAAGCTATGATTTTTTTTACAAAAGATTGATTTGTGAAACATTTTAGGGGCAATTTTAGATTCTGAGACAAAGCTTATATTTTTCATACCCCAGTCATGCCCGAATCATGAATATGCAATTATATTGAGTAACTGTTTCTTGAAACTGATCGTTTTTGTATAATTTGTGGGTTTTATTCCTTTAACACCGTTTACTGTACTTATTACATTATGTTAATAAAAGAGACAAATATTTTAAAAAGCCTTTAAGACACGATTGCCTGAAAATTTTAAAATGCGCATTCATGCATGAGTTTGACTAGGAAATACGAAGCGAGTCATTTTTAGAGGCTAAAATGAAGTTCTTTTCAATTTGAAGGATTGAAAGGATTCGCTTCGGATTAAATAATTAAACAACTCTAAGAATACTTTATGGACAATTTATTAACTTAACATTTTACATAAAGTATTCTTAATATTTTCATCGAAAAGGTATGGGAACAAACTTCAAATTTGGATTACTCAAGTTTTTAAAATTATCGCTTCAATTATTTTGTTGCGGCTCGGGCATTTGTAGAATCCGTATTTATATTTACGTTGGCTGTTTGAACCTTACGTAAGTCTGCAGAAATTCAAAATACTTTGAAATTTTATTGCCAATCAGTACTGTATGTTTGTACAGTATGAAAAAGACATGTTCGCGCTAACAGGTTTACACCTAGCATTATTCCAATTCATTGTTCTTAATGATACTATCCCTGACGTAAAGCAAAAAAATTGTATAACAAATTAAATTTCACTTCGTTTTAAATAAGTCTTTGTTTCAAACTGATAAAGATGAAATTAAGAAAATAATAAATTGTCATGATCTTTTACTAGGTACATATTAATTATCTTCAACAAATTTAGTCCGGATGAGATCAGAATGCATTAGTTTTGTTCGTTTACCCAAAGCCCCATTAGTTGCCAAACACTCTAATTTATAAATTCTTTGGTTACCAAATTGCACGGAATTTTTTTAGGAAAGGAGCTTAGATTTTCTAGGGCGACGCCATGGTTCTTATTACTTTTTTACGTTACGTTTCGGTTATGTTTAACCATTGAGTTTATACTCATAGAGAAATCAAGTGTAAGTTTCAAACTTTGCTCGTAGGATGTCGTTACTATCGACTTGTTTTTTTTTACTCTTGTAGCAATTATTCTTGAGTTAAAAGGCAAGTGAAATAAAGAAAAACAAATACAAATTGTATGCTGAAGAATTTTATTCGGTTCGGTTCAAGTATTTTTCGTTTCAAAAAACTAGGGAAATAATTACTCGATATGCACATTTAGCGACATCTACTTCGGTGAGTTCAAAACCATCTTGATTCCTCTATGTCTATAAACTCAATGGTTTAACATAATATAAAAGTTGTGTTTGTCAAACAATACTCGATTTCTTCAACTACTGCAATTTGGCGTCCATATGGCCTTTCGTTTTCTTTTAGCTGAAAATATAGCCGAGGTCGAAAAGAATGACATTTCGACATAGCGAAATAATGCCATCCTAGAGTGAATTTTGAACTTATCAAACGAAACCATGACTAAATGCAATAGGCCGTATTGAAAGTGACGCGACACCCCAATCTTGATCAGTTTCGCTTTGGGTTATTCTAAAAAGCAATCAGGAGCGAAAATAATATCATTGCGTTTAAGTGGCAGTTATTTTTTTTCCATTCTTATATCCAGTATTACCACTAGCAATTACATGAGGATTTTATATTATGACAGTTGTTTTTCCAAAAAATTACGGAAATAAAGCGAATCGCTTTTGAGAAAACGAAAAAACAAAATCAAAACCTCCATAAAAAGCAATACCTAGGAGAGAAGAATAAATAGAAATGCACTATCGTCTACCATTTTTCTGTTGTGTTGTTGTATTTTTCTGGTCGTTTATTACAAAAGAATTCAATGCCAAAGATAAAACATTGATGTCTAAACTGTGCACATACACCCTATAAACTGTGGAAATTGATAGATTTTGTAATGGAAGTTTACAAGTGCAAGTGATGAAGTTTTCAGTTGAACTTGTCAAATTAAATTTGTTTTATTTTGCTAATTATGTTTTCCGGCTTAGATTTTCATTTTTGACTTTAAACGTTCATTAATAAGAGTGTAGATTCTCGATTCAAAGTGGAAAGTAATTACAAATTTAGATAAATTGGATTTTATGAGCTAAAAAATCAAGGAAAGTTCTTGATGGATTGTTTGCAAACCCTTCTGTACTCAACATGTAAGTATTATATATTCTCTTAAATCTGAAATTAAAATAAAGTTTTATTTGCGATCTGCATTGATCTGAACTTCTGGAGTTCCACGACAAAAAGCATTATTTTGAATTGGTAGAACTTTTAATATTTTCGGAATCCCCTGGTTTTCAGGAATTCGTTCAAATTGAGCGGACTGAATTGGTTAAACAACGCGATTAGGAATAACAAAGAGGTATTTCATCATCTTTTATTAATTCGTACTGAATTGAAATAAAATATTATATTCATATCTGTGATAGGGGTGAGTTTTTATTTTTGTTTAAGGAAACTACATTTGTTTAAATCTCTCAGCTACGCTTAATGTATTTCTGTGAATTTAATTTTTTCCTAAATGTTGTGACTAAATTTATTATTTAACTATACATTCATTTACTTAGTATTAAACTGCAATAAAATAATATGGAAAATTGCGATTTGAGTTTCAAGTGTTCATAAACTGGTTGCCTTTGATAAATAATAAATTATTGTTTAGGTGTTAGCTAATTTTTTCTTAGTTTGATTTAAATGTTAACAAAACAAAACAAACAAAAAATTAAGTAAAAATCATAATATATGACGTAATGATACAACTTATAACAGGATTCTGAAAATAATGCTTAAAATTTGCTTTAAAACAGAATCAGAATTGTGTTGCCTAAGTAAGCAATATTTTTTATGTGTGTTTTGTAAAGTATTTTATTTGTTTTAATTAAAAAAAAAAAAACAAAATATACATCAATAAACGCATTAATTAAATAATTTTTCCGTTTTAATTTGTACATTACATATAAATACAATTTTTTATAAAATAAGAAACAAACAAACAACAAAAACCTTTTTGGAATCATGTGATATAAATTTATATACATACATTACTAAAAAAATATAACAAATAAATAAAATTAATTAAAACTAAACACATAAACGAATTATTTTCAAAATTACACAACAACAAAAAAAGATACCAAAAATATAAAAATTTAGAAAATTTCTTTCATTCCAGACAAAAAAAAAACAAAAACAAACAAAATTATATAATACAAAATTAAATTAAAATAACAGAAAAAAGAAAATCAAAATGTTAATACTAACAGTTTTTTTTTTAAATACAAAACAAAACATGCTATATATTATTACTATATATAAGCCATTTAGTGCCATGTATATAAACAAAACAAATAAAGACAAAATGGAATACTAACATTTATACAATATATTACAAAACAAAAAAAATTATATATACACAATATATATATATATCTATATATATATACTAAAAAATAATAATGATAATATCTAATGATAAACAACTTTAACAATAATTAAGAAGTAGAAAGACGTTAAAAGT
The DNA here is from genome assembly GCA_951217065.1 of Baccha elongata. Lineage (NCBI taxonomy): Eukaryota > Metazoa > Arthropoda > Insecta > Diptera > Syrphidae > Baccha > Baccha elongata. Next base: position 45,655,062 of record OX578274.1, read on the forward strand.
ATATATTGATTATTATTATTAATTTTAATACGACAACATAGCTTTTAATATTAATATTTAAAAATAAAAATCTAACAAAAGAAATTTTTCTTTTGTTTACACAAAAAAAAACATAGTACACTATAGGTACACAAATATATATAAATTTGCTTTATAATAGGTATATATACATTATTATAAAAATGTATATAAAAATAACGTAATATAATGTATTATAATTAAACACACAAAACAAAACTATTTATGCGTAGAAAACGTAAAAAGAAATGATGTAATATAGCTGAACGCATTAAAAAATTAAAAAAAAAAAGTTAATTAAAGCAATTTTAGATAAAACAAAAAGTCCGACAAGCAAAATAAGGGAATCGTTAAAATTGAATAAATGTATACAAATGCATTTGAATTTGAATGAAGAGTTAGCATAACAAAGTTGATAATTTCCTTTTTAGTTTAAATCGAAGCAAACACTTTAATTGTTATAAGTACTTCTTTCGAGTTTGATAGTTGAACAAATTCATTAATATAAGCTGCGTTTGTTTTTTAACAACTTATTAATTTTTAATCTTTAAACGCGCATATAATTTAAAGCGGGTGGAAAATAGGACATATGAGTTCTGTTGAAGTTTATTTTTACTTAAAAGGGTTAAAGGGACACATATATTAGGTATCTTTTACGCCATAACGTTATATTACTATTTGAATTTAAAAAAAAGGACTAGCTAAAAACTGTGGCTCCAAACATTATCGTTTGTTATATATTTGTATACTAACAAAGTGCCATCATAAAAAATGATCATGTCTAATATCTGAAACTGTTGAAAAGCATTATTTATGTGGTACGCATGCTCAAACTGAATGTTCTAAAGCTCTTTCTGCTTAATAATGTTTGCTTTTCTGTATCATAAACTGAATACCTTAAATGCAAAAAGTGGCGAAACTAAGTCATAATTTTTGTGAATTGTTAAATTCTAACTTTCCCCAAAACTAACTTTTCGAAAAACAAACAAACAAAAAAGCACACATACGCCACAGTGTCACATTCATATCAATGTATTTAAGCAACGTCAAACGTTTGGTTGATATTGTCATTTTTTCAGTAGAGGAAAACGGTAAAATAACCGTGCATTTTGTGCTCTTGTTAGGATTTTTTATATTTTGTAAAGGGATGCCTCGTGTCCTAAAGTAAAGTATTTATTTTGGAATTCAAAACCGTGAACTAAGACCACCATTTTAAAAAGAATCTTAAGGCCCAAATATTCAACTATAAAGCGCATAAGTAAGCATGAGAAATGGCAGTCAACTGGTACGAAATATTAAATTCTACAAATGCAGTTTTTACAACCTAAATTTTTTCCATGTTCAAAATGTATCTGCGAAAAAAAAATTCCTTGAGTTATTTGTAATCGATGGCAAAGCTAAATTAAGATTGAAAATAATATTAAATCAACCGTTATTGCAAATGTTTTGAGACTGTTAAACATCTTTACTTGAACCTATATATTTTTGTGTGCTGAAACAGCAGTTCTAGGATAGGGTTCACCCACTTATCACTATCCCTGGATCTGGATTAAGGATATGCTTCTTTTGACAGCTCCAAACTTTTTCGTGTTTTTTTTTTAATATTAGAAATGAATTCCTTATTTGTTATTTTTTCTTATTACCAACAGCAAAGCTCTAATACATAATTTACGCGTGAATAAATTTTTAAATAAAATTAAAAAAGCATAATACATTATTATTATTCAAAATAAGCCAATAAATTTATAAGTAAAACAAAAATATACAAACAAAAAAAGATACAATATTTTTTTATAAATTGTGTTTTTGTTGTACCTATTAAGAAAAAAAACAGAAATATTATATTCAAATAAACGAGAAAAAAACAACAAATTCAAATGCACACTCATATAATACTATTATGAAATTCAAAGAGAAAAAATAACATTTTTCCCATTGGCTGAAAAAATAAAATAAATAGTTTATTAAAAAGAAAATAATAAGTAAATTAAGCTACGCTTCCATGAAATAATTGATAAAATAAAATATATTTATAAGCATATATTATATATTTACCCACTAAATAAAAAAGAATAGGTATCACAAACCTTTTTAAAAATATAATTCATGATTTATGCTTTTAAGTTTACGTTTACATGGCAAAGTTTTTTAATATGTAAAATAAAAATATTATATATCATTATAATTATATATACAAAAAAATATACAATTTCACATCAAATTATAATATTATTGCTGCAGTACAAAATATTTAAATAAATCAAACTAACCATATTTAGTTATTTATTTTAATTTAGATTTTTTAAAAGTGTTCTTGAATTAATTTTCTTTTTCTTTTTATTTTAATTTAAAAACAAATACAGTATACAAAAACGAATACTACTTTAACATATCTTATTTGTAAATTGCAGCCATATCATTGTTATTAGATGAAGAAAAAAAAAGATTAAATCAAAAATGTATTAAAAAATTAAATAATTAATTAAAACAAAAGCTCCATTGACGACTGCAGTTTTAATTTACAATAATTACATCATGCATTGATTTCTATAGAAATAAAGTTAAATAATTTTAATTTTCAAATACATAATCAGAAAAATGTTGTTCAAATAAAATTAATGAAACACAAAATAGAACAACAAAAAACAACTCAAGAGCTTCCTCAAAATGTTATATTCTTAACAAAGTCCTGTTTTCGCCCTTGGAAGTTTACCTAAAATGAATGCAAAATTAAATTTTTTTTTTAATCAAATCAGAGCACTCAAAACCTATTTTGGAAAGCTTCATTCAAAATATTTAAAACAAAACATCATTTATAACAGTTATCAATAAAAAAAAACATAAAACATTGGAATTATGCAAAACTAAAAATACACATATGCTTTATAAAAAAAAAGAATTCAATAACTTCAACTAAGAAAAAATAATTATAATAATAAATAAATTAACATTAACTATTTGTAAAAATTAAGTGCTTTTAACAATTATTTTTAATTGTAGAAATAAAAATAAAAATTATTTAGAAGTTCTCAATTTTTTTATGTGAATATCAATTATTAAATAAAACAAAAAAAATAGTAATACGAAAAAAAATCAAATTTTATATATTTTGTTACATAAATAATAATTTCTTTTATTGAGTGATTGCATTTAAATAAATATGTTTCTTAGTTTTATAAGTCGAAAAAATACATCTAAGTTCATTATTATAACATAGGTATTCAATTGAAAACCAAAATAACAAGTAGATAACATCAATAAATATTAAATAATATTTTACTAGAAAAGATGAAAACAAAAAATATTATATATATATATATATACTGTATATTTCCATAGTTAAAATTATTATTACCTAAATTATATTAAAAAAAAAAATGCATTGAAAAAAAAATAATAAGTAAAAAAAGGAAAATAAAATTTCATCACCTACCTACTTACTACCTTTACTCAAAGTCATTCTCAAAAACAAAAACAAACCAACAAAAAAAAACACTACATAATATTTAGAATAAAGTATAAAATCAAACAAAACCAAGAACAAAAAAAAATCATCCTAATCATTCGCGTATCTAGTCACTATCTGAAAACAAAAAATAAATAAAATTAAATAAAAATAAAAAAAAAGGATTACAAACTCTCAGCCAGTTAAAAAAAATAATTTTCAAAAGAACCACACGAATTAAAGGTCTTCTATGTATATGATGAAACAAAACAAAAAAAAAATTCACAAATTATTATAAATAAATTAAATTTAAACAAAAACCATTTACAAAGCATTTATAAAACTAGAGAAAAAAATACAGGAGGTGGAGGAAATGAGGAAAGGAGGAGAAACAAGAAAACCAAGTATAATAATATTACTTATATTATGTATTGTTAAAATTCAATTATTATTAAATTACTGATTAATTACGAGAAAATTAAACAAAAACAAAACTGAATAACAATTGAAAATGCTATCCTCATCTTGTAAGCAATTTTTTAAGTAGAAAAATAAAAATTTAAAGAAAAAAAATAATCAAAACTGAATTGTGTTTTATTTTTATGATTCTAATTCTAATATAAAATTAAATGTACCTATAACAAATGTCCGAATTAAAAAAAAAAAAACAGTCGAGCTGTTATTGGTGCACATAACTTCAGATGTTCTGAAATTATATTTCTTTAGCGGCACTATACAAATGTGGAATGCTTTACTCATCTAGTAGTGTTAAATACGTGTACTAATTTCGGCTTAAAATTTAAATGAAAATAATGACATATTCATCATGTAAGTAAGTCAATAACATGACGAGTGGATTTGTTTTGTAAAATAAAAGTAGTTTGATAACAATTTCCATTTAAACATATCAAAATAAAATAATTAATTAAAACAAACATATCACTGCTAAGCATATTCCCCGCTAATTCTTCATGGCGCCCCTAGTTATGTTGGAACACGCCCATGAATGAAAGAATACAAGATTACGACACTTTGGCATTTACACTTTGTTGTTGTTTCATTTGTGACGTAATTTTCACTTGTGACGTAAGCACCTTGCACTCTTTTCCCCTTTGGTTGGGGTAAATTCATAACAAGATTCCACCATTTAATTGTTTTTTTGTTTGTGCTTACGTCACAAGTGAAAAAAACAACAAAAAACTGAAAAAAAAAACCAAGTGTCGTAATCTTGTATTCTTTCATTCATGGAACACGCCTGAAGTTGGCTACTGGCGGTCCACCTCAAAAACGTCAATGGCTTTACTCACCTCAAGCCCATGAATGAAAGAATACAAGATAACGACACTTGTTTTTTTTTTCAGCTCTTTGTTGTGTTTTTTTCACTTGTGACAGAACTTGTAAATAAACAGAAAAACAATTAAATGGTGGAATCTTGTTATGAATTGACCCCAACCAAGGGGAAAAAGAGGGTAAGATGCTCACGTCACAAGTGAAAATTACGTCACAATTGAAACAACAACAAAGTGAAAATGCCAAAGTGTCGTAATCTTGTATTCTTTTATTCATGACTCAAACTCAACAACTTATACGATATATCCACATATCTATTACGTCCATGTACCCACAGCTCATCAACTTGAACTCATCCGTCTCCTCCCGTAGAAAAAAAATTTTACACGCGCTCTTCTGTGAATACGTGTGAACAGCTAAATTCAAAATTGTGTGTAGTAAAATTAATCGGTCGGAAAAGGAGATATTTCGAAACAAAAATCCTCCAATTCGAATGAAATCGGAAAATTTTCCATTCCGACGCATAAATCGCTAGGGGTAGAAACATTTTAAAATTATTTTATAAAAACAAATTTCCCTGAATTTTCGATCACCACGATTTAATATACCTACATGAAAGAATTTGCCGGACTTATACTTATAGTACGGATATATAGCTACATACAATCAAAAGTTGAAACATGTCATACCAACACAGCTGTGTTAGCAAAATAGCTTGTGGTTTGAATTTGAACTTTGTAGGAAACAAGTTTAGGTAAATCAAAGCAAATATGTGGAAAGGTCGGTACTGATAGGATATTGGTCCAAATTCAGGGGTCCAATTATCGCATAAAAGACATTTTTTAAATAATAATTAAACAACGGGTAGGGTAGCTATCAATATTCAGACGTTTGTTTTTGGTTAAGGTGTTGACGAACAACTTTAAAGTGCTTCTGTTAAAAAAGTTACGTCGATCGAAATTTGAAGATTACGTTACATGGTATGCGCCGATTTGGCCCCAGGGTTTCTGGATCGTCTGAAGCGTCCATTATTTTAAGAATTCTTAATATCTGCTGTAGGATTTATCCTACAATGGGATTTCTCTTACTCAGAAAAAAGTTATAAATGATGTTAACACTAACTAGAAAATTGAAAGTGTCACTCTCGTATCGCACTGCCGCGATAACCATGCGCCTGGACCTGGGTCCTGGAACGCATACATCAAAATGTTGATGGAAATTTAATTCCATCAACATGTTGCTATAATGGTTATGACAGTTCAGCCCTGTTCAGTGAGCTGCTGTGGGCGTTTTTCTTTTTTAGCACGGAGTAGAGCCTGAATTTGTCCGAGCACTCTGATTTATTTATAAAACACACTTGACCACTTCACTGTCATTATGAGTAAGAATCACAGTCAACATGAACATTAACTTGAAAACTACATGAAGTTGGTCGCGCTCTGCTTAGTGCTCCGTCTACTACAGCATTTTATCCTAAGCTTATAAAGCGTGCACCGAGTAAGTTCTAATCGATAACAGACACTCAAGTTGAGAGTTTCAAGGACTCGGAGAGCAAAAAATAATCATGGATCTATTTTTGACAGCTGAGTGCACTGCTCCGATCTTAAAAATAAAATGTATACTAGTGTAGTGATACATTTTTGACTCTTATCTTATCTAGATTTGCTTCATTTGCTGTTCATTCTGTTTTCTACATGAGAGCAGAGCAGATTAGAACTGATTTTCTTTACTTACGCTCAAAATCCAGCACTAAAATTATCTGTTCTAATCTAGAAAAACTGAAGGAAAGAACAATCAAATCTAGATAATTTTGAGAAGCAAATGTTTAACTGAACAGTAATATCATGCTCTTTTCTAACCAGAGCAGCTCGCTGAACAAAGCAAGACAAGTTCTATAAACATGTTGCTATAATCGACATTATGACAGTTGATGTCCCTACATTTGACATTCTTATTTGTTGTCAACACGTTTTTTTGTTTTCTTCTACATTTATTTTAAAAGTTTTTCTTTTATAATTTGCAGCGTTTTGAATTTTTAACAACCAAAAATTTATAATGGCTGAGCAATACAAGTAAACAAAATATTGAACTACACAATCTTTTTGAACAAACTACTATAAATTGTTATATTTCCAGACTTATTCATCCAGTAAAATATTACCGCGACTACTTAAATAAAGACATTCGTCCGGATGGGCGCGAATTCAATAAACTACGTCCGATTGGAATTAACGTTGGTTCAATTATTACCGCCGATGGTTCAGCTGTTGTTAAAGTCGGCAACACTAGTGTGGTATGTGGAATAAGAGCTGAATTGGCCAAACCCCGAGCAAACACCCCTGAAAATGGTTTTGTCATACCAAATATAGAACTACCACAAATGTGCTCGCCAAAATATCGCAGTGGAACTGGTTCAAATGATGATTCAGATGTATTTAGCTGTGCTGTTCATGACATTCTTACAAATTCCAATTGCATGAATTTAAAAGAACTTTGTGTGCATAAAGAAAAATTAGTTTGGGCACTTCATTGTGATATTATTTGCTTGGATAATGATGGATGTATCATTGATGCTTCATTAATTGCATGTGTAGCAGCTTTGAAAAACTTAAAACTTCCTGCTATTGATTATGATTACAAAATTAATAGAGTACAAGTAGATACTAGTGAAAAGAAGAAATTAAATATTGGACCTGTCCCCGTATCGACGACATTTATGGTTTTTGATGAGTAAGTACCTATGTACATAATTAAAATTTTAAGTAATGGAAGTCTTAAATTATAAATAGATTCTACACTAAATTGTAGTATCGTCTGATGGTAGCATCGGAACCCGTTCTGACTGTTTTTCTTACTTCTTGGAATACATTGTTGTTTTTGTGTTTTAAAGCTAATGAAGAGAAGACAACCATCAAGGATATAGTTATGGGATTGTGTTCCGGAATCTCATTTTTATACCAAAATTCTCTACTTGGGAAGGAGCATTCAAAGGTTTCTATCAGGTTTTTCAATACTGTAGTTTGTTTGTTCTGAAAATGATTTTCGAGCAACACTTGTATTGACCTTTGAAAGACGAACATTAAGCTACCAAAATGATGTTGAAGAGTTCATATGAGACAGCACCTCATTGCCGCAACCCTTTATTAAAAGTCTCCGTGATGTTGTTTCGAACCTTATGTTGTTTCGAACCTTATGTATTGTGTCCTCTTTTCGAAAACTGGATAAGCGGCTTGTTCCACTGTTGTTTCTCCTATATGATTTCTCGAAGATATGCTTTCATTCTCTCTTCTTTCTGGTTGCCTTCTGAATGTGTTTGTCCCTGCCTTTGCTAGAGCGTCAGCTTCCTCATTAATCTCAACCCAAACGTGTCCTGGTACTCAGTGAAGGAGTATTTAATTCATTGAGTTTTTTAATACTGCTAGTCTCTTTTTCGATTCGGCGGCAATTTATATGTTTTTTTCCAGTCCTGTTCAACAGTCAATGCATTAATTTTATAAACTTATTTGTCCCTATTCGTATTTATTACTTTCAGCAACGTCATAATCACAGATCCAACTGCCGAAGAAGAAGCTCTTTCCAGTTCAGTTGTAAACGTTGCGATTTGTAATAACGAAGTATGTTTCATCCTCAAACCAGGAGGCACCCCCTTCAACATGGACCAAATGGATTTATGCATTAAGCAAGCCCTTCATAGAGAAAAAGATGTCATAAAACTACTTAATGAAGTGTGTAAAGATAGTAACGGTACAAAATAAACCAATCTTTTGTTTTTTTTTAATTTGATTTTATTTTCTGATAAATTAAAAAAAAAAAAAATCTAGTAAATTCAATTCCCTAACCAAAAAACAAACAAAGAGGAATAATTATTGATTCTTTTTTTGTTTTTGTTAAGTTCTTAAGCAGCGGATACAGAGTAGTGCTCTGGGAATTTAAACCAATGCGAACCATGAGCAAGGACACTCGGTAGTAGACCAGCATTGGGGATGATGTTCCACGATAGGTAGAGTGTTACATTGTTGTTTCTGGAAGAAGAAAAAAGGATAATCAATAAAGTAAATACACAATTATAGGAAGGAAACTCACTTGAGACCAGTTCCATCGTCCCAGAAGTAGTATTTTGTATTCATGTTCTTAAAGTCCAGAACTTTGTTTTCACCACGTAGGATGATCTTATCCCACAACACAACCTGATTGAGTTCATTTTCCTTCGTTTTGTATTCAGCCGTCAAATAAAGGAACAACTGTTTCACATTCCAGTTAAAGAGATCCGTCAGATTCGTTTGTAAATCGAATGTCAAGAATCCCAGATCGTGTTTCTCTCGTGAAGCACCATAGTCTGGGACATTTTTCCTAAAATAAGTAACAAAATTAGTTGCATCCACTTATGGAAAATATTTTTTCTTGTATTGCTTACACCAAAATTTTAACTGTATTAATTTTGGATTCGGTGCGATAGTCAAGGAACACTGTTGAGATGAAGCAGCAAAATGTTAAGCAGGCGAGAACGCTCAAAGAATACGCCACTGTAGCATTTCCACGGGTAAGAACTGTATGCATTTTTAATTAATTTAAGTTTGTGGTTTATCTAGTTGTTTAAATGAAACTTATTTTTAATGTTAACTATTTGGAAAATAATGATAAAATTCAATGAAGTTTTGTTGATGGACACGCCGCTTGATAGACACGTCTTCTCTTTTGCTTGCAAAAGCTGACGTTTCAAGAAAAAAAATATTGTCAAAAGGACAAGCCGAAAATTTAAGATTTTCATATTGGTAGTACTGTTGTAAAGGCCTGTCTGCACTTAAAAAATGATAAAGTTAGAGCACAGTAAAACGACTAGAACCGCTCTTGCCTCAAGTATTTAATACTATTCGGCATAACTATTCACTGCAACAATATGTCCAAGGGATGTGCGTGCACAGCTCCATAGACATGACACCGATCAAGTAACAGACACCAAAATCAAAACATTTTGATTTTACTCGCACCGTGCCAATAGAATAATAAATAAATAGAACATCATCTCAGGAGGGTCCACCGCGTGTAAAAATTTGTTTCTGTGGGAGGAGACGGGGTAGTATGGGTTGATGATCTGTGACCGTGCCTGACAACGAAATCCGCACACCAGGCCACAGACGGAACACATTTCATTGCACCAACACGGATGCGCACACCGCGCTGTGGTGTCTATGGGATGCTGTCTGAACTGTCAACAATTCGAACTCACAAAAAATCTTTTATAAATCTCATTTTTGGTATTTAGTAAGCCAATCTTTTATAAAATCTGTAACGGCCATATTATTTACTCGTTAAATCCAGATGTAAAATTAAATCTGGATATGAATAATGCATTTTACATACGGACCTAAATCCTGATTCAATTCCGATTCAATTCTCCATTTAAACGATCTTCGTCAATAAATCAATAAATACCAAACTTTTCCTGATGTGTGGAGATTGTAAAATTATGTATTTTAATTGTAATAAAATACAGTGTTTAAAGATAATATGTCTTTATTTATTCAAAAAGGGTTTCACTTATAACAATGCTTGGCGGTTGACCATTTTGTGTGTATCTCTATATTATCAAACAGACAAACATCTGTCTATCGATCCGTTTGTGTTATCGGTTGATTAAGGCCTCGTTTACACTTGGACATTACAGAGATTTTGCTTAAACTGTTACTAAATTTTACTGTTTTAGTAGGCCCATTCTTGACTAGATTAAAAAAAAATATATTTTTTCATAAAGTTAGCGCCTTAGCGGTTAATTTGACCGATAAAAAAGGCGAATGGATATTATAGAACATCATAGAAATTTCATAAGTTCAAATTGTGTTATGTTCGGTTTCGGTCGGGTTTTTAAATCTAGAGGTAGGTACATACAAATGTTGCGCAACCTAAAACAAGAAGCACAGTTTTGTTTAGATGGAAAAAATTTACAAGAACTAACAGAAATCCAACTAGATGACTTTGAAGAAAGGCTTACTGTGTTTAAAAATTGAATTCGTGGGATTCTTGACCAAAACAACACTTATTCAGCCCTATGACAGAGTCCCTCGTAACAAAGTTCCGAACGAAACGACACTACGAATTCGAAGTAATCTACATCACAAGCCCCGAACGGAACTCTGTCCTACTCCTACTTTCGGAATCATGATACAATCAAAATGTCAAACAAAATATTAATTATTTATCGTTTATTTGTATCATTCTTTAGTTTGTAAATTTAATTTAATTTTTTCTTTATTTTAGTTCCTTAAATGACAATTTACATAAATTGGCATAGTAATGATTGAGTTAAAAATTCGCTTAATGCAATATTAATTTTGTACCTTCTTCTTCCTTTTTTACGAAGATCACACTCCTTTTCCACTTAACTACATATATCCGCTTAGGGTTCCTCGGGTTGACCTCAGAAAAGGTCAGCAGGCTTCCAGCATATAGATTGTACCAATTCTGACTGAGGCCAATCATTGAATGCTGCTTCTCTTTCGCAATTGTGGCGGGACGTTGTCTCTCCAAAACTGCATTTTAGGTCACAGAAGATGACTGAGTACCCACGCAACTTCATCGACAATATACTTTCGTGCGATGTTTTACTATGTTTTATTTAAAAGGGTAACAAATCAGCAAACATACAAGATCTGCAGAATCATAGAGGGGAAATCAAAATGCAAAACTTCTTGATAGGTCAATTTAATGAAGACGGTCTACAGATAAATAACTTTTTTAATCATTGAGCTAAAAAAAATGTAACAATTCGTTTCAATTTTTTCTTAAATAAATAAAATTTGAATTTGATTGAAAAACTAACTTAAAAGAAATAAATAAATGGTACCTATATTGATTGCAATTGCTTTAAACTATAACTAAATATATTTATAAACATTAAAGCTTTATTAAATTGCTCAGTTGAACATTTTGCATCTTTCGCAGATAGGTTGTTCATACGTGCCACATTCACTGAAAAAATAGAGACCCAATAAAAGATTATAGAAATAGAAAACCAGCTAAATTACTTACAAAAGCATAATACAGTTGCCACATAGAAATTGGCCACAACCAATACAAGACAGAGCACAGAACTCACAGAGACCTAAATTGCAATTGAAACAATAGTCGGTAATATAAGCTTCTTTGCCACAACATCTTGACATAATTTTTTCTTTAGGGAATCCCTCAGGCTGAAAAAATATCAAATTGTACACCTAAACACATTATTTCTTTCAAACAAATTTAAAATTACCTTCTCTTTAGATGGAAAAATTAAGTTCCCGCTTCCAGTCAAGGTGACCAATTCTGATAATTGTTTTGCTCCAAAGGGGTCTTTTATGCTATCAGAATCCTCTAAGCTCTGGGCGCCTTTGAAGAGCATTGATATAGTTTTGCCTTTAATATAAAATTGGTTTTATAATAAACTGTTTTTAATGCAATTAAAAAAATTAAATAAACTCACTATGAATTCTTTTCATTTTTTCATCGTTGAGTCGATCAACCTTTTGTTGATTAATGAATATTTTACTTTGTAGCTGGTATGGATATTCATCAGAACGTAAGCGCTTGCGACAAATTGTTTCCATTGCAATAATAATTAATATGTTTTTTGTTTAAATAATAAAACAGCAAGGTGCTCCTCGCGCTTAAAAATTTAAAAAAAAAATAGTTGGAAGTTGGAACATATGGTTTTGACGTTTTTGAGTGGATCGTGGAGTTAAGAAATGCTGCCAAAAAATTTATTAATAATTTTCCATTGGAGCTTGAGGGTTAGCGCACACTAGATGGAATATACTTAATAGACTCGTAGCATTGACGTACTAGATATGGACCGCCAGTCGGTTGAAATTTTCATACAAACAGCCAAGAAAAGTTGTTCCAGCTAAAAACAGCATAAAAACTCCATCATCTTTTAGTGTTAAATACGTGTACTACTTTCGCCATTAGAATTTAAATGAAAACAATAATATAGTAACTCATGGCATAAGGAGTGGATGTGTTTTGTAAAATAAAAGTAGTTTGATAATAATTTCCACCAAAATATTTCAATAGTAAATAATTAATTAAAAAAATCATATCACTGCTACGCAGATTCCCTGCTAGTAGTTGATGGCGCCCCTAGTTATGTTGGAACACGCGTGAAGTTGGCTAGTGGCGGTCCATACCTTATACGTCAATGACTCGTAGTTTCCTTTTCTAATATATCTGACACATTAGCCGTATTTTATTATCCCTTTGGATCCGGAACGGATTGGAATTTTGCAAGATCTAGTAATAAAGCTGGATCTTGTATTGTTGTTGTTTGCGTGTATTTCATGACGCAAATCTGATGCGGACCAGATCAGAGGGGATAATAAAATAAAGTTATTGACGTATTAGAAATGAACCGCGAGTAGCCATGAATGAAAGAATACAATATTACGACACTTTGGCATTTTCACTTTGTTGTTCTTTCACTTGTGACGTAAGCGCTTGCACTGTTTTTCTCATTGGTTGGGGTAAAGTCATTACAAGATTCCACCATTTAATTCTTTTTCTGTTTGTGCTTACGTCACAAGTGACAAAAACACAACACGAAAGATGAACAAAAAACAACTTCACGCGTGTTCCAACATAACTAGGGCCGCCATCAACATATATGAATATGCCATCGTTTTCATTTAAATTTTATGGCGTAAAACCAATTGCTTGGTCTGTTTTGTTTTGACATTCTTAATCTGAAAAAGTCCCGAAACTAGTTCACTTATGTCGACGATAGATGACCGCCATCAAGGAAATTAAGTTATAACTTTACTATTAAAATATATATACATACAAAGGTTCGTATCGTATCGTTTACATCAGACAGATGAATGGAAACTCTTAAAAAAGGAAATACAAAATAATAATTTACTTGTTTGAAAAGGTTAAATTTAAAATTCAAATTTTCACCGGAAGTTAAAACCTTTTTAATGATTATAAGGACAAATCTTAATCCGTCTGTGTCTCAGCCATCACTGAACCGATTTCTACAGTTCACATGCTGTTGGATAAAGGAAATATCAAACAAGGTCATGGGAACTATATTTCTGCACAAATTTCCCTGGTTTGGCCAAAAAACGACAAAAAAGTTGCACTTCCCGAGCTCAAATAAATAGGGCGGAGAATACACTTTTCAAATTATTTTTTTTTTTTAAATAATAATATACAAATTGCACATCACTTATACTCGTATATTTTCGATAATCAAAACGAAAAGAAATGACAATTTTTAATCTTACACCATCGCTAAACCACCTACTTAGGTGGTGTAACTTAACTCACATTATTTTTTGGAGCTCGAAGCGCTGGCTGTGAATGTGTCCATACGCGCAAAGCGAATACCTCTCTCGTAGAAATTATTACCTAGTTTATATGCATGGTTGAAGCGAGCTTGAACTTAAATTCACCCATTTGTAAACGGGGATGAGTTGGAACGAAATGGAATCGACTCGATCGCACTCGAGCAGTGGTGTTGAGTCGAAAATTCAATTAAATACCTGGGTTGAAATGGTGAATACATTTTTATTTCTGCATGTGATCAATTGCATATTAACGAATGAATATTTGTTGTTGAAAAGTATGCGCATAACTTGTAATATCAATACAAATATTTTGTTCTCGAAAATTCAATCTTTTGGTCTTAATGTCGACAAAGCAACGCAGGTATTCTCTTGTTATTCAACTTTTTCGCACTTAAATCAACTCCTCAAGCATTCAACTAGTTGGCTGAAATACCTGGGTTGGAATTTCGTTTCAAATCAAACTCGATCTTTCGACCCTGCATATAAACTAGGTATATAAATGATAACAATTTTCTGACAGAATAAAATTAGTTTTATTTGGGTTTTCTGCTTAATTTTTTGTGAATGATTTGTTTGCTTTGTCAAAATGTAAAAATTAAAAAAAATCGGTTTTTGCTCGTTAATTTTTCGTTTGATATTTGCAGCGTTGGTCACATCTCATGTTCAAGACAAAGTCACTTTATCCGGTACGGTGTGAATCCATTGGATATTGCCCATGACACGAATTTCGGTCTGTCATCAGATAATCCAATGGAACCCAAAAATCCAATATACAATCCGGTCATCGCAATTTTAATTTTTGACATAAAACGTGAAGTGAGGCTGGACATAATTTGCCCAGTACAACCAAACACTGGATTAAGGATGAGATGTTGGATAAGATTTCGGATGATATGGAGATTGGAATTTAATCTTGGATGTAACTTGACCCATTTTGCCTAAAAGCTTTTGGATCGTTAAATGTTTACATAAGTAGTTGTACAGCCCAAGCAACACAATTGTCTCTTCATATGATATCTTGAAGAATACTTCTACAAGCGATTTAAATTCTTCAAACAATCTTGAAGACGTCGTAAAGACCCAAAAAGTCCTAAAGGGGTGGAGCCAACTGTATGGAGCAAAGAGTTCTCAGTTTTGTATGTGTAAGAGCTCATTAAGAGGATTGTTTTTCTTTGGTCTATAAAGATGTCTTCAAGAGTTTTTTAAGATGTTTGTTTTAAGTAAACAAAAAACAAAAAGGAATTTATTTCTTTCTCTTTTACACAAACACAAATTAAATACAATTTTAATGAAATGGAATGAACTTTAAATAAAAGATGAGAAGATGACAAGTTCTGTCATTTTATTTAATGGCTTTATTTCTATTTTATTTAATAGGCGACATGAAACAATATTTTTTAGCTATCAATATGTGAGATTTGATGTGCGAGAACTAATTTACTTTGAAATAGTATATTCTACCCCTCTCAAAATAAACGCGCCGCGAAAATATTGATATTTATTAATTAAAATTAGCAAAAAAAAATTATATCGCTAATGCAGAGAGAAAAACAATAAAGCTCTAGAGCTGCAGTTATGAATTCAAACGCTGGACTCTGTCAAACGCTGTTTTTCATAAATTAAAATACTATTATGTTTTATCTAGCATTATGAATTAATAACAACAATATATGTATACATTTTATGTTTTATTCTGTATTTATTCATTTATTCAATAATACATTTTATTACAAATTTCAGGTATTTTAAACAGCATGATAACAAATTGCTCGGCCATATTTTTTCACTCGTTCGATCCAGATGCAAAATTAAATCCAGATATGAAAATTATTGACTTTTACTCATAGCCAAGTTTAATATTGTTCTCTGATAGTAAATTGAAACGATTACAACGTTTCATGAATACCCTTAATGCTAGGACATCACAAATAGCCCAAATAGCCCACTTATACATGATGGTTATGATAATACAATTCGTTTGCTTTAAAAAAATCGACTCAGACCTTTTATTTTGATTGCCTATACGTACATATCCTTAGAGGTGGCAGGTATACACTTGGTTGCTGTCTATATCTTTTTCATTCACAAAAAGCATGGACGTATATATATGGACTGCTAGTCCAATGTCAGTTTCATACAACAATTGTCAAAAAAATGTCGCCAAAATTAGATATTGCGATACTAGCCCTCGAGCCGCCACTGTCGGCAAAACAAAAAACTACAAAATTCTCACGTAGAAACTCGCGACATCTGTTTTAAAAATTTAATTTTCATTCATAGAAATGTGCGACATCTATGAGTATTTACCTGAGAATGGTTTTGTTTTGACGTTTCAGTGTACAAATTATTTTGTAAGGATAAAGAAACATTTTGTATCTCGTAGCGATACAATAAAAGAATTACAATTTATTTTATTCTTTGGGTCCTACCACAGATGATTTGCATTCAGCTGAAAATATTGGACTGATTTTGATTTCTAAATTTAACGATAAAAATCTTCCAAAAGTCTCTGATCTTAAATGGCTCGTGTCTGAAGAGGTAAATAGTAAATAAAATAATTAATATATGTATGCTTCTTTTAATTCCAGATTGAATACTATGTTATTCTATTTGAATTTGATTTTATTTAATAATTATGTGTTAATTGATTAGGATGCTCCTCAATGTCTCCTACCAATGCCACAACAACCGAATAATTAAGATAATAATATTACGATAATGGTAACAAGTGGAACTCGATATTGGGCACGACCTAGACAACAAATCATTTTTACGAATCGTCCTTCTCCAAAGTAATTAGGAAAGTTTACTTGAATACGCTTATACATCGAAATTAGATTTAAATCGCGACAACATCCAAGATATCTTATCGACTGCAACTCATGTTCAAATGAATAATGTTGTCCTGTCCTGCTCCACATATTTAGAATCTCAAATTGATATGGAAAATTGTGTCGATATAGCTACACAGCTGATCTCTATTCATTAAAAAATCTCAAACACAAAGCCTATCGATTTATACGTGCTCATCTGGAGGAGATTTCGATAACTCCTGAGAATGATAATATCAGTTGTGGTAAACTTGAATATATTCTAAGCTGTCACTATCCAGTTGATTGTTCGGAATCGGAAGTAACAGCCTCCAAATTGTAGCTGAATATTGTGTAAGAAAAGCAGTAACATTGGAAGAAGCTTTGAAACTGTTTACAAATATCCGATTCGATCAAATCAATACAATCGATCTTCATATATGGCCACGGTTTGATTATGTTGATGAATCTGTTCATTCGCCGTATTATAATGTGATGCGAGCGGCGGGATTTCAGCAAAAGAAATTCTGCAAAAAGAAGTCTGTGACTATTGATCTACTATTTTCTTTTATTTTGAAAAAAAGAGCACCTCTGCTACAATCCAACTTACTTTTTTTTCTAATCAGTGATCCAGTTCCTTTTGTAATAAGTATGAATATTGATTCAGCAACTTCAAAAATAATGCAATTGACTTAGGTTATCGGTTAGCACCCAAGTCGGATGAGATAAGTACCTTAAATATTTGTATAATAGATTTTTCTGTAAGACGTTCGTTTTGGCTTACCTTAGAAAATCGCAACTTCACCATTCATTAACAAACTATTTAATTATGAGTCTGAACGGAATTTTTTGTTTGTCTATTAGAAAACTATTTTAGACATTATTTGGAAATATTTTAATATTTGTGCTTTAAATTGCATTTGCGTTTTATTTATATTTTACAAACCTACACTCACATAATTGGGATTATAATTGGTAATTATTGTTGGTTCTTCGTTTTTGTACGTCGTGTATGTGTTCATTCGTATTTTGAATTGCAATTATCTTTGAATTGCAATTAGCAAATAAAAACTTTGATTTTAAATACCCTGATTTAAATGAAATGTACATATGTATATACGCACTCTTAGTCGAACCAAACCCAACAAATACGCTGGCGGTGCAATCAATTAGTTGTCAAAAAAATTGATAACCTGAGTATATGCATGTTGCCAACATTGTCCCAATTTTTATACAAATATTAGCTACTTACTATCAATGATAAGAACGAACTTAATTATACATTTTTAATAAAAACTTTTGCCCGTTATTTCCTTAACAAACTATTATTTTCACAGCCTGCAAACATTTGCCATTCCAGGATCTTTGTTCCTATCAATTTTACTTGGATTTCTTTACAAATTTCCAATTGCATTATTTCTTATATGCTTTTGTTCTTCTCTCGGGGCAACATTATGTTATAGCATATCAAATTTAGTTGGCCGAAGGCTTATATGTTATTATTGGCCAAAAAAGACTGCCGAATGGATCCAGCAAGTGTAAAATCATCGACATAGTCTATTTAATTATATGTTATTCCTTCGAATGACACCAATTCTACCCAATTGGTTCATTAATTTAGCTTCACCGGTTATTGGTGTACCAATTTATACATTCGCTATAGGTACATTCTTTGGAGTGGCTCCACCTTCTGTTATTGCCATACAAGCTGGAAAAACACTGCAAAAGATGACAAGCTCAAATGAAGCTTTTTCTTGGACTTCTGTTGGTATACTTACAGTATGTGCATTTTTATCTTTACTTCCAGGATTACTTAAAAACAAACTAAAAAAAAGCTCGAATAAATAGTTTGGTTGTTGTATTTAAATTTGATTACCGTTTGTGTTATTAATATTATACTACATAATGTGTTATTTGTATTATAAATAAATAGAGATTGTTACATTTTATGTTCTATTAATTTTTTGTAAGGGTATAAAATCAGTATTTTTAGTTCAATTGAAATTTTATTGATTAAATTATGTATATTTTGTTTCTAAATACTGTACAAAAAATGTTTAAATCACAAAGAATTGACTTTGGTTATCTTATATGCATGTACTTTTAAAAAATCAAAAAAACGTTGATTATTTTACAAAAAATAAAGGGGATGATTCTGCAACAGAAAAACTGTATTGTGCTTCTATTTATTCAAAAATTGATTTATAATCTTTTCCTCTCTTTTGGTGGATGAGAGTGTAATATGTAGTTATGGATAACAAATTCGAAATTTTTTTTTTCCACTAGGTTGTCCTTTTTTCATTAGAAAACATACCTAGTTTTCTTTTTTGGTACATATTATATTTGTTTGTATTGCTTGGTGAATGGTGGCTTTAAAAGAAAAAAACAGAGATGAGATGGCTTGCCAACTTGATTTAACATTCGGGGTTCTACATTTTTCTACATTTGTGAAAATGTTTTTTTTTTTGCTTTTCGACGAATTCAATTAATAACTCAAATTGATTTCATCATTTTTTGTTATACTCTTAAAAATAAAAAAAGATTGTATAAGGAAAAGTGGAAAATATAGCAGAATATTCCAGCAGGGGTGACACAGTAACCACATATTAAACCGCTTTATTATATCGACATTTAAGTTTGGGAAAAAAATTGCAATAAAAACAATTAAATATAAAATCAGTTCTGCTGCTTATTTCAAATACTTTATTTTTTCAATTCTTTAATGCTTATAAATCACAAATAAAAAAACAAAATTGTATGAGTATAACTTTGAAAGAATATGAAGGACAACACGTTTCGAAAAAATAAAACACATACTAAAAAATTGTAAACATCCTTATAATGATGGTTTTGAATAAATTATGATTATGAGTTGTTTTGTAATAAATAATACTTACTTATATTTAACATCAATAATAAATTAACACTATCACTCGTGTTGAAAAACCTGCTGTTGAACATCAAAACTCATTAAAACTTCAACGAGCTATGATTTCCTTAAAGCAAAGCAATTCTTTAACTGATGAGTGCAAAATTGGAATGTATTTTTTTGTAACTTATCATTATTTACTTATAAAAATAACGTATGGTAATGTGATAAATGCTCCTTAAAAGCTTTATTTATTTTTTTAAGGCAGCTTAATGAATTTGTTTTTTTTTTTTTTTTGTATTTCTTAATTAAATTTAATTAGTTTTGGTGTATAGAAAATGTTTAATCAAAAATATTTATTATGCTTAAATTTTATTCTGACGGGGTGAGGTCTTTTTCTGGTTCGTTTTCATTGAGAATTTGTGATAATAAATCATAGACTGGCTCGAAAACTTTTTTCGATCCGGTGTTTGTTAGGTTTTTATAATCGAACATATCGTGATGACTGATTGTGCCATCTGATTGTATAAGACCTTTGTCTATACATACTGTTTGTACTCGATTAAGACCTATACACTTTTCTTTGATTAGAAGATTTACTTTAGAGTTTTTATCACGCAATCTATTGGGTAGTTGGCCATGTGGAAGAATAGTCTGAAAATAAATAGGTTTATAAAGAAATCAAGTTTTTTTAAATTACTATATTTACTTACAGGTAGAACTATGTAGGTGCCGGGTAATTTTTTTCGAATTTGCTGTACTATTTGACATACACCATCAGATATTTCCTCAGGTGTGTTTTCTACATTATTTGTGCCAACGTGTAATACAACAACCTGAAATTAAAACAAATACAAGCATTTCAGAATTTTTGGTTCGTTATTCATTCAAAAAAATTAATAGTGGCTTTTAAGTATGGCACCGATTGCGTATGTATACATTGATTTTTTAAACAAATAGGCACTGAACCAACTTCTTGTAAGATGAGTTAAAATGAAGTTTGACTGTATGTAGTTTTCTTACATTAAAAATGTTGTTGTTATCGACTGGAATCAAAAATAGGGGACCCTTAGTTATATCTTCCTTCTGAACTTATGTTTAAATCTCTAATTTTATCATCCTATTTTTGTTGTGACTAACACCTCTCTGCCCATGGATCATCATAAAGACATTTTTCTCTGAAGCATATTATGCTTAGTAGTTAAATAATGTTAGTCTCAAAAAAAAAGTTAAAAGTCATAGTTAATGGTAAAAAGAGAGACGACAGATGGAAGCTGAAAACATTAAAAGCTTTTGCAGGTAGGTATTCAAATGAAGCTATGCGGGCCTGCGCTAAGACAACAACAGCCGCACAGGAAATGAAATTATCAGCAAGAAACATTTGCAAGGCCAGCAATAACAGAGCATTTTCAAAGTTGAATATAGGTAGCCTGGAAAATAAATACAACGCGGTGGTTTGAAACAAAAGCAACAAAAAAAAGTTAGACGAATGGTCAAAAAACATAGAACAGTCAAAAAATAGGAGAGAAGTTGAGAAGAACTGAAATACTTTCAGTTCGAAAAAATCAATTTGAAAAATGAAAAGGAATCTACAAATAACTAAAGAAGTTAACGGTTTGTAAGATCTAAAGGAATACAAGGAAGCCCGCATTAGCAGGTGTAAAAAAGTCATCAAACAAGTACCAGGTATAATAAAATGTATTGTCGTTTTATTATCTTTTAGATTTGTATACCTATAACACATTCATTCAATTATGAACTAAAACTCACTTTAGGTTTGACATTGTCCAATTCTCCGTTTTCGACTCGCCATAAAACATTTTCAGTGCGGTCATTTCTAATGCCGAAGTTAAGGCAGTGCATCGGAGCAAAATATTGATTCCAGGTTTCAGTATCCTGAAGGGTTTCTAGAATGCAATCACCCAAGAATATCACATCTGGATCCTTTTTCCGACACTCAGACAAAAATCGTTTGTGAATGCTAATCCACCTTTATGAAACATTTTTACTGTGAAAAAAAATCAATAACTTACTTTGTGTGTATAAGGAATAGCATTCCCGGAGCATCCTTGTAACTGTGACTACATGTAAAGAATTGCAATTTATTCGGATCGGTATTAAGGCGTTCCTCAACAGCCTGTGCCATTTGATCATATGTATTACAATTTGATGGCTCCAGCACAAATTCCAGATAATTTCAACCAAACGTCGTCGTAGATCCTCTTGACTGCAACCAATATAGTTAAGGCGCTTATTCGTTGCATCATATTATTCGTAGAAGATCAGAACCTCCCGCTTCGGATTAAATGGCAACAAAGGATCAGGAGAGTCTGGCGAGGCTAGTTCTCACCATTACACTGTAAAAAGAAACCCATGGACCGTTCAATGGGCAGGATCTTCCATCTTCCATGGCAACATTCGGACATACGTGGGTGGCGATAGAATTGTCGTTTTCAAAGAAGAAATGTTATTGACAACAAATTAAAATGTGGCCTCTGCACGGAATTGATCGCGTTTTGGATCTGTTTGAGAAATAATTTTTTTCTTAAGAACTCTGGAATTTTATTAAAACATATATAAACTTACCATTCTCTTCGCCGTCTTTAAGTTTAGCCAAGGATTGCTGTTTTTCGTCAACGACATATTCTATTTCTTGAATATCCATAGCTTCTATTAGTGGGTCAGCTGAAAAGAAAGAAAATTTATCGAAATCAAAATAGACTGATTTTTTTCAATTAAATTATGTAAATTTTTTCCCAATAGGAATACGTGTTCCAATAAAAAAATTGAAAGTAAATACATTTTCAAAAAATATATATTATATTTTGTTTTTTTACATTTTATTCTACAGCTACCACGATATGTATGAAATAAAAAAATACAAATGGCCATTTTTTCGAAGGAGTACAAATGTCAAAATGGAGGTTTCATTTTTTTCCCGCTAGTGGGGCTTCGAGGGCTAGTGTCGCCCAAAATGACAAAGACTAAAATGGAACCAACTTGGGGTATGGCACTAGCAGTCCATATCTATTACGTCCATGACAAAAAGACTTATCATAGAATCTAACGTCAGACCTAGCCTTACCGTTGTTGGTTCTTTTCTCTTTTCAAATGATTGTGCTTATGTTTGGTGTTATTATAACGGTGATGATATTTGTGTTTTACTTTCAATTAAAAATGGAATTTTTAAAAACTTAGGTGGATAAAAAAGAAATCAAAAGGGCAGTGACATTATGTGAATACGCATTCGTTTTGTTTATGAACATATCACGGTGAGCATAACTCAAAAATATATTCTAAGAAAATTGATAAGTTAATAAGAGCTAATAGACTTGAAACAAATACATTTTTTATTTTTGATAAAAACGCTGCATATGATGTAGTTTACGTGTTTGGCAGATATATTGAATATTATAACATGGTCAACTCTAATAACTCTGCTGTGATGATACGAATGTTGACTGCATATGCATTTGTAAAAGTGTTTGTCAACTAGCTAAATTTCTAAAGGGTTTTCCGGCCGGATAGATATAGAGAGTATAATATGGCGACCATGTTGTTTTGAAACCGTTTGTCAAATCTGTTGTTCATTTATTCAGGCCTTATTTGTTGTTTATTTTTTTCAAAGCTAGGAGCAGTGCACTGAGCGGTCAAAAAAAAGATCAGTGTTTCTTTTTAGTTCCGATCCCTCAAAGAGCTAAACTTTTGTTTCTTTTTTCAGAGTTTGACCGGAGCGAGTTCTCTGAGCTATAAAGATAAATTGATGCAGTAGACTGAGCGCGAAGTAGAGCGCGGCCAACTTAATGTAGTTTTCATGTTATTTGACAGATTGTGTATTGATTTCTACTAATATGACAGTCATGTGCACAAGTGTGTTTTATATTAAATCAGAGCGCACTCTGCTCAGAGCTGAAAAAGTAAACCGCCTAGTCACTGATGTCAAATTACAATACCAAGTAACACAATTGAGCAGCATGTTTAAATGATAAATCTTTTATTATAGAAAAATGAGTGAGCCCCCAAAAAATCATTTTGTACATTATTTAGGTATATGTAGGGTCAAAAGATCGAGCTTTTGTTGAATTGAAACTTCTACAAAGGGCCCTTATTGTTTTAAATAAAAACGGTCGAAAAATCATCGTTTTGCAGATGCTGTCTCTATATCTTTATAAAATGATATGAAGGCAACGTTGAAACGACGATAATTCCAGGGTAAATGCGTTGCGTTGTCGCTTTCAACTTAGTTCAAAGATAAATGCACATGTTCTTATGAGAAGCGACCCATAGGAAGCGTTTTGCCTTTGAGTACCTTCTCATAAAACCTGTGTATTTAATAATGCACTCAGTTGAAAGCGACGGTTCAACGTACGCAACGCGTTCTATGGGTTTGGTCCTTCAATCATCTTTATTTTACCTGATTAGGACCCAGGTATTTTAGGAAATGAATTAAAAGGTTGAGGAGTTGTATTGATTTAAAGAAAAATTAAAAACACGTGGTTTACTGGGCGACAATGCATTTACAAAAAATTAGTTTGGTTCAGATTTGTATGTATATATATGTAGCAAAATCATTGAAAAGTTGACATATCGGATTCTAGCGACACCCACGGTGCATTGGTATACATAAACAATGTCATACTCCATACACCATACACCATAATGGCATAAATGAGCTATAGAAACATAATTAAGGAATTACGTTATTCCTACACACAGCTTGAATTGTTCTATTTCAACATCGACCCGTTCTTATTGGAAACTCCTCTAGTTAAGAAGTTTCTTCCAATTATAATAAGTTTTATGAAAAAATAGTTTGCTTTGACACAACAAAAATAACTTGGTTTAGATAATGTGTGGAAATAAAGAACCTTAATAGCGAAATTTCTTTATCAACCACAATATAATAAATAAGTTCTGAAGTACAAAAATATATTTAGAGTAATGAAACTTTGTCATGTTTCATATGCCATACCCACGTATCCTGTTTATTACATTTCATTGAATAAACATCCACCGTTGCACCTTGAATAACGTTTTTATAATCATTTAAAGGCTGCACCTATAGTTTGTCCTCTATAAATTGGCAGTACAGGCCTTATGGGGAAGCTTTTTCAAAATCAGTAGCGCGCCTAATTTGTGCACCATACTGAATTGAAAGAAACCCCATTTAAAAAATGTTTACCCGCCAATGATTTTTCGATCGCATCCGACATAGATCCCACAACGACCTGCCTAGCGTACAGTTGAATACGCACTGATTGGCTAATGCATTTCAACCCTCTTTTAACATCCATTCAAACAGAGATACCTTTGTCAATTTGGTAACTCGTTTCTTTTTTTTTTATGTTGAGTTTCTGTTGAAGAACTTTTGATTTTAGAGCTTAAAAAATACCTTTTATTGATGAAATGATAATGAGATATTGAGATGAGCATATTACTAGTACAAAAGTGTTATCGTGCAGTGTTTTTGTTGATCATGTTTGTGTTTTTTATGTAGGGAAAATCTTAAAATGCAGTTACAAAAATGTAGGTAAGCTGTTGTCTTTAAAGAATTTATTTGCGTAGATTCTCGTGCCGGTCGGTCGGTTGATATTTCGTGTATATTTTTTCTTATTTGCGTAGATTTTTAAAGCGCGCGGGCGGTCGGTATTGATGTTTCGTGTACCTATTTTTGTGATTAGTGAGAAATGGCACCGGTGTGTCCAACACGTCGAGCAGGTAATTGAGCCGAAAATGTGGGAAATGGACGTTTTTTCAGAAAATGCTGTAGAAAGCCTTATAATAAATCTAGATGAAGAGAGCAGCAACAGCAGCAGTAACTTCTCGAGTGATAAAAATACCTTTACTTATATGTATATAAATGTACATATTTTTATTTAATAGATGAATTTATATTTATTTTTGTTATGCTTGTTTATTTATTTTGCTTGTTATATTAATCTTTATGAATAAATTCTTTATTTTTTGTTTGTTTTTTATTTAAAAGGGATTAGGCCTACTGGGGATACCCTTCAAAAACGCGCCTACTATCTTACCTCTTGGTGGTGTGGAAAATGATAAATTTCATTTCATTTTTATAAATAAAAATTAAGAAAATAATTTTAATTAAAAAAGAAGAAAGGTAACCCTACATCATATTTTTTCAGTTTTTTCCAATTCAAAATGCTTACTACGGCAACCCTGTTAGAGCTTTTGAAAGAAGATAACCTTATGGAAAGCAAAGAAGTGCGATTGAGAGACAAACATCCCTATCTTTCTTGTACTGCCAATTTTTAGTGGACAGACTATAAATCTCGCGTTTGACAAAGAAAAACATATCAGACAAATAATCAACCCTCCCAATGTTCCCTTGCAATGGTTGTGTGCATTAATTACCCCTTGAATCAATATATGTGCATTTGTTAATTAAATGAAAAGCACTGGGTCGCACATACTTGCTTTTGGTTGATATAATTTTCTAACCATATATATTTTAATATAAACTTTTTTTTTAAAACGACAACAATTAATTTTGTAAAAATTATATGAATAATAATAAATAAAATAAAAGGCACGACTGGGTCGCACAAACTTGCTTTCGCACCAGGCTACCCAAAAGCTTGAAAGAAACTTCCACGAAATTATTTCTTAAATTCTTTCAATTAATAAGAAATAATGATAAAACAAATAATAAAAATAAATAACTTTGAAATTTTTTTTCTAACACACCAGATTTTTCCAGTTATTTTTAAGTACAGTTTTTGAAAAATCATTTTTTTGTTCAAACAATTTTTTAAAAATATTTTTATAAGAAATTTTAAGTATGCCAATTTCAACAAATTAATAAATTTCATTCGAAAACTAAATTTAAAAAAAAATTTATCAATTGGTTTTCAAAATATTAAATTCTCAAACAAAATTTTTGTTTAATTAATATAAATTTTGTTTTATAAAAGTTATAAAAAAATTAAGTACGTTAAGTACGTCATTATCGTTAGGCTATTTAGAGGTTTCTAGAAATGAAATTTTGTTAATAAGGTTTTCACACCGAGCCTAAAACACGGTTTTCGTCAGAAAATTTACTTAACCGGAAAATTATTCACACCGAAAATTTCAAGTTTTTGTTTGATATTTCATTTGTTTTTTGAACAACTGCGATATTTGTATGTATGTATGTCCTAAACAAACAAATTTTTATGTTGGAAATGCACCCCGTTTTATTTTTAAATGAAAGTAAAATGTTTTAGAATTAATTTTAACTGATTTTATTGTATTTTTTAAAAACCTTAATAAATAATTAGTAAACTCAGTTCCAAATGTTGACAACTTCAAATTAAATAACAAAAGTTTTGTTCTCCTAAATTTTATATTAAAATGTATTAAAAACTCTAAAAAAGTAATTTCAATGGACAAAGTTAATTTTAAATCAAATTCAGAAAGTTAAATTTATATTAGGCGTATTTTATTATCCCCTCCGATCCGGAACGGATTGGAATTTTGCAAGATCTAGAAACAAAGCTGTATCTGGTGTTGTTACTGTTTGCGTGTATTTTGCGACGCAAATCAAATCCGGATCAGATCTGAGGGGATAATAAAATACAGCTATTATCAATTATATCAAACTAATGTGTTTATGTTTAAACCAATATTTAATTATTTTGTTTGAAGCTCAATAAATATCAACCCGTGAGGAAGCTGGAAAGTAACTAGCGAAACTTAGGGTAAAATATGAATTAGTTGTTTCAATTAATTGCATTCATCTTGCTAATCATTTAAGCCCAAACACCATTAACTATAATTTTCAATATTATAATCAAATAATATTACACAAAAAATCCTGCAGACTAACAGACAGATACACGGACAGAATTTCCAGACCCACTTTTTTCGAGTTCGCTCGATGATAGCGAACTATTAACTTGCATTTATAAAACCTATAATCACCAGTAGAATTTATATAGAATTTATCGCCAGTTTCTCCAAACAATTTTAAATATTTATTGGGTTGTTGAATCATAAAATGGCATTTTTCAATTTCACCAACCACTTTGATTTTTGAAAGGGCCAATAAACTAAAGCCCCATTTTGTTCCAAATAAATTTTAAAGGCTTCTTAAAAATGCAAGACAAAGAGAACGTTAAAATTTTTCGATTGATTTGCTATTATTTCACTTGCTCTAAGGAAAGAGAACCCTGTGTGGTGAATAAAAATCCGAATGTTGGTGCACACCATTTTAGGTTAAAATGCCAATAATTTTTATTATTCCGTTAACTTAAATGCTTTAAGGTGTATTTTGGTGAAATTGTTTGCATTTCCCCATTAACAGCTGAACTCTATTTTGTAATGTGTATTTTTGAAAAGATTTCTAAGGCCAGTTGTGAATTCACAAAAAAATTAAACTTGAGATAGAAACAAACACGACAAAACCATTAAGGAGAGGACAAAATTGAATGTTTTGAACAACAACAACAACTTAAAGGGGTTAAACGAATTTATTTATTCGTTTTTACGAATTTTATTATTCGGTTTTTATTTTTGGCTGGAGATATAGCTATTTCAAGGACTGCTATTTCCTATCAGCAGTCTCCTTATTAATGGTGCTGAGCTTTAATTCAATTTTATTATCAAACACTTTTCACATGCACAACATGATATTCGAACCCACGCATTATCAGATTTTCTCAGTCTTCGAAGTCGTATATGCACTACGCATTCCACCGCTTATGACCACTGGACGACACAGGTCGAGATGTTATGTTTTTGTTTGTTTTTTCAAACGCATTTGAATAGTCAGCATGGTAATTTCCGGTTTTTTTCAATCTTGGTACAAAAATATTCTTCAAAACAGTAAGAAATGAAGAAAGAAAACAGACAGTGTCCAGATAAAGCACTGGCAAGAAGTCAAAAATTTAATGTTCCGAAAGTCGTATATGTTATAACTTATAAAATACGCTTTTTGAAAATTACGGTTAAGCATTTTCGAAAATTTAAATATCAGGAGGTTGTATTCAAAATTTAATACTTTATATTTTCGTTTCTTAAACCTTGATGTTAAACCTGGTACGACAACGATCGTCTGACGACGTCGTCTGAAGGATCGTCTTGCTTCGCATAACAAATAAAAACATCAATAGGGAATTTTACCATCATGTCAAAAGAAAAAATAACAGCTCACACTACGCGGATGACAAATTGAAATATTTATCGGGCTTTTATAAGTAATATCTTTTTTCCTTTGAAATTTGAGATTTCCGTGCCCTAAAAGTTAAATAATATACTATTCACAATTTTCGCGCACAACATTAAAATGTCCGCTCTTGTTTTTAATCAATTTGTCACCAATGATAGGGCTTTTTAGGTAACAACGATATATCCCTTTCTCGTTCTCACAGAATTGTCAAAAACAGCAGTATGGTGAACAGCTGATTTTTTTTTATCATTGTTGAAAAATTGATTGAAAACAAAAGCGGGAATTTTAAAGATTTGTGCGCGAAAATTGTGAAAATTGTTGGTTTTGCTAATTAAAATAAATTTTTAAGCCACGGAAATCACAAATTTCACACAAAAAAGAATACCGCATTTAAAAATTATTTCCAAATTGTTTTCTCCAAGATCTTGAGTTTGACAGTTTGAAAAAAGCGCGATACATATTTCAATCTGTCTTCACCATAGTGTGAGCTTTGACAAGATGGTAAAACTCCCTATAAAAGAAATTTTCAGCTGTCATCCGCGTACTGCTGATTTATTGACACTGCTCTGCGAACGAGAAAGAGATATATCGTTGTTACCTAAAAAGTCCTATTGTCTTGACGACGTCGTTTGGACGATTCAACAATTGCTTCGCGTAACTTTTAGAACTGTCAAATACGGTTGACTGAGCGATTCGATTGAACGATTGCTATTTTGCAATCGTCGCATACATTTTGCTGGCTTTTCAAATTTTCTATTTAAGTTTTTTTAAATCTAAAGTTATCTAATAAAAGATAATCTTAATATACACGCATATAAATATGTTAAGAGATTAATTTTTTTTTCGATTATGAAGAAAACAAAAATATTGTCGGTTTGCTGTTGATACGAAGGAAATTTAAGAGATACATCGTATACTCTTTCACTTCTAAGGAAAAAGTAAAAAATTGTATAAACAATAAAAGAACAAAACAATTAAAATATTAACTTCTTACAAACAGAGACAAACATTGCGCGAGTTTCATTTTGATACGCCATTTTGTTTTTAGGGTGCTTCTCAAAAACTGTGGACGATGGACGATACGACTGAACGATTTGATGGTGTTGTTACGTAATGTTGTTACGACGCCGTTCACGACGATCTCAGATTTGTACTCACCACACATGGGTCTGTTTCATTAGAGCAAGCGAGAGAAGAGCATATCAATCGAAAAATTTCAACCGTTTTCCTTGTCTTGAATTTTTAAGACGCCTTTAAAATGTATTTGAAACAAAATGGGACTTTACAGCCCTATTCTGGCGACCTCTCAAAAAATAAAGACCTCTCAACTCGGGGTGAATTTGATTTTGAGACTTTTTTGGTATTCTGGCGAAAACCTCTCAACTTGTTAGCATCTCAAAATCTTTAAAATTGAGATCTGCTCTTTGGCACATCACAACTGCGTTTGTTTTTTTTATACAAAGAAGGCAAAATATGGACATGTTCATTTTAATACATCTCTTGGAAGAGAATAAAAAGTAAGAATTTTATTATTTTATAGAAAGTGAATAAAGTGTTTTTATTTTTTAATTAACTAATTTTTAAGATTGGAGCGGAGGAGAATGCTCAAACAATTGAAATTAATGATCCATTTTCTCTTCAAGAGGAAACATTCACAAAATTTTTTCGGCTGCCCAAAACTTTGTGCTGGGACTTTATTCATGACCTAGAGCAGCACGACGAACAACCATCTTCTTTGCCATTTGTCATTCGAGTAAACGAGTATCATATTTTATATTTTATTTGTTTGATTTATTATTTTGTTCTTCTATAATAGTTTATTTCAGTTCTTTATTTTCTTGCCCATGGCTCCTACCAAAAATGCGTAGGAAACAATTACACCCTTCCTGTTAGCCAACCTACTATTTCAAGAAATGTGGCCCATATCTGCAAGCTTGTGGTTAAAATTAAAGCAGGATCGATACGTTTTCCAATCGCAAATAATGATGTAATCAAAACAAAAATTGGGTTCGTATATAGTTTAATATAAAAAAAACTGAAATGTTTATTAACCCTGAAAAAGAAATTTCATAGGTTTTTTAAAAAATTCAATATTAAAGGCACTATCGGAGCCGTCGACTGCACCCACATACCCCCTGTAGCTCCATAGTTTTCTTTATTTTGTTTTAAAACTGTATTTCCCACTTATCTGTTGCTGTTTTGAATTCTTTTTCATTTTAATTAGAAAACAGTCCTGCCAAAACAAAAAAAATTTACCTTCCTGTGGTGAATTTTTTTGAGAGGTTTCTTAAGACCGAATTTGCAGAATACGAATTTGAGATCACCTAACAAAAAACCTCTCAAAAAATTAGTCTTAAAAATTTGAGACTTGAGACCCTCTCAGCGCCAGAATAGGGCTGTTAGTTTATTGGCCCTTTTAAAACTGAAAGTGGTTGGTGAAAATAAAAAAATACCATTTTAAGATTTAATAACCCAATAAATATTTAAAAATGTTTGGAGAAACTGGCCATTAGATAAGTTTATATATGGACTTATGTTGTTGTTGCATTTACGTGTTGTTGTATTACGACTGTCGTTTTTTTTCACACAATTCTATATAAACTTGCAAAAATACAAGTCATCTGAACACAGAATTAGAAAAAGTTGTGTTTTCTTCATATTAGCCCTGGGTTCAGTTTTTTTCTTTTCTATTAATAAAAACAAAATTAATACATCAAATTATGCTCAAAAAACATTATAAACTTATCTTACCATTATTGTTTATCGGAAAATCAGCCAACGATTAACAAATAAACTAAACAAAAGGTTCCAATACAAGCGGATGATATGTGTGATCAAAAGATATAAGTTGAGACTGTCAACATCCATACATACAAATCAGTAGTAGATTGCTACTAGCAAAGCGTTAAATTCATAATCGCTAGTTATGTACTTATTAGTACTTTGCCACCTTAAAAGGAATAGGGCTATTATAAAGATTGAATTGAATTGAATTTTATTGAGTCTTTAGTTTCGAGTTACATTTTTTGTCTTATTCTAATTCTAATTTATTCTTATTCGCTTTAGCGTGTACAAAAGTGGCTGTAATGTATGGCCTTCTTTTTCAGTTATATTATGAAAAGTCTCGTGGCGAAAAGTTTTTATATAAAAGATAAATATAAAGGTTTTCCTGCTCTTGCTCGACAGAGAGGGTATTACAGTTGCTGTGACGTATTGTCTGGTTTAATATACATATATACAAAAAATAAAATAAAATATACAATAAAATATACAATGCACTCAAATAAATAAATACTAACCCTGATATTAAAATGCCTTTTGGATTTTATGCTGAATACATATAATACATAGTTTCTTTTGTAATTAGAGCGAGAGCTCAGATTTAACTATATGTTGAGTACATAATATAATGCATTTTCGAATATGATATAAGGCATATGATAATATATATGAAGATGGGTAGAATTTACACTAGTCACGTTATACAAATATAGATATACATGTATATAGATATGTATGAAAATAATACAAATTCACTCTAGTAATGAAACGTTATAATAAATTAATCACAATTTCACATGTTTGCAATTTCAAAATTTAATTTGATTTCTTTTTGTTGTAAAGACAAGTATTACAGTTGACAAGAGTTAGATTAAAACCATTAATTACTTTAGTTGGTGTAAGCAACAGTAAAATAAAACTGCACTAAAAGCTGCCGTTATGATTGTTGCTGTTGCTGTTATCACTACTGCTATTTTTAATAGAAGGATTCATGAATACTGCTGCATTGTTGCAGCACAGTTGCTGGGTGTGCAGGACACCTGGATCTAGTTGGTACGGTAAAAAGAGCTGGATGGGAAGACGCCGTCCTGGCTCTTAAATTTTGCTATGAGCGCTGCTGAACATCCTTCCCCGAGATGCACTTCCTGGCTCACTTTTTATTGCTTTGAAAAAGCTTAATAATTGCTGGGTGGACTGGACAGACCACACGGAAAGATGCTGGAACATATCCAGCGGTAAATAAGAACTCAGCGGGAAGTTGCCGTCCTGGTTCTAACTGTTTGCTTGGAGCGCTGTTGAACATCCCCCTCAAGATGTACTTCCTGGCTCCGTTATCTCTGCTTTGTAGTAGTTCAATTGCTGGGTGACAAACCACCCTGTTATAAAATTGTAACATAAGTTACACCAAGTTACTTTAGATGACGGTGGTGCTAGGACCACCGTGTGTACCCTTCAAGGGTCACGACCGAACTCCGCTATTATAAAGATCCGGCCACTTTCTCTGGCATATGATACAGTTGATTTCTCTACATATCCAAACCATGAACTCGTCAAATTATTCGAAACAAAATTTACGAAAGCCATCTGTTGGTCGATAGATACTGGAAGAAGAACGTTCTGTCACAGTGACATTTCGCAAAATAATCCACCCATTTCTCCAGTCAAAATTCAACTGTCATTCCAGTAAAGTTTTTTTTTAAAGAAAACTACACGTTAAAATCAACCTGTGTTGTTCATTTTTTATTTTAATTTTGCCATTTTTCAACTAACTCCAAAATCCAAAATAAAATTATTCTTGAAGTCTTAAAATATAACATAATCTTTTAACTTTATCAGTGATAAAAAAAACTTGTGAAATGTGCTAAATGCCACTGATAAGAAGAACAAGAAGATACAAAGTGCACATTGAAAAAGTGTGAGTTGATGAAAGAAAGTTTAAAGAAAAAATATAATTTATTTGTTATAGAAGGGCAAAAACAACTTCCTTAGCTGCTGAGCCCCTTCTCTGCGCTCTAAAACATTATTTAAAAAAATAGTTGCTTATTTTTTATGACGTCATTGCGTTTTTTTGTCATCAATTCTTCATTCGTCTTGTTCAGTGGATATCATAAATTGTGTGACCCCTTTTTTGCAATTAATTAAGCAAAATTGTGTTTTTGATTGCTAACCGTGGTCATATACATTTATGTACTTTATTTTCAATTTATATAAAATGAGTATTTCTGGGGTTACTTGTTATGTGCCCTCTTCGTCATTGTTGGGTTCTAATTAGAACAAAACAAAAGTAAAGGGCAGAACAAGTAGACATACAAGCAATTCTTAGTTCCAAGAACAAAGCATGAGAAACCACGTCGCTATCAACAGCAGACGGGTCGTGCTGCCGACCGTTCATAACTCATAGTGATTATGAATCATTGTTGAGGGGGTGAGGAGAAAGGGCAATTGTTTTGTTGAGTGTTTCTCTCTTTTTCTTTGTCATTAAAGCATCATTAATGTATTTATGATTTCAAATATTAATTTTCAGTTATTACCTGGAGAAAACGACGCCGAAGAAATGATATCTTATGTGCGAACGTTGTATGATTTTAGTGGTGAACCTGGAACATCGGAAATTTCCATTCGTCCTGGCGATATTTTAACTGTCACGCGCACAGATGTCGGTGAAGGCTGGTGGGAAGGTAAGACTTCCTCCGGTCAAATTGGACTCTTTCCAGCTGCTTATGTGGAGGTGATGTCAGCAACTGACGTGGCTCAACTCAATGGTGGATCTAGTTCTTCTACTGCCCCTGCAGCTGTAACAGCAACACAACAAACTCCGCGCTATGATCAAACAGCCGATGATGTAGATGACTGGGAAGATGATTGGGATGAAGACAACGAAACATATTCAGAAATTGGCCCTTCCTCAGGTGGACATAATGTAGGATCGAACAAGCATACCGGTTATGGTCTATCACATTCGGGGAGTAGTTATGATAATAAAAATTTACCAGCTGCACCAAATGATGATGCTATATCATTATCGTCAATGCATCCTGCTGCCACCACAGTCAAGAAATCAGGAATGTTTGCCAAAAGTTCCGATTCGTATATTCTCGGATTAACCAACAAGGACAAACTGGCAGACAGTGATGTAGTTTATGTTGTACAGGCGGATAATTTATATCATTGGCAACCAAATAATCAACCGTACACTGTTCGGGTTGCTAGTCCCAAAAAGGAGACCAAGTTCAAAGGAATGAAGAGCTTCATAGCTTATCAACTTACACCAAGTTTTAATAATATTTCGGTGAGTTTCTAATGGTTTTTGTTTTGTATTAATAGAAATGGCTCTTTCGATTTTTGTTTTGCGACAAGAATAATATATTTGAATGTACACCAAAAGTTGAAATATAAAACGAATTTTGACTTCACTAATTTCAAACTGCTACCCGTGTAAGACTTGGTGTTTGAACTACCACCAAAAAATGTATATGATTAGTTTTTGTTATCAAATAACTGATCATAAATATTGATCATTATTAAAATATGTAATATACAAATCATGCATTCATATAGAAAACAAAATTTAGAAAACATTCAATCATGTTAGATATAACGATGATAAAAAGTATGTATGTTTTTCCGGATGTATCGAAATTTCAGCATTAATAGTTGAACCCATATTCTTCAACTCCATACAATATTTTTAAATGTTATTTTAGATTTTTAAATAACATTACGTATACTAAAACCGTAAATGAAAAGCTTATTATACTTGGAAATAATTTGAATAGCAAAATCCCTAAAGGATTCCTAGGAATTTGATTGGCTTTTTTTGTAAGAAACTAGTTTATTAACTTATAAAATTATTTTCATAAACGATTATATTTTTGACATGCTCACCAATTGGAACGAAATTTAATGAATAGCATTGTTTTGTTTTTGTGAGAGAATTTATGCTGGATGCTGTTGATTTGTTGCTAAATAACGGTTGATTTTCCTGCAAATACTGTCTAAAAACATTTTTAAGGAAAAAACAGTTATCCTCTTGGAAATGATACCAAGTGCAGTAATAAGTAATTAATTTTTATTCAATACGACTGGTGGTGTTTTATAAGGGTCATACAAAAGTTGTGTTCCAATTAATATTGGAGTTCCTAAAAAAAATATTTTATAAACGGTACCAACTTTTAAACATTTAACAATCTTAAACCAATAATTTTGTTATTTATTATTTTTTTAATAAGAGTCAAAAAAAAAAGATAGCAATATCTTACAAATGGAAACATTTCAG
This sequence comes from Baccha elongata, assembly GCA_951217065.1. NCBI lineage: Eukaryota > Metazoa > Arthropoda > Insecta > Diptera > Syrphidae > Baccha > Baccha elongata. The sequence continues at coordinate 45,691,040 of OX578274.1, forward strand.
AACGAATGTTTTTCCGTACCCCTGAAAACATTCCAAAAATTGGTAGAATTAATGCCATGCGGCGATTCCAAAATGTTTGCATCGACAGTTTTGGGTTTATATTATTTGATTTTGAAAACTTTGACTATTCTTTATTTTACATAATAAGGCTAGTTTTAATATCTACCTGGAAAAATATATTAAAAAAAATGAGTTAATAAAACAAAATATCTATAAAAACACCTATTTTATTGACCAGCAATGTATGTACAACGGTCTGGCTGTTTTTCAAAAATCAAATTTTTTGATCAAATAGAGATGTCGAAAGTGAGTCTGGCAATTTTGTAACTCTGTGTTCTCATACATATACTATTATGTACATATTATCACATACAACTCAACGGTCATATAACCGTTAGAACAAGCTTGTTTTTTTTTAACGATTTTGACTAAAATTCATAGTTACAAAAAATCTTTCAGGTGTGTCTTTAGCCGATTTCCCAGAAAATAATTTGAACAGTTTTTTTTTTTTTTTGGATTTTCTCTTTAATGATTTAACAGATTTTTATTCATAACCCCCAGTCATGCCTTTTTTTTGCTTTGCTCAACAGTCTGCAACTGAAAGTCTATGGTAAAAATGGAATTAAGCATTCGAAGATGAAGGCTGCAATTCAGAATTAAATTAGCTTCAAAAAAATTGGAAGTTTTAATAAATTCGAACTACATACATACATAATTAACATATTAAAGTTTATGATCAGTTTTAGTTGAACCTTCCTAAGTAGAAACATGTGAATAAACAAATGAAAGATAAATAAAATATGAATCTTAAGCTAAATTTGTATAGTTAAAGCTGTTTACCAAGATCTCTTTCTATATTCACATAAAAAAGCTGGAAAAAGCTAAGCTTATTCCGTATTTGCAATAAGCTTATTCCGTATTTGCAATTTTTTTTTTTATTCACAATACCCAGTGCTAAGAATTTAATATTTCCATTATCTAAGACTGGTCTTAAGTCTTCAATGTTAATGAATTCTGTAGAGTAGTTATGTGGTTCTCAAAAACCTTTGATGAAAACGAACGTATTGAAATCGTTACTTTGTTGATTTATTGCATATGGTATTATCTTTCTAAAAACACATGTTATCAACAGTGTAATAAATGTATGATTTATTGGATCTAAATGAGTAAGATAGCCTAGATGAACGTCAGATGTTTGCCACCTGTTCCAATTACATTCGACTTAAATTTAAAAAAAAAAAATGCATATACATCTAAGCTCTCTGTGTGAACTAACATTTTGCAAATTATGAGTGATGTTACAGATAGCAAAGGATAAAGGTATATCGTAAAATCTCTTCGCGTCCGTTCATCGTGAGTTTTCACTTTGTTTCCTTTTGCGACTCCGAACTTACGTAGACTATTTCGCAGTTGCTGTGAAATACATAGACTTAGCTGTTAAGTATAGAAAACCTTTTGTGCCGATCGACGTAGTGTTGGATGCCTTTTTCAGTGTCGTAACATTTTCATTAAAGGAAGACATACCTTTTTTATGCAGTAGTTAAAAAATTACAAACCTTATCCAAACTTGTACTCATTCCGAGCTAGAGGTTTTAGTATTGCTGATGTTGAATAAGCCACTTAAACATTTCCCGATAAAAAAACAAGGCTAATCTTCTTCCCACTATTTCTCTAAATTATCGTATTTGTATACATCGATCCACTACTTCTTATCAGGCACAGTTGTAACTTAAAATCTATACAATGTAATTATTATATTATATATTATTTTATTATAAATATTGGTTTAGCTTAAAAACGAGCAGGAAATTTCGATGAAGTTTTGCTTCCAATTCGACTTTTGAGAGAAAATTGTTTCCGATTTGCAGGCATGAAGAAACTTGCATATTGTTTTTCGAAGAATGTGAACAAGAATGCGTGGTCTGCGAAAAAATACATCACTTTCTTAAATCTATATTTTCTGAGCTAATGCTCTCATTTTTCTGAGGTAATGCTCATGGTTTTCTATTGCCATTTTTCAATTTGCAAATGAGGTAAAGAGACAAGAGAAGGGTGCCGATACCAACAACTAACTGCTATGCGTATGAAGTATACGTTACAAGGTGAATTCGCTTTATGACCTCTTTAAGTTCATCGGTTTTTGTGGGGTACATCTTCACATGTTCACAGCGGATTACTATAAAAAAGTATAGTCGGAGAAGTTCGGATCGTTTTTTTTTTTTTGAAAGTGCTTAAATTATAGTGTAACGGTTCTCTCCTCTTTTAACACACTTAAATAAAAGAATCTAAATATTTGCTTTAGTATAGTTCTTATTGTTGTCGAATACTCTAAAAAAAAAAACATTTCAATAGTATGATAAAATTCTAGGTCTCCCGTCGTTATAAACATTTTGACTGGCTACACGAACGACTTGTTGATAAATTTTGCCTCATTCCCATTCCACCGCTACCCGATAAGCAAATCTCCGGACGTTATGAAGATCAGTTTGTCGAACATCGACGTGTTCAATTGCAGGAATTCGTTGACTGGGTATGTCGACATCCAGTACTTTCGAAATGCGAAGTCTGGTATCACTTCCTAACATGTACCGACGATAAAATATGGAAATCGGGCAAACGACGTGCCGAGCGCGACACGTATGTAGGCGTGACATATTGTTGGGCGATATATGCACCAGAGAAAACACTTCTCACGTCATTTGTTGACGCACAATTGGAAAGTTGCGCCAATTTTTCACACTTGATGGATGGTGCTGTTAAAAATCTACTAGCCATCGCTGCGGAGCAAACGAAACGTAATCAAATTCAATCGAAAAAAGATTTCCAACGTATCGGCGATGGAATGTCTGATCTTGCAAAGGCTTTGAATGTCGATGAGAGGCGAGCACCACCCAGCGGACATTCATTGTCTGAGAGTGTAGGACGAGTGGGTGGATTGTTTATTAATATTGGACAGTTGTTTGGAGAACAACCGCGACTGGATTGGATTCCACTTTCGGATCGATTGCATATTTATAGGTAAGTGATATTAAATTGTACAATAAATGAAATGGTTATAATAGATTTATTTATTTTTGTAGAGGAGTGCTAAACAGTTTTCCTGATATCCTGTCAACCCACAAAGGTGCAGTTCAGAAGAGAAAAGATTGCGAACGACTGGTAGCTGACCAAAAGATGGGTAATCAACAATTGGCCGAAGTAAATCGTCGCGTTGATGTTATGTCATATGCAGTTATGGCCGAAATGACTCATTTCCGTGAAGAACGGGACAAACACTTAAAAGAAACTCTGAAAAACTTTATCGAAGAACAGATTAAATTTTATTCCAATATTGTAGTAAAACTACAAGAAGCTCATCAACAATTTTTCTAAAAAAAATGTTATTTTATTATTCTTTTGTTTTGTTTTCAAGAGATACAAGTTTTTTTTAAACAAAATGTTTAACTGGGTCTGCTTGAAATGCGCCTTCATTCGCATTGTTTTCTATCTGCTATTTTAATAAAAAAATTCTTTTAAAAAGTCATTCCTATTGTTAAACAAAATTGATTATAAATATATTTATCAATAATCAAAATCACAATCAGCTTTTTTGAATTGTTCATATTTTTTTATATTTGTATTTTGCAAATTTACTTCATCAATATTTTAAATGGTAATGTAGCCTCATTTTTTATAAAACTTAATTGTTTTAAATATTAATACACACAATGCTAGCAGTATACAATTATTTTTATATCAACAAAAATAATTATTGATTAAAATTTATTAATTACAATTTTTGTACATTTCGTTTATATGATACACACACTATCTACTATTGTCGATGTAAAACTGAACGTGATTTGTTTAGATTTTAAGTATTATAACAAAAAAAAAAATTAATAATGAATTATATGAGCGAAAAATAATAATAATAAAATATATATTTATATACTTTACAGTATAATATTTGTAGTTATTTATGTTTTGTGGTATTCAATAAATGTGGTATTCGAAAAATTGGGCACAACTTGATAGAGTTAGCCGTAACATTTGAAAACTGATGATCGGAAAAACTTTGTTAGGTATGTTTGCTCAACGAAGGCCATTCGCGGTCTCTTTCTTTGGAGATTTTTAAAGGAGTTATAAAAAACGATACGATGTTGTCTTCCTATCGGAAGGTTGTTGATTCAACTTTGAACATTGGATCAAAAAATAGCATACTTCGAGGAGTTAATTAAATGAAAATAAGTGGGATGTCACCTAGCTACTTGGGGCTTATGACCTTCACCTTCCCAATCTGGAACTCGGTTGGCCATCGTTTTCGAGTACTCCTAAATTCGTGCAAAGAATTAGCTATTAGTTTACTGCGATGAGATAGGGATGAACTTAAACAAAAAGTTTAAAATGTTGGTTTATTGTCATTTCATTTTATTGTATTGTCTTTATGTGATGCATGAGGCAGGAGGCTTTATATCTTGAACAATTTATAGTCCGGAACAGAACATTATATTTCCGGTATTTCCCGTAAATTTATCTCCCTGAACCTATGCGATGAAATTCTCGGTAAAAAGAGGGTCTTCGTCACGTTATACCCGCACAGAGAAAAAAAATATTTTGTTGTCCGATTTGAATAGTTTTTATTCAACTTTGAAAATTAAAAATTGGATCAAAAACATAGCATTCTTCTAGGAGCTTTTTTAATGAAAATATTCAATCTGTTTTGGGATTCAAAAACTTTAAATGCTCATACTTTTTTCATATTTATTTTAGCAGCAAATAAATGGTATTTTCGTGTTATGCAGCCCTTCTTCTAAAATATATTTGTCTATGTATTTTTCAAGCGGGTATAATGTAGACAAAAACTTCAAAAGAGAACGGAAATGTCCATTTTCTGACCAAACTTACATGAAAAAAATTATCCGAGCATCAGTTTTGCAAATGTGAGGGCTAAACCTATCGGTTATTCTTTATTTCTGTTTCTAGTCTCAACTTGACATTGTGGCCTTGTTCGTGTTTTCTTTTCAGAGAACCGGGTCCTGTTCATTATTTCACGTAGTTGATAAAAATAAAGGACTTTGAACCATTAGTAGACGTTATAAGGACACCTAATGAGGCATTTCACGTAGTTGATAAAAATAAAGGACTTTGATCCATTAGTAGACGTTATAAGGACACTTAATGAGGCCAATCAAGCACACGACATGGACTATTTGCACTTCACTATGACTTTAATTACTTACTTTTATTATATTAACAATATTCCAATAGTACTTACATTAAGGGTACTCATCTAACTGCGTAAAACGACGGAAACGATATACTTTTCCGCCGTCGGAAACGAGCTCGCAAATTTTGTATGGGAAAGTTTTCCTTCAGAAGATATAAACCATTGACGTACTAGATACGTCAATGATATAAACTTTCATCAAGAATTCGATGCTGAAAGTGACGATGTAAAGATAAAAAGAAGTAAAGTAGCAATTTTAGTTGACATTACACGAAGGCAAGAAAATTTAATTGCAAATTTTACCCTTTAAGAGCGTTTTGCAGTAGGAAATAGTTTTACAAATGTTCCGAAAATTAAGAAAGTGAGAATGAAAAAAAAAATATATGTATAAAAACAAATGATGAAGAAAAATTCAAAGTAGCTCACTCAATATCTTTTATCGCCAATTTGTCCAGTTTTAAGATGATAGTGACATCATAATACGATTTATGTCAATTTACGTCAACAGTTTTCATGGGGCGTCCATGAAAACGAGTGATATAAAGTTTCGTTTTTACATCAGGCGAAAATTTCCGTCGTTAGATGAGTACCCTTATTGATTTAGCAGTGTAAAATATTATACATACTCGTATATTAATTTTACTGGAATTAGCGGTATAAAAAAAGCCGTAAAGATTTTGTTTAAATTTGACACGAGTGATATACGGCATCTTTAAGTTGATCTAATCAAATATGAAAATAAAATGGTTTTAACGGTACGTAACCCCGTTTAAAGCTTAATGCTAAGCACGCGTTGCCACAGTTGTATTTTATGTGTTTACGTGGCGCCCTATAATGTATCATGAATCCCCTGGTTCACCCATTTGTTTTCAAAGGCAAAACTTCAATAAATAAAATATTTTATTTCTTAAATTAATCAGTCAATCTATGTATGTATATTTGTGTATTCAAAACGACAACAGCAATACCGTCCTTAAGATCCCCTACCTATACAGAATTATAATATGATTTGGTTCTTTGATGACCATGGTATAACGCTTAGACAATTGAGGGTATGGATAAGCTAAAATTTGGTTTGTATTACTCGTGTAAGGATATTCGCTTATTGTTGATGCATACAAAACCCCACGGACACTAGATTTTCTCCGTTCCATATAGCCCATTTTGTAATTATGTGGCCATGTCAGTGGCACAGTCGAAACAAGATTACATTGCTCTGGCACTTGCTCGGCATAGAAGTCATTGCTGAATGCAGCATTATAAAACCGCGTGCACAGACCGTGGGAACTAACAGTCCCTGGAAGAATCCCAGAACCAACTTGATACATTCCACATACACCCATATTCCAATTCTGATGGCAATTTCGTGATAGTGTTCCTTTGTCTTTGCTGGTGTGAATGCATTGGACATTTTTCGCTGCTACTGTAGGATCGAATTGATCAAACCAATCAAATCCGGGTCCTGCCATGTCACAAGCTGTTGGAAGGGACATATTTTTTTTTAAATTTTATTATGTTCAATGAAATCTTTAGCTTACCATCAAGTTCACCAAGTCTCTGATGTCCAAACATTGTTCCAGCACGTATGGCTAATCTTGCGCCTAGGCTGAAGCCGAAAATATAACCGTTCTTTGGATGGTATCCTCTATCTTCTAGTTCTTCTAGTTTTTCTTTGAGAATCTCCGCTAATATGTTGACATGGTGAGCTAGCATAAGGTAATGAGGAATTCTGCCTGCAAGTTCGTAGTCCATACAAATTATGCAGCCTCCTCGATATACCTCGAGATCTGTATATACAAAAACAAGTAAAATTATTCTAATTTGAAATATTTGTTTCATTGTGCAACTTAAGCTTACTTGTCTGTAGATCTCCTACCCATGTTTCTCGACAACTCTCTCGCCATCCATGAATAATGATTGCATACCTTGTACTATTCGCATTGCAGTTTCTAAAAAAAAAAAAATAATAAGTGCAAAACGAGCTTAGGAAGTAGAAAAAAATTAAATTGCTCGCCTGAGCGAGTTCATGTGTTTTAGTTTGAATCGAGCACTGGTTGATTTCAGGGATCATCGTACAAAGCTATTGGGATTGTGGGATTTCGTAAAAAAAATGTACTAATATAACGACGTGTGAAAAAAATGCCAGAATGTCAAATGGGCAGACAAGAATTCAAGATTGAGGTGGACTACTATGGTGTTACAGGTGTCACATAGAGGAAGGGCATACTGACTGTTGGAATGTGGTTTTTTCATTGGAAGAGAACTATACAGTAAGAAACGATAAGTTAAGCGAATGACACAAAAAAAAGCTTCTACAATTCACTCGAGGAAACCTAGCACAAGAGTTTCCCATGCTACGATATAAAAATGGTGCTTCAACGCCAAACTTGGTAAGGAAAATGAACGAGGATATGTTGTTATAGGAAGTTTAACATCGTCGAAAAGCTGCAGTCGCAATAATTCACCAGACCCTATGCTAATAATCGCAGCCAATGTTGAGGATATATGGAAAGAATGTTTCAGCAGGCTTTTAAACGGTGATGGTGCGAACAAAATGAATTATTAAAAGTATGGACGATGTAAAACTTAGATAAATAGACCTCGATGCGCATAAGACTGGCAATTGAAAAACTCAAAAACAATATAGATTCTGGACCAGATAGCTTGCCAGCCGTGCTGATAAACCCCGCTAAGTTGGTAAGGAACATATGCACCAACTCATCATGCAAAATTTGTGGTATTGGTGGTATTGTTTGCTCGTTCATGAAAAAAGGAAGCTTGTTTGTACCAATTATAATTATTTTGAAGTCGCCCGTGGTTAGTGTGTCGGACTATCATTCAAAGGTTCGAGGTCCGAGCCCAAATAATGTTTTTTTTTCAGGACTATCGGGTCTTTCAGAACTATCTCTTGAGAGGAAGTGACAAATCCTCCAAGAGTATCATTGTCATGCAATATGCATCTCACCTTAGTCGTTCGTATTTGACGAAAAATTGTAGGTCCCCTCCAATCCTGTAGAACTAACAATGCATACGAAATGATTGGTTGAGAGTTTAAAGCTTCTTAAACCATAAACGGATCGATTGTTATCAATTATTATGGTTTAAGACCAAACAAACAATTCTATCACTGACCCAAGAGCTCGAAATCGATGCACACCACAAGGCTGCTTAGGACACTATTTTGTTAATATTTCTAGCATTCCTTAAAATTAGTTAAGTTGTGCAGAATGACGCTGGATAAAACCTCATCGAGAATTTTGATGTCAGTAAAAGATTAAGATAGGAGAATTTCTACCTCGATAAACTTAACTATGTACAACTGTAATGCTAAGGAAGTAAAGGAATTCGTTTACTTTGGTCAACAATAAAGCAACAATAAGCATCCTGTGATGACGACATATCAACCATAGTGGAGGCGTAGGGTTAATGAAGTGGCATGAGACCTCATATTTTGTGAGTGAAAAATGACCCTTAAGCTGAAAGAAAAACTCTACACAGCAGTAGTTCGTCCAGCGCTTACATGCGGTTCACAATGTTGGACAATGTAAATAAAGTAGGTATAAGAGTAAATTGATGGCAACTGAGATGAAGGCATGACAGCAGGAGTAACAAGGCTAGTTCGAATCAGAAGTAAAATGACCATCGTTGATAAGGTACAGCAAGGTACTGTCACGTACTTATAGGAGAGACGCTGGAAAACCCCGTTCAAAAGGCACTTTCAAACAACGTTTCGGTACGATCGCGGAAGATAGACATGCCCAAGTATTCCTGGAAATAACAAATGCAGCACCAACATTCAATTGGCCTCAGACATGGAACAATCCATAACCGGAAAGCTTGCTGACATTTTCTGAGGTCAACCTAACGAACCCCAAAAGCAGATTAGTTTAGGTGAATTGGAGAAGTGGGAAAGGTGTGATTCCATTCGAGATCATAGGATCGTCGGAAAATGCGAAGAAGAAGATAAGCTCTTCATAATCTATGCTACATATTCCTATATCCAATTTTAAAGTTGCAAACACAGTTTTTAAGTCAACCGATGTATATTATGTTCGTATTTCGTAAATTATCTAATCATCTAAATAATCTAAATAAGAAAATGTATTTTAGATTAATGTCTAGTTGCAACAAATATCATTTAAGTTATCGAATTGATATTTCATTAGAGTAAATGAAAGGAGAATATATTAATCGAACACTTTCAACATTCTCTCTGTCTTATATAATTTCAAATGTCAACTGTCAACTGTTATTTAAAAAATGGGACATCAGTCCTTTAAAAAATGAAAGTGATTGGTGCAATAGAAAAATGCCATTTTAAGATTTTCCAACCAAATAAATATTTAAATGTGTTTGAAAAAACTGGGCTAAAATATACGATATTTAAAGACGCCCTGGGTTCAAAGAATGCCCCATCTCCCCTACTATAAGATTGTAAGTAAGCTGATTGTTATGTCTGATGAGAAACAATATCAATTCATTTTTGGCTTTGTTCTTTTCCCAACTAATTGCTTATTTTCTAACTAATTGCCAAAATTTGCCATTATGGTAAACAGGAAAACACATCAGACATTGATTCATGTTACTAATTAGTCAGTTAACTTTGAACAAAAAAAAAACTCTCACTTCTATCTATAACATCATCACCGAGTAAAAACAAGAAACACAATCAATAAAAAGGTTATAAAACGCTTTAAGCACCATTCTTTTATCTATCGTCTCTCATCCGAGATAATTATTTTTTTTTTCACTCAATTTTGCACTTATGTTAATTTTTACACATAAACTATCCAAATTTTTGGAATTCTTATGCTCCACTTCTACATAATTATTTATTTAAATAGAAACAACATCAAAATTGGATATTGTGTAACATTTATCTTTCACTTTCATAATGACGAGCTCACTTACTCATTTTCTTGAAAAGAAGTCACTCGACGATACCACGAAGAAAAAAAATATCCTCTAGAAGAAGGAACCACAATCAGGATGCACACGATACTAAATATCAATTTTACGAAAAAAGATATTGTCATTTTGGAAAAATTGGTGCTTAAAATGTAAACTATTCCGAAAAACGCCGCCAAGCGAACCGAAAGCTAGACTCAAACTAAAACCGAGAGAAATTTTAAATAAAAGATACTTTTATTTTTCATCTCAGAAAGTAAAATAAAAAGAAATATTTTTATAGACTATGAAACTATATAATGCTGAAAAATCCGGAAGAAATTTTGACAAAAAAATAGAAATAGAATTTGTATTGAGTATCGACATTATAATAAATGAGGTAAGGCTATCGAACACAGAAAAATGGTAATTTAAAATGATAATCGGATTAACCACGCGTCATTTTATTCGTGTCCATTGACTTAATTGAGTTAAATGAGTGGCGCTCTTAAAAAGGTTGTTATAATAAAGAAAGAGATGTGTTTGGAGAGGTAAACAATACCTTAAAGATAACTTCATTTGAAATTGATGACCCTTCAATATGAATTTAGTCGAAACCAGGTCAATATTTTTTGGACAATGGGTGTTTGTTTTGACGTTAGTTTTGCACAAAACAGGTGTAAACTTGAATTCGAAATGATATCAATAATTTATAAACAAGCCCATAGGTCTATAGGCACAAGGTTAGCAATACTTTCACTTTTCTGTATAAATTTTAATATAACATTAACAATGTTCTACAAATACAGGGTGTTTTCGACTAAATGCATATTTTAGTAATCTATACTTGTTCTTGATACTTTAAATGGTTATTATAAAGCTAATATGAAGTTACTTAAAAACACAACGACATCTATTGGTAAACGGTACCTAATAGCAAATCTATATATGACAACGCTGTCACAAAAAGAACTTTCATGGAAAGCATCAGCTGGAAAACTAAGGGAAAACTTATGAAAATTTTGCTCAGGGTACCTAAATACTTCAGAATTGTTTCAAAAATCAATCAAATATTGAGTTATATAAAATATGAAAGCACCGAGCCAAAATCTTAATGGAAACAATGATTAAATCAGAGGAAAAGACACTTTGATAAAAGGTATCATACAACTTCAGTCCCATGTAACCCATCAGTCTTGCCTTTTTATTTTTTGATATTGAAAAGAAAAATATTATAGTCATTTGGTAGTTCTACCTGGAAAGTTTTGTCGCAGTTTTGGAAAATAGACATTTTTATTTTATTTAACCATAGATAACATTTTTTTTTCGTTTGGTTCTAATAATATGAGCCCCACTGTAAGTGCCGCGTTCATATGCTCGGAAAATATTTAACAAAAAAATTGAAAATTCGTAAAATATAAGGAATTTTGCTAAGGTTTAATTTATGCCTTAATTGGTTTGACCTCAAATATGTACGACAAGAGATATTGCCAAAAAAAAACTGAGCGACAAAGCCACGAAGTTGCGAAGTAAATATTCAAAAAGAGCAGCACAAAATCTATAAAAATATCTATTTTTCAAAACCAAAACCTCTAAAGCCGCGTATCGACTACGCGCGGCAAACCATCAAGCATTGGCTCGCGCGGCAGCCGCGCATAATGAATACCTGGTTGCTGCGTGTTTATCTAGTTCCAAAGCTTTGACTCATTGTTGTTATTATTACCTTTAAAAATTAAATGCAAAAATTGATCTCGACGTTTTGGATTTAAATCACTTTGTATATCATCTATAGAGGTATGTACTATGTAACTATATACATACTATAGATTTAAGAATAAAAAAAAAAAAAAAAACAATAAAAAGACTAAAAATAGTCGAATTAAAATTTATTTAGTGGAGTATTTATGAATGAAATTCAATATTAAAGGTTTTGTGGCCTTTACCTTTACCTTTACTATAGATTTAGCTCACCTATCCATAATGAGAGATCTTGAAGTTCTTATACAACTTTCTCGATGTTAATTATATAAATTCAATTTGCCAAATCTTTAATAATAAATCTCAACTGCGCGGGAAACCACATATCACATTATATTTTTTTAAATTAGAAGATGATATCTTTTGGATTATACTTTAAATTTAATCAACTGAAACTGCTTAAACCATGTTCAGTTCGATTCAATTAATAATTATGCAAATTTGTTAGTTTAAAACGAATTTCGTATCACGTCCCACAGTATTTTTTTTCTTGGATTAGTTTAATTTGGTATTATGAAGTGGTTTTCTCTGCGTATATTATTTGGGTTATTGGAGCAGTAATAAAAAATTATATTCAACTTTCAGATGATACTCCAGTAAAACACATTTTATAAATTAAGTTATAAAAATTAAAAGTCGAGTTAAAAATAAAGACGACACCAAACATTAAAATGTAGGTATGTTCAGCAAAATCTCAGAAAACACTTAACTGATTTATGGGAAGTAAATTGTAACTACAGTAGTAACCACTGATTTATCCATGAATAGGCACTATCTCTACATAAAAATATAAACCCCTTGAACCACTTCATTTAACGCACTATCCATAATTAAAACTGAAAAATTTGTATCCACTCATATTTCTATAGATTTTTTAAAGCTATATTAAAATTTGCAATAATATGTATGTATATAAGCCCAACCACAGTTATTGTGACTTCATAAGGAAAATTGTCAATTTTAAGTTCTGCTCTCGTTCAAATAAAAATATTGGTAACACCGCTCTATCTATATACATTTAAAATTGTTTTGTCTGTCTGTCTGTTTCCCGGCTAATCTCGCTAACGGATGAACCGATTTTGACGGGACTTTCACTGATCGATAGCTAATGTTGTAGCGGGTGACATAGGCTATTTTAATTACTCCTTAGGTAGCGCTCGGGTCGCTTTTTTTTCGCAAATTTGTATATATGAACCGATTAGAAACTACTGGACCGATTTTAACGGGATTTTCACTGACATATAGCTGATGTTGTAGGAAGTAACTTATCCCGAAGATGGCGCTGGGGTAGCTTTTCCGACGCACGCGACGGCGGCAAACTGGTGGATAGCTGATGTTGCAAGAAATTATAATGCTATTTCAATTATTGAATAAATGGCGCTGGAGTCGCTTTTTCGAAAACTTATAGTTATTTAGAGGATATCTAAATAAAAAACATTACTTCTATTAAAATTAAATTAAACTTTTATTAACCTTAAAAATATAAGTAGAGTATATAATGTGTCTATATATTATAGCTGACTTCTTCGAAGGTGGAAAGACGGATGTTGAGTGACGATGTGCTAAAAGAACGTTGCTGATGACTTGCGAAACTTTGTGTAAAAAATTTATTTCTTCATAGTTGTCTGCCTGCTGATGATTTGATTCGCGTTTGCAAGGTTATATGCATGTGCTGTAGAAAAGAGTTGCCAATGCAGTTGTTTTCTTTCCGTCATTTAGTTCGCACGTGATTCCGCCACATACATATATGAGTTTTTTGTCAAAACGTTGGACCAATAGGATAATAATAACTTTTTCAAAATCAATGTTTTCTCCCTTATTTTTTCTGCGGCAGCAACGCGCCGAGTAACAGCTAGTTCAAAATAAAAAAAAACTTAATCATTTTTTACCTCACATATGTATATGTTTATGTTAACCTGATTATGTCCATAAATATAGACGATTTATAAAATTATATATTTAAAAAAAATAAATCGTTAAGCGGCCTAATAGCCCAAGAAAAATAGGCTTTCGCCCGCTTGTGGGCTCGTCAGCTGACGTTTCCAGAAAAAAGCATCTTGTCATTACACAAATTTTAAGATTTGTCTAGCTCAGCTTAGTTCGTTTTTTTGACATAAAGACAATGTGAACAATACCAGCAAGATTACGGTGCACTATAAGCAGGTGGGTATCAGGGGGACAGCCATGCCCTGCATACCTATACATGATTTGTTTGGCGCTCTTAAAAAGTGTCATAATATACCTTACCAATCCATTCCATACATTTAATACATTTCGCAAAAAGGTCCAAATGACACTTTGTTAAAGCGACAAATGACCCATAAATTCGAATATAATTCCAAAAGTCATGGCACCTATTAAACAGCTGCACCGATTTCGGTGAAATTTAAAATTCTAAAATATATAAAAACATTCAAAAGTGGGTAGGCAAGAACTTTCTATTGAACCGTTTTTTTATACCGACTTTCTTGTAAATTTACTCACCAATTTTGACGAGATCTAATAGTCTTTTTTTCCAGTCGTTAGCACGAATGTTGTTTGCCACAAGAGAGACCAATTCGTTGCGTACCCTTAAATTAATTAAATAGGTGTTTCAGGAAGAAAAAAAAGGAGCTATTGCATTCAACTCAACTCTCAATCAAGCAAAAATGCGTCATGAGTTTCGCTGTAATTATAACATTTAAACTTTTTATTTAAGTTTTTGCTTATTCGGGATCGAGACAGAGGTATTCTTCTAACATAACAAAAAGTTTGTATTTTTTTTCTATATTTTTATATAGATAATTCGGGCTTATTTCATCACTTTATTTGTTGATTATTTCAATTGCATAACTTCAGTCCAAAAATTGTATAACATAGATAACGTTGCCTGCAATCAGCCCACAATATTACCGACGAGCCCTTTATCTGCAAGATTACCTAATTCAGGCACATCTGGAAAAATATCAGCGGTAGCACAGGATGCCATATATAGTAAAACTAACGATGCCAGCACAGCAAAACTGAACTTAAACATCATTTTGATTGAATACTTGGTTAGTTTAAACGTTTGAAAGAAACTGATGTTGACTGAACAGATTTTTTTGGCTTTTATATCTTAAAAGTTCAGCGGAATCTACAAATTTATACAAAACTCATTTATTGTTGCTCAATAGGGCAAGTATTGGTTTCGTGTGAAAAAAGTTAGAGGTTTAAATCAAACCTTACATTACCATAAAAGAAAAGACCAAAAACAGTAGGTTTCGTCATTCCATCCGTCGCGTCGTCTTCGGTCAGTCTGTCTGGGCTGATGTCCGGATATTCAGTTGACTGTTCACCGAGCTATCAGCCGAAACGGTTTGACGGATTTCCTTTAAATTTCGTGTATAGTACTTTTTATAGTACTTTCTTAAGGACAAATTTGAATTTTTGTTTAAGTCCGACTATAACGGGTATAGCTGCTAGCTGCCATATAACGAAAACGGTCATAACGATTTCGATTAAATATTGGGAACGTTATATTTGATAAGCTGTTAATATAACTGAATTTCATGTTTTTGGCTGTAAAAATGCACATAATGGAGATTTGGCCATAACTTTGTAAACGACTGAACCGATTTGATTTAAATTCGATATGGAATTTAAGTTATACATTTAACATAACATAGCATTCACAGTTTTTGTCTAAAAAACCGTTTCATATGATAAAGCTACCATACAACTTTTTCTCACGTTGAAGCCATTTTTTTTTTTTATTAATTAAAGTGTTTGTAGTAACATATAGTTCACTCCATAAGCAAGTTCGTGCGACTATTATTTATTCTTTCATGTGCGTTTTAAAGTCTAATTTGTTGACGCTTATTTATATAACATCTATACAGATTAGAAAAATTATTAGTTTAAGGACGATTAAAGTTAATCAGCAGTTCGATAAAATACCCATGATTAAATTATATTAAAATTGCATGTGTTACGATTATTTTACTTTTAATTTTCGCTAAATTCTTACGTAAAACCTTTAAGAAGATAAATGCAAATGCTAATGCATGTGCACTCAGATTTTGTTGGCAAACTTCGTTTGAAATTGATCGAATTCAGAGTTTTTTTTTCCTGATAATGGTGGGGAGAAAGGTGCCGATTTTTTGATACCGGTAAATTCTTTCACTTAACATAGTTTTTTTTAATGTCCTGTTTCGCCAATTAAAAGTATGTTTTCCTCAGTTTCTAGGCGTAATAAAAACATAATTTCGTCGCTATTTGTTGAATTTCTTTATACTTTCAGCCCGCAGTAAAATTAGAATTTTACTTTGAAAAAATCGGACAAAGCTGGATTTTACTGGGAGAAAATCTTCAAAAATACCCATGATTTGGCGCGGAGCTGAATTTTTTTGAGGGGGGATGGGGGCCCAAATTCTGTTTTTTTTTTTTAAATTTCTCAGTAACTATCAACAAGCAAAAAAAATGTTTTGGTAAAAATCGTATTAGCCGTTTTTGAGAAAATTCGTAAACCTTTGTTTTCATGTCTTGAGAAAATCCTCAAAAATACCTATTGTTTGCTGAATTTTTTTGAGGGGAGAGGGGGGGGGTCGAACTTCAGTTTTTTTGTGCAAATTTCTCAGAAACTATCAACAAGCAAAAAAATGTTTTGGTAAAAATCGTATTAGCCAAAAATAAACATGATTTGAGGCGGAGCTGATTTTTTTTGAGGGGGGAGGGGGGGGGGGGCGAACTTCTGTTTTTTCAAATTTCTCAGTAACTATCAACAAGCAAAAAAATGTTTTGGTAAAAATCGTATTAGCCGTTTTTGAGAAAATTCGTAAGCCTTTGTTTTCATGTCTTGAGAAAATCCTCAAAAATACCCATGATTTGTCGCGGAGCTGAATTTTTTTGAGGGGGGAGGGGGGGGGGTTGAACTTCAGTTTTTTTTTGCAAATTTCTCAGAGACTATTAACAAGCAAAAAAATGTTTTGGTAAAAATCGTATTAGGCGTTTTTGAGAAAATTCGGAAAAACTAAAACCTTTATATGAGAGGTACCCACTACATAGTATTTCTTTTTTGATACTTGCAAAATTTTGAATATAACTGCATTTCAGGATTTCGACTAAAAATGCACATAACGAAGATTTGATGTTGACTTCTTACAAATTTGGCCGGAATTTCAAAACGGCTGAACCGATTTCATTTATATTTCTGTTCTCTACTCTATACCCACTTATGAAAAAAAATGTGGAAAAATATATTTTAGAAGTGGATTGGGCTGCATAACACGAAAGTATACCATTTATTTGCTGCTAAAATAAACAAGAAAAAAGTTATAAGCCATTTTAAATTCCAACACAAATTCATTATTTTCATTAAAATAATCAATTTTCCTAGAAGATAATGATATATTTTTGATCGTGCGGAAATAATGTTACGAAGGCCCTTTTCTTTTACCAAGAATTTCAACTCATAGGCGCAGGGAGATAATTTTACGGGAAATAGATTTTTTTCAAATTAAATAAATTCGAACCCAGAACTCAGTTTGGAGAGTCCGGCACACTGACCTTTCGTAACGTTTGATCAATTAATTATCAATGCATATAAAATGATGGTTTTGACATAATTACAATACGAAAGATTTCGGGAGGAAAGGTGCCTTTATAATGAACAGGAAACATATGAGCACGTGCTTATTCCACTTTGCTGTTAGTCCGGCACTGATAAAAATAACATTTTTTATGAACTTCCAAATAATTTTATTTCATCCCATATTTTGACTGAAGTGTCAGTGAACGTCAAAAGCAATAAATATTTAGGGTACTGCAGCACGCACATCGTTGTATACATAAAGAAAACCAATTGACTGAGAAGTTTGTATCTCAAGTGGGTACAATAAAAACAAAATTGTCTGACAAAATAAACTTCATAAAAATGAAGCAGTCGCTTTGCTTGCCGGTGGTCATTGCTTAACACAAAATAGAGGAAGCCAACGTTTCCTCTAAGTGTTGTGTTTATCTTTAAACTTCAGAAGAAGCCACTTCAATGAAATGCTGCAGTTACCAATATCTTTATACAGATACGCGTTTTGCTTCTAACTAATTGGTGATCAGAGAGAACTATATAAATGGATTGGAATAAATATACAAATACAAATCTTTGGTTAACTCCTGAGGGACCCACATTGAGATTGAGGATGCAAGACAAATTAATCCGAGCCGCAGAGTCTGCGTCTGGCAGTAGTCTCAGTCATTTTGATAAGATTCAAATTCAGAGCATGGGGATATTTAAGTAGAATGAACGTTTGTTATGGAAGCAAGAAAAAAAAAACTTCAATCTATCGAATGCATTCCAATTAGGATAATGGGATTCCGATATGCAGTATAGGTAGGTACATTCTAATGTTGTGAGCACTTTGAAGATAACCTAAAAATGACTTAATTTAATTTTCACTTCATCTAGGTACCTACATACGTTAAAGTTGCTTGTGGCATATATATATATAGTCGTGCTTGTTGGATTGCACCTTAGATTTAATTCCTTTTAAGGGGAATTCTTGAAGAAAGATTTATGCAAGTGGATAAGTATTATGCATCTTTGAACAGTGCTGTATAATGTGAATGTGAATTGGAATTAATTTAAGAGAAAGGAGTTTAAAATATAGACACGAAATAAAGGGGATTTTGATGAATATCTTGACGGCAAAATGCATAAACTCAAATCTTTTGAATTATTCTACACTAGCTGTTACCCGGCGCGTTGCTGGCGCAGAAAAAATAAAGCAGAAAACATTTTTTATGAAAGAGTTATTATAATCCTATCGGTCCAACATTTTGCCAAAAGCTTTCAAACTCATAATATAAGAGTTTTCGCCAAAGCGACCCCAGCCCCATCTATTCGGTTGTTTGAAATAGCCAGTAATTTCTTACAACATCAGCTATCCACCAGTGATAGCCGAGCGCCGCCTAGGAAGTAGCCAGGACAAACAGACAGACAGACAGACAGAAAATTTTTTTAAAAATGTATGTTTTGTTATAAGGACTGTGTATGCTTTCATATGCGTGTAGTAAAATACTGTTATTTTGACATTCATTTTTATTTATGTGTATAGATAAGAGGGGCAATTTTCTTAGAAATTTACAGAAAATAAAATTATTGAAAAACGACATTAAACAATAACTCCATTCTGTACCTTTTTGGAAAGTCATAAATCAACTCTTTTGTGATCTTTTTAAATAAAGTTGTTTTATTGAATATGTTTTTGTAAAATTAATTTCCAAACTATTTTTTTTTTTTTTAATTTTATGTAATTAAGTATATTTTTTGTTTCCAAAATGCAATGGTCTTATTAATTTTTATTCAAAAGCTGAAAATTGGATGCTCAAATATTTTGTACTTTTTGAGGAAATAAAAAATAACTAAAACCACCTCTTCTTAAAAAAATTAATTTTTAAGTCATGTAGGAAATGACTGGAATTTAATGTAATTTTGTGAATATTAAAGATATCTCTTGTTATTTTTAAAATATCAAAATTTTTATTACCATACAATAAATTAAAAAAGGGGTCAAAATCCCGAAAACCAAAATCCCGAAAACCCAAAATCACGAAATGGAGCCATATTTCAACGTTTGGCGTTCTTGCGCTTTGCAAAAGTGAAATAAAGTCAAACCATAGTAGATAGCACGAACACGAACCTCTCCTTTTATAGAAGAAAAACTGTTTTGTGATCAGAACGGAAATGATAAAGATAAAGGAGTTCTACATATATGTTCATTATGTATACATAATATGTATACATATATTTTAATTAAGACCTGGGAAGATCAACTTGGCGTGTGGAAATGAATAATTCGCCGGAATTTTCAAGAAACAAGAAAAATGTGATACAAAACAAAAAGTTAAGTTAAAAACCGAAAAAGAAAATATTTTTAGATCGGTTTTAACGGTGTTTCCTCTCTTTAAAATGTTAATCTTCTAAGAAATCCCTTTCAAGAAATTGATAGAGATTTTTTTCTTTCAACATGTAACGTTTTTTCACATTCTTTCGTTTTCTTTCGAAAGTAAAAAAAAAATACAAAAGCCCGAAAAAGTTTTTCCGAAACCCCGAAATATTATATAAATTGAAAAATTTGCTAATCGCGCACGAATAATTGATTCGTTCGTATGTGGAAACCGGAAGCCGAATGGAGCTTGACAGTTTGTTGCAATCACCTTATAGTGCGCGACGAAAAGTTTGTTTTTTCAAAATTTACTTATTTCAGAAATTAATTGTGAAAAATTTCGAATGAATTTATCATTAAATTTATATGTTTGCGTATTAAAGATTCGCAGTTGCCGGAGTCTCGGGGACCTTAAAATTTGCGACCATTATAACAATTCGCAATTCGGTGGTCGCGACTAATATGCATGGCACTTAAGTGCTATACTCTTGTATACTAGGGCAACGATTTATTTAATATAAAAAAACATTTCTGAAATGTTTCTTATAGTGTTTATATAATGCTTCTTTGGTCTAAACTCTTAATAAACATTTCTGAAATATTAAATCATATAGTTTTTCATATTTTTCTTTTCTTTTTTCATTTTACAATGCCTTCGTGCATAAATATAATTTTTTGTTTAAATAACATTTTGTATTTTCACACCATACACACGGTCAATTTGCACAAGCCGACCAAAGAGTTCTTCATGTCTGTTGTTGTGTGTCTAATAGCCTAACTCGAGTCATTGGCATAATTCGCATAAAGCCTTATATGACTTGCCGCACTTACACTAGACGACTATCTGCATAAAGTGCCAAATCCTTCCGCATTCCGTCATGTAACACATCTCAGCAGAGGTGCTCCTTCATATACAGAAGATAAACTTTACATAGTTTAACGTCATTTAAGATGAGGATGAGTTGCACATGGACATTGGACACACGCAGTAGTCCATCGTTGATGAGGTCGACGCTAATTTTCCTATTTAAGTGTGAAGAGAATATTTTTTTTCCCAAAGAATGATGGTTCTACACTTTTCCATAGAAAAAAATTCAATTTGTTTGTTTTTGAGTTTGGCTGCTGGATTGTGTTTAAAAATGTAAAAGACGTTCCTAATGCATTTATGACAAGTTCTTCAAGTGGTAGGAGTAGTATTTTTTATGAATATTGTATTTGAAGCATTAAAGTGAAAGATGCGCGCACTTTGACTGACTTGCTAATGCTATAGGGTTATAACCTCAAGTGGGTATTTTAGTATTGTAGAAATATATATATATGTTGAATATAGATATCATATTACAGGTGAAGCTAATAATAACGAAATATTTATTTAATTTTCTAAATTCTGAAGTTAACTTTGTAACGTTGACGCCGTAGTGGCAACTATTCCCGAACATCTCCGGTTCTCCAACTCTTTAAGAAAACTCGTTTTATTTTCGTTGTTTCTTTTTTCCCGCTAAAAAACTGTGCCGACAATCGACATAGAAACTCAAACGTTTAAACGAAAAAAATTATATTGCTTTTTATTAAAAGTACTTCTTACAAAAATTCAAGCCAAAATCAAACTATGCGGAAAATTGTATTTGAAGCAAAATATAAGTTTACCACAAAAAATGTTCCAAAATCGTTGTTTAAAGTTTTTTTTTTAATTTTGAAGAATGTCAATTTTAGATGCCTAATAGTTTGCATTTTATTTACAAAAAATAAAAAAAATATTAAATTTTCCAAATATTGAATTTACAAAAAAAAAAAAAAATTAATTAAAAAAATAATTAAAACTAACAGCTTTTTCACACCGATTCAATAGCCCGGTTTTTGCGAAAAATCAAAAACCTGCATCAAAAACACAGGCTTTCCCATACGTTTTTGGCAAGTAACAAGTTTACAAAAACCACTCGTTTTTACAAAAACCTTTCAAAAACCAGTTGAAATTGAGAAATTAACAAATCAAACATAATTAGCAAAACATTCAGCACTCAATCAATTACAAAGAATGAGAAATGAAAGAGTACTGGCAATAGAAATTATTTTATCTGTGTTCAATGCGACTGCTGCGAATCGATACCTAATAGAATAGAATATGTTATAAGTGCAAAATGGGAAAAAGGCTGAGCTGAAATGTTCTGAAAGCTGCTTTATAGTCCTTATTAGAACAGTTCCCAACGTTTTTGGGAACATTTTTTGGCTTGCCTTTATATCAGAACTTGCGTAGACCAACACGAAACCTGTCATGGGCCGAAGTACGCTCGGGCACATTCGCTTGAATTCGACCGATTGAATCAAACATACATCCGTCAACGAATAAAAGCACAAACGTATACACTACACCGCTTTAACCGGCATCACCCGATGACGTCCTTTGATTATCAACCAAAAAAATCCAAATTTGTTTGGTTTTTCTGTCAGTTTGCCGGTTATTTTATTCGATTCAACATCAAAAAACAATTTTGGATTGTGAAAAATTAATTTTGCGTAAATATATTTGAAGAAAAATTTTTCCTGATTGTTTTATTGTATGTTTGTGTATATTTGTGGACGATGATTCGGTTTCAGTATGCCCAAAGCGTTCAAATGGATTTGTAAAAGTGTAAGAAATATTGTTTTTTCAAGTTTTGGTTTCGACCTCAGGGCATCTCGTTGAACAGAACTTTTACGGTAAATTGAAATCGTCAACATTTGAAACTAAAATTACCAAATATTCATTAAGGATTATTAAAAATGCACTAAAATCAATTTTAAATAATTCTTTTCAATTTTGTTTTCATTTGAAACCAAAGCGGGGTACAATTAACAAAATGAAAAAGTTTATTTAAAAGCACAATTTCAATGTTGGTGACAAACCAAAATTAAATGTCAAACAAGAACGCGGGCAAATGTGCGATGTGAATTTTTTTCGTCAATTTTCTTTATCATAGTAATGTTTGATTGTTATTAGGCATTTTTCTTTTTAAGCTCGGAGCAGTGCACTGCTCAGAGCTTACTCGACAAGCTCAGGCTCTAGTCCGTGCTCTGCTCAGAGCTAAAAAAGATAAATGCCTATTGTTATCCTAAAACTTTTTTTTTATGAATGCATAACTTTCTTTATAGTACCTACCTCTATAATCGCAAGTAAAAAAGATTCCAAATAAAATTAATACAAATTCCCAATACCTAAATTATTAATTTACAAACTACGTTCATCTACGTTCATAGTTTATCATGTTAACTGCACTATTTTCAAGCAAAGACCATCAACATGTTGCATCAACTTAAACCTGTACCTGTTAACCATCTTCAACCGTAGAAATTATTTTACCATGGCTTTGGTTTGGAGGTATGAATTGGGAATTGAGAAACAAACAAAACAGCTGTTCATTCATCCCACGCTTTGTTTACTTTTTCAATTCCATAGTATTCCACTCTACATTCAGTCGGTAAGGCAGATTACAGTCTATAGAAATTCATTCATTTCTGCGTTTTCTTCTGTTGCGCGTTGCTCTCCGTTGTTTTTCTTCAATTAGTTTCAGTAGTCTTTCGAAATATTTCAGTGAAGTTGGTTCTGTTCAGGATTTTCTTTTTCGCCGTTAATTGAAAGCGGTAATCCTTTTTCGGTGTTAATAAGGGAATTTAATCAAAACTTAAAGGTTAATAAGTGATGACTGTGCATTGCTCGATTTGAAAAGTAACAGTTTTGTTTAATATCTATCGGTCATCGAATTATTTGATATACCTATTTTATTTTAACGGTTTTGTTCAGTAGGTAATTGAGATTGAAGTCTCATTATAGTTCCTTTTCGTATTTTTCCATATGAATGATTATTGCAATAATTTCCCTACTTATTCATTATATGTTATAAGTTTAATAACCGTGCTCCAGTGTTCAGTGTTAATATATAAAAAAAGAACTGTTGACAGTTCCAATTGAGTGAAATGACGTAAGGGCAATTATTATCAAACAGTAACACAAGTTTTTTTTTCTTCAACTTTTAATGCGAATTCAATTAATTTGTTCGTTGTTTGGTTATTAAACAGATTCGTTGTATAGATTCGCACTATATCGAATTTGCCGCACAGATACCAGAGGGGAAGGAGTTCAAGGTTGGTATTCATTATTTATCCATTTATTATTTACAATAGTGTCTTAATGCATGCTATAACTAATATTATGTAGGTATATGTAGTTAAATGTGACTTGAATACGATTATAGCACAGATACTTCGTTTGCTACTTTTATTATTAAAATAGCTTATGATTTATTAGTTCTGATAACAATGCCATAGATAATTAGGTTTTTCATCTTTTAACATGGTCGCTGAAAGTATACCTACTCGCATTTTAAAAAGCCGCCATTTCTACCTATGTTGAATGTGTCTTTCGATAAATGACGTATGTTTGAAGACCCATTGATTTAACGGCCATAATCAATCAAAAAAAAGTTTCTCCGACTTTTTACCTATTTGGTATTTTAATTTATTTATTTGCTCTTCAATTTATTGATAAAGCAGTTATGTGGGTTGACTTTTTTTTTTATTATATTCTATGAGTTTTACGCTGGGCTCCGATCGTCAGTGGGATGAAAAACAAATAAAGTAATAATTAAAATATACACGTGAATTCATTCTGAAAGAAAGCGAGCTTACTTAAGTTTTTAAGTGTTTACGGTATTTCACGGTTCAAATTGGTGTCTGGTGTCTATAGCGGAAATGATATGCTAATATAGCAATGGTGTTGTTGGTTATTTTGGAAATTTACAATATTGTAGAGTTTTTTTGTTTGTATACATTCTCATGGTCATATCTACTTTCAATATTCAAAGCAGATATAGGTAGGTATGTTATTGTTAAGCTTTTTTTGATGAAGGTAAATGTGATATTCAGTATACCTAGGACCTAGGTAGGTACTGACGAAGCAAATTGTTGTTAAGTTTGAAAGAAGAATATAGGTACGTATGTGGGAGAGATGAGATATTTTATCAGTTTTATTTATGCAAATCAGGTAAAATAGACTTTGAAATTTGAGAATAATAAACAATGATGTAATGGTTGTTAAATCATGATATTTTTATAACTAATGTCGAATTCCTTTTACCTTTTTTTGATATACATAGTTCGTGTTTTTTTTTTGTTTAAAATGATTGTGATTTTATGAGGTTTGCTAATCTTTTCCAAACAAGAATGTGTGAAAAATGCAGCTCAAGTTTACACGTTCAAGAACATTTAGCATAAAATGAATTATATTGAATGCAAATATCCATTGTTTGTGAACTAATAGATACATAAATATCGTCTTTATCGTTATTCCATGGAAGAATTTTTATTTTTTCGTTGGTTCGGTCTACGATTTAATTTACTTTTAAAAAGCAAAAAGCATTTCGCGACCAAATTTGTTGAAAATGTTTTCAACTTTCCTGTCAAACAGCAAGCACACAATCACAAAAAAAGATCAATTTATTATTTAAAAAATTTGAAAAGTATCCAATTTTGGACAGTTTTGGATGAGTCCTAGCTCCATTTATTATTGATCGTAGGTACAGAAAAACTGAATCAAATTTGTAGAATATTTTTTTTTCTACAAGTTTGAATATATCTTCTTTTTCGATTAAATGAACCATAAAGAAGTTATTGGCGAAATAAGGAAAAAAGTGCAGATTTTTTGTAGAGCGAAAATGGGGTAAAACAAAGTTATAGACGATTTCGATTCTGGAAATATGTTAAGGAGACATTTTTTTGAGTTCAAAAAAGAACGGGTTACATTTGGATCGAATAATTTCTTGGACAATCGTGTTGTGAATCCAAGTTCATCAATATGAGGCGTTTTTCTTTTTAAGCTCTGTGAACTGTCAAAACTTTGAATTTATGCTCAGCTTAGCTGTCAAAAATAGATTTGTGATTTCTTTTTTTTAGCTCCGAGCGCCCAGAGCGCTCAAAACTTGTGTTTCTTTTTTCGATCAGAGTTTGTTCAGAGCGCGCTCTATGAGCTCAGAATAAAATGATAAAGTAGACCGAGCACGAAGTAGATCGCGGCCAACTTCATGTAGTATTGTATGATATTTGACAGATTGTGAGTTGATTTCTACTGATATGACAGTGAAGTGCTCAATTGTGTCTGCATAAACTTTGATATGCAAATGCTTAATGTCAATATAAATATCGCTCTTCTCTTTCTTTTTCGATTATGTTATGATCTCGAGTCGGATCACAATTTTCCCACTCCAGAACTGCTTGTGAGATTGATCGTTTAACTTCAGAATACGGCAGGTTGGTAGGTATAGCTTTCCGGTTGTGGTTCCATGTCTGTGGCCAACTGAATGCTGTCAATCTCGTTGCATTTGTTTTTCCAAGAGTAATTCAGCCTTTCTTCATTTCTTTACTGCAACGGAATGTCGTATGACATTGACAGGTTTCTCAGCGTCAGCGTCGGTAACCAACGTTTTGCTCTAATTTTCGATACAAAATGCATTCATATAAACGGACACTTCCACAAACTGATGCGGACACTTTTGTACTCATTTCAAATAAAAAGTCTCCCATAAACCGACACAAACACAATTACTTAACGAACGCATTTTTGTATAAAAAATAAACAAAACATCAATTTTCAGTGCAGTTTTTATTATATATAAAAACGAGCGAATCTAATGAAAACCTCTGGTAACCGGAAGCAAAGTTCTGTTAACCGGACAGAGCAATGTTAAAATGAGTGTTTAGAAAATGATTCCATATATTATGAATTTGTTATAGGGTTCTCCTGCGCTTCTGCTTTGTTAGTTAAGTAAGGTATGTCGACGACCTAAATACTATCTACTTATCCGAAAAAAACTAAAACATCCATCCATCGGATCATATTATTGCATTGAATTGAAATCATCACAAACATCAAAGTGATGTATGCAAATTTATAGCATTATAGCTTCTATCTAGAATCTTTATTCCGTTCAAAGACTTCAAGTATCTTTTCGCGGAATCACTTATAAAGTAGAATAAAACCAATAACAGCAATTTGCACAGAAGATTTTACAACAACTCAAACAATTTACGATCCCAAAACAAAAGTTAGATATATTTTTTCAATGTCTGCATGCTTATTCATCGCACATCTGCTCAAATAATTGCGGAAATTAGAAAATTTCAAAAATAGCTTCCATTACGTGATACCTAAACAAATCATTTGCATCTGCAACTATACAATTCTACATAAACACAACAATCCTGTGTCGTGCTCCCTGCTCACTTTATTCCTCCCCGAAAATCTAACTCGGTGTTGCTCCACTTTATTCCGTATACCCACTATACACATTTTCACGGTGTCCAGTAAAATGCAAAGGGGGATACAAAATGGATTGGGTTTATAATTATTATTATTTTTTGTTTCGTTTGGGGAACTTAAATTCGAAAAAAAAAATCCCATAACATTTCAAGTATTCCTATAAACGTATGTAT
The DNA here is from genome assembly GCA_951217065.1 of Baccha elongata. Taxonomy (NCBI): domain Eukaryota; kingdom Metazoa; phylum Arthropoda; class Insecta; order Diptera; family Syrphidae; genus Baccha; species Baccha elongata. The sequence goes on from OX578274.1 coordinate 45,718,256, forward strand.
GGTCATTCAGACCAAATTAAAACGGCTATAGATACCAAGAATGTTTAGTTCTACCGGTTGAGACTTCGTGGTCAAAATACACAAACATTAAAAAATATAATAAACAAGAAACCACAATGAATGAATATGGTAAAAATTAATTAAATCTGTAAAAACAAACAAAACTAATTTGAAATCATTTCCCAATAGGGAAATATATAAAAAGAAAAAAATGAAATCATCCAGCGCACGATTGCAAAAATACGCCCATTATACTTTTAGAAGATCAGAAGTCTACAAAGATACATATACCTACAGCATGAGCATTAGGCAGACTGCGTTGTCTGTTATTATTCAGAGACATTGCGGGTGGTGGATGTTTACGGGGATTTGGTCCAGAGATGATTATATTTTCAGCAGGAACAATTACGTAAACATTGTGGCAGTTGTGGCGGTGGCAGTGGTTATAGTTGGAGATATAGAGCACTGAACTCCTTCACGGAAGTAAATGAATTATTGTGTGGATAGATGTTGCAATATGGAGTAATTTTTTTTTACTGAGTAACAACTTGCTTAGTTGTAACTGAAGCTAGAAAAGTGTAAGCTAATTATATTACAATGAAAAATATATACCTAGTGAAATTTATTTAAACTTGGTTAACAACGTAGTAAATTTAAAGAGATGACATAGCACTGGCAAATTTAAGGAATTATTAAATTATTTAATTGACTATGTACTTAGTGCTTTTCGTTAAACAATTTATGGCATTTGATCTAGATTGCTAGATGATAAAACCAAACACACCTTGTGAAACATTCAACACTCAAAATCAACTGTCAAGCATGATACATTTTTTTTGCAAGCTGGATCTCTTGTTGTTGTTGTTTGCATGTATTTCACGACCCAAAGCATATCCGGATAAAATCAGAGGGTATAATAAAATGCAGCTAATATATCATAAGAACAAAAAATTGCAAATGCAATACAAATTGCAAAATTTGACGGGTGTGTCTTTAAGATATTCATCACCCATGGTCGACTAGAACCCGTCCTCCCGCGGCTATTTAATTTTTTTCTTTTTTTCGTATTAAAGGACTTTTAACTACCTTTCTCTTACATATACATAGTTAGGTTAAGAAAACAACTAAATTATTCTATAAAAATAAAAATAATGCAAAACCTAAAATATATACAGCTATATTTCAACTCTTAAAAAGGCCTTAAGCTTTAATAAAAAAAAAAATACAAAAAAAAACTCCTCGATTATATCACAAACTACACGTTAACAATAATTATTCTTAACAAAATCCCTTCCCATTAATCTTGAAAAAAAAACCATCAAAGATAACCTAAAACACTGGAAAAAGAAACCCAACAAAAATGATCTCATAATAGGTATACTTTAGTATTCAAATGAGTGAAGGTACTTATAGGGTTGTTCATCTCAAAGTGTGCCCCTTGAATGTTAAATTGTACCATGCTTTAATTGCCCCTTTTGCATAAACATAATTGTCCAACCGTTAAAAGTTAAAAACCATTCTCACCGACCGACACGACGACACATCCAGAAAATTTGATGGCTGACCTCCGGCAAAAATCTGTCGGATCAGAGATCATTAAAGTTATGTTTTTTTTTGCTGTCAAAGTGACGTTTAACAAAAAAAACAACAAAATGTGCCAATAGGTGTCGCATTTAAGAGGCTTTAAAAAAATACTACCATAAAAATGCAAACAGCTGCTGCGCGCATCGTCAGAAGGTCCAATGCTTCATTACTTAATTGCTTGACTTTTTGGCTTTTTTTTTTTGTACTTTCCCACTTTGTGAAAATGAGAACCGACACGAACGGCGTCATCATTTTTGAAGACATCAGCACTAAACCATCAATCAAAACATCACAGAATCCAATGGCATTGACTTCCAGAGTGCCAGATGATTAACCCTGCTTCTGTATGTGTAGGACCTTCTTTGTTGCGAAAGACATCAACTGATGTGGAATATATGGTTCGTTAAGAAAGTGTTTATATTTTTTCTTGAATATTTACGTAATGTTCCACATAGCAACCAGTTTAACTGCTTGTCTTAGAATTAACACTAAAACAAAATAAAATCTACATTTTTTCACTATTAAGATAAGCTTTGCTTAGGAACTCTACTTGAACTTTAATCAACTGGGTTTTTAATGTTTTTTTTTGTTTTGCACAACTAAAAACTACTTTTCAGAACTTAACTAATTTCGTGCGAAATCTTATATGGTATAGGTACTCTCATTACTTAATAGTATGTATTTACAGCCATCAAACATTATACAGAATCACTAAAATTTTATGGAAAAAATATAAAGAACCAATCACAATGAATTTAGATAAAAGATTTTTAATTGGAATATGAATGGTATAAAGTCATGTATACTGAAAACATAAACATATAGTTGCCAGTATCCAACAGGTTTCAGAAATGTCGATTCGGTAACTAAAATGTGAGTTCAGATCCTAAATCAAAGCTTGGCAAACAATAACAAACATTCCAGGCAATTTAAAACTTTATCTGTGTCACTATTATGAATACTTCATTCTTGGGTTTCCCAACAACATAGCATCCAGTTCCGATTCGTCATTAAGTCGTTTTTCTTTTTAAGCTCGGAGCAGTGCACTGAGCTGTCAAAAATAGATATTTTAAGCTCCAAACGCTCA